>BSBN01000391.1:19286250-20710000 GCA_027924645.1 Cunninghamia lanceolata
TTTCAAGTGTAAATGATGAATTTAGTTTTTGAATACCAACTCCTACTTCTATATGACTATTTCTCATTATAAAGTCCCTCTCTTCCTTTGTAGCAAGAAACTCAAGCAATGTCTTATCAAAAGATGATGAAAAGACCGAAGAAGATGACCAATTTGTATCTTGTGACTGACACATAGAAGTGATTTTATCTACATCATAGTCATCTGATCTAGCTTGCACATCTCCCTTATTAGTAACTCCTCGTTTATTATGGAATCATCTCTTGTAAAAGAAAATTCCTCCTTTTTTATCATGGCTAACCTAGAATGCCCATTATCCAAAGATGGTACATGAGGAAGAAGAAGTAATGGATCTGCATTATACATTTTATCATCCTGAAAATCCTCTTCTACCATTGATGAGGAATAAATAATATTCTCATCCTTTAGATGTGGTAAAGGAGAACACGTTAGAACATTAAAGACATGATATTTCCACAGTCCATGATTGAATGTAGAGCTTCTGGAATCACTGTGTATTGCTTTTTTACAGTCAACGTTTCGGATCATACTCAATGATCCATCATCAGGACTAAAGAAGAGAAAGAAATGGATAAAATTGCAGAGAGGTTTGTATAAAAGGAGAGAGGGTTGAGGGCACGAAGGACAAGGAGTAGACTTAATGTACTAAAATAAAAAGAAAAAGAGAAAAGGAGGAAGGGACAAATAGGAGATTGGAGGAGAGAAAGGAGAAAAGGTAAGAATGGGGAAGGAGAAGTCAAAAAAAAAGAAAACAAGTTACTGAAAGACATAAACCAGAGAATACCTAGATAAAGGTGACTACAAAAGAACAACAAGGTAATAAATAAGATTAGAGTGATAAAAGTATATAAATAATTATCCAAGAAATCGTTGCATATAGAAAAATATAAAATAAGTAGATAGACTATAAGTCTATAGCCTTTAATTAAAAATGTATCTATGAATAATAATAACAAGAAAAGCATAAAGAAATACGATAAACATAGTACTAGAAAAGGTATAACTGCAAGAAAATAAAATTAAATTAAAGAAGGAATGATAAAAATAGAGAAATTAAGCCATAAAAGTATGAAAGAAAAGAAAGAAAATAAAATGGATAAAACAATTAGAGAGGTTCAAGAGTACAAACAAATTAAGATTAAATAAGTAATAATAATAACTCTAAAAATAAGAATAAATAACTAAAGATAAAGGCAAAACAAAGCTAGGAGAAATCTATAAGAATTTGATAATAAAGGTTGGGATATCAACCGAGAATTGGTGAGATAAAAAGAAAACAAAAAATAGGTAGGTAGGGAAAGAATAAGAACAAAACGAATGAAGAAGGTAATAAAATAGCAGTAAGAATAAGGAGCTAAGATACGAAAATTACAATAGGAATGAAATTAAAAGTAATACGGAGAAGAAGACGAAAGAGAAATTGAGAATAAATCTAAAGAAAAATCAAGAGGAAAGAGAAAGAAAAAGATGGTAATGGCAAGAAAGGAAGAGGAGAGAGTAAGACCATGGAAGTGAGAGCTATGATCCGAGAAGAAAGGAAGAGAAGAAGAGGGAGAAACTAGAGGGGAACACCTAGTGGGGAATCGGTAACCCCGTAGACCAAGGATAGGGAAGACACAGATTGTAGGAGCAAGGTCGAGAGAGGAGGAGAAACAAGGACTCAAGCAAGGGAGAGGGAGGGAGACGTGTTGGGTCAACGGTCAGGTAGAGGAGGAAAGTGAAGGTACAGGGAGCCAAGGGGGGGGACAAAGCAGAGGGAAGAAAAGGAAGAGGGTGGCACGGTAAAAAAGAGGTGGCCATCTGATGGGGTGGCCATGGGATCTCCTCTATCCCTTCTCATTGCCAACCTTTATATGGAGCATTTCAAAGAACTCGCCTTAAACTCTTTCCCCCTTAAACCAACTTGGTGGAAATGTTATGTGGATGACACCAACATTTGTTGGCCACATGGCCTTGAACAACTTGAACTTTTCCACCATCATCTTAACAGCATTTCCCCTTGCATCAAGTTCACCAAAGAACTAGAATCTAATAACAAACTCCCCTTCCTCGACATCCTTCTCATTAGAAAAAGAGATGGTTCTCTTGAACGGAGTGTTTATAGGAAATCTACCCACACCGACCTCTATCTTCATGCCTCTTCCCACCACCATCCGGCCCAAAAGGCCAGTGTCCTCAAAACCTTGACATTGAGAGCCTTTCGCATCTGTGACAAAGATCACTTAAACCTAGAGCTGTCCCACCTCTCCCATGTCTTCAAGCTTAATGGTTACCGCAACAAGTGCATCAATCGTGCCTTCAAACAAGCCCAAACCCGCCTTTCATCCAAACCTATGATGAAAGACTCTGATGTTGTTTATTGTGCTACCCTTCCTTTCATCGAAGGCATCTCTAATAAGATTGCTAGAATCCTTCGTAAGAAAGGTCTCAATTGTGCCTTTAAACCTCTTTCCACCATTAGAAATCTCATCCCGTCCACCAAAGACTCCAAGGACATTCTTTTAAACTCGGGGGTCTATAAAATTGATTGTTCGCGTGGCACCCCTTACATAGGTGAGACGGGTAGATCCATCTGTACTAGAATCAAAGAACATAGTGCAGATATTAGACATGATAGGGTTGCTAAATCAGCCCTAGTTGACCACTCCTCTAGCACCAAGCATCACATTCGTTTGGAGGACACCCTCATCTTGGCTAAGGAAGATAACTTCTTTAAGCGAAAACTTAAAGAGGCTATCTTTATTAGAAGCCATCCTTCAAACCTTAATAGGGATGATGGCTGGACCCTGAGTCACACTTGGAACCCTCTCCTCAATTCCCTCAATAAGAACCCCCCTCCCTCTTGATTCCTCCTCCTCTCCTTTCCATTGTTTCCCCTCTTCCTGATTTCCCCCTCAGGAAGAGGGGAAACAATTTCCTTCCGTCTCTCCTTTCCTTTCCTTCTTTCTGTATCCGAACCTCTCCACCCTACCCTCTAACCTCTTTTTTACCGTGCCACCCTCTTCCTTTTCTTCCCTCTGCTTTGTCCCCCCCCTTGGCTCCCTGTACCTTCACTTTCCTCCTCTACCTGACCGTTGACCCAGCACCTCTCTCTCCCTATCCCTTGCTTGAGTCCTTGTTTCTCCTCCTCTCGACCTTGCTCCTACAATCTGTGTCTTCCCTATCCTTGGTCTACGGGGTTACCGATTCCCCACTAGGTGTTCCCCTCTGGTTTCTCCCTCTTCTTCTCTTCCTTTCTTCTCGGATCATAGCTCTCACTTCCATGGTCTTACTCTCTCCTCTTCCTTTCTTGCCATTACCATCTTTTTCTTTCTCTTTCCTCTTGATTTTTCTTTAGATTTATTCTCAATTTCTCTTTCGTCTTCTTCTCTGTATTACTTTTAATTTCATTCCTATTGTAATTTTCGTATCTTAGCTCCTTATTCTTACTCCTATTTTATTACCTTCTTCATTCATTTTGTTCTTATTCTTTCCCTACCTACCTATTTTTTGTTTTCTTTTTATCTCACCAATTCTCGGTTGATATCCCAACCTTTATTATCAAATTCTTATAGATTTCTCCTAGCTTTGTTTTGCCTTTATCTTTAGTTATTTATTCTTATTTTTATAGTTATTATTATTACTTATTTAATCTTAATTTGTTTGTACTCTTGAACCTCTCTAATTGTTTTATCCATTTTATTTTCTTTCTTTTCTTTCATACTTTTATGGCTTAATTTCTCTATTTTTATCATTCCTTCTTTAATTTAATTTTATTTTCTTGCGGTTATACCTTTTCTAGTACTGTGTTTATCGTATTTCTTTATGCTTTTCTTGTTATTATTATTCATAGATACATTTTTAATTAAAGGCTATAGACTTATAGTCTATCTACCTATTTTATATTTTTCTATATGCAACGATTTCTTGAATAATTATTTATATACTTTTATCACTCTAATCTTATTTATTACCTTGTTGTTCTTTTGTAGTCACCTTTATCTAGGTATTCTCTGGTTTATGTCTTTCAGTAACTTGTTTTCTTTTTTTTGACTTCTCCTTCCCCATTCTTACCTTTTCTCCTTTCTCTCCTCCAATCTCCTATTTGTCCCTTCCTCCTTTTCTCCTTTTCTTTTTATTTTAGTACATTAAGTCTACTCCTTGTCCTTCGTGCCCTCAACCCTCTCTCCTTTTATACAAACCTCTCTGCAATTTTATCCATTTCTTTCTCTTCTTTAGTCCTGATGATGGATCATTGAGTATGATCCGAAACGTTGATTGTAAAAAAGCAATACACAGTGATTCCAGAAGCTCTACATTCAAGTTAGAACATGTAGTTCCTCATCAATACTTTGCATATTTGCAATCTTGTGCATGCTCTCAAAAACATTTCTCACACTAGCTTCTTCAGCACTCTCATTAGCATCCAAAGGACAAGGAGATTTAGGCACAAACTTGTTTCTAACCTCTCTTTGCATAGATTCATACCCAGTATCCTTGTGATCTTTTTGCGCATTTGGAGTAGGGGTACTCAGCATTTTATCCTGAGTAATACCTTCAATTTCAATAATTGAGTATTCTTCTTCAACATATGATAAAGGAGAAAGGATGACATCTTTTTCATGAAGGGAATCATCATCAAGAGTTTTGAGATGCCAATCTGTGATCAAAACTTCATGAGAGAAATCTTTCGGTATCATTTCATTATGATTCTCCTCTTGCTCGAATTGCATGCATGATAAGAGAACATTCCGTTACTCATCTTCATCCTCTTGATTTACACTTTCTGTATTTCCTTGAACATTAGCCACATCACAAAAATCTTTCTCGAAAGATATAGTTGTGAAACTAGAACAAGTTGTCACAAGAGGCGTGCCATCATCTGGAAAAAATTCTTCTTCATTATTGCATGTTTCCATTCGATCTACTTCTTCTATCTCTATCACTTCTTTTTCTTCTTTCTTTAGTGGAGATGTCCTATTATGAGGAAATGTAATAACTTGTTTTTCTCTAGTACGTACATGTTCCAATGAGCCTCTTTCAACCCTCTATTCAGAAGATGTTGCATTAAATACAGGTTCATTTTCATGAAACACTTTCACCTCTTCATTGTTGTCTTCATTGTGTAAATGATAAATCTTAGCATAATCTATTTTACATTCTGGTGCATGAATCTCCTTTGATAGAGGCTTATGATTATGAGCAAGAAAATGAGTCTCCTTCCCATCTTTTTCTTCAATCTTCTGCAATGTTTGAAGCAAAGAAGGATGAACCTGATTAGTAGTAAGTTGGATGCCACCATAGAAACTCTTCCAAAACTCTACTTTCTTAGGATCATCAAGAACTTGATTTTGCTGAGTAGAGGATGCAGAAAAAGGATAATCTTCATCATGACTATCACTGTTTGATTTAGGAAACTACAAGTTATGTATCTGGGTTCTTCAATACCAAACCATCTTTCAGGATTCTTCTTTCAGATAGAGTTGCCAATCTTCTTTTCTGGGGAGATACTTGTATATTAAAAAGGCACCAATGCTTCAGTTCGATCCCTAGTAGAGTCACCAAAAATATGTTGGTAAACAGATTTGTCACTGTGAAATAACCTTTGAAAATGACTCATTGCCCTTAGAGCGGTGACTAAATTGTCCCAACAGTTGGAGAAACTGTTAGTGAATTATCAGCTTTCCTCTGCATTTGAGAGGGGCAGCTCCCTCGTATGATTAAGTTTTTGGTATTTTTGTGTACTTTTAACCTGAAAGTACATAAAGGAGAAAACACAAAACTAGGAAAAGGTTAATAACAGAAACCCCAACAATAGACATATGAAAACCAATTGAGATTCCACAACTAATAACGATTACAAAAGGGGTTATTACCAAATAGGCTGAAACATGCAATGATGATGAAAAGAGTACAATAAACCTCAACATAAGAAGAGGTAGGTCATACAAGCATATCCAAAACAAGATACTAGGAGATGGGTGTGTTTCATTACATCAATCACACAGATAATCAATGTATTACACATGTGCATAAAGGGGATTACCAATTCAACATATGAGAAATTAGTAATGATAACATAAGAACACATTTAGAGCACACGAACTAAACTACATTTTTCATTATCTTTGAAATTATACAATTCCAAAATCCTTTTTGTACATAGTGTAAACATAAAATCTTTTCATAATATCTCTAAAAATTTCTCCAGAGTTTCCCCTTTTTCAGAGTTCTCTCAAAAGAGTCCCCCCCCTATTACATTTCAAATAGCCTTATATTTATAGGCTTTTTCCCATAACCACCTAGTAACCACTTTGTAACTACCTCACAACTACCTTCTTGGAAAAATAATAAACCTTACTTTTAGTTACTATTTACATCACTTTTCCGAAAATAAGGTTCATTTTCTAACTTTTAGTTACAACAAGTGACATAAGTCACTTTTACAAAAAGGTAATTAGAACTTGTGACTTTCAAATTGTGCATTTTGCTGAGTCCTTTCCATCTCCACCTGCTTCATTTTGGCTATCAAAACTTGACTGAATGTTGATGACTCCTCTACATGCTTGAATAATAGACTCTTGTGTTTGCACATACTTGAAATCATCTTTGAGAAACATTTAACAATAGTGATGCTTGTAGACCATTAACAATAACTCGTAGATGTCCATTCTTAGATGTTGAATATCCATTTCCATTTACCAATTGTTATTGATGACCTAAATGTTCTGCTCATAAAGCCTGATAATAAAATGATGATCTTTCCATGTTCTTTAAATTCAACAATTCCATGATAATCTCAACAACCTTACTCCTTAATGGTCCCCTTTTAAGCTTTTGATTAAGGAAAGGATGAGCCAAGCTAATCACAGAGATACCCATCAAGTTGGCAAGATAGCCATGAATTAAAAATATTTTGCCACACAATGGGATTATTCGATATTACCCACACTGAACACATCATCATTTATAAATTATATGCTATTATAAGAAAGTTGTCAAACCACTCTGATGAGAAAGTTGCGTCAGTCTGCAAATTTTCTATTAAGCTCCTCCAGAATTACCACCAATGCCATGATAAACACCTAGTCCACACTAGGCTCTACTTTGATTAGAAATGTATCCCTTCCCAGCATTTCATTATCTGATGTCTACTTACGACTCAGCTGTACGATGGTTCAGGCTCCATAATAGAAAACAGACTCCCGCTCTATGTAGTCCCCTTTCACTATGAAATTCCACTGTTCTTCATCAGTATTGTCGGCCATGTACACTTCCATTAGGGTTTTGCATTGCATTGGACAAGACGACTTCACCCTAAACAATAACTTTGCCGGATCAGTCTTCTCTCCACGATATACTTCCCACTCATTATTGATGCTCAGCTTCTGCAGATTACACTCTCTGGAAATTTCTAAAATTCTTGACTACGTTGTATGGGAGCACATTTCTTAGAAGCATTCTCACAGGCAGTTCACATGATTTGTCAAGGCTTCCATGCTTGCACGCATACATACCAGAGCATTTACAACTTAATAACTTCACAACAATCCTCCTCTTATGTTTCGATGGATGTCTATTTCTGGTTTCAACACTATCATTCAGGTATAAGTGAAGACCATGGTTACAAGGACTGCAAAGTTGGGGTTTACATCTGCCAATCATATTGGTTTAAAGACTTTTAGAACATTTCCAACAGATCCCTTTAATACATACTCTGCAACCATTGTTGTCGATGAGAGCACATTTCTCTGAGGCATTGTGTCAAACAATTTTCGTGCCTTCTCTAAGCTTTCGCATTTTGCATACATGTGTGTTTGGGTACTGGCAACTACAACATCTGACAAATATCCACTTTGTATTATTCTTTTGTGGACCTCCATACTCATTTTTCAAGGGCAGGCCTTGGGGATGTGGTTTTATACCCGCCAGTTGTATTTGTTTGAAAGTTATTAAAGCCTTTTCAACAAACTCATTTTGTGCGAATCTTGCATGCATGGTATTCCATTAGATCAGATTTTTGAGGTGGTTATTAAAACATCATGTGCCAAGTTTATGCTTCTACATTCTGCATACATGTCTGCCAGAAAATTTTCAACAATAATATCATAAAACTGCAAGTCTTTGAGGCACAGTTTTGTTCAAAATTGAGGCTCCAATGAATGTCTGGCCATCCAAATACCACAGGTCTCTTTCAATATGCAAGTGATGTGGGAATAAAACCCCTGCAAGTAATACATAGTGATAAAATGGGCAAGTGCGTTAAGGTGAGTCAGCCTTTTGAGGGCTTCCATCCCTGTCTGCCCATCGCGTCAACGTCTTACCAAGCATTTCTCTTGAGCAAGCCATTGAAACCATCACATTGAATGTGAGTCAAATGCTACCGGAAAGGAAACTAAGGCAAAGACTCCATATGGCATTGATGGAAGTTAAACATTTTGTGAACCAGAGCATGAGAACTCCACAATGGCGGCCAGACCTACAACCATTCAAACATAAATCACCCAAAAATGAAATACCAAAATCTTTAGCTAGCTGAGAGTTGGCACCTCTTTGTAGGTAGTGTTTCTATGCTGAGCACACAGGTTTTCACACCAAGCTAGGGGAATGCCACATGCAATATAGAGGGGAGTTTGTGGGATTTCCCACATAGGCCGTCAATGCCTCTGATGAGGCTAAACGTCGTCCTTCCACCGAACACAAATGGGGCTAGGAGGTTGTTAGCTAAGGTCATAGATGTCTTTATACCAAAGATTCAACAAATCCATTTAATACATATCGTGCAATGATGGCGGCCAAAAACCTACAATGATTATATTTTGATGGTCTTTTGTATAGATACGGCCAGCTTAGTGACAAATACATCTAACAAACCCTCTTCCATTTTCATAGGCAAGGATGAAGCTGCAAAGATTTTCTTGCAAAACATTCTAAAATCTTTTCAATGAATCAGTTTTGCAAGAATTACAAGTTATTTGAGTAGTTATAATAACTACTTTTCATCGGCTCTTTGGGAGGTTTTCATAACTTAGTTACAACTTGTCACTTGCACTTTTGCCAAAATTTCATGAAATAATTACCAATTCAAAAGTTGACTTTTCAAAAACCTCATGTCGTATCAAGTTAGTGCAAACTAAAAGTACACCCCTACTTTGCCAAAAGTGAAAGTAGATGTTCACTTAGCCTAATTTGAAAACCGACGCCAACTTAGCGGAATTTAAAAGTTGACACGAGGTTTGCCAAAAGTACAAGTTGACGTGAATTTTCACTTTTTCTTAAGGAGGCTAAAAATAACTTCTTTTATGAAAGAAAACTCTCCACTTAGCCAAATTCACAGGTGATACCTTGTTTTGACGTAGGTGAATTTACAACTTGCGAACTATGTAAGTGCGAGAAATGGCAAAAAGTGTATAACTTTCAACTAGAAAGTTAGATTGTCATGAAATCTTGCCACATTGGCTGTATTAACATTATAAATCTCCGTACCAAACAATTTGCCTCCATCCCTTATAGAAACTACAATTTTATTGTTTCTGCCAACCGCCTACCAAAAAATTAAAAGTTTAAAATCTCTCAAACCATAAGACTTCTTGACCCGAAAAGTTGCCACATTAGGTGAAATGGAGTCATGAACACTGCCATAAAAATTATTTCATACCATCTATCACAAATTTTCAATATTTAATTGTTTTCATAAAATGCTACAAACTGGACAAGTGTGCCAATGAAACTCAGTGAAATGATGAGTGTTTTTGATCCAAAATGATGTTATTATGCAAAGTTCAATGTAAGGAAATAGATTGTGATATCTCAAAAATGAGTTATCATAATGACTCATGCAGGGAAAAATGTGACACTGGTGTTTCGAATCGAAAGGTGACTCTGGAGAAAGGGTTCAAAGCATGGTTAGATTTATCATTTTGACACAAAAAGTTTAAATTTTGAAGTACATAAATAGGGTTAACAGGGTATAAATGATTGTAAGCTTGAGTTTGATTTCTGTGAACATTGCATTTATGGAAAACAAAACCGTGTTTAGTTTTGTTCTAGCTCTCACAAATCTTCTGAGGTGTTGGACTTGATTCATTCTGATGTGTTTGGTCCGGTTAATGTTCCTTCAATTTTAAAATATGTTTACTTTGTTTCATTTATTTATGAATACAACAGAAGAACATGGGTGTATTTCCTTGGAAGTGAATCTGAAGTCTTTAATAGATTCAAAGAGTTCAAAGCTATTGTAGAGAATTAGAAGGATAAAAAGATTAAGTGTTTGAGGACTGACAATGGTGGTGAGTTTTGTTCAACAGATTTCAACAAGTTCTGTAAAGAACAGGGGATTGAGAAGCATAAGACAACTCCGTATACCCCTCAACAAAATGGAGTTACAAAGAGGATGAATAAAACGTTGATGGAGAGGGAAAGGAGTATGCTAAGTGGAACTAGTCTTGAAAAAAAGTTCCAGGATGAAGCCGTTGCTACCGCTTGTTACTTGGTTAACAGGTCTCCTACATCAGTGCTCATTGATAAGACACCTATGGAGGAATGGTTTGGTAAAAATTCTTCATTAAGACACATTCAAGTATTTGGTTGTTAGGCATATGCACATGTGCGTAAGGAGAAGAGGTCTAATTTTGAGAACAAGGATGTGAAGTGTATCTTCATTGGTTATGGCATTCATCTGAAAGGGTACAAGCTTTGAGATCCAGTGGCTGAGAGAGTTCTATATAGTAGAAGTGTGATCTTTAGAGAGCTCATTCCTTCTTCTATTGTCTTGTAGCCAGAGAGAAGAGAAGAAAGATGACGTGGGTCAGCTTCCTTCCAACCCTGATAAAGTTGAACCAAAAACATCTATTGGACCTGATAATGAGGAGAGCTCTAGTAGCTCTAAAAAGTTTAGAAGATGATGAAGAACCTCAACCTCAATCTTTGAGGAGGTCCACATGGATAAGGTAACAACCTGATAGTTTGGTTATTCATTGCATGATTCCAGTTGTATTTTTTCTTTGATTTCTAATACTGATGAGTGTAGAACTGTGAAAGAGGCTATGGGTGTTCAAAAATAAATTTGGTGTAGATGGTAGTGTTGAGAAATATATGGCTAGATTGGTTGTGAAGGGGTATTCTTAGGTGGAGAAAATTGACTATGGTAAGATTTTCTCTCCCGTTGCAAAGCTGACATCTATTCAGTTCCTATTATCTCTTGCAGCAGTGTATGATCTAGAAGTGGAACAGATGGATGTGAAGACAACATTCCTTCATGGTGACTTGGAGGAGAAAATCTATATGTCACAACCAGAGCACTACATGGTGAAAGGTAAAGAAAATTTAGTTTGCAAGTTGAAAAAGTCTTTGTATGGTTTGAAACAGTCTCCTAGGATGTGGTACCAGAAGTTTGATGCCTTTGTGTTAAGTATTAGATTGAAGAGATCGAAATCAAATCATTGTGTTTATTACAAGTTTGACAATGATCACATTCTCATTATTGCATTGTATGTCGATGATATGTTACTCATTGGAAATGGTAAAAGTTTGATTTCTAATTTGAAGTCTTAGTTGTCAGCACAGTCTAAGATGAAAAATCTAGGGGCAGCTTGGTACATTATGGGGATGGATATCAAAAGAGATAGAGCAAAGAGAAAACTTTGGTTAGGCTAAAGTATGTTAAAACTGTGTTGGAGAGATTCAACATGGTGGAATGTAGATCTTTGACTATTCTTATTGGAATGGGGACAAAGTTATCTATTGTAGATTGTCCAAAGTCTCCTTCTAAGACAGAGGATATGAGAAGAGTTCCTTATGCTAGTGTGGTTGGTAGTTTAATGTATGCAATGGTCTGTACAAGACTAGACATTGCCCAAGTAGTGGGAGTCCTTAGTCGATTTATGGCTAATCCTAGACAGGTACATTGGCATGCAGTAAAGAGAGTGTTTAGATAATTGCAGCATGTTTGTATCTGCATTCTGATGCATAGTCTAACCCTAGTATATGTCTCCTAGGAATATTAGAACCTTTGTATAAACCTAGAGCCTAGTACCTTAATCATATTTACCTTGTTTGCTCCCCTTTCTAATTTGTCGTTGACCACCCACGGCCCATTCCCGATCACTTACGTTTGTCACTTAAGTATCTTTCACTGTCAAATTACCAGCCCCTATGCATTAGGTTACCTTTTGTGTCCCAGGGCTTAAAATGTGTTTAGGTGCCCAAAAAATTCAAAAATAATCTATCTTTATGTTAATTATTAAGCATACTTTGTTTTATGTCCCTCTCATCCATTCTACCTAGTGAGGGCCCTCTTTTATGAACACCTTTCATCATGTGTCGGATTGAATCATAAAGTCCTAGCCACGTCTGTGAGGTTTCCTATTTTAACTGAAGCTTTCTCTCCCGCTAGACTTGGTTCTAGGCTTCTACGATGCCACGGGGTTTGACGTGGCAGTTATATGGTGTTCGAGTTGGCACTTCCCGAGAAAGACACACCTCTACTGGGACTATTCTAGGGCTCCCATGGGCTCATGTGGGGCCATGCTATCTTCTATCTTGGTTGGGCCCAGGTGGGAGATGTGTGTTAATGCAGAGGGTTCACAAGTGTTGACACGACTTTTTGCCAAGGTTTGAGCCTTCACAGGAGGTGTTTTGGGGTCCCAGCGAGACTTCAGGGAATACATTGATGAACTTGGCATGCCTAGATGGAATGCTTCACTAGATCCATGGTCTTCACTAAGATCTTAGGAAGCTCAATGCGAAAGGGCAAGGCACTACCATGGCAAATGTGATCAATGTGCCTAATGATAGCTAGTCTTCACTAGAGAAAATTCAAAATTCTGCAAAGACCATTGATTCATGTTAATCTACGACCAAGATTCAAACTTGTTCACACCTTCTTCTAGCCATGATTTCTTTTCTTGGTGGCCATTGATGTGATTAATGGGATAGATCTGATGGTTGAGCTCAAGTAGGCCAATGGGATGGAGAAGCCCAATAAATGATGAAATCAGACTACTATTTTGAAGCATGGGAAGCTAGAGAGTTGGTGTGTTCTGGTACTGATTAGAGGGTCTTGGCATCCTTTGTGCCACTGTTGTATAGGGTGGTCTTTCTTCTTGAGCGGGGAGTCATTTTCATAGGGATTTGTCAAGATCATTATTCTGCACTAGAACTGAATGAGGTGTGTGTGAATCACCTATTAGTGAAAGGTGCAGGGATCGAAAAACCAACTTTGGCTCTCTCTCATTGATTGAAATAGGTATTGCAATTAAAATTTTGTACTTACTCAGCCCAAGGAATGTGCGTCAGTGTCTCTATTTCCTCATTAGGTGGCCCTTTTGAAATCCCCAAAATTTCCATTTAGGTGCAAGGATTGTGTACTACTGGTAGGTTTTAAATGGTCTAGATATGGTAAGAAATGAAGAAAGCATGGATATTGACCTTTTTTCTATAAATAGACAATCCCCTTCATTTCTGGCTACACCTTAAAGTTGTGTGATTAATGTCTTGCCCTATCATAATGTGTGTTCCACCTTATGCCTGCGTAAATGTATCTCTCTTTTCCTAGTTAGTACTCTATGCATATAGAGTTAAGAAACTAGATGCAACTTCCTAAGGTATGGGTGGTTCAGGGAAGATTTGTGGGGTTGGTCAGTGGGCATTACTGCCTCCTTCATTTCCATGCTATCCCTTGTCTCCATCTGGATGGGGAGTTTTCTTTCCTGTCTGGCAATTATAGTGAATCAATGATACACAAGGTTGCTTGATAGGGTTGACAAGCATAGAGGCAACATTGCTCTCTCTTCCCCTCCCCTAGCATCGAGTCTTCCAACAATACATAGGAAATAATGGAAGGAGTGTTGCCCTTTGGAGTAAGGAAGACAAAGATGAAGGAGTAGGTTATGAATGTTGTTGTGCCCTATTTGGATGGGAGTTTGTCACCATTGAGGTTTGTTGTGTGTGATTTCCACATATAGCCTGAGGATTGATGCGGGAGGTGACTTCCTATTGAAAAATGGGAAACCAATTCCCTGTGCCTAGAGCATGGTGAAGCATGGTGGGTGCTACCTTTTGGAAGTTGTTGAGGATTTTGTCCATTGTAGTAGTGCTCTTGTTAAGGGTAGCTGAGCTCGGTGTACAATTGGTCAGCCACGTGAGTGGATGTCCATCTTGTTATAACAACCTATTTTCCCCAAATAGGAGTGGGGCTGGTAAGTGATAAAGCAGTTGGTAATCCCTCTCTAGGAAATAATTTAGTTTTCTGATGTAACTGCCAGGTTGCCTTGGATTGATATGCTAAGTGGAATGTGATTTGTCTTGTTATGCTACAAAGATGCCTTTTGGCATATTCTGTTAGAACCAATCAGGAAAATTTTATCAAATAAAAATGTGACACCTGTTAGTGGCATGAAGCTTGTTTTTCTCCCATGTTCTTATAAATGGGAACTCAGGGCCATTTAGAAAAAAGGAGGAGGGTAAATCTCAAGTTGTGTATAGTGGGGTGATTTGTACTCTAATCCATTGTAAAATAGAAGAAAATTATCTAATGAATCTATGTTCAAATTTGTAGAACAATGTTATTCTCAAATTAATACAAAATACATTAGTTATGGGATCCTTCCTGTGTTGTATTTAATGGAATTAATGTGATTTCTAAATATCAAGGATACTTCAGTGCATTTATGCAATTTATTGCATTGTGTCTATTTTCTCTTGCTTTCTCTCAATGGGAGAAATAAATGCTTGGGATACTATAAATGTCCCTATGTTTGGTGGTGCTATCAGTTAGATGAGTAAGCGACAACCTGTGGTCACTTTATCCACTACTGAAGATGAGTACATGGAAGCAACTCATGCTTGTAAAGAAGCCATTTGGCTTAAGAGATTGTGTTCTGATGTTAGGTTTGATGCATGGAAGATTACTATCTGTTGTGATAGTCAGAGTGTCATATCTTTGGCAAAGAATCCTACTTTCCACATGAGGACTAAGCATATTGATGTCTAGTACCATTTGTTCATGACATGGTAGAGGATGGGAAGGTAAACTTGGAAAAAGTTGATACTTTGACAAATGTTACAGATTCCTTAACAAAACCTATGAGCACATAGAAATTTAGATCGTGTTTAGAGTCTATGGGCATCTCAGCCCCTAGAAAATAAATCATGGTGTTGATACTCCTTTTTCTCTTGCAAGGTGTTCGACAAGTGGGAGAATGTTAAGAAAAGCATCTCAACCTTGCAACTTCAAAAGGTTACTATTCTTCCCAATTTTGGTCTTTTCGAATACCCTTTATCTTGAAGAATGATCTAGAACTTTCAAAGTTTCCAAAAGGGATAAAAATGGTGGGACTTACTATTTTTAGTAAGTTTACATTTGACCTCAGATTGACCTAACATTTTCCCAGAAGATGCAAAACATCTAAGTGTTTAGAGTAAAATTGTAGGTTTATCCTAACAAGGTTAAGTACTACTCTTTCACCATGCTAAACATTGGGAGGACAAGGACTAAGCTTGAGGCCAAGCTACTGATCACTTGTCTATCCCTTATGCTCGCTAGGTTTGATTCAAGAGCCTAATTAAGGTTTTATCAAGTGTCTTTATTCATTAATCAAAGAAACCCTAATTATGCCTTATAACAAAGATTTTCAAAATCTGATGATGAAATAGGAAAACAAATCACAAAAATGTAGAGAATGAGTTTCAGAGACTATGTACATGGAATCTAAGGGCCAACTGGACTAAGGCACCTGCTCTTTAGTCCTACAAATTCCCATCACAGAAAATCTTTTGCATAGGCAAATTGACAACCCCCAAATGGCTCCCAAATCTCAGAAATCTTCCCCAGTTGGACTAGGGTGCCCGCTCATTAGTCCTGTAATTGACGAAATCCATAAATTCAAAAGTCTATGATGATTGTACCTACAATATCCTTCTTTCTATAGATTCTTTCCACCGTAACCTACCAAACACGACCTGCACCTACAAAAGAAGGAGAAGGATGTTGTGGCTATATAGGAGCTTGCCTCAGTCAAGGCCCATTTTTGGTATTTCTACCTCAACAATAGCCAAAGATAAAGATTTACATAAGTGTTTGCAACCCTAACAATGTGTATGTAGAAATATCAAACCCTAGATGTCTTAATCAAGGGAAGATCAACAACTTGCTTCAAATCAATAAACACATACAACTTCACCTCAAGGAGATGAAAACAAATGAAGACTTGCATGAACAAGAAGGTGAATCAGCAATGTCTGCAGAGGATCTCCAAGCTCGATGTTGGAGGCTTCAACCCTTCTCTCGATCATGTAAAAGGTGTACAAACCCTAGGAAGAGCAAGATAGTCTCAAGATCTTGATTCCTAATCTCCATCCATTGTCTCCATGACAACAAATTCAAATAACTTTCAAGAGATTCAACAAGTCATTGATCTTCAATGGCAATTTTAGCAAAGTTTTGGCATCCAACATGCATAAGAATTGTGTGTGATAAAATGATTTTCAAATTTCTTTTTATATCTAGCTTTAGGGAAATTCAAATTTTGTAATAACGTCTCGATATTGCATGAAAACTAAGAATTTGAAAACAGAATCCCAAGGCATATGGTGGGAGCTGACACACCGCCAAGATTCAAAATCCTAGAAAATAGGGGAGGACTAGGGCGTGGGAGCCCGAGTCTAGGCCCCCATTTTCTGATCAGATCTGCATCAAGGGGGTCTCAAAGATCCCTATTTCAAATTCTCTTTCTGGATTCTATCAAAAGGTTATCTCAAAAGGTGAACAATTTGCAACTAGACCTAGTCAATCAAGGTTTTGGGAAGGTCAGAAAGAAAAAGGTTTAGGGGTCACCAAAAGTGAGGAGCTAAACTGAGGGAAATTGTACCATTCCATACAGGAGGACAATTTCTGATGTTACATTTAGCCCCCACTTTAGTGGCCATATGACAGTACATGCATATGCAACTAAAGAAAAGTAAATGCATCAATCATGAAAAGGATACCCAAAAGGATACTGTAGAGGAAGCTGAAGTGCTGTCAGCAAGAAGGAAGAAGCCTCCAAGTCTACAATCCTACAAGACCACATAGTTAGGAACCACAACCTTCAGAGGAACACTTTGTCAGAAAATCAAAAATCAAGTCAAATTGCAACCACCACCAATGAGTCAGTATAAAAACACTAAGGGGGTTGAGTGATGAGACATGATGAGGGAGGAAATTGAGGGAGATATATGCCCCCCTTGTTTTTGCTTGCTTAGTCCAAAAAGTAGAAACAAAGAGATACCAACACGCATTGATTTCAAGGGGAGCTTGATGAGAAATGTGTTATGAGGTCCATTTGAAGAAACAATGCTCAAGCACAACACATTGGGTAAGAAAGAGAGTGGAACTAGGATTCCAATGCAACAAATGACATGAAAATTAGAGTTCGATAGCTCAAGATAAGGGCTCAAGAGTAAAAGGGATCAATCTTGCACCTAGTTAGGGATAGGAATTCTCATTCACTTACTTTATGTAAAGGGAGTTTTCACTTATCATTTACTCATTCTTGTTGTTTGTCTTTGTAGAAAAGTAGAGGAGAGATAGGAGAAGAGGAGGACAGCCGATGCTCATATCAACCCCCACGACTGGAGATGCTCTGAGCCCAAGTAGTGGAGAGGCATTTCGAGGCTGAGG
Organism: Cunninghamia lanceolata; assembly: GCA_027924645.1. NCBI lineage: Eukaryota > Viridiplantae > Streptophyta > Pinopsida > Cupressales > Cupressaceae > Cunninghamia > Cunninghamia lanceolata. Next base: position 19,303,910 of record BSBN01000391.1, read on the forward strand.
TAGGCTCCTAATCTTCTACTTCTATCATCTTTCAGTTTACTTTTGTTTAACTTTATTGTTTACTGTGCCGAGAGAGAGAGAATGGACTAGGGTCCTTGAGAAGGGCACCTGGGTCCATCTAGGGCGCCAGCATCTCTCTGGGTTGCCCTAGTCTTCCTGGGGCACCCAGGTCCAAAGAGGACATGGGCCTTATGCACAGGCACTCTTTTCTATTTTTGATAGTAGCTTTCATTTTCATGAGGAGATACTAATAGCCTTGTTTGTTTTTGGACCTGCAGGATGTCCTTGAGACACAAGAGCACACAAGCGGTCGCCTAATGACACTACTACGAGAGTGTTCTAGCTCCTTGTCTGTCGCATAAAGAGCACTTGCAGATAGTGCACTTATGGTGGGTATTTGATATGCCCACAATCAGATTCCATTGCACTATGTTGGGGATGGAGAGGTGGAATGCAGAAACATCCGTGTTACACTTACTTATACGAGAGATGACCATCACACTGGAGGATGTATACAGGATCCTTCGACTACCTATCTAAGGAGAGATAGTGAGGATAGTACCACATCGCTTAGAAAAGTATACGCTTAAGAGTCAATTATATTGTTTGGGTTACATTATTTCTCAGGCAGAGCAAGGACACATTTAGCTCCAGCTTCTAAAGTAGGGATACAGTGACATTCCCTTATTGTGGAGGATTATGATAGTCACTATCACACTAGCCATCACGCTAGATGGACAAGGCACTCACCTACATGGGGGTCTCATTCACACCATTAGGGTGATGGAGGAGCATCAGACGGTCTATACATGGGGGCACAGTATGCTCGTGCACCTTTACTGTGACCTGGGACGGTATGTCCATTATGAGATGCATAGTCTGATGATCTGCACACTGCTACAGGTTTGGGCTTTTGAGTACATTAGGTGCACATGATCAATGAGTTATCTATAGAGGTAGCATACACCCATCTATGTGTTCATGCCTATCCACTAGTCAAGTGTTGGAGACATGGAGATTTGCTATACTGGATAGTTATCTTTGACAAATTATAGCTCGGTGACATTATCTAAAGACCATATCATGGCTATATCATATGGCCTGGCCAATGGAGACAGTTAGCAAGGATGCAGAGGGATTAGCTGATGGCTAGTTTCCTTGATCATGTCATGGCTTGGTTCTATTTTGACAAGGTGGCATGACAGTTTGGACAGATACAAGATGTTCCTGTAGTGAATCTGAGCTACATGTGTATTATGCACAACATAGTTAGGGTGAACACCGTTCAGTGACTGATAGTAACAGACGTACCACTTAGTGATGATGAGGGTCCTGAGGATGTAGTACTAGTGTTAGATGCAGACAATGTCGATTGTACTCGAGCATATCAGACCTAGTGGCATACAGTACACCTTGCTCCTATCTTTCCTCCTGGTCACCCTACATGTGATGCTCGACCTTGGGTCGGTCACGCTAGTGACATGAGAGTAGAGGATGATGTGAGTGATTTTTTAGGATACTACAATCTCGAGGAGGATGTGGAGGATGATGAGGATGAGTCAGAGGAGGTCCCATCCTAGTACCTTTTCAGAGCAAGACCATGATAGAGCTAGCAAGAGGTAGACATTGATGAGGAGACCGAGTTGAGACTGTGGTCTAGGGCTCGTGGTCCTATTCCTACAGGTGATGCGAGCCCTAGTCAAAGAGAGAGGGGGAGTGTACTATGTCTATGCCCCCAACTACAAATTAGACTACATAGCTTGTCACACCTTCAGCGATCCAAGATCCATCCTGGCGAGATGGAGATTCAGGTTAGCTTTGATTTATTATTTTGATGCTTTGTATGTTTATTAGTTGTGATATTTATATGAGATTCTAATATCTATCCTATTAGTGCAGTCATGGTAGGAGGATTCACAGAATGAACTATCTAGACTATGCAACAAGAGTAAACACAATGGAAACAACTCAAAGATATGAAACAAATGTTGGTTCAATCATTCAGTATATCAAAGAATTCAAATACAGATCGACCGACAACATGTGGGCCTCCAATAGGGCTTATAGGCCTGATTATAGAATATCAAAATATGCACAAGATATAGCTTTGAAGTTCTGTCACACAAATCTAAACTATCAGTTATCTTTATGTGAATCACTTTCTAATTGTTGAGATCTACCTTCCTAGGGATCTATTACATCCTTATATATCATCTCCAGTACAAAATATTCCTCCATGTCAGCCAAGGAAGATCACAAACTCCAATGAAGAGTTGTAGCGTGTGTACATAGATAGGTTAGACCTAAACATGAAGAATTCCTCTGCCAACAAATGGAATGATGTGCAAATCTTGGGGAAGGTTGGCCATGAACCAAAGATCATTGAATGATGTGTTGTTAGGCTCCATAAGTTAGGAAATGCTACGCAGGTCTTCTCCTTTAGCTGATTATCAGAGATCATCAGGATGCTCTATTCTGAGAAAATAGTCGATCTTTTGATAGCGATATCTTTCTGGTAGTTGATCCAAATGCTCTAAATTTTGGATATGATGTGGATGAATGAATCTAGATGCTAAGTCTAGCTCCGTAAGGTCTAAAATGCAAATGCAATAGAATGTGAACCAAAATACAAAAACTGCTACTGACTATACGGGTTGAACTGAACTACAAACAAACTAAAATGCAAATGTTTTTGGTTGATGCAAGATTTCTCTTGAACCATGGATGCTCCTGCATCAGACATCCAGGATTATTGAAAAAGTGAGTCCCTCACTTTTCTGAGGCTAAGGGAGGACCAAGATGGTCCACCTCAGCCTGAGAAATCCATGATGAATCTTCTTTCGGTCTACCCTTCCACTTCACAAGATATTCTTTATATTGTCTTCCTCTGGTGCTACGTCCAACTTTGCTATCTAAGTTGTCTTCAATCTACTCTAGTTCTTATTATGGTAATTGCTTCTTCAAGTCTTCTTCCATGCTGTCATAGAACTTTGCTTCATGATATTGATATAGGTTTGCAATGTTGAAAATAGGTGATATACCCAATGTTTCAAGATATTCCACTTCATAGGCATTTCCTGAATCAAATTTTTTGAGTATCTTGCAAGGTCCAAACTTCTTCATCTTCAACTTGTTATGTGTTCCAACTAGAAATCTTTCTTTTCTCAAGTATACCATCACTTCATCTCCAACTACAAATTCCTTGTGTCTTCTCTTCTCATTTGCTTGCTCCTTATACTTGGTGTTCATATCCTCCAAATGCTTCTTTACCTGACCATGCACTGCCTTCATGTGATCTACAAATTCTTTAGCTTCTGCACTTGTCTTTTCTTCCACACTGATATCTCTCAATTTTGCAACTCCCTTAGGGTTTACTTCGGTAACAATCTCAAAAGGTGTTCTTCTGGTACTCCTGTTCACTGAATTATTGTATGCAAACTCTTCTTGTGAAAGAATCAAATCCCAACTTCCTGCTGATGCAGAGTGGGTGCAAAGCGGAAACAATCACAAAATATTCCCTTCTGTCAAATCAGCAAGAGTTGTTCAAATGTCTTACCGACATATCCCATCGATCAGACTATAACCATCGGCATCTTCAAAAACTGTCACCCCGATACCCATCTCACCCCAATGAGTATTTCGTTTATGTACCTATCAGCAAGATAGTGCCTATCGGGCTCTCCACACTGACTTGCTCTGATGACTGAGGTCACACCGAAACATGCAAATCCTAACCTGCTGAACAGGTTCCCGTTACCTCCGCTACCGGTCACCTCTATTGACTAAGTTGCCTATCAACAACACTTATGATGTCGGTCTACCCGCGGAAGGTCTCCCCAACGCTTCACTTCACGCTGATGCCAAACTCCTTATCGCCAAGACATATAACTATCGGCGAAGACTTCATTCCTTCTGCCGATGTCACTTGTCACTCCAAAACCCTTTACGCCAACTCCTTCATTGGCCAGACCTCCACCGTCGGTCCAACTTTAAGCCACTCCACCGATACACCTCCTTACGTCGATATGTTAACACTATCGCTCAGACTCCCTACTTCTTACACTGATGGACATCTCGTACCGATATACCTAACACCAACTTATCCTTCAGCAAGACTGCCTCTATCGGTGAAACCTTCTACTCACTCTTCGATGGTTCATCTCTTCCCGACCACTCAATCCTCAGACTCCCTCTGTAGACACCCTAAAATGACCGTGTCGTCAAATCACTTGCATTCCGTTATCTGTCTAATCACTTGCATTGCAAACGTTAATTAAATAATCTAATTATTTAATTAATTATCATCAAATTCTTCTAAATCTCCTAAATTCAACATTAATTAAATAAATCCTCGTTATTTAATTAATTAAATTAAATTCCTCTATATTCTTCCACAATTAAATAATTTTAATTATTTAATTATTTAATTATCCTCTTTCCAAATTTCACATCCACGTTAATTAAATAAATCCAATTATTTAATTAATTCATCACAATTCTATCTTATCTACAATTAAATAATTTACATTATTTAATTAAATCAATTGTTCTTCTAAATTTAAATAAATTAAATCAAATTTATTTAAATTATCTCAATCCTCTAAAAATAAATAAAATCAAATATTTTATTTATAATCTTCTGTTCTTCCAAAATCATGCACAACAATTAAATAAATTTATTTATTTAATTTGCTTTTCAAATCTTCTAAATTAAATAATTCCAATTATTTAATTACTTCTTCCAAAAATATCTTCTCTAAATTTACATAGATCAATTATTTATTTAAATTGCTTTTTCTTCTAATTTGAGTTATCTCTAAAATAACTCAAGCTTTCTTGCTCATCAATTAAATATTTCTATATTTAATAAAGCAAAATATCTTCTATTCTCATGCAAATCTCTTCTTCTTGTTTTAAATCACTTAACTGATTGCTTTATTCTTTTAATTGATTTATCTCTTCAGTTAACTCATTCTTCTATTCTTGATAACTCCTGTCATGCAAAAGCAAGCAAGACACATGTCTTCTTCTCATTCGTTGCACATTCCTCAACTTATCTCCTCCATTGATTCTTCCGAATTATCTGGACCGTTGATCGATTTTCCTTGAAACCTATATAAACCCCCCTCATCTCCTTCATTAGCTCTCTCTCTTCGATCATATTCTCAGGCATACTTAACAGAGCTTCGAGCATACACAACGCGTCGATTGAGCACTATTATGATCATTTGACATTGATCTCTTGAGCACTACACTTGCTTGTTGCAGCTATGGCTTTGCAATTTCATTGAGCAATTCTACATTCAATCCAAAGGGAACAACACAAATTTCGGTAAAAGTCTTTATTGCATTGATTATTTGTCATGGCTTTTATTTAAATTCGTTTTCTTTATGTTATTGGATTTTTGGTTTTTATTAGTTTAGAATAGATCGATTTTCCATATACACATTCTGGCACGTCCGGTGGGACCCACTAATCCCTCTTTTTCTTTGAGAAATTAATTTTTTTTGAAGTACAGTACGGAATAGCGCATCTTGACACAGAAAAGCACCTTTGGTAGAGCAGTACTATGCTTTTGGTGCATCCCGCAGCGCCTTTGGTGGCACAAAATCGCGCTTTTGGTCATACAGTGAAGCGCAATTGAGAAAATTATCAAAGCACTATTGGTATGGCACTAAAGCGCTATTGGTAATCGAAAAGTGCTTTTGGTATAGAGGTAAAGCGCTTCTGGTATAGCAAAAAAGCGCTATTGTATGATAGTGAAGCGCTTTTGGTTGAGATAACAGGCTTGCAAACTTCAAAACCCCATAACTTTCTCAAAACTTAACGAAATTCGATGCTTTTTTTTTTAAAATTGCATAGAAAATCGTAAGGAATCCATTGGTGATATCTAATCTCTTATATCTCATCATATTTTTTACCAATTTTATGGATTTCACTTTGGTTTTCTAGGGTTTCTAACTTATTGTTAGGGTTTAAAGTTGATTTCTGACATCTTGTTCTTTTCTTTGGAGCTAATATCACTTGGTGCAGTGTCTTATCACTTATCAACATCCTGGATCATCACTCAATCATTCAATCATGCTTTGATCCATCCTTTTTGATGAAATATTATTTTTTGCAGGTCTTTTATTACACCGTGCGTTTGGTAGTACAGTGCCGCGCGTTTGGTAGTACAGTAGCTCACTTTTGGTAGCAAAGTAGCTCGCTTTTGGTCAAAGTAGCTCATTTTTGGTAGCACAGTACCATGCTTCTGGTAAGACAGTAAGTCACTTCTGGTCTGCAACACATCGCTTCTGGTAGCACATTACAGCGCTCTTGGTTTACAGTGAATCGCTTCTGGTAATGTTGTTCAGCGCTTTTGGTCAAAGTTGATTTATTTTTGCTAACTTGTGAATTTTTGGTGGAACTAACGGAATTGCTGCAGCTTCTTATTACTCACACAGAGCCAATAGGTGTTTTTAACATATTTATGCAGGATGAGCGTTGAAGACCCTCTTGTTTTACCTTACTAAGTCTTAGAAACACATTGCATGCTTAAAAGGAGTAATTGAACAAATCTTTCCTTGCAATCTAAGTCTTAGGAACATACTGACTTTCTTAAGGGACAATGGACATGTATGGACAAACACCTCAATTTTCTAAGGGACAATGGACATGAATGCCAAACACTTCATTTCATAAGGGAAAATTTACAACTACAACCGTGTGTATGCCTAAATTAGTTGCACCTTATTTTTCTTATAACGGGACAATTGAACCATTGTTTGACGTGCTTGATTTTACATTTTTTGTACTTCCTTTAGAAGGGCCTGCTTTTGGATTGCGCTTCATCCAAAAGGGACGACCCTAAGTGGAGTTTTCCTTTGAACCGCTATATAAAAGGGATAAGGCGAAAGCCAAGTCCTAACCGACGTCAACCTTACCTTGTGATGCCAACCTGAAAAGAGGTGTACTAGCCCTTTGTGGAAACGATTTTCACATTGAGCGAAGTGTTTGAAACTCTTAGTAGGATTGGTTAAAGCTTTTAGTAGCTTGTCGCATTGCTCGTAAGGCGTTGGTCCCTCAAAGTCACTAAGAACCAATTTAGATAGAGACTACCCGACCTACCTCCGAACATTGCGGTAATCATCAGTGCAAGGGAAATCGATTTAAACCCTTAAGACACTCACCATTGGCTCCCTTGAGAAGAGATAGTATTCCCTCAGACATAAAGCTCTTGTGACCTACTTGAGCTTTCCAAGGGGAGGGTGAGATATCCCTACCTATCGTCTCTCGCAAAGATACTAAATATCCGACACCTTTATGGAATGATATTTTTATCGACGGAGTATTAAGCTGTGAGCTGATCTACTGCAATGAAACCTTGTCTCTAGGGATAAAAAGTGCTTGTTATTGATTGCAACTGTATTAGACCTGTGGAAACATTGGGCTTGTTTGGAGCCTTGAACATACACTATCTGTTGTGTCAGTCCTTGTGCCTTTTTTGACCACTTGTTTGCTGTGTTTTTCTCTTGCCAAAACAATCCAATCAAAAATAGAAAAATCTTGCCTTTGAAAAACATCAGACACTACTTCAGCGCCCCTGGTACTACAACAGCTCGCCTTTGGTAATACAGTAGATCGCCTTTGGTCAGCAGTAACCCGCCTCTGGCAAACACTCTACTTCAGTGCCCTCGGTATAACAGTAGCTCACTTTTGGTCACTGTAGCTCGCTTTTGGCATAGCAGTAACTCGCTATTGGTAGCTCAGTCCGTCACCTCTGGCCCACAGTAGCACGCTTTTGGTAGCACAGTCCTGCGCCTCTGGTCAAACAGTATAGCGCCTTTGGTCAGTACTTTATGTATCAAAGTTTGTCCGTTTCTTCAAAATATCTCACAGATTCCCAGCATTACATTGTGTCCTAAGTATCTCCCATGGTCACCACTAGGCTACAGCAAACCATGAAGTCTAGGCAAGTTGTCCCTAAGAAGCACAAGTCACCCCCTCGCACACCACAATCAGGTCGTCTCAACGTTACTCCCAAAGTGACTCCTAGTACACCCGCGGCAAGACCAATCAGCTCTCCAAAAATGCCGCACATAGATGAACCAAGCAATCCTATAGAGGATAGAACCCCTTTGATAAATGCACCCCAGTATACCACAGGCTTGCCTCCAGATTTTGTCCCACAAGGTTATGTCATAGATCAACCCCCATCTCAAGAAGAGCGACACTTTGAAATAGGTCAATCCTCTCAAGAAGATGGGCAAGATCTTGATGAATTTATATAAGATCCTAGAGCTATAGCGGCCTTTGATAAAATCCTTAGTGAGAACCAGGATCATTTCTTTCGCTTGCTTGCAAAGCAAGGTGCCAAGTTACCTCCAGATTTTGATGTGTCCACTCTCAAGGAGAGCAACAACATCAAGAAACCATACAAGCAGTGCAAACCATGTCCACGGTCACTACGCCCTTACCTACTCAAGGCTCGCAGTATAGGAATCCCCTTTTTCAAAATCCAACAGAGGAGAGGTCCGTATCACCACTTTTGACTCCTAGGGAGATCTATCAAAACCAACAAGAAACTCTCCAACGACAAGCAGAGTTAGCTAAGCAAGCCACCTTAGCTCAATCCAATGTGCAACCACCTCCTACAGTGTCCACCCCAAGCACAAGCGGAATCTTGGTTACCCCATCACGCGTAGGTTTCCCACCCAATTACAATCCGGGGAACACGTACGTAGCCATGCAACAAGGGTCTCAACAAATGCCACCTCCTATATCATCACACCTGCATGTCTCTCAACCAATTGGAGTCACGCAGCCCCAACCACAACATTCTTCTACTCTCATCCTCAAGCAACCCCAACCGTCGCAAATCACTTCTACCTATGTTCCTCCACCACAACATTCTTCTACTCTCATCTTCAATCAACCCCCACCATCGCAGATCACTTCTACCTATGTTCCTCCTCCACAACGTTCATCCACGCTCAACTTCTTTCATACATTACCTAGCCACTCGCAACATTCCCAACATCAGGTTTCCCAAAGTTATGTGCCACCTTCACAACCTAATCAAACGCACTTTAGCTTTCCTCCCCCCAATACGTTTCTTCAACCATCTCAGAGCCAACATTCTTACCTAGCACCACCTCCACCTCTGCCTAATCAAGGCCTCCAATTCCAACCCAATCTGAACCAATCATACAATCCATACAATCCCAATCAATCTTACGACCCTTACAATACCACTGCGCATGGCTCACATTATAATCTTCCATATGGGCAACACCAACCGCTTTTTGGACAACAGGAGACGTTACCAACCCCTCCCACGAGTATGGAACTAAAGATTGCGGAGGTGCAACAACAGCTATCTGATCTTACGTTTGGCCACACCAAAAAGACCTTCTCCTTGGAGGAAGTGTGCCCTTATCCTTTTGATCGGTCATTACCAATGATCCCTTTTCCTCAAAATTTCACTATTCCAAAGTTCGATAAGTACAAAGGAAAAGGTGACCCAAAAGACCATCTTAGGGAATTCTATCTTGCTTGCTTCAAGGTCTCTCACAACGACACATATCTTATGCATCTTTTTCCTCGCAGTCTTGGAGGTCAAGCAATAGAATGGTTCTCACACTTACCTACGGGTATCAAGTCTTTCAACGAGCTAGCAGAAAAGTTTGCCACCCATTTTTCTTACAACGCAGAGCATGAGATTTCCATGACGGATCTATGCAACAATAAACAGAAAAATGGCGAGACTTTCATTTCTTTCCTTCAGCGATGGAGACAAATGGCTAGTAAATTCCCTTTCAAGATTCTGGAGAAACAGCTTGTTAGCATATTTGTACAGAACCTCAACCAAGAGTTAGGTTTCCATTTGCAAATTCTTAGTGCTACAACCTTCGATGAAATCACATACAAGGGTATCAACATTGAGAAGGCCCTCATTGCTAAGGGTGTGGTCAGAATCTTTAAAGAGACGAAAGATAGCTCTTCTCATCAACAATCGAACGATAAACCCAAATATTGGAACAAGAACAAAAACATGGTCAATGATGGAGTGGTCGATACTAAGCATGTCCAAACATTGCAAACACCGCTGCAACTCTCCAAACCAAGTCAAGCTCCACCTCAACAACAGCAGCAACAAAGGCAGCCTTATCAAAATCAACAACGACAACAAGAGCGGCCCCAACAAGATTACCCTCCGCGACGTCAATTTACTCCTTTGGGAGTGCCCATCGAATCAGTCTTACAGCAAGCTTTGCTGAAAGGGCTCATAACCTTACCTGATGCTCCCCCATATGGAGAACCTATCTACAAAACTGCACGTTACAGAGACAATGAGTATTGTGAGTTCCATAGGAGCAAAGGTCATCGAACAGCATCTTGCATGAAGCTTAAGCACCTCATCCAAAACCTCATCGACGCTAATCAAATCACTTTTGAGAATGAATCACCAGCGCAACACACGAACAAGGATCTCGATATGTACAAGGAACCATTCCCTCATCACGGTCCACCTCCTCCTCAGGATAGAGGTAAAGGTATCAATCACGCATCCACGTCCTTCGATTCCATTGTAGGTCATTTTGAAGAGAGTCGAGTGTCTACCCTCACCATTAAAGGCAAATCTACAGATTGTGCTGTTACTACTCGTCGAGGTCATGTCACCATTCGTACACCTACACCTAGGCTTCCGGTTCAGTCTGATTATAATCTTGTCGAACATCTAGGGAGAACACCAGCACAGATCTCTATTTTGGACCTTCTACGGTCATCACCTACACATAGAGTAGTGTTAGAAAAAGCCCTCCAAGAGTCCTCCGTTCCTACCAACATAGCAGTCGCAGATTTCCAAGCTATAGTGGGTAATATTGCTTCGCCTTACAATGTGGTCTTCTCTGAGAAAGACCTTCCCTCCCATGATCCTTGTCACAACGATGCCCTCCATATTGAAGTCCTCATCCATAAGCGCAAAATCAAACGCATCCTCATAGATGGTGGTGCTGGTCTCAACATCTGTTCGTTAAAATTACTAAAGCAATTGGGATACTCTGAGGATCACGTCAACACTGAGCATAGTATTACAATCAAGGGGTATGATGACGCAGAACACCGTTCAGAAGGTGTTATTCACTTGCCTATACAACTGGGCCCTATCATGCTTGAAACCAGATGTCAAGTCCTTGATATTGAGCTGCCTTACAACATTATTCTTGGCCGCCCATGGATCCATGCAATGAAAGCTGTTCCCTCCACGTACCATCAGTCCCTAAAGTTCCCATACAATGGTACAGAGATCACTATCCCAGGAGATCCTAATCCTTTTGAATTTTGCCGTGTCTTGCAAGGAAGCTATAAGAATTGCAACCAAGTGCCTAAAAATGACAAAGCTCTTGAGTCCCCTCTCTATGTTGACCCTGAAACTCTCACGCAAGCCTCTACAAGTGAGCCTACACCCCTCCCCAAAATCACAGCTCGCTTTCGGGATATAGGCTTTGGCTCTTATGATATCTCTGAATCTTGTTGTGTAGGGCGGATGCCTTTATCTCCAAAATCTTACGGCAAACCACCCATTGCTAAAGTTACCAAAAAAGCAACCATTCCTCCCCCAACATTCCTAACCCAATTCCAACATGGATGGTTATTGGAAGAGGAAACTATTGAGGACATCTCTTCTTGGCTCTACAAGGAGAAAGAACCAGTCACAATACCAGTCAAGCAATATGGCAATGGCTTAAGGATAGTGAAAAACATGGGCTATAAAGGCAAAGGTGGCCTTGGGAAGCAGAATCAAGGCACTATGGAGCCCATTGTGGTAACAAAGAAGCTAGACAAGAAAGGATTAGGATTTGGTAAGAAGGTACCATGCGCCTCGGACATCGAGTATATCCTCGACGAGGTAGCTGACAAGTTTCCCGCCGATTCGACATCTACAGAGGATATCATCGATGACTCTTCCCTCCACATCACCAATCTATTCGCAGAATCCTCCATTTTTACACTATCCTCCGTATCCTTAACTTCCAACACCAGCACCCAGAATGTCACGCTTGTCTACCCTGAACTTATTGATTGGGACCAACAAGGGGCCCCCGTTATAGATGTATTTCAGAATGACGAAGCTTTAGCTGAATTCATGGGACTTCGGGAAGGTATCCCTCTTGGCGATCACAAGGCAAGTTTTGTAATGGAATTAGAGCCCACGGCTTATTTTGGTGAGAATGCCAAATCCTCTAGTCGCAAAAGCGCACATAAAGAAAGATCTCTAGGTGAAAACCACACTGTGGCACCTCCTGATCATAAAATAGTAAAAATAAAGGACGTATCCAAAGGTGAAAACCCAACTGTGGCACCTGAGGATGGAGGATTTGACCTTCCTTTACCATCTAAGTACCAAGAGAAATCAACTCTACTAGTGGAAGATTCTACAGAGATCAACCTAGGTACAGAACAGAATCCAAAGACAACATTTCTAGCAACATCATTATCTGATACAGAGCACAGAAACCTTAACAACTTCTTCTTGCAACGAACCATCAACTTTGCATGGACCTATGTGGATATGCCAGGGCTCGACCCTAAGCTGGTAGTTCATTATCTCACAGTTGATCCCAAAGTGAAACTAGTCAAACAGAAGTTGAGTAAGATGCACCCACAGATAGCTCTCTTGGTGAAGGTGGAAGTACAAAAGCTATTAGACACAAAGTTCATACGACCTATCGACTATTCAGATTGGGTCTCAAACATTGTACTTGTGTCTAAGCCTAATGGGCGCATCCGCATGTGTAATGATTTCAAAAATCTCAATAAGGCATGTCCTAAGGACGACTTTCCACTACCAAACATTGACATTATAGTGGACTTGACAGCAGGTCACGAGATGCTTTCTCTTATAGATGGATTCTCAGGCTACAACCAGATTAGAATAGCTGAGGAGGATCAACACAAAACAACCTTTACATGTCCTTGGGGTAATTACTATTGGTGTGTTATGCCGTTTGGTCTGAAGAATGCAGGAGCAACCTATCAGCGAGCTATGACAGTGATCTTCCACGACCTCTTTCATCACATTATGGAAGACTATGTTGATGATATATTGGCTAAATCTTCTAGAGCGGATCACATACAGGTCCTAGGACAGATCTTTGACAGGCTGGAAAAATACCAAGTAAGACTCAATCCAAAGAAGTGTGTATTCGGTGTCACATTAGGGAAACTATTGGGATACATCGTATCTCGTAGAGGCATCGAAGTAGATCCAGCAAAAGTAAAGGCTATAGTGGAGATGCCTCCACCAAAGAACCTAAAAGCATTAAGGAGCCTCCAAGGAAGGTTGCAGTCCATTCAACGTTTCATCTCACAGCTAGCAGATAAATGTCAACCCTTTCAACACTTGCTCCGAAAGGATGTTTCATTTCGATGGGACAACAAGTGTCAAGCAGCGTTTGATCAACTTAAAGAGTATCTAGCTACACCTCCTGTATTGGTTCCACCAGTTGCAGACAAACCCTTGATCTTATACATCTCCACTACAAATTCAGCCCTAGGGGCTCTGCTAGCACAGAATGATGACACAGGAAAGGAGCATGCAATTTATTACATCAGTAGAACCTTGGTGGGATATGAGCTCAATTATTCACCAATGGAAAGGGCTTGTTTAGCAGTAGTGTTCGCCTCCCAAAAATTGCGACATTACATGCTGAACCAACACACAAATCTGATAGCTAAGATTGATCCCTTGAAGTATCTACTAGCAAAAGCAGCTCTCACAGGCAGACTAGCTAAGTGGGTCATGATCCTTAGTGAGTTCAACATTGAGTACATAGATCGTAAGGCAATTAAAGGACAAGCCCTCGCGGATCAACTAGCAGAAGCACCTATGAAAGATACACATCCTATGGTCGCAGACTTTCCTGATGAAAATCTATTCACTCTTGCTAACTCCATAATGTGGAAGTTGTACTTTGACGGTTCTTACACACAGCATGGATCAGGAGCAGGCATCTTATTTGTTACACCTCAGAATGACTACATTCCAAAGTCATATCGGCTCGCATTCCCTTGCACCAATAACATAGCCGAGTATGAAGCACTCCTCATAGGTCTCAGTACAGCAGTTCAATGGGACATCACAGAATTACAAGTATATGGAGACTCACAGCTAGTCATCCGCCAAGTCACGGATGAATACCAAACAAAGGATGAAAAGTTGGTCCCCTACAAGCAACTAGTGGATGCCTACAAACCACACTTTTCTAGCATCACATTTGAGCAAATTCCAAGAGAACATAATAAAGCTGCGGATTCTATGGCTTCTGTAGGGTCACTGATTGATATGCCTGCTAATACACAGAAGTGTGAATTCTTGATCGAGCAATTGTTGATACCAGCCGTCGATGTTCCTGTTACTGAAATCATCTGCGAACTTGTTGGTCCCAATTCTCCATGGTACGAAGATATCTATGAATACCTCAAGAACAAAACCTTTCCCCCTGACCTATCATCCACTCAACGCAAAACCTTTATCCGTCGATCCTCTCGTTACATCATTCTGGGTGATACACTATATCGCCAGAGTCTCGATGGTATCCTCTTACGATGTCTTAACGCAGAAGAAGCCGAAGCTACCTTACGAGACATACACGAAGGTGTCTGTGGTGCACATTCTACCGGTCCTAATCTTGCTAAGAAGATACTCAGAACAGGTTATTATTGGCCTACAATAGAGCAAGATGCCGCACAGTTTGCTAAGAAGTGTCTACAATGTCAGCAGCATGGAGATTTGATTCACGCACCCGCTCATGAGTTACAACCTGTGACTACTCCGTGGCCTTTTTCTCAATGGGGTCTCGACCTCGTAGGACAAATTCACCCTTCCTCCTCAAATGGCCACAAGTTTATCATTACCGCCACTGAGTATTTCACGAAGTGGGTGGAAGCCATTCCTATGACCTATATCACTAGTAAGCAAATAGCCAAGTTTATCCTAAACTACCTCATATGCCGGTATGGTATTCCCCAAGCTATTGTCACTGATAATGGGAGACCATTCAAGAACCAAGATGTTCGTGCCTTATGCATACAATACAATATCCAACATCGCTTTTCAACTCCCTACTATCCGCAGAGTAACGGCCAAGCTGAGGCTTCCAACAAAACCATTCTCAAAATCCTCAAGAAAACAGTCAATGAAGCTGGTCGTGATTGGCACTTGCAACTTAATCCCGCCCTATGGGCCTACCGCACTAGTATCAGAACACCAACTGGTGCCACACCATATGCCTTGGTCTTTGGCTCTGAAGCCATCCTGCCTATAGAGGTCGAGATCCCATCCCTCAGAGTATCCATGCAGGACCTGATCGGCGGAGATGAGTATCGCACTTCCAGATTAGCAGAGCTTGAACTACTAGATGAGAGGCACCTTGCCGTGCTTAATCATCTCCATGTCTATCAAAACCACCTCCGGCGTAATTACAACAAAAAGATCAAAGAAAGACGGTTTCAAGTTGGTGATCTTGTACTTAAGGAGAATCAGAGAAACCAAGCAGATCGAGAGAAGAAGGGTAAATTTGAGCCTAACTGGTTAGGTCCCTTCATTGTCACAGCAGCATATGGATCGGGAGCTTATACTTTAGCTACACCTGACAGCATTCCTCTAGATGAGCCACTTAACAGTGTCCATCTCAAGAAGTTCTATGCCTGATCCTCAGAGTATTCCCAAAAAAAATCAAAAAAAAAAAAAAAAATCAAAAAAATACGAAAATCAAAAATACAAAAACATCCATCCTCTGGTGAAAACTGGCAAACAGGCACCTTGGATAAGTACCATAGTGAAAACCTGGTAAACAGGCGCTATGCGTAGAGTCAGTATCCATCGTCTATCGAGTCCTGTCCACTCCTTGTCCAGTTCGCAACCTGCTTCATCCATCCATCCATAATAAAACCATTGACCTTGTTTGCATTTCCATTTCCCTATCTAGTATAGCTTGGAAATTTGTCAATGTCCCTCGTCGTCATCCCACGTCTTGATCTGTGTCTACAGTTAACACTGTCTTGTCCTAGGTCAAGTCTTTCTGTGTCTTCTTCGGCGGTCACCCCTACAGTTTCCTCTACCAGAATGGGGGCAACTCTTTCCTTAGCTTCGGTCTAGGATAGGTTCCTAGTTCGTGGTTCGCAGCGCATACTTCAATCTTGTCTCATTTCCTCAGGTAACACCCTTTAACGGACACTTCGCTCCTACGATAAGGCTGTTATCTTCTCAACACTTTTCCCACATCATCACGCCACCAGAACTACATATTATCATCTTTTCAATCTTAAAGGTACCTTGATCCCATGGACATGGGTATGTAGGCAGTCTGGAATACGAAGCACGTTTCCAGTACTCAGGTACATAAGATCACCTCTTCTCTGCTCTCTTCCCACATCATCACATCTAACTAGAACTACATATTATCTCATTTCAATCTTAAAGGTACCTTGATCCCATGGATATGGGTATGTAGGCAGTCTGGAATACGAAGGAAGTATCCAGTACTCAGGTACATAAGATCCCCTCCTTTCACCTTGACCCATTCATCACTCTATCCAGAACTACATATTTATCACGTTCATCTTCCATCGTAAGTGTGCCTTGATCCCGTGGATACAGGGTATGTAGGCAGTCTGGAATACGAAGGATGTTTCCAGTACTCAGGCACACACGATCCATCATTCTCCACCCGTTTCAATCCATTAGCACTTCATCCTTCTAGTCTTCCGTTTGTCAAAATCCATTCGCCTCGACTTGACTAACTCAAGCAGCAAGCTAGCACATCCTTTCAAAGCAAAAGTCCTTAACAAACTTGAAGCAAAGAGGCCTACTTCCAGAGTCATCTACTGTCCTGCATACCGATTGCCAACATCAGCTAAGTACCGCTTAACTAAGCCCTAGATCCACAAGCTTGTCTTCTACGAAGTGTTCCATTGTCGAGACCAACACACGCGTCTCCTACAACATGTGGCAATTCCTGCAAGTGAGACATTGTCTTTTTAGGTAGATAGCCCCCTTTAACGGACACAGAGTTCCTACGATAAGGTTGTTATCTTTCCTATCCAATCTATCCTGAGCAACCTCTTTGGCAAGAGATTATGTTGGCTGTATGTTTACTTTGTAAGTCAGTCAATTTGTGTTATGGTTTATCTTTTGTTCCTTTTCCAATACCTATTCAAAACTACCTTGATTTATCTATAATCTTGGTATGTTGCGATGCAGTACGGATTTGGGGCATAGTCATTGCTTTCTGTGTGCCGTGTTTGAGGAATGATCTTTAGTATCTTTCTTAGCATTCTATTTATCTTGTGTGTGTTACGACCTAGCATCTTACATATTAATATTTCTTCCTGCATTTACATGTATGGAAGTTTATTATATGTTCAAGACTATGTCTTCTTCACATGTTCCAACAAGGTTATATGCTGTCTAAGGGATCTAAGTTCAAACCGCTTGCTTGCAGAGTCAACGTCCACGCACTCGGATATTACTGCACCTTGGTCTTTTTATACCTTGGTGGCGAACTATCCATGTGCTATATCAAACTAAGGATTGCTCTTTATATACAAATGTGAAGCCATTGCAACAAGCTCATTCATCCATTCCCACACCCTTTATATCGTTTTCATGGCAGTAATCGATCAACAGTCTGTGTCCTCCATCTCCTCCTGTTCTCCTCTCTGGTGTATATTTGCAAAACCCACATGTCAGATATCACTAGTCATCACATCTATATCATCATACATCTCTATCATCATACATCTATAAGCATCATATAAGCAACATATGTCATCAAATGAATCCATAATCCTACATACATATCATCACATCCACGACATCAGATAATGCATACACAAAAGCATGAACGGTAGTGAATCGAACAGATCATCATATATATATCATGTAATGGTCATCATAATACAAAGTGTCTGTGTCTACATCAATAATACAAAATGTGTATCCATCCAAATATACATCAATATAGTACATCAAGGCTATCAAGAGCCCTCAAAATATACATCAGAATGCACGCAGGCATCTGCCCAAAATAATACAATATGATACAAGATACATGAGAATGCCCTAGTGAGTAGAGCTACCCTCTTGCTGTGGCCCCTGGCCTCCCCCTGTGCTCGGTGGAGGTCCCCTTGGTGGTCCTCCTCCTCCCCCTGGCGGCAAAAGTGGCCCTCTGACCGAGGATGCTGACTGCCCCGTCCTCCTTGATCCGGATGCCCCAGATCTGCTCCTGTCCCTGTAGCTCGGTGCCTGCTGAGCTGCCGGCACCGCGCCCACATACAGCCCCCTATAGTACTCTGCCTCCCGGCCAGCTGATACCAGCTCACCCTGCACTCAGACGAGCTCACTATATAGTGTCCTCTGGTCTGCTCCCAGTGCACGGTGTGCCTCCTCTCTCTCCTGCCTCACTCTAAAGAGTGTAGCCTCTGCTGTCAGTCGCAGTTGTACCTCGGCATCTCTCTCTCGTCTGGCCTGTGCTACCGCCTCGGTGTCGGCTGCTGGTGCGGCCGGTGGCTGCATCTGTGCCTGTGCCTGTGCATGCACCTAGGCCTGTAACTGTCTGTAGGCCTGCACCTGTGCCTATAACTGTGCCTGTACCTATGCCTGTACCTGTGCCAGGGCTGTCTATGCGGCTGTGGCTGCCTGTGTCTGTGCCTGGGCTGTGGCCTCTGCCTGTCTAGCCTCTGCCCGAGCTGTATCCCTGTCTCTCCTCAGTCTAACCATCCGGAGCTCTAGTCGAGTCCTCCGGGCTATCTCCTCCTACAGCAGTCGCTCGGCCCTCTGCAGATCAGTCTCTACGACTGGGCCCAATGCCTCTGCCATCTCAACATCCTCCTGCTGGCCACCTGCCTGCTGTCCACCTGCCTGCTGTCCGGCTGCCCTGGCCTGCCGCCTCCTCCTGGCCTCTCCGCCAAGTACTAACACCTCTCCCACTGCCCCTACTACACATGGTGTAGTCAGTCTCATCAGCCTGTGAGTCTGCCAGTACTGATCATAGTCTGGCAGTGTCCCTGGGTCTGCTAGCCCTGTGTCCCAATCCCATCTCACGGGGATAAGTCCCCGCACCTCTGCTAATGCTGTCACCACTGGGATCACTGGGTCCCAGTCTCCGGTCTCTCTCCGCGTCCTGGCATGTGTGGCCTCCCCCACTGGTAGCCCCTGTGGTAGGCCAAACTGTCTCAATACCCGCTCTGAAAGATATCTCTCTATCATATCTGTCCGTCTACCGAACAAATAGCGAGCCTGTCTGCAGTACATGAGCTGCTCGTGCTCATCTGGCCACTCCTCGCATAGTAGCCATGGCCTCCAGATAAATATGTCCATCTCGTCGATCTGTCGCCGCCAGTAGCTGACAGATCCCATCCTCCTATGTGTCATCACTCCATCATATAAGAACGCATATGGCTCCCCTCTGTCTTGGTGGCGCTGTGCCATGGGCCGGATAACTGGAATGTGCTCCCACGCCCACACCTGTAGTAAGGTCACCCCTGCTGAGAGGCTCCTGCCTCTCCTATATACGCAATAATGCATATCATGGTATAGCTGCCCTAGGACACAGGGTCCCCACGCATACTATCGGCCATGTGTAAACATCCCGGATAACACTGTCCCCCAACCAACTGATAAACCTCTGGATCTCCTGTCCGGGCATAGGAAGCCGCCGATCAATGATGCCACTATCCAACGGATCCTGTCGCAGAGTCTCGGGACGTCTGCCCACCTGATCTCCCCATCGTCTATCCATAGGTCATCTGTGCAGAAGACCTCCTCCAGGCCTGCCTGGCCTCGTGCCGGGTCAAAGTCAACAATCTCCCCGTCTATCCGGATCCGTAGGATGCGATATACATCCTCCAGTGTCACTGTAGCCTCCCCTATCGGGAAGTCAAATGACGAGGTCTCGCTGTGATACCTCTCCACCACTGCTGTCACTAGGGCGAGATTCGCCCTAATGTGTGTAGGGTGTGCCACATGCCATAGCCCTGCATGCTCTAAGAACGCATCCTCCTCCCAGGTCAACTGAACAACCTCGTGCGCAATCGTGTGGTGTCGCTCCCGCGACATCAATGGTGGCAAAATCCTCTGCATCCATAAACATATCACTTGTCAGTTTCATAACCAAATCCCTCAAAACCTATCTACCCATTGGCTATGCTATACCCCACCCCTGCCATCTGGTGCAGAGGCACCTACCTAACAGCTGGCCTCCATGAGGCAGTTAGTTTGTTATAGGTCCGCATGATGACATACATGATCAGGATATAGGATAATTATCAGCATGATGACAGGATAGTCTATTTTTAGTATGTTTGACTTCATCATATAATAAGGTCCATTGGACCGATGCTATGTATTAGATCAGCATAGGAGTATGTGTAGGCAGTTAGAGATCGGGATAAGGTTATCTGAGCTGTCCTCTCTCCCAGCCGCTTGGAAGCTCCCAGCCGCTGGGAAGTGAGTTGGTAGTACTCAAAGGATTTGTTATATATACCTTCGATCTGTTAGGGTTTAGACAGAATTCACATTGATTTTGATAGATGTTATGTTCAGGAGAGTAGTATTGGTGGTATGCTGTACTGGTGATCAGTCCAGATATTGTGAAGCAGAATTGTAAAAGTAGGACATTTGGATTTCAATTGAATAAGATCTCATCTTTTGCATTATCTGATTGTATCAGTTGTATCTGTGTTGATTTCCTTTCCGTTTTGCAAGTTGATGGGTACTTTCAACCCTTCCACCGGTTGAACCTGCGAATCGGTGGAATGGTCCTGTATTATAGCTTAGTTTGTATTTGTGTTTTCTGTTTATGCATTGCATTGTTCAAGAGATCAGTTAGGAGCATGCTGTGAATCAGCCTAGCATCCTCATGTGCTAGGTATAGAAAGATAAGTTGTTAGATTTTGGTTTGAAGGTGATCCGGCCCGGTCGTCACATTGTCTTTGTGAAATAGAACGGATCTGAGTGTTTACATGCAGCGGACGGATACACAGGAGTCTGCATGTGCGTTTCCAGTCGGAGCAAGCCGCATCGTCATCTGTGAATGTATCATCATCAGGATCGGGTCGTGAAACTGTTAAAGTTTGCATGTTGCAAGTGCATCAGGATGTGTTAAGTCAGATATATACTCAGTGTATATATCGCCGTCAGGATCATCTCTCGGAGGTGCTCATCATCCGCATATCGCTAACAGATGCAGGTGTGAAAGTTCAGTTTTTTTGACTAAGTGTTGAAGAGTTTATCAGGATATTGAGATATCACTCTATGCGAGTTGATCCTGCTGTTGCTAAGGGTTTAGGTATCGGCGTAGGTTCTCGGCAGGAAGTTGTGAAACATCATCAGGAGGTTTCGAGGGAGCCGGATAAATTAGATCATGATGCTGTTGCTTGTATCGTCGGGTAGCGGGGCATCGAAGGGAAGGTGTTAAGTTGTCGTCATCAGGATATTTGGAGCAACCGGATATTTGGATATCCTACTGATGAAGGTGGTGTCGAATATCATGATGATGCCGCTTGTGTTTGACGCCCGATGAACAGTGCAACCGGAGGATGTTTGCGCCCGTTGATTATCATGATGATGATGATAGGCGACAGGCGGAGGAGGTGAATAGTAGTCGGCAGGAGGATAATTCTGCTCATCTGAAATATGATGATGCTGTTGGTGTGTACAGGAAATATGATGATGATGCTGAGCCGATAAGGATTTTTATTAGGCTGTTTGTATTGTTGGCAGCTCCTTCCTGTTAGTTAGCCTCCATTGCGTTTCGCTCTGCATCATAGTGGTATCAGAGCGAAGGTTAGGATCTTCTGGAAAAGATAGGCAGGATGTCAGACGAAGAAGGAACATCTGAGGTTCCAGCAAGGATGACCAACGCTGAGTTGGCAGTTCTGGTGAAGAAACAGATTGCAGAAAGCAAGGCCGTGAAGGCTCAGAATCAGGAGTTGAAAGATGAGTTAGCAAAGTTGAGGAGCAGAGTAGGTTCTGGTAGAGAAGATGATAGGGAAGAAGAAGAGATCCCTAATTGGAGCGAGGAGGTCGTTCCTGCAGACCAGAGGCCACTGTTGAATGCCCTCAAGGCCATGGAGAGGAGAACCATGGATGTGAAGCTGGATTTGCCAGTGTTTACAGGTAAGATGGACCCTGATTCAGTAATGGAATGGATAGACTGTTTGAACAATTTCTTTGTAACATAGGAGATACCAGAACAACAGAGAGTGAAGATAGCACAGTCAAAGATGAAAGAAGCTGCCTTGACATGGTGGAACTTTGTTCAAGATGATAGAGTACAGGAAGGAAAACGGAGAGTTGCCACATGGAAGAAGATGATGGAATTGGTGAAGGAAGCTTATATTCCATTGGATTACAGTATCTAGTTACACAAGAGGAAGCAAAACCTAAAGCAGAAGGAGCTAGATGTCAGCTCATATACAGAAGAATTCATGAAACTCTGTATGAAGACAAAGGTGAAAGAAAGTGAGGAAGAGAAGGTAGCCAGATACCTTAATGGATTGAGGTTTAATATTCAGGAAGATCTAAGTCTGCATACTCCAGATACAGTGTAGAAATGTTTCCAGTTGGCATTGAAAGTGGAAGAGAAGTTGAAGAGAAAACAAGAGCAAAACAATAGAGGAAGGGGATCAGCCCATAGAACAAGGCAAACCAATGAGAGTCAAGAAGACACTGGTAAAGGACAGGGACAGTCTGATTTCAGAGGTGGATGGAAAGGTAATAAAGGAAGATTTGGAGGTGGTAGAGGTTCTACTACATTTTCAGGGAAATGTTACACCTGTGGTGAGTTTGGTCATCCATCTTTCAAATGTCCAGAAAACAAAGGTTCATCATCCAGAAATGATAGAACGAGTGACAAGAGAGTGCAACTTGTGCAAGAAGAGAAAGAAGAGAAAAGTGTGCAGAGTCCAAACATTTATCAAAAGGATCAGGAGGCTGATAATTGTGGATACCCAGAAAGTGGAGAGTCCCTACTGATGAGAAAAACAGTGATTACCATGCAGGTACCTGACAAAGAATCCCCACACAGAAGAGCTCTTTTCAAAACCACATGTAAAAGCAAAGGTAAAGTATGTAAGGTTGTCATTGATACTGGTTCAACAGACAACATGGTATCTCAGGAGATGGTGGATAAACTGCATTTGGAAAGGATTCCACATCCACACCCTTACAAGGCATCTTGGGTGAGTGATAGTCATTCACTTTTTGTCTCTGAACAGGCATATGTTGATTTCCAGATTGGAGCATATCAGGATAGAATTTTGTGTGATATTTTGCCCATGGAATGTTGTCACCTACTGTTGGGTAGACCATGGCAATTTGATAGGAGGGTAATGTATGATGGGTATGCTAATACCTACACCATCCAGAAAGATGGAAAGACTATTAAGTTGATGCCATTACAGGAAGCAGCTGTAGCACAGAAGGCAGCCAAAGTCATTTTAATGGGAAAGAAGGAATTTGTGCAGATGCCTAGAGGAGCAGGCATAAAGGCAGTTCAGGACACTGCAAGGAAAGAAGTTGTTCAAGACAACAAGCTGAAGAAAGTTTCAGTTGTGACTGACAGAGGTCAGCAGCAGGTTCATAAACAGGATGGTAAACAGCAACCAGTTGAGAAGAATGACAGGGATGTTGTCATAGTTGGGACTATTGCTTGTCCTATAAAGATTGACAGGAAGATAGAGTTGAACATTTCAGAAGTTCAAGAGGCAGTTCAGAAAGAGGTTCTGGTCAGGCAACCTGACAAACACAAGGTATGTGAGAGGAAAGCCTACATTGACAGGCATGAGGGTTCACTTGCCAGAAAGCAAGTTATAGTTCAGAAGTCTTGGAGCAGCCAAGAGACAGCAGCAGACAAAGCTGGAACAGGGCAGAACATTGCACAGGCAACGTGTAGAGGTGGAGGACTTCCATATCCTAACTCATGGGACATGAGTTATTTTCTTTGGGGAGTATGGTGCAGAGGCACCTACCTAACAGCTGGCCTCCATGAGGCAGTTAGTTTGTTATAGGTCCGCATGATGACATACATGATCAGGATATAGGATAATTATCAGCATGATGACAGGATAGTCTATTTTTAGTATGTTTGACTTCATCATATAATAAGGTCCATTGGACCGATGCTATGTATTAGATCAGCATAGGAGTATGTGTAGGCAGTTAGAGATCAGGATAAGGTTATCTGAGCTGTCCTCTCTCCCAGCCGCTTGGAAGCTCCCAGCCGCTGGGAAGTGAGTTGGTAGTACTCGAAGGATTTGTTATATATACCTTCGATCTGTTAGGGTTTAGACAGAATTCACATTGATTTTGATAGATGTTATGTTCAGGAGAGTAGTATTGGTGGTATGCTGTACTGGTGATCAGTCCAGATATTGTGAAGCAGAATTGTAAAAGCAGGACATTTGGATTTTAATTGAATAAGATCTCATCTTTTGCATTATCTGATTGTATCAATTGTATCTGTGTTGATTTCCTTTCCGTTTTGCAAGTTGATGGGTACTTTCAACCCTTCCACCGGTTGAACCTGCGAATCGGTGGAATGGTCCTGTATTATAGCTTAGTTTGTATTTGTGTTTTCTGTTTATGCATTGCATTGTTCAAGAGATCAGTTAGGAGCATGCTGTGAATCAGCCTAGCATCCTCATGTGCTAGGTATAGAAAGATAAGTTGTTAGATTTTGGTTTGAAGGTGATCCGGCCCGGTCGTCACATTGTCTTTGTGAAATAGAATGGATCTGAGTGTTTACATGCAGCGGACGGATACACAGGAGTCTGCATGTGCGTTTCCAGTCGGAGCAAGCCGCATCGTCATCTGTGAATGTATCGTCATCAGGATCAGGTCGTGAAACTGTTAAAGTTTGCATGTTGCAAGTGCATCAGGATGTGTTAAGTCGGATATATACTCAGTGTATATATCGCCGTCAGGATCATCTCTCGGAGGTGCTCATCATCCGCATATCGCTAACAGATGCGGGTGTGAAAGTTCAGTTTTTTTGACTAAGTGTTGAAGAGTTCATCAGGATATTGAGATATCACTCTATGCGAGTTGATCCTGCTGTTGGTAAGGGTTTAGGTATCGGCGTAGGTTCTCGACAGGAAGTTGTGAAACATCATCAGGAGGTTTCGAGGGAGCCGGATAAATTAGATCATGATGCTGTTGCTTGTATCATCGGGTAGCGGGGCATCGAAGGGAAGGTGTTAAGTTGTCATCATCAGGATATTTGGAGCAACCGGATATTTGGATATCCTGCTGATGAAGGTGGTGTCGAATATCATGATGATGCCGCTTGTGTTTGACGCCCGATGAACAGTGCAACCGGAGGATGTTTGCGCCCGTTGATTATCATGATGATGATGATAGGCGACAGGCGGAGGAGGTGAATAGTAGTCGGCAGGAGGATAATTCTGCTCATCCGAAATATGATGATGCTGTTGGTGTGTACAGGAAATATGATGATGATGCTGAGCCGATAAGGATTTTTATCAGGCTGTTTGTATTGTTGGCAGCTCCTTCCTGTTAGTTAGCCTCCATTGCGTTTCGCTCTGCATCACCATCCCTTTTCCCTCTTGTCGGCTAGGCTAGGCGTCTCTCCTCTAGGCCCCCCCATTTTACTAAACCCTAACTTTTTCTTCTATCTAGCCAGAAGTGCTTTGTTTCTGCAACCGTGCTGTTTCTCCTGGCCAAAAGCGCTTCAATACTTATCCAGTTGCGCTTTGATTTTTTCCTCCCACATGCGCCTTGTTTTCAAGCGCGCTAAAACATTATACCAACTGCGTCATTCTGTTTCACCAGAAGCGACGTGCTTTCTCCACCTACCCGCCACCCGCGCTAACCTACCTTACCAGGTGCGCTGCACTATCATACCAAACGCGCTGTGGGATTTCCCACATGCGCTGCGACGCTACCCACATTAACCAGATGCGACGCGATTTCACCAACCGCGCCGCTCGCGACTGCCAGCCGCGCTACAGCGCGCCAAAGGCGCTGTCCTCGACTACCACCCGCACTGCACAATCCTATAGCGCTTTTGGCTAAAATGCTACCCTCCCCAAACCTAGCCCTAATCTACCCCTAATCGACAAATTACAAGGGGGTTTTCGATCACCTACCGCTGCCAGAGCTCCTGCTGGCCTCCCGTAGGTCCGCACCAGCTCCGCCCGATGTCTGTGCACTGGAATCGGCATCTCTTCGCTGGCTGCTTAACTCTTTCTCCACTAAGCTTAGAGGCTCTTCTCTCTAAAATTAGACTCTCAATGGGTGCAAATGAGGATTGTGGTCCCCATGGGACCTATTTATAGTGTCCCCACCCTTCAGTTTTTCTTCCCCCCTGTTTCTGCTTTTTCTTCCTACTGGTCGTGCACCTTTCTAGTCGAGCGTCAACACCTTTCCTCTGTCGCCTCACTGTCTTCCCGCTCGAGGGGGCATACGCTGGGGCAACTCGATACACTGGGGCATAAAAATTGTATTACATCTTCAACAATCGTTTTCTTTGATGCAATGCTACATGCTGCATTGCATCAAAGAGGGGCAAAATGTAGACACCCTAAAATGACCGTGTCGTCAAATCACTTGCATTCTGTTATCTGTCTAATCACTTGCATTGCAAACGTTAATTAAATAATCTAATTATTTAATTAATTATCATCAAATTCTTCTAAATCTCCTAAATTCAACATTAATTAAATAAATCCTCGTTATTTAATTAATTAAATTAAATTCCTCTATATTCTTCCACAATTAAATAATTTTAATTATTTAATTATTTAATTATCCTCTTTCCAAATTTCACATCCACGTTAATTAAATAAATCCAATTATTTAATTAATTCATCACAATTCTATCTTATCTACAATTAAATAATTTACATTATTTAATTAAATCAATTGTTCTTCTAAATTTAAATAAATCAAATCAAATTTATTTAAATTATCTCAATCCTCTAAAAATAAATAAAATCAAATATTTTATTTATAATCTTCTGTTCTTCCAAAATCATGCACAACAATTAAATAAATTTATTTATTTAATTTGCTTTTCAAATCTTCTAAATTAAATAATTCCAATTATTTAATTACTTCTTCCAAAAATATCTTCTCTAAATTTAAATAGATCAATTATTTATTTAAATTGCTTTTTCTTCTAATTTGAGTTATCTCTAAAATAACTCAAGCTTTCTTGCTCATCAATTAAATATTTCTATATTTAATAAAGCAAAATATCTTCTATTCTCATGCAAATCTCTTCTTCTTGTTTTAAATCACTTAACTGATTGCTTTATTCTTTTAATTGATTTATCTCTTCAGTTAACTCATTCTTCTATTCTTGATAACTCCTCTCATGCAAAAGCAAGCAAGACACATGTCTTCTTCTCATTCGTTGCACATTCCTCAACTTATCTCCTCCATTGATTCTTCCGAATTATCTGGACCGTTGATCGATTTTCCTTGAAACCTATATAAACCCCCCTCATCTCCTTCATTAGCTCTCTCTCTTCGATCGTATTCTCAGGCATACTTAACAGAGCTTCGAGCATACACAACGCGTTGATTGAGCACTATTACGATCATTTGACATTGATCTCTTGAGCACTACACTTGCTTGTTGCAGCTATGGCTTTGCAATTTCATTGAGCAATTCTACATTCAATCCAAAGGGAACAATACAGGTTTTGGTAAGAGCTTTCATTTGTCTTTGATTTGTGATTTATGGCTTTTACTTAGATTTGTTTCCTTTATGTTATTGGGTTCTTTGGTTTTATTTTGTTTAGATTTAATCCATTTTTCCATATACACACCCTCTATCGGTGAGACATTCACAATCGGCCATAATGAATCTCCCTTTGCCGATGTGCCAATGAACTATCCATCGGTGACATCTTTAGTTGTCACCCCAATACAACTCAATTGGTGAGACTTTATACTGTCAGCTCAACACCATTTTGTCCACCCAATGACTCTTCCCACATTTATACCTCTTTGATATGCCAATGCAGTATACTCACAAATTGAAGCACACATGCAATGGTGATATATACACAAACTATCTAGGACATACATTGGGCATATACACACAATTTGTATATTTCAGCAAACAATCCCCAGCTTAGCCTGAATGGACTCTTACATATACAATTTGTCTGACGACATACACAAGGTGGTACCTAGATACAACAACGTTATACACAAAGAAAATACCTTCATACAGTTTGGATATATACATGAAATGTATATTCGCCGAATAACACAAACTTGACTAAACAAGACTTTTCATACATACCACTTTCCTCTGTGCATACACAGAATGAGGCTCACAGCAGGTGCGATATATTCATAGACTATCTCAGACATACAATCCGTGTATATAATTCAAATGTATATTTGAATTTTCCCGTCAATGCCCTTCTCTAAGACGGATTCTACAATTTCTACATTTCCATGTTTATCTAACAAAAGAATGAACCAAAAATGGGAAAACTATTTTACAAGTCCATTCCACTAATTTCATAGAAATCCACCAGTGGAATGGATTTAACCTTGCATCACAGCAACAAAATAACTAAAATTAAAAATACAATGGTTCTATATAGAGAATAAACAAAACAATTTGGTTCACCAAGGTTTCACACATGATTCAAAATTTACAGAATATAATTTGCAGAATTGTCTATTCTTTCATTCCAACTTCTTACATTTGAACAATTTCAGAAAAAGAAAAATGAAAAGGACTTCTTTCTCGACCATCTCTCCCTGTTTTTGTTAACCCCTCTCCTCTGTTTTCGAGATTTTGAATCTTTCAAGATTTACAGCAGATACCCTAATTAATCACATGGCATCTGTATTTCTTAAGACAACAAAACATCAAATAATACGACATATGGGATGTAATCCTGCACATAACCTAAATGCCTGCTGTTGTCCATGATGTCAAATACTGGCCTCAGGAAAAGAGATGTTAAAACATAACATGTCAACATAAAATGTTACGTTAGTTAATGACATACAAATGCTACATGGTAACATTAAGTGTCAAAATATATATAAAACCTTATTCTTCTCCCTCTTGTGCATATTTGTCCTGTTGAAGGGTGTTGAAGGGGTGCCCCTACACCATATTCCCCGGAGAAGAGATCTCAAGCCCCTTTTGAGATCAGAGTTTGAAAATCGGTACCAGATTTTGTAATCTGATCTTCAGTCATCCAGACTGCCTCTGAAATAGGTTTTCCATGCCAAGCTACCAAGTACTCCATGTACTCTTTGTCCCTTGTCTTCTTTGTCACTCTTCATTCTAATATCTTCTTCAATTTTGGTGGATCATGCTTAGGAATATCATCATCTGCTACATCCTACAATGGTTCCTATTCTATATCTACATTTGGCTTGTATGGAGTCAAATCACATACATTGAAAATGGGTGACAATCCAAGATTAGGAGGAAGTTGGATCTCATAAGCATTCTGCCCACACTTCTTGAAAATCTAGCATGGTCCAATCTTCCTCTACATGAGCTTGGTATACTTACCTTTGGGGAGTCTCTCCTTCTTCATATTTACCCACACCAAATCTCCAACCGCAAACTGTAAATCTCTTTTCTTTTTGTTAGCATAGGTTTTGTACTGCAATGTAGTTTGTTGAAGCTGGTTCTTCACTTGATCATGTACTTCTTTGATGGCTGAAGCAAAATCTTCTGCATCTACACTAATAGGCTGTCCTATAGGTAGATCTCTTAGTTCTAGGATACCCCTTGGATGAATTCCATACACTATCTGAAAAGGTGGCTTTCCTGTACTCCTATTGATGGTGTCATTATAGGAGAATTCTGCTTGGGGTAGGATATTATCCCACTTCTCTCCATGTTGCCTTGTTAAACACCTTAACAGATTTCCCAATGAATGATTAACAACTTCAGTCTGCCCATCTGTTTGAGGATGGTAGGCTGATGAGAAGGAAAAATTGGTTCCCAGCTTTTTCCAAAGAGTCCTCCAAAAATGGCCAATAAATTTTACATCTCTGTCTGAGACTATGCTCAATGGCAATCCATGGATCCTCACTATTTCCTTGAAAAACAAGTCTGCAACATACGAAGCATCGCAAGTGGTTTTGCATGGCAATAAATGTGCCATTTTACTAAATTTGTCTACTACCACAAAAACACTATCATATCCTTTCCTTGTCCTAGGTAAACCTAGTACAAAATCCATGCTTATGCTCTCCCATGGCCTAGAAGGAATGGGTAATGGCTGATACAAACCTACATTTGTGGACCTTCCTTTGGCTTTCTAACATATTACACATGCTTCCACAAATCTTCTTACATCTGACTGCAGGTTAGGCCAATAGTAATGCCTCTTCACAAGATCAAGAGTTTTATCATGACCAAAATGTCCTGCCATGGCCCCACAATGTTTCTCCTAAATAATATTTAGTCTCATAAAACATCTTGGAATACATAGTTGTCCACCTTTGAAAAGTAATCCATCTTGGATCAGAAATTTAGAGAACTCAACATGATATTTGTCTCCAAAAGAAGTACATACCTTGTAGATCTCCCCAAAGTCTTCATCATCATCATACATTGTCTTCAAAGAATCAATGCCAACACTTTCCAATTGGATTTGATTGATGGTTAGAACTCTCCTGCTCAAAGCATCTGCCACTTTGTTCTTAACCCCTTTCTTGTGCTTGAGCATGAAAGTGAAAGCTTGTAAAGTTTCCACCCACTTCATATGCCTATGGTTCAGCTTCTCTTGACTGTTTATGAAACTGAGGGCCTGATTATCTGTGAACACTATGAATTCTTTTGGCATCAAGTAATGCCTCCATTTCTTAAGTGACTGGACTAGAGCATACATTTCCAAATCATAGGATGAGTATCTCTTCTTGGCATCATTTAATTTCTCACTGAAGAATGCAATAGGCTGACCTTCTTGGCTGAGTACTACTCCAATTGCAATATGACTTGCATCACATTCTACTTGAAAATTTTTGCTTAAGTCAGGAAATGCAAGAACTGGCTGCTCTGCCATCTTCTTCTTCAATGTTTCAAAGGAATTATATGCCTCCTTTGTCCATGTAAACTTGCACTTCTATCCTCCCTTTATAGTGTACAGCATGGGTGCACAAATATGACTAAATCCCTTTATAAACTTCCTATAAAAGGTTGCTAACCCATGGAAACTTCTAACATCATTCAAGGTTTTGGGTGTTGGCCAAGACAATATGGCACTTACCTTCTCTTGATCCATTTTCAATTTGTTATGTGAGATAACAAATCCCAAGTAGATGATCTCTTCCTGCATAAACAAACACTTTGCTAAATTGATCATTAACTGCTCTTCATATAACCTTTTGAGAACCAAGTCTATATGGATGAGGTGCTCTTCCCTCATATTACTGAAAATCAGGATGTCATCTAGATATACTATGACAAATTTTTCCATGAATTCCCTCAAGACCTCATTCATTAACCTCATAAAGGTACTAGGGGCATTGGATAAACCAAAAGGCATGACCTTCCACTCATATAACCCCTCATTAGTCTTAAATGCAATTTTCCACTCATCACCAGGTCTAATCCTAATTTGATGATAGCCACTCTTTAAATCTATTTTTGAGAAATATTTAGCACCTCCTAAACAATCAAGTAAATCTTCTATCCTAGGGATTAGAAACCTATACCTGATGGTTATCTTGTTGATCGCCCTTGAATCAGTGCAAAGTCTCCAAGTGCCTTCCTTCTTTGGTGCTAGTATAGCTGGTACTGCACATGGACTTAGACTTTTGCCAATTAGGCCTGTCTCCAACAACTCTTCAATTTGCTTTGCTACCTCTGTATTCTGATCTGGAGTGAGCTTATATGCTACTTTGTTTGGAAGTGTAGATCTTGGGATTAGATCTATGCAATGGCTAATGTCTCTTATAGGTGGTAGGGACCTTGGCATTCCATCAGAGATGATGCCTTTGTACTTGTCCAATAGCTCTTGGACAGCTGGATCTATGAACCTTTGCCTCTTCTCTCCCTTGACTTGTTGCTGCTATTCTTTGGTTATTTTTAGGCATGGAATTAGGGCATATGCAACTGCTCCTTCTTCTACTATCCCTTTCATGAATTGTTTACCTTCTACCATCGTCACCTTAACTTCTTTTCCTTTTGATTCCACCTCCTTCTCCATTAATGGAAGTAATTCTATCACCTTACCATTCTTGGTAATTGAATAGGTGTTTCTAACTCCATCATGGTATGCTTTCAAGTCATACTACCATGGTCTTCCAAATAGGAGATGGCAAGCATCCATCTTGGCAATGTCAAACAATAACCTATCCTTGTATGGGTCAATTTGGAATTCTACCCAAGCCTATTCTTCTACAACTATTTGCTGACCTTGGGTGAGCCATGAAATTTTATATGGGCAAGGATGTGGCAGTCTCCTAAGCTTAAGCTTTTCTACCATTTCAAAAGACACAAAATTTTCAGTAGATCCAGAGTCAATCAGAACTTTACATACCTTTCCTCCTACCTTCCAAGTAGTTCTGAAGAGAGACTTCCTTTGTGGAGGTTCCTTTCCAGGCACCTTCATGGTGGTCATTGCTCTCCTAATCATCAAAGATTCTCCATTCTCAGGATACACATAGCTGTTGGGAGCAATCACACTTTGATTAGTGCTTGAGCTTGCTACACTTTGACAATCAGATTCTTGGATCAGAGTGATCCTCTTTTCTCCTATTGAACTTGTTGCCTTTGTTGGACATCTACTGGCTATATGGCATTCTTGATAGCAGTTGTAACATCTGATAGGTCCTCTACCCTGAGATCTTCCTCTAAATGGTGGTCTTCTGCCCCTGAAGTTTCCCCTTTGATTGTAGCTTCCCCCTTGGTTCTGACTGTTGTCTCCTCTGCTATTCTCTTGATTGGATTCACCCTGGTATCCAAATCCATTTCCTCTGCCTCTAAAAGGACTTCTTCCTCCTCTTTGCTATCTTCCTCTACCTCTATTGTTTTGCTCATGCCTTCTCTTTAATTTTTCTTCCACTTTGAGTGCCAATTGGTAGCATTTCTGAACTGTATCTGGATTATGCAGATTTAGGTGTTCTTGGATGTTGAACCTCAATCCATTGAGGTACCTTGCTACCTTCTCTTCCTCACCTTCCTTTACCTTTGTTTTTACACACATTTTCATGAATTCTTCTGTGTATGAGCTGACATCTAGCTCCTTCTACTTCAAATTTTGTTTCCTCTTATGTAACTGGATATTGTAATCCAATGGAACATAGGCTTCCTTCACTAAAGCCATCATTCTCTTCCATGTCGTAACTCTATTCTTTCCCTCTTTCACCCTGTCATCTTGGATGAAATTCCACCAAGTCAATGCAGCCCCTTTCATTTTGGACTGAGCCATCTTCACTCTTTGGTGGTCTGGTATTTCCTCGATCTCAAAGAAATTATTCAAGGAGTCTATCCACTCCATCATCGAATCAGATTCCATTTTTCCTACAAACACTGGTAGGTCTATTTTCATATCCATGGTCCTTTCAATGGACTTGAGGGCATTGAGTAAGGGTCTCTGGTCTGTAGGAACCTCTATCTCTTCCTGCTTTGGGGTCTCCTCTTCATCCCCATCTTCTCGTTCACTAGAGTTTTCTTCCCCTTTCTTCACTCTATCCCTCAACTTCTCTAGTTCTTCTTTCAATGTCTGATTCTGAGCTCTATCAGCTCTGCGCTCTACCATGTGCTTTCTTACTTAGGCCATCAACTCAACGTTGGTCAACTTTGTTGGGTACATTTCTGATCCTTCTCCTTCTGACATCTTATCTTCTTCTTCTTCCCAAAGAACACTCCTTCGCTCTGATACCAATTTGATACAGATTGGGTGCAAAGCAGAAACAATCACAAAATATTCCCTTCTGTCAATATTGGCAAGAGTTGTTCAAATGTCTTACAGACATATCCCATCGATCAGACTATAACCATCGACATCTTCAAAAACTGTCACCCCGATACCCATCTTACCATGATGAGTATTTTGTTTATGTGCCTATTGACAAGATAGTGCCTATCGGCCTCTCCACACTGACTTGCTCCGATGACTGAGGTCACACCGAAACATGCAAATCCTAACCTGCTGAACAGGTCCCCATTACCTCCGCTACCGGTCACCTCTATCGACCAAGTTGCCTATCGGCAACACTTACGATGTTAGTCTAGCCGCGGAAGGTCTCCCTGACACTTCACTTCACGCCGACGCCAAACTCGTTATCGCCAAGACATATAACTATCGACGAAGACTTCATTCCCTCTACCGATGTCACTTGTCACTTCGAAACCCTTTATGCCAACTCCTTCATTGGCCAGACCTCCACCATCGGTCCAACTTTAAGCCACTCCACCGATACACCTCCTTACGCCGATATGTTAACACTATCGCTTAGACTCCCTACTTCTTACACTGATGGGCATCTCATACCGATATACCTAACACCAACTTCTCCTTCGGCAAGATTGCCTCTATCGGTGAAACCTTCTACTCACTCTTCGATGGTTCATCTCTTCCCGACCACTCAATCCTCAGACTCCCTCTATCAGTGAGACATTCACAATCGGCCATAGTGAATCTCCCTCCGTTGATGTGCCGATGAACTATCCATCGGTGACATCTTCAGCTGTCACCCCGATACAACTCAATCGGTGAGACTTTATACTGTCAGCTCAACACCATTTTGTCCACCTAATGACTCTTCCCACATCGATACCTCTTTGATATGCCAATGCAGTATACTCACAAACTGACGCACACATACAATGGTGATATATACAAAAACTGTCTAGGACATACATTGGGCATATACACACAATTTGTATGTTTCAACAAACAATCCCCAGCTTAGCTTGAATGGACTCTTACATATACAATTTGTCTGATGACATACACAAGGTGGTACCTAGATACAACAACAATACATAAAGAAAATACCTTCATACAGTTGCAATATATACAGGAAATGTATATTCACCGAATAACACAAACTTGACTAAACAAGACTTTTCATACATA
This sequence comes from Cunninghamia lanceolata, assembly GCA_027924645.1. NCBI lineage: Eukaryota > Viridiplantae > Streptophyta > Pinopsida > Cupressales > Cupressaceae > Cunninghamia > Cunninghamia lanceolata. Next base: position 19,339,008 of record BSBN01000391.1, read on the forward strand.
CCACTTTCCACTGTGCATACACAGAATGAGGCTCGTAGCAGGTGCGATATATTCATAGACTATCTTAGACATACAATCTGTGTATATACTTCAAATGTATATTTGAATTTTCCCGTCGATGCCCTTCTATAAGACAGATTCTGTAATTTCTACACTTCCATGTTTATCTAACAAAAGAATGAACCAAAAATGGGAAAACTATTTTACAAGTCCATTCCACTGATTTCATAGAAATCCACCAGTGGAATGGATTTAACCTTGCATCACGGAAACAAAATAAATAAAATTAAAAATACAACGGTTCTATACAGAGAATAAACAGAACAATTCGGTTCACCAAGGTTTCACACAGGATTCAAAATTTACAGAATATAATTTGCAGAATTTTCTATTCTTCCGTTCCAGCTTCTTACATTTGAATAGTTTCAGAAAAAGAAAAATGAAAAGGACTTCTTTCTCGACCATCTCTCCCCGTTTTTGTTAACCCCTCTCCTCTGTTTTCAGGATTTTGAATCTTTCAAGATTTATAGCAGAGACCCTAATTAATCACACGGCATCTGTATTTCTTAAGACAACAAAACATCAAATGATACGACATATGGGATGTAATCCTGCACATAACCCAAATACCTGCTGTTGTCCATGATGTCAAATACTGGCCTCGGGAAAAGAGATGTTAAAACATAACATGTCAACATAAAATGTTACATTAGTTAATGACATACAAATGCTACATGGTAACATTAAGTGTCAAAATATATATAAAAACCTTATTCTTCTCCCTCTTGTGCATATTTGTCCTGTTGAAGGGTGTTGAAGGGGTGCCCCTGCACCACCTGCCTTCTCTCCAACCAAACATCTCAACAAGTTTCCCAAACTCTTATTCACTACTTCGGTCTCTCCATCAGTCTGTGGATGAAATGTTGAATTGAACTTCAAATCTGTCTTCATCTTCTTCCAAAGTGTCTTCCAAAAGTATCCCAAAAATCTGGTGTCTCTATCTAAAATTATGCTCTTAGGTAATCCATGCAATCTGATAATTTCTTTGAAAAATAGATAAGCTAAATACACTACATCAGTTATCTTCTTACAAGGTATGAAATGCACCATCTTTGAAAATCTATCCACCACTACAAATATAGAATCATGTCCTCTCTGTTTCTTCAGGAATCCCATTACAGAATCCATACTAATGTCTTCCCAAGATCTCTTTGGTACTGTCAAAGGTTTATACAATCCAGTGTTTTGACTACTTCCTTTTACAACTTGACAAACTCTACAACTCTGCACAAATATCCTAACATCCTTATGTATCTGAGGCCAAAAGTAGTTTTTACTTACCAAAGTCACTGTCTTATCAATGCCAAAATGTCCTGCCAATCCTCCACTATGTTTCTCCTTGATCAAGTTATCTCTCATTGAACTTCTAGGTATGCATAACTGATTTCCTCTAAACAACATATCTTCCTGAATGAAGTAATCCAACCACTTATTCCTATCTGTCACAACAGGTTCCTTACATGTTTTCCAAGGTTCTGCAAAATCACTATCTCCCTCATACATGTTCTTTAATTCATCAAATCCTATCACTTCAACCCTCATCTCTGTCAACAAGTTACTTCTCCTACTCAATGCATCTGCAACATTGTTTGATTTTCCACACCTATGCTTCAACACAAAAGTATAACTTTGCATGAACTCTGCCCATCTCATATGTCTCTGATTCAACTTACCTTGACTATTTAAATATTGCAAAGCTTGATGATTTGTATACAATACAAACTCCTTGGGCAACAAATAATGTCTCCACTTCTTCAAGGCTTGAATTATGGCATAGAACTCCTGATCATAAACTGAATATCTTCTCCTTGCATCATTCAACTTCTATTCTTGACTTAACACTGCTCCAATTGTATTTCCACTTGCATCACAATCAAATTGAAATACCTTATTGAAATCTGGTAATGCCAAAATAGGTTGCTCTATCACTTTGTGCTTCAACAACTCAAAACTTTTGTCTACTCCTGATGTCCAGTTAAAATCCTTTATGTCACCTCTCATTGTCTCCATAATAGGGTTACAAACTAAACTAAAATTTCTGATGAACTTCTGGGAGAAACTAGCCAATCCATGAAATGATCTGATTTCTCCAATGCTCTCTGGTGTAGGCCATTCAACAATTTCTCTTACTTTCTCAGGGTCCATCTTCAATCCTTCTGTAGAAATCAGAAACCCCAAATATACCAATTCTTCCTTCATGAAACTGCATTTCTTGATGTTTATCAATAATTTCTTCTCTCTCAATCTTTGCAAAACTTGTCTTAGGTGCTTTGAATGTTCTTGTTTTGTCTTACTAAAAATTAGAATGTCATCCAAATATACAATAACAAACTTACCAAAGAATCTCTTCAAGACTTCATTCATCAATCTCATGAAAGTACTAGGTGCATTTGTTAGTCCAAAAGGCATCACTAACCACTCATACAATCCTTCATTTGTCTTAAAAGGAGTCTTCCATTCATCTACTTCTCTAATTTTGATCTGATGGTATCCACTCTTCAAATCTATCTTTGTGAAATATCTTGCTCCACTCAAACAATCCATGATATCATCCATCCTAGGTAAAGGAAATCTATACTTAACTATGATCTTGTTTATTGCTCTGGAATCAGTACACATTCTCCATTCCCCATCTTTCTTTGGTGCTAACACTTTAGGTACTGCACACGAACTCAAACTTTCTCTGATCAAACCTTTCCTCAACAACTTATGTATCTATCTATTCAGTTCTTCATTCTCTATCGGTGTCATTCTATGTGCTTCTTTGTTAAGCAAACTTGCTCCCAGTATAGGATCCATGTGATGAATGATACTCCTGATTAGTGGTAATCTTTTAGGTATATTGTCTGATATAAATTCTTCATATTTTGTTAGCAACTTTTTTATCTCCTCCGGTTGTGATTCTTCAGTCTCCTTCAATGTTTCAGGCTTCTTAGGAATCAAGGCATAACACATATTCTCATGTCTCAAACCATCCAGAAATTTTCTTCCATCTACCAAATAGATTCTAGCATTCCCACATACTTCACTTTTAGGATCATCTTCTAAAGGAATCAAGGTAATTCTCTTTCCACTCAACATTATAGTGTATGTATTCATTCTCCCATCATGTATAACATTTCTATCATACTGCCAAGGTCTACCCAACAAGATATGACAAACATCCATAGGTATAATATCACACAATACTTCATCATGATATGATCCAATATGAAATTTCACCAAACAATGTTCACTCTCCAGTACCATATGATCATCCTGAATCCATGCTATCTGATAGGGCTTAGGGTGTTCTGATCTTTCCAACTTCAACTTAGTCACCATCTCCTCTAAAACTAGATTATCAGAACTACCACTATCATCACAACTTTACAACACTTACCTCCTGATTTGCATCTGGTTCTGAACAAACTCTTCCTCTGCACTAGTTCCTCATTTGTTTTTGTTTGAAATAGTGTTCTCCTTGTCACTAGTGATTCTCTTTTCTCAGGTTTTCCAACTAAACTAGGTGATCCAACGGGTTCTTCTTCCACATAAGCTGCTCTTCCACTATTCTTTATCCTCTTGCTTGTACTATCTTGATTACATTCAAATGCTCTATGTCCTTCACCTCCACACTTGAAACAAGTTCCTTTGAATGTTCTCTTATCAAATCCTCTTCCTTCTCTTCTATATCCTTCATTCTGATATGAATTATAATTGCCTCTGTGATGAAAATTTTTGTCATTGCTCCGGTAGGTGCTTCCATCTCTATCCACCTTCTTGAATGGGTTGTCAGGCTTGTTCTGCTATGGATGTGATCTGTCTGCTCCAAAAAATGTTCTACCTCTTTGAAATTTACCTCCTCTTCCTCTCTATCTCTAATAATGCCTCTTATTCAACTTCTCTTCTACTTTCGTGGCAAACTAATATGCTTCCTCCAAAGATGTCATCCTTACCAAGATTAGTTCTTCTTAAATGTTCAATCTCAGTCCATTGATGTATCTAGCCACTTTCTCCTTTCTTTCTTGACTATGTCTTGTCCTTATGATCATCTTATGGAATTCTTTAGTAGACTCCACAGATATCTCCTTTTGTCTCAGGTTTTGCAATCTTTTGAACAATTCTAACTCAGTCAATAGGTATGAATTGATTCTTCAATTTTGTCACCATTCTGTCCCATTTTGTAATCTTTTCTTTTCCTCTTCTATTGCGATCCAACTAAACTTCTTTCCACCATATAGAAGCATGTCCTTTCATCTTTGTCTTCACAAATTTCACCTTCTCCAAATCTTCAACTTCTTCATATTCAAAGTATTCTTCCATGTCATTTATCGAGTCAATCAACTCTTCAAGATTTAAATTGCTCGTGTAATTCGGTACATCCATTCTAGTTCTCTTTCCAATCTTTGAAATAGATCACAACATATTTACTTGATCTGATTCTTCTTCTTCATCACCTCCTAGGGTTTTGCCAATTTGTTCAACAGATTGAAATTCCTCTTCATCATCACTTTCAACATTAGATCTCGGTGTTAATCCTCTTCTTATATCTTCCTCAATAGCATCCAAATGAATTCTCATTGTTTTCATCATTTCCATCATCTCATCCATTCTACCAGCCATTGGTCCAATAGCAACAACTCTCCTTGCCTACATCTTCCTAAGATCAAGTGTAAACTGCCTCAAGTTCGGCGATCAGGCGACAAGGTGACAACTGCCTCACAATCGGTGATCGGTTGCAACACAAGTAACCTACCTCAATTTAGTAATCTGTCCACAACAAGATCTTATAGAATTCCTTCACCAACTTGCCTCACTTCACTCCCAAAGATTCAAACTTTCACTCTGATACCGCTTGGTGCAGTCACAACAGGAGGGTTCATAATACGAACTATACAGACCATGCAACAAGAGTAAACACAATAGAAACAGGTCAAAGATATGAAACAAATTCTGATTCAATCATTTAGTATATCAAAGAATTCTAATATAGATCAAATGACAACATGCAGGCTTCCAGTAGGGCTCACATGACTAATTATAGAATATCAAAATATGCATAAGATATAGCTTTGAAGCTCTATCGCACAAATCTAAACTATTAGTTATCTCTATGTGAATCACTTTCTAATTGTTGAGTTCTACCTTCCAAGGGATCTATTACATCCTTATATATCATCTTCGGTACAAAAGATTCCTCTGCGCTGGCCAAGGAAGATCACAAACTCCAATGAAGAGCTGTAGCGTGTGTACACAGGTAGGTCGGACCTAAACATGAAGAATTCCTCCACCAATGAATGAAATGATGTGTAGATCTTGGGGAAGGTCAGCCATGAACCAAAGATCATTGAATGATGTGTCGTTAGGCTCCACAAGTCAGGAAATGCTCCGCAGGTCTTCTCCTTTAGCTGATTATCAGAGATTATCAGGAGGCTCTGTTTTGCAAAAACTGTCGATCTTCTGATAGCGATATCTTTCTAGTAGTTGATCCAAATGCTCTAAATTTTGGATATGATATGGATGAATGAATCTAGATGCTAAGTCTAGCTCCACAAGGTCTAAAATGAAAATGTAGTAGAATGTGGACCAAAATACAAAAACTGCTACTGATTGAACTGCCTAAATTAAACTAAAAATAAAAGAAACAAACTAAATTGCAAACAAATTGAAATGCAAATGTTTATGGTTGATGCAAGATTGCTCCTGAACTAGGGATGCTCCTGCATCAGACATCCAGGGTTATTGAAAAATTGAGTACCTCACTTTGCCAAGGCTAGGGGAGAACCAAGATGGTCCACCTCAGCCTGAGAAATCCATGATGAATCTTCTTCTAGTCTTCCTTTCCACTTCACAAGATATTATTTATATTGTCTTCCTCTAGTGCTACGTCCAACTCTACTATCCAAGATGTCTTCAATCTATTCTGGTGCTTGTTTTAGTAACTTCTTCTTCAAGTCTTCTTCCATACTATCAGTAAATTCTGCTTCATGATATTGATATAGGTTTGCAATGTTGAAAATAGGTGATATACCCAATGTCTCTGATAATTCCACTTCATTCACATTTCCTGAATCAAATTTTTTGAGTATCTTGCAAGCTCCAAACTTCATCTTCAACTTGTTATACGTTCCAACTAGAAATATTTTTTTTCTGAAGTATATCATCACTTCATCTCCAACTGCAAATTCCTTGTGTCTTCTCTTCTCATCTGCTTGCTCCTTATACTGGTTGTTCATATCCTTCAAATGCTTCTTTAACTGATCATGTACTTCCTTCATGTGATCTACAAATTCTTCAGCTTCTACACTTCTCTTTTCTTCAACACTGATATCCCTCAATTTTGTAACTCTAGGGTTTACTCTTGTAACAATCTCAAAAGGTGTTCTTCTGGTACTCCTGTTCACTAAATTATTATATGCAAACTCTGCTTGTGAAAGAATCAAATCCCAACTTCCTGCCTTCTCTCTAACCAAACATCTCAACAAGTTTCCTAAACTCCTATTCACTACTTTGGTCTATCCATCAGTCTGTGGATGAAATGCTGAATAGAATTTCAAATCTATCTTCGTCTTCTTCCAAAGTGTCTTCCAAAAGTATCCTAAAAATCTAGTGTCTCTATCTAAAATTATGCTCTTAGGTATGTTGGGAATTAAGGTTTCTCAACCTTGGTAATTCCTCGTATTTATTATTTGAAATGTATTTATTTTATTTGCCTATGTTGTAATTTGGTTGCACATCCTATTTTGTCATTTAGTGTGAAGTGGCATGATGAGTTGTCACTCCACTTGTAAGATGACTAAGATTGTCAACACACTCCATGTGGAGATAGGAGTCCCCCTTGTGTGGTATAGATTTTTTTCTATGTGTCGGCATCTTGAATAGTGTGTAAGGGAATTTTGATTGAAACGGTTATGACGGATTCCTATGACAGAATCTATGATGTGTAAGAGTTGTAAATGGAAGATTCTATGATAGGTGAAGACATGTGTCACAAAGCATCTTGGAAGAAGGCATCTTTGGGCACCCCAAGGAGGGTTATGACATGTAAGAGAATTTGCTATTTTCAGTCAGTGTATGATAGATTCTCTTACAACTATAAGATATGACAGTTATGACGGATTCTATGACAATCGTAAGAGTCGTAAGAGCATCTGTCATTGCCCAACTTGGGAATAGGAAACCTCTTTGGGATGGGGTGGTATGACAAGTGTCCCCAAGCATGGGTTTTGGGCCATGAGGCCAAGTTGGACGTCCATCTCAAGAAAGGCTCATTTTTGCCTTGTAACTTCTATATATAAACAGGTGCTTTTGAGAGGAGATTATTATGTGATTGATAGGTACTATTATGTTGCTGGATAGTCTCTAGATACGAGTGTCAAAGACTCTTGAGAGCTTGCATTGCAAGTGTATTGTAAACCATTACAGTTTTGATAATACATTATGCATGTTTTGGATTGTGGGGTTTTTCACTCGATAAGGGTTTTCCCCACGTTATATCTTGTCTCTCTCTTCTTCTGTCTTACATTCTTGTGTTCTATTTTGCTGCAATATCTCCATTGTTGTGTTACACATTCTACAATTGTAAAGGTTAAAAGGAATTTGTACTCATCTCTCCTCATTAGATTAGTGTAGGAAGTGATTTGTGCACACCTAGATTCCTTTCAATTGGTATCAGAGCTTGATCACCTTTGGTCCTAGTTGTAGGGTAGGGGTTTTTTGAGATGATCTTAGATTGAGTGGGAATCTTTGTAGAGTATTCTATAATCTTGTTGTAGGAAAATAGATGGAAGGCACATCTGGAAGAATAGAGGTTGAGAAATTTAATGGCACAAATTTTGAGTTATGGAAACTTAAAATGGAAGACATACTTGTTGATCAAGACCTATGGGAAACCATATCCAGTGTAAAACCAACTGCAATGGCACAAGTTGATTGGGATCTCAAAGATCAGAAGGCTAAGGGTCTCATAAGACTAAGTCTAGATAATTCTATCCTTTTAAATGTCCATGAGGAGAAGACCACCAAAGACCTTTGGAAGAAGTTGGGAGATGTTTATCAGACCAAATCCCTAGTGAACAAGCTTTTTCTAAGAAAGAAGTTGTATTCTTTGAGGATGGAGGATGGAGGATCTATTGTAGATCACCTGAATGCTTTCAACATGTTAGTTGCACAGTTGACATCCATTGGTGTGAAGATGGAGGAGGAGGATCATTGTATGACCTTGCTTTGTTCTTTGCCGGACTCGTGGGATCATCTTGTTATGGCTATTGTGAGCACCACATCCACTTTCAAAATGGATGAAGTGGTATCTTCCCTGTTATCTGAAGAGATGCGGAGAAAGTCTTCTGAAGTAGCCAAAGAGGCTCTTGCTGTTCATGGAAGACCCAAAGAGAAAGGGAAAAGAAGGAAAAGAAAGCTGAGAAGGACAGATCCAAATCCCATGGGAGATCCAAATCTCCTAGAAAGTCCAAGGCTCTCTATTAGAACTGTGGTAAAATTGGGCATTTCTAAAAGGAATGCAAAGAGGAAATGAAAAAGAAGAAGAATGTCCCAGACTCAGATTCTGACAAGTCACAAGATGATGGTGATGCCTTCATTGCAGCCCTGGCCACCCATGCATCTGATGATGCGTGGTTGATTGATTCTAGTGCATCATTCCACATGACCTTGCATCAGAGCTAGTTTATAAAGTATGAAGAGTTCATGTTGTTATATGGAGCCTAATCAAACTTGGAGGTTAAATTTACCCCACTTTTATCAGTGCGGTTTCCCCCCAAATTCCTACGGGATCAAGGGGCAGCGCCCCTTGTGAGGGTTTGGAGGCAGCGTCCCCAAGACGGGGTCAAGGGGTAGTGCCCCTTGTAGGGTCTAGGGGCAACACCCCTTGCGGGGTTTTTTTATTATTTTATAAAGGCACCGAGAGTTATTTTTTCATTGACCAACATAAGAAAACCCTATTTTTGTAATGACAAAAAAAAGCTTGATAAAAGCAGCTAAGGGTTAGGGTTTCGATTGATTGTATTGTAGCATTTGCAGCGGTATTCAGTTGCAGGGATTGCTGATTGTAATCTGTTTGATTTACTGGATAATAATATTGGACTCTCTGTTTGGTGGATGTAGCCTGAGTTTGGGTGAACCAGGTTAAAATTGTCTCTCGCTGTTATTATTTCTGTGTATTTTTCATTCGTCTGTTTATTCTTTATTTTCATTTAATTGATATCTTCTGCCAGCTAACCCTAACAAGTGGTATCAGAGCCAAGTTGTGATTATCATCTACAGGAAGGTCTCATGGTTGAGTGGGAGCAATGGCGGACGAGGGTAAATTGAAGGTTGATAAATTCAATGGGTAGAACTATCAGTTATGGAAGATGTAGATGGAGGATTACCTCTATCAAAAGGATTTATGGATGTTGTTGGAAGGAGTAGCCAAGAAACTGGCAATAATGAGTGATGAGGATTGGAATCTTCTTGACAGAAAGGCACTAGGAACCATTCGATTATGCCTGGCACCATCGGTGGCATTCAATATAACGGAAGCGAAGACAATAGATGGTCTGATGAAAGCTTTGGCTAAATTGAATGAAAAACCCTTAGCCTCAAATAAAGTATTTCTCATGAAGCATTTGTTTAATCTAAAAATGGTTGAAGATGGATCTATGACAGAACATTTAAATGAATTTAATATGATTGTCAGTCAATTGACTTCTGTAAATGTAAAATTTGATGAAGAAGTTAGAGCTCTCTTGATATTATGTTCTTTGCCTGAAAGATAGAATAGTTTAGTAATGGCGATTAGTAATTCTGTTTCTGGTTTAAATACCCTGAAATTTGATGATGTTGTGGGTGTTATTCTGAGTGAGGAAATTCATAGGAAAAGCTCAGGTGGATCCACATCAGGCAGTGTTTTGAATGCAGAAAGCAGGGGTAAATCAAAGGAGAGAGGTAAAGGTTCTGGAGGTCATGGGAAGTCACAAGGAAAATCAAAGGATAAGAGATCCCAAACTAGAGGACAGAAGGATTATTGGTACTATGAGAAACCAGATCATCTGAAGAAAGATTTCTGGTCTTGGAAGAATAAAGAAGGAGACAAATAGGAAGGCAATAAGGAGGCAAATGTGGTAAATAATAAATCTGAAGATGATGCTTTGATTCTTTCCTTAGATAATGCTGATGATTCATGGGTTTTAGATTCAGGGGTATCATTTCATGATACGCCCCATAAAAGTTATTTTCTTTATTATGTCCAAGGGGATTTTGGGCTGGTTTATTTGGGAGATAACAAACCCTGTCAGATTGTTGGAAAGGGAAGAATTAAGATTAAGTTGCAGAATGGGAATCATTGGCTACTACAAGAGGTAAGGCACATTCCAAGGCTCAGTAGGAATTTAATTTCAGCAGGGCAGCTTGCTGAAGAAGGTTGCATTGTTACATTTACTGATAAAAATTGGAAGGTTTCAAAAGGTGCCTTAATAGTAGCAAAAGGTGTGAAAGTAGGCACCTTATATCTTTGTATAGGTCATACTATTCCTTCTACTTTAGCTGTTGTAGAGAAAAAATAAACAGGGTCAGGAACAGTTGTTGCAGGTTTGCAGGAAGAGACTGAAATAGTTGATGCAAGTTCTGAGGCAACACTGTGGCATAACAGACTTGGGCATATGAGTGAAAAAGGTATGAAGGTACTTCATTCTAAGAAAGTTTTACCAAGTCTGAAATGTATTAATATGGATTTCTGTGAAAGTTGTGTGTATGGCAAACAAAAGAGAGTCAGTTTTCTCAGAGATAGAAAGCAAAAGAAAGATGAAAAGTTGGAGCTTGTGCATACAGATGTATGGGGACCAGCTTAGGTACCTTCTCTTGGTGGCTCTCGGTATTATGTTACATTCATAGATGATGCAACTAGGAAGGTATGGATTTATTTCCTTTGGCAGAAATCTGATGTATTTGAAACATTTAAGAAATGGAGAAGCTTGGTTGAGAATGACACAGGTAAAAGATTAAAATGTCTCAGATCTGATAATGGTGGCGAGTATTGTAGCAAAGAATTTAAGGATTATTGTTCCTTTAATGGAATTCGTAGGCAGAAAATAGTTCTAGGGACTCCATAGGAGAATGGAGTGGCTGAACGCATGAATAGGACAATAATGGAGTGTGCAAGGACCATGAGATTGCATGTTGGGCTGCCTTTAAACATGTGGGTAGAGGCTATCAACACTGCTATATATTTAATTAATAGAGGTCCTTCAGTTCCTTTGGGCTGTGGTATTCCAGAGGAAGCATGGACATGCAAGAAGGTGAGTTATTCTTTTCTCAAAACCTTTAGATGTGAAGCATTTGCACATGTAGATTTTGAAAATAGAACCAAGCTAGATGTAAAATCAAAAAAATGTACCTTCATTGGATATGGCATTGATGAATTTGGTTATAGGCTTTGGGATTTTCAAAATCAAAAAATTGTGAGAAGTATGGATGTTGTATTCAATGAGAAGGTGTTGTACAAAGATCAGTTGCAGTAGCATGAGAAGAAAGAAAAGGATTATGTGGTGCTAGATGATACGCCAAATAGCAATGTTCCAGTGGTTCCTCATGCTCCGCAACAACAACAAGAAATACCACACACTCTGGTGAATGTTAGACGGTCAACAAGGCTAAGTAGGCCTCCTGAAAGGTTTTCTCCCTCTTTGTATTCTATTTTGTTAACAGATGCTGGTGAACTAGAAGGGTATGATGAAGCTATGCAGGTGGATACAAAGGTTCAGTGGGAGATTGCAATGAAAGAAGAAATGGACTCCTTGCTGAAAAATCAGACTTGGGAATTATGTAAGTTACCTGCAGGTAAAAAGGCTTTACCAAACAAATGGGTTTATAGGATGAAAGAGGAAGATGGAGGTAAGAAAAGATTTAAGGCCAAGTTAGTTGTAAAAGGATTTGCATAGAAAAAAGGGCATTGATTTTGATGAGATATTTTCTTCGGTTGTCAAGATGACTTCTATTCGTATTGTTTTAAGTATTGTGGCTGCTGAAGATTTGCATTTGGAACAATTAGATGTGAAAACTACCTTTCTCCATGGTGATTTGGAGGAGGAGATATATATGCAACAGCCCCAAGGATTTGAGGTCAAAGGTAAGGAGAAACAGGTGTGCAGATTGAAGAAGAGTTTATATGGCCTGAAACAAGTACATCGGAAATGGTATTTGAAATTTGATAGTTTTATGGCTGAGCAAGGCTACAGCCAGTGTAATTTCGATCATTGTGTTCATTTTAAAAGGTTGGCTAATGACAGCTACATTATTTTATTTTTATATGTTGATGGCATGCTTGTAGCTGGGTCTAACATGGATCACATAAGAGAGTTAAAACAATAGTTAGCACAATCATTTGCTATGAAGGATTTGGGGGCAACAAAACAAATCTTTTGTATGAAAATTTGTAAAGATAGGAAGAACAAAAAATTGACTCTATCTCAGGCCGATTATGTTGAAAAGGTGTTGCAGAGATTCCATATGGAGAATGCAAAAGCTGTCAGCACACCTTTGCCTAGTCATTTGAAATTGACTACGGAGATGTGTCCAAAGACATAAGAGGAGGAAGAAAAAATGTCCAAGGTACAATATGCTTCAGCTGTAGGAAGTTTAATGTATGCCATGGTATGCACAAGACCAGATATTGTACATGCTATAGGAGTCGTAAGCAGGTATATGAGTCATCTCGGATTGGAGCATTGGAATGCAGTAAAATAGATTCTGAGATATTTGAGAGGTACATCTAATAAACACTTATGTTTTGGGGGCTCTAAAATAGATTTAACAAGTTATGTAGACTCAGATTTGGCAGGGGATATTGATACTAGGCAGAGTACTACATGTTATGTCTTTACTGTAGGTGGGACAATAGCGAGTTGGATCTCACGATTGCAAAAGGTGGTTGATTTATCCACCACAGAGGCAGAGTATGTAGTTGCGACAGAGGCAAGCAAGGAGATGATATGGCTGAACTCTTTCATGGCAGAATTGGGCAACCAACAGGATACCAGTTATTTGTTTATGAATAGTCAGAGTGCCATACACCTTGCAAAGAATTCTGCCTTGCATTCAAAGACCAAACACATACAGTTGAGGTATCACTTCATTCGGTTAGTGTTGGATGATGGATAGTTAAGGCTAGAAAAGATACATATAGATGAAAATCTAGCAAATATGCTTACAAAGGTAGTGACAAGGGAGAAGCTGAGCTTCTCTTCAGCTTTGGTTGGTCTTCTAGACTGAAAATCACAAAAATAGAACAACAGAGTCCAGGGTGCTTATTTCCAGTGGGAGCTATAGGGTCGGTGGTGTTATGATCAGTCTCCAAGTGGGTGATTGTTGTTATATGGAGCTTAATCAGAATCAAAGGTTAAATTTACCCCACTTTTATTAGCATGGTTTCCCCCTAAATTCCTACGGGGTCCAGGGGCAGCTTGATAAAAGCGGCTAAGAGTTAGTGTTTCGATTGATTGTATTGTAGCATTTGTAGCGGTATTGAGTTGCAGGGATTACTGATTGTGATCAGTTTGATTTACTGGATAATAGTATTGGACTCTTTGTTTGGTGGATGTAGCCCGAGTTTGGGTGAACCACATAAAAATTGTCTCTTGCTGTTATTATTTCTGTGTATTTTTTATTTCTCTGTTTATTCTTTATTTGCATTTAATTGATATCTTCTGCCAGCTAACCCTAATAGTTTGATGGTGGAAGAGTGTACCTGGATGATGATTCTCATCTAAAGATTGTTGGTCGTGGAAGAGTCTCAATCTGATTCACTGATGGATGAGTGAAGGGGATCACTGGGGTTATGCACATCCTAGGCTTGGCACAGAACTTGCTTTCTATAAGTATGTTGAATGATGCAGGTGTGCAGGTTGTCTTTTCAAAGGATGGATGCAAGATGACTAGAGGATCTATGGTGCTTGTGAAGGGTACCCAGAGAGGTACTCTGTTTTAGCTGGAGGCATGCACTTCACAGTGCAATAGTTCTTCTGACTCGAAGAAAAGAGCTGCAGTCACTTCATCCCCACCATCTAAACAAGTAGTGAAGAAATTTATTGTAACAAATTCTAATGGTAGTGCATCTTGGGTACCCAAGGGTGCTCATTCTTTGGAAGTTAAGCTTCCTGTTGAAAAGACAATGTTATGGCATAAGAGATTTGCCCACATTGGTGAGAAGGGTCTTAGAACCCTGAAAAATAAAAACCTCGTTGAGGGGTTAAATGATTGTAATCTCGAGTTTGACTTTTGTAAACATTGTATATATGGAAAGCAAAACCATGTTCAGTTTTACTCTAGTTCTCACAAGTCTTCTAGTGTGTTGGATCTTATTCATTCTAATGTGTTTGGTCTTGTTAGTGTTCCTTCAATTTCCAAATCTGTATAGTTTGTATCTTTCATAGATGATTATAGTAGAAGGACATGGATTTATTTTCTCAGAAGCAAGAATGAAGTCTTTAGTCAGTTCAAAGAGTTTAAATCTTTTGTTGAGAATTAGACTAGTAAAAAGATTAAGTGTTTGAGGATTGATAGAGGTGATGAGTTTTGTCCAGCAGAGTTTGATAAGTTTTGTAAAGAGCAAGTGATTGAGAGACATACGACAACTCCATACACCCCGTAGCAAAATGGAGTTGTAGAGAGGATGAATAGGACACTGATGGAGAGGGCTAGGAGTATGCTTAGTGGAGGTGGCCTCGAACAAACATTTTGGGCTGAAGCTATAGCCATTGCTTTCTACCTGGTAAATAGGTCTCCTAGATCAGCTCTTGGTAAGACACCTATGGAGGTGTGGTCTGGTAAGAAGCCTTTAGTTAGACATCTTCATGTTTTTGGTTGTGAGGCATATGCACATGTACCTAGGGAGAAATGGTCTAAATTGGAGAACAAGGTTATTGAGTGTATTTTCATTGGCTTTGGTATTGGTGTGAAAGGATACAAGCTTTGGGATCTTGTGGCTGAAAAAGTGTTGTATAGCAGAAGTGTTATTTTTAGAGAGCTAACACCTTCTTCCATTGTTCTACAACTAGAAGAAATAGAAAGGAAAGATGATGTGGTTTAGTTTCCTTCTACCCTTGAGAAGACTAAACCGATAGACCCTATGAGACTTGATGATGAGGAGAGCTCTAGCAGCTCTGAAAGTTTAGAAGAAGAAGCAGAACCTCAACCTGAGCCATTGAGGAGGTCTACATGAACAAGAAAGCAACCTGATAGGTTTGGTTATTCATTGCTTGATTCTAGTTGTGCTTTTGCCTTGCTTACTAACACTGATGAGCCTAGAACTATGACAGAGGCTATGGGCATGAAAGATGCAGGCTCCTGGAAGGAGGCCATGGAAGATGAGATGGCTTCTTTGAAAAAGAATAAAACATGGGACTTGGTGCCTTTACCTAAAGGATGGAAACCTGTTGGATGCAAATGGGTGTTCAAGAAGAAATTTAGTGCATATGACAGTGTTGAAAAGTACAAGGCCAGACTAGTTGCAAAGGGGTATTCACAAGTGGAGGGAATTGACTATGGTGAAATTTTCTCTCCCGTTACAAAGTTAACATCTATTCAGTTCCTATTATCTCTTGCAACAAATTATGAATTAGAGGTGGAGTAGATCGATGTGAAGACAACTTTCCTTCATAGTGATTTGGAGGAAGAGATTTACATGTCACAGCTAGAGCATTACATAGAGAAAGGTAAAGAAAATTTGGTTTGTAAGTTAAAAAATTCTGTATGGTTTAAAGCAGTCTCCTAGGATGTGGTACTTGAAGTTTAATGCCTTTATGTTATCAGTTGGATTTCTGAGATCGAAATCAGATCATTGTATGTATTATAAATTTGACAATGATCACATTCTCATTATTGCATTATATGTTGATGATATGTTGTTAATTGGGAATGGTAAGAATATGATTTATGATTTGAAGTCTCAGTTGTCAGCATAGTTTGAGATGAAAAATCTAGGGGCAGCCAGGTACATTCTGGGAATGGAAATTAGAAGAGACAGAGATAACAATAAACTTTGGTTAAGCCAGAGTAAGTATGTGAAGAATGTGTTAGATAGGTTCAACATGGTAGATTATAGACCATCATGTGTTCTTGTTTCTTTGGGGACAAAGTTGTCTGTTAATGATTGCCCAAAATCTCCTAGTGAGGTGGAGGACATGAGCAGAGTACCTTATGCTTGTGTTGTTGGCAGTTTGATGTATGCTATGGTTTGCACAAGACTAGACGTTGCCCAAGTAGTGGGAGTCCTTAGTCGATTTATGGCTAATCCTGGATGGGTACATTGGGATGCAGTAAAGAGAGTGTTCAGATATTTGAGGGGTACTTTTGAGTATTCCATATGTTATCTTGGTAATCCTATAGGACCTACACATTCAGTTTGTATTCATGGATTTGTGGATTCTGATTGGGTAGGTGACATTGACAGTAGGAGATCCACCAGTGCTTATGTGTTTACTATGTTTGGTGGTGCAATTAGTTGGATGAGTAACTGGCAACCTGTGGTCTCTTTGTCCATGATAGAAGCTGAGTACATGGCAGTAACTCATGCTTGCAAGGAAGCCATTTGGCTTAAGAGATTATGTTTAGATATTGGTGTTAATGCAGGACTGATTACAATTTGTTGTGATAGTCAGAGTTCTATTTGCCTAGCAAAGAATCTGATTTTCCATGCTAGAACAAAGCATATTGATGTTTAGTTTCATTTCGTGTGAGACATGGTAGAGGATGGGAAGGTGAATTTGGAAAAGGTAGACACTTTGAAGAATGTTGCAGATGCATTGATGAAACCAATGGGCACAAAGAAGTTCAAATGGTGTTCGGAGTCTATGGGCCTCTCGGCCTATAGCAGTTAAATCCTGTTATTTCCATTGGCTCTTACAAGGTGTTCGACAAGTGGGAGAATGTTGGGAATTAAGGTGTCTCAACCTTGGTAATTCCTTGTATTTATTATTTGAAATGTATTTATTTTATTTGCCTATGTTATAATTTGGTTGCACATCTTATTTTGTCATTTAGTGTGATGTGGCACGATCAGTTGTCACTCCACTTGTAAGATGACTAGGATGGTCAACACCCTCCATGTGGAGATAGGCATCCCCCTTGTGTGGTAGAGATTTTTTGCCATGTGTTGGCATCTTGAATAGTGTGTAAGGGAATTTTGATCGAAACGGTTATGACAGATTCCTATGATAGAATCTATGATGCTTAAGAGTCGTAAATGGAAGATTCTATGACAGGTGAAGACATGTTTCACAAGGCATCTTTGGGCACCCCAAGTAGGGTTATGACATGTTGTAAGAGAATGTTCTATTTTTAGTCAGTGTATGACAGATTCTCTTACAACTATAAGATATGACAGTTATGACAGATTCTATGACAGTCGTAAGAGCATTTGTCATTGCCCAACTTGGGAATAGGCAACCTCTTTGGGATGGGGTGGTACGACAAGTGTCATGACCATGCTACAGTTTTGGACAAGTCTCCCCAGGCATGGGTTTTAGGCCATGAGGCCAAGTTGGACGCCCATATCAAGAAAGGCTCATTTTTGCCTTGTAACTTCTATATAAATAGGTGCTTTTGAGAGGAGATTATTATGTGATTGACAGGTACTATTATGCTGCCGGATTGTCTCTAGATATGAGTGTTGAAGACTCTTGAGAGATTTCATTGCAAGTGTATTGTAAACCATTATAGTTTTGATAATACATTGTGCAAGTTTTGGAGTGGGGTTTTTTACCCAATAAGGGTTTTCCCCACATTATATCTTGTCTCTCTCTTCTTCTGTCTTACATTCTTGTGTTGTGTTTTGCTGCAATATCTCCATTGTTGTGTTAAACTTTCTGTAATTTTAAAGGTTAAAAGAATTTATGCTCATCTCTCCTCATTAGATTAGTGTAGGAAGCGATTTTTGCACACCTAGATTTCTTTCAAGGTAATCCATGCAATCTCACAGTTTCTTTGAAAAATAGATAAGCTACATGCACTGTATCAGTTATCTTCTTACAAGGTATGAAATGCGCCATCTTTGCAAATCTATCCACCACTACAAATATAGAATCATGTCCTCTTTGTGTCTTAGGCAATCCCACTACCAAATCCATACTAATGTCTTCCCAAGGTCTCTCTGGTACTATCAAAGGTTTATACAATCTAGTGTTCTGACTACTTCCTTTTGCAACTTGACAAACTCTACAACTCTGCACAAATTTCCTAACATCCTTATGTATCTGAGGCCAAAAGTAGTTTTCATTTACCAAAGTCACTGTCTTATCAATGCCAAAGTGTATTGTCAATCCTTCACTATGTTTCTCCTTGATCAAGTTATCTCTCATTGAACTTCTAGGTATGCATAACTGATTTCCTCTAAACAAGATATCTTCCTGAATGAAGTAATCCAACCACTTACTCCTATATGTCACAATAGCTTCCTTACATGATTTCCAAGGTTCTACAAAATCACTGTCTCCCTCATACATGTTCTTTAACTCATCGAATCCTATCACTTCAACCCTCATCTATGTCAACAAGTTCCTTCTCCTACTCAATGTATCTGTAACTTTGTTTGATTTTCCACTCCTATGCTTCAACACAAAAGTATAACTTTGCATGAATTCTACCCATCTCATATGTCTCTGATTCAACTTACCTTGATTGTTTAAATATTGCAAGCTTGATGATCTGTATACAATACAAAATCCTTAGGCAACAAGTAATGTCTCCACTTCTTTAAGGCTTGAATTATGGCATAGAACTCCTGATCATAAACTGAATATCTTCTCCTTACATAATTCAACTTCTCTTCTTGACTTAACACTACTCCAATTACATCTCTACTTGTATCACAATCAACTTGAAATACCTTATTGAAATCCAGTAATGCCAAAATAGGTTGCTCTATCACTTTCTGCTTCAATGACTCAAAACTTTTGTCTGCTCTTGATGTCCACTTAAAATCCTTTCTCTCACCTCTCATTGTCTCTGTCATAGGGTTATAAACTGAACTAAAATTTTTTATGAACTTCTGGGAGAAACTAGCCAATCCATGAAATGATCAGACTTCTCCAATGCTCTCCAGTGTAGGCCATTCAACAATTGCTCTTACTTTCTCAAGGTCCATCTTCAATCCTTCCGTAGAAATCACAAACCCCAAATGTACAAACTCTTCCTTCATGAAACTACATTTCTTGATGTTTATCAGTAATTTCTCCTCTCTCAATCTCTGCAAATCTTGTCTCAAGTGCTACCAATGTTCTTTTGTCTTACTGAAAATTAGAATGTCATCCAAATATACAATAACAAACTTACCCAAGAATCTCTTCAAGACTTCATTCATCAATCTCATGAAAGTACTAGGTGCATTTGTCAGTCCAAAAGGCATCACTAACCACTCATACAATCCTTCATTTGTCTTAAAAGAAATCTTCCATTCACCTCCTTCTCCGATTTTGATATGATTGTATCCACTCTTCAAATCTATCTATGTGAAATATCTTACTCCACTCAAACAATCCATGATATCATCCATCCTAGGTAAAGGAAATCTATACTTAACTGTGATCTTGTTTATTGCTTTGAAATCAATACACATTCTCCATTCCCCATCTTTCTTTGGTTCTAACATTGCAAGTATTGCACACAGACTCAAACTTTCTTTGATCAATCCTTTCCTCAACAACTCCTGTATCTGTCTATTTAGTTCTTCATTCTCTACCAGTGTCATTCTATGTGCTGCTTTGTTAGGCAAACTTGCTCTTGGTATAAGATCCATGTGATGACTGATACTCTTGATTGGTGGTGATCCTTCAGGTACATTGTCTAATATGATGTCTTCATATTTTGTCAGCAACTCCTTTATCTCCTCTAGTTATGATTCTTTAGTCTCCTTCAATGTTTCAGGCTTCTTAGGAATTAAGGCATAACACATATTCTCATGTCTCAAACCATCCAGAAATTTTCTTCCATATACCAAACAGATTCTAGCATTCCCACATACTTCACTCTTAGGATCATCTTCTAAAGGAATCAAGGTAATTCTCTTTCCATTCGATGTTATAGTGTATGTATTCTTTCTCCCATCATGTATAACTTTTCTATCATACTGCCAAGGTCTACCCAACAAGGTACGACAAACATCCATAGGCATAATATCACACAATACTTCATCATGATATGATCCAATATGAAATTTCACCAAACAATGTTCACTCACCAGTACCTTATGATCATCCTGAATCTATGCTATCTCATAGGGATTAGGGTGTTTCAATCTTTCCAACTTCATCTTAGTCACCATCTCCTCTAAAACTAGATTATCAGAACTACCACTATCAATCACAACTTTACAAAACTTACCTCCTGATTTGCATATGGTTCTGAACAAACTCTTCCTCGGTGGTGGTTCCTCATTTGTTTCTATTTGAAATAGTGCTCTCCTCATCAGTAGTGATTCTCCTTTCTCATGTTTTCCAACTGAACTAGGTGATCCAAAGGGTTCTTCTTCCACATAAGCTGCTCTTCTACCATTCTCTATCCTCTTGCTTGTACTATCATGATTACATTAAAATGATCTATGTCCTTCACCTCCACACTTGAAACAAGTTCCCAGAATGTTCTCTTATTATATCCTCTTCCTTCTCTTTTGTATCCTTCATTCTGGTATGAATGATAATTGCCTCTGTGATGAAAATTTCTGTCATTACTCTGATAGGCACTGCCATCTCTGTCCTCCTTGAAATGGTTGTTAGGCTTGTTCTGCTCTATATGTGATCTGTCTCCTCTAGAAAATGTTCTACCTCTCTGAAATTTACCTCCTCTTCCTCTCTATCTCTGATCCGGCCTCTTATTCAACTTCTCTTCTACTTTCAGGGAAAATTGATACGCTTCCTCCAAAGATGTCATCCTTACCAACCTTAGTTCTTCTTGAATGTTTAATCTCAGTCCATTGATGTATCTAGCCACTTTCTCCTTGCTTAGTTCACTATGTCTTGTCCTTATGATCATCTTATGGAATTCTTTAGTAAACTCCTTCACAAATTTCTCCTTTTGTCTCAGGTTTTGCAATCTTTTCAATAGTTCCAACTCATAGTCAGTAAGTATGAATTGATTCTTCAATTTTGTCACCATTCTGCCCCATTTTGTAATATTTTATTTTCCTCTTCTATTCCTATCCAACTGAACTTCTTTCCACCATATAGAAGCATGTCCTTTCAGCTTTGTCTTCACAAATTTCACCTTCTTCGGATCTTCAACTTCTTCATATTCAAAGTATTCTTCCATGTCATTTATCCATTCAATCAACTCTTTAGGATTCAAATTGCCAATGTAATTTAGTACATCCATTCTAGGTCTCTTTGCATTCTTTGAAATAGCTCGCAACATCTTTACTTGATCTGATTCTTCTTCTTCATTAGCTCCTAGGGTTTCATCAATTTGTTCAGCAAATTGAAATTCCTCTTCATCATCACTTTCAACATTAGGTCTTGGTGTTAATCCTCTTTTCCTATCTTCCTCAATGGCATCCAAATAAATTCTCATTGTTTTTATCATTTCCATCATCTCATCCATTCTACCAGCCATTGTTCCAATAGCATCAACTCTCCTCGGCGGCATCTTCCTAGGATCAAGTGTAAACTGCCTCAAATTTGGTGATCGAGCTAGAAGGTGACAACTAACTCACAATCGGCGATCGGTTGTGACACAAGTAACCTACTCAATTCAGCAATCTGTACACAACAAGATCTTATAGCATTCCTTCTCCAACTTCTCTCACTTCGCTCCCAAAGATTTGAACTTTTGCTCTGATACCACTTGGTGCAGTCACAGTTGGAGGGTTCACAGAATGAACTATCCAGACCTTTGCAGCAAGAGTAAACACAATGGAAACAACTCAAAGATATGAACCAAATGTTGATTTCATTCAATATATTAAAGAATTCAAATATAGATTAGCGGGCAACATGCGGGCTTCTAATAGGGCTCACAGGCCTAATTACAGTATATCAGAATATGCGCAAGATATAGCTTTGAAGCTCTGTCACACTAATCTAAACTATTAGTTATCTCTACTTGAATCACTTTCTAATTTTTTAGATCTACCTTCCTAGGGATCTATTACATCCTTATATATCATCTCTGGTACAAAAGATTCCTCTGTATCTGCCAAGGAAGATCACAAACACCAATAAAGAGTTGTAGCGTGTGTACACGGATAGGTCGGACCTAAACATGAAGAATTCCTCTACCAATGAATGGAATGATGTGTGGATCTTGGGGAAGGTCATCCATGAACCAAAGATCATTGAATGATGTGTCATTAGGTTCCACAAGTTAGGAAATGCTCTGCAGGTCTTCTCCTTTAGCTAATTATCAGAGATCATCAGGATGCTCTGTTCTAAGAAAATAATCAATCTTCTGATAGCGATATCTTTCCGGTAGTTGATCCAAATGCTCTAAATTCTGGATATGATGTAGATGAATGAGTCTAGATGCTAAGTCTAGCTCCGCAAGGTCTGAAATACAAATGTGGTAGAATGCAGACCAAAATATAGAAACTGCTACTGATTGAACTTCCTGAATTGAACTGAAAATAAATGAAACAAACTGAAATGCAAATGTTTTTGGTTGATGTAAGATTACTCTTGAGCTAGGGATGCTCCTACATCACCTATCCTCTATTTTACAGTTGAGACGAACACTTGGTGAGACTTTGTCAGTCACGTCATAGCAGACATAGTACCTTCGGATGTATCAGAGTAGCAGGTGTGGGTAGGGTATTCACCACGATCATCCACTGGGTGGCATGTAGAGATATTTATGCCTTTTATCAAGTACAGGACAACTATAGAGGCTATGCTAGAGTAGTCTACATAGGAGAGAGAGGAGTTACGTCATAGAGCTAAGCACACCAAAGCTGAGATTAAGGCATAGTGAGAACAGATGGTAGCAGTACCTACATCAGATGGATAGCCAACTATCAGTGAGTTCTTACTGCGTGAGGTTCATCTAGTGAGAGCTGATAGAGACAAGGTTTGGGTTGATAGAGACCAGTACCAGAGGGTGTACCAAGAGGCACATGAGAAGATAATAGAGATGAGAGGTAAGATCAGGGGGTTATGATTGCGAAGCGTCTCTAGGAGTCATTCACAATCCATAGCCACACATGGTTAGGCCTCTGTCACTTGCACACCACGAGGGCCTGAGGGTATGGGCGACCGAGGTTCAGTAATGTGATGTATAGATTCTATGCACTACAACATCCCATTTTGTCCTAAGGGATAGTCAACTCGGATGTATATTTGAAATTGAGGATATATATATATGTATATATGATGCTTATTTTTTTCTATCTATGTGCAATGGTTTTTAATCTAGATCACATGTGATTTTTGTAAAAATGCAACTAGCGATGATATTTGAATGCTGTAATTAATGTTATTGTGACTAACAATTCTTAAGAGAATATATAGCAATAAGCGCAATGATCAAGAATTTCATGCATAACCCAAGTTTCAGTTAATTCTAAAGTGATCTTAGCAAAGGATACATAGGCAGGATACAACAATGATTAATGAAGCAAAGATGTAATGTTAAATGAATTAAGACAAAACAATAGTATCTTGTCAAAATTAAAGCTAATCTATGTAATAAATTTTCTTAGGAATATTTAACATTAAATCTTTAAGCATGAAATCTTTTGAGGTGCACTGCATTAATAGGTTCCTTAAGCGGCGTACCTTGCTCATCAGCTAGTCTATATGCTCTAGATCCAATGGCTTTAGTAACTATATATGGTCCAAGCCAATTAGGGCTGAACTTACCTTTTTCTCTAGGAGGTGCATTTATATTGTGTTGATTTTCATAGAGTACCAAGTCTCCAATGTCAAATGAATGTTGTATGACGTGTTCATTGTAGGATCATTGTACAATTTTTTTGATAAGCCTTGAGGTGTTTAAGAGTGTTAATTCATATTTCATCAAGCATCTTAAGTTCTTGTAATCTTTTCTCATGTTCTATGTCATCATCCATGATGTCTCTCAGGGAAATTCTTAGTGAAGGAATTTCTAACTCCAAGGGTATTATCTCATATGTGCCATAAATTAGATTATATGGTGAATTACCAGTAACCATATGAATGCTTGTTCTATAAGCCCATAATGCATAGGATAATTGAGTATGCCAATCTTTTTGGTGTTTATTAAAAATCTTTCATAAAATATGTCCAATAACTTTGTTTGAAGATTTTGCTTGGGCATTTGATTGAGGGTAATAAGGCGTAGAGAAGCAATGTCGTATATGATATCTTTCGAGGAAATTTTTCACATCCTTGTTCTTAAATGGTGTACCATTGCTTGAAATGAGGGAGGAAGGTATTCCAAATTGAGAAATAATGTTATCTTGTATAAATCGACAAATTATGTTAGTAGTTGTGGATCACAAGGGGACCGCTTCGACCCACTTTGTAAAATAATCAGTGGCAGTAATGTTAAACGTATGCCCTTGAAAGGAGGGTGGAGAAATTTTACCAATTAGATCTAAGCCCCAAATAGAGAATGGCCATGGTGACACCTGGGCACAAAGCTCTTGAGCAGGAGCATGGATTAGGTGTTTGTGTTGTTGACATTGAAGGCATCTCTTGATGTAAGCAAAGGAATCTTGTTCCATGTGTTGCCAATAGTAGCCCATTCGTAACAATTTTTGTACCAATGATTTTCCCCCAAAATTCCCTCCATAGGCACCAGAGTGAGCTTCTTCTAAAGCTATTGGAATCTCTAAATTACCTAAACATCAGAGTAAAACACCATTGTAACTTCATCTATATAAGACATTTGATAATATGATGTATCGTGTTGCTAGATTGCGTAAGCAGATTCAGGCATTCTTAGATGTTGAATTAGGAATAGTTCCATCACGTAAATAATTGAATATATGGGAGAACCATTCATCAGTGTATGTATTGTTGCAAGTATGAGGTTAACCAGTGTTGTCATTGATGTCAACATACTCATATTGCATTGATAAGAAGGATTGGATGAGCTGTGTGCTAAGGATATTGAGAAAATTAGTCTCAATTAGGAACAATGAAGAACAGTGATAAGAAGAAGGCAAAAGTACTCAATGGGTTGAGAATCAGAGGATACGGATTAAAGGGTTTGTAGATATGAGTCTTGAGATGTTCCAGTTAAGATTTCAGAGGTCTGCATAAAGATCTGAATAAGTTATGGTTGCTTATGTAGAACCAGTTCCAGCAGGCATTCAGTGGTGATAGAGTGTCACAAATTGGTCCAGTGAGTTCTGGAATTACATTATCTCATTCTACGGATTGGAAGGAGTGTTGAAGAAGTCAGTGTGAAGTGACAACTAGATTTGTGAATGATTTGGAGGTCCGGTAGAACCTTTCTCATTATGACAGTAAGGACAGACTGTGTTCTTAAAATCTAGATGAAGAACAAAAGAATTCCTGTAAGATGATGAAGTGCGGATATTCTTGGTGATTTAGGAAAGCTTATGGTGATCTGTGGATCGTGTCCAATTCATGTTGGTGGTCGGCATTGAAGTTAGAGTTTGTATTTGAAGAATAACCACGAATTTTGGTGTTCTTCTTAAGACTGGCCGACCAGATGTATTACACATCTTGCGAATGATCTTGTAGATGTTTGCCGACTTAGATGATTGTTCCTAAGTTGATGCCTTGTATAAATAAGGGTTTGTGAATTCATTTTTGAAGTGTGTCTTGTGGAGATGTGAGTGATATAGCGAAGAGAAGTGCGAAAGGCAGAGCATGCATTTTGAGCTCAAATGGAACTGATCCAGGCATGGTGAAGATGTCAAACTCCAGTTCAAGTTTGTAATACTTGTTATCTTGTAGATAGTGTGTCTCTTGTAGGCAGTGTGCCTCTTTGTGACTAGTGTGCTCAGGCAGTGAGCCCTAATTGGCATGTGCCATCTATTTTTCTTATTCTTCTAATAGAGAATAATCCTTGGGTTAATCACCCCGTGGTTTTTCCCTTAACCGGGTTTTCCACATCAAAATCTTGGTGTTTCATGTGTTGATGTATATCTGCTCTGGTGTTTATGTCTTATGCTTTCATGAATGATTAATTGCTATGCTATTGATTAACAAAGTGGATTTAAGTGTTTGAACTGGAAGCGAATTAAGGATAACTGATTCACCCCCCCTCTCAGTTATCAACAATTGGTATCAGAGCCAAGTTCCTCTAAAAGGAGCTTAACTGCTTGAGGAGATCCAGGATGTCATCATATAAGAAGGACAGTCCAAAGTTTGATGGAACCAACTTCACTCTTTGGAAAGGCCGCATGAAATGTCATTTGGAGTGTATGGGAAAGGCGTACTTGTCCATGGTCACAAAAGCATATAAACCTCCACAGGGTGGTCCGACAACTCTAAATTGAATCACAAATACTGAAAATAATCTGCGGACTAAAGAGGCTCTTCTAAGTGCATTAACTGACTCAGAGCTCTCTAATGTTATTGACCTACCAACTGCCTATGAGATCTAGATTAAACTGGAACTTTTGAATGAAGGAGATGAGTTTGTCAAGAGTGCAAGGTTGCAGAGTCTCAAAGGAAAATTTGAAAGATTGAAGATGAGAGATGATGAAAACATCACTACCTTTATGCCAAGAGTAAATGAGTTGGTGTGTGGAATTAGGAATGCTGGTGGAGTTTTGGATGAAAATGAGATTCTTTGCAAAATTCTCAGATCCCTTCCTACTGCCTACAAAATCAAGGTTGCTGCCATTAATGAATTCAGAGCCCATACAACTGTCACAAGAGAACAATTGGCTGGCAAACTGGCTGCATTTGAAATGACTGAGTTTGGAGATGATCCTCCCAAGACTGAATCTGCATTCAAAGCCAGTGCCTATGTGAAAGGCAAACAAAGATTTGATCTGGGAGAAAACTCTTCAAGGAAGCTGTCATGGTATGATCAAGCAAGAAAAGACATGGAAGAGGAAGAAGTAGAGACAGCTCAACTTGAAGCCCTCATTGCAAAAAGACTGCCAAGGGGATCCATAAGTATGAAGGAAAATTACCCTTTAAGTACTTCAACTGCAATAAGATTGGTCACTTTGCCTCAAGATGTCCGGAAAGATCCACAAGATCAAATTCTAACAGACAAAGGTTCCAAAAGAATTGTTATTATGTTCATGAAGAAGCTGATAATGAAGGAGTAACAGATGATGAATCAGAGATAGGAGACAAATCTAGAAATGAATGGGTGTTCATTGCCATCAAGGAAGAAGATCAAATATTCCCTGAATCTATCAATCATAAGGTTATAGAAAGAGCTTTGGCTGCCCAAGTTGAAGAAAAGGATGATTGGGTTATTAACAGTGGATGCTCTCACCATATGACAGGTGACAAGAACAAGTTCTTAGATTTGGAAAGGTATGAAGGAGGAATGGTAAAATTTGGTGACAATTCTGCTAGTAGAATCAGAGGTAGGGGAACTATCTATTTTGATGGAAAGAACAAAACTGGTAATGTACTGTATGTTGAAGGATTGAAGCACAATCTTCTTAGTGTTGGTCAGTTGGTGGACAAAGGTTATGATCTCCGGTTCAAGAATGGAAGATGTAGGATCTTTGAAAGCTCCAGAACTGAGATTGCATCCGGTACTCAAACAAAAGGTAATATCTTCCATCTAGTTTGTACTAATAAAAGTTGTCTGTTTGTTCAAGTTGATCAGAGTTGGTTATGGCATAGAAGGATGTGTCATGTAAATTTTGATAACATCATACAGATAAGCAATACCCAGGCTATAAGAGATCTTCCAAAGTTGGTAAAACCTACAAATAGTATGTGCAAAGAATGTCAGCTAGGTAAACAGAGCAGAGTTTCATTCAAAAGCAAGGATCAGTCCTCTACCGGATTATTGGAGTTAGTTCATACTGATCTATGTGGTCCGACAAGAATCAAGAGTATGCAAGGTGATAGATACTTCATGTTACTGATTGATGATCATTCCCGAATGATGTGGGTCACCTTTCTAAAAGAGAAATTAGAAGCCTTTGAGAAGTTCAAAATCTTCAAGGCTATGGTAGAGAATCAAACCGGATTAAAACTAAAATGTCTGAGTTCTAATAGAGGTGGTGAATTCACATCCGGTGAATTCATAGACTTCTGTGAGAAGCATGGTATAAAGAGACAGTTGTCTACTCCTAGGACTCCACAGCAGAATGGAGTAGTTGAGAGAAAGAACCGGACCATCTAGGAAGCATCTAGGACAATGATGATGGAAGCAAATGTTCCCCAGATGTTCTGGAAAGAATCTATCAACACTGCAGTCTACACTCTCAATTGAGTTCAAATCAGAAGCAATACCGGTAAGACTCCTTATGAACTTTGGTTTGGCATCACTCCTACTGTGAGATATTTCAGAGTATTTGGTAGCAAGTGTTACATTAAAAGAGATGAAGATCTAGGAAAGTTTGATGCTAGAAGTGATGAAGGAATTTTCTTGGGATACTCCACTCAAAGCAAAGCATACTGGTGTTACAATAAGAGACTGAGAAAGATGATAGAAAGTACAAATGTGAAAGTTGATGAAGGTATTGAGAAGCCCTCAAGATTTTATGAGTATGATGAAGATGATCAGAATGATGTTCTGGTCCAAGGAGCTCCATCCTCTCCTGAAGGTCAGATTCAGATTGATCTGGTAAATCAGGAAGAAGAGATAGGTCCGAATGAGCCTGATCAAGAAGCAGAAGTGCAAGAAACTCCCAAAGTTCCAAGGTATGTAAGACTGAACCACTCTAAAGATCAGATCATAGGTGACAAAAGCAAAGGTGTGCAAACTAGAAGGAATGTTGCTCAAAATTTAGATGAATGTTGTCTAATTTCAAAGATTGAACCTAAGACAATAAATGAAGCATGTAATGATGAAAATTGGACAAAAGCAATGGAGGAAGAGTTGATGCAAATTGAGAAAAATCACACTTGGGATCTTGTTTCTAGACCTAGTAACAAGAATGTGATTGGAACCAAATGGGTCTTCCGGAACAAACTAAATGAAGTTGGTGAAGTAATCAGAAATAAGGCCAGATTAGTCTGCAAAGGATACTCTCAAATAGAAGGGATTGATTTTGAGGAAACCTTTGCTCCGGTGGCAAGAATTGAGGCAGTCAGACTATTTCTTGCATTTGCTACCTTCAAAGATTTTAAAGTGTATCAGATGGATGTCAAATCTACTTTCCTGAATGGTGACCTAGAAGAAGAGGTGTACATTGAACAACCGGATGGATTTCAGTTATTAGAGCATGGTGATATGGTCTGCAAATTAAAGAAGGCACTGTATGGTCTAAAGCAAGCCCCAAGAGCATGGTATGAGAGGCTGGAGAAACATCTTTTGAAGATTGGTTTCAACAAAGGTACTGCTAATAGTAATCTATATTTTCAAATTGATCATGAAAACATCTTGATTGTTGAAGTATTTGTTGATGATATCATCTTTGGAGGAAGAGACAGTATGTGTAAAACCTTTGCAAACCAAATGAAAAGTGAGTTTGAAATGTCAATGCTCGGTGAAATGAATTTCTTCTTAGGTCTACAAATTACTCAGACAGAGAAAGGAATCTTTATCTCTCAGACCAAATATGTGAAAGAAATATTGAAGAAATTTGGAATGGAAGATTCAAAGCCAATGAACACTCCCATGGCTACTGGATGTAAGTTGAGCAAAGATGATGACTCTCCTAAGACAGATCAGACAAAGTACAGATCAATGATTGGTGGATTACTGTATCTCACTCAGACTAGACCAGATATAATGCAGGATATTGGTCTTGTGGCGAGATTCCAGGCTGATCCCAGAGAATCTCATGTCATGGCAATCAAAAGAATTTTTAGGTACTTGAAAGGAACAGTTGAGTATGGCCTATGGTATCCCAGAGATCATGACTTTTCTCTTCATGCATATATAGATGCAGATTGGGCAGGAG
The DNA here is from genome assembly GCA_027924645.1 of Cunninghamia lanceolata. Lineage (NCBI taxonomy): Eukaryota > Viridiplantae > Streptophyta > Pinopsida > Cupressales > Cupressaceae > Cunninghamia > Cunninghamia lanceolata. Next base: position 19,369,027 of record BSBN01000391.1, read on the forward strand.
ATGTGGATGATAGGAAGAGTACAAGTGGAGGAGCATTCTTTTTGGGAAAAAGGTTGGTTTCTTGGCTAAGCAAGAAACAAGAAGCAATATCCCTATTTACAACAGAAGCAAAATACATTGCAGCAGCAGGTAGTTGCACTCAGCTTTTGTGGATGAAGCAAATGCTAAGAGATATTCAAGTAGAATATGAGGAGCCTATTACAATTTTCTATGACAACTCAGGTGCAATAAATATTTCTAAGAATCCGGTGTTGCATTCTAAGACCAAGCATATATCTATCAAATTTCACTTTTTGGGAGAACAAGTGAACAAAGGTGAAGTCAGATTGGAGTATGTGCCCTCTAAGGATCAGCTTGCAGATATTTTTACTAAACCTCTTCCCAGGGACTCTTTTGAGTATCTCAGGGAGAAGTTAGGGGTCATGGCCCCTCCGGTGATGAACTAGGATGCACTGATGTGCATTAGTCTAGTGGATATCATAGTCATATGTTGTGATCCGGATTGATGATGGGGAGCTGCCACTAAGGGGGAGCAGCTAGTATGATTCTGATGTGTTAGAATTGCAAGTATGAACCCTTTGCCATTGATGTCAAAGGGGGAGAGAAGACATGTGAAAAACAAGTGGTTGATGATCAAAGGGGGAGCAGTAAAGGAAGAGAAGACATGTGAAGAGTTGTTACTGATAGGGGGAGCTATGACAGAAAGGAGAAGTTCTTGTCTTGATGGTTTTTCACATCATATGTTGCCATCAATGACAAAGGGGGAGATTGTTGCAAGTACGAGGCTAACCAGTGTTGTCATTGATGTCAACATACTCATATTGCATTGATAAGAAGGATTGGATGAGCTGTGTGCTGAGGATATTGAGAAAATTAGTCTCAATCAGGAACATTGAAAAATAATGATAAGAAGAAGGCAAAAGTACTTAATGGGTTGAGAATCAGAGGATACGGATTAAAGGGTTTGTAGATATGAGTCTTGAAATGTTCCAGTTAAGATTTCAGAGGTCTGTATAAAGATCTGAAGAAGTTATGGCTACTTATGTAGAACTAGTTCCGATAGGCGTTTAGTGGTGATAGAGTGTCACAGATTGGTCTGGTGAGTTCCGAAATTACATTATCTCATTCTGCAGATTGGAAGGAGTGTTGAAGAAGTCAGTGTGAAGTGACAACTAGATTTATGAATGATTTGGAGGTCCGGTAGAACCTTTTTCATTATGACAGTAAGGACAGACTGTGTTCTTAAAGTTTTAGATGAAGAACAGAAGAATTCCTGTAAGATGATGAAGTGTGGATGTTCTTGGTGATTCAGGAAAGCTTGTGGTGATCTGTGGATCGTGTCTAGTTCATGTTGGTGGTCCGCATTGAAGTTAGAGTTTGTATTTGAAGAATAACCATGGATTTTGGTGTTCTTCTTAAGACTGGCCGACCGAATGTATTACACATCTTGCGAATGATCTTGTAGATGTTTGCTGACTTAGATGATTGTTCCTAAGTCGATGCCTTGTATAAATAAGGGTTTGTGAATTCATTTTTGAAGTGTGTCTTGTGGATATGTGAGTGATATAGTGAAGAGAAGTGCGTAAGGTAGAGCAGGTGTTTTGAGCTCAAATGGAACTGATCCAGGCATGGTGAAGATGTCAAACTCCAGTTCAAGTTTGTAATACTTGTTATCTTGTAGACAGTGTGTCTCTTGTAGGCAGTGTGCCTCTTTGTGAGCAGTGTGCTTGGGTAGTTAGCCCTAATTGGCATGTGCCATCTATTTTTCTTATTCTTCTAACAGAGAATAATCCTTGGGTTAATCAGCCCATAGTTTTTCCCTTAACTAGGTTTTCCACGTCAAAATCTTGGTGTTTCATGTGTTGATGTATATCTGCTCTGGTGTTTATGTCTTATGCTTTTATGAATGATTAATTGCTATGCTATTGATTAACAAAGTGGATTTAAGTGTTTGAACTGGAAGCGAATTAAGGATAACTGATTCACCCCCCCTCTCAGTTATCAACATGTATTACCACAGAGTTCCAAATTTGTAACTATAGAATCTTCAATTGTTAGTGTTTTAAGATTATGAACAATGAAAGTAAATTCCTCAGGGGAACCATTAGGGGATATAAGGGTAGATGCACTTGCCATTGCATCCATATGCCGATTGTCTTTCCTGGGAATAGTGTTTATTGAATATGATGTTAATTTTTTTAAGAGAGATAATGGAAACTCACAGTATTGAGATAGCTTATCATTCTTAGTTTGATGCGATCTTATTATTTGTTTTACAATTAGCTGAGAATCACCGTATATTGTAATGTGTTTGATGTTAAGAGCCAAGGCAACATGAAGTCTTGCAATGAGAGCTTCATATTTAGCTATATTGTTTGTGCATGAGAAGTCTAAGTGGTAAGAGAGAGGAATTGACTTGCCTACAGGGGTATCAATATAACACCAGCCCTAGAGCTGGTTTGACATCATGATCTATCAAAGTATAGTTCCCATTTATTATCTTTAGAAATTGTTAAAATTTGGTCGTTAGGAAATACATCCTGATGTTGTGTAGCAAAAGGTGAAGGAGCTTTAGATAACTGATCAGCTAATGCTTGTCCTTTAATTGCTTTTTGAGAGATAAACTTAAGATCAAATTCTATTAATAACATAGCCCATTTAGCGAGATGACCTGATAAATCTATTTTTGCAAAGAGATGTTTTAGAGGGTTGAATTTTACCATCACATGTATTTCAACATTTAAGAGGTAATGTCTAAGCTTTTGGGTTACAAACATTAAAGCTAAGCAATGCTTCTCGATAATAGTGTATCACACTTCATAATCTAGCAAAGTGCAACTGATATAATAGACAACACATTCTTTACCTTTAGCATTATGTTGTGCTAACAAAGCTACTAGAGCATTGTTAGATGATGAAATGTATAATAGAAATGGTTTATTAGGGAGAATAGGTTGTAGAACAAGAGGATTAGCTAAGTAATCTTTTAAGTCTTCAAAAGATTTTTGACATTCAAAATTCAATTAAAATTTAGAATCCTTCTTCAATAGTTGTATAAAAGGGTGAGTCCTATTTGCGAGTTGTGAAACAAACCGGTGGGTATCTTGTATCTTCCCCTGCAAACTACGAAGTTGAGATATGTTCTTAGGTGTTGGCATATTAACAATTGCATCTATATTTTTTGTATCCACTTCAATACCACGATTTGAAACAATAAATCCTAATAGCTTTCCACTGTCTACACCGAAAACACACTTACAAGGATTTAATCACATGTTATATTTCCTTATGCACTCAAATATTTGTCAAATATTTGTAGCATGATCCTGGTAGTGAATAGACTTCGCCAAGATGTCATCGACATAATCTTCTAAAATATTGTGCATATAGTCATGAAATATAAGAGATTGTGCTTTGGTAAGTAGCTCCTGCATTCTTAAGTCCAAATGACATGACTACCTAGCAAAATGTACCCCAAGGTGTTATAAAAGTTGTTTTATACTGGTCTTGAGGATTTATTAGAATTTGATTATATCCTGAAAAAACCATCCATGAAAGAGAGTAATTCATGGCCAGCTATAGAATCAACAATCATATCAATATTAGGAAGTGGAGAATCATCTTTCAAAGATGCCAGATTCAAATCTCAAAAATCTTTGCACATTCTTATATGACCATCGGGTCTAGCAATGGCAAAAATATTTGAAATCCAAGGTGAATAATCAATAGGGTAGATAAAACCCACTTGTAGAAGCTTTTCTATTTTAGTTTTGACAAGCAATGCAATTTTAGGATTCATCTTATGAATCTTTTGTTTAAATAACTTAACATCTGGCTTCAAGATGATATTATGCATTACAATCTAAGGATCAATACCAAGCATGTCAGAATAGTTCCAAGGAAACAATTCCAAAAATTCATGCAATAACTTAGTCATTTCTTCTTTTTCTTCCACATTTATGCAATCACCAATAGGGATAACTTTTTCAATGTTATCCTTATCCATAAAAACATCAATAGTATTTCCATTAAGGAGAGTACTGTGGTCCAAGGGATTGTACGATTGTGGTTGTTCTTCAAATTCTCCATTGTACTTTAGAGTGGTATTTATTGTGCTAGTAGTTTTTCCAAAATATGCATTGTTGTTTAAATAATAAGTTAGGCCATGCTTATGATGATAATGAGGAATATTGTCATAAGCACCCAAGAATTCTATTATTGCTTCATCTATTGAGAATACATCCATTGGAAGTGGTCCTAGAGGATAGTTAGTGTCGATCATCTTAGGGAATATCAAACTAAGTGTTGATATTGTATTCACATTAAGAGTAGAGCATTTATGGGCTTTGGATTCCTTGAAAGGATTATATCCAACGCCATTTGAGCAATGTCGTGAAGTAGATTCTATAGGGACTTTGATTCCTTGTTGATTTATACCACAACCCTTACCTATATAATCACAATCTTTATAAAGGATTCAGAATCCTTGACCATAAAGAGAAGCCATTTCCTTGGAAGAAGGTGGAGCTTCATAAGTTTCATAATCAGTAGTATAAGTAAAGGTATTATCTGAGTTTGTTATCAAAGAAGCTTTATGTTTATCATTCAAAGCATATGATGTTATCGATTCAATATTTGATGTTTTGGGGATGGGGCTTTTAGGTTTGTATTCTCCCGTGGAAGAAGATGGAAAATCTAACGAACCCCAATCATCACCAACAAATGCAATCTATTGTTTAGACTCTTGCATAACATTTTCTGAAGCAAGAGGAGGTGACATATCAACTTTCAGATTGTTTAGACTCTTAGGAAAAACAACATGCTTCTGAGCTTCAATTTGCAGACAATTATCAATTTCAAGATTAGCATGAATAGTGTGTAGCTCATCTTTGAATATAAACTTAATTGAACGATGTAAAGTAGAAGGAACTGTTCCTAATGCATGCATCCAAGGTCTACCAAGAATCATGTTGTAAGATAGAGAACAAGGCATGACATGGATCAAGGTAGGCACAATCACGGATCCCACTTGTATAGGTAAAGATATAGTGCCCATAGATTGTCATCCAACATTGTTAAAACCATGGATACTTAATGTTTCCAGTTTGATGGCAGATGTATCAACTTTAATCTTATGTAATAAGTTATTGCCACAAACATTAAGCGATGATACATTATCAATCATAACTCTCTTAACTAATGTTTTGTTTATGATAATAAAGATAATCAAAGGGTCATCCTGATTCTGAACTTCAAGAGATGGAAATTCATGTTGTTGAAATAGAATGTCTGTTTTTGTTGCATGCATACAATCTAATAGAGATGCTACATCATTTGGTTTAATAGTAGGTGGGACAATCACCTTTTGTAAAGCTTTTTGAAGCATTCCATGGTAAGTAGGTGAAGTTTGTATAAGCTCCCAAAGGGATATCTTTGCAAGAGTAGCACGAATTTGCTCTACAAGATCATAGTCTTTACCACCTTTATATGTTAAACAAGGTGCTTGAGGAAGCATAGGTTGAGAAGCTGGTAAAGACATTGGAATGCTTGATTGTTGTGTGCTTTGTTTATTATTCCAAGTGTTATATGCATGAGCAACCACATTATGATTAGTTTGTTGTAAATTTTGTTGTGCTATTTGTTTAGCATAATCATAAATGTGATCAGGAGGTCAAGAAGAAGATGGGAGACCTCTAGCAGTGAGCATTGGTTTAAAAGGTGGTTTAACCACATTTGAACATAAAGTGACCACAATTTTTGGTTTTTAGGTTCTTCCTTAGGTTTAGGAACATATATCACATTTACAAATCTTTGAAATAATGACGGCTTAGAGGTTGTAATGGATTTTTCAATCGAGAGAAAGTCTAGAAGGGATTTATCGAACATATCGAAGTCATCATGACTAAACAACTCATTATATACATGAAAATCTTGCAAGAAATAATCTGACATTTTAACATGCTCTATTTAACCCAAGATTTAAATGTAAAATGATAGCCTATGAAAATGAAATATTATGCACATAAATGATAATTTCCAACTCTTTTAGTGAAAAGATAAATAATATGATTCACAATTACACACATGCAATTTCATAAAAGAGAGTTTTACAATCTAATTATGCTCTAGGACAGTGAATTAGTTCAGATCTATAGTTTAAAAGGATATAAATTCTTTAAAGCTTGGGTTCACCAAAATGTTTAGGGTAAAATTGTAGACTTGTCTTAATAAGATTAAGTACTGCTCTTTCACCATGCTAAACATTGAGAGGACAAGGACTGCACTTGAGGCCAAGCTACTGATCACTTGTCTATCCCTTATGCCCACTAGGTCTGATTCAAGAGCCTAATTAAGGTTTAATCAAGTGTCTTTATTCATTAATCAAAGAAACCCTAATTATGCCTTATAACAGAGATTTTTGAAATTCGACGATGAAACAGGCAAAATAGATCATAGAAATGTAGAGAATGAGTTTCAGAGACTGTGCACGCAAAATCTAAGGACCAATTGGACTAGGGCACCTGCTCTTTAGTCCTACAAATTCCTGTCACAGAAAATCTTCTACACAGGTAGAGTGACAACCCCAAATGGCTACCAGATCTTAAAAATCTTCCTCAGTTGGACTAGGACACCCACTCATTAGTCTCGTAAGTGTCAAAATCCAAAAATTTGAAAGTCTGTGATGACTGTACTTGCAATATCCTTCTTTTTGTAGCTTCTTTCCACTGTAACCTACAAAAAATGATTTACACCTACAAAAGAAGGAGAAGGATGTTGCAGCTATATAGGAGCTTGCCTCAGTCAAGCCCCGTTTTTGGTATTTCTACCTCAACAATAGCCAAAGATAAAGATTTGCAGAAGTGTGTGCAAACCTAAACGTGTGTATGTAGAAATATCAAACCCTAGATGTCTCAATCAAGGGAAGATCAACAACCTGCTTTAAATTAATAAACACATACAACTTCACCTTAAGGAGATGGAAACAAATGAAGACTTGCATGAACAAGAAGGTGAATCAGCAATGTTCGCGGAGGATCTCCAAGACCGATGTTGGAGGCTTCAACCCTTCTCTTGATCATGTAAAAGGTGTACAAACCCTAGGAAGAGTAAGATAGTCTCAAGATCTTGATTCCTAATCTCCATCCATTGTCTCCATGACAACAAATTTAAATAATTTTCAAGAGCTTCAACAAGTCGTTGATCTTCAATGGTAATTTTAATAGAGTTTTGGCATCCATCTTGCATAAGAATTATGTGTGATAAAATGATTTTCAAATGTATTTTTATATATAGCTTTAGGGAAATTCAAATTTTGAAATAACGTCTTGATATCGCATGAAAACTGAGAATTTGAAAACAAAATCCCAAGGCATGTGGAGGGAGCCGACGCCCCACCAAGATTCAAAATCCTGGAAAATAGGGGAGGACTAGGGGACAAGTGCCCAAGTCTAGGCCCCCATTTTCTGATCAAATTTGCATCAAGGGGGTCTCAAAAGTCCCTATTTCATATTCTCTTTCCAGGTTCTATCAAAAGGTTATCTCAAAGGTGAACAATTTGCAACTAGACCTAGTCAATCAGGGTTTTGAGAAGGTCGGAAAGAAAAAGGTTTAAGGGTCACCAAAAGTGAGGAGAAAAACCAAGGGAAATTGTAACATTCCATACAAGAGGACAATTTCTAACATTACACTAACTAAACATCTCGAGTGAGTTTCAACTTAAGATCATATCTGGACTGCGAGATATTAATCTTTCTATTTTTTGAAACTATCAAAAAAAATTTGGAACTCAATTATCATAATTGACACTTTTCTAAACATCCCAAAATTTGTCATAACCAAAGTAGTGGGTTATAGTGTGATAGATCTCTTCATGAGCTTTTTGATGATTAAACGGTTCATCAATCAGACACCCAGATCAAAAGTTATGACCTCTGGAAGTTGGACTTCCTATTTTTGGGAAATGTGAAAACTTGTTGGACACATAAAAGAGATGTAAAGGGGAGAGTTACACTTGTTGGTGTGTGTTTTAGCACATCACAAGGCATCTTTGATTGGAGATAATTTGGGTACCATTTTTGGGTGGTTTGGCTCATGGTTTTGTAATTACTGGTAACGGTTTACTGTATTGTATCTCCTATATATCAGGAGCTGGAGATGGAGGTTGTGTGTAAGAATCTTATAGATGTCAACTTACCTCTTGGATCTCTGGTTGATATACTCCTGTTTAGTGGAAAAATTGTAGATTTGTCTCAACTAGGTTAAATACTACTATTTCACCATGCTAAACATTGGGAGGAAAAGGACCGAGCTCTAGATCAAGCTACTAATCACTTTGTCTTTCCCTTATGCTCGCATGATCTGATTTCAAGAGCCTAACTAAGATTTTGTTAAGTGTTTTGTTCATAAACCAAATAAAACCCTAATTATGCCTTAAATTAGAGATATTCAAAAACTGATAATGAAATAGGCAAAACTATTCACAGAAATGTAGAAAAAGGGTTTCAGAGACTATGCACCTGATTTTGAGTGCCAACTGGACAAGGGCACCCGCTCCTTAGTCCTAAAAATTCTAGATACTAAAAATCCTCTGCACGAGCTGTCTGATACTCTCAAATGGCTACTAGATCCTGGAAATTTCCCCCAGTTGGACTAGGGTGCCTGTTCTTTAGTCCCACAAGTATCGAAATCAGGAAATTCAAAAGTCTATGATGACTGTACCTTCAATATACTCCTTTATGTAGCTTCTTTCCACCAGAACCTGTAAAATGTGATTTGCACCTACAAAAGAAGGAGGAAGATGTTGCAGCTATATAGGAGCTTGCCTCAGTCATGCCCCATCTTTAGTATTTCTACCTCAACAATAGTTAGAGATAAAGATTTGTAGAAGTGTGTGCAAACCAAACAATGTGTATGCAGAAATATCAAACCCTAAATGTCTCAATCAAGGGAAAATCAACAACTTGCTTTGAATCAATAAACATATACAACTTCACCTCAAGGAGATGAAAATAAATGAAGACTTGCATGAACAAGAAGGTAAATCAATAATGTCTACAGAGAATCTCCAAGCTCGATGTTGGAGGCTTCAACCCTTCTCCCGATCATGCACAGGGTGTACAAACCCTAGGAAGAGCAAGATAGTCTCAAAATCTTGACTCCTAATCTCTATCCATTGTCTCCATGGTAGCAAATTCAAAATACTTTCAAGAGCTTCAACAAGTCACTGATCTTCAATGATAATTGTAGTAGAGTTTTGGCATCAAGCTTGCATAAGAATTGTGTGTGATAAAATGATTTTCAAATGTCTTTTTATATCTAGCTTTAGGGAAATTCAAATTTTGAAATAACGTCTCAATATCATGCGAACACCGAGAATTTGAAAACAGAATCCCGAGGCATATGGTGGGAATCGACACCCTGCCAAAATTCAAAATCTTGGGAAACAGGGGAGGACTAGGGCATGGGTGCCCAAGTCCAAGCCCCCATTTTCTGATTAGATTTACTTTTTGGGGGTCCCAGGGACCTATAATTCAAATCCTCTTTTCAAGTTCTACCAAAAGGTTACCTCAAAAAGTGAATGTTTTACAACTAGACTTAGTCAATCAGGGTTTTGGGAAGGTCAGAAAGAAAAAGGTTGAGAGGTCACCCAAAGTGAGGAGCTAAACTGAGGGAAATTGTACCATTCCATATAGGAGAAAATTTTTTTACATTACATTTAGCCCCCACTTTAGTGGCCATATGACACTATGTGCATATGCAACTAAAGGAAAGTAAATGCATCAATCATGAAAAGGATACCCAAAAGGATACTATAGAGGAAGCCGAAGTGTTATCGCCAAGAAGGAGGAAGCCCCCAAGTCTACAATCCTGCAAGACCACAAAGTTATGAACCACAACATGCAGAGGAACACTTTTGTTAGAAAATCAAAAATCAAATCAACCTACAACCACCACCAATGAGTCAGTGCAAAAACACGAAGGGGTTGAGTGATGAGACATGATAAGGGAGGAAATCAAGGGAGATATATTCCCCCCTTATTTCTTCTTGCTTAGTCCAAAGAGTAGAAACAAGGAGATACCCACACACGTCAATTTTGAGGGGAACTTGATCATAAATATGTTATGAGGGTCATTTGAAGAAACAACGCTCAAACATAACACATTGGGTAAGAAAGAGAGTGGAACCAGGATTCCAACGCAACAAACGATACTGAAATTGGAGTTTGATAGCTCAAGATAAGGGCTCGAGAGTAAAAGAGATCAATCTTACACCTAGTTAGGGATAGCCATTCTCACTCATTTACATTATATAAAGGGAGTAGTCATTTATCATTTACTCATTCTTGTTTCTTGTCATTGTAGAAAGTAGAGGAGAGAGAAGGAGAATAGGAGGATGACCATGCCGAGCTGATGCCTGTATCAACCACCACGACTGGAGATGCTCTAAGCCTGAGTAGCAGAGAGGCATTTCAAGGACAAGGTAGGGTCCTAATCCTGCGCTTCTATCATATTTCATTGTACTTTTGTTTTGAGTTTATTGTTTACTGTGCCAAGAGGGAGGAATGGATAGAGGTCTCAGAGAGGGGCGCCCGGGTCCACCTAGGGCACTAGAGTCTCTTTGGGGTGCCCTAGTCCCACAGGGGTGCTAGTGTCCCTTTGGGGTGCCCTAGTCTTCCTAGGGCACTCGAGTCCATAGAGGACATAGACCCTAGGCACAGGTACTCTTTTTTGTTTTTGATAGCTGCTTTCAGTTTCTAGAGGGGATTCTAATATTCTTGTTTACTTTTTGACCTGCAGGATGTCCCTGAGACACATGAGCACATAGATGGTCACCTAATGGTGCTTCTACAAGAGCATGCTAGCTCCTTGTTTGCCATAGAGAGAGAGCACCTGCATGTTAGGAATTTGCAGGTCTAATTAAACCAATTCCACATAACCCAATAGGAGAAACAAGATGTTGAAACAAACCATAATGCAAAGATCAAATGAACAAGCAACAAGATAACACAAGATATACCCTCAGAAAACCCTTTGTAGGGAAAAACCCAACCTCCAAAAGCATCCACGCTCAAATGTATTATTCAACAATATGAAATTACAATACAATCCATGAGCCTCTAAGAATACCTCTGAATCCATCAAGCACCTCCAATGCATCCTCCATGTGTACAAGCATGAATCCACACATCAGCTGCCATGCTTCACAATCTGCACTTATAGGAGAGAACTCAATACAATGACAGCCTCTCACAAACCTCCAATCCACCTAAAATCAAATAGCCAACATTACCCAAACCACTAACCATGTGCTTCCTTTTATAGACTAAGCTCACACAAATACAACTTGTGGTATTGGATAAAACCATGTACCCCAAAAAACCATGGTAACACAAAACCATTAACTTATAAAACCACTTGACTCCACATTTGACTATTGGTACTAAATTTTCCCAATTAATCAAATAATACAAATAATATTTAATTACTCTATGTGTTCCACACACATAAAATAACTAACCCAATGTTACAATACAACTTATACAAGGGGTAACCGAATAAAATAGTACAATATTATGCAAGGTGTACAATACCTATCCCAACATTCTCCCACTTATTGTATACATTGCATAAGGGTCAATACATGAAATACATCATCATAGGTAAAACATGAAATCACATGAATCTCCAGAATGCTCTTGTGCTCCATCAAGATACTTGCAACAAAGTAAAGTGACCACCATCTCAAGCAAGAACTCCTGTCATCCTCCAATATGCCACCTATGGAAGAAAAGGAACATGCCAAGGTGAATATGCACCAATCCAAAGAACACAAGAATCAAATCCAAGTGATAACATAAGGCTCCAAGCTGCTATCAAAAGGTAAAAACCCCACATGACTGGAAATAACACCCATAGCATATGCTAATACATACAACCATCCATACCTCATAGGTGTCAACAACATCAATAAACTCATGCCAACAACATATCCATCCCATATACTGCAATAACAAGCTCCATGTATAAAACTTGTTAATGAAGAACACATACATCCAGGAACTCCCACTGCATGGGTAATGTCAAATCTGAAAATAGATCCATGGCATACCAAGTCTATCAATCAACACTCAAACCAAGGTTTGGCTAATCAACAAGCCAATGTAGTATCAAGAACAATAAGAATGATCCACACATGCATGATAAATCACTGCATACTCTCTCACAACACATCACCATAACTCTCCCAAAGTCCAACCATATCAACATGATCCTCCAATAAGTAGCCATAAGACAAAGAGAGAAGACCCGTAAATCATAATGTCCTACAAACACATCAGAGTGCTAAGTTGTGCCAAGTATGATCTCCTCTACAACCCCAAATGAAAAGCTTCAACAACACCCAACCATTCAATCTCATAAGATCAAATGAACATATGTAACATGTAACCAACATGGATGTAAGCCTCTCTAATCAAGGTAGATCAAACTCATAACCATTCCATAACCAGGAATAAGCCCAATCACATCTCCTAAACTCCTCATAATGAACATGATAAATCAAACCATACAAACAAGGAGATAATCATGCTAACATCCCTCAAATGAACCCTCTAGAACCAACAATTGTAGTTCAAGATCCATATCTATGAGAAGATGAAACATAAAGTAAAACACATCTAAAAGGGTGGGCAATACCTCATAGATGACAAACCACTGAGTAGACCAAGAGTGGGGAATGAGAATGCTCCTGTAGGATACACCAAGCCACAATGACTCTCTCCAAGAACAATCTCTTCTAGGTCCATAATGAACTCATGTCCATAGCTAGATGTAAGTCTCCTCGGTCTATCTGTTGAAACCTCCAAAGAGTAACTGTCCCAACAAGTGTCTCTAATCATAAGAGAACTCCAACCTCACCTAAGTCTCCAAGTATCCATGAGCACCTGTAACTGACCAATACATGCCAAAATCCAAATGCAACATAGCACTATCATGAAGTAATCAAGCAAATGATCAAAGTACTCAATACCAAGAGAAGAAACAAGACCACTATCAATGCTTCTAGCGCACATCTACATAATCAAGAAGCTCATCATGACATCAAGATCTAACCATCTCCTCATAAGAAAATCACATACAACAAAGCGTACAGTGATGCATACATCTTGTCTCAAGAGAACCTGTATCATGCCAATACTCTCATCTAGAATCAAGAGTAAACCATGACATAATATCAACATCTTTAAATCAAGGATAAACATGTCAAACTGACAAATCATAAACCCAACACCTCAACCAAAGACTCAAAGGAGTCCTCCATGGTAAACCAAGATGTCAACATATCCAAACATATGAAGATAACCACCTCTTGACAACTAAACTAAAAATGTCAAAGAACTCTCAAAACCAAGAGCTCCTCCATGACACCAACATCCACTGTAGAATATCATCCAACATACTGCTAAAGCTCCCACTGAACCGTGATACCGAGCTATCCATGACAACAAAATAACCATCTCCTAAATGAAGATTATCCATGGCCACAAACCAATCAAGGAATCCCACTATAACATCAACAGCTCCCAAAAGGTCTAGTGAACCAAAATCTCCAAATAAGAAGATAAAACCATCACTGTCAAAAGCTAACATAAGAACATGCATCCAAGCTCCATAACATCATGATAAACATGCTACAAGTCCCAAGAACTGACTATCCAGGCACTCTAATTATCCATCCTCTTATCCTAATGAAATCATACCAATGTACAAATGACCACAGACAAGGCCAACTGACAAAGTTTGCATAAACACTGAATCAATCTAGTGGATATAGATAGTCCACATCTGAGTCATCCCACTGTAGCCAAGGGGTAGCTAATCTACAAAAGTACATAACTTGTAGATCCAAAACAAATGTAACATGTAAACTCATCATCACACTAGTAAACTACAAATTGAGATATCAAAGAAGATAACCTGTAGACTCCGAGACTCAAACACCAAATCAATACTAGATTTGATTTGCCAACAAGTCCACAAACAAGTATCATAGTCAAGGAACTAATCAAGCATCTAGGAGATAAAAGCAATCAACTAAAACAACACCACAATACCACCTGTATTCATGAATCAAACATCATAGCCCGTACTTGTCAATTGCATACATGATCATGTCGTGCCAATGCAAAAGTAAACCTGCATATCCATGACACCATAATCATCGTCATCACTATACTTGTACTCAACTCCCACTGAAACGAGATTCCAAGTCTCACATGAGTATCAACCATGTCCTCAAAACCAGAAGACAAGCTATACCTATCTCCATCAAAGTCCTAACTCTTAAAAAAAACCTGTAAACTTGTATCAGGAAGTACCAAATCCAAAAACCTACTATACCATGTTGATGGTCTCATAACAACATGTACTCCCACAAGTTTGTGCAAAGAAATCCATCTAAATGAACTCGTAAATGCACTTTGAATCTCAGGCTCCTACAAGTGATCAAACAAGTACAATTATCTCTCTACACCCCAAACTAAAAATCTACATTATCCAAACTATAGTACACTGTAAGAGCTCTCCAACGCCTATTCAAAATCTAAAATCTGATTTCGTATGTGAAAGTTATGAGCATAAAACTGTACCAGAGCAATGTAGGATTCAAACACCAAATATTGATACAAATAGAAAAATATGATGACCAAACCTATACCATTGTGTAGCTCTCAGAGAGAGCTTTCTGATGCCTATAAGAAGTCAAAACCCCAATATTGTATGTGAAAGTTATGCCTCTCCAAAGAAAAGGCACTCCTAGGGCTAAAATTGGACACCTGGTGGGCCCCTATACCATGATGATGTGGCATGATGTCATTGCTGACGTCATCATGCTGACTGGGCAAAAAACACATGTGGTGCTGATGTGGCATTTGACTGGGTTGACTGCACCATTTGTCTTTGACAACGTAGGTGGATTTCAAACTGAGTTTAAAAAATTGTTTAATGTCTCCATTGGACCCCACCACCATTTTAAATTGGATTTTAATATTTCAAAAAAAGGTCCAAAATTAAAATTCTTAATATGGCTGCCATTAAAATTTTTCACCACCCGAACAAACCTTTTTAAAGGTTTTAATAAAAAATAAAAAATGGTTTAAGAGCCCATACGGGCTGTACTCCCACTGCAACCTTTTCTTAAAAGGTTTAATAAAAATATTTTTTGTTTTGTTTTTATGCCCACGTAGGGCTTGGGAAGTACTCAGCCCAAAGCTGATGGGAGGGAAAGTGGGTGACTGGTGGTACCAGTGTACGACCGGCTGGCACCCACTGCAACTCTGCAGTGTAGAGTACAGGGGGTACGAGGGTACCTGCCGCCCTTATGATTTTTTTTTGTTTCCACATAGTTTCAGCTTCTTTTATTTAATTAAAGATTTTTCAAAACTATAGAACAAAAAATATTTGTGCAGGAATTTTTTTTTTTAATCAGGGGTACCTTACTGCGACGGCCATACCGGCGAAACCAGGGGGGCATAAAAAATTTGCATTTTGCTCCTATGGCCGAATATAGGCAAATTTTATATGAATTTTTGTCTCTCAGACCTCCTGGACTCAATGGCGAGGTTCATTTTGTCCCAGAAAGTCATTTGTGAAAGTTCCTCCTTAAAACCCTCATGAAGCCAAAACCTGAAAACCCTCTTTAGCCATGATTTTTCAATCACCCGATCTGCAACATGCACATCAAATCTCCAATACCCAGAATCCCCAATCTACAATACAACCTACACAAAACCTTGTAATGCCTTCAATCCTTACATGCATTGCCATGGCTTCTACTTTACACCTAATCTACACGCATAAGGGTTATACATATCCAGGGAGCTCATACCTCCCTCAACCATAAACATGGCTCTGATACCACTTGTTAGGAATTTCTAGGTCTAATTAAACCAATTCCACATAACCCAATTGGAGAAATAAGATGCTGAAACAAACCATAATGCAAAGATCAAATGAACAAGAAAGAAGATGACACGAGATATACCCTCAGAAAACCCTTTGCAGGGAAAAACCCAGCATCCAAAAGCATCCATGCTCAAATGTATTATTTAGCAATATGAAATTATAATACAATCCATGAGCCTCTATGACTACCTCTAAATCCATCAAGCACCTCCAATGCATCCTTCATGTGTACAAGCATGAATCAACACATCACCTGCCATGCTTCACAATCTGCACTTATAGGAGAGAACTCAATACAATGACAACCCCTCACAAACCTCCAATCCACCTACAATGAAATAGCCAACATTACCCAAACCACTAACCATGTGCTTGCTTTTATAGACCAAGCTCACACAAATACAACTTGTGGTATTGGATAAAACCATGTACCCCAAAAAACCATGGTAACACAAAACCATTAACTTATAAACCCACTTGACCCCACATTTGACTATTGGTACTAACTTTTCCCAATTAAGCAAATAATACATATAATATTTAATTACTCTATGTGTCCCACACACATAAAATAACTAACCCAATGTTACAATACAACTTATACAAGTGGTAACCAAATGAAATAGTGCAATATTATGCAATGTGTACAACACCTATCCCAACACTGTAGACGGTGGGCCTATGGTGGGTGTTTGATATGCCCACAATTAGATTCCATTACACTATGCTGATGATATTGATGGAGAGGTGGGATGTAGATACATGCACATTGCACTTACCTATAGGCGAGATGACCATCACGCTAGAGAATGTATACAAGATCCTTCGACTACCTATTCGAGGAGAGACAGTGAGGATAGTAGGACATTGCTCAGTGGGGTACACCCACGAGACTCAGCTATAATGCTTGGGTCACACTGTTTCTCAAACAAAGCGAGGACATATTCAGCTCCAACTTCTAGAGCAGGGATGCAAAGACATTCCCTTGCTGCGGAGGATTATGATAGTCATAGTCGCACTAGCCATCACGCTAGATGGATAAGGCACTCACCTACATGGGGGTTTCGTTCACACCATTAGGGTGATGGAGGAGTATCAGATGATCTATGCATGGGGGTGTAGTATGCTTACACACCTTTATCATGAGCTGGGGTGATATGTCCATTACGAGATGCATAGTCTGATGATCTCCACACTACTACAGGTCTGGGCTTTTGAGCACATTAGGTGCACATGACCGGTGGGTTATCCTATAGAGGAAGCATTCACCCATTCATGTGTTTATGCCTATCCACTGGTTAGGTGTTGGAGGCACATGGATTTGCTATACTGGAGAGTTTTTTTTGATAGATTACAGCCCAACGACATCATTTGGAGACCGTATTATGGCTACATCGGATGGCCTGGCCAGCAGAGGTAGTTAACAAGGATGTAGAGGGATCAACTGATGTATGGTTGCCTCAATCATGTCATGGCTTGGTTCTATTTTGACAGGGTGGTATGACAGGCTAGACAAATACAAGATGATCCTGCGGTGCATCCGAGCTACGTGCATGCTGTGCGCAACACAGTCATGGTGAATACCGTCTGACGGCTGATAGTAGTAGACGTGCCACTTAGTGATGAGAAGAGACCTGAGGATGCAGAGCCAGTGTCAGACACAAATGATGTCATTTGTACTTGAGCATATCAGACCTGGTGGCATACATCATGGCCTGCTCCTATCTTTCCACCTAGTCACCCTATAGGCGATGCTTGACCTTGGGCCGGTCATGCTAATGACACAGGGGTAGAGGATAATGTTAGTGATTTAGTGGGATACTGTGATCTTGAGGAGGATGTGGAGGATGATGAGGATGAGTTGGAGGAGGTCTCATCACAGTACATCTTTAGAGCGAGACCATGACAGAGCCATCAGGAGGCAAACATTGACGAGGAGACTGAGTCAAGACCACGGTCTAGGGCTTGTGGTCCTATTCCTACAGGTGATGTGAGACCTAATTAGAGAGAGTGGGGGGAGTGTAGTAGGTCTGTGCCCCTAGCTACAAATTAGACTGCAGAGCTGATCAAACCTTCAGTGATCTGAGATCCATCTTGGCAAAATGGAGATCCAAGTTAGGTTTGATTTATTATTTTGATGTTTTGTATATTTTATCATTTGTGATATTTATATGAGATTCTAATAATTATCTTATCCTGTATTTTGTAGTTGGGACAAACGCTTGGCAAGACTTTGTGGGTCACATCATAGAAAACATAGTACCTATAGATGTTTTAGAGTAGTGAGTGTGGGTAGGTTATTCACCACGGTCATCCGCTGGGTGACATGCAGAGATATTTATGCCTTTCATCTGGTATAGGACCACTATAGAGGCTATGCTAGATCAACCTGCACAGGAGAGAGAGGAGTTGCGACAAAGAGTTGAGCATGCTGAAGCTGAGCTTAAGGCGCAGTAAGAGCAGACAGTATCAGTACCTACATTAGAGGGAGACCCAGTTGTTAGTGAGTTCTTACTACGTGAGGTTCAGCAGGCAAGAGCTGATAGAGATAGGATTCAGGCTGAGAGGGACCAGTACCAGAGGATGTACCAAGAGGCACATGAGTAGATGATAGAGATGAGGGGCGAGATTAGGGGGTTACGATCGTGAAGCGTCTCTAGGAGTCATTTGCAATTTGTAGCCACACATGGTCAGGCCTCTGTCACTCGCACACCATGAGGGCCTGAGGTTACTAGCGATTGAGGCTCAGCTATGTGATGTATATATTTTATGCACTATGACATCCCATTTTGTCCTAAGGGATAGTCAACTCAGATGTATATAAAACTAAGGATATATATACATATATATATATATACACACACACACATATATATATATATATATATATGTATAATGTTTATTTCTTTTCATCTATGTGTATTGGTTTTTGATCTATCACATGTGATTTTTGCAAAAATGCAACTAGTGATAATATTTAAATGCTATAATTAATGCTATTGTGATATACTGACAATTCTTAAAAGAACATGTTGTAATCAGCACAATGATCAAGCATTTTACACATAATCCAAATTTTAATGCTATATTCAGTTAATACCAAAGTGATCTAAGAAAAGAATACTTAAACATGATACAACAATGATCAACTAAACAATGATGTAATCAAAATGAATTAAGACAAAACAGTAATATCTTGTCAACATTGAAGCTAATCTATATAATAAGTTGGCTTAGGAACATTTAACATTAAATCTTTAAGCATAAAATCTTTTGAGGTGCACTGCATTAATAGGTTCCTTAAGCGGCATACCTTTCTCATCAGCTAGTTTATACACTCCAAAGCCAAAGGTTTCAGTGATTATATACGGTCCAAGCCAATTAGGGCTGAACTTACCTTTTTCTCTAGGCAGTGCATTTACATTGTGTTGATTTTCATAAAGAACCAAATCCCCAACGTTGAATGAACGTTGTATGACTTACGCATTATAGGATTGTTGTATACCTTTTTTATAAGCTTTGAGGTGCTCAAGAGCGTTAATTCATCTTTCATCAAGCATCTCAAGTTCTTGTAATCTTTTCTCACATTCCATTTCATCATCCATGATATCTCTTAGGGAAATTCTTAGGGAAGGAATTTCAAACTCTAAGGGCATTATCGCGTCTGCACCATAAATGAGATTATATGGTGTATTACCAGTAGGCATTTGAATGCTTGTTCTATAAGCCCATAATGAGTAGGATAATTGAGTATGCCAATCTTTTTTATGTTTATTAATAGCTTTCCATAAAATCTGTCCAATAACTTTGTTTGAAGCTTTTGCTTGGCTGTTTGATTGAGGATAGTAAGGCATAGAGAAGTGATGTTGTATATGGTATTTTTTGAGGAAGTTTTTCACATCCTTGTTCTTAAATGGGGTACCATTGTCCAAAATGAGGGAGGAAGGTATTCCAAATCAAGAAATAATGTTGTCTTGTATAAATCGATAGATTACATTGGCAGTCGTGGATTGCAAGGGGACCGCTTTGACCCACTTTGTAAAATAATCAGTAGCAATGATGATAAAAATATGTCCTTGAGAGGAGGGTTGAGAAATTTTACCAATTAGATCCAAGCCCCAAATAGAGAATGGCCATGGTGACACTTGGGCACGAAGCTCTTGACGTAAGCAAAGGAATCTTGTTCCATATGCTGCCAATAGTAGCCCATTTGTAACAATTTTTGCACCAATGATTTTCCTCCAAAATGCCCTCCACAAGCACCAGAGTGAGCTTCTTCTAAAGTTATTGGAATCTCTGAATTACTTAAACATTAGAGTAAAACACCATTGTAGCTTCGTCTATATAATACGTTTGATAGTATAATGTATCATTTTGCTAGTTTGCGTAAGTGGATTCAGGCATTTTTAGATGTTGAATTAGGGATAGTTCAATCACTCAAATAATTGAATATATAGGAGAACCATTCATTAGTGTATGTATTAACACAGAATGTTGTATTCGCAACTGTAGGATCTTCAATTGTTGGTGTTTTAAGATTATGAACAACGAAAGTAAATTCCTTAGGAGAATCATCAAGAGATATAAGGGAAGCTGTGCTTGCCATTGCATCCGCATGCTGATTGTCTTTCCTAGGAATAGTGTTGATTGAATATGATGTGAATTGTTTTAAGAGAGATAATGCAAACTCACAATACTGAGATAGCTTATCATGCTCAGTTTGATATGATCTAGTTATTTGTTTTACAATTAGCTGAGAATCACCATATATTGTAATGTGTTTTATATTAAGAGCTGAAGCAACACAAAGTCTGAAAATGAGAGCTTCATATTCAGCTATATTGCTTATGCATGAGAAGTCTAAGCGGTGAGATAGAGGAATTGACTCTCCTACAGGGGGTATCAATATAACACCGGCCCTGGAGCCAGTTCGGCATCTTGATCCATCAAAGTATAATTCCCATTTTTCATCCTTAGAGATTGTTAAAATTTGGTCATCAGGAAATACATCCTAATGTTGTGTAGAAAAGGGTGAAGGAGCTTCAGCTGACTGATCAGCTAATGCTTTCCCTTTAATCACTTTTTCAGAAATGAACTTAAGATCGAATTCTATTAATAACATAACCCATTTAGAGAGATGATTTGATAGATCTATTCTTGCAAAGAGATGTTTCAAAGGGTCAAATTTTACCATCACATGTACTTCAGCATTTAGGAGATAATGTCTAAGCTTTTGAGTTGCAAACACTAAAGCTAAACAATTCTTCTCTATAACAGTGTATCACAGTTCATAAACAAGATGTTAAAATTAGGACAAACAACTGAGAGGGGAGGTGAATCATTTGTCACAAATCTTTATCTTTTTCTGCATTTAATCTTCTTTACCACCTATAGACAGATTAATGATATAACCGTGAAAGCATGAATCAACAACACATGAGTAGAAACACAATCAACACATATAACACCAGGATTTTTACATGGAAACTCGGTTAAGGGAACAATCACGGTGGGAGTTAACCCACAAGATTTATTCTCTGTTAAAAGAATAGAAAAATGGGAAGGCACTTGCCTTTAGGTGCACTGCCCAGAGCTTACTGCCTACAAAAACATTCACATGATTAACACTGAAAGGTTGAACTGAGAAACATCTTCTCCATGCCAAGGTTTAGTTCCATTGAAGCTCACATCACCTCTACTCTGCCCCCAAACACTTCCTCACTACCTCCACATCTTCGCTTACATCCACACATTTACATGACTTCATTACACTTATTTATACAGGACATCAACTTTGGAATGAACATCAAAGTCGGCCTTACAATCATCTATCTAAAACATTCTCCAAGATATGCATTACAAGTAATTACAATTACAAGACTTGACTTAGTATAAAATACATGTGGACCACTACACTATTGACCAAACATAGCTGGGACTCAAATCTTCCTCGAAAAACATGCCACGCTCCATAGAACTTCTCTTAGATCATCCGCAACATGCACCAAGCATCTGATTGACCAAAACTGGAAAGAACGGCAACACCCAAGGAGAAATCTTCAACTACAAGCTCAATCCTCAATGTGGACCACCAACACAATAGGCACATGATCCAGAGACCTCCACAAGCACAATGAAATCAACAAGAACAACTGCACCACCTCAAATCACCAAAATCACTTGCATCTTCATACCAGAACTTAAGAACACTAACTATCATGACTCTCACACTAGAAAGATTGCTTGTGAACCTCCAAACCACGATCCACTTGAGTTGAGGATACACATCAACATTCCAAACATACCTTTAGAACTACAGACCATAATATTCCAATGTGGAGCAATCCAGACCAAATTTCTATCACTCTATTACCTCTGAACAACTGCAAAACCTGATTCTACTCAGATGGCCATAACTTCACCAATCCTCCATGCGGACCTCTCAAAACTCAACTGGAGTAACTTCAAACAATCCTCTACACAACCCTTTAGTCCATAGACTCTGATCTTCATCTCACTGGAAATGCTAAGCAATCTACTTTGCTGAACTGCACTGTCTTCACAGTCTCTGACAAACAGATATGTTGACATCAATGACAACACATCATAGGAACATATTTGCAACAATCTCCCCCTTTTTCATTGATGGCAACATATGATGTGAAAAACTAGTTCAACCATCAAAACAAGGACTTCTCCCCCTTTCTCTTATCACACCTGCAACCACTTTCTTCACTGCTCCCCCTTTCACCAGCAACTACTTACTTCCAAGTTTTTTACATGGCTTCTCTCCCCCTTTGACATCAATGGAAAAGGGCACATATTTGCAATCATCTCTCCCCCTTTTTAATTATTAGATAAAACCAAACTAAACTCCAAAATTAACATACTAACTACTCCCCTTGAGTAGCATCTCCTTAACACCAATCCAGATCACAAGATATGACTGTGAGTTCCACCGGACTGATGCACACTGGTTCACCTTAGTTCTGAGTAGGAGGGGTAATAACCCATAGCTTCAATCTGAGATACTCAAAAGTGTCCTTAGGTAGAGGATTAGTGAAGATATCCACAATTTGATCCTTTAAAGAAACAAATTCTAATTTGACTTCATTCTCATTTACCTTTTCTCTCAAAAAGTGAAACTTGATGGATATGTGCTTTGTATTTGAATGCAACACTAGATTCTTTGAGATGTTTATTGCACTTGAATTATCACAGAAGATTGTAATAGGCTCTTCAAACACAACTCTGATATCCTTCAACATTTACTTCATCCACAAAACTTGAGTACAATTACTTGTTGTTGCTATATACTCTGCCTCTGTAGTAGACAGAGATATTGCCTCTTGTTTTTTTCTCAACCAAGAGACCAATCTCTTTCCCAAGAAAAATACACCACCACTAGTACTTTCCTATCATCCACATCTCCTACCCAATCATCATCTGTATATGTATGAAGAGTGAAATCATCATCCTTAGGATACCATAAGCCATAATCAGATGTCCCTTTTAGATATCTACAAATTCTTTTGACTTCTACAACATAAGATTCTCTAGGATCAGCTTGAAATCTAGCAACAATGCCAACTGCATTCTTGATATCAGGTTTGGTTTGAGTTAGATAAAGCAGTCCTCCAATCATTGATCTATACCTTTTATGATCTGCCTTAGGGGAATCATCATCTTTACTCAAATTGCATCTGGTTATCATAAGAGTACTCACTGGTTTTGAATCGTCCATTCCAAACTTTTTCAACAACTCTTTCACATACTTAGACCGAGCTTTGAAAATGCCCTTATCTGACTGAATGATTTGCAGACCTAAGAAGAAATTCATTTCACTAAACATGGACATCTCAAATTCACTTTGCATCTGATCAACAAATTCTTTACACATGCTCTCATTTCCACCAAAGATGATATAATCAACAAATACCTCAATAATCAAGATGTGTTCATGATCTATTTTGATATAAAGATTACTGTCAGCTGTGCCTTTGCTAAAACCTAACTTTAGCAGATACTTATCTAATCTTGCATACCAAGCTCTTGGGGCTTGTTTAAGTCCATTCAATGCTTTCTTCAATTTGCAAACCATATCTCCTTGATCAGACAACTAGAATCCTTCCGGTTGCTCAATGTAGACTTCTTCTTCCAACTCTCCATTCAGGAATGCTGACTTGACATCCATTTGGTAAACTTTGAAATCTTTGTAAGCAACAAAGGCAAGAAATAATTTAACTGCTTCGATTCTTGCCACCAGAGAAAAAGTTTCTTCAAAATCAATTCCCTCTACCTGAGAATATCCTTTGCACACCAATCTTTCTTTTTTTTCTCACAACTTCACCACCTTCATTCAACTTATTCTGGAAGACCCATTTAGTTCCAATTACATTTTCATTTTCAGGTCTAGGAACAAGATCCCAAGTATGATTCTTTTCAATTTACATTAATTCTTCTTCGATTGCTTTTACCCAACTTTCATCATTACAAGCTTCATTTACTGATTTTGGTTCAATATTTGAAATCAAACAATACTCTTCTTGTTCTTCAAAATTTTTTCTTCTAGTTTGAACACCTTTATTTCTATCTCCTATAATCTGATCTTAAGAATGATTCAACCTCACATACCTAGGAGTTTTGGGATTTTCTTGAACTTCTGATTCTTGAACTTGTTCCTCAACATTTGCACTAGCTTCTTGAGTCATTGGATTCTTCGAAGCAATTCGAATTTGAGTTTGAATTTGCTTTCCTTGGTTTGGACTTTCATTTTGATCATCTGATTCATATCCACAATACTTGGAAGGCCTCTCCTTGCTTTCATCAACCTTGACATTAGCACTTTCAACAATCCTTTTCAATCTCTTGTTAAAGAACTGGTATGCCTTGCTTTGATTAGAATAACCCAAAAATATTCCTTCATCACATCTTGCATCAAACTTGCCTAGATCTTCATCTCTTTTGATATAGCATTTACTACTGAAAACTCTGAAGTATTTCACAGTAGGAGCATTACCAAACCATAGTTTATAAGGTGTTTTACCAGTATTACCTTTGATCTGCACCCAGTTAAGAGTGTAGATAGCAGTACACACAACCTCTCTCCAATACACATGTGGAACATTTTCCTCCATCATCATGGTTCTAGTAGCCTCTTGAATAGTCTGGTTCTTCCTTTCCACAACTCCATTCTACTGAGGAGTCCTAGGAGAAGATAACTATCTTCTTATTCCATGCTTTTCATAAAATGTATTAAACTCACCAGAGGTAAACTCTCCACATCTGTCAGATCTCAAACACTTTATCTTCACACCAATCTCATTCTCCACCCTAGCCTTGAACACCTTGAATCTATCAAGAGTCTAATTTCTCTCTCAAGAAAGTGACCCATATCATCTAGAAGTAATCATCAATCAGCAACATAAAGTATCTATCTCCTTCCAAACTCCTAACTCTAGCAGGACCACACAAATCAGTGTGCACAAGTTCCAACAATCCACTTGAAAATTGTTCTTTACTTTTGAATGTATCTCTGTACTATTTGCCCAACTGACATTCCTTACACATGCTATTAGCAAGTTTCACAAGCTTTGGAAGATCTCTCACTGCCTGAGTAGTACTTATCTTGACAATGTTATCAAAGTTTACATGACACATTCTCCTATGCCATAACCAACTCTGATCAATCTGAGCAATCAATCAACTTTTACCAGTACCACTTAAATGAAAGATGTTATCTTTAGTCTGTGTACCAGATGCAATCTCAGTTCTGGAGCTTTCCAAAATTCTACATTTTCCATCCTTGAATCAGAGATCATACCCTTTGTCAACCAACTTTCCAACACTCAGAAGATTATGCTTCAACCCTTCTACATACAAGACATCATTAGTGTTGTTCTTACCACCAAGAGAGGTGGATCCTCTACCATGGATTCTACCAGCTAAATTATCTCCAAACTTCACAATTCCACCTTCATATCTTTCCAAACTTACAAACTTACTTTTATCACCAGTCATATGATGAGAACATCCATTTTTAATTACCCATTCATCCTTTTATTCAACCTGAGCAGCCAAGGCACTTTCCACATTCACACAACTAGCAGATTCAGTAGGCACCAGATCTTCTTCTTTGATAGCAATGAATACCCATTCATTTCCAGAGGTACTTCCCTTATCAGATTCATCATCAGTGACTCCTTCATCGGCAACTTCTTGGACATAATAGCATTTCTTTTGAACCCTAGGTTTGTTAGGGTTTGGCTTTGAAACCCTCTCTGGACATCTTGAAGAAAAATAACCAATCTTATTGCAAGCAAAACATTTGAAATGCAACTTTCATTTATACTTACCAGATCATCTTGGTAATCTTTTGGCAATAAGGGCTTCAAGTTCTTCAAGCTCAGTTTCATCTTCTTCAAGTTCCTTCCTTGCCTTCTCATATTTGGTTAGTCTTCTTGAAGAGCTTTCACCTGGATCAAATCTTTGCTTTCTAAAAACATTAGCCTTAAATGCAGATTCTGATTTAGGAAGAGAATCACCAAACTCACTCATTTCAAATGTTGAAAGCTTGCCAACCAACTGATCCCTTATAACATTTGTCACGGTCTTGATCTCCTCAATAGTAACAACTCTATGTTTGTATGAAGCAGGTAAGGATCTGAGCACCTTGCCAACAATCTCTGATTCTTCCATTTTTCCACCAGCACACAAGTTCATTCATCTTCTGCATGTAGGAAGTGATGTTTTCATATTAACTCATCCTTAAACTTTCATATCTACCCTTTAGGCTCTGTAGCTTAGCACATTTGACATGTGTATCACCTTCATATAGAGTTTCCAACTTCTTCTAGATTACATGAGTAGTTTGCAACTCCAAGACATTTGTCATTTTTGTATCAGTCAAGGCACTCAACAATGCTTCTTTAGCTTGAATGTTGTTTTCAGCATCTTTGATTTCATCTGGAGTTATAGGACCATTCTTCAGAGGAGTATACTCATTCTTAGTTATCAACCATTAAGTATCACCCATGCATTGCAAATGACACTCCATGTGATTCTTCCAAAGAGAGTAATTTGTTCCATCAAATCTGGGATTGTTAGGGTTAGCCAGCATAAGATATCAATTAAATGCAAATAAAGATTAAACAGAGGAATGAAAATACACAGAAATAATAACAGCGAGAGACAAGTTTAATGTGGTTCACCCAAACTCAGGCTACATCCACCAACAGAGAGTCCAATATTATTATACAGTAAATCAAACTGATTACAACCAGCAATCCCTGCAACTCAATACCGCTGCAAATGCTACAATACATCAACGGAAACCCTAACCCTTATCTATTTTTATCATGACTTTTGTCAGTTACAAAATAGGGTTTTTTTATGTCAGCCAATGAAAAATAACTCCCGACACCTTAATAAAATAATAAAAAACCATGTGAGGTTTTGAGGGTGTTGCCCACAAGCCCCCACAGGGGCGCTGCCCCTTGACCCCATCTTGGGGGCACTGCCCCCAAACCCCTGCAAGGGGTACTGCCCCTTAACCCCGTAGGAATTTGGGGGGAAACCGTACCGATAAAAGTGGGGTTAATTTAACCTCTGAGTCTGATTAGGCTCCATATAACAACATGGATCTCCTCAAGCGGTCAAGCTTCTTTTAAAGGAATTGGCTCTGATACTAATTGTTGAAAATAGGACAGACAACTGATAGGGGGTAAATCAATTGTCACAAATCTTTATCTTTTTCTTCATTTAATCTTCTTTACTACTTATAAACAGATTAATGATATAACCATGAAAGCATGAATCAACAACACATGAGCAGAAACACAATCAACAAATATAACACCAGGATTTTTACGTGGAAACCTAGTTAAGGGAAAAACCACGGTGGGGGTTAACCCACAAGATTTATTCTCTATTAAAAGAATAGAAAAATGGGAAGGCACTTGCCTTCGGGCACATTGCCCAGAGCTCACTACTCAAAGGAGGCTCACTACCTACCCAAACATTCACATGATTAACACTGAAAGGTTGAACTGAGGAACATCTTCTCCATGCCAAGGTTCAGTTCCATTGAAGCTCACAACACCTCTACTCTGCCCCCAAACACTTCCTCTCTACCTACACATCTTTGCTTACATCCACACATTTACACGACTTCATTACACTTATTTATACATGACATCGACTTTGGAATGAACATCAAAGTTGGCCTTACAATCATCTATCTAGAACATTCTCCAAGATAGGCATTACAAGCAATTACAATTACAAGACTTGACTTAGTATAAAATACTACATGTGGACCACTACATTGTCAGCCAAACATAGCTGGGACTCAAATCTTCCTCGAACAACACGTCATGCTCCATAGAACTTTTCTTAGATCATCCGCAATACGCACTAAGCATCCAGTCGACCAAGACTGGAAAGAACAACAACACCCAAGGAGAAATCTTCAACTACGAGCTCAATCCTCAATGCGGACCACCAACACAATAGGCACATGATCCAAAGACCTCCACAAGCACAATGAAATCAACAAGAACAACCGCACGACCTCAAATCACCAGAATCACTTGCATCTTCATACCAGAACTTAAGAACACTAACTGTCATTACTCTCACACTAGAAAGATTGCTTGCAAACCTCCAAACCACGAACCACTTGAGTTGAGGATACACATCAATATCCCAAACATACCACTAGAACCGCAGACCATAATATTCCAATGCGGACCAATTCAGACCAAATTCCTGTCACTTTGTTACCTCTAAACAACTACAAAACCCAGTTCTACTCATATGGCCATAAATTCACCAATCCTCCATGCGGACCTCTCAAATCTTAACTGGAGCAACTTTAGACAATCCTCTACACAACCCTTTAGTCTACAGACTCTGATCTTTGTCTCACTGGAAATGCTGAGCAATCTACTTTACTAAACTACACTGTCTTCATAGTCTCTGACAAAGAGATATGTTGACATCAATGACAACACATCATAGGCACATATTTGCAACACGAGCAAAGTTTGATTGATGTAATAGACAACACATTCCTTACCTTCAACATTATGTTGTGCTAACAAAGCTGCTAGGGCATTGTTAGATGCTAAGATGTATAACAGGAATGGTTTATCAGCAACAACGGGTTGTAGAACAAACAGATTAGCTAGGTAATCCTTTAAGTCATTGAAATCTTTTTGACATTTAGAATTCCATTGAAATTTAGAATCTTTCTTCAATAGTTGCATAAAGGGGTGGGTCATATCCACGAGTTGTGAAAGAAATCAGTGGATGACCTGTATCTTTCCCTGCAAACTACGAAGTTGAGATATGTTCTTAGGTATTGGCATATTAACAATTGCATCTATCTTTTTTGTATCCACTTCAATATCACGGTTTGAAATAATAAATCCTAGTAGCTTTCCACTGTCCACGTTGAAAACACACTTACGTGGATTCAATCACATATTATTCCTTATACACTCAAATATTTGTCGAAGATTTGTAGCATGATCCTTATGGTGGGTATACTTCACCAAGATGTCGTCAACATAATCTTCTAAAATATTGTGCATATAATCATGAAATATAAGTCATTGCACGTTGGTAAGTCACTCCTGCATTCTTAAGTCCAAATAGCATGACTACCCAACAAAATGTACCCCAATGTGTTATAATAGCTATTTTGTACTGGTCTTGAGGATTTATTAGAATTTGATTATATCCTAAAAGACCATCCGTGAAAGATAGTCATTCATGACCAGCTATGGAATCAAAAATCA
This sequence comes from Cunninghamia lanceolata, assembly GCA_027924645.1. Taxonomy (NCBI): domain Eukaryota; kingdom Viridiplantae; phylum Streptophyta; class Pinopsida; order Cupressales; family Cupressaceae; genus Cunninghamia; species Cunninghamia lanceolata. The sequence goes on from BSBN01000391.1 coordinate 19,398,792, forward strand.
TATCGATATTAGGGAGTGGAAAATCATCTTTCAAAGATGCCAAATTCAAATCTCAAAAATCTGTGCACATTCTTATGCGACCATCAGGTTTAGAAATGCCAACAATATTTGAAATCCAAGGTGAATAATCAATAGGTTAGATGAAACTAGCTTGTAGAAGCTTTTCTATCTCAGTTTTAACAAGCAGTGCAATCTTAGGATTCATCTTACGAATCTTCTGTTTAAATGGCTTAACATCTAGTTTCAACACAATATTATGCGTTACAATCTAAGGATCAATGTCAGGCATATCAGAATACTTCCAAGCAAATAGCTCTAAGAATTCATGCAATAACTTAATCATCTCTTCTTTTTCTTCCATATTTAAACAATCACCAATAGGGAGAACTTTTCAGTGTTATCTTTATCCATAACAACATCAACGGTCTTTCCATTAAGGAGAGTATTGTGGTCTAAGGGATTATAAGATTGTAATTGTTCTTCAAATTCTCCATTGGGATTTACAGTAGCATTTATTGTGCTAGTAGTTTTTCCAAAATATGCATTGTTGTTTAAATAAATAGGTAAACTGTGTTTATGATGATAACGAGGAATATTGTCATAAGCACCCAAGAATTCTCTTATCGCTTCATCTATTGAGAATACATCTAATGGAAGTGGTCCTAGAGGACAATTAGTGTCAATCATCTTAGGAAATATCAAACTAAGTGTTGATATTGTTTTCACATTAAGAATAGGGCATTTATGGACTTTGGATTCCCTGAAAGGATTATATCCAATGCTATTTGAGCAATGTCACGAAGCAAATTCTATAGGGACTTTGATTCCTTGTTGATTTATACCACAACCGTTACCTACATAATCACAATTTTTATACAGGATTCAGAATCCTCTACCATAAAGAGAAACCATTTCTTTAGAGGAAGGTGGAGTTTCATAAGTTTCATAATCAGTAGTATAGATGAATGTATTACCCACATTTATCATCAAAGAAGATTTATGTTTATCATTCGAAGCATGCAATGTGATCGATGCAATATTTGATGTTTTGGGGATAGGGTTTTTAGGTTTGTATTCTCCTGTACAAGGAGATGTAAAATCCAATGAACCCCAGTCATGACCAACAAATGCATTCAATTATTTAGACTCTTGCATAACATTTTCAGAAGCAAGAGGAGTTGATAAATCAACTTTCAGATTGTTTAGGATCTTAGGACAAACAACATGCTTATGAACTTCCATTTGCAAGCAATTATTAGGTTCAGGATCAGCATGGATAGTGTGTAGCTTATCTTTGAATATAAACTTAATTAAATGATGTAAAGTAGAAGGAACTGCTCCTAATGCATGTATCCAAGGTCAACCAAGAATCATGTTATAAGATAGAGAGCAGGGCATGACATAAATCAGGGTAGGCACAATCACAGGTCCGACTTGTATAGGTAAAGTTATAGTGCCCACGGATTGTCGTCCAACATTGTCAAAACCACAAATACGTAATGATTCCAATTTGATGGAAGATGTATTAACTTTAACTTTATGTAATAAGTCAATGCCATAAACATTAAGGGCCAATCCATTATTGATCATAACTCTCTTAACCAATGTTTTGTTTGTTGTAATAAAGATAATCAAAGGATCATACTGATTCTAAACTTCAAGAGATGGCAATTCATGTTGTTGAAACATAATATCTATTTTTGTTGCATGCATACAATCTAATAGAGCAGAAACATCATTTGTTTAACAACAGGTGGGATAATCACCTTTTGTAAAGCTTCTTGGAGCATTCCATGGTAAGTAGGTGAGGTTTGTATAAGCTCCCAAAGAGATATCTTTGCAGGAGTAGTGTGAAGCTACTCTACAAGATCATTGATGTAGGAGCATCCAGTGGTGTAAGGGAAATCTTGCATCACCCAAAAAAAGATGTGTTACAAAATTGTTGATGTTTTTTCCATTTCTTTTCAAAATTTGTGGTTCTGGTTCCATAATCGCTTGAATAATGATGTACAACTTTAAGTTTTTCCAAACTGCTAAAAATAGCAACTTGCTATGTTTAGAAAGTTTGCATTTGGGTACGAAATGAAGTGAAATTTTACAGGAAGTTTCATAACTAAAAAATAAGACATTTGGCAAAGGATTCACACAAAGATCATTTGCAAGCTAAAAGATATTCAAGTTTCCGTTTCCTGAAAAATGCCTGAAAATTATTCAAACTCAGGTTTGAGGCACTAAACAGCCCTGTACGGGCCCAAAAATGGCCAAAATCAACAAAGCTGGTTCTTAGCGCATAGAGTACTCTGCAAGATTTCTGACGCATAAAATGGTTCATTAATCAGACACCTAGATCAAAAGTTATGGCTCCCGGAAGTTGACCTATTTTTGGAGGGAGAAGCAAATTTTGAATTAGGTTGTTGGCCACCAAAAAGGCTATTAATAACCATTTTTGGGAACCCCGGGGTAGTAGTAGAGTTAAGGGGGAAAGTGTAGAGTCAAGAATAGGTGGGAAAACATAAACCCTAGCTAATTTGGGGTTATAGAAGGCTGATGATTCTAGAGTCTTGTGATAGGAAGTTGTAATGTGTTGCAGCCTGTGGAGGGTTGATTCCTCTAATTGTATTTGAGCTTCTGTAATGTAATAAGTTGTTCAAATCAATAAAAAAAGTTCTATTTTCTGTGTGCAATTTTTGTTTCTATGTGTTTTCTGATTTACCCCCTTCATCATGGTATCAGAGCTAGGTCTTGAGTGTGTAGACAGATCGCTGACCGTGAGGCGGTTTGCACCAGGACCTGAAGTTGTGGGTTTTCTACAGAGATCAAGATGCCTCCACGAAGAAATCATATTGGGAGGAATGCCTTGATGGAAGAGGGTTTTAGAGCCTTGCAAAGGCAAATTGATGCATTGCAAGAGGAGCTGCGAAGAGGGTTTGATCCGAAAATAAGAGAAGAAAGTGAAGATGAAGCTGAAGAAGAGCTATCTGAGGAAGAACAAGAAGCTGCAGGAGATCCTGCAGAAGTTAGGTTACTGAGGGCCATTTCTAAGATTGGAAAGAGGCCCAAGATTGAAGTTTCTACATATTCTAGAGATTTGAATCTAGAACATCTTATTGATTGGATCAATGACATGGAGGAATATTTTGAGTATGAAGATGTAGAAGACCCAGATCGGGTGAAGTTTGCAAAAACAAAGTTGAAGGGCCATGCCAGTATTTGGTGGAAGGAGGTCTAGTTACAGAGGAACAGAAGAGGAAAAGGAAAGATCACCAAATGGGATTGGATGGTGGAGAAATTGAAGAAGCAGTTTATTCCTGTGGACTATGAGATGGAGTTATTGAAGAAGCTGAAAGGATTGAAGCAAGGCAACAAGTCTGTTAAGGAGTATACAGAAGAGTTTTATAAAATTACTATCAGGACAGGCCATGCAGAGCCCAACATGGAGAAGGTAGCCCGTTACATTAATGGGTTGAGGCTGAGTATTCAAGAGGAGCTGAGCCTGGTCAGAATGACCACCATAGAAGATGCGTACCAGTTTTCCCTAAAGGTGGAAGAGAAGATGAATAAAAGATTTGATAGAAAGCAAAGGGGAAGAGGTCAGGGTAGAAAGATTGGTGGAAGTCCCTATGGAGGTTGTAATGAAGATCAAAAGAAAAGTGAAGAAACTAGCACCAGTCAAAATCAGAGAGGCAAAAATGCCTACCGCCCTCATGGCCAGAACAATGGTGAGCAAAGAGGAAGACAAAGAGGTAGGCCTAGGAAAGGACCCGGAAGAGGAGGTTTCAGAGGAACCTATTTCCAATGTGGAGAAGAAGGGCATCGAGCATACGAGTGTCCACAACATCAAGGAAGGACAAATAGAAGACCTGAAGGTAATGAACGAGTTGTGTTGTTCTCAAAATCAGCTACGCTCATTTTTGTAGACAACCCCCATGAAAGTTGTCTGTTTCGTGAATCTACACTCTAAGCTCGCGGACCGAGACAAGATTCTCTTGATCTCGTGCGAAGTCATTTGACATTCTAGACTGGTTTATGACATCCCTTTGAATAGGTTTCTCAATATGCATGAGGATCATTCAAGTTGTAAATTGGTTAAAATGTCAATATTGGTCATTTTTAAGAGTTAGTAAAATTTGAAGTCTTGATATGCAAGAGCAGCAAAAATTGCCGCTCCTGCATATCTCTTTTTTTGACTTGTTTTTCTTATATATGCAATAGTGGTGTTTTTTGCCGCTTTTACATATGTTTTTCATTTTGCATGTAGAGGCAGCGTATTTTGCCACCATTACATGCATTTTTTTTGGTTTAACATGTGAAGTTGGCGATTTTTGCCATCTTTACATGTTTTTCTTCTTTTATATGCATGTTCGGCAAGTTATGCCGCCGTTACTTCTTTTCGATTTGTGCACTGTCGGCTGAAATCTCTGCTCGAACGAGATCTTTGGAATCTTGGTCACTCAGTGCCATTAATGGCCACTCGTGCCACTCGCTTAGCATTTGTGTTTGTGTTATTTAATGTGTTTTGATGGCTTATTTTGCCATTTCATCCTTTCTCCCGAGCTATTATACTGGACTCTCCTAACATGGCTTGATTGCGCCGTCGAAGGGATCGACCTAATCCATCACCATCAAACCTAGGCTTTCAAGCTTTAGATGGGTAAGTGTTTCTCTTTTGTTTTCCATTCCCCTTCCTCACTGATTATGATGTGTATCATTTAGATTTTTGTTTTATAGTTTCGTTACGTTTTTGTCTTTTGTTTTTTTTTGTTGTTTTCGTGTTGTGTTTTCGCACCAGAGGTGCCCTAGGTTTTTTCCTGAAACCTCTAGGTTTCTACCACCTAGATCCTCAACCCTTGCTTTACACCATTATGTAACATTGGCAGAGTTCGCTGATCCTACCTGGAAACAATGTGACCACTACCGACTGTTTAGTCGGCAAAACTCCCGGCCCTCGCACTTAAATCTGTAAATTTCCCTCAAATGCAACGTCGACAAAATTTGCCGCTGGAACCTCACCATTCATTTGTGCAAAATCAGCGAAATCTGCCATCCAGACATGTATCGGTTCCCCTCATGAGATGTCGGTGAAATTTGCCGACTAAACATCAAAAAGTGATAAACCTAAAATGCAGCATCGGCAAATTTTGCCGCTCCGACATAAACCCTTGTCTTTCTTATTACCTGCATCGTCGGCAAAATCTGCCATTTATACCAACTCAAAGTCTTCATTAACATGCAGTGGCGGCAAAATTTGCCGCTAATGCAAATAATACAAAACCCTCATATGCAAGAGCGGCAAATTTTGCCGCCAATGCAAAAATGTCCCAAATTTTTCCAACTCTGGAAAATTTCCAATTTTGATTTCCCGAGCCCGCTTCTCCTCTGATTTTTGGCCAGCTCACACTATAGCCCTTTTTCAAGCGCATTCCCATAGTCGTGATCATCAACATGCAATTTTCCCAGATTGCCCATATTTTCCCTAATTGCATGATCATGACTTTTGTTGTAGTTTCTTCTGTGGAGCTTCGTTCAACATCAGACTTCTTCTCGGTGAAAATTCATCCAAATGACTGACTTGTCCCCGAAGAAGTCAAAAGCAATGAAGTACAAATATCAAGGTGTTTTTCCAATCACCTTAGTCCATTCTAATGTTGAGGACATTAGAGATACGGAGATTGGCCATGTGGATATGGCTGAGTTTGTAGAGAGAATCAAGTCAAGCAACCCCAGTGCTATGATGAAGAAGGTAGTGGAGAGTAATATTCATCTAGTATCATCCTTCCCAGTGGTAGCTCACAATATAGAATTTGTTCTTCAGTGTGCCCATTTCTATAACAAAGATATTAGAGCCGTGGTGGATGCCAGTGGTAATGTGATAATCAGGTTGGATCCTGAGTTCATTGACAAGGTGTTCATGTGTCCTCCTGCGACAGAGGTATTGAAGCTTGACTTTGTTGAAGCTCAGAAGGAATATGACAAGAATCCAGAAAAAGCGAAGAAAGTGATCAACAACAAATGGTTGAAGACTGCAAGGTCAAGTTTGTCAAGGTGGCCACGTAGTTTTCCTCGAAGTGATTTTGTAGAAGAAGTTGGTGACTTGATTACCCTCCTCAGCAGGATAAGAGGTTTGTCCTCCTCTTCATAGTTTCATGAATGGATGTATCTTTTCATTAAGGTCATACTCCAGGGCAAGCAAGTTATTTTATGGGGAGAACAAATCGGTAACGCTTTACATGACCAACTGACGAAGGTATCCACTACCTCCAAGTTCTTCATGACTTCCTATCTGGTATACATTGCAGCCTCCATGAGGATTTTTCCAGGATTATCATCAGAAGGGGATAGGAGAGTAGTCCCAGTATACCAATATTATTCTCAGCTGACATTGAAAGGTTCAATTCACCATTTCAGGAGGGTGAATGATGCGTTCTTTGCTGCATTCTTGTGTCTTTTTGATCCCCAACTAGAGTAGAGAAGAATTTTAGACAAGGCATGGATAGTGGATAATAACTTCGGTTGCATGTTTTGCAATTTCCATCTTTCTCATACTTGAGGGTTGGCTTTTTCCAAGGCTACCCTTATATGCTTCCTAGATTTCCTTCAGATAAACTAGTCTTGATGGAGTTGTGTAGACAAATGATTGTCATGCATAACAAATAGATGGAACTCAAGAAGCATGGTTTCATATTTGCAGTGGAAATCGGTAGATATTTAGTGTTGACTGCCGCAAAGGCAAGGGCTATGGAGACAGAAATGCAGTTGGTCACCATGAAGCAATTCAAGAGGAGACCAAAATTTGATTGCCAGGGCGTAAAGGATAAAATTAGGAGGAAAACTCAGTTTCATGATCCCATGGTGGAAGATGTGTGGATAGACTTGAGAACAGAGGAATATATCAGGAAACTGGACTATAGCTGGCTGTCTCTAGAACAAATTGAATATCTGGGACTTGCTGATATTCCAAAAGATCTTGTGGATGATGGGGAATTGGTTGATGCCAGGTACGATGTAGAACAGATAGCTAGTACTCCTCTCCCTCCAATCCAATGGTCCCAAAAGGAGTCGACTTCACTAAGGAAGAGATTTGAGCCTATATTGGCTAACACCAATAAATGGCTAGCGGATAAAGGAATTACGCTGAAAGAATTCCTCACTAGTTCGGAAACTAAAATTCAAGAGCAGATTGGTAAAAAGGTGGAAAACATAACGAAGAACAAGAGTGATGCTCCATCATCCTCTAAAACACACAAGCCTAAAATCATATTTGTAACGAAGAAAGCAAAAGCTGTTGAGGAAGAACCTGAAACGAAAGATATGGAAGTTGAGGAGCCAGTAACTGAAGAGCCAGCTATAGAAGAGATGGATGTTGAAGACAGGAATTCAGATCAACAAGACGAAGAGGCTTTGTCTCCACAGGAAAATACACCCGTCGCAGCCCCTGTGTCTATTTCCCCTATTAACATTCCTTCCTCTGATTCTCCCTCTCGTCCTAAAATAATTTTTGATAATCCCCAAAGCACTTTTGAAAATGTTCTCCGTTCTTCTGAGTCAATTCCTAGTTTGTCTTCTTCCTCTTTTGATATTGGGGATACGTCCATGTTTGATCATTTTGTGATGAATACTAAGCAAGTTTCAAGTACAAATGTAATAGGTGTGGTTTTTACTAACACCCCGCCTATTATTTCTACTACCAGTACAAGCACAGTTCCGGGAACACCAGCAGTAGGAATGGATCCCAATGTGAGTACTTCTCTGCTCCCACCTTGGTTATCAGCCTACACGCCAAAGAGGAAAAAGCAAGTCATCTCTCCAGATGATTTTGATTTCACTAAGTTGGTACCTGCAAAGCCTAAGGCCCTGAAGAAACCAAAGATCCTTTCCAGGGTACTTGAAGATAAGGGACATAAATTTCTGGAGATAGCAAAACCTCCACAGGATGCAACTGTTGAAAATTTTGATATGAATGACTATTCTATTTCTAGGGTTGAATTGGGCAAAATCACCCATGAAAGCGCCAAAAATGATATGCAGTCAGCCATGGACATCCTGATCCAGAAGTTCGACAGGGAAAAAGCAATGAAAGATTATTACAAGGCAAAGGTAGAACAGCTGACTGCAGTGGTAAGAAAAATCACTTTGAACTCGGAAGTAGTTACTCCAGAGGCTGTATCTATAGAAGACCCCATCATTTTGAAAGCAGAAAAGACTCACCTCAAAGGAAAAGTACTTGAAGAGTACTTAGACAAGATGCGAGTGCAAGGAATCTCTTTGTTCACGGATGTATTTGAGAAGACGGATAAAACGAGGAAAGTAAGGGCAGAACTTAATGATCTCATTGATGCTATCTCTCAAGATATTGAGCACACGGAGGATACTCATGATAAATGGGTGGAAATGAGAAAGCTAAAAATAAGTACCCTAATATCCATTGGCGCTATTTCCAACAGGGATTCATATACAGAAACAAAGGAAGCTCTAATGTACAGGAGCAATATGCTAAGAAATTTGATCAAGGATCTTGAAGCTGCAAAGGAAATCAGTGAAGAAAATGATGTTAATCTTTTGCATAAGTTGGAGGAGTTACCTGGTAAGTTGGTATCACAGGATAACCAATTTCTTTCTGCAGAAGAAATGGTTCAGGAATTTGAAGACATGTTCCAGAAAGAATTTGAAGATAAAGCATTTTCAATAACTTCTGTGGACAACATTTTAGACAACCAGTTAATCTTGGACAATCTGAAAACTAGGTTAACTAATCATGCCAAATCAATCACTACAGTGAGGGATGCCATAGTGAGGGCCAGGATGATCTTCAAAAACGCATTCAACCCAGATAGCATTGAAATGCAAGTGGCTTTCACTATGTATGATCACCACATGAAAAAAAGTGGTGATACAAATTGAAGCAGCTGGTTTTTTCCTTAGTTTATTTTCTGATTTACACATATACTTTCAAAACAATTTTGGACAGTTTTACATGTACATTTTTAATATGTAATTACATGTAAAAATATAGGAAGTCCCAAGTCAATAAGGACTCCTATTTTTGAATAAGTCAAAGTAGTTAGATTTTTCCTAAATTTTCTCAAGGCCTTTCCCTATAAATAAAGGGGGCCTCTTTTGTAAATATCTATCTTTTGTCTATTGCAAGAAAACTCTGGTGAATTGAGAAGCAAATCAAGACTTTGTGCTTTTTGTGAAAATCAATATTCAAATACTTATCAATACAAGAAAGCAAGTTCAATTCCAATCTTTGTCTTGGGATCATTTGTGTTGTGATAGTTTTGTTCTTATGTCTTGCTATCATAATCTTATTTGATAATAATTGAAGTGTGGAGTTTGTTTCAAGTGATTGAAGAGTGCTCTTAATTTGATTCTGATAAACTTTGTGTTATCAAATCAGTTGTGGGTTATATGTTCATGTTTGTGAGAATACAATAGTTTGGAGACTTTGTGCTGTGAGTTATTATATTCGATTTATTTTTATCATCTTGAAGAGAAGTGAGGACTTTGGGCTGCATTCTACTTCAAATAGTTATGTTTACAAGTAGTAAGTGAGGTAATAGAAAACTTTGTGTTTCTGTGATTTTGTGATAATTTGAAGTCATTTATAAAGAGTTTGAAGTATTAACATCTATTCTGAAAAAAGAGAATAAGATGAGATGGAACCACCACAAACATAGTTTTTAGTGTACATAAATTTCATAAGTTGTTTGGTTTGCAAAAGTCAAATAATTAGAGGGAACCTCCCCTTGCTGAGAGGAGAGACTTTGTCTCATCATAGCTGTGGCTGATATACCCATTTTGCCGTTAGCGAGTTAATGACAAAATATTCACCCAATAGTTTTTTGGCGACTCTACTAGGGAAGGAACACGCAACTTGAAGCCTCATGCTCCGAGTTGAAGCATTTTCAGTTCTTTTCCATTTTCTTCCAAAATTGTGTTTAGCATAATACATTCTAGCAGATTCCCGGTACAGCAGAAGTAAGAGGGCTCACGGTATTATTGATCCTGCATTTGAATTGATGCAGCAGAATAATTTTGGATTCTTAACTCCACGACCTCGTCTTCAGCACACCAGGAGTTTCCCCCCACAAACACCAGGTCTCCAATACCAGGTGAAGGTTTTAGTGCTAACAGAATTTTGGTTGTTCATACACCACCAAGGTTTGTTATACCACCTTTCAATCAGCGCATCATGGCAGCCCAAGGTCCTTGGGGTAATACCTTTGGTCCTCTAAATTTGACCCCACCATTGCATGAACTACCTTGTAGTTCAAGAAAGAATTTCCCCAAATTCTATGGTGATGGGAAAGCTCATCTTGATGAGCATATTGCGACTTTTTGTATAGCCTGTGGTGTGATAGGTGTCAAGCATGAAGATGTGGTTGTACGACTCTTTGTAGAAACACTACAAGGCACTGCTGTAGACTGGTTTTACCACCTTCGAGCTCAGACCATAATGAGCTGGGCTACTCTCAAAACCAAGTTCGAAGCCAGGTTTAAACTTGCGGAAGATGCTCATGCATTGTTAGCACAGCTGACACAGATGAAAAAGGAACCTCATGAACCAATGTGAGATTTCATCACTAAGTTCAACAAATTGAGAAACAGGATTCCCACCACCACTAAGCAAACAACGGAGAATCTTAAATGTTTCTTTATCAATACACAACTTCCGGAGGTGAGTTTCCTATTAAGGCGAGCTGCTCCTACTGATCTTGCTGCAGCTCAGATTCTAGCAACTGAAGTAGAAGATGATCTTATCCTCACGGGTAAGATAAGAAGGGATACTAATAGAAATAAAAGCTCCTCTTCTACTAAGAATGTTTCTACAATCACTACTGACCCCATGGTGCAAAAGCTAGCAAATGAATTGCTAGCTCTAAAGAGACAAATGTCCCAAGGTATGTCTGCGCCTCTTTCTTACCGAGATATACCAAGAAGGACATTTCCAAATAATTCATATCAAGGCAATGCTATGAGGAATCAAGGGCAACACAACCGTCTTCCACCTACACAGGGGAAGCTCGCCATTGAAGCAGCACTGGTCAACTCTGCTGTTGGCTACTATGAAGCTGAAAATGAACTTACTTTCCAACCTGAGTTGGATTATGAAAATGGTACTAATCTCTTCATAGAAGGAGAAGAAGAGTTAGCTGGTGACTCTACCATCAATTTTCTGAACTATCAGGACGAAGTTGAAAAAAGAGAAGTGTGTGAAGGAGCATATGCCGTTTTCACTAGGTCTCAAAATCAGTCAGCTCTCCAAGCTGATAAAGGGAAGGCAAGGGAAGAATCTCAACCGGTGATTTCAATCGCTAAACGAGGGACTCTGCTACCTTTCCAATCAAAAGACCCAGTGGTCAATAAACAAGTAAGTGCCTCTAACAAATTTGTACCTTCCACTTCTACTCCTCAGACTAGTGCTATCTCTACCAAAAATCAAAATGATGGTTTTTCTTCCTCTGTATCTAATTCTTTTCAGTAGTTTGATATAATAGACCATGCTAGAAGAACTAAGATACAAATGTCTGAAGTTGAGTATCTACAGGCTAATCCTGAACAATTTGATAGATTAGCCAAATATGTCAAAAATAAGGCCGTCCCTGCAGGACAAGAGTTTCCCAAAGCTACTCATGACTCCTCCAAAAGTAAACCTACCCAAAAAAATCTTGTTACTACTCCCCCGGAAGTCTCTGAAAAAATTAAACCTTTCTATGTTTCCCTATTAGTAAATGGTCATAAATTGAGCAATTGCGTAATAGATTCTGGAGCCTCAGACAATGTTATGCCTGCTAAGGTAGTAGATGCCCTTGGCCTCACCTTAACCAAAACTTTTAGGAGGTTATTCTCTATGGAGAATAAGCAAGTTCCACTTTTGGGTCAAATCAAAGACACCCAATTTGCGTTTACAGCTTTTCCAGATAAGAGAATCAAGATGACAGTCCAGGTAGCTGATGTTCCAACTTCATACGGCATTCTTCTTGGACGTAATTTCTGCAAAGATGTGGGTGGGGAGTTGAACATGGATTTGTCTGAAGCTAGGATACCTGTTAAAGGTGTCATTCAGAAGCTGCTTCCTGAGAAGGAGGCAAAATACATTGTTACTCAAACATCAAACCCCAAAGCTCAAATTTTGTTTGAGTCCTCGGGAATGGGTAACTATTTTCTGTCTACTGAAGATTGTTCCAATTCATCAGATGAGAGCACATCGGGTGATAGCTCTAATATGTCAAATGGAGACTCGGAAGAGTTTTCAGATGAAAGTTCAGGTGAGAGTATAGTAATACCAGATTCTTCCCTCACTGATGAAGAGGAGTCTCCTGACCAAAGAAAGTCCAAGAAATCAAATTCTGATGGAGTCTGGATTTTAGAATTTGATGGCAACTGTTCTTCTACTAGTTCTAGAGTTGGAGTGGTCTTGATATCGCCACAAGGTGATATTTTACCTTTTTCATACAAGTTACAATTTGACAATACTAATAACACCGCCGAATATGAGTCCTTGTTGCTCGGATTGGAAGCTGCGCATGCCAGAGGTGTTAAAATCCTTCATGCTCAAGGGGATGCCGAATTGGTGGTTTGTCAAGTAAGAAATTTGTACCAAACTAAAAATGAAAGACTGAGACACTATCACAATCGCGTATGGGATTGTATTGAAAGTTTTGATGCTTTCAACATTTCAGCAGTGCCAAGAGAATTCAATGATCGTGCAGATTCATTGGCTGTTTCTGCCACTCTTATGGTGCCTCACAAGGATTTCAAAGGAAACAAGTACACTATTGAGCTGGTCTTCTGACCAAGTGTACCTGATAACGCTAACCATTGGCAGGTGTTCAATGGTGATAACCAAATCATTGCTTTCCTAGAAAAGATGGATAGTTTTGATGAGCTATACTTTGAAGGAAGTGAATCGCCACCACGTGAATATGTTTCAGAGATAGATTCACAAACCAGCAAAGAATTTCTACAATTGAAAGGAAATAAAATCTCAAAAGGATTGGTTTCCCTTGAGAAACTCTTTGATAAACATGACAGGTATATCAAGCAACGGCAACAACAACAAGATTCAAGTTCCTCTATGGAATTTGAACAGGTCAATTTGGGTTCGGAAGCAGATCCTAAGATGGTCAACATTGGAAAATGTTGCACTGCTGATGAAAAATTCAAATTCATTACCCTCCTTTGCCATTACATTGATGTTTTGGCTTACTCCTATGATGATCTGAAGTCCTTCAGGCCTAAGGAGGTTCAACACAAAATTCCCCTCAAAGCTGGATCATTGCCACATAAGCAAAAGCAGAGGCAATACAATCTAAAGATATCAGGTACGATTCTTTCTGAGATTTAGAAGATGCTGAATGCAAGGATAATATTTCCAATTCATCATTCCACATGGATCGCAAACATAGTACCTGTAAGGAAGAAGAACGGGGAAATCCGTATCTGTGTTGATTTCAGGAATTTCAACCAGTCTTCCTTGAAAGATAACTACCATCTACCCATCATGGATCAAGTTTTGCAAATAGTTACTGGTTCAGAAATGCTATCTATGTTAGATGGTTTTTCAGGATATAACCAAGTAGAAGTCAATGATGCTGATCAGTTCAAAACTGCCTTCACTACACCATGGGGCACATTTGCATATCGCAGAATGCCTTTTGGTCTGATCAATGCTGGCACAACATTTCAGCGAGTGATGGATCTTGCTTTCAGAGATGAGATGGGTAAGTTCATCGTGGTGTACCTCGATGACTTGACTATTTTCTCCAAAAACTATCATGATCATGCGCATCATTTGCGACAAGTGCTGGAGCACTGTCGGCAAAATGGTATTTCGCTCAATCCCAAGAAGTCAATTTTTGGGGTGACAGAAGGTAAGCTTCTTGGACACATTATATCCTGGGAATGTACTAAGATTGACTCGGAGAGAGTTAAATCTATTCAAAGTCTCACTCTGCCTGCAAGTAAGAGTGATGTTCATTCTTTCTTTGGAAAGGTGAATTTTCTGCGAAGGTTCATTCCTGAGTTTGCAGAAAAAACCTGTCACATTGTTAATAGGATGAAGGGTAAGGCCACTTTCCGTTGGACTGCGGAAGGTAAGGAAGTGTTCGAGGATATCAAGAGAGCTATTGCTCATGCTCCAGTTCTTGTTTGTCCCGACTACACTAAGGATTTTGTAGTCTATAGCTACACTTCAGAGCACACACTTTCAGCTATTCTGGTTCAGTAGAATGAAGAAGGCATTGAATCCCCCATATCATTTATGAGTTGTCCTCTCAGAGCTCATGAATTAAAGTATTCAAATATGGAGAAGCATGCCTATGCCATAGTCAAAGTGGTTAAGCATTTCAGGTTCTATATTCTAAACTCACACACTGTTGTCATGGTGCCTGATACAACAGTCAAATCTATCCTAACTCAACAGGAGTTCGAAACAAAGAGAGGTAATTGGATCGCTAAGATCCAAGAATTTGATCTGGATATCAAGCCTACCAAGCTTGTGCGTAGTAAAGGCTTGTGTCAATTGATCACAGATAACGTTCCAAAAGAGACAGGGGACGAAGAAGAGGAAGTTGTGGACATGCCAACTGTTCTTTTTGTTACTACAATTGACGAGTGGTATTCCAATATCGCTCATTTCCTTACCTATGGTGAGTGCCCTTCTCACTTGTCTTATAAGGAAAAAAGAATTATCAAGTTAAAAGCTGCTAACTATGTCCTTTGGGACAATGGTTTGTACAAGAGAAGTCTTGACGATGTATTTCTCCGTTGCGTGGATAAAGCGCAACAAAGTAGACTTTTAGAGTCTTTCCACAATTTGGCTTGTGGAAGACATTTTTTAGCACCTGTAATGGCTCACAAGATTCTGCGAGCTTGATACTATTGGCCCACACTATTCCAAGATGCGTACAATTGGATACGCAGGTGTGAGTTATGCCAACAGTTTGTTGGGAAACCAAAATTGGCAGCCTTACCTCTAAAACCAGTGGTGATTGAGGAGCCTTTTCAGCAATGGGGTATTGACTTCATTGGCACAGTGAATCCATCATCAAGTGCAGGACATAATTATGTTCTCACTGCAACAGACTATTTTACCAAATGGGTGGAAGCTATTCCAGTCAAACATGCTACTTCAGAGGTAGTATGCAGTTTTCTTAAAGAGAACATTATTTCCAGGTTTGGAGTTCCAAACAAGATTATAGCAGACAATGCTACTTGTTTTTCCTCCCATGAGATTACTGAGTTTTGCTACGAACATGGGATCACTCTTTCCCATTCTTCAGACTATTATCTGCAAGGGAATGGTCAAGCAGAATCAAGCAATAAGAATATGGTCACTATCATCAGGAAGCTGGTAGATGAGAATCAGAGAACTTGGCATAAGGCATTGTTTGATGCTTTATGGGCAGATAGAATTACACCCAAAAGGGCGATAGGCATGTCGTCATTTCAGCTTCTATATGGTCTGAATGCAGAGATACCGATTACCTTGGAATTACCAGCATTAAAGTTGGTAAAGGCATTGGAAGATAGAACTTTTGATAGTTCTATTGATAAAAGGATCATGTATTTGACTGAACTTGAGGAGCAGCGCACTATAGTGGTGGACCGTATTGCTGAGCACCAAAATCAAGTAAAGAAACTCTTCGACAAGAAGACAAAGGCTCGTGATTTTCAGGTTGGAGATCAAGTCTTGCTGTGGGACAAGAGGAGAGAACCAAAAGGAATGCACAAAAAATTTGATTCCTTGTGGACAGGTCCATTCACCATTCATCAGTTCTGTGGTGAAAATAGTTTCTTGCTGGAGTATTAGGATGGGACACCATTCTTGTTGCCTCACAGTGGAAAACATCTAAAGCACTTCAATCCTTGAAGTTTCAGATAAGTTAAATTGTACATTTGTATAGTTTTGTGTTTTATTCTTGTGTTTTCTTTTAGTCTTTTGTGTCTTTTTCTTTTTAGCTTGACTCTATAGCCCAATGGCATGGATGAAGGCACTTAGAGATTGGATTCTACTCCCCTCAATCGTTTCAAAGCTTGATTGAAGGAAGTTCCCCAGTTAGAGCCAGCTGTTGTTCTCAAAATCAGCTACACTTGTTTTTGTAGACAACTCCCACGAAACTTGTCCGTTTTGTGAATCTACACTCTAAGCTCGTGGACCGAGACAAGATTCTCTTGATCTCGTGCGAAGTCATTTGACATTCTAGACTGGTTTATGACATCCCTTTGAATAGGTTTCTCGATATGCGTGAGGATCGTTCAAGTTGTAAATTGGTTAAAATGTCAATATTGGTCATTTTTAAGAGTTAGTAAAATTTTAAGTCTTGATATGCAAGAGCGGCAAAAATTGCCGCTCCTGCATATCTCTTTTTTTGACTTGTTTTTCTTATATATGCAATAGCGGTGTTTTTTGCCGCTTTTACTTATGCTTTTCATTTTGCATGTAGAGGCGGCGTATTTTGCCACCATTACATGCATTTTTTTGGTTTAACATGTGAAGTCGGCGATTTTTGCCGTCTTTACATGTTTTTCTTCTTTTATATGCATGTTCGGCAAGTTATGTCGCCGTTACTTCTTTTCGATTTGTGCACTGTCGGCCGAAATCTCCACTTGAACAAGATCTTTGGAATCTTGGTCACTCAGTGCCATTAATGGCCACTCGTGCCACTCACTTAGCATTTGTGTTCATGTTATTAAATGTGTTTTGATGGCTTATTTTTCCATTTCATCCTTTCTCCTAAGCTATTATACTGGACTCTCCTAACATTGCTTGATCGCGCCGTCAAAGGGATCGACCTCATCCATCACCATCAAACCTAGGGTTTCAAGCTTTAGACGGGTAACTGTTTCTCTTTTGTTTTCCATTCCCCTTCCTCACTGATTATGATGCATATCATTTAGATTTTTGTTTTAGAGTTTCGTTACGTTTTTGTCTTTTGTTTTGTTTTGTTGTTTTCGTGTTGTGTTTTCGCACCAGAGGTGCCCTAGGTTTTGCCCTGAAACCTCTAGGTTTCTACCACCTAGATCTTCAACCCTTGCTTTACACCGTTATGTAACATTGGTGGACTTTGCCGATCCTACCTGGAAACCATGTGACCACTACCGAGTGTTTAGTCAGCGAAACTCCCGGCCCTCGCACTTAAATCTGTAAATTTCTCTCAAATGCAACGTCGGCAAAATTTGCCACTGGAACCTCACCATTCATTTGTGCAAAATCAGTGAAATCTGCTGCCCAGATATGTATTGGTTCCCCTCATGAGATGTCGGTGAAATTTGCTGACTAAACATCAAAAAGTGATAAACCTAAAATGCAGCATCGGCAAATTTTGCTGCTCCGACATAAACCCTTGTCTTTCTTATTACCTGCATCGTCGGCAAAATCTGCCGCTTATACCAACTCAAAGTCTTCATCAACATGCAGTGGCAATAAAATTTGCTGCCAATGCAAATAATACAAAACCCTCATATGCAAGAGCGGCAAATTTTGCTGCCCATGCAAAAATATCCCAAATTTTTCCAACTCTGGAAAATTTCCAAATTTGATTTCCCGAGCCTGCTTCTCCTCTGATTTTTGGCCAGTTCGCACTATAGCCCTTTTTCAAGCGCATTCCCATAGTCGTGATCATCAACATGCAATTTTCCCAGATTGCCCATATTTTCCCTAATTGCATGATCATGACTTTTGTTGTAGTTTCTTCTGCGGAGCTTCGTTCAACATCAGACTTCTTCTCAGTGAAAGTTCATCCAAATGACTGACTTGTCCCCGAAGAAGTCAAAAGCAATGAAGTACAAATATCAAGGTGTTTTCCCAATCACCTCAGTCCATTCTAATGTTGAGGACATTAGAGATATGGAGATTGGCCATGTGGATATGGCTGAGTTTGTAGAGAGAACCAAGTCAAGCAACCCCAATGCTATGATGAAAAAGATAGTGGAGAGTAATATTCATCTGGTATCATCCTTCCCAGTGGCGGCTCACAATACAGAATTTGTTCTTCAGTGTGCCCATTTCTATAACAAAGATATTGGAGCCGTGGTGGATGCCAGTGGTAATGTGATAATCAGGTTGGATCCTGAGTTCATTGACAAAGTGTTCATGTGTCCTCCTGCAACAGAGCTATTGAAGATTGACTTTGTTGAAGCTCAGAAGGAATATGACAAGAATCCAGAAAAAGCGAAGAAAGTGATCAACAATAAATGATTGAAGACTGCAAGGTCAAGTTTGTCAAGGTGGCCACATAGTTTTCCTCGAAGTGATTTTGTAGAAGAAGTTGGTGACTTGATTACCCTCCTCAACAGGATAAGAGGTTTGTCCTCCTCTTCACAGTTTCACGAATGGATGTATCCTTTCATTAAGGTCATACTCCAGGGCAAGCAAGTTATTTTCTAGGGAGAACAAATCAGTAACGCTTTGCATGACCAACTGACAAAGGTATCCACTACCTCCAAGTTCTTCATGACTTCCTATCTGGTATACATTGCAGCCTCCATGAGGATTTTTCTGGGATTATCATCAGAAGGGGATAGGAGAGTAGTCCCAGTATACCAATATTATTCTCAGCTGACATTGAAAGGTTCAATTCACCATTTCAGGAGGGTGAATGATGCATTCTTTGCTGTATTCTTGTGTCTTTTTCATCCCCAACTAGAGCAGAGAAGAATTTCAGACGAGGCATGGACAGTGGTTAATAACTTCGGTTGCATGTTTTTGCAATTTCCATCTTTCTCATACTTGAGGGTTGGCTTTTTCCAAGGCTACCCTTATATGCTTCCTAGATTTCCTTCAGATAAACTGGTCTTGATGGAGTTGTGCAGACAAATGATTGTCGTGCATAACAAATAGATGGAACTCAAGAAGCCTGGTTTCAGATTTCCAGTAGAAATCAATAGATATTTAGTGTTGACTGTCGCAAAGGCAAGGGCTATGGAGACAGAAATGCAGTTGGTCACCATGAAGCAATTCAAGAGGAGACCAAAATTTGACTACCATGGTGTAAAGGATAAAATCAGGAGGAAAACTTAGTTTCATGATCCCATGGTGGAAGATGTCTGGATAGACTTGAGAACAGAGGAAGATATCAGGAAACTGGACTATAGCCAGTTGTCTCTAGAACAAATTGAATATCTGGGACTTGCTAATATTCCAAAAGATCTTGTGGATGATGGGGAATTGGTTGATGCCAGGTATGATGTAGAACAGATAGCTAGTACTCCTCTCCCTCAAATCCAATGGTCCCAAAAGGAGTCCACTTCACTAAGGAAGAGATTTGAGCCTATATTGGCTAACACCAATAAATGGCTGGCGGATAAAGGAATTACGCTGAAAGAATTCCTCACTGGTTTGGAAACTAAAATTCAAGAGTAGACTGGTAAAAAGGTGGAAAACAGAATGAAGAACAAGAGTGATGTTCCATCATCCTCTAAAACACACAAGCCTAAAATCAGATTTGTAACGAAGAAAGCAAAAGCTGTTGAGGAAGAACCTGAAATGAAAGATATGGAAGTTGAGGAGCCAGCGACTGAAGAGCCAACAACTGAAGAGCCAGCTACAGAAGAGATGGATGTTGAAGATAGGAATTCAGATCAACAAGATGAAGAGGCTTTGTCTCCACAGGAAAATACACCCGTCGCAGCCCCTGTGTCTATTTCCCCCATTAACATTCCTTCCTCTGAATCTCCCTCTCCTAAAATAATTTTTGATAATCCCCAAAGTACTTTTGAAAATGTTCTCCGTTCTTTAGAGTCAATTCCTAGTTTGTCTTCTTCCTCTTTTGATATTGGGGATACGTCCATGTTTGATCATTTTGTGATGAATACTAAGCAAGTTTCAAGTGCAAATGTAACAAGTGCAGTTTTTACTAACACCCCGCCTATTGTTTCTACTACCAGTACAAGCACAGTTCCAGGAACACCAGCAGTAGGAATGGATCCCAATGTGAGTACTTCTCTGCTCCCACCTTGGTTATCAGCCTACATGCCAAAGAGGAAAAAGCAAGTCATCTCTCCAGATGATTTTGATTTCACTAAGTTGGCACCTGTAAAGCCTAAGGCCCTGAAGAAACCAAAGATCCTTTCCAGGGTACTTGAAGATAAGGGACATAAATTTTTGGAGATAGCAAAACCTCCACAGGATGCAACTGTTAAAAATTTTGATATGAATAACTATTCTATTTCTAGGGTTGAATTGGGCAAAATCACCCATGAAAGTGCTAAAAATGATATGCAGTCAGCCATGGACATCCTGATCCAGAAGTTTGACAGGGAAAAACAAATGAAAGATTATTACAAGGCAAAGGTAGAACAGCTGACTGCAGTGGTAAGAAAAATCACTTTGAACTCGAAAGCAGTTACTCCAGAGGCCGTATCTATAGAAGACCCCGTCATTTTGAAAGCAGAAAAGACTCACCTCAAAGGAAAAGTACTTGAAGAGTACTTAGACAGGATGCGAGCGCAAGGAATCTCTTTGCTCATGGATGTATTTGAGAAGACGGATAAAATGAGGAAAGTAAAGGCAGAACTTAATGATCTCATTGATGCTATCTCTCAAGATATTGAGCGCATAGAGGATACTCATGATAAATGGGTGGAAATGAGAAAGCTAAAAATAAGTACCCTAATATCCATTGGCGCTATTTCCAATAGGGATTCATATACAGAAACAAAGGAATCTCTGATGTACAGGAGCAATATGCTAAGAAATTTGATCAAGGATCTTGAAGCTACAAAGGAAATCAATGAAGAAAATGATGTTAATCTTTTTCATAAGTTGGAGGAGTCACCTGGTAAGTTGGTATCACAGGATAACCAATTTCTTTTTGTAGAAGAAATGGTTCAGGAATTTGAAGACATGTTCCAGAAAGAATTTGAAGATAAAGCATTTTCAATAACTTCTGTGGAAAACATTTTAGACAACCAGTTAACCTTGGACAATCTGAAAACCAAGTTAACTAATCATGCCAAATCAATCACTACAGTAAGGGATTCCATAGTGAGGGCCAAGATGATCTTCAAAAATGCATTCAACCTAGATAGCATTGAAATGCAAGCAGCTTTCACTATGTATGATCACCACATGAAAAAAAGTGGTGATACAAATTGAAGCAGCTAGTTTTTTCCTTAGTTTATTTTCTGATTTTCACATGTACTTTCAAAACAATTTTGGATAGTTTTACATGTACATTTTTAATATGTAATTACATGTAAAAATATAGGAAGTCCCAAGTCAATAAGGACTCCTATTTTTGAATAAGTCAAAGTAGTTAGATTTTTCCTAAATTTTCTCAAGGCCTTTCCCTATAAATAAAGGGGGCCTCTTTTGTAAATATCTATCTTTTGTCTATTGCAAGAAAACTCTGGCAAATTGAGAAGCAAATCAAGACTTTGTGCTTTTTGTGAAAATCAATATTCAAATACTTATCAATACAAGAAAGCAAGTTCAATTCCAATCTTTGTCTTGGGATCATTTGTGTTGTGATAGTTTTGTTCTTACGTCTTGCTATCATAATCTTATTTGATAATAATTGAAGTGTGGAGTTTGTTTCAAGTGATTGGAGAGTGCTCTTAATTTGATTCTGATAAACTTTGTGTTATCAAATCAGTTGTGGGTTATATGTTCATGTTTGTGAGAATACAATAGTTTGGAGACTTTGTGCTGCGAGTTGTTATATTTGATTTATTTTTATCATCTTGAAGAGAAGTGAAGACTTTGAGCTGCATTCTACTTCAAATAGTTCTATTTACATGTAGTTAGTGAGGTAAAAGAAAACTTTGTGTTTTTGTGATTTTGTGATAATTTGAAGTCATTTATAAAGAGTTTGAAGTATTAACATCTATTCTGAAAAAAGAGAATAAGATGAGATGGAACCACCACAAACATAGTTTTTAGTGTACATAAATTTCATAAGTTGTTTAGTTTGCAAAAGTCAAATAATTAGAGGGAACCTCCCCTTGCTGAGAGGAGAGACTTTGTCTCATCATAGCTGTGGCTGATATACCCATTTTGCCGTTAGCGATTTAACGACAAAATATTCACCCAACAAGTTGCATATGTAGATGAAGATGCGCAATCTGAGCATTCTAAAGATACTAAAAGGGGAGAAACCCTAGTTGTTGGAAGAACTTTGCTGAATGAGGAGAAAGAACCCAATTAGAGGAAGAGTTTATTTTACACAAGGTGCAAATGCAAAGGTAAATGTTGTGACATTATTATTGACAGTGGAAGTACTAAAAATCTTGTTTCAGAGGAGATGGTTGACAAGTTGAAGTTGACAAGAAGAAAGCATCCGCATCCATATCAGATTACATGGTTGCAGAAGGACCATAGAGCTTTGGTCAATGAGCAGTGTTTAGTGATGTTCAAGATTGGTGACTACCATGATGAGGTGTTGTGTGACATCATATCGATGGATGGATGTCATATGTTATTGGGGAGGCTGTGGTAGTATGATAGGAGCGCTGTCCATGATGGCTGTGCAAACACATACTCCCTAACAAAGGATGGAGTTCGTCATAAGTTGAAGCCCTTGAAGGAGGTGGAAGAAAAGGTACGTAGTACTGCCAGAATTTGCTTGGTAAATGGTAGAAATTTTTTGGAGGGTATGAAGCATGAGCATCATTATTTTGCATTGATTCCTAAGATTAGTCAAGAAAAATGTGAAGATGTACTAGCAGAAGTTTCAGATATGTTGCAATAATTTAAGGACATTATCTCTGATAATGTACCAGAGGGTTTACCACCAGTGAGGAAGATAAGTCATCAAATGGATTTGATACCAAGAGCCAGTTTACTGAATAAGGCAGCTGATAGAATGACTCCAATAGAGAGTAAAGAGTTGAACAGACAAGTCCAGGAGTTGTTAAGGAATGGATTGATAAGAGAGAGCCTAAGTCCATGTGCAGTTCCTGCAGTACTAGCACCAAAGAAAGATGGAGAGTGGAGAATGTGTACAGACTCTCGAGCCTTTAGTAAGATCACAATCAAGTATAGATTTCCATTGCCCAGAATGGATGACATAATGGATTGTTTGAGTGGAGCCAAGTACTTTATGAAGATTGACCTGAAGAGTGGATATCACCAGATCAATATCAGAGAAGGAGATGAGTGGAAGACAGCCTTCAAGACAAAGGAAGGTTTGTATGAGTGGTTAGTCATGCCATTTGGGCTAACCAATGCACCGAGCACATTCATGCGGCTCATGAACGAGGTACTGAAAGAATTTTTGGGAAGTTTTGTTATTGTTTATTTAGGTGATATTTTGATTTTCAGTAGGACTTGGGATGAGCATCTGATGCATATCAGAAGAGTTTTAGAGAAGCTGAGGGAGGAGAAGTTGTTGATTAATCTAAAGAAATGTAGTTTTGCAAAGGAGTTGGTATACCTAGGATTTGTTGTCTCAGAGGAAGTTCTTAAGATGGACCCAGAGAAGGTGAGGGCTATCATTGAATGGCCTACGCTGAGGAGTGCTTCCGAGGTAAGATATTTTCATGGTTTGGCAAGTTTTTACAGAAAGTTTATCAAGAATTTTAGTAGCATTTGTGCACCCCTAACTAAGACAATGAGATGGGATAGAAAGGAGTTTAGATGGACTAAAGGAACAGACAAGAGATTTGATACATTGAAGTAGAAAGTCATAGAACAACCTGTTTTGGCACTTCCAGATTTTAATAAGGTATTTCAGGGAGATTGTGATGCTAGTGGTAGTGGTATAGGAGCTATTTTGAGCCAAGAAGGTAAGCCCATTGCCTATGTTAGTGAGAAGCTTAATGATGCCAAGAAAAAGTATTTTGTTTATGATCAAGAGTTTTATGCAATAGTTTAGGCTTTGAAGAAATGGAGACATTATTTGTTGCCAAAGGAGTTTATTTTATATACTGATCCTCATGCTTTGCAGTATCTTAATAGTCAAGGAAAGTTAAATCAAAGGCACTTAAAAGGGGTTGAGTTTTTGCAGAGCTATACTTTTGTTTTGAAGCACAGGAGTGGGAAGTCCAACAGAGTAGTAGATGCCTTGAGCAAAAGGCAAAAT
Organism: Cunninghamia lanceolata; assembly: GCA_027924645.1. Lineage (NCBI taxonomy): Eukaryota > Viridiplantae > Streptophyta > Pinopsida > Cupressales > Cupressaceae > Cunninghamia > Cunninghamia lanceolata. Next base: position 19,422,818 of record BSBN01000391.1, read on the forward strand.
TTGTTGATAGAAATGAAGATAGAGGTTGTTGGGTTTGATGAGCTCAAAAGTTTGTATCCTGAAGATCTAGATTTTGTAGAGGGTTGGAAAGCTTGTTTGGAACCTGTTACTTTGGATAGGAGAAAATGGTTAGATTTCATAATCCAAGATGGTGTGTTGTTTAGAGGAAGCCAATTGTGCATTCTGAGGAGTTCCATGAGAGAGAACCTGACAAAGGAGAAGCATAGTGGGGAATTAGCTAGACACTTTGGTCGAGATAAGACTATTGCTATTGTTGGTGAAAATTATTATTAGCCACAGTTGTAGCAGGATGTGAGGAAATTTGTGCAGAGTTGTAGAGTATGTCAGATGGCGAAAGGAGCAAGTCAGAATACAGGTCTATATCAGCCACTACCTATACCAGAGAAGCCATGGGATGATATTAGTATGGATTTTGTCCTTGGTTTACCAAGGACATAGAGAGGACATGATTCCATTTTTGTGGTGGTGGATAGATTCTTAAAGATGGCACATTTCACTCCTTGCAAGAAGACTAATGATGCTATTCATATTGCTGAATTATTTTTTAGGGAGGTGGTGAGATTACATGGTCTACCAAAGAGCATAGTTTTAGATTGAGATACCAAGTTTGTTGGTTATTTCTGGAGAACATTGTGGACGAAGTTGAAGGCAGATTTGAAGTTTAGTTCTACACACCATCCATAGACTGATGGATAGATGGAAGTGGTGAATAGGAGTTTGGGTAACCTACTACAATGCTTAGTAGGAGATAAGCCCAAGGGTTGGGATTTGATTTTACCATAGGCAGAATTTACTTACAACAATCCTATCAATAGGAGTACTGCCAAATCACCTTTCTAGATTGTATATGGCAATAGTCCAAGAAATGCTTCAGAGTTAAGGAATCTGGACAAAGGAGAACAGACAAGTGCCGAGGCTGAAGACTTTGCAGAAGACATGAAGATATTGCATGAAGAGGTGAAAAAGCACATTAATAAGATGAATATTTAGTATAAGGCTAAGGCAGATCAGAAGAGGAGATATAAGGAATTCCAGGTAGGAGATGAAGTCATGGTTCACTTGAGAAAAGAAAGGTTCCTGATTGGAACATACAATAAGCTAAAAATGAAGAAATTTGGACCATGCAAAATTTTGAAGAAACATGATTTAGGAAATGCATATGAGGTGAAGTTGCCAAGTGAGATCAACATTTCCCCTATTTTCAACATTGCTGATTTATTAGAATATCATGAAGGTGGAACATAGGATGGACCAACAGAAGAATTGTGGAGTATTCTGGCATCTACTTCAACAGAGGAGATAGAAGAGATCTTGGATAGCTGTGTGGGAAGAAGTACTCAGAATAGGTAATATGAAGAATATCTGGTGAAATGGAAAGGAAGGCCTATTGAAGATTCTTCTTGGTTGTCTAAGGCAGAGGTTGACCATTTGGGTTTTCCTCACACAAACACCTAAGACGTGACAGGGTCACTTCTCAAATTACCCTGGGTGTCTGATGCAGGAGCATCTAGTGGTGTAAGGGCAATCTTGCATCACCCAAAAAAAAGATGTGTTTCAAAATTGTTGATGTTCTTTCCATTTCTTTTCAAAATTTGTGGTTCTGGTTCCATAATCGCTTGAATAATGATGTAGAACTTTCAGTTTTTCCAAACTGCTAAAAATAGCAACTTGCTATTTTTAGAAAGTTTGCATTTGAGCACGGAATGAAGTGAAATTTTACAGGAAGTTTCATAACTAAAAAATAAGACATTTGGTGAAGGAATCACGCAAAGATCATTTGCGAGCTGAAAGATATTAAAGTTTCTGTTTCCTTAAAAATACCTGAAAATTATTCAAACTCAAGTTTGAGGCACTAAATGGCCTTGTATGGGCTTGAAAATGGCCAGAACTAGCAGATGGTTTTTATCCCGTAGAGCACTCCGCGAGATTTCTGACACATAAAATGGTTCGTCAATCAGACACCCAGATCAAAAGTTATGGCTCCCGGAAGTTGACCTATTTTTGGAGGGAGAAGCAAATTTCAAAATTAGGTTGTTGGCCACCAAAAAGGCTATTAATAACCATTTTTGGGAACCCTAGGTTAGTAGTAGAGTTAAGGGGGAAAGTGTAGAGTCAAGAATAGGTAGGAAAACATAAACCCTAGATAATTTGGGGTTACAGAAGGCTGATGATTCTAGAGTCTTGTGATAGGAAGTTGTAATGTGTTGCAGCCTTGGGAGGGTTGATTCCTCTAATTGTTATTGACCTTCTGTAATGTAATAAGTTGTTCAAATCAATAAAAAAAGTTCTATTTTCTGTGTGCAATTTTTGTTGCTGTGTGTTTTCTGATTTACCCCCTTCATCAATCATAGTCTTTACCACCTTTATATGTTAAACAAGGTGCTTGAGGAAGCATAGGTTGAGAATTTGATAAAGAAATTAGAATGCTCCATTGTTGTGTGGTTTGTTTATTATTCTGAGTTTTATATGCATGAGCAACCACATTATGATTAGTTTGTTGTAAGTTTTGTTTCGCTATTTCTTTAGCATAATCATAAATGTGATCAGGAGGTCGAGAAGAAGATGGAAAACCTTTAACGGTGAGTACAGGTTTAGAAGATGGTTGAACCACATATGTACATAAAGTGACCACAATTTTTGGTTTTTCAAGCTCTTCTTTAGGTTTAGGAACATAAATCACATTTACAAATCTTTGAAATAATGACAGCTTAGAGGTCATAGTGGAATGTTCAATAGAGATAAAGTCCTCAAGGGCATCATCTAACATATAGAAGTCATCATGACTAAATGACTCATCATAAGCATGAAAACCTTGCAAAAAATAATCTGACATTTTAACATGCTCTTTTTAACCCAAGATTCAAATGCACAATGATGGCCTATGAAAATGAAATACTATGCAAAACAATAAATGATAATTTCCAACTCTTTTAGTGAAAATATAAAGAATATGATTCTCAATTCAATACATGAAATTTCACCAAAGAGATTTTCTAATTATGCTCTAGGACAAAAAATTATTTTAGATCTGAAGTTTCAAAGGATGTAAATACTTTAAAGCTCGGGTTCACCAAAATGTTTAGTGGAAAAATTGTAGATTTGTCTCAACTAGGTTAAGTACTACTATTTCACCATGCTAAACATTGGGAGGACAAGGGCTGAGCTCTAGATCAAGCTACTAATCACTTTGTCTATTCCTTATGCTTGTGTGGTCTAATTTCAAGAGCCTAACTAAGGATTTGTTAAGTGTTTTGTTCATAAACCAAATAAAACCCTAATTATGCCTTAAATGGGAGATATTCAGAAACTGATAATGAAACAGGCAAAACTAATCATAGAAATTTAGAAAAAGGGTTTCAGAGACTGTGCACCTAGATTCTGAGGGCCAACTAGACTAGGCCACCTGCTCCTTAGTCCTAAAAGTTCTCGATATTGAAAATCCTCTTTACGGGTTGTCTGATACTCCTGAATGGCTTCCAAATCCTAGAAATTTCCCCCAGTTGGACTAGGGCACCTACTCTTTAGTCCCTCAAGTGTCAGAATCTAGAAATTCAAAAGTCTATGATGACTATATCTACAATATCCTCCTTTCTATAGCTTCTTTCTATTGGAACCTGCAAAACATGATCTGCACCTACAAAAGAAGGAGAAAGATGTTACGGCTATATAGGAGCTTACCTCAGTCAAGGCCCCATCTTTGGTAGTTCTACCTCAACAATAGCCAAAGATAAAGATTTGCAGAAGTACGTGCAAACCTAACAATGTGTATACAGAAATATCAAACCCTAGATGTCTCAATCAAGGGAAGATTAACAACTTGCTTTGAATCAATAAACATATACAACTTCACCTCAAGGAGATGAAAACAAATGAAGACTTGCATGAACAAGAAGGTGAATCAACAATGTTTGTGGAGGATCTCCAAGCTCGATGTTGGAGGCGTCAATCCTTCTCCTGATCATGCAAAGGGTGTACAAACCCTAGGAAGAGTAAGATAGTCTCAAGATCTTGATTCCTAATCTCCATCCATTGTCTCCATGATAGCAAATTCAAAATACTTTCAAGAGCTTCAACAAGTCACTAATCTTCAATGGCAATTGTAGCAGAGTTTTGGCATCAAACTTGCATAAGAATTGTGTGTGATAAAATGATTTTCAAATGTCTTTTTATGTCTAGCTTTAGGGAAATTCAAAATTTTAAATAACGTCTTGATATCACATGAAAACTAAGAATTTGAAAATAGAATCCAGAGGCATACGGCGGGAGCTGACACGCCGCCAAAATTCAAAATGCTAGGAAACAAGGGAGGACTAGGGTGTGGGTTCCCAAGTCCATGCCCCCATTTTTCAATCAGATCTACTTTTTGGGGGTCCCAGGGAGCTATAATTCAAATCCTCTTTTCGGGTTCTACCAAAAGGTTACCTCAAAAAGTGAATGTCTTACAACTAGACTTAGTTAATCAAGGTTTTGGGAAGGTCAGAAAGAAAAAGGTTGAGAGGTCACCCAAAGTGAGGAGCTAAATTGAGGGAAATTGTACCATTCCATACAGAAGGACAATTTCTGATGTTACAACTCCTTTAAAATCTTTCTCTGCAAGTATATTGTAATCTTCTCAATTCCTGAATAATATATTGGGCAGCTTTAGAGTGTGGGGTTTTTTACTTGAAAGGGTTTTCCCCACATATATCTTATGTTGTGATTTTGTGTTTGCATTTGGAAGTTGTTATTATCTTTCTATTAATGTGCATCTTAATCTGTAACTGTAAAAGTAAAAATTTGCATAAATCTTTCATCAGTAGATCAGTGTAGGAAGCTTTTTTCCATACCTTGCTTCCTTTCAAACACAATACTAATACCCCTACACTAACAGTAACACTACTCTCTATAGGACATAGGATACTCCTACATTGGTAGGGGTGCATCTATTCTACCTCTATTTTCTTTAGAATTTCTACAACAACTATAGATCATCATCCTAAATATTTTCTAGAAGTATATCAAATAAATCCAAGTTCATTTGCTCCTTATTTTTCATTGTTTTTTTGTCTAGCTTCATGTTTTCAATTCTTTATTTACTTATGTTGTTGATAGTCTTAGCTTCATGTGATAGGTTAGTATTTGTTGGGATAAGGTGCCATTAACCTTGTAAATCCCATTATTGTATTATTCCATTTATTATTTGTAATTACCCATAAGGGATGTAAAAGTTTCACCAACAGTGGTAAAAAAATTATTTACTATCCACGGTAATTACGGAGTTACTGCACGGTAAGTGCCGGAGTTACCAACGGTAGTTACGAGATGCCATTTACTATGGTAATTGGTAATTGGTCAAAGTGGGTTGCACATGTGGAGGAATAATCTATTTTTAGTGTTATGACACATGTCATAGATGCTGTAAGAAGGTGTAAGAGATTCTATGACAACTATAAGTTGTCATAAGAATCTATGACAACTATAAGTTGTCATAAGAATCTATGACACTAATAATAGCATATGACACGTCATAATATGTTGTAAGTGGCTATTTTTTAGCCACAAGGCATTCAAGCTTACATGGGCACTTTTTCCCAAGTGTAGGATGCATGTATGATAGCATTTATGACCCCGTAAGAGCCTATTCTTGGCCATGGATGCCCAAGGTTGTATTATTGACTCTTGACAAGTGTTATGAGCTTGTAAGAAGTCATTTAATGTCTTGAGGTTGTGTAAATTCTATATAAACCATAGCATAGTAGATGAGATATATATAACAGTTTACAGGTACCCAGGTTCTACCGAAGTGAAGGTTGGAGGACAGAGGAAGTGAATGTATTTGTAATCTCCTTTTGTGAAGATAATACAACTTGACCTCTTTTCTTGGTGGAGTTTTTGACCTAAGAGGGTTTTCTCCACGTTAAACACTTATGTTATGTGCTTCATTCTGCTTTTGATATATTTCTGTATTGTGGGTTTATGTTTTGTTACAATCTCCATTGTTAATAGCACACAGTTAAAGATTGCTGAAATTTATCTCGAATCAAATTTCCATTGAAGTAGTGTTGCTTTTATTTCTAACATTTGGTATTAGAGCCTGGCCAGCTTTGACTCTTGGGTGGTAGTGTGGAAGCTGTAGCTGTAGTGGGAGATTTGGTTGTGTTTGTTTTGTAGATCTTGTGTTATTATGGCTGCATCCACCATTGCATCAACCTCCTGAATGGACATTGAGAAGTTCAACGGAATAGGGTATGAGTTGTGGAAGCTGAAAATGGAAGATTTGTTGGAAGAAAGAAACCAATGGTTGGCTATTCAAAAAGAGAAGAAACCTGATGATGTCTCTCAAGATGAGTGGGATAGACTGGATAAGAAGGCACGGGGAACCATTCGGTTGTGTCTTTTAGACTCTATCCTGTTGAATGTCACAAAGGAGGAGACTGCATACAAGTTGTGGAAATAGTTGGGTGAGATCTATCAAGCCAAGAGTATAGTAAATAAACTTTATTTAAAAACAAAGATTTTTTCCATGAAAATGTGAGAAGGTAAATCAGTTGCAGAGCATTTAAATTCTTTTAATTTGTTAGTGAGTCAGCTTGATTCAGTAGATGTTGAGGTTAGTGAGGAAGATAAATGTATCTTACTTCTTTGTTCTTTACCTAAGTCTTGGGAGAAAGTTATCCTTACTATCACTGCTAACCTTACGGATCTGAAGTTGGATGCTCTTGTTTCAGTGCTACTATCATAGGAATTGAGGAAGAAGAGTTAAGATAGTTTAGGGGATGCTCTCAGTGTTAGGGGAAGGTCTAAGGAAAGGGGACCAAAGAGATATTAGAAAGGGGCTAAGGACACATCCAAGGGCTGGTCTAAGACTCTTGGTAAAAAGAATAGAGTTAAGTGTTGGAACTGCGGTAAAAGGGGACATGTGAAGGAGTGCAGAAACCCCAAGAAATAGTGAGAGTGCTTTGGATAAGTCCTCGAATGCAGGTGAAGAATTTTTACTTTCTACATGTAATCTTGTTTCTGATGAAAACTGGTTGGTTGACTCAGGATGCTTGTTTCATATGACCCCGCATAAGGAATGGTTCTCCACATATGAAGAATATGATGGAGGTAATATCTACCTTGGTGACAACTCTTCATATCTGATTGTTGGGAAAGGAAAGGTATTGTTGTGTTTCAGTGATGGGAGGATTAAAACCCTCCCTGGTGTTTTACATGTTCCTGGATTAGCTAGAAATCTGATTTCAGTTTTGAAATTGAATGATTTGGGAATGCATGTGACATTTGACAAGCATGGCTGCAGATTAGTGAGAGGGAACTTGGTGGTAGAAAAGGGGAAGAGATTCGGAAGCCTATTCAAGCTTGAAGCCACTACAATTTATAATACCTCCTATGTATCTGAGGCTAATACTAAAAATGTATGTATGTTGTGGCACTGTAGATTGGACCACACAAGCAAAAATGTATTAAAAACTATTAAGAATAAAAATTTGTTGGATGGTTTCTCCTATTCTCATCACTTTGATCTCTGTGAGCATTGTGTGTTTGGTAAACAAAATAGAAAATCATTTCCTTCAGGAAGCAATAGAGCAAAAGAGAAGTTAGAAATTATTCATACGGATGTGTTTGAACCTGTGGATAATGAACCTATTAGAAAATCTCGTTATTTTGTAACCTTCATTGATGATGTATCCATATTTACATGGATTTATTTTATAAAGCATAAATATGAATTTTTCACTAAGTTTAAGGAATTCAAAGTCTTAGTAGAGATCCAGTCAGGTTTAAAGATAAAAATATTAAGATCTGACAATGGAGGGGAATATTGCTCTAAGGAATTTGATGAGTTTTACAAGCAAGCAGGTATAATCAGACAAAAGACAACTCCGTATACACCACACCAGAATGGTGTTGCAGAAAGGATGAACCAAACAATTATGGAAAGGGCTAGAAGTATGCTTAGTGTTGCACAGTTGGATAAATGCTTTTGGGTAGAGGTTGTGTGTACTGCTTGCTACTTGATAAATAGATCTCCTACTAAGGCTCTTGATTCGACACCTTATGAAGTGTGGATAGGTAAGAAACCTTTTGTTTCATATTTGAGGGTTTTTGGTTGTGAGGCTTTTATTCATGTGCCTAAGGAAAAGTGATCTAAGTTTGATCCAAAAGATAAAAAGTGTACATTCATTGGATATGGTGATAATGTGAAAGGTTATAAGATTTGGAATCCACTAACCCATAAGATTATCTTTTCTAGAGATGTTATTTTTAGGGAACTTAGAGCCATTTCTGAACCTAAGTAGCCAAAAGAAAAAGATGAAAAGGTAAAGAAGGTGCACTTTGATTTAGAGCAACAAGATACACCTCAGGAAGAATAGAATGATGGATTGGGGGGTGAAGAAAAAGAAGAAGATTCAAGTAGTTCTGATGAAGATGAATCTGTTGTTACAGAAGAAGTTCATGTAGAAGAACAAGTATAGTCTCTTCCTCCACCCTTGAGGAGATTCACAAGATAACAGAATCCAGTTGACAAGTATAGCCCACTAGATTTTTGTTGTGTATATGCTTTATTGAGTACTAACGATGAACCTAGATCCTATAGGGAAGCTATTTCGGTAGATGATAAGTTAGTCCTGGCAGCTAGCCATGCAAGAGGAGATGATGTCTTTAGACTCTTGTAACACTTGGGATCTTGTTCATTTTCCCAAAGGAAGAAAGACCATAGGTTGTAAGTGGATCTTCAATAAGAAGTTTGGAGTAGATGGTTTTTTGGAGAAGTACAAGGCTAGACTAGTAGCCAAGGGCTACTCCCAGAGGGAGGGAGTTGATTTTGGTGAGATATTCTCTCCTGTTGCTAAATTGACTTCTATTAGATTTCTCTTATCCATTGCTGCAGCTTATGATTGGGAGATTGAGCAAATGGATGTTAAGACTGTGTTCTTGCATGGAGATCTTGAAGAAGAAATTTATATGTAACAACCTACAGGTTTTGAGGTAAAAGGAAAAGAACATTGGGTTTACAGGTTAAAGAGGTCTCTCTATGGTTTGAAACAGTCCCCTAGAATGTGGTATCAAAAGTTTGATTCATTTGTTTTGAAATTGGGTTTTGTTAGAAGTGAGGAGGATCATTGTGTTAATGATTCTATACTGGTTATTGCTTTGTATGTTGATGACATGTTGTTTTTTAGCAATACTAAGGGTATGGCCAGTGAGCTTAAAGCCCAACTTTCAGGTGCATTTGAGATGAACGATCTTGGTGCTGCAAGGTATATTTTGGGAATGGAGATCAGGAGGGACAGAGTTAATAGAAAGCTTTAGCTGTCACAAAGTAAGTATGTGAATACTATTGTGCAAAGGTTTAGTTTACAGGACTGTAACCCAGTTAGAGTTCCTTTACCCATTGGTACTAAGCTTTCATTAGAAATGTGTCCAAAGATTGAGGATGATCTTGAGGATATGTCTAATGTGCCATATGCTAGTGTTGTAGGGAGTTTGATGTATGCAATGGTTTGCACTAGACCAGATATTGCCCAAGCAGTGGGAGTTTTGAGTAGATTTATGTTTAACCCTGGTAGACAGTATTGGAACTATGCGAAGGTGTTTAAATATCTTGCAGGTACTCCTGACCATTGTTTGGTTTATTCTGGTACTGATAGTACTGATAAATCTTTGGACATACAGGGTTTTGTTGATGTAGATTGTGTAGGTGACTTGGATAATCGAAGGTCCACTAGTGGCTATGTATTTACTCTATTTGGAGGTGCAGTGAGTTGGATGAGTAAGAGGAAACCCACAGTTGCTTTGTCCACCATAGAAGTAGAGTATATGGCTGCTACTCATGTCTCTAAGGAGGCAGTTTGGTTGAGGAGACTGTGTATAGGTATTGGTTTTGATTGCAGGATCATTCAGATTGGTTGTGATAGCTAGAGTGCTATCTGTTTGGCCAAGAATCCCATGTATCATGCTCAGACTAAGCATGTTGATGTTCAGTATCACTTTGTTCGAGAGTTGGTTGCAAATGGAGAGATTGAGCTAAAGAAGATAGACACTTAGGAGAATGTTGCAGATTCATTGACTAAGCCTGTGAGCACAAAGAAGTTTGTGTGGTGCAGAGAGGCCATGGGCCTTGTCTCTAGTGCCTGATTATTTTTCATTTAATTTCCTATGGGTTGATTTACAATGTATAATGTCAAGTGGGAGAATGTTGGGATAAGGTGCCATTAACCTTGTAAATCCCATTATTATATTATTCTATTTATTATTTGTAATTACCCATAAGAGATGTACAAGTTTCACCTGCAGTGGTAAAAAAATTATTTATTGTCCATGATAATTATGGAGTTACTGTACGGTAAGTCCCGGAGTTACCAGCGGTAGTTATGAGATGTCATTTACTATGGTAATTGGTAATTGGTCAAAGTAGGTTGCACATATAGAGGAATAATCTATTTTTAGTGTTATGATGCACGCCATAGATGTTGTAAGAAGGTGTAAGAGATTCTATGACAATAATAATAGCATATGATGCGTCATAAGATGTTGTAAGTGGCTATTTTTTAGCCCCAAGGTGTTCAAGCTTACATGGGCACTTTTTCCCAAGTGTAGGATGCATGTATGCTAGCATTTATGACCCCATAAGAGCCTATTCTTGGCCATAGACACCCAAGGTTGTATTGTTGACTCTTGACAAGTGTTATGAGCTTGTAAGAAGTCATTTAATGTCTTGAGGTTGTGTAAATTCTATATAAACCATAGCATAGTAGATGAGATATATATAATAGTTTACAGGTACCCAGGTTCTGCCGAAGTGAAGGTTGGAGGACAGAGGAAGTGAATGTATTTGTAATCTCCTTTTGTGAAGATAATACAACTTGACCTCTTTTCTTGGTGGAGTTTTTTTACCCAAAAGGGTTTTCTCCACGTTGAACACTTGTGTTATGTGCTTCATTCTGCTTCTAGTATATTTCTGTATTGTTGCTTTCATTTCTAACAATATTGGACCAGTTGGAGCTAGTCATAGGTACTAGTTTGTTGTATACATTAAAAAAATAAAATTGTTTTAAAACAACAAACACCAATCTTTTTATTTCTTTTGTTTTAGTGAACTTAGCATCTTCTATACTTCATCTTTTGAGCCTAGGTATTAATAGTCTTACACTAGATTCTATAAAACTCTCTAATCTTCATTTGAAATTCTTATCTATCCCCATTATTTCTTATCCTTCTTAGCCATTCATCCCCACATCCTAAAAAGATATCTTAACCTTTCTAAATCTTCCATAATTTACTCCCCTTTCCTCTTCAAACATTTTTTTACCATTTCACTCACTTTCCCACCTTTGCTTTTTTCTTCACTTCTTACCCCTTCAACCTTAATTACTTATCTTTGTTCAACCCTCCCATTTTTAATCTTTCTAATATCTTTTATTTTAATCTCCAAGTTGTTTCTTTCCTCAAGTTATTTTCCCCTCTAAACTCACCTAGCTCACCCTTGTCACTCCTTTCATTTTCTCACCCTCCTAATGGGGCATTCTTTTATTACCCTATATTTATCCCATCCTTCATAGACATCCCATCTCCCCCTATTCATTTATTATCCCCAAGTGAACCCTTAAGGCAAACTATATCTTATCCTACTCTCCTATGACCATAGCTTCTTTTCCCTCTCTTCCTCCTTATCCACTTTTGTCTTCCTCTTACTCTCCTTTTTCACCATTGCCTAACACTCTTGCTTCCTCTCCACTTTATTCTTCCTCTTACTCTCATCTTTCTCTACTACCTAACACTCTTCCTCTCCACTTCTTTCTTCCACTTACTCCCCTATTTCTCCACCCTCTAACATTAATCCTCCTTTGCTTCTCTCCTATCCCCTTAATCATCTTCTTGACCACTCTTTATCTCTCTTTCTACCCTTTAACCTGATGTCTATCTCTAATTCATCTCTTTCTTTACTAGTTCCTAATGAATTCAATTCTATTTCTCAACAATTTCTACCACCTACATTTTATGCTCATCAACCTTTGCCACCCAAATCATAAACGGGTTCCACTCATTCTTCTTGTAACAATGTGTGTGATAATCTTAGGCTTGATGAATGTTGGTTAACAGATTTGTCACCTAACTCTATATACTCACGCCTAGACAAGTGACAAATGTAATCAACAGTTGAGCCCAATATATTGGTATTCTACACATGCTCTCTGCTTATTTAACAAGGCACAACAACCTTCAACAGATATTCTAAGGAATATAAACTTGAGGTTGCTTTTAACTAGAAAGAAAGATAAAGGCAGAGCTTTTAACCAGAAAGCTATAAAGGAAAATCTACAAATCTAACACTAACTCTAGAAGTTCATAGACTTCCAACTGCATAACATATATTAAAGGTATCATACATACGCACATGAATTCACCACCTTAAATGAAATATCAACAGATAGATTATTCAAAGCAGTAAGCAAGATTTATTAACATCCAACCACAAAAACACATGAATACCATTAACATCAACATAAACATATCCAACTTAAGAAGAACATGAATTCAAATAATCATAACACAAAGTCCATGATCATCCAAATCTCCACTGTATTAACTATATTGCATATATCACAATAGCTAAAAAACAAAATTATCTTCACCCTTTCTAGAAACAAATTTTTGCAAAAAAATCCATAATTCGACTAGCCATCTAGAATATATAGCTAGGCCAAACTCTAACTATCTTGAAAACTATAATGGCTTCTTGAAACAACTGATTAAAAGATTGTTTAAACAATAATTATAATAAAGGGCCCTCCAGAGCTAATAGTTTTAGAGAAAGCATGAAATTAAAAATCAATTCAAAATTTGCAAGTCCCCATCACCATCATCTACTTCATCCATCTCTTCATCTTCCCTTGACTGTCCACCTCCTCTAGTGACACTTTCCGCCACTTGGGGTACCTGTGCTCGCAATCTAGTTTTGTATGCCCTGTACTTGTTGATAACAGGTGTTAATGCCATGCCAGGTGGAGATTCGGTCATACTGATATGAAGCTTACTTTTCATGATAGCCCAGTCAGAGTCAGTCACTTTATGATATACTTCAACGATGCCACTTCTACAAGTGCTAATGTAGGCTGCCAATCTAGAAATTCTCCGCAATGACTCCCCTATAATTGCATTGTAATTTACTATCTCCTCTATCACTGCCTTTTTGAAATTCTGTTTGATCACCTTAACATCCAATAGTTTTTCAACATCAAATCCATTAGCCTCTACCTCTAAAGCAGTGAAATCTCTTTTAATCCTCATCATCTCTTTGTAATAAACTACCACTACCTTTCCCATCTCTTCTTTAGCTACAGAAATAATACAAATTTTTGATTCTAATGCATCAACTCACACAATGGTATCTAGCTCTTTAGGATCAACTATGACTTCTTCAGCCATCAATGTTGGTGATTTCCTACACTTCCTTAGAGGCTAAATTCAAACTGTGGTGGTCACTTCGAGCTTTCTCAAATTCTACTATCAAAACTTTTCTTTTAGCATGTATGGAATCAAACAATTTCACTGCCTCCTTGATAAATATGACCATCGGAGATGATTTTCTCAACCCATTGGTCCATATCTTTTCTCAGAGAAAAAGAATTTTTAACTTGTTGAAGCAGATTCAGGTCAAGAGTATGGAGTTTAATAGTGGAGGAGGTTCTAGTTGAGGGAGTTATCACTTCAGCAATTGAATTGGCAAAAGAGGACAGAGAACTTACATGTGGTAGCAACTTCAAATTTTCATCTTGCAAGCCTTTCACCCTTTTAGAGATGTTCTCAACTAAATAGTGCATATGATACAGATCACCTTCAGTAGTTGATGGCCCTAGATCCACTCGGCTTACCCTGAAGTCTGCTTCACTTATTTCATCATCATTTTTCTTGATGAGTGGGTCTGTAATTTCTAAAAATTAGTTTCCCAAGGTGGCATTGGTCACTATTTTGTACATTATCTTCACACGTTTAGGTTTTGGAACCATCTGCAACAAACTAGCAATAGTATCAATGCCTTCATCAGCTAGAATGGTGTACCTCTTCTTTTGGACTACCTTTTTCAACTAGTTTGGGGATGAGACTAGCACATTAGCAGCATTGGTAGTTGCCATTATTGGTGTAGGATGAGGGTTTTGCTCAAGCATCTCTTTTTGTTGAGGGGAATTTGGTGGATTGAGTAATGAATGCAACAAATTATCTTCTCCAATTTGTGAGAAGATGAAAGAATCAGAATCACTTATATGATTGCTTGGTAGGGGCACATGGTCTACTTTAGATGATAAAGCAACTAATCTAGTATTTCTCTTTATCACTTGAACATCTTGCTCATAGGTGGTTTTCAACCTGCCAATCTCCTCTGGCGGTCCTTCACCATTGCCATTTGATTGTGAGCTGACTCTTTGCAGAGTCAGGTCCAAACTAGATGATCTTCTGTGCAAGGTGGCAGTCTAGGATCTGACTTGATTCTAAGACGTTGAGTCCCTTGGTGTTGTTGAACCAGCACACTCCTTGGCCTTTGTCTGTAACCACTTTTTTATTTTCCTTAAAACATGAAATGACAGCAACATAATATCAGTAACCTCCTTTTTAGACCATTTTATTGGAGGTAAAGGTTCCCTTGACACTGTATCATATTCTCCACCCAAAAGATCTAAAAAATCATCAATTATATCTAGGACCTGATTGTTCAACTTGAAGGCACGGACTTGATCAACAGTTAACCTCATCCATTTCCTCCTCTAAACTTCTCTTTCATCAATACAGTCCTCCCAAAAATATTCAATTTGAGGAAGATGTGAGTAGGAACCACCTCCATGCATGTTTTCTTTTATTAAATATTTGTTGTCAAATGATACACGGGGAGACAAACTATGAAGGTTAAATTCAGACAACAACTTATCCCCATTCTAAGCACCATCATTGCTTTTGCATGAATAAAAAGACAAAGACGCAAGAAAAGAATATCCTTTCTTTTTCATTGCCTAGTGTTTGACATTTATTGTTGCCTTTTGGTGGCATACTTCCAGCAACACCAAATAATCAGAGGGGTACCAAGGCAATTTTAATGGGGCATTTTCATAACCCCCAATTCTTGAATACAAGAAGCAATCAAACTAAATATAAATACTCCCAAATTTTATGACTAATACAAACGCTTCTATAAAAAACCTTTTCTCTATTGAGCCATCAATTCTTTTAGCCATCATCATAGAAAAAGCATCATTCACATGTCTAAAATCTTTCATACCTTCACTTCTTTGCAATTGAGGAAAAATTTGATACACAGGCATACTTGTTGAAGAACCCCTTTGAGTCCTCAGACTAGGCCAAGCAACCTCTCTTCGAGCTAAGATATAGACCAGTTGGGAACACATGTGAAATCCCACACTTTGTGTAAAATCCACCAGCTGCTCATGTAGACAATCACTAATGATATTCGGCCAGTCAATTTGGTGATCTCCACAAATTAATAAAATAAACCTGCACATCTAGAAATCAAAAACATTTGACTCAGGACTCCAAACTACTCTGTTCAACAGGGTTATCATATCTGAGATTTCTTCTTTGAAATGGCTCTTTTTCATATTAGCAGGCAGCCAAGACTTACCAGTCTTTTCTTCTTCTAGCCAATGCTTGGCAATGCAGGTATTGACACCAGTCCTTTTTCTCATTATAGTAATTCCAAGCTGAGGATACAGAAACATCGACATTATCTTCATGCTCTTCCAAATTTAGGGCCAAAGCAATAGATTTAGAATCAATTCTTGCCACCACAACCCCACTGGGAGTCTTTATCTCTTGAGAGTCTAGGAAATAACCATTGGCGCATGCGACCATTAATTTAGGACAATGTACAGCAAGCAAAAAACCACCAGCTTTATGCAAGCCAATGCTGATAATTTTCTCCACCAAGGGAGTTCTTTTCTCAGACTGCATTCTCCTCTAAAAATCATCTAAATCCATGTGCCCCAGATTCATATCCCTCACTCCAGAGAGACCATTCTCCACAATGGAAGCCATGGGGGTCCCTTGGAATTTAAACTTCATTTTTATGTGTTCCAAAAACTAGAAAACAAGAGACTCAGAGATACACGCAGAGAGCAAAGGATGAGGCAAGACACCACCAACAGAGAATTCTTTGTGCAGATACATCAGAAATAAAAATCTCTAACTCCTCAAAGAAGATATGAAACCTTTATAGAGAGAAAGGAAAGAGTTGCTAGTTATGCTGACCTATGAGTATGGAACTATGCTGAAATTTCACACGTAGCAGACTAGCCATTTGTTCTTCTGCAACGCGTTCCTTTGCACATAATAACACCTTAGGTAGCTTAAGAATTAATCCAAGTCACTTCTTATAAATTCACCCAAGAAAGATATTAAATATTGGCGACAAATTTGCCATTATAACTCATAAATACATGCTTTGACTTTCCCTCCAAGAATTGTGCCACTGTGTCTACATGTATCTCAAATTGAATGCAAAGTGACAAGTGTCATTCTTCTGTATAGTATGCCAGTGCAGCTAACACCACTCAAGAAAGTGTGCTACGTGAAGTCACCGAGTTAGACAAAAGATTAACTCTTGAACTAGAAGTCTGAGATTCAAAACTTCAAGGAATCCCTGACTTCCTGACTACAAAGGAAAGATTTCATATGGAGACACAACAAAACACTAAGTTGGCAAGTCGGGCAGTTCAAGAACTTGCGAACCTGTTGACTTCACTTCAAAAATGCAAAGGATTGCTGACTTACCAAAGTGACTAAGTGAATTTGGCCCGAAAGGAGCAACTAAGTGAAAAATGCCGACAACGAATGGAAGGGAAAAACAAAGAATGGGTTAAGACACCTCTTTAAAAAAAGGGGGCAACAGCTAGCTCTAATTGGGGACAAGGACTCGAGAGGACACAAAGAACCCAGGCAACACATGGCGAACAAGCCTTATTCAAAAGGGCAATAGAGTCACACCAAAAATGAGATAACACACAACAAAAATAGAACAAGGAAAGAGACTATGTTATAGGGTTGGACTCAGAAACTCTACCAATTACATAATTTTAGATCTCGCCCATTATAGGCAAGAGGTAGTGGTGTTTCATTAGGGTAAGCCAATAGAAAAGCATTCTCTCCCACAACTTCTCTGATCTTGAAAGTGCCTTTACACAAAGAATCAAATGTCTTATGTGCACCTTTTGATTCCCTTCTCTTATCCCATAATAGAACAAAATTTCCCACAACAAAGTTCCTCTGTCTAGCCTTTTTATCAAAAATCCTTTTTATAGTCTATTGATACTTAGCAATCCTATCCACAACAACTTCTCTCTACTCTTCCAGATGGTGTAGGTATATTATCCTCTTCTCTAGTGATGACTGAAACTGTTCATCTTCAATTGCCTTCTGCAAATTCAATGCAGACAGTTCTAGTGGAATAGGAATTGCACTATCGATGCCATAGACTAGCTAGAAAGGAGACATACCAATTTCTCTTGTATATGTGATCCTATCAGCCCAAAGAGTATCATACAAATTTTTATGCCATCCCCTTTAGTTTTCTTCTACCAGCTTCTTGACAATAGAGATGAGATTTTTGTTGCTTGATTCTGCCTGTCCATTGCCTTGTGGGTAGTAGTCAGATGAATGAGCAAGGTAAATACCAAAATCATAATAGAAAAGAGTAATCTTTGCAAAAGAAAAACTTGAAGCATTATCAGTCACCAACTTCTTGGGCACATCGAACCTGACTAAAATGTTCTCCTTAAGAAAGGTGCAAACAACCTCAGAAGTAGTACTCTTCACTGGGACAACCTCTACCCACTTGGTAAAATAATCTGTTGCTATTAAAATATGAGTGTGTCTAGCACTGAAATTGGGATTGATTGGTCCAATGAAGTCTAAACCCCACTGCTACAACAGTTCATCTATAACCACCAGTCTCAAAGGCAAGGCAGCTAACTGAGGTCTACCAGTGAACTTTGAACACTTTTCACATTTTGCTACTAATTATAGGCATCTTTGAATATGTCTGGCCAGTAAAAGAATTGCCTTAATATCCTGAAGGCTGTCGCTGAAGCAGAAAAATGTCCTCCATAGGCTTCATTATGAAAAGTTTCTAGTAACCTCTTTTGCTACTCCTTATCCACACGTCTTAGGAATGTCCCATTTATTCCTCTTTTATAAAGGTTACCTCCCCAGATAACATATTTATGTGCCTTCAGCTTCAGATTTCTCCTTTCCTTGGCAGAGAAGTGAGATGGACAATCACCATAAGTTAAGAAATAAGAGATATTTGAGAACCGATCATCAGTATTACGAGTAAAAAGAACCAAGGGCAATTCTTCCTTTTCTCCAACCTCATTTACAGAAATCATTCTACACAATCCCTTACCTCTGACCAGATTAGTGGGTCTGATCTCAATATCATACTCCTGAACTTTAGCTATCCAGGTTCCCCTATTGTTACATCTAATTTCTTGCTGAGTGAGAATACTTTTCATAGCAGATTCAGGAACATACACAACAACATGTGAGTGTAGTATATAAAATCTGAAACTTTTCAAAGCTTTAACCATTACATATATGCATGTTTCTCCAAAGAAGAGTATTTAAGCTCATATTTCTTCAATTACACACTCATGAAAGCAATGGGAGCATCAATCCCATGTTCATCTTTCTGTAATAAGATGGCAGATAGATTATGTTCAAAGGCATAACAATAGATGATAAAATCATTCTGAAAATTAGGATACACAAATGTGGGTGCATCAGCAATGGCCTTTTTTATGTCCTCAAATTCTTTCTTCCCTTCAGCACTCCATCTAAAGATAGGATTATTCTTTATCATTTCTGCAATGTGTCTGGTCAGCTCAGCAAAATCAGGAACAAACCTCCTTAGAAAGTTTACCTGACCAAAAAAGGACCTCATACTATTCTTGGTTGCAAGCAGACTTAGCTATTAGATTGCCCTAACTCTCTCTGGATCAATTTTTATCCTATCTTTCTAGACAATATGCCCTAACAGTTTTCCTTTAGTGACTGCAAAGATTGACTTCTTAGGGTTTAGAGAAATACCATTTTCCCTATAGCGTTGTAAGACCACCTCCAAGTCATGCAAGTGATTAGCTCTTTTCTTAGAGAAAACTGTTAAGTCATCAAGGTATACTACTATGATTTTGTTCTTCAAATCACCAAAAGTCAGGTCCATTGCTCTTTGAAATGTGGCCCCAGCATTAATGAGATCAAAAGGCATCCTATTATATGCAAAAATGCCAATAGGGGTAGTAAAAGCTATTTTATGTTGATCTTCTCAAGCCACCTCAATTTGGTTGTATCCTAAAAATCCATCAAGCATAGACATCATCTCTGAACTAGACATGGTTTGTAAAATATGATCCATTACTGGTAAGGGATAATTATCTTTCAGAAAAGCCTGATTCAAATTCCTAAAATCAACACAAATCTGAATCTCCCCATTCTTCTTCCTAACATGCACAATATTTGCCACCCAAGTAGAGTGGTGAATAGGGTAGATGATTTTAGCCTTCAACATTTTGTCAATTTCATTGAAGATGGCTTCATCTATTTTTGGGTTATAAGTCCTCTGCTTTTGTCTAAAAGGTATGGTGCCAAGCTTCAAGGGAATATGATGCTGCATTTCTCCATTTCTAAACTTCTTAAGATCAGCATAACACCATGGAAAAACATCCTTTTATATGATAAGAAGAGAAATTAAACGTTCCCTTTCTTCTTTGGAACAACATTTACCAATGTACACAATCTTAGGATCAGCTTCAGTACCAATATTCACCTTATCATAATCAGCTGAAGTTGTAATGGAAACTTTATTCTTCTTCTTGAGGTATTGATCATGCTGATTAAAAAGATCTTCAAGAGAGACAAGTCCCTTAGGAATCTTATTTTCTTTTAATTGCACAACTCCTGAGCTTGAGTCATTAGAGGACTCCATTTCTCCCTCCAAAACATCGTTACTATCATCACTACTACCTTCAAAGAACACATTAGCAAATGATTCAGCCTTTTCAAGAAACAAAATAATTTGCTAATTAGAATTAAAAACTTGCCAGTGATTAACATTTTTAGGAACACTAGGCATGCACACTACTTCAATCATGTATGATTTATTCTTGAAATCTGGATGTGGTAATAAAAGAGATGTGCGGACAGCTAAAGAATCAGTCCTAGAATTTTGTTCTCTAGGTATTGCCTCTATGGAGAAAGCATCAAAATCTTCAATACAATCCCATACTCTATTTCGATAATGCCTTAATCTATCATTTTTAACTATGTACAACTTTATTACCTTCTTAACAATTAATTCAGCCTCTCCCTTAACCTTCAATTGTTTCACACCTCTTTCTTTGGCTAGTTCTAGGCCTGATAATAAGGCCTCATATTCTATGGTATTATTAGTGTTCTCAAACTGCAATTTGAAAGAAAAAGGAAAGGAATAACCATCAGGTGAAATTAGAACAACCCCTACCCCTGACCTCATGGTAGAACAACTCCCATCAAATCCCAGAGTCCATAACTCATCGACCAGGTCAGGACTGATTAAACTCATCTCTTCATCCCATGTTGATGTACACATGTAGGTACCTGGTCCAGTTTCTACAAACAAGATGTCTACCCTAGGGTCTCCTAATTTAAGCACGGTAAACTTGGTTTTGGGTTCAGGATTGAGACAGACTTTCTTCCCTTCCATAGGTATTAGGGTGTGTGACCAATCCATTTGAATTTCTCCACCCAGGTCCTTATAGAAACTACAACTTAAGAGCATTCCATAACTGGTAGGTATGTCAGACACAAGAATAGTTAGTTTCAATCTTTTCTTTGGAAAGGTAGCCAAAACAGTTTGAGCATCTTTAATTTGACCTAGGATGGGTACTAGAGAACTGTCCATTGAGAAGCATTTTCCATGGGAGGGTGTATAGGATAATCCTAGGGCTTTAGCAACTTGATGAGGCATAACATTTTCTGAGGCTCCAAAATCAATAACACAATTACTGAGCTTATAACTAGTAATGTACAAGGAGACATAAAAAGGTGCTAGTTTGTTAAAAGGATTCTAGGGACCAGGATCTTGAGAATAGGTATTTGAAGAATTCTGGTTCTTGGAAAGCATTTTAGTATCATTGGACACATGAGCATTAAAATTTGAAGGGGAGGATTCGTGTTTGATATATCTAACTAGTCTATCAAGCTCAAATGGATTAAGCTTCAAATATTCAGCTTGAGAAATTTCAATTTTGTATTCTTGCATGATTCTACAATATCAAATGAATTTGAGACATGACCTTTAGAAGATGAAGTAGATGGTACCTCGGTAGCTGCAACTTTGGGTGTCGTGTTCTCTATTTTCTTAGCCTCATTTTTTCTGGTCAAGATATATTTAGGGGCAGAGGTAGAATTGCTGGACTGACCCTGAGTGTTCTGACCTCTTTGTGTTTGTTGGCCTCTAGTAAATACCACACAGTTGGAGTTGTCAACTTCAGTATATACATCTTCTCCACTCCCTTCGTCTGATTCATACTCAAAGAAATTCACACCAGCATCACTAGGTGCGGGAGGTTCCTCCACCAAGGGCTCTTCAATATGCTCATTCATGGAAAGAATTTGCATAAACCACATCATCTTGGAGTAGGACGCCCCATCATGGTTAGAGGTGAGATGGAAATTGCAGACCATATGCTTACTTTTACTTGTCGATGGTCCTTTAACAGCTAACAGTTGGGTAGGACCTGACAATTGCAATGTCTAATTATAACCCCATTGAGGAGATTGTTGAGGACCTTTGGGCATCTGACATTTCAGTGTGATAAAGTCATTTGCCAACCTTTGAATAACTGGGTTTGTTGAACTGGTTACTGCAAGTTTACCAGTTTGTAACTCCCTTTTCCATTTTCCCGTAGTAATCAAATTATCTTCCATAATGATATCCAATGATTGGGTGTCATCTATGTTAGGGACTCCTTGCCTTTTAATAGCAGAACTGGCATCAGGTGGCAATGAATTGATAAAGAAACACAACATTAATCCATCTCTAGGTCTGACATTTTTAGGGATTCTATTTGCAAGCCTATTGAACTTGGCTACATATTCTCTCATTTGTTCATGAATCTCCTTCTTCATAGAGGATAGTTGAGCCACTAATGTGTTCTCATTGTCAGTAGTTTTGAATCTATCTTCAAATCACTACCTCATTGTAGCCCAATCTCTAATAGAGGCATTGGGAAGGTGATAAAACCATTCAGCAACTGCATCAACTGGTCAGTGATTCAACAAACAGCCTAACAAACACATCTTCATGTTGAACCCTAAGGATGGAACACATAGCAAAGAAAGCATTAAGGTGCTCTTGGGGAGTAACCTTTCTGCCACCCCTAAACTTAGGTAGAATTTTTCCTGATCCCCTAAGCAGATCATGCAAGTTAGTACCAAGGCTGAGTGGTCTGATGGCAGCACCTCATGGAACAGGTGGAGGCTGTGGATGAGCCATATTGAAAGGAGGGAAATTTACTTTTAAAGGTAAGACAATACCATGTAGGGTTAGGCTTTGACAAGATGAACTAGCGGCACTTCTTGTGGGTGGAGGAGAGGATGGTTTGCTCAAAGATTTGACCTTTCTTCTAGGAGGGTAGGGAGTAAAATTTAAAGATTGGAGCAAATCAAAGTCAATATCAGCTATACCCTTTTTCATACCTCCTCGTGTATATCTTTTCATAGCCCACTTCTACAAATTTAATAATAAAACAATTAAGTAGAGTCGCCAAACCACTTACTGGTTATTACGAGGAAGAGCTGGTCTTACAAGATTTTGATTCCCTGGTCTGGTAGTGGGGTTTCTTGGCCTATTGTTAGGGACTACTTGGATTTGCAAAGGCCTTTCTCTTTGTGGCATAGGAACAATTCCTCCAATGAAAATTATCTCCTGGGCATCAGCAAAATGATGTACATTTTCTGCTATAATCTCACCAAGCTCTTCTTCTTCTTCTAACACTTCATCAACTTGATGATACTATTGATTGGTTCTTCTAGTCTACCAAGCAACAAGCCTAAGGCTAGTAATAATGTCTTCTTGGTCTTCTACTAGCCAATCAATGTTAGGCTGCAAAACTAGTGCACATCTTCTGCGAAGAACCATAAAGTACAACCAAGCAACTCACAAAGATGATACAACAAATTTTTCCCTAGTAGAGTCGCCAAAAATCTGTTGGTTAGTAGATTTGTCACCTAACTCTATATACTCACACCTAGACAAGTGACAAATGTAATCAACAATTGAGCCCGATATATTGGTATTCTACACAGGCTATCTGCTTATTTAACAAGGTGCAGCTACCTTCAACAGATATTCTAAGGAATATAAACTTGAGGTTGCTTTTAACTAGAAAGAAAGATAAAGGCAAAGCTTTTAACCAAAAATCTATAAAGCCAAATCTACAACTCTAACTGTAACTCTAGAAGTTCACAGACTTCCAATTGCATAACATATATTGAAGGTATCATACATACGCACATGAATTCACCACCTTAAATGAAATATCAATAGATAGATTATTCAAAGCAGTGAGCAAGATTTATTAACATCTAACCATGAAAACACATGAATACCATTAACATCAGTAGAACACATCCAACTTAAGAAGAACATGAATTCAAATAATCATAACACAAAGTCCATGATCATGCAAATCTCCACTCTATTAACTGTATTGCATATATCACAGTAGCTGAAAAATAAAATTATCTGTCACCCTTTCCAAAAACAAAGTTTTGTAAACAGATCAATAATTTGACCAACCATCTAGATTATATAGTTAGGCCAAACCATAACTATCTTGAAAACAATAACCACTTCTTGAAACAACCAATTAAAAGATTGTTTAAACAATAATTATAATAAAGGGCCCTCCAGAGCTAATAGTTTTAGAGAAAGCATGAAATTAAAAATCAATTCAGAACTTGCAAGTCCCCATTGCCATCGTCCACCTCATCCATCTCTTTGTCTTACCTTGACTGTCCGCCTCCTCCAATGCCACTTTGCGTCTCTTGGGGTACACGTGCTCACAATCTAGCTTTGTATGCCCTGTATTTGTTGATACAGGTGATAACACCATGCCAAGTGGAGATCTGGTCATGCCGATACAATGCTTCATTTTCATTATAGCCCAGTCAAACTCAGTCACTTTACGATATACTTCATCGATGCCACTTCTACAAGTGCTAATGTAGGTTGCCAATCTAGAAAGTCTCCCCAATGACTCCCCTATAATTGCATTGTAATTTACTATCTCCTTTGTCACTACCTTTTTGAAATTTTGTTTGATCACCTTAACATCCAATAGTTTTTCATCATCAGATCCATTAGCCTCTACCTCTAATGTAGAAAAATCTCTTTTAATCCTCATCATCTCTTTGTAATAAACTGCAACTACCTTTCCCATCTCTTCTTCAGCTGCAGAAATAATACAAATTTTCTATTCTAATGTGTCAGCCCACACAGTGGTATCCAACTCGTTAGTATCAACTATGACTTCTTCAGCCATTAGAATACTGAGGTCCATGTTGGCAATTTCCTGTACTTTCTTAGAGGCTAAATTCAAACTGTGGTGGGCACTTCGAGCTTTCTCAAATTCTACTATCAAAACTTCTCTTTTAGCATGTATGGAATCAAACAATTTCATTGCCTCCTTGATAAATATGAGACCATTGAAGATGATCTTCTCAACCCATTGGTCTATATCTTTTCTCAGAGACAATGAATTTTTAACTTGTTGAAGCAGATTCAGGTCAAGAGTATGGAGTTTGACAGTGGAAGATGTTCCAGTTGAGGGAGTTATCGCTTTACCAATTGAATTGGCAAAAGAGGACAGAGAACTTACATGTGGTAGTAGCTTCAAATTTTCATCTTGCAAGCCTTTCACCCTTTTAGAGATGTTGTCAACTAAATAGTGCATATGATACAGATCACCTTCGGTAGTTGATGGCCCTAGATCCACTAGCTTACCCTGAAGTCTGCTTTAGTTATTTCATCCTCATTTTTCTCGACTAGTGGGCTTGCAATTTCTAAAAAATGGTTTCCCGAGGTGGCATCAGTCACTATTTTGGACATTCTCTTTGCATGTTTGGGTTTTGGAACCATCTATAACAAACTGGCAACAGTATCGATGCCTTCATCAGCTGGAATGGTGTACCTCTTCTTCTTTTGGACTACCTTTTTCAACTAGTTTGGGGATGAGACTGGTGCATTAGTGGCATTGGTAGTTGCCATTATTGGTGTAGGATGAGGGTTTTGCTTAGACATCTCTTTTGTTGAAGGGAATTTGGTGGACTGAGTAATGAATGCAACAAATTATCTTCTCCAATTTGCGAGAAGATGAAAGAATCAGAATCACTTACATGATTGCTCGACGGGGGCACATGGTCTGCTTTAGATAAAGAAACCAATCTGATATTTCTCTTTTTTACTTGAACATCTTTCTCATAGATAGTTTTTAACTTGTCAATCTCCTCAGGTGGCCCTTCACCATCACCATTTGATTGTGAGCTGACTCTTTGCAAAGTCAGGTCCAAACTAGATGATCTTCTATGCGAGGTGGCAGTCTGGGATCTGACTTGATTCTGAGAGGCTGAGTCCGTTGGTCTTGTTGAACTAGTACACTCCTTGGCCTTTGTCTTTAACCACTTTTCTATTTTCCTTAAAACATGAAATGACAACAACATAATATCGGTAACCTCCTTTTCAAACCATTTTATTGGAGGCAAAGGTTCCCTTGACACTGTATCATATTCTCCACCCAAAAAATCTAAAAAAGCATCATTATATCTAGGACCTGAATGTTCAACTTGAAGGCACAGACTTTATCAACATTCAACCTCATCCATTTCCTCCTCTAAACTTCTCTTTCATCAATATAGTCCTCTCAATTTAAATCTTCAAGTTGAGGAAGATGTGAGTAGGAACCACCTCCATGCATGTTTTCTTTTATAAAATTTTTGCTGTCAAATGATACATGGGGAGACAAACTATGAAGGTTGAATTCAGACAACAACTTATCCACATTCCAAGCACCATCATTGCTTTTGCATGAATAAAAAGACAAAGACATAGGAAAAGAATATCCTTTCTTTTTCATTCCCTGGTATTTGACATTTACTGTTTCCATTTGGTGGCATACTTCCACCAACACCAATTAATCAGAGGGGTACCAAGA
Source organism: Cunninghamia lanceolata (assembly GCA_027924645.1). NCBI lineage: Eukaryota > Viridiplantae > Streptophyta > Pinopsida > Cupressales > Cupressaceae > Cunninghamia > Cunninghamia lanceolata. The sequence goes on from BSBN01000391.1 coordinate 19,449,076, forward strand.
CAATTTTAGTGGGGCATTTTCATAACCCCTGATTCTCAAATATGAGAAGCGACCAAATTGAATATAAATACTCCCAAATTTTTTGACCAATGCAAATGCTTCTATAGAAAACCTTTTCTCTATTGAGCCATCAATTCTTTTAGCTAATATCATAGAAAAAGCATCATTCACACATCTAAAATATTTCATACCTTCACTTCTTTGCAATTTAGGAAAAATTTGATACATAGGCGTACTTGCCGAAAAACCCCTTTGAGTCCTCAGACCAGGCCAAGCAGGCTCTTTTTGAGCCAAGATATAGACCCACTGGGAACACATGTGAAATCCCATGCTTCGTGTAAAATTCACCAGTTGCTCATGTAGACAATTGCTAATGATTTTCAGCCAATCAATTTGGTGATCTCCATAATTTAATAAAATAAACCTCCACATCCAAAACTTGAAAACATCTGACTAGGTACTCCTGACTACTCTATTTAGCAAGGTAATCATATCTGAGAGTTTGTCTTTGAAATGGCTCCTTTTCAGATTAGCAGGCAGCTGAGACTTACCAATCTTTTCTTCTTCTAGCTAATTATTGGCATTGCAGGTATGACACCATTCCCTTTTCTCATTATAGTAATTCCAGGCCGAGGATATAGAAACATCGACATTATCTTCATGTTCTTCCAAATTCAGGGCCGAAGCAACAGATTTAGAATCAATTCTTGCCACTACAAGCCCATTGGGAGTCTTTATCTCCTGAGAGTTTGGGAAATAACCATTGGCACATTTGACCATTAATTCAGGACAATGCATAGAAAGCAGAAAACCACCAGCTTTATGCAAGCCGCTGCTGATAATTTTCTCCACCAAGGGAGTTATTTTTTTAGACCACATTCTCCTCCAAAAATCATTTAAATCCACATGCCCCAGATTCGTATCCCTCATTCCAGAGAGACCATTCTCCATAATGGAAGCCACGGGGGTCCCTTGGAATTTAAACTTCATTTTTATGTGTTCCAAAAACCAAAAAACAAGAGACTCAGAGATACATGCAAAGAGCAGAGGATGAGGCAAGACACCACCAACAGAGAATTCTTTGTGTAGAGACATGGGAAATAAAAATCTCTAACTCCTTAAAGAAGATATGAAACCTTTATTTAGAAAAAGGAAGAGTTGTTAGCTATGCTGACCTGTGAGTATGGAACTGTGCTGAAATTTCATACATAGCAGACTAGCCATTTGTTCTTATGCAACGCATTCCTTTGTATATAATATCACCTTAGGTAGCTTAAGAATTAATGCAAGTCACTTCTCATAAATTCACCCAAGAAAGATATTAAATATTGGCAGTGAATTTGCCATTATAACTCATAAATGCATGCCTTGACTTTCCCTCTAAGAATTGTGCCACTGTGTCCGCACGTACCTCCAATTGAATGCAAAGTGACAAGTGTCATTCTTCCATACAGTATACCAGTGTAGCTAACACCACTCAGGAAAGTGTGCTATGCAAAGTTAGTGAGTCAAACAAAAGATGAACTCTTGAACTAGAAGTCAGAGATTCAAAACTTCAAGGAATCCCTGACTTCCTGACTACAAAGGAAAGACTTCATATGGAGACACAATAAAACATTAAGTCGGCAAGTCAAGCAGTTCAAGAACTTGCGAACTTGCTGACTTCACTTCAAAAATGCAAAGGATTGCCAACTCACCAAAGTGACTAAGTGAATTTAGCCCGAAAGGAGGAACTAAGTGAAAAAGGCCAACAACGAATGGAAGGGAAAAACAAAGAATGGGTTAAGATACCTCTTTAAAAAAAGGGGGCAACAATGAACAAGGTGCATGTAATGAAAGTGGTTCTCAAGAGTACTACAATGGTAGTGGGGATCCTAGAGAACATCTAGAGAATTTTCTATTAAATGACAATTATAGACATAAGAATGAAAAATAATTGATTGATATCTTTGATCACACCTTAAAAGGGAAGCTAGAATATGGTGTAATGTTCATGGAACAAGTTTATTTACTTTTATGTAGTTAGCATGTTCTTTTGTTGCCTTCTTTCCTTCTATTATTGCATAACTTTAAATAATGGTTGTTGTTCATGTTTTCCTTACTTTAAATCATGTGTCATCACACATCTTGAAAGGGTTAAATGGGACATACATAAACTTATCCAAGCCAATCCCTAGTCTTCCCATGACAATTTTTATTCCAATGAAAATTTAATTGTAGCCCACACAACACCATGTACGATTATCAAATAAAATTTACCAAACCCCACCCATTAATGGTGCAGGGAGGCCTTTAGAAATGATAAGATATTGTATTATATGTCATACATATGATGCTTACTATAATAAAAAGAATTATACCACTCCCATTTCTCTTTTGGAACTATTAATCTCGTTGTCCACTATGTGTTTCATCTAGAGCCCCTTAGGAATATAATTTTACAGAACATTTACAATCAACTCAAGAAAAAATCTCCCTTTGGGATTTACTAAAAACTACATCTCATAGAGATATATTTTATCAATCCCTAGAAAAGATCTCCATTCAACCCTCAATTCAACTAACAAAGACTACTTCTATGATTAAATCAATTCATGACATATATGTATCTAATATAGAGATTCCATTTGAAACCATTATACAAGAATATCTCCCTTCAGTCATTGTCACTAGTTAACAAACATGAGGATAAAAAGAGTTCTTATCAATAGTGGTTTAGGATTAATATTTATAGTATAAATTACCTAGTGTGTTCCTGGATTGATTATTAAAACTTAGACATGTCTAATTTAACCATTTGAGGTTTTGAGAACATTAGTTAGAAACTTCTAGGGGTTATCACCTTACCCATCATAGTAGTACTTATGATTCTTAATACATTATTCTATGTCATGTTAGGAAACTTGCATATAACCTACTTTTGGGATCGTCATTGCTTCATGCAATGAGGGTTATCTCATATACACTTGATAGATGTCTAAAGTTTAGGTACAATAATTAATCTTATACCATTTATGATGACAAAGCACCATTTCAACATTATCAACTTACCATATGGGATGCCATATTTTATGCAACCACGTAAATTTGTCCTATTATTCAAACATTCACTAAATAGAGGTGACCTAAGAAATGACAAGAACAAAGTGTCTTTAGAACTCTACCTAAGCATTCTACTAACCATGGTGACCTATCCTTTACATATACATTACCTCAACCAGAGGACAACTCCTGTAATCTATTACTAGGTGATGATTGGGGGTCCCTACACTTTACCCATTGTTCTTTTGGAGAATACAAGGTTAATCATATAGATTTTTGAATCTCTCAAATACATATGGACCCTCATGAATTTGGAAAATCTCCACAAAACATCACTCCATAATATGATATTCCTCCAATATCATCCCCCCTAATGAGTATTCCTCTAACCTCATTTGTACCATGAGTGTTCCTCCAAAATCATCTCCTAAAGAAAATGATTCTCTAATATCATCTCGTAAAACAAATTTATCATCACTAAAAATAAAGATACCTCTTTTGTAATCACCACTAAAATCAAAGTAGCACATGACATAAATCTCAATCTAAAAATACCACAACAAAGTCAAAATCCTTCCATTCCCTAGAATTGGAAAAAATATATGGTAAAGGTTTTCAAGTATTGGTGCATAACAAATTCCATGGACAAGGTTTGGGATGTAATGAACAATGCATTAGGGAAGCCTTTCAACTAGACACCTGAAGTAATAGAGTAGGTCTAGGGTATCACCCAAAAATTTGTAAGAATGATATCAACTATGATTATTATTTGATCTATTCTAATAGTCTTCTATCAATCTATTTTTATTTTCTTGATGAAAAACTTTCTAATGCTTTTGTTTTATAGATTTTATATATTCTAACATTGCTCGTTGTGCAAGTTTTTTTTTTAACATGACTATTTTGTAGATTCCCAATTTGGGGGCATGTTCTCCTTTCGTGGAGAGTTTCTAAATATCCTCTATATTATAATTTGAGGAATTCCTTTTATGTTATTTACTTACTAGACCCTACTAAAGTGGGGGGAAAATGTAAGATAAAAAATTACATGCCTTGCAGTTTTGGTACTACAAATTGATCTCAATTTAGCATCCATATCTCCTAGCTTATTTTTTAGGTTCATTTGGCCTTATCCTGGACTTTATCCCACTCTTAGTGCTAACGTGAGTCTTGTATTTTTGTATATAAATGTCTTTTCTATGTAAGTCCATACATTTTTTATGTTAGTCTTCTGCCATGCTATCATTTCATGTCTTTATCAAGCTTGTTGTACTTGGACTCTAGTGTAGTGTGTGGATGACATTGTGATGTACTTGAATCCACTAAATTTTTAGTTGTACAACAACTATTTATTTTGATACTTCCACCTTGCTATGATTGGGCATGTAGTGTAACTAATGTTGGACAAATCCTAATGGCTAGTGCCTAAGTGTGCCTTTGCATCTTCCATTCTAATCTCATTTTTGGCATTTCATTCAATCAATCTATTCATTCTACACTCTCAATCAAACGACTTCTCAAAATTTGGAAATCTTGTGATGCAATTTTGAGCTTGTGAACATGAGTGACACATTTCTAGCACTAGTTTTCCTTGGTTCTTCATTAGTTAAAGAATAGTGATTTGTGATCTTAGCATAATATCATCCACATTCTTGTGTTGTTAGTGATACTATTTTAAGCTCTTTATTTATTTCTATTTCTTTATTATTATTTTAGTTTCTCTTTATGTTTTAATTTCTATTATTGGCATTTAGAGGTTGTCATCTCCATTTACATCCATCCATACACACTAGGGTATTAATCCTTGTAGATCTAGGATTTAATTCTTATAGATTTTAATTTCTTTTAATATTATTAGTCCTAGACATAAGCAGGCAAAGTGCACACACTTCCAATTTTTCTTTTATTTAATTGGCTGGCCATGGAGATCAAAAGACCAAATAGGGGCTTTCCCATTCTTGGAAATCTCCTAAACAACCCCAAACTTTCCTCTTTATCATAGCTACAAGTTTTAGAGATTCTCATAGACAAAAGGTTTTTTCTCTCTCATATTTTTATCTTTGTTATTACATTTCATTTATTCATTTCAACTTAAAATTGTTGTTTAGAATACTTTCCTTTGTTCTGGTTATTTCTAGAAGTTCCTAGTATATATTGCCTCTTTCTGTTGTTTTGTTGCATGCAAGAAATTTAGAGATCCATATAGAAATTTTACATTTTACAATTATTTCAAACGATAACATGTAGACAATGTTAGGGATTGCATGTAGAAGATATCAATTAAATGCAAACAAAGATTAAACAGAGGAATGAAAATACACAGAAATAATAATAGCGAGAGACAAGTTTTAACATGGTTCACCCAAACTCAGGCTACATCCACCAATAGAGAGTCCAATATTATTATTCAATAAATCAAAAACGATTACAACTAGCAATCCTTGCAACTCAATACTGCTACAAAATGCTATAATACATCAATGGAAACCCTAACCCTTAGCCGCTTTTATCAAGCCTTATGTTGGTTACAAAAATGGGATTTTTTTATGACCCCGCAAGGGGCGCTACCCCTTGACCCTGTCTTGGAGGCATTGCCCCCAAATCCTTGCAAGGGGCGCTGCTCCTTGACCCCGTTAAATAATTTGGGGGGAAACTGCACTAATAAAAGTGGGGTAAATTTAACCTCTGATTCTGATTAGGCTCCATCTAACAACAGACAAGACTACAATGCATTAAAGGGATGACAATACACCACACTAGTGTCCTATACAATGGGTTGTTCATGTTGTTTGTTGTGTTTGTTATGATTTATTCTTCTATATTGTGAACTCTATTTTTGATTCTATCTTTTTGATTCTATTTATTCACATTTTATTACCTAGCTCTCTTTCTTGCTTGTTCAAACATCATTTAATAGGAGGGAAAATGTATAAGTAAAGCTAGCTTATTTCTATTATTTGTTAGTCAAAATAGTAAACTAGAGAAAAATACAAAAACATTAGATCTCCTAGCTTTATCTTGTATTTTGTGAGATAGTGGTAATCTTAAGTTAATTTAAACAACTAAAACCACTTTCTCATCCTTACATCTAGTTGACTCAAAATGAGATTTAATGAATTTAAATGCTCATCTATAGAGCTCCTTCCTTTATTTGTAAGCAATAAAATTTTCTTTTTAAATAAAGCTTGTTTGCTAAACTCTTCATTTAATAGACCTCATCAATTCTTTTCCACAAACTAAAAGTCATAGCCTCCTTTGACACATTTAAGAGAATTGAATCCATAAGGTACAACTAAATGGTACCCCATGATTTTTTATAAATCTTTCTCCAATCTTCATTAGACATTTTTGTAGGTTTTCCTTCCTATGAAACTACTCTCCATACACCTCCCTCCTCCAAGAGATCCTCCATTTTTAGTTTCCATAACTCAAATCTAGAGCCATGGGACTTTTCAATCTTTGATTATTATGTGCTTTCCATGGATTCTCTAACGACACTTAGATCTACAAAACCACTAAAAAATACTCCCACTACAACCATAAAAACCCAACAACACTACAAGAAAGGAATCCCCTTCTACAATCTAACCAAAGATTTGATACCAAATGTTCACATAATATGGTAAATAACACAAATAGAAATATTAACAATGTAGTGATTTAATCATGTTACATATGAAAATGGGGTTGAATGAAAGATGTAAAATGCATATTTAATTAGATTCAATCAAACCCTTCTTTCACACATACATTCAAGGACATAGATCGAGCTAAGTCACAACTATGATAGAGGTCCTAGATATAGGTCTAATGTCACTATGATATGATTGGAAAGATAGAATAGATTGATATTTTGTTATAACCCTAATTTGATTAGGCCTAAATCCCTAACTATGCAAAATTGTAATCAATCGGATGAATCCGAACAAATGCTCACACAAGAAGGCACTAAATGCAAATTAGAAACATACCAGGATTTAAATTTCAGAAAGAAAAAACTTCAAGGATGAAAGAGCGGCCTCTAGTGTCCAATGTTGTACTTTTTTTGAGGGCTTGGAACCAAAATATATTTTAGACTATAGACTGCTCAGAGATTTCCAATAATTCTAAATTGGAGGACAAAAGAGAAAGCACCTATGTCTAATCAGGGATATTTTCTATCATTTTCTTCAGATCTAGAATATTTATGCTTTGTACTGACTTCCCAAAATTCCTCTCCACAAGATCTGGCACCTGTAACTTGCAATCATAAGAGGGGGGTTGGGGGTTGTGGTGTTAAGGAGCTTTCCTCGGTCAAACCCTGGAATGTCATTCAAGCCTTCCAATACCATTGTTAGAGAGAGTGTATTTCCTTGGTGGACAAAGAAAAAAGCAAATTATATGATAAATTGATTGAAACACACAAAATAGATGTCACCTCGGAGGTAAAGCTCTCACGAGGAGATGAATATCTTTCACGCCATGAGGAGATGGATTGATGAAGACAAATCTGCAACAAACAAGTACAAACACAACACAATACTACTCTGCAACATAATGAAAGCCTTGAATATCCTTAGCATAATGTCACAAGTTTGCATTATCCATCTAGGTGTAAAATGAAGTCATTAATCTACTTAAATATGCATTCCCACTAAACTTTCATAATTCAAACTTGAGATGCTGACAAGGGAAACCTTTTTAACGATCACAATCTAACATTCAAATTTGGGACCTCAAAAAATTAGAGCTGGACTAGGGTGCATGCGCCTAAGTCTAGGGGCCTATTTTGGGTCCAGATTAAGCTTAAGGTTCACCCCTAGACCCCATTTGACATGGGTTTTGGGGGATTTTTCTCTGAAATTCATTCTAAACATGCATGATTAATCCTAAGGGACCTAGGAGCTAAACTTAGGAGGTAAAAGTCCTAGGGGAACATTTTATGACATAACAAATCTAATAATGATGTTATTAAGCCAATAAAATTTATCAATTAAATAGTGCAGAAGCAAGTAGAAATCAACAAACTCATAAAATACAAACCATATAGATAATAGATATGTGGAGAAATACTTGTGATAAAAACTACACCCCAAAGAGACCTAAGCTTGTATTATTCCAAAAAATTTAGTACACTAATACAATCCACTTATCCCTTTAACTATAGTTTAATAGCATTAGAGTAGCTATAAAAGAACCTTACTTTCCACTATCATGATGTAGGAACATCTAGGGTGTAAGAGAAATAATGAATCACGCAAAAATATTTTCTTTCATATTTGTTTATTTTTTGTAGGTTTAAAATGATGTTCTAGTCATCTTTTGATCACCACAACTAGTGGTTATCATTAGAAAAGCATATACTTAGTTCCAGGATCATTACTAAACATATTAGAGTCTAGTCTAGAGTCACTATATCAATTCTAGGATGATTCAAGGAGATTTATAACAACACTTAGTTAAATTTCTAATCTTATTGGTCCTAAGGAGGTTCATGGTAGAACTTACATTTCCATTGCATTTATTCCAAAAGGTTCCCTTCTACACATTTCAAGGTTACATTTTTCATGTAGCATCAAGATTTGCCCCACCTTGTGGCCAATACTAATCAATCCTAAGGATAAAGTCTCACTATATAAGAATCAGTCATAATTTCATTCAACATGGTCAAGTAATTAGAGATGGGGAATTAGATGTTGATTAGACTGTTTGTTAGCCCAATGACAACTTTGTATTGCAACGTCACTAGAAATTTTTTTAATTTATATATATTAGTGCCCATGTATCATTCAAGGCCAACATATCATGTTGTAATCCCTTTGTGGTATATTGTAATGTTTTTCATGAATGTGAACTAATAAATATCAATTCTATTATCTACTATTTAATTGTGTTATCTTGTGTGTGTTTGTGTATTTTACTACTGTTGGTTAACAAATTTGTCAGCTAACTCTATATACTCATGCCCAAACAAGTGACAAATGTAAACAATAGTTTAGCCTAATAAATTGGTGTTTTACACAGGCTCTCTGCTTATTTAACAAGGCGCAACTACCTTCGACGGATATTCTAATGAATAAGAAAACCCAAAATTGCTTTTAACCAGAAAGCAAAAACAAAGGTAGAGCTTTTGACCAGAAAGCAATAAGGTAGATTTACAACCTGATTACTAGGAGTTCAAAGACTTCCAGCCACATAACATAAATTGACAACACACCACATATATATGTATATATATTCACCACTTCAAATGATATATCAACAGATAAACGATTCTTAGCAGTGATAAATATTTATGAATATCCAACTGTTAGGGTTAGCTGGCAGATGATATCAATTAAATGTAAATAAAGATTAAATAGAGGAATGAAAATACACAGAAATAATAACAGCGAGAGACAAGTTTAACATGGTTCACCCAAACTCGGGCTACATCCACCAACAAAGAGTCCAATATTATTATCCAGTAAATCAAACTGATTACAACTAGCAGTCCCTACAACTCAATACTGCTGCAAAATGATACAATACAATATAAATGGAAACCCTAACCCTTAGCCATTTTTATCACGACTTTTATCGGTTACAAAATAGGGGTTTTAATGTCAGCCAATAGAAAAAGTAACTCCTAAGGCACTGCCCCTTGACCCCGTCTTGGGGGCACTACCCCCAAACCGCTGTAAGGGGCACTTCCCCCAAACCCCTGTAAGGGGCGCTGCCCCTTGACCCCATAGGAATTTGGGGGGAAGCTATGTCAATAAAAGTGGAGTAAATTTAACCTCCGAGTCTGATTAGGCTCCATTTAACAACACCAACCACCAAGACACATGAATATCATTAACACCAGTAGAAACACATTCAACTTAAGAAGAACATAAATTCAAATAATCACAACACAAAGTCCATGATCACCCAAATATCCATTGTATTAACTTGAATTGCATATATCAAAGTAGCTGAAAATAGAATTAACTATCACCCTTGCAAAACAAAGTTTGTCTAAAGTTCCATAATTTGACTAGCCATCTAGAATTTATAGTTAAGCCAAATTATAACTATGTTCAAAACCATAACAGCTTCTTGCAATAGTAGATTTAAAGATGTTTAAACAATAATTATGATAAAAGGGGCCCTCCAGAGCTAATAGTTTTAGAGAAAATATGAAATAACTAAACATGAAATTTGAAATTAATTGAGGATTTATAAGTCCCCGACGCCATCGTCCACCTCATCCATCTCTTCCTCTTCCTTCAATTGCTCGCCTTCTCCTATGACACTTTGCACCGCTTGAGGTACCTATGCTCGTAACCTTGTTTTATATGCCTTGTACTTGTTGATAATAGGTGTCAATGACATGCCAGGTGGAGTTCCTATCATACTAATACAACATTTCTTCTTCATGATTGCCCTGTTAGATTCTACCACCTTACGATGCACCTCATCAAACCCATTTTTGCAATTGTTAATATAGGCTACCATTTTAGAGAGCTTTCCCAATGAATCCCCTATGATTGCATCATAATATGCTACTTCTTCAATCACCACCCTCTTGAAATTTTGTTTTATTACTTTGACATCCAAGAGTTTCTCATCATCAGACCCATTAGCTTCCACCTCTAGAGTAGAAAAATCCTTTTTGATTCACATCGTTTCCTTATAATAGACTATAATTACTTTTCCCATCACCTCTTCTATTGTAGTTATAATATAGAGTTTCAATTCTACTGCATCAGCCCACATAGCAGTATCTAGCTCTCTAGGATTAGTTATAACTTCTTTAGCCATCAAGATACCAGGATCCATGTTGGCTATCTCTTGCATCTCCATAGAAGCTATAGATAGACTATGATGATCACTTTGGGCTTTATCAAACTCTACTATCAAAACCTCCCTCTTCACATGTATAGAATCAAACAGTTTCACTACTTCCTCAATAAAAATGAGACCATCAAAAACAATCTTTTTGACCCATTGATCCTAGCTTTTCTCAGAGATAGAGAATTTTTGACTTGTTGGAGCAAATTTGAATCAAAGATATGGAGGTCAACATTTGAGGAGGCCTCAGTTGAGGGTGTTATTATTTTAGCAACTGAATTAACAAAAGATGACAAGGAACTTACATGTGATAGCAGTTTTGAATTTTCTTCCTGCAATCCATTTACCCTTTTAGATATGTTATCAACCAAATATTAGACATGATACAAATCTCCCTTAGTAGTTTATGGTCCTAGATCCACCCAACTCACTCTGAAGTCAATTTTTGTCACTTCATCCTCATTCTTATCTGTCAGTGGGTTTGTAATCTCTAAAAACTGGTTTCCTGAGGTAGAATCAGTCACCATTCTTGACATTATTTTTGCACATTTGTGCTTGGGAACAATTTGCAACAAACTAGCTATAGTATCGATATGCTCATCAATGGGAGGAGTATATCTCTTTTTCTTCTAAACTACCTTTTTTAACCAATTGGAAGATGGAGCTAATACATTGGCATCATTAGGCATAGCAACTAAAGGTACAGGGTGGGAATTTTCTTCTGGCAATTCTTTTTAATGTGGGGAACTCAGCAAGCTGAGCAAAGAGTGTAACAAATTATCTTCTCCAATTTGAGAGAAAATAAAAGAATCAAAGTCACTTACATGGTTACTAGATTGGGGCACATGGTCTACTTTGGATGACGAAGCAACCAATCTGGTATTTCTTTTCGTTGTTTGGATGTTCTGCTCGCAAGTTGTCTTCACCTTTCTAGTCTCTTCAGGTGGCCTTTCATCATCACCATTTGATTATGAGCCAACTCTTTGGAGAGTCTAGTCCAAACTAGATGATCTTCTATGTGAATGAGTAGACTGAGACCTAGCTTACTTTTGAGAGGCTGAATCCTTCGGTGCCATGGAACCAACACACTCTTTGGCTTTTCATTGCAGCCATTTTTCTATTCTTCTTAACACATGTAGAGAAAAAAACATAATATCAGTGACTTCTTTATCAGACCATTTCATGGGAGGCAGGGGCTTTGTTGACACAACATTATAACCTTCATCTACTACATCTAAAAATTCATCAATCATATTAGGAACTTGAAGATTCAACTAGAAGGATCGAACTTGATCTACAGTCACTCTCATCCATTTTCTTCTTTGAACCTCCCTTTCATCAACACAATCCTCCCAAAAATCCTCAAGTTGAGGCTGGTGTAAATAAGAACCACCCCCATGCATGTTTTCCTTTATAAAATTCTTACTATCAAAAGGCACACAAGGGAACAAACTATGGAGACTGAATTTCGACAATAATTTGTCAACATTGTTGGCCCCATCATTAATTTTACAAGAATAAAAAGATAAAGTCATAGGGAAAGAGTACCCTTTCTTCTTCATGGCCTGGTACTTATCATTCACAACCGCCATTTGGCAGCAAAGCTCCAACAACACCAAATAATCAGGTGGGTACCTCGGCAATTTCAATGGGGCATTTTCATAACCCCCAATCCTCAAATAGGAGAAGTGGTCAAATTGTATATAAAAACTACCAAATTTCATGACCAAAGAAGATGCTTCAACTGAAAATCTTTGCTCTATCGAGTCGTCAATTTTCTTTGCTAACATCATGGAAAAAGCATCATTAACACGCCTAAAATCTTTCATACCTTCACTTTTCTGCAACTGGGGGAAAACATGATACACAAGCCTACTTACCGTAGGACTCCTTTGAATCCTCAAACCATGCCAAGCAACCTCTCTTCAAGCCAATATATAGACTTGCTGGGAACACATGTGGATGCTCACATTTCTTGCAAAATTCATTAGCTGTTCATGCAAGCACTCACTGATAGTCTTTAGCCAGTCAATGCGGTGATCTCCACAAATTAGTAGAATGAATATGCACATCCAAAATTCAAAAGCATCTAACTCTGGGTTCCCAACCACTCTGTTCAACAAAGTTATCATGTCTGAAATCTCTTCCTTAAAATGGCTCCTTCTTAAATTGGCGGGAAGCTAAGATTTACTAGTCTTCTTAATTTCTAACCAATGCTTAGCAACATAGGTATGGCACCAATCTTTCCTTTCATTGTAATAGTTCCAGGCTGAAGACACAAAAAAATCAACATCGTCTTCATACTCTTCCAAATTCAAAGCTAGAGCAATAGATTCAGAGTCAATTTTTGCCACAACATCACCACTAGAGGTCCTTATCTCTTGGGACTCTAGAAAATACCTATTGGTGCACACAACCATCAACTTGGTACAATGTACAATAGGAAGAAAGCCACCAGCCTTATCTAAACTGCTACTGGTAATATTTTTTGCCAAGGGAGTCATATTTTCATACTACATTCTCCTCTAGAAGTCATCCAAATCAACATGCCCTAAATTAGTATCTCTTACTTCAGAGAGGCCATTCTCCACTATAGAGGCCATGGTAACCCCTTGGAATTTGAACTTCATCTTCATATACTTAAGGAACTAGAACATCAGAGATTCCAAAATGTATGTAGATAACGTAGGATGATACAAAACACTAGCAGGAATTTCCTTACACATATACATGGGAATGAAAATTTCTAACTCCCCAGAAATAATGTTATGCCTTTATAACAAGAAAGAGAAGGACATGTTAGTTATGCTAACCAGTGAGAATGTAATGGTACTGATATCTCACACATAGAAAACTAGCCATTTAACCTTCTACAATGCATTCCCTTGTAAAATGATATCACCTTAGGTGAGATTAAGAGCTTATCAAAGTCATTTCTTATAAATTTGATGAAGAAGAATATTAAATGCTGGCAATGAATTTATCTTTAAAACTCATTAATGCATGCCTCGAGTTTCCCTCTGAAGATTAGGCCACTATGTCCCACGTACTTCTAATTAAATGCAAAGTGACAAGTGTCATTCCCTTGTACTGTACGCTAGCACAACAAAAATCACATATGAAAGTGTGTGCTACACAAAGTCGGCAAGTTAGGTAGAAGTTGAAATCTTGAACAAGGAGTTGGAGGTTTGGAACTTCAAAGAATTCCCAACCTCCTAACAACAAAAGAAGTCTTCAATAACATGACACAAAGGAAAACTCAAGGCGTGGGACTTTAAGACAAGTCAGTAAGTTGGGTGGTTCAAGAACTTATGAACTCGCTGATGACTTAGAAAATGACTAAGTAAAATTTGGTCTAAGGAAGGAACAAAGGAAAAGACAGACATAGAATGAAGGAAAAACAAATAATGGACATGACAACCTTTTGAAGAAAAAGGGGCAACAACTGCATGGTTAGATAATCCTTAATTAGACCCTCTCGACATGACTGCATAAGTTGGTATTAGAGTGTGGTTTTGAATATTATGAAGGTCAAGGGTTTTTATTTGTAAATGGATTGCCTAATTTTAGGTCTAGCATACAAGAAGCCTATAAATAGAGTGCCAATTGTGAGGACGTTTATAGGAGTGATTATGGATAGACCACCAAGCTTGAGGTAGTTTACATTAGAAATAAGAACAAGATGCCTCCACAAAGAAGTCAAGGTGTTGTTAATGTTTTTGGAAGGATGGAATAAATTTTAAAATGAAGAGAGTAATAAAGATCTAGTTGAATGTTGTGGAAGAAGATAGAAGAAGGGGTCATAAACCTAGAAATTATAAAAGTGATCATGAGGAAACTAAAATAAGAGAGAATGTACTAGCTATCAAATAAGATGTAGAAGATCAAGAAGAACAAGAAATAAATCAAGTAATGATGTTGAAATCTATCTCCAAACTTCATAGAAGACCTAGGGTTGATATTGCTAGCTATTTGGATATCTTTTGGCTCATGCTATTTAGACCTAAGATTTATTCCTAGCATATGATCCTCCTAGGATATTTGCCCAAAATGCCTACTAAATATACATAAAATTGGCATGATTTTAGAGCAGAAATCTTATTTAGTATTTGGAAAGATAGAAATTCTATTGAAATGGTGAGAAAAATAAATAAATGCATATTACACCATTATTGAATATCAATATCAAAAATATAAAATAATATATTGACTTTGATTGATTTTTACAATGCTCCACATTGGCTTATATAACCTTACATTTCCCATATCAAATGAACTAACGTACTTATGGGAATACCTCGCAACAAACTAACTATTGATTTATTTATTTACTAACATAAAACTTAACATTATTTATAAATTAACATTTTTCATGTTAATTTATTTATTATGTACCTAATCTATATTCTAAAGTAAAGATGTAATAAATCCAACATTCCCCCTCTTATTACGTAAATCTGAACAAAGTGTGGAACACTATAAGGACTAAACACAACAGCCCTTCTAGAAACTTTGATGAATCACCTTCATCAATTCTCCTCACTCACCCAGAAAACAACAAACTGAACTCCTCAATGAATCTCCTGACTATCAAACCTATAAATCCTTTGTACCACATGAGAGAACATAATCCCACCCTCTATGCATAACAAGAGAACAACTCTCCTCTAAGAGTCCACATCTCCATTGTGTGTGTCAAAATCGCTCCTCTAGTGTTGCATATGAGAGAACAACTCTCCTCCTCTAAGAGTCCACTTTCCATCAGAAGTGTCAATATCCCTTGAGAGAACAAATCTCCTCTAAGAGTCCACATTATTGGGAATTAAGGTGTCTCAACCTTTGCAAGTCCCTAGCATTTAACATTTAAAAGTATATTTATTTTTTTCCTATTATTGTAATTCTATGCAAATCTAATTTTGTCACTTTGTGGGAGTTGGCGCGATGATGTGTCATCCTACATGGAAGGTGGATAGACATATTTTTGTCCTCATATGAGGATATAGGTGTCCCACTTTATGGTAGAAGAATTTTCCATGTGTCAGTATCTTTTGGGTTTTGTAAGAGGTCTTTTAATGCATAAGAGTCATGATAGATTCATATGACATATTTTATGACATGTAAGAGCCAGAAATAGAAGATTCTATGACAGGTGTGACAAGTGTCAGGAAGCATCTCTACATGGAGAAGGTAGGCGCCCAAGTTTGACTATGACAGGTTGTAAGAGATTCCACTATTAATAGTCAATTATGACAGATTCTCTTATAGCTGTAAGTGTTGTCATATATGACAGATTTTTTGACATTGTAAGAGCATTTGTCATACCTTTTTTGGCCAAATTTGGGGTGCCCAAGTTTGGGGGTTGTAAGGGATGAAAGGGAATCTCTTACAAGTGTCATTCACATGTTTTATGGCCTTGGAAATTGGTCCATATGGATTTAGACAATATTCTTGTGTTGACTTGCTCTAGAATCTACCTCCATTCATAGTACTTCTCTATTTATATAGTTCTTGGAGTTGGAGTTGTATGGTTCATTTGTAAGTATAGAAATGCTATCAGAATTGCTCCATAATTGACATCTTGAGAACTCCTAAAAGAATTTGCATTGCAAGTGTATTGTAATCTACACTGGGTTTCATAATACATTATGCAGGTTTTGGAGTGTGGGGTTTTTCACCTGAAAGGGTTTTCCCCACTATATCTCGTGTCTTTGGCATTGTTCTTGCATTTGATGTTTGTTTAATCTCTCCGTTAATGTGTATCACATATCCTTAACTGGAAAGGATTTAAAAATTTGCATAACAATCCCCTCATTAGTTTGGTGTAGGAAGCTATTATGTGTACCTTGCTTCCTTTTAGTTGGTATCAAAGCCTTGCCAGTTTTGGTCCTAGTTGTTAGGTAGAGGGTTTTTTGTAATGATCTTTGATTGAGTGGGAGCTTGTGTAGAGTATTTTTTGATCCTATTGTAGGAAGAAGATGGCGAGCACATTTGGGAGATCTAAAATTAAGAAATTCAATGGAGGAAACTTTGAGTTGTGGAAACTCAAGATGGAGGACATGTTGGTGGATACATATCTATGGCTTGTAGTATTTGAAACCAAACCATTGAGCATGAAAAAAGAAGATTGAGATCTGATGGATTAGAAGGCTAAGGGTCTGATAAGGCTATGTTTGGCTGATTTAGTGCTCCTGAATATCCATGAAGAGAAGACTGCAAAAGATCTTTGGAAGAAACTTGGAGATGTTTATCAGGCTAAATCCATGTGAACAAGCTATTCCTATGAAAGAAATTGTATTCTCTAAGGTTGGAAGATGGAGGATCTATCGTAGGTCATGTAAATGCATTCAATATTCTTGTTGCCCAGTTGATCTTTGTTGGTGTAAAGATGGAGGAGGAGGATCGTTGCATGACATTACTCTATTCCTTACTAGATTCATGGGACCACCTTGTCATGGCCATTGGGAGTACCACTACCACCTTCAAGATGGATGAAGTGGTTTCTTGTTACATCCCCAACTTACAACTAGACTTAATCATTAAGTTAGTATGATAATCAGGAGGATTAGACATAGTTAATTGATTAAATATTGTGGAAATAAATGATTTAACTCTTGATTATGAAAAGTTATTGATGATGATTTGTTGTATAAATTGATTAAATTAAGTTATGAATAATGATGATGATACAGTGATCATGATTTTGTGGTACTGAATGTGAACAGGAAAATGAATGTCCTTCGAAGAAGGAGAGTATCATCCTAGAGGAATGGTTAGATGTTGTGAAAGCAAAGGGTTGAATAGCCATTTGAGTATCGACTTTTATGTCATACTTCTTCACCATTCATAAGTTGACACTTGTCATGCCTCTTTTCTTATTTCTCATGTCCTTTGAAATTTTTTATGTTCTTGATCCCTTTTAGACTAGTCGCAAAGACCAATCGATGTTCTTGAAGCATCATCTCTTGTCGAGGGGACAATCATGTAGAGAGAGGTGGAAGTCTCTCGTAATCTTTTGTTCTCAAAGATGATGTTCCTTAGTCCCTCGACTAAGGATGATAGTCGAATTCAAAGGAGAATCTCTTGACTAACATTCAATGATCTAGATGTGTTCTTTTGTGCTTCCTGGTATTCAATTCTAAATCCTATTAGTAAGGATCGAAAACAATATTATAGATTAAATTGCCATGATAATAATAATATTATTATCTCTTTTATCATTTTATTTGATCTTAGTCGAATGATTTGAATCTGTTGTTGGTCAGTTTAGTGAAGTAATGGAGAGCTCTAAGCTCATCCACCTTCAAGCATGATGCTAGATTTTAGCCACTTTATGAGGAACTGATCGGGTGGGGAAAGGTAGTTACCTTTTTTTTGGCATGTGTAGAGTCAGGAAAGGTTAGAGAACCAGAAGTGAATGCTTTGGAGGCAGGAGTTTTTAGTTTTTGGCTTTTGTTTTTGGCCTTTTGGGAGAAAAAAATAGTAGAGGTGTGTGGACTGGTTTTAGAGCCGAGTGTGGTTGCAGGAGTCTCCAACTGGTGTGATGACTCATTTGTTATAATTATTCAGGTATTACTAGGATGTAATCCTATTCCTCATTGTCGATTTAAATGTTTAAACAAAGAACTATGTTTATAAAGATGAAGTTAATGTTTTTAACTCAAAGGCATGAGGCCAATGAGGCTATGCCAATACTATTTAAAAATCTTTATCTTGTTGTAGCTCGAGGCTGTTACAAACGAGAATTTTAGTTTCTAAGTGTTATCATCCATAGTGGCTCTAGGCCTTAAGGCCGAGCATACCAAATTTATCCTTATATAATGAATAAGCTTGTAGCATCAATGGATGAGCTATTATTACTAGCTTAATGTTAGCTGTTGAGCCAAGTTTTGAACCTATAGAAATCTTTATATATTTTTGTAGGCCGTAAGGCCGATTATTTATCATTGAAACTCCTTTTAAGACTACATTCTTGGTGGTATGGCTGAAGTAGTGAAATGTCATATTGCTATCGGTGGGTAGGCTCGAGGCTTGAATTTGAGCTATGATAGTATTTTGTAAGACTATGTTTCATACTCAAGGCCGTAAGGCCGAGTCTTTTAAAAAGACTATGTTTCATACTCAAGGTCGTAAGGCTGAGTCTTTTGAAAAGACTGTGTTTCATACTCAAGGCCATAAGGTCGAGTCTTTTGAAAAGACTATGTTTCATACTCAAGGCCGCAAGGCCGAGTCATTTGAGAAGACTATGTTCTTGCTTAAGGCCATATGGCTGAGCCTTTCATAAGGAATTCTTTCTGTGTCACTATAGGGGTCACACGACCTGACTGTGATGCTTTTTACATCTTATACTTTGTAAATAATAACCAAAACCTGAGCCGTATCAGTTGGGTTGTTGTAAGAAATGATAACTCACATCATTTATTGACTTGGATAGAGTATAAAACTCTTGAGTGGAGTAGGAAATAATTCCATATCAATTATTATCATAAGATAATGATACAGTCTTGTGACTGTGGTTTTAGCTGCGAAGGCATTATCAATGCATGATATAGTCACCCGACTGTGATGATAGTCAGGAAGATATTCGAATAACAGTGTGTTTACAACACTAGAATTGACACCAATCAAGCTTATATGAGAAGCCGATTGTGAAAAACTTTCTGAGTTACCTTAATTATCAAGATTATATACTTATATCCTCAAGTATAGAGGAGGAAGAACCATCATGGACATGGTCTCATTATGAAATCATTGAAATGAATTTATATAAGAATATTTATATAATCATTATGAGTCTGCATTTAAGACCTTTTGTTAATGTTATGAGTTATGAATATTATACTTCTACTCTATTAATGGCTAGGTATGCCTTGAGTACATCTATACAATTTCATCATAGGAGATGACTTGTTTCTAAAAATGTGAACCATATGTGGCCTAGGGGTCAAATGGTTAAACTGATGTGAAATGTATCAAACCGTGTGACGAGGAGTCACTAGAATCTTATAACCAACCTATGGAGGAAGTCAAATGTCCAAGCATGGATAATGATTTGAATTGATCTCACTCACACAAGACCTAAAGAATTGGGTCCTTAAGAACATACTGTAGGACATGACAACTCATAAGTCGAGTTAGGGTGGTGGACATACGACAATGTTCATTATGTAACGTATTTGTATGAAAAACTTTGGCCAAAGTAATGCATCCATCTCTATATGCATTGTCGGTCCACAGTGTTCCATATGGCCTAGTGTCTCCAATAGTGTCATACAAGTTAGAGGGGATCTATAGTGTGTGATTGTGAGACATTAGGAAGGACACAACACTAGATACTCAAATGGCTAACCTATTGGGTTCTAATGTCTAACCTTTCTATGAAGAGTAGGGTCTCTTCCAGTTAGGAAGATGAGTGAGGGACTGTAGGTCTATGGTTGGAGGAAAAGCACCACGATGATGCTCTCCTTCCCAAGCATGAGAAAAGCTGAGGCTTATGGAGACAGATGTCATTGGTTCCAGATACAGTAATTACATTTTGTGACTAGTTGGTCTATTGTGATGTAAAAACTCGATTAAGATGCCTAGAGCATATATTGTATTTGAATAGTGATGGTTACTCACTAAAGATTGTAATGGTTTACTAGATTTAAGTTATGTTATATCTTGATTTGATTAACAGGCTTAATTGATGGAAAATATTATGTTTCTTTTGGTTCAAATTTTGATTATCTCTATCAATTCTTAATTAATGATTTGATTAAGTTACATGTTTTAAGTTAAATCTTGAGCATTATGGAAAGTGATGTTACATATGGTATCAGAGCTACCAAGTTCAACACATGGACCTAATGAGCTCACTACTTGATGATTAATGTATCCAACATTAAGTATGCTAATGTTTGGATGTTCTATGCTAGAATGGTAAAAATTAGAACCACACCTCGCAAGAAGGTAATGGAACATGGAGGTTACCTGTGCCAACAAAAGATTTTGAAGGCACGAGCCTCCATGAAGGAGAAACTTGAACAAACTAGATGTTTGATAGGTGCATGGTTATCTGATGAGGAAACTTTCGCTGATGTTGTGAAACACATCAAGCAGGAGTTAAGGAAAGCTAAACAGATGGCTGCCCCTAACTCTACTAGAGCATCAATGACACCCTCTTCCCCTAAAGCACTAGCTGAGGGAAATATCCCTAAGGAATGTAATGTATTTAAGGAGGATGTGAAGGAATACTAGTGTGTATCCTCACCTCCTGAGACTGAAAGCAAAAGATGATTATGAGAAGTTATCCCAAATTGTAAATGATTTGTAGGAGAACAATGTAAACACAATTTTGTAATTTTGTGGATTATATGTAGTCCAATGGAAACTGTAATGCAATGGAAAATTTTGACAATTTTTCCTTTATTATTAAAGATTACATGAATGTAAATAGATTTGTAAATGAATAAATTGCATAGCATGGAAAACTAATCCATGATTAATCCGCAAACTTCAGGAAGAAGTAGATTGCAGTAAAGGTTCGAGTTGGAACCAAAATGGAGGATAGCCGAGATGAAGGAGCACCTTCAGGGCAATCTGAGTCTAAATTAGACCAAATCTTGACCTTGTTGAGAGAAACAAGGGTGAGGGTGGAAACTCTTGAACACAAAGTGGAAGGCCAGTCAGAAGATAGGCAAGATAATTATGATGGGGGTGATGGTGAGGAATGCCATAATGACACCATCCAAAGCCAGCACAAAGAAAATAACTCTGCGGCTAGATAGGATGGGGATAAGAGGAGCCTTATGGCTATGGAATTGTCTCATGACATGAAAAAGGTCATGCCACCTAAATTTGATGGATCCGTAAGTGGAGATACTACAGAGGCACAACTTATGAATATGGAGAATTATTTTGAAATTAGAAATTATAATGAGGTTACCAAAGCTGTTTGGGGAGCATTTCAGCTAATAGGTGAAGCATCCACATGGTGGATGAACAAAAATATGGATCTAGGCTTGAGGTATACAATCCTTACTTGGGACAGGTTCGTAGAATTGTTTAGGCAAAGATGGTTGCCTCAACTATTCTATGATCAGAAACTCATAGACTTCCAAAACCTAAAACAGGTAGGTATGACTGTAAATGAGTATTGGGAAAAAATCACTTGACTGTTGAAATATGTACCACAGTATCAACATGATGAGAAATTCCATGTTTGGAAGTTTATCATGGAGTTGAATTCCTAGATTGGGGGCGAGGTTAATGTTCATGGTCCTACAACCATGGAACAAGTTTATGAGAAGGCTCTTAGGCAAGAACAAAACCTGAAGGCTATGTCAGCCTATAGGGAAAGAAACAGAAAGAAATATAACCGGTCTCAATCTTCTCAACTCTCAAAGAAAAAGGGAAAGAAATAGGATTATATTGAGAAGAGTGATAAAGGGGCCAAAAATAAACAAAATGAGTCCAGGGGAGAGAAAAAGGGGAACAACCACTCCAAGAAGAATGGGAACAATTCTGGCAAACCTCAGGAGAGGTGAGGACCAGTTGGGGGATGTTTCACTTGTGGTAGAGATCCCTATGCTAATCAGTGTCCCAACAAATCATAGGGAGTGCAACCAAGAGGGAATCCTCTACCTTCCCAGTAAGTGGTGTTTCAACAACGTATCCATGTGGCCTTGGACAACTACCAAGATGAGTATCAAATAACTCTAGTAAAAACAACAAGTATTTTATTTGGAGTTCCAATTTTAGTTTTAATTGATACAAGTGCCATAGAATGTTTCATTTCTTCCTGAATTGTAAATAAGATAGCTAGAAAAGTAGGATTCATGGCAAATACTTGGTCTTTAGACTATGCAAATCACACCAAGGCTCAGGTAGAGAAATGCTTTTTTGAAGCTCAGGTTAAACTTCCAAACTTTTCCATAGAAGTAAATCTATATGTAGCCCCACTTGGCTCGTATGATGTTATCCTAGGAATAAATTGGCTATGGCAACATCGAGCCAAAGTAGACTATTATGCCAAGATAGTAGATTGTTTGGATGATCTAAGAAACCAAGTCCATATTCAAGGGAAACTTGGGGAAATTAAACTGAGGCAAAATCTGCATTACAAATGAAAAGGGCACAGAGAAAAGGATGCCAACTTTTTGTTGTCAAGATGGATAAAATAGATGAAACAAAGGAAACCTACTTCCAAGATGACTTGATGTTTTATGAACCCCAAAAACTTAATGAAGTAGGGATGAAAGAGTCCATAGGTCAGGAAAGACAAGATATGGACAAGTATCCCCTCCTTAGAGATTTTGAGGATGTATTTCCAGATGATCTTCCAGGGTTACCCCCTAAGAGAGATTTTGATTTTGCCATTGATATTTTACTTGGGTCAGAACCTATTTCTAAAGCCCCTTATAGGATGACCACAACTAAACTACTGGATTTAAAGACTCAATTGCAAGAGCTACTTGATAAAGGGTTGATTAGACCTAGTGTGTCATCATTTTTATGAAAAAGAAAGATGGTACTTTGTAGTTGTGTATAGATTATTGCATGTTACGCAAAGCAACCATCAAGAGTAAGTATTCTCTACCCTACATCAATGATCTTTTTGATCAGATGAGATATGTAGCAGTATTTTGCAAGATTGATCTTCGATCGAGATATCACCAATTGAGGGTGAAGGATGAAGACATCCATAAGACTGCCTTTAGAACTAGATATGGACACTATGAATTCACTATCCTACCTTTTGGGTTGAAAAATGTGCCTGTAGCATTTATGAATCTTATGAATAGTGTATTCAGAGACTACCTAGACATGTTTGTTTTGGTATTTCTTGATGAAATTTTAATCTACTCTAAGAACGAAGAGGAACATATGCAACATTTGAAAATTGTTCTTTAGAGATTAAGAGAGCATAAACTTTATGGCAAGATCTCTAAGTGTACCTTCTTTCAGAAAGAAGTACAATATTTGGGTCATATAATTTCAGCTAAGGGAATAGCTGTGGACCCAACTAAGATTAAGGCTATTTCTGAATGGCCTGAACTAAGAAATGTTCATGAGGTCTGAAGCTTTATGGGCCTTTCTAGTTATTATAGGAATTTTGTGAAAAACTTCTCTAAAATTGAACATCCTATAACTTCCTTGCAAAGAAAGGGCAAGAAGTTTGAATGGTCAGAAAAGTGACAGGAGGCCTTTGACCTCCTGAAGGAAAAATTGACTTCAGCTCTGATTTTAAAAGTGCCTGACCCAAAAGGTCAATTTGTAGTCATTACCGATGCCTCAGGGGAAGGCTTAGGTGGTGTACTAGTCCAAGATGGACATTTTATTGCATATGAATCATGCAAACTAAAAAACTATGAACAAAACTATGCCCCACATGATTTAGAGCTAGCAGCAGTCATGCATGCACTCCAAATGTGGAGACATTATCTGCTTGGAAAACCTTTTGAGTTAAAAATTGATCACCAGGGACTTAAATATCTATTCACTCAACCCCATCTTAATGCTCGCCAAAGAAGATGGTTAGATTTTATCTCAGATTATGATTTCAAGATTAAATATATTCAAGGAAGAGAGAATTGAGTGGTAGATGCTTTAAGTAGGAGAAGGCATATCTCCTCTATGATCTCTATACATTCTGATTTTATAAATAAGGTGTTACAACAATCTAAGGGAGATGAGTTTTACGAGCAAGTAAAATAGGCCCTTGAGAAAGATCCACAGAATCCAAAATATGAAGGATTCAACCTTGAACCAGATGGGTTATTAAGGTTCAAAGGAAGGATGTATGTACCTAACTCAGCAGAGTTAAGGAATATGGTTTGGAAAGAGGTTCATTCTGCACCATATTCTGGGCATCCTAGAGTAACCAAGTTACTTGTTGATGTGAAACCTTTATACTTTTGGAAAGGAATGAAAAGGGATGCTACAAATTTTGTAGCTACTTGTATTGAATGCCGAAGGGTGAAGGCAGAGTACTAACACCTAGCGGGATTATTATACCCTCATGAAATTCCTAAGTGGAAATGGTAGATTATAAGTATGGACTTTGCGCAAGGGCTTCCTATGTCAAGGAATAGGCACAATGCTATTTTGGTTGTCATGGACAGACTCACCAAAGTAGCCCATTTTATTCTGAGAAACTTGACAGATGGGGCACCCATCATTGCTTAGAAATTTGTTCAAGACATTTTTAGGCTCCATAGCATTCCTAAGAAGATTATCTTAGATAGGGACACATGAATGACATCTAGGTTTTGGCAAATCTTGTTCCCTTCACTTGGAACACAATTGAACATAAGCTCTACTTATCATTCTAAAATAGATGGACAAACTGAAAGGGTGAACCAAGTGTTAGAGGATTTATTAAGGATGTATTGCATGGATCAATAACACAAGTGGGAGGATTATCTTCCTCTAGTGGAATTTGCCTACAATAACTCTTACCATTTAGCTATTAAGACAACACCGTTTGAGGAATTGTATAGACGGAAGTGTCAAACCCCTATAAGCTAGGATAAGCTTGAAGATAGGGTTAGCCTTGGTCCTGAAATGCTATCTGAAATGGAAGAACAAGTCCATTTAATTAAAAAGAGGCTAGAGAAAGCCAACAATAGACAAAAGAGTTTTGTAGATGCTAAGCATGTTGAAAGGCATTTCACTATGGAAGATAAAGTTCTCCTAAGGGTAAAACCCCAGAAATTTTCCATCAAATTTGGAAAAATGTCCAAACTGGCACCAAGATATGTGGGTCCATTTGAAGTTCTAGAAGAAGTCAACCTAGTGGCATATAAAATTGCTCTACCACTAGCACTTTCCATGATGCATAATATGTTTCATGTTTATTATTTGAAAAAGTTTAATTCTATTGATAATCAAATTCCTATACTTGATTGGAACCTTCTACAGGTGAAAAACTTAGGAGTGGTGATAGTTGAGCCTATCAAGGTGCTCAAAACGCATAAGCTATGCTTACATAATAAGGAAATAACACAGTGCAAGGTCCAGTGGGACCAATATTTAGTGGAAAATGCCACCTACGAAAATTATGATGACTTCCATGCTAGATTTCCTCATCTTTTCTAAGACATTTGTTATTATGCTTTTGGAAAAGTTTTCATTTTATGTTGGTTTATTTAAAGACAATTGATCATCAGGGACGATGATTCTTATGGGGGGAGATATGTTACATCCCTAACTTACAACTAGACTTAATCATTAACTTAGTATGATAATCAGGAGGATTAGACATAGTTAATTGATTTGATGTTGTGGAAATATCTAATTTAACTCTTGATTATGAAAAGTTATTGATGATGATTTGTTTTATAAATTGATTAAATTAAGTTATGAAACATGATGATGATACACTGATCATGATTTTTTGGTCCTGAGTGTGAATAGGAAAATGAACGTCCTTCGAAGAAGGAAGGAGAGTATCATCCTCAAGGAATGGTTAGACATTGTGAAAGCAAAGGGTCGAATAGCCATCTAAGTATCAACTTTTATGTCCTTCTTCACCATTCGTAAGTTGACACGTCTCATGCCTCTTTTCTTAGTTCTCATGTCCTCTAAAAGTTGTTATGTTCTTGATGCCTTTTAGACTAGTCATGAAGACCAGTTGATGTTCTTGAAGTATCATCTCTTGTCGAGGCAACAATCATGTAGAGAGAGATGGAAGTCTCTTGTAATCTTTTGTTCTCAAGGATAATGTTCCTTAGCCTCTCGACTAAGGATGATAGTTGAATTCAAAGGAGAATCTCTCGACTGACATTCGACGATCTAGATGTGTTCTTTTGTGCTTCCTAGTATTCAATTCTAAATCCTATTAGTAAGGATTGCAAACCCTATTATAGGTTAAATTGCCATGATAATAATATTATTATTATCTCTTTTGTCATTTTATTCAATCTTAGTCGAATGCTTTTAATTTGTTGTTGGTCGGTTTAGTGAAGTGATGGAGAGCTCTAAGCTCATCCACCTTCCAACATGATGCTAGATTTTAGCCACGTTATGAGGAACTGATTGAGTGGGGAAAGGTAGTTACCTTTCTTTTTGGCATGTGTAGAGTCGGGAAAGGTTAGAGAACCGGAAGTTAATTCTTTGGAGGGAGGAGTTTTTAGTTTTTGGATTTTGTTTTTGGCCATTTGGGAGAAAAAATAGTAGAGGTGTGTGGACTAGTTTTAGAGCCGAGTGTGGTTGCAGGAGTCTCAAACTAGTACGATGACTCATTTGTTATCATTATTCATGTATTATAAGGATGTAATCCTACTCCTCATTATCAATTTAAACATTTAAACAAATAACTATGTTTATAAAGATGAAGTTAATGTTTTTAACTCAGAGGCACAAGGCTAGTGAGGCTATGCCAATACTGTTTAAAAATCTTTATCTTTCTGTAGCTCAAGGCTGTTACAGCTGAGCATTTTGGTATCTAAGTGTTATCATCCACAGTGGCTCTAGGCCTTAAGGTCAAGCATACCAAATTTATCCTTATATCATATATGAGCTCATACCCTATTGGGTGAATATTTTGTCTTCAACTAACTGAAGGCAAAATGGCTATACGACCACAGTGTAATGAGATAAATCTCTCCTCTCAGCAAGGGGAGGTTCCCTATCAACTATCACAAACTTATTTAAACTAAATACTAACTTAGGGGTGAGACCATATCATCCATTTCTCTTTTTTTAGAAATGATGTTTACAAAATGACAGAATACTTTCTCAATACAAATTTGAATAACTAAGAAACTCACGAGAGCACAAAGTCTATCATTGCTCCTTTTACTAATTTAGAATTTAGAACTAAGTAGAATAAGATGCAGCTCAAAGTCTTCACTGAATACTACGACAAAACATATGATCATAAAAGATAATAGCAGCTCAAAGTCTTTCCAATATCTTTTACTTCAAAACATAAAATCACAAACTAAAGATAATTGTTGTAGCACAAAGTCTCCAAAATCAGCTTTAGAACATCTCCCAGATTATTCACATCCACACTACAATTTGATCAAACGGATAAGATAGTATTAGGAAAAGGACATAAGAACAATTTCCAATACGCCACAAGTTATTCCAACACAAAGATTGAATGATCACTTGCTTTCTTATTCACTTGATAAAATTTGATTTACATTTTGAACACAAAGTCTCAAAATGCTCTTCAATTTGGCAGAGTTTCACTTCAATAACTAAAAGATGATTATTTACAATGGGGGTCCTCTTTATTTATAATAGGAACTGAGAGCAAAAATATGAAAAGAAAAACTAACTATGACTTATTCAACAAAGGGGTCCTTTTTGATTTGGGACTTCCTATGTTTTTACATGTAATTACATATGAGAAAAGTACATGTAAATATGTCCAAAATTATTTCAAAAGTACATCTGAAAAGTAGAAAATAAACTAAGTAATGGAAAAGCTGCTTCAACTTGCATTGCCTTCTTTCTTCATGTGACAATCATACATGGTGAATGTTGCTTGCATCCCAAGACTATCCGGACTAACCGTGTTCTTGAAAATCATTTGAGCTCTAACTATTGCATCTCTGACCGTGGTGACTGATTTTGCGTGACTAGTTAACTTGGCCTTCAGATTATCCAAAGTTAACTGGTTGTCAAGAATACTATCCACGGAGGCCACTGAAAATATTTTGTCCTCGAACTCTTTCCAGAACACATTTTCAAATTCCTAAATCATCTCTTCTACAAAAAGAACTTGATTATGTTGTGACACAAGATTACATGGCAGCTCCTTCAATATATGCAAAAGACTAACATC
Source organism: Cunninghamia lanceolata (assembly GCA_027924645.1). Lineage (NCBI taxonomy): Eukaryota > Viridiplantae > Streptophyta > Pinopsida > Cupressales > Cupressaceae > Cunninghamia > Cunninghamia lanceolata. The sequence continues at coordinate 19,477,691 of BSBN01000391.1, forward strand.
ACTTTGATCACTTAGTTTCCTTGCAGTTTCCAGGTCATTGATCAAATCTTTCAGTACATGGCTCTAGTATGTCAATGCCTCTATGGTTTCTATATAAGAATCCCTATTTGGAATGACACCAATTGATATCAGAGCACTTATTTCCAGCTTTCTCATCTCCACCCACTTATCATGATTTTGTTCTAGGCACTCGATATCTTGAGAAATAACATCAATCAAGTCATCAAGTTCTGCTCTTATTTTTTCCATTTTGTCTATCTTCTCAAATAGCTCTGTAAGCAGAGAGATTCCTTATGTGCGCATCCTTTCCAAATATTCTTCAAGTACTCTTCCCTTAAGATGAGTCTTTTCAGCTTTTTGAATGATAGGGTCTTCTACAGAAACTACCTCAGGAGTCATTGATTCTGAATTCAAAGAAATTTTCCTCACCACTGTAGTCAACTATTCAACCATTGCTTTGTAATGATCCTTCATTTCTTTCTCTTTGTCAAATTTTTGAATCAGAATGTCCATTGCTGACTGCATGTCAATCTTTGCACTTTCATGAGTTATTTTGCCTAACTCAACCCTAGAGATAGAATAATCATTCATACTAAAATTTTCCATGGTTGCATCCTGCGGAGGTCTTGCAATCTCCAGAAATTTGTGTCCCATGTCTCCGAGCATTCTCGAAAGATCTTTGGCTTCTTTGGGGTCTTAGCTTTCGTAGGCACTAGCTTACTAAAATCAAAGTCATCTGGAGAGATGGCTTGTTTCTTCCTTTTTGGTGTGTATGCTGACAACCATGGGGGAAGCACAAAAGTACTCACATTAGGATCTGTTCCCATTGTTGGTGTTACTGGAACTGCACTTGCACTAGAAGTAGAAACAATAGGTGGAGTATTAGTAAAAACTGCACCTATCACATTCACATTAGTAACCTGTTCATAATTCATTACAAAGTGATAAAATATAGAAGTATCCCCAATATCAAAAGATGAGGAGGACAAGCTAGGAATAGACTCTGAGGAACGAAGAACATCTTCAAAAGTATTTTGAGGATTGTCAAAAATGGTTTTTGAAGGTGACAGAGATTCAGAAGAGGGACTATCAATGGGTGAAACAAACAGAGGAACTAAAATAAGTGTGTCGGGCAAAGGAGAAGAGACTCCCATTTCTTATTGTACATTCTCCTGTGGAGACAAAACTTCCTCTCCTTGTTGATCTGTAGGTCTGTCTTCAACCTCCATTTCCTCTATGGCTAGCTCTTTAGTATTCTATTTCTCAATTTCCATATCTTCTATCTCAGACTCTTTCTCCACAGTCTTTGACTTCTTCATCACAAATTTGATCCTGGGCTTATGTGGCTTGGAAGAAGAGGGAATGTCACTCTTGTTCTTCATTCTATTCTCCACCTTCTTACCTGTTTGTTCCTGAATTTTACTCTCTGATCCTGTAAGGAATTCTTCCAAAACAATTCCCTTATCTGATAGCCACTTATTGGTGTTAGCCAATATAGGTTCAAACCTTTTCCTCAGAGAAGTCAATTCTTTCTGAGACCATTGAATAGGAGGAAGAGGAGAACCAACAACCTATTTAGTGTTATATGTTTCATCAATCAACTCTTCATCATCCACCAGGTCTTTAGGAATATCAACCAATCCCAGATATTCAATTTGTTCCAGAGATAACCTACTCTAATCCATTTTTCTGATCTCTTCTTATATCCTTAAGTCCACCCAGACATCCTCAACCATAGGTTCATGGAACTAGGTCTTCCTCTTGATCTTATCTTTCACACCTCTGTAATCAAACCTTGGTCTTCATTTGAATTGTTTCATGGTTACTAGCTGCATTTTAGTTTCCATGGCTCTAGCCTTTGTAGCAATTGATACTGAAAACCTGCCAATTTCAACTGGAAACCTGAATCATGGTTTCTTGAGCTCCATTTGTTTATTATGTACAATAATCATCTATCTACATAATTCCATTAAAACAAGTTTGTCTGAAGGAAACCTTGGCAACATATAAGGATGACCTTGGAAAAAGCTAACCCTTAGATATGAGAAAGAAGGAAATTGTAAGAACATGCATCCAAAATCATTCACCACTAACCAAGCTTCATCTAAAACTCTTCTTTGCTCCAATTGAGGGTCAAAAAGCACAAAAACATTGTGAAGAAAGCACGATTTACCCTCCTAAAGTGGTGAATAGATCCTTTCAATGTCAGTTGAGAATAATACTGATACACATGAACTACCCTCCTGTCTCCTTCTGATGTCAAACCTGGAAAGATTCTCATGGAGGCTGCTATATACACCAGGTAGGAAGTCATATAGAATTTAAAGGTAGTGGATACCTTAGTCAATTGTTTGTGCAGAGCATTGCTGATTTGCTCACCCCAAAAGATGGCTTGTCTACCCTAGAGTATTACCTTGATGAAAGGATACATCCACTCATGAAAAAGTGAGGAAGAGGCCAACCCCCGTATCCTGCTAAGAAGAGTTATAAGATCACCAACTTCTTCTACAAAATCACTTCTAGGAAAACTCCTCGGCCACCTAGACAAGTTCGACCTTGAAGTCTTGAGCCATTTAGTATTGATTATCTTCTTTGCCTTCTCAGAATTTTTGTCATACTCTTTTTGGGCTTCAGTAAAATCTAGCTTTATAACTTTTGTAACAGCAGGGCACATGAAAACTTTATCAATGAATTCAGGATCTAATCTAATTATCACATTACCATTTGCATCCATCACTACCCTAGTATCTCTGTTGTAAAACTGAGCACACTAAAGAACAAACTCTGTGTTATGGGATGCCACCGGGAAAGATGATACCAAATGAATGTTACTATCAATAATCTTTTTCATTGCAGAACTAGGATTATTGGACTTGGTTCTTTCCACAAATTCAGCCATGTCCACATAGCCAATCTCTGTATCTTGAATGTCATCGACATTGGAAGTAATCGAGGTGATTGGAAAAACACCCTGATACTTATACTTCATCGCTTTCGACTTCTTCGGAGACAACTCAGTCATCTGAAAAAGCTATCACCAGAAGGATGTTGGTAAAGAGAGAATCCGCAGGAGAAACTGCAACAAAAAGCCATGATCATGCAATTAGGGGAAATACTAGTAATTTGGGAAAATTTCATGTCGACGATCACGACTATGGAGATATGCTTGAAATGGCTAGAGTGCAAGTGGGTTAAAAAACGGAGGGAAGCGGGTTTGGAAAAGCAAAATTCAAAATCTCTGAGTTAGAAAAATTTGAGAGAATGATTGTATGGGCGGCAAAATTTACCGCCCTTGCATTAGAGGGACATATTGCAAGTGTCAGGGTGACCATTTTTACCAACCCTGTAGGTAGGCTGAAATGCAAATGTATTGATGGTAGAAATTACTGCTTTTGCATGTTGGAACAATTTGAGTGTTTAAGCGGCAAATTTCGCCGACACTGCATGAGAGGTATGTATTGCAAGTGTTTGAGCAGCCAATTTTACCACTCTCGCAAGTTGGATATTTCAAAGTTTTCTTCATGTAAGGGTGGCAAAATTTTCTGCCCATACACATTGGGATAAAGCTTCCAAATGCGTAAGCGGTGATTTCCGCCGACTTAGTACTTATGTAAAAATCTAGTAACTCGTGGACTAGCAGCCAAATTTGCCGCCATTACATGAGCAGGATAGGTTTGGTGTTCGATCGGTAAAATCCACCAATGGTGCATGTATCTTCATCAAAGTTTTTTCGTGTAAGGGCGGCAAAATTTTCCGCCCATACACATCAGGGTAATCAAGACACAAATCACAATCGGCAATTTTTACTGATTTAGTACCTAAAAAGCTAAAACCTAAAAGAAAACTAAGTCCTGAACACCAAAATGCAGTTGGGAAAGTTTAGGCTAGCTAGAATGAAAAGAAAACTAGGGTTTTCATGATGAAAATAAATCAATCAACAAAAGAAACAGAGTCCTAGGTTTCAAAACATAAACAATGATGCATTAAACAGCAAGTTAAACAACCGAAACCAATTTATAATACAATTTTTTCTAAACAATCAGAAAACCTTAGATATAAAGAAACAAAATATTAAAATGTATCCCTACCTGATAAAAATGATACAAATCCTGGCTTTTCACAATGAAACCTCCAGATTGCAAAAATCACAAACTCAAAAAGGCATCACCACAGGTTGCGATGGGGTCGACTTAGGCAGGATAAAAAGAAAAACATAATGAAAATAATTTAAAAGACACTTAAAAACTTAAAACAAAACTAGAAAATCACCATTAATATCACACGAGTTAACTCGTGGTGACATTAATGGCATGTATAAGTGGCACTTTTTACCGCTTCAACACAGATAAAGACAAAGATGCGGGAGAGGCAATTTTCACCAATAGTGTATCTTTCTCGAACATACAAGCATGTAAAAGCGGCGCTTTTTACCGCTTATACATTAAAACAAAACAAATAATGCATGGGGGGCAAAATTTTCAGCCCCTGCAGTTGAAAACAAAAGATAGATGTATGAGCGGCAAAATTTGCCGACTTCGCACATAAACTGAAAAATTTTCTAACACCTTTAAAAGGTCAAAATGGATATTTTGATAAGCTTGTAACCTAGTCAAATTTCGTGAATTTTGATAAATCAACTAAGGGGAATGCCACAAGCTATTTTAATGATGTCAGATGACTTTGCACGAGGCCAAGAGAACCTGTCTCGATTCACGAACTTAGAGTGTAGACTACGAAATGGACAAGTTTCGTAGGGGTTGTCTACAAAAACAAGCGTAGCTAATTTTGAGAACAATATACCCTCAATGGCTGAGCTATTATTACCAACTTAATGTCAGCTATTGAGCCAAGTTTTTAACCTATAGAAATCTTTATATACTTCTGTAGGTTGTAAGGTCATTGAAACTCTTTTTAAGACTACATTCCTAGCCATATGGTTGAAGCCTTGAAATTTCATATTGCTATCAGTGGGTAGGCTCGAGGCTTGAAGTTGAGCTACTATAGTCTTCTATAAGATTGTGTTTCATACTCAAGGCCGTAAGGCCAAGTCTTTTGAAAAGACTATGTTTCATACTCAAGGCCGTAAGGCCAAGTCTTTTGAAATGACTGTGTTTCATACTCAAGGCCACAAGGCTAAGTCATTTGAGAAGATTGTATTCTTTCTCAAGGCCATATGGCCAAGCCTTTGATAAGGAATTCTTTTTGTGTCGGTGTAGGGGTCGCACGACCTGACTGTGATGCTTTTTACATCTTATACTTTGTAAAGAATAACAAGAGCCCAAGCCATATCAGCCGGGTTATTGTAAGAAATGATAACTCACATCATTTATTGACTTGGATAGAGTATAAAACTCTTGAGTGGAGCAGGAAATAACTCCATATCGATTATTATCATAAGATAATGATATAGTCTTATGACTGTGGTTTCAGTTGCGAAGGCATTATCAATTCATGATATAGTCACCTGACTGTGATGATATTTGGGGAGACATTTGAATAACAGTGTGTTTACAACACCACAATTGACACCAATCGAGCTTATATGAGAAGTCGATTGTGAAACACTTTCTCAGTTACCTTAATTATCAAGATTATATACTTATATTCTCAAGATTGAGAAGGAAGAACCATCATGGACATGGTCTCATTATGAAATCATTGAAATGAATTTATATAAGAATATTTATATAATTGTTATGAGTCTACATTTAAGACCTTTTGTTAATGTTATGAGTTATGAATATTATACTTCTACTCTATTAAGGGCAAGGTATGCCTTGAATACATGTATACAATTTCATCATATGAGATGACTTGTTTCTAAAAATGTGAACCATATGTAGCCTAGGGATCAAATGGTAAAACTGATGTGAAATGAATCAAATCGTGTAACAAGGAATCACTAGAATCTTCTAACCAACCAATGGAGGGAGTCAAATGTCCAAGAATGGATAATGATTCAAATTGATCCCACTCACACAAGACCTAAAGAATTGGGTCGTTAAGAACATACTGTAGGACATGACAACTCATAAGTAGAGTTAGAGTGGTGGACATACGATGACATTCATTGTGTAACATATTTGTATGAAAACCTTTGGCCAAAGTAATGCATCCGTCTCTACATGCATTGTCGGTCCACAATGTTTCAGATGGCCTAGTGTCTCCAATAGTGTCATACAAGTTAGAGGGGATCTATAGTGTGTGACCATGAGACATTAGGAAGGACACAACACCAGATACTCAGATGGCTAACCTGTTGGGTTCTAATGTCTAACCTTTCTGTGAAGGGTAGGGTCTCTTCCAGTTAGGAAGATAAGCGGGGGACTGCATGTCTATGGTTGGAGGAAAAGCACCAGGATGATGCTCTCCTTCCCAAGCATGAGACAAGCCGAGGCTTATGGAGACAAATTTTATTGGTTCCAGATATAGTAATTGCATTTTGTGACCAGTTGGTCTATTGTGATGCAAAAATTTGATTAAGATGCCTAGAACATATATTGTATTTGAATAGTGATGGTTACTCACTAAAGATTGTAATGGTTTACTAGATTGTAAGTTATGTTATATCTTGATTTGATTAACATGCTTAATTGATGGAAAATATTATGTTTTGTTTGGTTGAAATTTTGATTATCTCTATCAATTCTTAATTAATGACTTGATTAAGTTACATGTTTTAAGTTAAATCTTGATCATTATGGAAAGTGTTGTTACATTTCTTTGCTATTGTTTGAAGAGTTGTGAAGAAAGTCTTCTGAGTTAGCTAAGGAGGCTCTTGTGATTCGTGGTAGATCTAAAGAGAAGGGAAAGAAAATGGACAAGAAGAAAGAAGACAAAGGAAGATCCAAATCCTATGGGAGATCTAAGTCTCCTAGAAAGTCCAAGGCTCTATGTTGGAATTGTGACAATCTTGATCATTTATGCAAGGAGTGCAAGGAGGAGAAGAAGAAAAATAATAAGAACTATGATTTAGATTCTAATAAGTCCTCTCAAGAATATAGAGAAGTGTTTGTCACTGCCTTGGCAACTCATGCATCTAAGGATGTGTGGCTTATCGAATCTAGTGCATCTTTCTACATGACCTCATACAGAGATTGGTTCTCGAAGTATGAAGAGTTTGATTGAAGGAAGGTGTACTCGGGTGATGACTCTCACCTAAAAATTGTTGTTCGTGGAAGAGTCTTGATTAGATTCCTTAATGGTCGAGTGAAGGGGATCAATGGTATTCTATGTATCCCTGGTTTGGTACGGAACCTTGTTTCTATAAGTAAGTTGAATGATGTGGGTGTACAGGTTGTTTTCTCGAATGGAGCATGCAAGATGACTAGATGAACTATGGGGCTAGCTAAGGGTATTTGGATTGGCAGTCTATTTTAGCTTGATGCATGCATAGTTCAGTACAATAGTGCCTCTATTTCAAAGAAGAGAGCTTTAGAGTCTTCATCCTCACCATTGGAACCAACATCCATGAAGACTGTTGCATCTACTTTTGATGGTCGTGCTTTCTAAGTGCGTAAGGGTGCTCATTCTATGGAGATGAAACTTCCAATGAAGAAGACAATGTTATGGCACCAAAGGCTTGGCCACATTGGTGAAGAGTGTTTGAGGACCCTTAAAAATAAAAACCTCATTGAGGGTATGAATTATTGTAACCTTGAGTTTGATTTCTGTGAACATTGCATGTATGGAAAACAAAACCATATTTAGTTTTATTCTAGTTCTCACAAATCTTCTGAGGTGTTGGATTTGATTCATTCTGATGTATTTAGTCTTCTTAATGTCCTTCAACTTTAAAATCTTATATTTTGTTTCATTCATTGATGACTATAGTAGAAGGGCATGGGTGTATTTCCTTAGAAGCAAATCTAAAGTCTTTACAAGATTCAAAGAGTTCAAAGCTCTTGTAGAGAATAAAAAAGATAGAAAGATTAAGTGTTTGAGGGCTGATAATGGTGGTGAGTTTTGCTCAGTAGATTTCTATAAGTTCTATAAAGAATATGGTATTGAGAGGCACAAGACAACTCTGTATACCCCTTAACAAAATGGAGTTGTAGAGAGGATGAATAGAACATTGATGGAGAGAGATAGGAGCATGCTAAGTGGAGTTGGCCTTGAACAAAATTTTTGGGCTAAAGATGTTGCTACCACTTGTTACCTAGTTAATAGGTCTCCTATATCGACGATCATTGATAAGACACCTATGGAGGTGTGGTTTGGTAAAAATCCTTGATTAAGACACATTCAATTGTTTGGTTATGAGGCATATTGACATGTGCCTAAGGAGAAGAGGTCTAAGTTGGAGAACAAGGAAGTAAAATGTATCTTCATTGGTTATGGTATTGGTGTGAAAGGGTACAAGCTTTGGGATCTAGTAGTTGAGAGAGTTCTGTATAATAGAAGTGTGATTTTCAGAGAGCTTAGTCCTTTTGTTGTTCTACAGCTAGAGAAAGAAGAGAAGAAATAGGATGTGGTCTAGCTTCCTCCTACCCCTAAAAAGACTAAATTAAAAGCTCCTATTGGACATGATAATGAGGAGAGGTCTAGCATCTTTGAAAGTTCATAAGAAGAAGAAGAACCTCAACCTCAACTTTTGAGGAGGTCTACACGGATTAGGAGGCAACTTGAGATGTTTGGTTATTCATTGCTTGATTCTAGTTGTATTTTTTCCTTGATTTCTAACATTGATGAGCCTACAACTGTGAAAGAGGCTATGGGTATGAAAGATGCAGGTTCCTAGAAGGAGGCCATGGAAGAGGAGATGGCTTCTTTGAAAAAGAATAATACTTGGGACTTGGTGCCTTTGCCTAAAGGATGAAAACCTATTGGATGCAAATGGGTGTTCAAAACAAAATTTTGTGTCGATGGCAATGTTGAGAAATATAAAGCTAGATTGGTTACAAGGGTATTCTCAATTGGAGGGAATTGACTATGGTGAAAATTTCTCTCCCATTGCAAAGCTAACATCTATCGTTCCTATTATCTCTTGCAGCAACGTATGATTTAGAAGTTTATTAGATGGATGTGAAGACAACATTCCTTCATGGTGACTTGGAGGAGGAGATTTATATGTCACAACCAAAGCACTACATTGTTGAAGGCAAAGAAAATCTGGTTTGCAAGTTAAAAAATTCTTTGTATGGTTTGAAATAGTCTCCTAGGATGTGGTACCAGAAGTTTGATGCCTTTGTGTTGAGTATTGGATTTCTGAGATTGAAATTAGGTCATTGTGTTTATTACAAGTTCGACAATGATTGCATTCTCATTATTGCTTTGTATATCAATGATATGTTGTTAATCTAGAATGGTAAAAGTTTGATTTCTGATTTTGAGTCTCAGTTGTCAACACAGTTTGAAATGAAAAATCTAGGGGAAGCCAGGTACATTCTAGGGATGGAAGTCAAAAGAGACAAATAAAATAGAAAACTTCGGTTAGGCCAGAGTAAGTATGTTAACACTGTTTTGGAGAGATTCGGCATGGTAGATTGTAGACCTTTGACTGTTCCTATTACGATGGGGACAAAGTTATCTATTGTAGATTGTCCAAAGTCTCCTGCTAAGCTGGAGGATATGAGCAGAGTTCCTTATGCTAGTGCGGTTGGCATCTTGATGTATGCTATGGTTTGTACAAGACTAGACATTGCCCAAGTAGTGGGAGTCCTTAATTGATAAATCGCTAATCTTGGATGGGTACATTGGGATGTAGTGAAGAGAGTATTTAGATATTTGCAAGGTACTTCTAAGTATTCCCTATGTTATCATAGTTATCCTACAAGACCTCAACATTCTGTGAGTATTCGTGGATATGTGGATTCTGATTGGGTAGGTGACATTGACAGCAGGAGATCCACCTGTGCTTATGTGTTCACTATGTTTGGTAGTGCTATTAGTTGGATGAGAAAGTGATAACCTGTGGTTTCTTTGTCCACAATAGAAGAAGAGTACATGGAAGCTACTCATGCTTGTAAGGAATCCATTTGGCTTAAGAGATTGTGTTTTGACATTGGGTTTGATGCAGAGAAGATTACAATTTGTTGTGATAGCCCGAGTGCCATATGTTTGGCAAAGAATCCTAATTTTCATGTGAGGACTAAGTTTATTGATGTTCAATACCATTTTGTTCATGACATGGTAGAGGATGGGAAGGTGAATTTGGAGAAAGTTGACACTTTGGTGAATGATGCAGATTCCTTGACAAAGCCTATGACCATAGAGAAGTTTAGATGGTGTTCGGAGTCTATGGGCCTCTTGGCCCCTAGCAATTAAAATCTTGCCATTCTATTGGCTCTTGAAAGGCATTCAACAAGTGGGAGAATGTTGGGAGCTAAGTTGTCTCAAACTTTGCAAGTCCTTAGCATTTAACATTTAATTGTATATTTATTTTTGCCTATTATTATAATTTCTATGTAAATATTATTGTCACTTTGTGGGAGTTGGCACGGTGATGTGTCATCTTGCATGGAAGATGAATAGATGTATTTGTATCCTCATATGAGGAGATAGGCATCCTGGTTTGTGGTAGAAGACTTTTTCCATGTTCCAACATCTTTTGGGTGTTGTAAAAGGTCTATGATGCGTAAGAGTTATGATAGATTCCTATGACAGAATCTATGACATGTAAGAGCTAGAAATAGAAGATTCTATCATAAGTGTGATAAGTGTCAGGAAGCATCTTTGCATGGAGAAGGTAGGTGTCAAAGTTTGACTATGACAGGATGTAAGAGAATCCATGATTAATAGTCAGTTATGAAAGATTCTCTTACATCTGTAAGTGCTATCATATATGACAGATTTTATGACATTGTAAGAGCATCTGTCATAACTTTTGATGAAGGGGGTAAATCATAAAACACACAACAACATAAATTACACACAGGAAATAAAAATTTCTTTATTGATTTGGACAACTTATTACATTATAGAAGTTCAAATACAATCAGAGGAATCAACCCTCCACGGGCTGCAACACATTACAGCTTTCTCTCACAAGGCTTTGGAATCATCTGCCATCTGTAACCCCAAATCTGCTAGGGTTTCTATTTTCCCACCCATTCTTGACTCTACACCTTCCCCCCTTAACTCTACTACTACCCAGGGTTCCCAAAAATGGTTATTAATAGCCTTTTTTGTGGCCAACAACCTAATTTCAAAATTTGCATCTCCCTCCAAAAATAGGTCAACTTCTGAAGCCATAACTTTTGATCCGGGTGTTTGATTGATGAACCGTTTTATGCGTCGGAAAGCTCGTGGAGTGCTCTACGTGCTAAGAACCCACTCTGCCAATTCTGACCATTTTTGGGCCCGTATGGGGCCATTTAGTGCCTCAAACCTAAGTTTGAATAATTTTTAGGTATTTTTTAGGAAACAAAAACTTTAATATCTTTTAGCTCACATATGATCTTTGCATGATTCCTTTGCCAAAGGTTTTATTTTTCAGTTACGAAGCTTCTTGTAAATTTTCACTTCAATCCATGCCCAAATGCAAACTTTCCTAAAATAGCTCAGGTTGCTATTTTTAGCAGTTTGGAAAAACTAAAAGTTCTACATCATTATTCAAGCAATTATGGAACCAAAACTACAAATTTTGAAAAGAAATGGAAAGAACATCAACAATTTTGAAACACATCTTTTTTCTAGGTGATGCAAGATTGCCCTTACACCACTGGATGCTTCTACATCAGACACCCAAGGTAATTTGAGAAGTGACCTTGTCATGTCTCAGGTGTTTGTGTGAGGAAAACCCAAACGGTCAACCTCTGCCTTAGACAACCAAGAAGAATCTTCAATAGGCCTTCCTTTCCATTTCACCGTATATTCTTCATATTGCATGTTCTGAGTACTTCTTTCCACACGGCTACCCAAGATCTCTTCTATCTCCTATGTTGAAGTAGATGTCGGAATACTCCACTGTACTTCTATTGGTCCATCCTCTGTTCCACCTTCATGATATTCTGATAAATCAGCAATGTTGAAAATAGGGGAAATGTTGATCCCACTCGGTAGCTCCACCTCATATGCATTTCCTGAATCATGTTTCTTCAAAATTTTGCATGGTCCAAATTTCTTCATTTTTAGCTTATTGTATGTTCCAATTGGGAACCTTTCTTTTCTCAAGTGAACCATGACTTCATCTCCTACCTAGAATTCCGTATATCTCCTTTTCTAATCCACCTTAGCCTTGTACTAAATATTCATCTTATTAATGTGCTCTCTCACCTCTTCATACAAATTCTTCAGATGTTCTACAAAGTCTTTAGCTTTGGCACTCATCTTTTCTGCTTTGTCTAGCTTCCTTAACTTGGAAGCATTTCTTGGGCTATTGCCATAGACAATCTAGAATGGTGATTTACCAGTACTCCTATTCACAAAATTGTTGTAAGCAAATTCTGCCTGTGGTAAAATCAAATCCCATCCCTTGGGCTTATCTCCTACTAAGCATCATAGCAAGTTACAGAAACTCCTATTCACCACTTCTGTCTGCCCATCAGTCTGTGGATGGTGTGCAGAACTAAACTTCAAATCTATCTTCAACTTCTTCCACAATGTCATCTAGAAATAACCAACAAATTTGGTATCTTGATCTGAAACTATGCTCTTTGGTAGACCGTGTAATCTCACCACCTCCCTGAAAAATAATTCAACAATATGAATAGCATCATTAGTCTTCTTGAAATGAATAAAATGTGTCACCTTTGAGAATCTGTCCACCACCACAAAAGTGGAATCATGTCCTCTTTGTGTCCTTGGTAAACCAAGAACAAAATCCATACTAATATCATCCCATGGCTTCTCTGGTATAGGTAATGGCTGATATAGCTGGTGCAGGTGCACCCAACCCATAGTGGCCTCCATGATGCATTAGCTATTTAATGTTTATTTTAATGTTTTCAATAAGGTCCTAAGCTGACCATCCATGTAATAAGGTCTATTTGACCAATGCATGTCATTGTAGTTGTATCTAGGTTTATTTTATAAGTCCCACGAGACACTTGGCAAATTGGTATTCACAAGGGTTGTTAGGAAGTTGGAGGTTGTTAGATCTCCCAGCTATTTGGAATGATCTCCCAGCCACCTGGAGTCAAGTTGGTACTACTCACCATGAGTAGATAAATACCTTGAGCAGATCGATTATGATCATGATTATATTGTAGACAATTTGGATTGTGCTCTGTATGTATTCACATTTCTGGAAAACATAATAAATGAGTCCTGTTGTATTGTGCATTTTTTTGTTATTCGATCTCATTAGGGTTTTCCTCTGTGCAATTAGTTTTCCTATTTTGTGGCTAAGATGGGTTCTTAACCCATTCCACCAATTAGATTTCTTCGAAATCGGTGGAATGGTTGTACAGTTCAATTTGTGTTTTCTATTTGTTCATTTTTATGTTTGCAGGATCACGTGCAGGGTGTAGTTAGATCCTAGTGCCATCATGTGCTAGGTTGGCAGGGTGAAGATCTATGTTAGATCTGCGGAGGAATAGATCTGGGTAATTGTAGGGTTTGTAGAGGTTCAAAACAGCGAAGAATTGCATTGTTTCATTGAGTATGCATTTTGTCTGTATATCGCAAATGCATGTCAGATATACATTTCATGTATATATCACAAGAGTCTGTTGAGTTTTGTATGTCGCAAAGCATATCAGAATCACTGGTGTATTGTATGTCAAGTTTGTATGTAGTGAACATACATTGCGAAGGTACAAGTCCATCGGCATACAAGGAGGTCAACGATCGGGTCAATGGTCAGTTCTGTATGAATGCCAAAGATCGCATCTTTAGAATGCATGTTGTGAATGTACATTGTTGGTATACATTCTGTGAGTATATCGCTAATATATGTTAGGGTTCATTTCCTGTGTATCCCATAGTTGAATGTTCGTGTGTATCCCGTAGATGCATATTGTGGTTGTATGTGGTGAATGTACATTGCGAATGTACATCAGGTTGGATACAAGGAAAGTCAATGGTTGACTTCATTGAATGTATATTCTGAATGCATGTTCCGATTGCATATTTAGGTTGTATGTTTTGAATGTATATTAAGCATATACATTGCGTAGATACATTGAGTTGGAGGCAAGAGGCAACTGGTAGTGACGGTGATAGAAACTAGTGTTCACAGGTCATGCGATGTATGCACAAGTGTTCGGCATGAGCTAGTGTATCGGGGGAAAGGAATTTTGGTTGGCCGATAGTGTGTAGTCTTGCTGATAGGTGAGAGAGGAAAGTATATACAAAAGGGAATGTATGTTAAGTCATGTATAGACATACAATGACCAATCTATGTTAGGGAGTGGTTTGGGCTCTGCATCAATAGCCCTGTATTCTCACTTGCAACTCTACAAAAATTTCCTCACATCCTACTGCAACTGTGGCCAATAATAATTTTCACCAATAATAGCAATGGTCTTATCTCAACCAAAGTGTCTAGCTAATCCCCCACTATGCTTCTCCTTTATCAGGTTCTCTCTCATGGAACTCCTTAGAATGTACAACTGGCTTCCTTTAAACAACACGCCATCTTGGATTATGAAATCCAACCATTTTGTCCTATCCAAAGTAATAGGTTCCAAGCAAGCCTTCCAAGCCTCCACAAAATATGGATCTTTTGGATACAAACTCTTGAGCTCATCAAACCCAACAACCTCTATCTTCATTTCTGTCAACAAATTTTGCCTTCTGCTCAAGGCATCTACAACTCTGTTGGACTTCCCACTCCTGTGCTTCAAAACAAAAGTATAGCTCTGCAAAAACTCAACCCATTTTAAGTGCCTCTGGTTTAATTTTCCTTGACTATTAAGATACTACAAAGCCTGATGATCAGTATATAAAACAAAATCCTTTGGTAACAAATAATGTCTCCATTTCTTCAAAGCTTGAACTATTGCATAAAACTCTTGATCATAAACAGAATAATTTTGCTTGGCATCATTAAGCTTCTCACTAAAATAGGCAATGGGCTTACCTTCTTGGCTCAAAACAGCTCCTATAGCACTGCCACTAGCATCACAATCTACCTTAAATACCTTATTGAAATCTAGAATTGCCAAAATAGGTTGCTTTGTGACTTTCTGCTTCAATGTATCAAATCTTTTATCTACTCCTTTAGTCCATGTAAACTCTTTTCTATCCCCTCTCATTGTCTCAGTTAGGGGTACATAAATTCTACTAAAATTCCTGATAAACTTTCTATAAAAACTTCGCCAAACCATGAAAAGATCTTACCTCAAAAGCACTCCTTAGAGTAGGCCATTCAATGATAGCCCTCACCTTCTCTGGGTCCATGTTAAGACCTTCCTTTGAGACAACAAATCCCAGGTATACCAACTCCTTTGCAAAACTACATTTCTTCAGATTGATCAACAACTTCTCCTCCCTCAGCTTCTCCAAAATTCTTCTGATATGCATCATATGCTCATCCCAAGTCTTACTGAAAATCAAAATATCATCTAAATAAACAATACCAAAACTTCCCAAAAATTCTTTCAATACCTCATTCATGAGCCGCATGAATGTGCTCGGTGCATTGATTAGCCCAAATGGCATGACTAACCACTCATACAAACCTTCCTTTATCTTGAAGGTTGTCTTCCACTCATCTCCTTCTCTGATACAGATTTCGTGATACCCACTCTTCAGGTCAATCTTTGTGAAGTACTTGGCTCCACTCAAATAGTCCATTATGTCATCCATTCTAGGCAATGGAAATCTGTACTTGATCATGATCTTATTGATGGCTCGAGAGTTTGTACACATTCTCCACTCTCCATCTTTCTTTGGTGCTAGTACTGTAGGTGCCGCACATGGACTTAGGCTCTTCTTATCAATCTCTTCCTCAACAACTCCTGAACTTGTCTGTTCAACTCTTCACTCTCTGCTAGAGTCATTCTATGGGTTGCCTTATTCAGAAAACTAGCTCCTAGTATCAAATCCATTTGATGACTTATCTTCCTCACTAGTGGTAAACCTTCTGGTACATTATCAGAGACAATATCTTAAAATTCTTCCAACATTTATGAGACTTCTACTGGCACATCTTCACATTTCTCTCGACTAATCTTAGGAATCAATGCAAAACAATGACGCTCATGCTTCATACCCTCCAAAAAATTTCTACCATCTACTAAGCAATTTCTGGTAGTACTACATACCTTTTCTTCCACCTCCTTCAAGGGCTTCAACTTATGATGAACTCCATCCTTTGTTAGGGAGTATGTGTTTGCATGGCCATCATGGATAGCGCTCCTATCATACTACCACAGCCTCCCCAATAACATATGACATGCATCCATCGGTATGATGTCACACAGTACCTCATCATGGTAGTCACCAATCTTGAACTTCACTAAGCACTACTTATTGACCAAAACTCTATGGTCCTTCTGCAACCATGCAATCTAATATGGATGGGGATGCTTTCTTCTTGGCAGCTTCAACTTGTCAACCATCTCCTCTGAAACCAGATTGTCAGTGCTTCTACTATCAATAATAATATCACAACACTTACCTTCACATTTATACCTTGTGCAAAATAAACTCTTCCTCTGATTTGGTTCTTTTTCCTCATTTAACAAGGTTCTTCTGACAACTAGGGTTTCTCCCCTTTCAACATCTTCAGAATGCTCAGATTGTGCATCTTCATCTGCATGTGCAACCTATGCATTACCTTCAAGTCTTCTATTCGTCCTTCCTTGATGTTGTGGACACTCGTATGCTTAATGCCCTTCTTCTCCACATTGGAAATAGGTTCCTTTGAAACCTCCTCTTCCAAGTCCTTGCCCAGGTCTACCTCTTTCTCTTCCTCTTTGCTCACCATTGTTCTGGTCATGAGGGTGGTAGGTATTATCTCCTCTCTAATTTCGTCTGGTGCTAGCTTCTTCACTTCTCTTTGAATCTTCATTTCAACCCCCATAGGGTCTTCCACTAGTCCTTCTGCCTTGACCTCTTGTCCTTTGCTTGCTGTCAAATCTTTTATTCAGCTTCTCTTCCACCTTCAGGGAAAACTGATATGCATCTTCTATGGTGGTCATTCTGACTAGGGTTAGCTCCTCTTGAATACTTGGCCTCAACCCATTAATATAATGAGCTACCTTCTCCTTGTTGGGCTTTGCATGGCTTGCCCTAATAGTAATTTTATAAAACTCTTCTGTATACTCCTTAACGGACTTGTTACCTTGCTTCAGTTCTTGCATTTTTTTAGCAACTCCATCTCATAGTCCACAGGAATGAACTGCTTCTTCAGTTTCTCCACCATTCGATCCCATCGGGTGATCTTTCCTTTTCCTCTTCTGTTCCTCTCTAACTGGACCTCCTTCAACCAAATACTGGCATGGCCCTTCAATTTTGTTTTTGTAAACTTGACCCGATCTGGGTCCTCCACATCTTCATACTTGAAATAGTCCTCCATGTCATTGATCCAATCAATAAGTTGTTCCGGATTCAAATCTCTAGAATAGGTAGAAACTTCAATCCTCAGCCTCTTTCCAATCTTCAAAATGGCCCTCAACAACCTAACCTCTGCAGGATCTCTTGCAGCTTCTTGTTCTTCTTCAGATAGCTCTTCTTTAGCTTCATCTTCACTTTCTTCTCTTGTTCTCGGCTCAAACCCTCTTCGTAGCTCCTCTTGCAATGCATCAATTTTCCTTTGTAGGGCTCTAAAACCCTCTTCCATCAAAGAATTCCTCCTAATATGATTTCTTCGTGGAGGCATCTTGATCTCTGCAGCAAACCCACAACCTTAGGTCTTGGTGCAAACTGCCTCACGGTCGGTGATCTGTCTACACACTCAGGAACCCTTGCTCTGATACCACTTGATGAAGGAGGTAAATCATAAAACACACAACAAAAATTGCACACAAGAAATAGAACTTTCTTTATTGATTTGTACAATGTATTACATTACAAAATCTCAAATATAATCAGAGGAATCAACCCTCCATAGGATGCAACACATTACAACTTCCTCTCACAAGGCTTTGGAATCATCTGCCATCTGTAACCCCAAATCTGCTAGGGTTTCTATTTTCCCACCTATTCTTGACTCTACACTTTCCCCCCTTAACTCTACTATTGCCTAGGGTTCCCAAAAATGGTTATTAATAGCCTTTTTGGCGGCCAACAACCTAATTTCAAAATTTGCATCTCCCTCCAAAAATAGGTCAACTTCCAGGAGCCATAACTTTTGATCCAGGTGTCCGATTAATGAACCATTTTATGGGTCAGAAATCTTGCAGAGTGCTCTACGTGCCAAGAACCCGCTCTACTAGTTCTGACCATTTTTAGGCCCGTACGAGGCTGTTTAGTGCCTCAAACCTGAGTTTGAATAATTTTTAGGTGTTTTTTGGGAAACAGAAACTTTAATATCTTTCAGCTCGCAAATGATCTTTGCGTGATTCCTTTGCCAAAGGTCTTATTTTTCAGTTATGAAGCTTCCTGTAAATTTTCACTTCAATCCATGCCCAAATGCAAACTTTCCTAAAATAGCAAGTTGTTATTTTTAGTAGTTTGGAAAAACTGAAAGTTCTACATCATTATTCAAGCAATTATGGAACCAGAACCACAAATTTTGAAAAGAAATGGAAAGAACATCAACAATTTTGAAACACATCTTTTTTTGGGTGATGCAAGATTGCCCTTACACCACTAGATGCTCCTGCATCACCTTTTTTGGGAAAATTTGGGGTGCCCAAGTTTGGGGGTTGTAAGGGATGAAAGGGAATCTCTTACAAGTGTCATTCACATGTTTTATGGCCTTGGAAATTGGGCCATATGGATTTAGACAAGATTCTTATGTTGACTTCTTCTAGAAGCTACCTCCATTTGTAATACTTCTCTATTTATACAAGTGCTTGGAGTTGGAGTTGTATGGTTCATTTGCAGGTACAAAAATTCTATCGAAATCACTCCAGAATTGACATCTTGAGAACTCCTAAAATAACTTGCATTGTAAGTGTATTGTAATCTACATTAGATTTGATAATACATTGTGCAGGTTTTGGAGTGTGGGGCTTTTCACCCGAAAGGGCTTTCCCCACATATATCTTGTGTCTTTGGCATTGTTCTTGCATTTGATGTTTGTTTAATCTCTATATTAATGTGTATCACATATTTGTAGATGAAAAGGATTTAAAATTTTGCATAACACTCCCCTCATTAGTTTGGTGTAGGAAGCTATTCAATGTACCTTGCTACCTTTCACACATCTCCTCCAAGTGTGTCAAAATCCATCCTCCAAGGAACAACTCTCCTCCTTCAAGAGTCCATTTTCCTCTAAAAGTGTCAATATCCCTCCTCGAATGCTATGGGAATGAAATCTCTCCTTCAATGTACAAAAGGAAATACACCAAGGTGAATAGACTAATTGCACCCACAAGTTAAGAATTACCAAGTCCCCTTGCTCCATGAAGGGACAAAGATTGATACTGGTGCTTCTCATGCAAAGTATCATCTCTAAGTGAGAAGATAGCTCAAGATGATAATAAACCTCCTGCCTTTAGTGCCTCTAGCCTCCACTTGAACCTATTACACTTTATCCATTTGATGTCTCATCAATCTCTCTGATAGCACAAGCATGTGAGTCTTTGAAGGCCTTGTTAGGTGTAACAAAGATGGCCCCATCAGGTGTAACAAATATGGCCCTAAAAGTCAAAGCATAAGATAACATGAAAAAACCATCTTAAGATGTCGGTCTCAACTGAAATTTAACCTTTATAGAATGTGATATACACAAAAATCCTTATAACTCCTTATAAAAAATATATTCAAAATAAAAACCTTATCTCTAAAAAAAGCATCTTATCACTCCAAGTAGTTTTGTAGACTTCAATGAAGAACTCTCAACTCTAATTTATAACACAAAAATAGTGTGATGAAAATATCACTATGAGTTTTGAACTGGCAACCTCCAATGTTCAAATTACCGACAATGAACCTTATCACCAACTCCTCTATGCTTCATTATTGACAAATATTCAATTGCTTTTATTTTGAAATGCATTAGTTAAAAGAAAATTATTTTTAATAAACAATTGTAAAAAGTAACCACTCAATCATTTTTATCTCATTACATACAATAATTTACTTATGTTTCCTACATCTTTAGAACTTGTAACTTGAATTGTTATTTTTGAGAGAAAATATTGTAGCAAATGAATTCATGTCATTATTTTTCTGTTCACTTGTATGTGTCAAACTTCTCTTCAAATGCTCATATATCCTCAAAAAAATCTTGGTTTTATTCCTCTCCTTGTTAGCTTTCTAGAACACTTTAAATTTTAAAATTTTGATATAAAATGAGGAAAATATCATAGTTTTAATGAGACTGCATTAAACTATTATAAAAAATATATATCATTCTAAAATCATAACAATTTACCAATAGGTAACATGGTAAACTTGAACTTCAATTTTTTCCAGCCTTGGCAACTCTAATTTTTAAGATATCAAAAATTTGGATCAACTTCCATTGTTATGTTTCTAATGGTCCATTTTCAAGTTTCTCTAATACCATATTGAATAATGAGAAAAATAAATAAATGCAAATTACACCATTATTGAACATAAATATAAAAAATATAAGATAATATATTGACTTTGATTGATTTTTACAATGCCCCACATTGGCTTATATACCCTTACATGTCCCATACCAAACCAACCTACTTATAGAATAACTCCCAACAAACAAACTATTGATTTATTTATCTTCTAACATAAAACTAACATTATTTATAAGTTTACATTTTCATGTTAATTTATTTATTATTTACCTAACCTATATGCTAAACTAAAGATGTAATAAATCCAACAAATGATATTATTTTTCTAGCTATTGATAGTCATTTCTCCATGTATTCTAAATCTATGATATGTTCTAATGTGTTAATGTAGATACATGTGCAAGCTAATAAAATTACATTTGAGGTGTTCCACTTATAGGTACTTCTTAACCACTAGGGCAATGCCCCTTGTATGGTTTCTACAGTACCACCAACCTCCACTCCTTATTCAAATAGGGGCCAATCCTCTATTCGAGTGCATCGATGTGGAATGAGTTAGAATACCCATGGGTGTGATGATTCTCACACTTATCAACATAGATCCCATGGTCACAATGGTCATGGCTAGTCCCAATCCCCGATCTAGCATTCACCTTCTCCTTAGCATCATTCTAAAGGAGCTCCAAGTTGACTAGATAGTGGTAAATTCTATTAACTTGCAATGGCCATTTGATAATATCCACACATATAAAAATAGAACTAACACAATGTGGAAGATGGATCTCACACAATATAAGAGATTTTTATGGGCCAAGATGCCCTAGTATCTAATATATGTAGAAACAAAATAAACTCTTCAAGTAGGGTAACATTGTACAATACTCCTTATGGAAGAAGCCACTCCATGCTATATCTCTAAGAGATCCCAAAGACAATATCATACTCATATCATTACAATGATATTCACCTTCTTTATATAAATCTCCTAATAACATGCTAGAGGGGTAAACCACTAAAACCATCTAGGCCTCCAAATTACCTAATATAATTAGTTACTCATTATAATTAACTTAAGGGATGTGTACCACATTTTAGCATCTCCCTCCATGTAAATACATTATAATATCATATCCCTAGGTACATAACACATCTTAATGCAGTCATGACTAGGGGGTCTTACCAGACTACCTAGTCATGTAGCCAATACCACACAATAGAAGCAAAGATTCATATAACATCACACAAATTTGAAAGTACTTTTTATTAAAGACAAAATTACTAATTACATCAAAAATTTACTACTCCAGCAGTTGCAAACTCATCAACCTACACAATCAATTATATGCTTACAATAAAAAATCGCTTTCCCACAGAATATAGAGATTGCCTTCCACTAGTCAAACCCCATGCTCATTCTTGGATCAAATGGATCTTCCCAACCATATCTGATGAATCCTATTCTATAGCAATAACCTCACATCTATTCGGAGAGAAATTCCCCAATCCACAATAATCTCACCTCTATTCTAGGAGGAACCTCCAATCAACAATAGACTCACATATGTTCAAAGAGGAACCCCTACAATATGTAATGGCTTCCAATTTATACACACACTGGAAAGAAACTGAAAAGTCATCAGTTTCATAATTAAATTCCAATAGTCACCAAGCAGTTGAACAGTTATAGAATTGAATTGCCATAGTTCTTTTACTAGAACTTGACACGTGTCGTGTCTAGGATAATCCTCCAGGTTATGAAAATAAGTGTTTATTTCATTAGGACCCCCTTATTGGCAAAACATATTACCCTCAAACTAAGTCAAAATGTCTTCATTGGTGTTCTTAAGGGTTGGGAACTTAGACATTCATGACATACCATTAGGAAGAAGTTGTTAGCAAAAGTGGCACTTCACGAACTTAGGATTTCACTAACACATACTTATTAGAGAAATATTTGGTTCACAAACTATAAAGTTTGCCGATAGAATGCCTTAACCATCAAGTCCTCTTGTCAGTGAATCTTCACCCCCATGAACCTTGGAATTGGCAACAATTTGACTTCACAAAATTTGAATATTTCAACTTCTATGTTATCACCAATATCACCAATCGATGAACTAAAGAAACCACGAACTCCAATCTTAAAGCCTTTATTAGCAAAATGGCTTATCGGTTAACCTAAAGGTTCACAAACTAGTGATTTTGCTAGCGTAGTTTTCAAATTTCAAAGTTTACCAACCAAAGGCTCCCCTTCGGCAACTTGGAAGAAATGTGAACTCACCTTTAAGGCTTGTCAGCAAAAGTTCCCATCGGTGAACTAAATAGTATGCAAACTGGACAATTTGCTGACTTGTCCTAACTTAGCCATTTTTCATCCAAATTTCACCAAATTTGAACTAGAGATACCCAATTGGCTCTTTGAAAAGATGATTCTCTAAAATTGGCTGAATTAATTTGAATTTGCCTCCTAAAGCAAAAGACTCAAACTAACACAAAAGAAGACAAAGCACAACTAAAACTAAATTGAAACTAAAACTGGAAACATGAAATATTTTTCGATTAATGTTGATTGCTTGTAGACTTGGATGCTCTTGCATCACATCTTAATGTTGGGATAGCTACCTTCATAGACAATGCTAACATAGTATTAGATCTAGAGATAGTCTAGAGGGTATGTACAGGATCATCGCGGGCCAAATAGTGGCAATGGAAAAAAAACTTGTGTCTTTACTTATCCAAATTCGTGAATTGGCCAACTTTGACTTTCATAGGTATGTTAAAAATATCTGCTTTGGATTGGATACCAAACCAAAATGGATATCCATTCCACAATGGATATCCATTTGGAACGGATATTCATCCCAAAACAGATATCCATTTTGTGGGTCCCAAAATGGATATCTATTTCCCGGAACTATAAAAATGATTTTTTTAATTCTTTTCATTGTTTTATGCTTAGAACTTACAATTCAACTTGCAAATTTCTATTTTTACATGGTTAACATCTTTTCAACCAATCAACAATGTTGCATCTCTTTAAAATTTGAACCTCTCTCTCTCTCTAGTAATCCCTAGTGAGTCTTGTTTGCAATGTGTGAGATGTACTAAGAAAACCTTAGGCTTGATGTTGAATTGGTAGTGGTTCGTAAAGCCATGCATGAGATCTAAATTAAATTCATAGAACCAAGTAGTAATGTGTCAAACCATACAAGGGCATATTATCAATGTGGAGGGAAAATTCTTAGCAAGGACATAATCATCAATGGTGACAATTGTGGCTTGGACAAAGAAGTGTCTCATATGTGCAATGAGATCACCTTGGACATTATATTATCAAATTTCAGCAAGACTATTTTATGAGGAGATGGTTGTAAGATGATGTCAATTGATAGTGGTGATTTAATCCATCCTATTGATGAGGAAGGAGGAGGGTGGTTAAGGTCTTCTAATTGCACTTACAACACCTTGAGTTTTACGTAGATATAATTATAATTGGGAATATGTGTTAGATAAATGTCACATGGTGGAGGGATGGTGTTGGGATGAGTGATGATTGTTGTAGATATGTTATGGTCAAATGTGTTTTGAAAAGGAAGTGGCATGGGTAGTGGGATATCAATCTTGGGAAAGGGTTAGGGAGGATGTAATGGAAGAAGGGATGTGTGTCATGGTATGATGCCTCAAGGAATGGGAAGAAAGGATGGTGATTCATAAGATAATATGAAGAATGATGGTAGAGTGAATTGGCATTGTGGTAATTGTAGCATGTCATGGGTGAATCATGTGTTAATATAGGTTGTGGAGTGGGAAAGGGGTTGTATGGGTATGATTGAATGGAGTAATGAGGTGATTTAATTGGTGATGACCTAGGGTGAAGTGATGGGAAGGTGTCTTATGTGGGATTGCTAGAAAGTGTGATTGGTAATGGTGAGGATAGATAAATGTCAAGTTCTAAGGGTTCAAAGGTGAGGAAAGTGTAAGATGGGGATATGGGATAATCCATGGTTTAATGATTATTGAAGGGAGTCTCCGTAAAATGATTATCAATGAAGGAGGGGGAATGGAGTCTATGAATGTAGGTGTGGGAATGTGAGCTATGACATTGGGATTGTATTGGATGAATAATGGAAAGTAGGGGCACCTGTCTAGTGATGGCAGGAGGCACATGATCAAATGATGTTTGGGGAAGGGCTTTTCTTAGGAAAGTAAGGATATGGGTGAGGGTCTAGGGTTTGGTGGAGAAGAATTTATGGAAAATTTGGAGGTCATTAAAATTGATATGAATAGAAGAAGTACAAGACATGGCTAAGGATAAATGGTAGGCTCAAAATAGGATAACTAGGACTATGATGATGAATATGGAAAGAAATATCAACAACAATAATATGATATAGGGATAGGATTAGGAAAAAAGAGTACTACAACTAGCAAGAGGAAGTGAGGGACATAATGTAAAGTTAACATGGCATGAACTCTCTTGGAAGAGTAAACATGGACTATAAGAAGATTGAACTAGTTGGATCTATTAGGCTCACCAAATGAAAGAACCTTAAAGGTTAACCTTAATTAGGTAAGGTTATTTT
This sequence comes from Cunninghamia lanceolata, assembly GCA_027924645.1. Taxonomy (NCBI): domain Eukaryota; kingdom Viridiplantae; phylum Streptophyta; class Pinopsida; order Cupressales; family Cupressaceae; genus Cunninghamia; species Cunninghamia lanceolata. Next base: position 19,502,772 of record BSBN01000391.1, read on the forward strand.
TGAGTGTGGTTGTTTGTGCAACAGTGTGTAAATTAATGTTACCTAAGGATAAATCTAACTATACTAACATTTTAATAACCATGAGAGCTAGGACTAATAATTAGACTAAAACTTGACAAACAATACAATTTGGACACATGTAGGACTTGGAAAATGGAAAAGAATAAGTATTAAATGTGGAAAACAATGAAAAAGAAGTTTTAGTTGCACCTATGTAGAGAAGTGGTCTAAATGAAAGATGCTTACAATTATGCTCTATATCTATTTGTGAAGTTTGGAGGTGATTGGACCTAAAGGATATGATCACCATATGCAAAATAGCCTACCTAATGGGTATGTGCTTGGAGAGAGAGAGAGAGAGAGAGAGAGAGAGAGAGAGAGAGAGAGAGAGAGAGAGAGAGAGAGAGAGAGAGAGAGAGAGAGAGAGAGAGAGAGAGAGAGAGAGAGAGAGAGAGAGAGAGAGAGAGAGTCCTAGTTTTCTTGTTTTCATTTCCTTCATCGATAAGGAGAGGGAGAGATAAAGGCGAGAGATAGGGAGATATAGGAATGATAGGAGAGAGAGAGAGAGAGAGTCCTAGTTTTCTTGTTTTCATTTCCTTCATCGATAAGGGAGAGGGAGAGATAAAGGTGAGAGATAGGGAGATATAGGAATGATAGGAGAGAGAGAGAGAGAGAGAGAGAGAGAGAGAGAGAGAGAGAGAGAGAGAGAGAGAGAGAGAGAGAGAGAGAGAGAGAGAGAGAGAGAGAGAGAGAGAGAGAGAGAGAGAGAGAGAGAGAGAGAGAGAGAGAGAGAGAGAGAGAGAGAGAGAGAGAGAGAGAGAGAGAGAGAGAGAGAGAGAGAGAGAGAGAGAGAGAGAGAGAGAGAGAGAGAGAGAGAGAGAGAGAGAGAGAGATGTCTCGAGAGATAGGGAGAGATAGATAGGTAGAGAGAGAGAGGAGATAGATTGGGAGAGATAGAGGAGATAGAGGGAGAGATAGGGAGATAGAGAGTGAGTGAGATGTTTAGAGAGATAGGGAGAGAGATTGACAGGTAGAGGGATGATAGAGAGAGGGAGATAAGGGAGAGATACTTGGAGATAGAGGTTTAGGTTTTCTTAGGTTTAGGGTTTAGGGGTTATGGGTTAGCGATTAGTGGCATTATTTAGGGTTGAATGATTTAAAGAGAGAGAGATGTAGCACATTTCACAGTTGAGTATATTGTCTTTTCATTGATGCCAAAATGGTAGTGACATCAGTGACATGGTCTTCATGGTAATGACATCAGGTGACATGGTCTTCATGGTAATGACATCAGTAATTTGGTCTTCATGAGTGCATGTTTTTCAGATCTCTCAGTTTTGATCTATAATGACATCAGTGCATGGTTTTCAGATCTCTCAGTTTTGATAAGTGGTATTCATTGCATATTATCAATTTTTGAATCAGGGCAAGGGCTTGTATCATTTGACAAAAGTTAATATGCATTATATTAACTCCATCTACATTGGCTTCATGACAGTGGCAGATCTGATGAAGCATGGTGTTCATTTCAGTGCTATAGTATTTGAAGTATGTGAAGTATGTCAAGGTTTATAGTATTTGTAATGGTAAGTGTGTTTGCTTAATACTTGACTAGTCTTAAACATTGTGCTCAACATTTATCTTACTTAAACCCTATTGCCCATCATCACACTTTGCACTTTATGTTATAATTTCAAAGTGACCGGTGAGAGAAGTTTTAGTTCCAAGTGATGACCGGCTGGAGGCGTCATTAGTCGTAGTGGGGTAAGTCATATGGACCCCAATCCCCTAGCGCAAACGGTGGACATAAAGTTGTGTTTAAAGCCATCGCATCCAATGATCAGAGTTTAAATAAAGATTGGCGGGCACCGCAGATCGGAGGGTCAGTTTTTAAATAGAAAGTATCTTCAAACGGTTAGTTCGTGCCTTTAAAGTTGACGTCCTCCATTGTTCAAAAAGGCAATAAAACATGTTTTTCTTGACCTTTCTCACCGAAGTTCAAGGGGCACTGAAGTTGATTTTTGTGTGAAGGAAAGAGTGAGGTTTAGAAGTTTTCTAATTGAGAAGAAGATGAAAAGGCAGAGTTCTTTGAAGGGGTTTCATTTTTTCTTGTTTTGTTTTTTTGATTTTGATGAGAGAATATGATTAGATTGAGAAAAAATATGATGTTGAAGTTGAACCGTTTTTTGAAGATTTTGTTTTGATGAAAGTTTATTTTGTATATAAAGAGATTTTGTATTGTAGGTGAATAATGATTGCAGAAAAGGGGATGATCTTGATGTGTGTGAAAATGTTTTTCAGAGCATGAGAAAATAAGTTGATTTTGAGTTGAAGAGTTTTGAGAGAGGTTTTTTAGGATGAGAGAGATTTCTTGAGAAGATGAAAGATTTTATCATGAGATGAATTTTTGCAGGTATGATGGTGCAATCCAGATTGAAAGGTTTTTATGATTGAAGAGTAGAGCATTAATTTTTGTTTGATAGGATGATGCAATCAAGATTGAAGTGTTACAGAGCAGATTGAAGTTTTGAAAGATAATCATTTTCAAAGAAGGTTAATTTTTCAATTTTGCAGTCAGAGAGTTTATAATATTGTGAATTGATTTTGGAATTGTGTTGTAGAGGAAAAATACATTTATTTGATTCTTTTTAAAAGGGAGAAATAAGGTATTGTGATTATTGAAACAGGGAAATCCCCTGATTTGTTCTTTTCATTGAATGTTGATGTTGTAATGTTAGTGAGACATGCAGAGAAGTACAATATGCCAGTGAGGCAAAATTGTAATGACAGTGAGACAGTTGTAATCTGAAATTTGTGTTAAGCCAGTGAGGCAGTTGAGTGGTTTTTATACCCCAGGAGGGTTTTCCACTTGGGAAATTTCTTGTGTCAAGTTTTGTGTTGATACTTTGCATATTTTCTGTGTTCTATCTGAAGAATTCTATGATTGTGAAATTAAATTAAGAAAAGGAGTAAAAAGTGTTAAAATTGTTAACAACACTGATTCACCCCCCCTCTCAGTGTTGTGTGTATTCCTACAAGAGAGACTTCTTTTGACATGCAACTATAAACCCTAAATAATGCCCCTAAACTCTAAACTCAAACAACCCTAGAAACCTCTAAACCTTAAATAATTCCCCTAAACCCTAACCCCTAACCCCTAAACCATAAACCCTAAATAATTCCCCTAATCCCTAAACCCCTAAACCCCAAACCCCAAACCCCTAAACCCTAAACACTAAACCCAAGAAACCCTAAACCTCTGTCTCCCTATCTCCCTATCTCTATCATTCCTCTACCTCTCAATCTCTCTCCCTATGTCTCTAGCCATGTCCGTCACTCTCCATATCCCTATCTCTCCCTATGTCTCTAGCCATGTCCCTCACTCTCTATATCTCCCTATTGGTCCTCTCTCTCTAAACACTAAACTCTAAACCTCTAAACCTTAACCCCTAAACCATAAACCATAAACCCTAAATAATGTCCCTAAACCTTAACCCCTAACCCCTAAACCCTAAATCCAATCAACTTGAAACCTATATCTCCCTATCTCTATCATCCCTCTACCTCTCAATCTCTCTCCCTATGTCCCTAGCCATGTGCCTCACTCTCTATCTCCCTATCTCTCTCCTCAGTCTCCTCTATATCTCCCTATCATTCCTCTCTCTCTCTATAAACCCTAAACCCTAAACCTCTAAACATGAACCCCTAACCTCTACACAATAAATCCTAAACACTAAATAATGTCCCTAAACTCTAAACCCCAAACCCCTAAACCCTACACCCAAGTAACCCTAAACCTCTATCTCCCTATCTCTCCCCTATCTCCCTATCACCTTTGTCCCTCTACCTCTCAATCTCTCTCCCTATGTATCTGGCCATGTCCCTCACTCTCTATCTCTCTATCTCTCCCCTCAGTCTCCTCTATATCTCCCTATTAGTCCTCTATCTCTCTCTAAACCCTAAACCCTAAACCTCTATACCTTAACCCTAACCCCAAAACCATAAACCCTAAACCCTAAATAATGCCCCTAAACCCAAGAAACCCTAAACCTCTCTCTCTATGTCTCTGGACATGTCTCTCACTCTCTATCTCCCTATCTATCCCCTCTATTACCTCTATCTCTCCCAATCTCTATCATCTCCTCCTCTCTATCTCTCTTTAAACCCTAAACCCTAAACTTGAGAAATGCTAAACTCATAGACCCTAAATAATGCCCCTAAACCCTGACCCCTAACCCCAAGCAACTCTCTCTCTCCTAGTTTTCTTGTTTTAATTTCCTTCATCGGTAAGGGAGATGAAGAGATAGAACAGAGAGATAGGGAGATATAGGAATGATAGGGGAGAGAGGAAAGAGATAGAGAGATAGGGAGAGATAGAGGAGATAGAGGGGAGAGATAGGGAGATAGAGAGTGAGCGAGATGTCCAGAGAGATAGAGAGATAGAGGAATGATAGGGGAGAGAGAGGCAAGAGATAGGGAGAGATAAATAGGTAGAGAGAGAGAGAGGAGATAGATTGGGAGAGATAGATGAAACAGAGGGAGAGATAGGGAGATAGAGAGTGAGTGAGATGTCTAGAGAGATACAAAGAGAGATTGAGAGGTAGAGGGATGATAGAGAGAGGGAGATAAGGGAGAGATAGGGAGATAGAGGTTTAGGGTTGGTTAGCTTTAGGGTTTAGGGGTTAGGGGTTAGGGATTAGAGGCATTATTTAGGATTGAGAGATCTAGAGAGACTTCTTTTGACATGTAACCATAAACCCTAAATAATGCCCCTAAACCTTAAACCTGAGCAACCCTAAACCTCTAAACCTTAAATAATGTCCATAAACCCTAAACCCTAACCCCTAACCCATAAACCATAAACCCTAAATAATGCCCCTAAGCCCTAACCCCTAACCCCTAAACTCTAAACCTAAGAAACCCTAAACCCCTAAATCCTAAACCCCAAACTCCTAAACCCTAAACACTAAACCCAATTAACCCTAAACCTCTATCTCTTTATCTCCCTATCTCTATCATTCCTCTACCTCTCAATCTATCTCCCTATGTCTCTATTGGCAAGAGACACTGCTACAAATGACAAGTGTTGTCATTGATGGCAACTAAGTCTATCCTACACATCTGCATTACATGATTTGTTCATACTGAAAGTCAGAGTGAGGATTTGTCTAAGTCTAGATGTCAGGAACAGAGTATGTGACAAGGTCCAGTATCTTAGTATGGATCTCTCCGGTGGTAATTCACAGTGTGTTGCGGATCTGAAGAAATGATAAGGATTGTCAGGACTATCTAAATCTAGAATCTTAGCCTTCGGTGATGAAGAAGTCAAAAGTTATAAGGATTTGAGTATCGGGTTCTAGTTAGTTAGCACAGTCAGAAGAAGAAGAATAGGGTGACCTAGTATTTGATCTTGGTTTGGATGCAGAAAAGTTGTTGGATAAGAAATTAGTGATACTAAGTGGTATTGGTTGACATGATTGATGATCTAGGAACACAAGATTTTGGTCCGCGTTGTTATTTGTGCATGGATTCAACCAACAGATCAGAGTTCTTAATAAAAGTTCTAAGTCTTCTTCAAGCCTACTGCAGTTGATAGAATTTCTTGATGTGGATATATATAGCTAATGGATTCGAGTATTTTGGTGTGTGATTGTGGTGTGGTGATGGAGTAAGTGCAAAAAAGATAAAAGGAAGTGTGAAGGAGAAGAGATCTGAGGACTGGATCATGGTAGAATAGTAAAAAGGGTAGAGAAAGGATGAAGTGTGTAAGATTTGTATTTTGTACTTAATCGAAACTCAATTCTTGCATTAGTAGATGCTATTCATTAGTTCAAACACTCTTTAATCTTCTTGTAATCATTTCTGTAAGCAGTGAGCCTCTTTGAGAAGTGAGCTCTAGGCAGTGACCCTGAAGGCATGTGCCTTCCCCATTTGTAATACTTTTAATAGGGTATTAATTTTTGTGGATTAACCTCCACCGTGGTTTTCCCTTAACCAAGTTTCCATGTTAAAAACCTTGGTGTCAAGTGTGTTATTTGTGTTTATGCTCATGTGTTATTTATTAATTCTTTCATGGTTATAATAATGATCTACAAATAAATGGTAGAGAAGAATTAATTGCAGCAAGTGTTAAAGTTTTGAGACAACTAATTCACCCCCCCTCTCAGTTGTCTGCTCTAATTCCAACAATTGGTATCAAAGCTAAGTTCCTTGGAAGAAGCTTAACAGCTTAAGGAAGGTCTGGGAAGGAGTTTCAATGGGTTCACTCAGAGAACAACTTCAATTGGCTTTAGAAGATCTTGATCGATCCAAAGCAGAAATAGATGACCTAAAAGTGAACCTTAAGGATGCTGATGATTGCATTGACTTGTTAAAAGAAAAATTAAATAAATCAATGGAGAAAAGGAAGGAGCTACTTCATCAGATAACTAATATTACTGAAAAAAATGGCATGAATGAGGCTTTGGAAGAAAAGACAAAGGAATGTGAGAAGTTAACAAAAAAAGTTTCTGTTCTAAAACATGAGATGGAATCTGGGGTGATGAGGCTAACCAAAGAAATTGAGGAAAGGAAGAAGACTGAAGAAGACCTAAGTCAAACTCTGAAGGAAAGAACAAAAGAATGCTGCAGAATGGATAGAACAATTGGCCACCTAAAATCTAATCTACAAGAATATAGATATAATGAGGAGGAACTTGAAAGGCAAATTGTCACTCTCAGACATGACCTAGAAATTGCAAATGACTACAAGGAGAATTTCAAGATAAGCTCAGCTAAACTTGAAGTGTTTCTTGAGAGTCAGAAGAAGGCTGATGATAAGCATGGTCTTGGGTATGAGAAAGGTGAAAGCTCCTGATCCAGAAAAAGAAATTCTCAATCAAGGAATGGGGGAAACAAACCTAGAAGACCTTCGGTAAGACAACCTAATGCTCAAAAGTATACATCTTTCAATGGGAATTGTTTCAATTGTAATAAATTTGGTCATAAAGCTACTCAATGTAGAAGTGGAATAAATCAAAGTGGTCCATCCTTCTTTGGTCAATGCTTGAAGTGTAAGAGGTATGGTCATAGATCCAATGAATGCAAAAGTATGATAATGAATAACTCTAACAATAGAGGAAATATCAATTCTTTCAATGGCAATTGCTTTGCATGCAATAGATTTGGACATATGGTTAATTAGTGCAGATCAAGAGGAAATCAATCAAATGGGCAAAGACATGTTGTGTGCTTCAATTGTAACTGATTGTCATACTGCAAGATTCTACAGAAGTAGGAATAATAAGAGAAGAGATCCAGTAAACAGAAAACTAGATGAGCAGAGACAAGACAAAGGCAAGAAATAAGTTGATGTAAATAAGGTCCAGAATGAAATGAACAAGAAATGGGTGAAGAAATGTGCAATGAACAATGATGATGGGTCCACACTGGAATCCGGTGCTAGTAATTCCTCCAGGAATTAAATTAGGAGCTCTGGCTCAAGGGGAGCTACATATAAAACCAAATTCCCCTAGCCAGTAAGTGGGTGCCTAAATCTGGCATGATGGTTGAAGTTAGAAAAGCCTATTATAGACCTGTTGAAGCAAATTTCGAAAGAAAAGAAGACAATGTGATTGATTGCGAAGCAATTAAAAATTGACTACATGTAAAAATAGTGTAACCGAATGTGTTAGGGCAGAGCATTTATTACAATGAAGAATTAGGTTTTGTGGAAGATAAAAGGTCACTCATTCAAGCATTTGAATCACTTTGCATTCAAAGAGAGCAAGCAGAAGAGCACCTGAGCTAAGATTTCAAGGATCTGAAGTGCGATCGATGAATTCATCAACTAACCCTAAATTTCGTGGAAGAAAAAGGTATTTTTCTATGAATCTTTGAACCTATAATCTTTTGAGATGGCTACTCCTCATGTTGTTGATATTACTGAAAGACCCTGACCAAAATTTAAGAAGCATCCACACAAATCAATCAAAGTCAAACCATTAGGAGCATTTTCTAGTGTGCCTTATAGAGTGCTGCATGTCAAGGATATTAGGGCATACATTCACTATAGCATAAATGAATTTGGGAACCTAAAACTGCCAGATTTGTTTGACAACTACCTTAAGGATGATAATTATGATTTGAAACTAGAATACAAAGCCCTAGAAAGCAAACATTTTCTATAGGTCATTGAATTTATGACATTTGATAAGAGTGAGTGGGTTCGATATGTCTTGAGCCGAATGCATGATGAGTTTATATGGTTGTTGAAACCATTCAAGATTACAAAGGATATTATCAGGATTGTAACTAGGTTAAATTCAACTGGTGGTTTACCCATGTTGTAATCTGTGAAAAGCCAGACTGTTACTGATGCAACTGGTGCCAAGTTTGACAAAAGGGCAATGACTATCAATGATATTATTGATCTAGATGTTAAGTTTTCCTCAATGGTAATTAGATACAAGATTTATCACTCTAGTAAGGAGAACTCTATGTCTAGAACTGCCATATATGCTGCATACCAAATGTTAAAAGAAAATGTAGATTATGACCTGTGTGAGTTGTTACAGAACCAATTAATTGAGAACTTGAACAAAATCAAGAAAGACAAGAAAAACAACTTCAAATATGGTTCCTTGGCTATATGCTTAGTTTTTTACTTCATGAATGAAGTACTTGGAGTAAACAGAGTGCACTAGACAAATGATAGGCCATTTGCAATGCAAATAAGAGATCATCTACACAACATTGGTGATTCTAAAACATAGAAAATGGCAATCTGGGGATACTTCAAGAACTTTCAGAGTATGATGCATTCTAGGGAAAGAATCCCTAAATCAGTTGTTGAAAAATACAAAAATGAAATCTATTTCATGGTGGACACTGATCAGTGCTTAATGAATGTAGTAGAACCCATACCTATTTGGATCATGCCCATGGGGTATGAGGTAGATGAGAAAATTTTGAATATGTATGCTCAACACCTTTTGAGCAAGCCAAAGGACACAACAGTTGAAAGATTTGGGACATATGAGGAACTAAGTATTAAACTGCATGTTGAGCTCAGAAAACCTGAAACCAATAGGAAGTGAGGAAAGAAGTTGAGGAGTTGGCCGAGAATCTAGGCCTCACCAAGGAAGCTGTGAGACAATTTAGGGAAAGAACTAAAAAGACTGAGAGGGAAAAGTAGGGTAAGAAACAAGAAAGTGCTCTGGTAGAATCCTCCTCCACACCATGGACCACTAGAAGCTCCGATGCTACCCCTGTTCCCCCAAAACCTACCAATTCTGAGAAACCGGAAGACATCATCCGATAAGGAAAGGAAAAGAACTAAAGTAAAGTCAAAGAGGTCATATGATAGTTTGGAAAAGGAGGATGAAGAAAAGACAGATTTTGATGATGGGCTTAAAGAGATAAAGGCCACAGGCACTAAAGCAATCAAAGTGTCCAAGGAGAAGCAAAGCATGATGACAAATAAGAGGCAAAAATTAGAGGCTGATGTTGAGAAGCCAATTTCCTTTGTGAAAAACACTGTCAAGACAATCACTGTTGATGGGAATTTAAAACCATTGACTAAATTCTATGATCTTTACAATATCACTGACAAAAGAATTTTGGAAGAAGCCACTATCAAGTACTTGAATGTATACAATTGAGCACTGGTAGAAATTTTGTCAAAAGTTCCAAAATGCTTAAGAGACATCTTGGAAATGAGAAAAGAAGCTGCTAAGACAAAAGATATGGAGCTGAGGGAACATGTGTTGACCACTCTATGTCCAGTGATCTCTAGCAGAGAAGCAAATAAAAATTTTAAAGAGGTCAAAAATGAATTTAGGAGTAAGACAAGGATGAACAAATTAATGACTGGAGACATAGACAAAGATGTCCAAGAATCTGAGCAAATTCTGAGAAAAGCATTGGACAAAAGCAAGTTCTTTATGGCTACAGATGAACCTGCTGATGACACATTAGTTCCAGATGAAGAAGAGCAGCAAAAGGATGAGCAACAATTTGGAATAGATAACTTCTCTTTCCCAAAAGAGGAAACTATAAGAAAGGAAGATGAAAAGATGACAGATGAAATTGCTGATGCATGAGGTATTCTAACTCCTCTAGATCATTCTAACAAAAAGGATACAAAGATGAATATAGAAACAGATGATCAAATTGAAGATGATTCATTGAAGATTGAAGAGCATGAAATAGAAAAGGCTAAGAACCAAGAAGTAGAAGAAGTCAAGGAGAAAAATGATAAATAAGAAGAGATTGTAAAGGATGATGAAGAGCCCAAGCAGGATAATCTGATTGACAGTACCAGTAAGAATCAGATAGACACATCATCATCTTGGGCAAGAGACACTGCGGAGGTAGTAAAATAAATTTTGGAAAGGGATAAACAAATTGAAGAGGATCGGGAAATAATCCAAGGTCCAATAAATTTTGACACATTATCTCTGGTACAAAAGATAAAGCTAGCTTCCATTACTCAAGCTAAAGCCAGAGAAGACATTTTGAAGTCTCTCATAGAAGACAGTAACCTACTTGGTCTGGCATCAACGATTTTAGAGAAAATCATGCCAACTTACCAGAAGGATTCTTCTGCATCCCCCTCCAGACAGTTAAAGAACTTGATAAACTCGGTAAGCTCTCATTTTGAATCTTTAGAGAAGTCTGCAAAGGTCAAGGTCCAAAAGGAATTCATCAATAAAAGATTTGATACTCTTAAAGGTTTGATTGGAGTTGATAGAATGGTGCTAGATGCTAGTTTAAAGTGTATTCAAAATGTTCTTATAGAAGGAGAGAATGTATACAAATTTTGTTTGTCTTGTCCTAAAGATATAGAGGACATTGAAATAAAAATAAAAGAGTCTAAAGAAAAAATGTCAAATATATCCCAATCTTTTGATCCTCTGACAGTGTCAGTGATGATCCAAGAGTGTCAATCAATCAACCTAATTGAAGATATAAATAAATTGACAAAAGAAAAGGAGAGCATAGAGACAAGGATGAGTGAGCTCCGGGGACTAATTTCCCCCAAAATGGAAGCAATGTTCAATGCCTTAACTAAAGCCCAAGTTGCAGCTCAGTCAAATGATCCCATTGATCTGTGGACGACAGAGTCACAAGCATTTCTCTTCAGTGGTCACATGTCAATTTTGAATACTATAAAGAAGAGTTGGGATAGCGAGCTGGCACAATTGAAGAACATTTTTGGAGATGTACTCAAGTATATGTAAATAGGACTTAAGGATTGTCTATACATATGCGGCCTGGTATACAAAATTTTTGTGTAAATTTTGATTTGCAAAACCCACCCTTTACCATTGATGTCAAAGGGGGAGTGAAGAGCAGTGAAAAATGAGGAATCCAACAAAGGGGGAGCATTGGAGAATAGTGAAAAGCATAAGTATACTTAGTAAGGGGGAGTGGTTCCAACACTTAGTCATTTTTCACTAAGTGTTGCCATCAATGCCAAAGGGGGAGATTGTTGGCAGGAGACACTGCTACACATGACAGGTGTTGTCATTGATGGCAACTAAGTCTATCCTAGACATCTGCATTACATGATTTGTTCATACCGGAAGTCAAAGTGAGGATTTGTCTAAGTCTGTATGTCAAGAACAGAGCATGTGACAGGGTCCGGTATCTTAGTTCGGATCTCTCTAGTGGTAATTCACAGTGTGCTACAGATCTAAAGAAGTGATAAGGATTGTCAGGACTATCTAAATCCAAAATATTAGTCTCTGATGATGAAGAAGTCAAAAGTTATAAGGATTTGAGTATCAGGTTCCAGTTAGTCAGCATAGTCAGAAGAAGAATAGGGCAACCTAGTACTTGATCTTGGTCCGGATGTAGAAAAATTGTTGGATAAGCAATTAGTGATAATCAGTGGTATTGGATGACATGATTGATGATCTGAGAACACAAGATTTTGGTCTACATTGTTATTTGTGCATGGATTCAGCCGACAGATCAAAGTTCTTAATAAATCTTCTAAGTCTTCTTGAAGCTGACTGCAGTTGATAGAATTTCTTGATGCAGATATATATAGCCAATGGATTCAAGTATTTTGGTGTGTGATTGTGTTGTGGTGATGGAGTAAGTGTGAAAAAGATAAAAGGAAGTGTGAAGGAGAAGAGATCTGAGGACCGGATCATGGCAGAACAGTAAACAGGGCAGAGCAAGGATGAAGTGTGTAAGATCTATATTATGTACTTAACCGAAACTAAATTCCTACATTGGTAGATGCTATCCATCAATTCAAACACTCTATAATCTTCTTGTAATCATTTCTATAAGTAGTGAACCTCTTTGAGCAGTGAGCTCTAGGCAGTGAGCCTGAAGGCATGTGCCTTCCCCATTTGTAATACTTTTAACAGGTTATTAATTTTTGTGGACTAACCTCCACTGTGGTTTTCCCTTAACCGGGTTTCCACATTAAAAATCTTGGTGTCAAGTGTGTTATTTGTGTTTCTACTTATGTGTTATTGATTCGTGCTTTCATGGTTATAATAATGATCTGCAAATAAATGGTAGAGAAGAATTAATTGCAGCAAGTGTTAAAGTTTTGAGACAACTAATTCACCCCCCCTCTCAGTTGTCTACCTTAATTCCAATAGTCTCTAGCCATGTCCCTCACTTTACATATCCCTATCTCTCCCTATGTCTCTGGCCATGTCCCTCACTCTCTATATCTCCCTATTGGTCCTTTCTCTCTAAACACTAAATCCTAAACCTCTAAACCTTAACCCCTAAACCCTAAACTGTAAACCCTAAATAATGCCCCTAAACCTTAACCCCTAACCCCTAAACCCTAAACCTCTCTCTCTCTCTCTCTCTCTCTCTCTCTCTCTCTCTCTCTCTCTCTCTCTCTCTCTCTCTCTCTCTCTCTCTCTCTCTCTCCTAGGGAAATTGGAAAGGAAAAGGAAAACTAGGAAAGCTAGGAAAAGGATTTAACTAGGAGGTAGATAGGTCAGAGCATGAGAGAGAGAGAGAGGGTAAAGAAAAACAAATATCTATTTTGGGCAACCGAAAGTGGATATCTATTTTCTAAAACATAAAAAAAGGAAAATGATATTTTACCAAAGCAAAATGAATATCCGTTAATAACAGATATCTGTTTTGCTTCTCTTTTGCCTTGTATGTAGGCTTGGGACTATCATAGTTGACTTTCCCTCACTGCTAACATTTTTACAGGTCTCACTCTCTTCTTTGAACTTCACCCTTCATGCTAACGACTTTTTTTTAATGCAAAATTGATAAAACGAAAAGGGTTTATAGAAGAAATTTATAAAAATATAAGATTTGTTTTGTTATATAGTGTGTCTAAAATCCTGATGGACACACTAATTGAAAAACATCCATAACTTTCAAACCATTTCACCTTTTTGATATCCGAAAGCTACGTCACACTCTATGCTTTTCTGGCTATAGGTTAAAAAAAATTTGAATTCCAATTTTTTTGTTCGAGTTAGGTTGGCTAGAAAATTACTTTTTAGTTTTTAAAAAAAGTCAGAGTAAAAAAATCATAACTAATTATTTTATTGGAAAAAAATTTCAAAAAAATATGCGTCACATCTGGGCATGAGTCCTCTACTTATTTTGAAAGTTTCAAAAAAAAAATTGCTCATAGTTAGGTTGGTTGGAATGACACCCACTTTTTTTTTTCTAAAAATATTAATAGTTGTTCATTGAAATATTCATTTTTCACTAAGTAAATTTAGTTTTAAAAAAATAGTAGCCCATAAACTAGATTCAATTCTCTACAAATTTCGTTATTACATCTTTTTCAAATTGTGTAGATAATCCATTCAAATTTTCACATGAACTTGATTAAGTTTGAATTTTTGTATTTTCATTGCCACTTAGAGGTATAGTTTGGCCCATCATGATCATGCACACACCCTATAGTTAGTCTATTTTAGAAGATCTAGGATTGTATTATTTTTATTCTTTCTTGAAACTAACTACATGCTCTTCTCTTTCATCCTTGGATGATCTAGAGAATTAGAAAGGTTGAGAGAGTATATTCTAGGGGTTCATACTTGGAGGTTTTTTTGTAGGTTGTTTTTGGTGATTTGTAAATAAGAATGAATCTCACCATTTGATTTAACATGTTCAAGAAAGTAAATTTTATCTTTTGCTTTGTCTAAATCAGACACAAGAGGCGAGATCTACAAGGATTTGAAGGAAGGTATTTTCTATTGGGAATCTATATACAACTCCTCATTAAGAGTATTTTTGGGAAAAATCAACCCTACCATTACATTCAGAAGGCCCTAGAAAATATAGATTGACATAAATTTTGTCATTTTTTTAGCAATTGGAGAAAAAGGCAATTTCCCCCCTTATCATGAATATGGCCATATTATATAGTCATACCATAGAATATTCTTGTTGCACAAGCATAGCACAAGCATTAGAGTAATCTTTGTTGGCATAGATGTGCTATAGTAGTACATAGAATCTTTCCATTTATTAATATTTTAAATAAAAATTATTTTTCTCCCACAAGTACTATAGGTTACCGACAAGTTTGTAGACTTGCCAATATTGCTAGCCCCATACATATATGATTAGGGTTCCCACTAGGCTACTACAGGGGGACCACATGGTGTGTCACTACCACCATTGCCACCTTTGGTAGCCTCCTACTACTCGTTGACAATATATTACCACTCATAGAAATCAAACCACTTGGTAGCAACTCCTAATTGCTACCAAATTTTCCAAATAGGCCAAAAAGTGGTTCCTAACACAATTGAGGTGATTTTTGTCACTCAAATGGTGGTTTCATAATATGAAAGGTGGTTTTACGAAAACCATCAATGTTATCGGCATATGTGCTGAATATTCTATCAACTAGAGAATATTCCATCACTATAATTGCTACATGACCTTTATAGCTACTGGCATCACATTTCTAACTACTAGTGTGACCTTTTTGAATGATGACATCATCACTTGTGCTAGAATTTGCTAACATCACTTTGTTGTTAAAATATACAAAATTTCCATCATGAATAATGTTTTTTGTTTGCTAACATCATCATTCCATTAGTTGATGTCAACAATCCGTTTTCAAAATTAGCCTCCCTTTGTTGTTGGTAGTTTAAATTTCAAATTCAATTTTCAAAGGCTTCATTCTTGCTTAGACAATGTCCCTTTTCTATTAATTTTTTGAAATGGGGTAGAATTTTGTGTACTCTATCATGGTGTAGACAAATTTCAAATTAGACTCCTGGTTTTTATAGAATTTTAGTTTTCTTAGTGATTTTGCTATGTAATTCTTATCTTGGGAGCTTGGGAACTTTGAAGGGTAAAATATCTTGCCCGTATGGACTATTTTTTAGGTCAATTTTTGAGAGTTTTTATTTTTCTACATTCTTCACAATGGTTTCTTTTATTTCCTCTCATCTTTTAGAAGAACTATATTTTAGCATTTGGTCCTTTTTGGACATTGTAAGCATCTATTAAATGCACTATATAAACACACTCAAATAAAGTTCCATACATTATACTTATATTTTGGGTAGTTTTCACATCATACTGTGCCTTTTTGTACTCACACTACTTATAAAGTGCCATGGGTGTCTTGTATTTGTATTCACAACCTTTTCTACCTTCATGTGTGTGTACCTTATTTTTGCACACCCTATTTTAGGTACTTCTTGGTGTGCTTTTTTGATGTTACTTCTTCACCTTCATGCACTACATTGTGACACACCGTTTTAGGGGAGCTACAATATCTCTCCTTTGTCAACATTATGGGGAGTCTAATATTTTTTGTGCTTAGGATAATGCTTCCTTGGTTTCACTTTAGAGTGAGCTATGTATCTAGTTTTTCTTCCTATAGAGTAGGTGTATGAAATGGCTAGTTACTATGTGGTTGTAGTGAAAAGTTTCCTTGACTGACACGTTTGATTAAGTAGTATTTTTTCCTCCACATTTTGGTGAACCTAATGCTCCCTCCCCTTCTTCTTATTCTAATATGGTGTGCATGGTGGACGTTCTCTCTTGGCTCGCTCGAGAGCATCCCATTCCTGAGCCCATCATTTCTTTTTGTTCTTCTGATATCCTTGCCAATATATATGATGGTCCTCTCTACATTACTGTCGAGGTTAATGGAAAACCTTTCAAGCGTGTCCTAATTGACCCTGATTGCCTCATAAATGTTATAAAAGAGGAGTTTCTATATATTCTTGAATTATATAAGGATGTATATGATAAATCAGATGTCTTTATACGATGTCATGATGGGATGTCCTAGCTTACTCTGGGTTTAATTACCCTATTTGTCCAAGTGGGACCTAAAAACCCTAAATGTGTTTTCATCCATCATTTCCACCTCAGATCATTCTTGTTTGAAGTTGGGCTAGTCATGGCTCACATCTATGAGATTCATCCCATTGGTAGTTTATACATGACTAAAGTTTCCCCATGACAGTGTAGTGCATACAATCTGCCATAGTAGATTTACACCTCTTTCCATGCATGGAAACATCTCCTTGGACTACTTCTAGTTGGCCCCAACTGAGCCCCTTTGACCGTATAATGACTTCTTGTAACTTCTATCATATCAAAAGTTCAAAGCCAGTCAAATAGTGCAGTTGTCTAGTGGCCCTTTCTCCTCTTCTCCTATGACTGCTTCTCCTTCAGTGTCTCTACCTATAGAGGCTATTGTTGTTCCTTCTAATACCCCTTTAGTAGTTCAAGGAAAGCAACTCATATAAAGTACACCTCCCCATTCTCATGCTCCTAGTTTGTACTCCATGGTACCACCTTCGACCTCTTATTCGAGGCCTTAAGGTCCACCTCTGGTACAACCTTGTGCATCACGTGCTTCTAGGACCTCTCAAACTTTGATGATTACTTTTTTTCCTCCTACCTCTTTAGTGGCATGAGGAAAGTAGCTAGTGCTGAGTGCTCCTCCTCCACCTCCTCCTATGGTTCCCTAACCTTCAATGGTTTCTCTTGTTCCTCCTACCTCTTCGATGGCACAAGGAAAGAAACCCATGTTGTGGCATCCTGCTCCTTCCTTGATGGTTTCCCACCCTTTAGTAGTTCTATTTTTTCCTCCTCCTATGCTTGAGGTAGGGGATGAAACAAAGACCATGTTGGAAAACCCCTCAGCTCTATTAGAAGAGGCCTTAGATTGCACCCAATGCAACCAACATACAAGAGATCATAAGCATCACCATTGTGTTGTAGCTTGAGAGCGTGCCACTGATGTGTAGTCTCTCCCTGAGTGTCCTCCTATGCAACTACTACCTGATCCTATCCCTCCTTTAGTGCCTCAACCTCCTATTTTTGAGTTTATGTCTCTTTCATCCACCACCCCTATTCCTCCATAATCATACGTATATGAATGCCACCCCTAAAGGGTGCAAGTTGTTAGTGTGAAAATAGGTTTTACCTATCTAGATTGACTAGGTTCTATTCACACTATGCTTAAGTCTCCACTTAGGGAATTTTAGGAGTTTTTCCTATCTCATATGGTTGAGACATGTGTCCTCATCTTTTGAAGACACCTATTGCATGCATACTTTCCACTTGCTCAAACACATGTCACTTGATCTAGACAAGTGTTGCACCTATGGAGGGGTAGTTAGATGTTGATTCCTACCTTCCTACCTCCTCTTTCATGCCTATTTATACAAGTCATATTGTACATTTTTACTTAGCTTTTGAATATATGTTATTGGCTTATTTTCTACAATTTATCTTGTGGAAGTGATTCTAGTTCTTGTTGGCTGATCTTGTCTGCTCCAACACAATTAGTCTTATCTCCTTCAATGGAGGACCCTATCCTCCCTTCCATTCCTAATATGCCACCTTTCCCCAAACCCTTAGATCTTCCTAACATTAGTTTCATACCTAGCACCACCCTCACCGCTGATGTGCCTTTCCAATGCACCCTCCATGTAGTTGTTCTTGATATTCTCTGGCCCACTACCATTGACAAACATTCCCCATCCACCACCTACATGTAGACTTGAGAATTACCCCACCCCTCTATTTCGCATGTCTAAACACATGCCCCTATCTTTGTTGCCTCTAAGCCCTTCTACATTACTTCCTCCAGCTATGGAGGATGTTCCTCCACCTGTGACTCTTAGTGCTCACATTTCTGTTAATAGTATTGATGAGCCATTGTTAGTGCACTATTTAGATAGTGACTCTCTTGATTCCTCCCCTATAGAGTGAATCATTGAGTTCATCTCGAATATCCCCTCAATGTCCAAGATCTTCACAAGATCATTAGAAATTGTTTCTACCAATGCTCCAAAGTAGCATGCTCCTGGTGTTGATCCTCTGCACTTGGTACCAGGGGAGACTACTTGTACCACTCTTGATGTGGTCTCATTGTTAGGTCTCCGTTCATCACCCTATGCTTGTTGAGATTGGGAGCATGATGACATGATTATGCCTTACCAATGAGGGTCTTACCTTCATGTCATGTGTTTTAATGTGATTTCATGTTTTCTTATAGTGTTTTCCCCATCAATGTATATTTATGTTTGTCAGTTCTACCTAGAAGACCCACGATGCCCTAGTAGACATGTGGATATAGGAGGAATGAAACTAAATTGTGTTGTATAATTTTTTATTTTTGACATTTTGGGGATGATGCAAAGCATTGGAAGATTTATCTTCCTTCCATGTTGACCCAAAATTTTTATTTTTTATTTCTATTCTTGTGACATTAGATTCCTTAGTGCTCGTAGTTCTACGTACTTGGGGGATGATGACAATTCTTTTAGTTGTCCCTTAATGATTCCCCTCCCAAATACATACTAATCCCAAAGCATGTAGACCCCTTAGTGTTCTTCATGATGTTTCTTTTTTTATGTGACATGTGTTTGTATTGCTTGGTATCATACCATGCTTACACAAGCTTTTTTGTATCATTCCTGCAACATCACCTTTGTTGCCTTCCTTTGGGGGTAGCTCTCTTTTTTTCTATTGATGCAGCTTTTGGAACATATCTTCCCATATAGATAAGCTTCATAAAAAGCTATCTTCCTCTTTTCTACCTTAAAACCTTAAAATCAATTTCATACCATGCTTTATGCAATTATTTTAAGGTAGGGGGCATACTTTTATCCTTTACACTTTCACACACACCACATTGATGGTACACTCTTTGTGGAATTCACTCTTGGTAGCATCTGTAGCTTGTGGTCCTAAGCAGATGTACTTACTTGGCTTGACCATGCTTTTCAACTACCCTTTTAGCACTCTTTGTGAGTCACCTAGCAATGCAATTTTTAGTCCTAGTGGCCCACAAGAGTTTTGTATGGTTCTTAGCTCTTGTAGTGTGCTAGCCCTAGAACCATACTCGGCATCCTTCCATCTCTCATAGTGTGCTAAAAATGCCCCTTGTGCTTTGTTTTCTTTACTTTCTCATGTGTGATGTGTGTTAGTTTGTTTTTAGATTTTTATAGAATGTGTATTAAACTATATGATTTTCTAACCTTGATGTTTAGGAAAATCATATCCAATCTAATACATTTTAGGATGATTATATATATGTGATTCTAACATTGCCTCTTGTGTAGGTTTTATTGTCTAATACTGTGGTTTTGCAACTTTTCAACCTGGGGGATTCATTCCTCTACATCCTCTACAATATCCTTTTTGAGATAGTATTGGTGATGTTATTTCCATTTCTACTATATCATGCATATGCATGTAGTGTCATAAGCTTGCTAAAGTGGAGTCCTAAATGTAACATCAAAAATTGCATACTCTTGCAATTTCATGCTACATTTTGTGACCACTTTGATGTTCACTCCCCTAGTTTGTTTCTAGGTTTGTTTTAGCCTTGCCTTAGCATTTTTCCCATATCTACACATGCTTTTATGTTATGTTCAATCTTTTATGTTTATTTTTGTGTAAATTTGTTTTAGTGCTTTGTTTATCTCATCATTTGATGGTGTTCCATGTGACTAGGAACCAAAGTTGTTTGGACATGAGCACTTAGCGTGGATGTTCATGTGGTACGCTCGCATCCCATGTCTATTTAATGCTAGGTGACTATTTTTTAGCATTAGTAGCCACCTCTAGTGATGATTTAAGATTCCAGTAATGCTCCTTCACCACTTAGAATGTCTCTTTGGACTCTATCATTAGGTTTTTCCGTCTTTTGTGTAGAATTTTTTAAATTTACTTTTGACTCTCATGCATTATGTTTTGAACTCTCTCTTGGCTCTGCAACTCTAGCTGAACTATTGTGAAGATTTTTTACTCTCTTGGTGATCTCCTACAATTTTTTTTTTTGTGCTTCTTCAAGTCTCTCTTGCAACTACATTCTCTTGGTACCTTTTTATGTGAACTATTGAAGGTTTTTGTGCTCTTTCATAAGGTTTTATGAAACCATTGCTGGCTGGTTGAACTTCTCCTTTTGGAAAGATTGTGCTTCCTCCATAGATGATAGAGTTTCATATAATACTCTCTTTAAAATTCTTTGTATTTGTGTAACCCATTTTTGAAGTTGCATTGTGTGGTTACATTCCATTTTCCTTCATATCTACATAGATATTTGTGCTAGTTTTCTCACTTAGCCTTAAGTAGATTAGTGCATTTCACAAATTTCATTTGTCACTACTTTATTTATTAGATACACTTAAGGAATAGGAGAACACACTATCTTTCATTCACACTTGTTGCTTGTGGAGGTCGAAAGACCAAAGTAGGGGCTTGACTTAGGCAAGATCCTTAGCATCCCAAAACATTTTCATTGTTCTCTTATAGGTGGTGGATTTGGGTGGAGAGTTTCATTCTTTATTTCCTAGTTTTGCATATTTTTACTCAAACCCCCTTCATTTCATTGTTGTTCATTTCATTTATTTGGAAGTTATCATATACATTTCCTTAGTTTAGTTTATTTCTTGTTACCTAGAGATCTATTGGGTTGTTTGTTTGTCCATTGTCGTGCTATGTAGGTTATAAGAAATCAAACTAGGCTGAGTCTTTTTTATTTTATTTTTCCAACTTTGAGGATGCTAGTGCTTAGCGTAAACCTCCCCCCAGCGTGCTATTGTCCAGGGTAGTGAGCTTCAGTCTTGGGTGTTGGCTAGGTTTCTTTGTTGTTCCTCTTTCCATTTCTATATTTACTTTTATGAAATTCTATCTACGGTAATACATTTCCAGTATTTTGTTAGTTGTTTCCTTTCCTTTTCGAGTAGTTAGTTCAATTTATTTTCATTTTAATTAGTGTAAAGTGGTTCTACCAATGTTAGTATATCTAGAGAAGTATATAGTAGAAAACTAAGTAGGACCCTAATGTGGTTGTAGCGAAAAGTTCCCTTGACTAGCACATTTGATCCTAAGTATTTTTTCCTCCTCCATAATGAAATGTCCTAATATGAATCTTACATAGTGGCATGTGGCATAGTCTTGTGCTAATTTTGGCTCCTTCTTCAATTCTTATCAACCCTCATTTACTTGGTGCATATTTGTGCAATGATTCATTATGTCTTGGTATTTAATTACATTTCATCTTGAAATTAATTATTTAATCATCATTTGAAATCCTAAAGTATTAATGAGTTCAATAGGAACATTTCAACATGGAGCATTAAAAACAATAATAGATGCATTAGAATTGGCATCCTAGATCACTTGCACACTTGCGTGTTGTCTACCCACATTTGCCAATGTTATAAAGCTATCCATTTAAGGGGGTTAATTTAGGAGAACATGACCCTCATAACTTAACAATTTCCCAAAAATAGTTTTCAATACCACCAGTCCTTGCACACCTTTAGAAATCAAAGACCAAGGCAAATAGGTTTTGGAAGTTCGTATTTCACTAGTTTAGATCTATACATTACATATCAAATCAACAGCACTAGAGATCAAACTCGTAGTGCATGGATTTGAACCATTAAAATTTGAGAGTAACCTAGTTTAGATTTCATCATTTTGCTTCCAATGAATATAAGAAATCAAGACTACAAGTTATAGTTAAAACTTTTTTATCAAAACAATAATTACTTTTTATTGGCCACCAAAATTAGCTAAGTGCTTTCATTTCTATTATATCTAGATTTCAGGGTTCTATTACATGATCTAACATAGATAACATGGTTGGGAACAAATCAAAGCATAGAAGATCACACTCTACAAGATCAAGATTGTGTGCCAAAGATCATATTCACGCAACATAGAATTGACCCAAAGCTACATAATCAACCCATAGAGAATCAAAAGTATGCAGGCAATTAGGACGATGATAATATCTATTTTTTATCCTCAAACAACTAAGTTCTATAAAATATCAAATTTATTCGTCATTAGAGTTCCAAAAGTTTAGTGCACCTATCTTTAATATTAGAACTATACTATTTAAGTTAATTTTGTTTATTAATAACATTAATTAACCTAGATAGCTTCTAAATGTTTCTTGCTATGACTAGGTAATAGGCAATTTCATTATTCCTACTTTATATCATTTCTTATAAATAACGGTGAAAAAATTTAGCACCCAATTCCTTCAACAAGCAAATGGATTATGCGATGCTAGATTGGTGCATGTTCTTGAAATAGAGATCATGAAGGGAGATGCAAAGAACTTCAATTTGATGCACTCGAGAGGCACTTTGCATAGATATTAGTAGCAGGCAGCCATGAATATGTGATTCTCATCGATTCCCTCTTTGTTAAAATGTAGATTCTTATTATTTCTCTACTATTAAATTATACTTTTTGACTCTTATTTTTTACAGCATCTAGACGATGAAAGAGGAGTGTCTATTGAATCAAATATTGCAATATAGCATTATAGTTTCAAGCTGGGCACTCACCAAAATGTCATAGATTAGTTTAGACATATCTGAAATTAGGTCATCCTACCCATTTAAACCATTCCCTACCAATTTAATTATCATGGTCTCAATGGAGTGTTCACAACTATGTAGAAGTGGATATAGTCAACATCTTGTCCTATATACCGGCCTTCATAAACTGGAAATGATATTAATATATCTGTTTTTAGAGAGGTTAGATTTCTAAAGTAGTGATTATAAATTATGTTTAAAACAGGAGAATATCCTTTTGCCTGGAATAAAATTCATTAAAATACTTGTTCTTATTTTGAAAGGCTATGCTATTTGACAAAGAGTTGACTAATGGACGGATCTACGAGGCAGCTACCCAAAGGCAACAATCATGCATGATAAAAAAGAGAAAGTCTTGTGTCTCATATGATCAAATTCCAGAGCTTTCCTTCATCCATTTGGCAATCTCTTGTTTGGCCGCCTTCAATGTCATCTTGTACACACTAGAACAACATGCAACAGTTTTAAAATTATTAGTAAGCCAATTTTCTCTCTTGAAAAGCTCTCCTGTTATTCTATTCACAGTACTAATGAGTCTTAGTCTTCTAAGTTTCATTCAGCCTCAAAGTAAAATGGTGTCAAGAATTTCTAATAGTACAAATGTTTCATGGAAAGAGTGCTCTGTCCTACATAGTCAGGTGATAAAAATCAGAGAAGAAGATCGACATGTGGGAGAGGATATCGGAAGAAGTTTAAGCTCTACAACTAGTTTTAGTGCTACTTCTACTGCTGATATGTTTCTCAGTAGATCAAAGCACTCAAATCCTTCACCTCTGGGGATGAAGAGTGGAGATAAGTCTGGGTCAAAACAGATTTGAGATAAATAGCTGTTTCCTCACTGGGAAATCTATGTACATATTACTAGTTCAAGACCCATTAGACCTTCATACAATTATGAGTAGAGAGTATGGGAATGCTATGTGTTTGGCTTGAATTTTTTTGTGTTAACCAGAGGAATGAGTAGTCTAGTGATCTGGAGTCACTTTAAAGAGGCCATTCTAACCACAAGGTGAGCCCTCTATAATCTCTAGGTTATATACTCTGTCCTTAAAGTATATTGCGAGCAAATCATTTCGAATCTGCAACTTTTGTTCATGTCTTGCAATAGCTCAATTGTTATGAACTTATGACTATAATGCATTGTTGGGTTGTACTATGTACATTTGACATATTAACATGGGAAATTTGGTTCTATGTTAGTATTTAATACTGCATGTATCTAACTGTGTAGACACTAAAAAATACCCCCCCCCCCCCAAAAAAAAAAAATTCGAATATCAATGTCGTTTTAAGGGTATTCTGCTTGCTTTTAAAAAATGATAGTTAATGAAAATTATGAATATTCGTTAAGGATATTTCATTACTTTTGCCAATGCTAATCTGTACGAGTCTGTCAGGGTTGTTTTCAAAGAGAGCCAAATTAGCTGATAATTTCATCATGCTTGTTATGAGTGTTTTCTATGCCAAAACTGTAAGCTAAATATTCTCGATTAGTTTTACCATCATTCGTGGTTTATTTTGTTCTGTAAATTGGGGCATCGTTGTTAATGGAAGCCTCTACCCGAATTCGAGACGACTGTGAATGGCAGTGCATACCTAAATTAACTAAAATATTCGGTTGCACAGTTGCTATATATATATATATATAGAATAAGTGTCTATTATTTAATTATGAAATAATATTATACATATTAAAAAAAAGGTTGTGTGAGAAAAATTCCGCTTCAATAGTCCAAACTGGGACAAACATAGAATGAAAAGTATAAACAGGCTGCTACATGGCAGGAGCTATAGCACTAGAAGCAAGAGAAGGAGGGTCTTGGTCATCCAATTTACCCTAAACATCAGTGGGGTCCGGAGTATCCTTAGGGAGGTCCCAACCATCATTCTTTTTATCATCAACTAAGGGTTGATTGTTGCGAATAGGTGAAATTGCAAGAGCTAGGCAAGGAAACTTGCTAGAATTCGACCAACCACTAAGGCCATAGCTAGGAGCCTGGGAAGAAGTAGAGCGGTGGCAAGTGAGCTGAGACCACCCTCCTTGAGCTTGATCCCTAGAATGCCTCACATGAGGCTGGGAGGCATGAGAATGAGCATCCTGGTCCCCCACAAGCAGAGGGACTACACCCTTGACAATGCCCACAAGGCAAAGAATGGCCTCAATTGGAAGCAGGAATTGGAGGGACTCTATCAATGGTGCACAAGGAATTACACCAATGATCTAGTAGCACCTAAAAATGTGCCATCTCAAGTGCAACCTTGTTGGCTTACACTTGAATCTGCATAAGCACATTAGAACAAATTAGGATCAATAAAGCATTCTAAGAATAAAACTAAATTTCTATCCTTCCAAATGTTGAAAAGAATTTCCACCTTGGAAGCATGCCAAATTTAGGTATATTTGGAGGGAATTCGAGGCCAATCCCCTAACAATACCATATGCTAGGAAAATAGTTTAGGTTGGAAGGGTCTGAAAAAATCATGAATCTGGGCCCATGTAGCTCGAGCTCTAGGATAGAACCAGAAAATATTCTTGAGAGTTTCCTAGTGACCATATAAAGGAAAATGAGGATCTTTGATCCCAATATGACCTACTCTAGACCTAACTGGAAGGCCTTAAAAAAATACACCACAAAAAAATGAGCAAGCT
The DNA here is from genome assembly GCA_027924645.1 of Cunninghamia lanceolata. NCBI lineage: Eukaryota > Viridiplantae > Streptophyta > Pinopsida > Cupressales > Cupressaceae > Cunninghamia > Cunninghamia lanceolata. Next base: position 19,528,251 of record BSBN01000391.1, read on the forward strand.
TTGGCTCAAGAACAATCGACCAAATAGTTTGAAATCTACATTGTCAGACACTCAAAAGAGATTGCAACAACCATCTTTGGTTTGAAATAGGCACCACAAGAAAGTGAGGGGAAAGCCAAGGATAACACTTATGAGGCTTATAATTGTGAAATGGTGTATCAAGATACCATTTCTAGTATTTCCACCAAGGCTTGGAACTACAAAATCTCACCTTATGAATCATATCTGGTGGTGCACATAATCTATGACAACTTGGAAAGTTTCAAAGTCTTGATTAGAGAAAAAAAACCTATCTTTGTCTTTAGGCCAAGAAAGAAAGCGCCTAGTTATTCTAGAAAAAAGACCGAGAAGGAATTTGATTCCCTTCGTGAAGAACCTCTTGAAGCCCGAACCCAAGGAGTCCTACCAAGAGGGCAATCTTGACAATAAATAATAAGAGACTACCAGATGCATTGTTGGTTAATAAATAGACTAGCGTGAAATTCCTTGACATTCTAGACAAACCAAAGCTTGATAGCTTAGTAGGCTCTCCAAATGCTTTTCATCACAAAAGTACCTTGAATCTAGACAGGCTCTTGCATAATAACAAAGATTTGAAGGCCAATCCCCTTCTAGGCATATGTCCCTTGAGGAACACTGACAGAAATATAATGGCACACCAAAATATTTTAGTTTGTGTTACCTTCAAGAGCTTAGACAATCCATTTGGTATATAAGGCCAACCCTTATCGTTAAGTGGAGATCAATCCCAACCCTCCAAAATCATAAGGGAGATATAAAAAACTCCCAAGAAACATGATAAAAACCTCTAAGATTTTTGGAGGAAGCCCAAAGGAAATTCCTAAGAATCTTCTCAAGTTTTTGATAAGAATCTTTAGAAGGAACCCGATAGGATGCATAATAAACATTAGTAGCCACAATAATCTTGGATCACACCTAAAATTTCCCTACAAACGAGAGAGATTTGACAATCTAATAGGCCAACTTCTTTTTAATTCTAGAAATGATAGCCTACCATAAGGCAGAGGGGAAGGCTTGAAAAGAAAAGGGAATACCCAGAAATCTAATAATTTCTCCATGCTTGATCTACTTCCACAAAAAGAAATCTAATCAAGGAGCCTTAAGAAGATAATTTTACCTATAGCATTGGGTTTTCTACCATTAAATGCTAGACCCTGAAGCTTTATAGAAAATATCTAGACAATCTAAAGCTTGCTTTACGTTACCTTCTTCCAAGAGCATAAGAAAAGAATCATCCACAAAATACCCAATCAAAAGCTAAGCTAAAGAATTGGTCAAAGAAATGCCTCTAACTAGCTTCTGAACTATAGAATTGGTCAAAAGATAGCCAAATCCTTTGGCAACTAACACATAGAGAGTAGGGGCTAAAGGGAAACCTTGATAGATAAACCTAAACAACCCAAAAGCATTTTATTGATGGTCATTAATGGTGAGGCAAGTAGAGGCATCTAAGAAAATCATTTGAACATATTGCACAAAGAGGGGCCCAAATCCTAAATCTTGGAGCATGAAAAGGATAAAAGTCCATTGAATATGATCATAGGCTTTGGCAAAGTCAATCTTGATGAACACAACTTGTTGTCAACACCTAGCCCACTCCATTCCTTCCTAGACTACAATAATATTGTTGGCAAGAGACACTGCTATGAAGACAAGATGAGTGTTGTCATTGATGGAAACAAGATAAGGAGAACACATCAACATGACAGGAACTCTAGAAGTTCATTTGTGATTGGGGACAAGGCACAAGTCTAGAAGGCAAAAATGGCTAAGTATGGATAGTATATAGAGTAAGGGACAGAAAATGAACCAGTATGCCTCCGCAGTAAAAGACCCTCAAAAGTGGATCAGGTACAATGACTTATGACCATATTATGATGATTCAGACCAGTGATCAAGTCATGACTTCCTCCGGAAGTCATGGGGAGAAAATGACTAAGTCGGGACAAATAAAGGTATGTTAGAGACAGTGAAGAAAGCATAGTATAATACTCTACATTCCTCTGCAAATGCATAATCTTCTCTTCGGTTCTAAGGCAAGCAAGGGATACATCATAACTACCTAAATCCAGAATTACAACCTTTGAAGTTTAGTACAACATGTTCTACAAGTTGTCCAATATCGGGTTACAGTTTAACAATATTTCTCTGTGACAGAGCATGCTCAGTTTCATGATCTGTATTTTGACATGCAGAAGTATTTTTCTTTGTGGTTCAGAAGGTATGCTAAGAGGTTAGTAACAAGCATTGGATATGATTTGTGAGGTTCCATTTGGTCTGCACATAAGTTGTGATCTGACATAGGAACCCATCATATATGTTATTAAGGAACAAGCTGACAGGCTGGTTAAATCCTTATGCGGAGAAGAAATATGAGCTGGATAATAAGTATAAGTCATTGCATGATTAGAGATGACATAAATGAAGACATGTACATGATGGTTTGGATCTGCATTGAAGATTTAACACAAGAACAAACCAACAGGATATAACATTTGGTATACATGTTTCATAGTTTGCTTGCTGACCTGATCATGAGAAAGATTTAGTTGCGGATATAAATAGAGGATGGATTTCGGTGTTTGGAGAAAAGGTGAGCGATGTGATGCAAGTGGATGGGAAATACGCGAAGATAGAATGGTCGTAGCAAATGAAGAGAGATCTTGAACATATGTAAGAGTAGAGCAAAGAAACAGGGGCAGAATTAAATGAAGAGTTTTGAGTCAGTGTTTATGAGCCTAATTGGAACTATAACCATGCATAAGTAGATGCAATCTCAACAGTTCATTTTTGGTAGTGAGCTACCCTTCTTCTTCTATTCTTCTTCTAATTGGCAGTGAGCCTCTTGTAATTCGGTATTGTGCAATAATAATATTTTGAGAGCTAACACTCTCCGTGGTTTTTCCCTCTTTGGGTTTTCCACATTAAAATCCTGGTGTTCATGTGTTATGTCTTTGTGGTTGTTGTTCATTTGTTTAATTTTCTTTCACATAATTGAATTTGGTAAATGGATAAAAGAGCAAGTGCATAAAAGGTTTTGTAGAACACTGATTCACCCCCCCTCTTAGTGTTCATTGTATTCAACAATTGGTTTCAGAGCAAGGCTCCTTCAAAGAAGCGTAATAGCTTTAGGAAGATCTAGGAAGGTGTTCTCATGGCAGCAAAAAGGTATCTCACTTATCCTGAAGCAAGTCATCCTGGTAACATTGTGATTGGTGATCATGTTTATGTCAACAATGAACAACTTGAAGTAGCTCTAGAGGATCTTGACAATTCCAAAGCAGACATCAAGGATTTGCAAGAGAATATCAAAGATGTTGATGACTGTATTTTGAAACTAAAGGAGCAAATCAACAAATCTCAGGAAAGAAGGAAAGAATTATTTGAGCAACTAAAACAAGCAAGTGAATCCACAGAAAAACTTCTTAGAGTGATTGAAGAGAAGACCAAGATTGAGGAATATCTAAATCAAGTTGTGAAAGACAAGTTAGAGGAATGTGAAAATTTGGGGAAAGAAGTTTTGCTCTTAAAGTTTGATCTAGAAGCAGCCAACAGCTACAAAGAAAAATTCAAAATAAGCTCTGCAAAACTTGATGAGCTGCTAGCCAGTCAAAAGTATCCAGATGATAAGCAAGGCTTGGGATTTGAAAAGGGACAAAGTTTAAATTTAGGGCAAGTCAGATCTAAAGAAGGAAGTGGCAGTGACCATCCAGTGAGGAATCAAAGAAGACCTAAAAAACCTCCTGTCAGACAACCTAATGCTCAAAGGTACCCATCTTTCAATGGTTATTATTTTAAATGCAATAAGTATGGTCATAGGGCTATTCAATGTAGAAGCAAAATGAATCAAAATGTTCCATCTTTTTCTGGTCAATGTTTCAACTATAAGAAAATATGTCATAAAGCAATTGAGTGAAAAAGTGTGTCAAGAAGATATTCAAACAATTCAAGGATTAGTCAATCTTTCAATGGACAGTGTTTTGCATGCAATAGATTTGGGCATATGGCCAATCAGTGTAGATTAAGGCCAATTCCCAATTACAGAAGAAATCAAGGTCAGAAAAATGTTGTTTGACACTTTGCCAAATTCTGTAGAAGCAGAAATGTAACAAGAGACCATCCTACATAGAAGGGGAAAATAGGGTAAAGAGATGTCAAGGGCAAGAGCAAGGTTATCCAGTAGAAACCAAGAATGAGATGAACAAGATCTAGATCAAGAAAGATGCTAATGAAGTCAAGAAAGGATCCGCACCAGCTTCTGGTGCAGATACTTCCTCCAGGAAGTAAATTGGGAGCTCTGGCTCAGGGGGAGTAGTGTTGAAAATCTAAAAACCCCCAGCTAGAAAGTTAGTATTGGAATCTGGTACTAAGGTATGTTGTGAAGAATCTTATGATAAAACCTCTGAAAGAAATTCTGGTAGAAAAGGATCTGATTCGACACATTGCAGAGCAATCTTGATTGACTGTGCCCAATAGAGAAGTGTTTGACAACTTTTTGAAAATAGCATTTATGATGAGTAGGGTTTGATAAACAAAGGTTAACAAGGGCAGCGTTCAAAGGAATAATCACTTTATATTCGAGCTATCAACTGTCCAGGGAGTGCAGAAGTGAAATCCTAAGTGATATCAACAATTTCTAGAAATTCAAAGCAGTGAAAACCCTAATCCGGCATTAAGAGGTATTTACAGTTTGAAACACCTTCTGAAATTTGCTTGATTATCTATAGAAATGGCAACACCTCAAGAGTGGATATCACTAAAAGACCTCGACCAAAATTCAAGAAACACCCCTACAAAGCAATAGAAGTGGATCCGTTGGGAGCATTCTCACACATTCCTCACGGAATTCTGTAAATAGAGGATGTTAGGGCATATATTCATGTTGCCCTAGAAGAACATGAGAAGAGAAAACTCACCAACTTATTTTTAAATCACTTGTGCAATGGAGGTTACGATCTAAAAAATGAATACAAGGCATTGGAGACAAAGAAATTTATTCAATACATAGATTTTCCTACCTTCGTTGAGGATGAATGGGTCCGGTATGTATTGAGCAGGGTTCATGATGAATTCATGTGGCTTGAGAGACCTTTTAAGATCACAAAAGATGCTATAAGCTTAGTAACTGGGCTATGCTCCACTGGATCAGTACCAATTCTGAAAGCTATGAAGAATGATAAAATAATGGCAGTCACCGGAGAAAAGTTTGATAAAAGAGCGCTAACAATCAATGATATTGAAGACTATGCAGTAAGATTTGCATCCATGGTTATTGGCTACAATGTTTACTTCTCAAACCATGAAAATTTAGTATCCGGTACAACAATCTATACAGCTTTTGAGATGGTAAAGGAAGATGTAGAGTATGATCTTTGTGAACTGCTCTGACAACAACTGATGGAAAATTTAAGGAAGACCAAAGAGTAGAAATATCCATTCAAATATGGTACACTGAATCTCTGTTTATTCTTCTACTACATGCAAGAATTGCCAGGCATGAAGAATCTGCTCTGGACAAGTGATAAACCTACTGCAATTAAAATTAGAAATCATTTGAATAGCATAGGAAGTATTGATGCTCAGAAATCTACCTTGTGGGGCTATTTCAAAAATTTACAAAGCATGATGCATTAAAGGGAAAGAATCCCTAAGGCATTTATTGAGAAATATAAAGATACCATCTATTTCATGGTTACCAAGGATCAGTGTTTAATGGAGGTTGTGGAGCCTAGAACTGTTTGGGTTATGCCCATGGGATATGAGGTAGATGGTGGAATATTAGAAAATTATGCTTAACATGTATTAAGTAAACCCAGAGATCCCAAGGAAGAAATATTTGGGACTTATGAGGACTTGCATGCTAAAATTCATGTTAAAGTGAGAAAACCTAAGATCTCTACGAAAATGTAGAAAGTGGCAGAAGAAATTGCCATAAAACATGGGTTCACAAAAGAACAAGTGGCAAAGGCAAGGGAAAAAGCACAAGATGCAAAGGAAGTAGAAGAAAAGGGAAAAAGAGAATCAAGTTCTCGATGAGCCAGATTTACTTCACAGTCTGATAAACTTGGATAACATGTCACCAGTACAAAAGTTCAAATTGGCTTCAATTGCACAAGCCAAGGCACAAGAAGAAATGTTGAAATCACATGACCAAGATAGTAAATTGATCAATGATGCATCCAACATTTTGGAAAAGATGATGCCAACGTTTCAAAAGGATACCTCATTATCCTCCACTGATCATCTCAAAGGGCTATTAAACTTTGTAAGTACACATTTTGAGTCCTTTGAAAAATCTACAGAAGTAAAACTTAGAAAGGAGTTTGATAAAAAGAGATTGGTTGAGTTGAAGGCTATGATAGCTAAAGATAAAACTCTATTAGGAAATGGAATAACAAGTATTCAAAGTGCTAATGTAGAAGCCAGTGATATATATAAATTTTGTCTATCATGGCCGGAAGTTACAAAGAAGATAGAAGAAAAGATTAAGGACTTGGAAGAAAAACTGATGAACATCTCTAGGTCTTTTTATCTAGTAAATGAATCAACCAGTAACAAAGAAGTTCAAGTCATCAACCTTCACAATGACTTGAATGATCTAATAAATTAGAGGTATCAAATAAAGAGTAGAATGGGACAATTGAGAAGATTGATCAGTCCCAAACTAGATTCAATGACTAAGCTTGTAGCTGAAGCACAACTTGCTGCACAAACTACCACACCATTAGATCTGCAAAAGCTAGAAACTCTAGTTTTTCTACTCAGTGGACATATACAAATTTTGGATGGTGCTAAAAAGAGATGGGATGCTGAGATAGCTCAAATGAAGAACATCTTTAGTGACATTCTTCAACATATGTAACTGTACTTGTAAATATGCAATAGAGTACATAAAAATATTTGAAGTCTTGACAAATTTTTGGCTTCGGAACACACCCTTTGCCATTGATGTCAAAGGGAGAGAAGAAGATTAGTGAAAAATGGATAAACATCTCAAGGGGAGAATAAATATAGAAGTGTATATAGTAAGGGGGAGCATTTTTCACTAAGTGTTTCCATCAATGCCAAAGGGGGAGATTGTTGGCAAGAGACACTGCAATGAAGACAAGCTGAGTGTTGTCATTGATGGCAACAAGATAAGGAGAACACATCAGCATGACAGGAACTCTAGAAGTTTATTTGTGATTGGGAACAAGGCATAAGTCACGAAGGCAAAAATGACTGAGTATGGATAGTATACAGAGTAAGGGATAGAAAATGAACCAGTATGCCTCCACAGTAAAAGACCCTCAAAAGTGGATTAGGTACAATGACTTATGACCATATTATGATGATTCATACCAATGATCAAGTCATGACTTCCTCTGGAAGTCATGGAGAGAAAATGACTAAGTCCGAACAAACAGAGGTATGTCAGAGACAGTGAACAAGGCATAGTATAATACTCCACATTCCTCTGCAAATGTATAATCTTCTCTGCGGTTCTAAGGAAAGCAAGGGATACATCATAACTACCTAAATCTAGAATTACAACATCTGAAGTTCAGTACAACACATTCTACAAGCTGTCCAATATCGGGTTACAGTTCAACAGTATTTCTCTGTGACAGAGCAGCAGTTTCATGAACTGCATTTTGACATGCAAATGTATTTTGCTCCGCGGTTCAGAAGGTATACTAAGAGGTCAGTAACAAGCATTGGATATCATTTGTGAGGTCCCATTTGGTCTACAGTATAAGTTGTGATGTAACAGAGGAACCCACCATATATGTTATTAAGGAACAAGTTGACTAGCTAGTTAAATCCTTATGCGGAGAAGAAATATGAGCTGGATAATAATTATAAGTGGTTGCATGATTAGAGATGTCATATATGAAGACATGTACATGATGGTTTAGATCCGCATTGAAGATTTAACACAAGAACAAGCCAATAGGATATAACATTTGGTATACATGTTTCACAGTTTGCTTGCCGACCTGATCATGAAAAAGATTTAGTTGCAAATATAAATAGAGGATGGATTTTGGTGTTTGGAGAAAAGGTGAGTGATGTGATACAAGTGGATGGGAAATATGTGAAGATAGAATGGCCACAGTAAATGAAGAGATATCTTGAGCATATGTAAGAGCAGAGCAAAGAAACAGGGGAAGAATTAAATGAAGAGTTCTAAGTCAGTGTTTATGAGCCTAATTGGAACTATAACCATGCATAAGTAGACTCAATCTCAACAGTTCATTTTGTGTAGTGATCCACCCTTCTTCTATTCTTCTTCTAATTGGCAGCGAGCCTTTTCTCTTGAGCAATGAGCCCTAAGGCAATGAGCCTCTTGTAATTCGGTATTGTGCTATAATAATATTTTAAGAGCTAACACTCTTCATGGTTTTTCCCTCTTTGGGTTTTCCACGTAAAAATCTTGGTGTTCATGTGTTATGTCTTTGTGGTTTCTATTCATTTGTTTAATTTGCTTTCACATAATTGAATTTGGTAAATGGATAAAAGAGCAAGTGCATAAAAGGTTTTGTAGAACACTAATTCACCCCCCTCTCAGTGTTCATTGTATTCAACAAATATTATCTAGGATATATCTGAACTTGATGAAAGTAGTTTGTTCTAGACACATAATCTAAGGAAGAAGATGATGCGGCTTCAAAGCAAGAGCTTTGGCTATGATCTTTAATGAAACATTAAGCAAGGTAATCACCCTCAAGTTGCAAATATCCTCAGGATCTATAGATCTAGGTATGGACTTAATATTTCCTTTGTTTATAATTTCTCCTAAAGAATTGGAATCAAAAGTTTCAAGATAGACTTTGTGAAGACCCTCTCCAACCAAGTCTCATGGATCCTTGTAGAACTCACAAGGAAAACCATCACAACCAAGAGCTTTATCATTTGTCATAGAAAACACAAGCTCCCAAAGATTAGCAATGGAGAGCAATTGATCACAAAAGACTCATTGAGAAGGAGAAATTTGACAAGGGACAACCCTAAGGCATTCCTACAAAGCATGGTGACATTCTAAAGAATTCACTTAAGCTTTGAAAACCTGTTCATAATGATGAACAAAATCCTAAAGGATATCAAGAATTTTAGTCAAAAGATGATGACCTTCTTTGATTTGTTTAATGTTTTGGGAAGTGTGATGAGCACAAAGAGCCTAAAAAAACTCTAAGCCAATGCAAAGGGATTTAATCTAGGCACCTCTAGTTGTATGACTATTAATAATTTGCTTCTATTATCAAAGCTCAGCCACTTGTAGTTGCAAAGCTAAACAAAAGGGATTGGATTCTAGGGAAGCACTAGCTTGGTAGAGCTTCGAGGTGGTGACCTCATAAGAGTGGTGGTGAAACCTAGATAGCTAGCATCCATAGATCCACAAGAAAATGGAGGTGTATTTGATAGCACAATTCCACCAATCGAACCAACCTATCTGCTGAGTGGGCTTGGGATCAAGATTCTAGATGCATTAGATTTGGGCCAATGTGTGTTGATGACTCAACAAAGAAGTGTTGAGAAAAAATTAAGTCTTGTTCAACTTGGGTTAGCAAGTTACCATTCAATGCAAAACTAAATGGGAAAGTGGTTGAAAATGACATCCAAAAAAGGCTCCACCAAAAGAGAGAAATAGTTGGCAAATGAAAAAAGGACTATGTTTAAAGCATAACATGATCAAGTTGTTTTTACACTTTTTCAGACTTAGCCTGGAAATTACTCTACATATGCCAATATGGGTGGTTATGATGATAACCCATATTAGGGTCAAAATGACCCAATTTATTGTGCACGAAATACTAGGCTTCCCTTTCACTAGTTTTCAACACATGGGAAGTGTGCCATCTTTATCATCCACCATCCCTACCATATTAAAGTTTCTGCATAGAACCCAAGTGGTGACATACATTGAATCAACAATCCAATGCTAAAGGGAAGATCACTCAATAACATCATTACAATCATAAATATTGCTAAGTCCAATGGAATGATTGTCAATATTGGAAAGCGCTTATAAATCTCTATTAGTGGAGTCACATCCATGATCAACTAAATACAGATGCCACCCAGGAGAGAGAAAGATGATGAATCCTCCACAACTTGCATTGTGATTGATACACAAAAATGAATTGGATGGACAAATAACATGACAAGTAGTAGAAAGTAGAAAACCAATAATCTTAATTTCTTGCAAACAAAGAATATCCAAACCTAGAAATCTTTGTCAAGTGTCTCACACATACTATTTCTTGGGGAGGTTTGTAAGACCTCAAGCATGCTAGGAAATAAAATTCATTAATAGGAGTCAAAAGTCATATCATCACTATCCAACTCATCCATAGTGACATAGCGATTCTACAAAAAATCATATCAAGAAAAACTACCCAAATGAGTGTTGGGAAGACTTCCCCCTCATTTCTTTGAAATAAATTCTCCCTCTTCCAAGTGCCCAAGTGAACTACGAGTGCGGCACTAGTTTACAATAGGGGGAGAGGAAGGAGAATGAGCAAAATTCTCTAGCTAAGAAGATAAAACTGATGTTAGTTGAGGTGTTCTAGTAAACTTAGGCCAATTGGATGGCTCACCATTAGAGACTTCCACCACTTTCCCCTTGTCCAAAGGGTTTGAAGATGCATTAGTCGACTACTTAGCAGTTTGATTTCTAGTGTTTCCTCAAGTTTTAGCATGAGCTCCACTATTTCTAGGGTTTCAATTATTTATGTTAAAAATAATAAATAGTTTATTTTAATTATTTTTGATTAATTGTTTGATGTTTAGGAATAGTTATTCACTTGTAATCTAAGCAACATACTATATGGAGATCAAATCCCCTCTAGAAAAAATGTTGGTCATGTTAAAAATTGTTTAAATTATTTGAAAAGTTTGATTAAAAGTAAAAAATATTAAGATAGAAATTCTTGTGTAAGGGACAAAAGTAAATATCTTGCATTTTTATACATTTGATTTATGTTACTTTACATAAATATAAATATATAATTGTAAGTCAATTTGATTTATTTGGTCTACACCTTGAGGTCATTTACCACCCTAGATGAGGCCACACAATGCAACCTAGTCTACTTAATTCAATTTTGAAAATTCCTTCTCAAAAGGAAACCTTGTCAAAACCCAGTCAATATCCTATCAACTTGTGCACCAAAATATTTTAATTGTACAACTATGGAAATGTATTTAAGGATATTTATATACCATTAGAATCCAACTGGAAAACAATTGAGAATCACAAAAGGTTATCTATTTCAATAATACTTAAAATCTTGATTCTACATCTAGGCATTGCATCAATTAAGAAAGACATCAAAACTACACTTTTCTGGCACATTTGTTCCCTTTTCAAAAGGCTTGATTGCTACAAAGACAAGCTAATAATCATCCTGTCATCTTGAAATAAACCCTGTAATGCCCCAACTTTTACACTAGAACATTAGTAAACAAAAGATGCACCAAAAAATTTTCACAACATAATTGTGACATGTGTATGTCCTAATTACACACTCATACACTAGAAATGTCAAGGCATCGCATGATGACACTCTAGAACATGATGCAAAGGCATCAATAATGACAACATAGGGTCCATGTATACCAATAAGAACACAATTGGAAGACTTCACTAACTATGTGATAATGTTGCCACAACCTCCAACACTAAGAACCAACATCCACTAGGTCATAGGCACAACAACAAAGACATTGGTATACACACACCATGAGTCAGGTATGAGAAGATTAAAATCTCCCAAAATCCCTAAGGGACCACTTGAACTAAGATTCCAAGCATGCAAAGTAAACCTTTAGGAACAATTCTTCTATAGGAAAGATTTTTAAAAATTTTTGCGAAAAACTCACTACCCAAAAGATTTAGATGATAGTGTGCCACATGATGATAGTGTGTAGTGAGGATGCTAGTGTGTTTCTTTGTACTCCTCCATTGGCACCAACCTAGCTCTATGATAAAGAACAAACCTAAGTGTTTAGTATGAAAAATGAAAATGACAACAACTAGCACACAAACTAGATCAAACCCTTTTCCATATAACATTCAAGTACAAGGCCGAGCCAAATCACTACTAAATGGAGGAGGACTTAGCTACTGACATTTTTATCCTATGTGTTATAGATGGACCAAATTTAATTTAGCCTTTTATGTGAGGCTGGTTATTTTCACTTCCTTATTTTGATCATTTTACATTATAGTTGGTGACATTATCAGACTTTTAGAGACTATTGTTCCATTATGCAGATTAGATTATATCTCCTGATTTCTGGTTTGACATTGATTAGACATGTGGTGATTTGATTTGATCATATTTTGATGCTATGATGAGATTTGACATGCGAGATATATTAGATGATGATTATTGATGTGATTTCTAGGTCATTATGTGGATTCATTAATTGATGATGATTATGTAACATTAGATAGAAAATGTAGTTTAATCTTGAATTATGTTGTGAATGATTAATGTTGTATGCAATGACATGAATTTAATTTTAGTTGCTTTGGCTATGATTATACATGATATGATTGACACTTGATCTAGTTGTGCGGGATTATATTCCCAGGCCACGGGAAATCAGAGGTAGTGTTCACACATATGTTATTCCCCGTGAAACCGATCCATTCCCAAGAGCGATGAGGATCATGTTTGATAAGATGTTGTTTGAGTACTTGTTTAATTTATTATTTTGGCCTAGTACCCCTTTTGTTAAATTAATTTATATCCTGTGTTGTATATTTTTATTGTTTTACACCACTTGGTATTGTTTCCATTTATGGGTCATTTAAACTGAATTTATGACTCCCTAGGTGTACCTTAGTGTCCCAAAACTTACCCTAGGTGGTTACCCTTGGGTCTAGGGTCAATTTTGACTAACTAAACCTTGGGGTAACTCAAAATTGGTCACTCTAAACTAAGGTTTAGCCAAAGTGACGAATTTTGAAATGGCTAAGGGTGGGAGATGAGTCATGCTTTAGGAAAGACCCATCTCCCTTCCCAAAGTTTGGGGATCCCTTTACCAATAAGACTTGGGAGGTCTTCAAGAATCCCAAGTGTGTGGGATCTCCCTCCAAGACTCTCACACACGTGTGAGATCATCTTGGAGGGAGATGGCTCTCTTGGAGAATAAGAGGATGCCATATGGCATCCCTTATCCTCATGGAGGCTTGAAGGGAATTGCCACCTCACCACTTGGTCTCTCACACCGTGTGAGAGAACAAGTGGATAAGGTGAGGATTGGAGTGGAATTAGAGGGTGACACTTGTCACCCTCACACTTCCTCTCCCTTGCAAGTGGCATGGGATGAGGAAGGAGAAGGTGACAAGTGTCACCTTCTCATTCCTCAAGGCCAAATTGGAGGGCCTATATTATCTCCTCTTGAAGAGGAGTGTGGGGTTCTTGCATTTTGCATTTTTTTTTCTATTCTTGGAGTTCCTTTTTGGGGAGTTAGAGAAATTTGGAGATTGCAAGACTTGGAGAAGCTTGGAGCTCTTCACCAAATGTGCTTCCATTATTAGGGCTTTTGAAGGTAAGCTCCATGGCTATGGCCATTTTCCCTTGTATATTTCATTTATGTTGTGTTTGTGGTTTTATGTTGATGGTTGTTTTCATTTTGTGTGGGTTGGGAGTTTGGTGAGAGCACCTCCATTTGGAGGTAAGGCTCAACTAGTATGGGGTGGGGGAGAGTGAACCTCCTCGAGGTCACCTCCTTATTATTGTGCTACTTATAGCCTTGAGGGCTTTTCTATGGTGTTTTGAGGGCATTTATGTCTAATAGAATGTGTGATGGTGTTTAATATGTGGTTGTTTGTCCATATGTATATGTTGAAAGTTTGACAGAATAGATTTTTTATTTGCTGTCATTTATATTTACAAAGAAAAGAAGAGTAATCTATTTGATTTTAATTTCAAAAAAAAAAAAAATGCCATTGTTTTCTCATAGAACTTCAAATCTGAATATTCTATTTTATAATATGACCAAGTATAAATGAATAAACTTACCCATCTACTATATTTTTATTCCATTAGATTTATATATATCGTCGTTAAGAAATTTTTTTAGTGGAGTATATATATATATATACACACACACACATTCTATTTATAAAATAAAACAAACTATATCTTCATATTTTTTTAACCAAACAACATTTATTTTGTTGTTGTCAATAGAAGAAAACAAAAATGAAATTAATTTAACTTAATTTGGAGGGACGAACCCACTGTTGCGGGGTTTATTTGAGTTGTATTTTTGATAAAAGTCGCCGCCCTCCCCCAAACCTTTGTTGTTTGCAATGTAAGTGGGGGGGACGATCCCCCCACCCAAACCCCAATTACCTTCACCACCATTCAATATGGAAAATCTAGCAGAAAACTAAGTGATGGCCATCAGCCTAAACCTAAAACGTGACCCTGTCATGTGACCTACAGTTGGCACCTGCAATCTTTCTCAGTTACTAACAATATATATATATATATATCTCTGTGTGTGTGTCTGTATATACTTTTGTTCCTGTGTATTTAATAGAAACAATACCTTTGATCTATACTAAATGTATATATATTTATATATGTATTTCAAACAATAAATAAGGAAACCCTACTATATATTCATTAGATATACCTTAATGCAAAACTCTTGGTAGCCATTGTAGAGAAATCCAACCTGCAAGAAGAGGAGAAACATAGAAGAATCAAATGGAGGCAAGATATGAGATGGAAAAGTTTTTGATATTTCATGTCATGACCACATGACACATGTGTTGCATGTCATGACCGCATGGTGAATGTGGGCATGACATTTGGTATCAGAGCCCAAGTTTAAACACTGGCCTTGTTTTAGGGCACATTATTATTTCACAACTTTGATTAATTTGTGGTTACCTCATTTTTGTAGGATGCCTCCCTGATGAGTTTGGCTAGCGTGTTCACACTGCACAGAGTTAGTAGAGGTTCATAGTGACTCTTCAGCTGAGGGACAGGCACCGTCAGCCCCACAGGTACTGCAGGCACCACCGGCCCTACCTATACTAGATATTGAGCCTTAGATATTGTAGGATCTACATGCAGTGTTAGATAGGCTACCACCAGCCGCAGTTGAGCCGTGCATAGAGCCACGTGTTGAGCCATGCATGAAGCCACGAGTAGAGTCACGTTTTGAGCCACGTGTGGAGCCTCACGTCGAGTTGCGAGAGGCACCACGTGTGGAGCCATATGTTGAGGTACCAGATATGACGACAGAGGAGGTTGGATCAGCCGACAAGGCCCGTAGCAGGAGTCCTCCACATCATGCTAGGCATGAGGAGGCAGTACGAGTGGAGCAGATTGTTCACAGGCCTTTTGATTATTATGCGGATGATCCTGTCAGAGGGCATAAAGACCGAGGAGATCCCATCAGGGATTTGTTGAGGCTGAATCCTCCTACATTCATCAGGACCACAGAGGGAGCTAAGGTAGAGGTCTGGCTCATTAGCTTAGACAGATGCTTCACATTGCATCGTTATGAGGGCAACACGAAGGCACATGTGGCAGTCTACCTATTATAAGATGCAGCAGCTACTTGGTGGCACATTGAGGAGTGCAAGCACCATTTATCATTAGACACACTCACATGGGAGACTTTCATTGAGTGCTTCAATGCGCAATATTTATCAAATCACTACAGGTAGCATCGCACAGACAATTTTCATGACCTTCAGCAGAGAGGGCTTACCATTGCTTAATATGAGGGTAGATTCACCGAGTTGTCTCGATATGCAGAGTATCTCCATGATGAGAAACTCCTAGTTCATAAGTTTATTAGAGGATTGAACCATAGCATAGCAGGGCCTATACACATGGCAGACCCCTAGACATTGAGTGATGCTACTGAGAAGGCATACATAGTTGAGGAGGTATAGGGACGAGGGCAGAGTTCATGCCCTCAGTTTCAGGATCGTGGGCAGCAGCAGCATCAGCAAAGTTACCATAGACCACCACTGCCACCTCAAAGAGGAGGATTTAGTTCTGCATCCTTACCTCCTAGGCCCCCACAGCAGCAACTGCTGCAACAACAGCAGAGATCTAGGCCACAACAGAGGGCACATGGGGGGCATAATCAAGGTTTGCAGCAGTAGGGCCCGTGCAAATATTAGAGGTAGCAGGGACCACCTGTGGGACCCGTGAGGTTGCACCAATCATACAAGGATTCACAGGGGTCCACAGGTAGATCTGGACAGCAGTAGTCAAGTAGGACTCAGACTGGATAGGTACAGGCTAGTGGCCCATGTTATGTGTGTGGTGGAGTGGGACATCTAGCCAGAGAGTGTCCACAGGGCTTTACAGTAGGGGTAGCCTCGTTCAGGAGGATTAGAGTAGACGGTTGGAGATGTGAGCAGGTCCCACCATATGTTTGCAGCGGTTGATAACCACCAGGCTGATTTTCAAGCATCAGCAATTGAGACATTAGGTATGATAGGGGGTGTCCCCATTTCTATTCTCTTTGACTCTAGTGCTACTAACTCTTTCATATCTCCATCATTAGTGGAGTGTTGCAGGTTGGTGGCCTCTAGGCAGGGTGATAGGTGGGTGGTTGAGTTGGCCTCAGGGGCCAAGATGACAGTAGATGCTTTAGTCTATGACTGTGAGATATCTTTAGGACCCTTTGCCACCATATGTGACCTTAGAGTTATGACATTAGGATCCTATGATGTGGTTTTGGGTATGGACTGGCTTGCGGTTCATTGAGCCAAGCTAGATTGTCACTGAAAGGTGATTAGCTGCTTAGATGATCATGGTACATCAGTTGAGATAGTGGGCATTCAAAAGCCCACAGCAGTGCATATGATATCCGCTCAACAGCTTAAGCGCTGCATGCAGAAGGGATGCCAGATGTTCGCTATTATAGTGAGTGATAGATCATATGATGAGCTTGAGGCATCTTTGGATGACCACCCCATCCTGAGAGAGTTTGCCGATGTGTTTCTAGTAGAGTTACTAGGGATGCCACCACGTCGTGAGGTAGACTTTCATATTGACTTAGTGCCAAGTGCCAAGCCAGTGTCTCGTGCACCCTACAGGATGACCACTGATGGGCTCACAGAGCTCAAGTTACATATTGAGGACTTGCTCAAGAAGGGGTACATTTGACTGAGCGTTTCACCTTGGGGCACTTCTGTCATCTTCGTGAAGAAGAAGGATAGGTCTCTTCAATTATGCATGGATTACAGGTAGTTAAATAAGGTGATGGTGATGAACCGTTATCCTCTGCCCAGGATTGACAATCTCTTTGATCAGATGCAAGGAGCCAGGGTGTTCTCTAAGATTGACCTGAAGTCTAGCTACCATCAATTGCATATCATAGAGGTGGATATCCATAAGACTGCCTTCTGGACTCGATATGGCCACTATGAGTTCACTATGGTCCCCTTCAATTTGACGAATACCCTTGCAGTGTTCATGAGTCTCATGAATGGGGTGTTCTGTACCTACTTGGATTGGTTTGTGATTATTTTCCTCAATGAAATATTCATCTATTCACAGACCGAGGAGGAGCATGAGGAGCACCTATGTCAGGGTTTACAGCATTTGAGGGAGTAGAATCTTTATGGGAACCTAGTGAAGTGTGCATTTTTTAGGATAGAGGTGCAGTACTTAGGGCACATCCTATCTAGCGATGGTATCTTAGTAGATCTATCAAAGATCTGGGCTATCAGAGATTGGCCAGCACCCACCAGTGTGATAGAGGTCAGGAGTTTTATGGGGTTAGCTAGTTATTACAGTAGATTTGTTGAGGGTTTCTCTCCAATAGTGCACCCCATCACTTCCCTTCAGCAGAAAGGGAAGAGTTTTCTATGGACTGAGCAGTGTGAGAGGGCCTTTGGGGTCCTCAAGGAGCATCTTACCAGCGCTCCCATTTTAGCAGTTCCTGATCCAGCAGTAGATTTTATGGTTTGCACGGATGCATCACTTGAGGGTTTGGGAGCCATACTTATACAGGGTGGTAGAGCGATTGCGTAGGAGTTGTGAAAGCTCAAGACCCATGAACTGAACTACCACACTCACAATTTGGAGGTTGTTGTAGTGGTTCATGCTCTAGGTCATTGGAGACATTTCTTATTGGTTCGTCGCTTTGAGCTTCATTCAAATCATCATAGTCTTCAGTACATATTCACACAGCCAAATCTGAATGCTCGTTAGTGGCGTTGGAAGGAGTTTCTTTGCGAGTATGACTTTGATGTCCACTACATCAAAGGGAAGGAAAACGTGGTTGCTGACACATTGAGTCAGAGGTGCCACGAGATCTTGACCTTGACTCTAAGTGTGGACTTGAGAGGATAAATTATTCAACATCTGCCTGAGGATGAGTGGTGTCTTGAGGTGCAGCAGGAGATCCATTCGTAGAGGGCCCTTGTGGGCAAGTTTGCAGGATACTCATTGGAGGCAGATGGGTTACTTCGTCATCGACAGGGCATCTATGTACCCTATGTAGGTGACCTACATACTGTAGTGTCAGAGGCTCACAGAACACCATATGCAGAACATCTAGGGGTGAAGAAGATGCATGCCAACCTATGACAGTTGTACCATTGGGTAGGTATGAGACGGGATATTGCAGAGTTTTTTGCTCAATGCCTTGAGTGCCAGAGGGTCAAGGCCAAGCATCAGCATCCAATGGGTCTTTTATACCCTCATGAGATACCTGCATGGAAATGGGACACCATTTCCATGGATTTGATTGTTATTCTTCCTATGTCTTTGCATCGCCATGATGCCATCATGGTGACAGTCAACAAGTTAAACAAGGTGGCGCATTTCTCACCTGTACGCACGACGTACAATGCACTAGTAGTGGTGAGAGTATTCTTAAATGATATTGTGAGATTACATGGGGTACCTCGCTGCATCATTTCTGACAGGGATTCAGTGTTCACTTCAGCCTTTTGGAGAGCTTTGCAACAGGCATTGGGCACACAGCTCAACTTTAGTTCTGCATATCACCTTGAGACAAATGGATAGACAGAGCAGGTGAATCAGATGTTGGAGGACATGCTTCGTATGTATGTTATGGACCATCAGTCTAGATGGGAGGAGTATCTATATCTGGTTGAGTTTGCCTACAATAATGGGCATCACATCTCGTTGGGTATGCCTCCTTTTTAGGCTTTATACGGCAGACCATGCGGGACACCATTGATTTGGGATTGGATAGAGGATAGGGTCGCCATTGGTCCAGAGTTGGTTCAGGATATGGAGTAGTAGGTCACACTAATTAGGTAGAGATTTCAGGAGGCATAGGATAGACAAAAGAAGTATGCCGATGCTAAGAGACTTGATCAGAGCTTCTCAGTTGGGGATAGAGTATTCCTTAGAGTGTGGCCACACAAGAGTCCAATCCGTTATGGAAAGGGCTCTAAGCTCGCACCATGGTTTGTAAGACCTTTTGAGATCTTGGAGAGGATAGGACATGTTGCCTACCATCTAGCATTGCCACCTACCCTATCGCGTATCCATGATGTCCTTCATATTTCTATATTAAAGCAATAGATATCTGATTTATCTCATGTATTGGACTAGAGTGCTCTATAGGTAGAGGTGGACAAGCAGTTGGATTTGGATCCAATTTGCATATTGGCTCGTCAGACAATGGGCCTTCAAGGTTGAGAGCTGGACCAGGTTAGGGTCCAGTGGGATCATTATGACGAGGTCACGGCTACTTGGGAGGATGCAGCTAGTTTGAGGGCACTCTATCCTCACCTTTTTGATGATTTCCAGGAGGAAGTTTAGTCTTAGGGGGGAGGATGTGAGGCTAATTATTTTCACTTCCTTATTTTGATCGTTTTACATTACAGTTGGTGACATTATCAGACTTTTAGAGACTATTGTTCCATTATGTAGATTAGATTATATCTCCTGATTTCTAGTTTGACATTGATTAGACATGTGGTGATTCGATTTGATCATATTTTGATGCTATGATGAGATTTGACATGCCAGATATATTAGATGATAATTATTGATGTGATTTCTAGTTCATTATGTAGATTCATTAATTGATGATGATTATGTGACATTAGATAGAAAATGCAGTTTAATCTTGAATTATGTTGTGAATGATTAATGTTGTATGCAATGACATGAATTTAATTTCAGTTGCTTCGGCTATGATTATATATGATGTGATTGACACTTGATCTAGTTGTGCAGGATTATATTCCCAGGCCACAGGAAATCGGAGGTAGTGTTCACACATATGTTATTCCCTGTGAAACTGATCCATTCCCAAGAGGGATGAGGATCACGTTTGATTAGATGTTGTTTAAATACTTATTTGATTTATTATTTTGGCCTAGTACCCATTTTGTTAAATTAATTTATATCATGTGTTGTATATTTTTATTGTTTTACACCACTTGGTATTGTTTTCATTTATGGGCCATTTAAAGTGAATTTATGACTCACTAGGTGTACCTTAGTGTCCCAAAACTTACCCTAGGTGGTTACCCTTGGGTCTAGAGTCAATTTTGACTAACAAAACCTTGGGATAACTCATTTTTAGTCACTCTAAACTGAGGTTTAGTCAAAGGGACGAATTTTGAAATGGCTAAGGGTGGGAAATGAGTGATGCTTTGGGAAAGACCCATCTCCCTTCCCAAAGTTTGGGGATCCCTTCACCAAGAAGACTTGGGAAGTCTTCAAGACTCCCAAGTGTGTGGAATCTCCCTCCATGACTCTTACACACATGTGAGAGCATCTTGGAGGGAGATGGCTCTCTTGGAGAATAAGACGATGCCATATGGCATCCCTTATCCTCATGGAGGCTTGAAGGGAATTGCCACCTCACCACTTGGTCTTTCACATGTGTGAGAGCACAAGTGGATAAGGTGAGGATTGGAGTGGAGTTGGAGGGTGACACTTGTCACCCTCACACTTCCTCTCCCTTGCAAGTGGCATGGGATGAGGAAGGACAAGGTGACAAGTGTCACCTTCTCATTCCTCAAGGCCAAATTGGAGGGCCTATATTATCTCTTCTTGAAGAGGAGTGTGGGGTTCTTGCATTTTGCATTTTTTTTTCTATTCTTGGAGTTCCTTTTTGGGGAGTTAGAGAAATTTGGAGATTGTGAGACTTGGAGAAGCTTGGAGCTCTTCACCAAATGTGCTTCCATTGTTAGGGCTTTTGAAGGTAAGCTCCATGGCTATGGCCATTTTCCCTTGTATATTTCATTTATGTTGTGTTTGTGGTTTTATGTTGATGGTTGTTTTCATTTTGTGTGGGTTGGGAGTTTGGTGAGAGAACCTCCATTTGGAGGTAAGGATCAACTTGTATGGGATGGGGGAGAGTGACCCTGCTCGAGGTCACCTCCTTGTTATTGTGCTACTTATAGCCTTGAGGGCTTTTCTATGGTGTTGAGGGCATTTCTGTCTAGTAGATTGTGTGATGGTGTTTAATATGTGGTTGTTTGTGCATATGTATATGTTGAAAGTTTGACAGAAGAGATTTTACATTTGTTGTCATTTATATTTATAAAGAAAAGAACAGTAATCTGTTTGATTTTATTTTTTAAAAAAAAATATGCCATTATTTTCTCATAGAACTTCAAATCTGAATATTCTGTTTTATAATATGACTGAGTATAAATTAATAAACTTACCCATCTACTATATTTTTATTCCATTAGATTTATATATATCGTTGTTAAGAAATCTGTTTAGTGGAGTATATATATATATATATATATATATATATATATTCTATTTATAAAATAAAACAAACTGTATCTTCATATTTTTTTAACCAAACAACATTTATTTTGTTGTTGTCAATAGAAGAAAATGGAAATGAAATTTTATTTATCATAATTTGGAGTGACGAACCCACTGCTGCGGGGTTTGTTTGAGTTGTATTTTTTATAATAAAAAAAAAACAAATGGAGGGATGGCGGCCATGCCGCCACCCTCCCCCAAACCTTGGTTGCTTGCAATGTGAGTGGGGGGGACAATCCCCCCCAAACCCCAATTACCTTTGCCACTATTCACTATGGAAAATTCAGCAAAAAACTAAGTGATGGCCATTGGCCTAAACCTAAAACATGACCTTGCTGTGTGACCTGCAGCTGGCACCTGCAATCTTTCTCATTACTAACAATATGTGTGTGTGTGTGTATACTTTTGTTCCTGTGTATTTAATGGAAACAATACCTCTGATCTATACTAAATGTATATATATATACATAAATATATATATATATATATATATATGTATATATATACACAAATATATATATATATGTATATATATATGTATATATATACACAAATATATATATATATACACACACATTTCAAACAATAAATAAGGAAACACTACTATATATTTGTTGGATATACCTCGGTGCAAAACTATTGGCAGCCATTGTAGAGAAATCCAACCTACAAGAAGAGGAGAAACATAGAAAAATCAAATGGAGGCAAGATATGAGATGGAAAAGTTTTTGATATTTCGTGTCATGACCACATGACAAATGTGGACATGACACGTGTGTTGCATGTCATGACCGCATGGTGAATGTGGGCATGACATTTTATCAAACCCTATGTTAACAATGCTTGAAACCCTAGTTCTACAATGATATGCTTATAATAGAGAAAATACGATAGAAACCTAGAATCTAATTACACATGGCTAATTAGGGAAATGATAGAACATATCTCTTGAAAATAGAGGTGTTAGAGGACCTTGATGGGACTGGGCCTAGGTCCTGACTGAAGGAATCTATCGAAGGTGTAAACTGAAAGGTTATTCTAAATGTTGTCTTGATGCTAGATCTAAACTCAGAAAAGGTAGAAGGACATGGATGGTACTGCCCAAGTCTTTGATGAGGGAATACTGTAAAATTATCTTTAGATCTTGAAACCCTATTCTATACCCAGTCTGCCTATAACTCTGTATATTCCAGATCTTGCTCTTGTAACTTGCACACAAGAAGATAAAAAGGGGTTTAGGGGTTATCTTGTTTAGGGACTTGCCTCGGCCAAATCTTGAGATAGCATTCAAGCTTCCCAACACCATTGATTGATAAAGAGTGTGTGCCCTCATGGGGGTAGAGGCTAAAAATAATGATAATATGATGATTCAAATAATGATAAACAAACAATGATATCACGTATGTGATGAGCCCTTAGAATGATGAAGATCCTTCCACTCCTAAGGATGATAGATTATAAATCCATATCTACAATAACACACAATAACAATACACTCATTAGATCTAGAATCACAATGAATGGTCATGCTTTCTCCACTTCAAGATCTTGAGTTAGATCTTTCCATCCTAGTTGATAATCAACTCAAAAAACACACTTATATATGTTTTCCCACTCACAATTGTAAATTCAAACCAAAAGAGTTGACAAGGAGAAACCTCTAGAGAGGTGCTAGGCTGACATATGCTTGAATTATCCCTAACCTAAAAGGAGGGACATGGGCAATACCACCCAAGTCCTTTAGCCCTATTTAGGACTAGGGTGTTGAACACACTAAGATGCTGAGAGGGGGGGTTGAATCAACATATACAAAAATTTAACTACTTTATTTGCAGAATAAATCAAATTACTTAGAGAGCAGAAAGTAAAACCTGCACCACATTAATCGATATTGGACACGTAAGGATACTAAGAGGGGTCAGTATCTAAATAATCTTCAATTTTTAACAACTTCAACTTATTCAAAGTAGATTAAAACTTAAGCATCATAGTATTAACATAAGAATGAAAGATTAACACAATGCACATCAACACATAACATCGGATATACGTGGAAAACCCAAGAAGGGAAAAACCACGGTGAGGATCAACTCACAATATATGAAGCTCAAATAACAACTTTGTTTTAGGGCTACAACCCAAGGAAGCTACTACCCCTGATAACTTTGATTTAGGGTCACTCCCAAGGAAGCTTCTACTCCCTAAATTGATAGCACACTTACAAAAGATTGTAGTATGACAATCCTTCTACAGTCTAAAAACTGATATTGAAACTCACACTTTTGATGATTGCAATTCTGCCTCTTCACACTTTCTTCTAATGATCTGATTAGTTAGGCACACTCTACATTTGATCATTATCACAAATATGTCTTCAAGATGAACCAGGATAGCATCAACATCTTCTGCTTTTTCTCCTTCAATCACACATCAACATGTATTCATTCTACTCCTTATTTTGTATGCGAGCTCTATCAATCTCTTTGTAATCACACCTCGCCTCATTCAATTTGATTTACAATTTATACAAGATATTGCATTGATTACATTGCTTGTTGGCTAGATATAACATGAAGAATGCATTTACAAGTCGGCCAAACAACACACAACATGAAACATGTAGAAGATAGGTCTTAATTAAAACCACATGTTACACCAACAGAAGACTCATGCCTTGCGGACACCAACACTTGCTTAAACATGTCCAAAACATCCTTCACAACTTCAAACACCAAGGAATTACATCCACACAATCTGCTCATTTGAAAATAGGACAACTTTAAGCAAAAACACATGAACCTTGAAGCATAATGACCACATCAACTTGAAAACCTTGTGCGGTATTGGGAACAAGAAAGATCTTCATGAAACTTTTATAGATGATTCTACAAGACTCATACAACATTCCCAAACACTCCTTTACATCCACAGATTAAGGAATTTGTGCTACACATCTTCAATCATGAATTCTGAGAACAATCTATCATCCGGAACACACTACAACATGCTATCATTTGAAAACTGAGTTGCAAACCACTAAGAACCCTGAAACTATAAGGTAGCATGTAATACACATCCATAAACATGTACTCAAAACTAAAAGGGCAATCATTCATTTTTGGAGGAATGCAGTGCATTGGAATAGGCACTAGCTTACTCTACTAGAACACATGGTGATACTCTATCATGCATAACTTTCATAGTGGAAAGACAAATGATCTAAAAACTTGGAATTATCACCTTAATTGCACCCTAAATGTAGTTCCAAAAAAGCATAGCCATATCTACAAATGTGGAGGATTGTGGAGCATCCCATTGTGCTACACAGAGCACCTTCACAGAGGCAACATTGTCTTCAAACAGTCAACAACAAAACACTCTTTCAGTAATCCAATCATCATAGAGCTTGGAACACACATGCTTCAGGCCATCAGTAACATCAGAAATACGTTTAATCATCTTTGTGATTCTAATTCCCATATTAATATGAACTATATCTTCTCCCTTCTCTTGTTGGATGGGACATGGCATCCAACCATGAACACCATCACACCACCATGATAGTGTTGACATCAGAGACAACCTAGTGATAGTGTTGACATCAATGACAAGCTTAGGAACCATATGTGTAACAATCTCCCCCTTTGGCTTCTCTCCCCCTTTGATATCAAGGACAAAGGGAACCCACTACCTACTCATTAGAGACCACATACCTGCACATTCTTTCTTAGGGAATAACTTCTTCATGTAGAAAAGAAACTCCCCCTACCATCAACAACCACTACCTACTCCCCTTAAGAGGCAATCACCATCAGTCTAGGAAAAAGATATGACATGAACTCTCCCTAGATAGATGCACCATTTTGCATCTAGCAAGAAGGAGGGGCAATTACTGCTAACCTATGCTAGAGATCCTCAAAAGTATCCTTTGCAAGAGCCTTTGTGAAAATATCTACTATCTGATCCTTTGTTGGAACATATTCCAACTTCACTTCCTTATTTGCAGCCTTCTCTCTCAAAAAGTGGTACATGATTGTTGTATGCTTGGTTCTAGAATGCATTACTGGATTCTTGGAAATATTGATAGCACTTGTATTGTCACACAAGATAGGAATAGGCTCATCATACAATACCTTGATATCTTTCAAGGTTTGCTTCATCCACAACACTTGTGTACAGCAGGATGCTATTGCAATGTACTCTACCTCTATAGTAGATAAGGACATCAAATCTTGCATCTTTCTTTGTCATGAAACCAATCTATTTCCTAAAAAGAAACCACCACCACTTGTACTTCTTTTATCATCAACACAACCAACCCAGTCAGCATCAGTGTAAGCGCTCAAATCAAAGTCATTATCTCTTAGATACCATAGGCCATAGTCTAGAGTTCCTTTCAAGTATCTAAATATCCTTTTCACTGCCTTCTCAAGTGTTTTCTTGGGATTGGCTTGATAGCTGGAAACCACACATACTGCATGTATAATCTTAGGTCTAGAAGTAGTTAGGTACAACAATCCTCCAATCATAGATCTATAGACAATCTAATCCACCTCTAGAGACTCATCATCTTTGCTTAAGTGACATCTAGTGACCATGGGAGTACTCACTAGTTTTGAATCCTCCATACCAAACTTCTTCAACAACTCTTTCACATACTTAGCTTGAGAGATAAATATACCACCTTCTAGCTAAGAATTTTGAAGTCCAAGGAAGGACATCTCACCAATCATAGACATCTCAAATTCTTCTTGCATCTCCTCTACAAACCTCTTACACATATCATCATCTCCACCAAAGATGCTGTCATCAACATATAATGCAACTATCAAAATCATGTCCCCTTCTTCCTTCATGTAAAGATTGTTATCTATAGTACCTTTCTTGAAGCCCTACTGAAGTAAGTACTTTTCCAACCTAGCATACCAAGGTCTAGGTGCTTGCTTGAGACCATATAGAGCCTTCTTGAGTTTGCACACCATGTTCAAATATTCTTATATCTAGAAACCATCTGGTTGTTCAATATAAACCTCTTCCTCTAGATCACCATTCATAAATGTTCACTTAACATCCATCTGATATACCTTGAAGTTCTTATGAGCAACAAGAGCAAGGAACATTCTGATTGCCTCCATCCTTGCTACCAGAGTAAAAGTCTCCTCAAAATCAATACCTTCAACTTGTGCGTATCCTTTGCATACCAGTCTTGCCTTATTCCTTACAACTTTACCTTCATTCAGTTTGTTTCAAAACATCCATTTTATTTCTATAACATTCTTATTTGCTAGTCTAGGAGCCAATTCTCATGTCTGATTCTTCTCAATCTGATCCAATTCTTCTTCCATGGCTTTTATCCATCCATCATCTTCGCTAGCATCAACAAAGTTTTTGGGTTCCACTTTTGATAACAAATACAAGTTTACTTTCTCATGTGTCTTAGCAAGCCTTCTCCTTGTCTGCACACCTTCACCCTTATCTCCAATGATCTAATCTACTGAGTGGTTCTTCTGAACATACTTTTTTGGAGTCTTAGGCATCTACTCTAGTTCTTGTTCCTTTTCTTCATTCACTTCTTCTTCATCTATAATGCATGGAAAGATATCAGATTCAGAGTCCTTTGATTCATGTGAGATCTAATATAGATCTTCATCTACCTTGACATTTGTGCTTTTAATCATCTTTCCCAACCTCTTGTTGTAGCATCTATAAGCCTTGCTTATGGTTGAGTAGCCAAGAAAGATTCCTTCATCACTCCTTGAATCAAACTTTTCTAGGTCTTCTTCATCTCTTCTGATATAGCATTTGTTGCCAAAGATCTTGAAGTATCTAACTGTGGGAAGTCTTCCATACCATAGCTCATAAGGGGTCTTAGCCATTGACCCTCAGTTGCACTCTGTTAATTAAATAGATAGTAATATTAATTGTATCCTTCCAGTACATATTAGGCATATCTACATTGTTCAACATTGCCCTAGACATCTCTTACACAGTCCTATTATTTCTTTCCACTACCCCATTTTGTTGAGGGGTCCTAGGGGCCGACAGATGTCTCCTAACACCATTATCTTAACAAAACTTTTTAAATTCATTTGAATTAAACTCACCTCCTCTATCAAAATTCAAACATTTGATCTTGTCACCTACTTCATTCTCAACCATAGCTTCGAACACTTTAAATTTATCAAGGGCATCTATTTTTTCTCTTAAGAAAGTAACCCAAGTCATTCTAGAATAATCATCAATAAGCAACATGAAATACCTCTCACCTTGTTGACTCTTTACTCTTGTAGGGCCACATAGATCAGTGTGAATCATCTCTAATGGATTTTAAAAAAAAATACTCCTTGCTTTTGAAGTTTGTCTTTGTCTGCTTTCCCATTTCACATTCCCTGCATACTGCATTTGTAGGCTTGATTATCTTAGGCATATCTCTCACTGCATGAGTAGAACTGATCTTTACCATATTATCAAAAATTTTGTGTCCCATTCTCTTGTACCACAACCAACATTCACTGGATTGGGAAAACAAACATGTTCTTTAATTTACCTCCTTCAGATGATAGATGTCACCATATGTCTTGATACCTTCTACAACTAATTTTCTAGACCCTGCCTTCCTGATTTCACAGCCCTTGGCATGAAAAGTGAGATTATACCCCTTGTTACACATCTGATTGACATTGAGAAGATTTTGTTTTATCCCTTTGACATAGAGAACATCCTCAGTCTTGTTCTTCCCATCAATAGTTATAGCACCTTTTCCACATATCTGTGCTGACTCATCACCACCAAACTTGATAACAACACCATCCCACTTTTCAAGGCTGATAAACTTCTCCTTGTCACCAGTCATATGATTTGAGCATCCACTGTCGATTATGGATTCTTCTCTTGCATGAAAGGTAGTCCATACAACCATTGATATTTCATTTTTTTGATGTGTGTGTAACATCACTTTCCATAATGCTCATCAATTAGCTTAAAACATGTAACTTAATCAAGTCATTAATTAAGAATTGATAGAGATAATAAAATTTGAATCAAAGAATCATAATAATTTTCCATCCATTGGTATGTTAACCAGATCAGATTTAACATAACTTACAATCCAGTAAACCATTACAATTTTTGTGAGTATCCTTCACTAATCAAATACAAAATATGCTCTAGGCATTACAATAAGAGTTTACATCACAATAGACCAAGTGGTCACAATATGTAATTACTGTATCTGGAACCAATGGCATATGTCTCCTTAAGCCTCAACTTGTCTTATGCTTGGGAAGGAGAGCATCATCCTGGTACTTTTCCTCCAACCACAGACCTGCGGTCCCCCGCTTATCTTCCTAACTAGAAGAGGCCCTACCCTTCACGGAAAGGTTAGACATTAGAACCCAAAAGGTTAGACATGTCAGTATCTGGTGTTGTGTCCTTCCTAATGTCTCATGATCACACACTATAGATCCCGTCTAACTTGTATGACACTACTGGAGACACTAGGCCATATGGAACATTATGGACCGACAATGCATGCAAAGACAACTGCATTACTTTGGCCAAAGTTTTTCATACAAATATGTTACACAATGTATGTCATCATATGTCCACCACCCTAACTTGACTTATGAGTTGCTATGTCCTACAGTTGTTTATAATGACCCAATTCCTTAGGTTTTGAATAAGTGGGATCAATTCGAATCATTATCCATGCTTGGACATTCGACTCCCTCCATAGGTTGGTTATAAGTTTCTAGTGACTCCTCGTCACACGGTTTGTTCAAAGCACATTAGTTGACCATTTGACCCCTAGGTCAAATATGGTTCACATTTTTGGAAACAAGTCATTTCATATGACGAAATGGTTACATGTACCCAAGGCATGCCTTGCCCTTGATAGAGTAAAAGTATACTATTCATAACTTATATCATTAACAAAAGGTCCTACATGTAGACTCATAATGATTGTATAAGTATTCTATATAAATTCATTTCAATGATTTCATAACGGGACCATATTCACAATGGTTCTACTTCCTCTATACTTGAGGATACAAGTTCATAATTTGATCAATAATCAAGATAACACAGAAAGTGTTCCACAATCGGCTTCTCATATAAGCTCGATTAGTTTCAATTGAGAAGTTGTCAACACTCTATTATTTGAAACGTTATCCCAACTGTCATCACAGTCGAGTGTCCATAACATTATTCAATAATGCCTACATGGCAGAATCCACAGTCATAAGACTGTAATATTATCTTAAGTTATAATTGATATGGAGCTATTACCTACTCCACTTGAGAGCTTATACTCAATTCAAGTCAATATTGATGAGATAACATTTCTTCACCAACCTAGCCAATACGGCTCGGGCTTTGGTTTTTATTTACATAGTATATGATGTAAAAGTGTTATAGTCAGGTCGTGCAACCCTAACACCAACACAAAAAGAGTTTCTTATCCAAGACTCAGCCATACGGCCTTGAGCATAAGCACAGTCATCCCAAATGACTCAGCCTTATGGCCTTGAGCAATAATATAGTCTTTTTAAATAAACCTACCTCTTGGCCTAGAGTACAAAACATAGTCTTTATATATAACTTGAGCCTCTCAGCCTAGAGTATAAACCAATCTTTATTTATGACTCAGCCTCTCAGCCTAGAGTATAAACCAATCTTTATATATGACTTAGCTTCTCGACCTAGAGTATAAACCAGTCTTTTAGAAGAAAGCTATTGTAGCTCAACTTCTAGCCTCGAGCTTTCCTTTCAATAGCAATAAGACATGTTAATGCTTCGGCCTTACGACCTTGAATATAGTCTTAACAAGAGTTTTAGTGGTAAATAATCAGCCATACGACTTGCAAAAATATACAAGAATTTCAAAAGGTTCAAATCCTGGCTCAACAGTCGACAACATACTAATAGAGATAGCTCAGCCAATAGGGCTATAAGCTCAATTATGTTATAATGTTAATTTGGAAGCTTGGCCATACGACCTTGATCCACCCATTGATAACACTTAGAAAACAAAATGCTCAGCTGTAACAGCCTTGAGCTTCTTCCAAATAAAGGTTTTAAACAATATTCAACTCAGTTCTTTGTTAAAATATTTAAATCATTAATGGAGAATAGGATTACATTCATGTAATACCTGAGCAATGATAGTACTGAGTCATCGTACCAATTCCACACTACTGGAAGTGCACTTGGATCTCTATATCTAGCTCCCACTCTTTCTATTGTTCTATCTTCCCCAAAAACAACTACTTACCCCTGCCCGAAAGCACTTTTCTTTTTTTCCCTCCTTCAATTCATGCATGCCAAAAAGAAAGGTAACCACCTTTCCTCACCCAATCAGTTCCTCAAAAGGTCGCTACCATCGGGAAACATGCTCGAAGGTGGATGAGCTAAAAGTTCTCCATCCTTTACTAAACCGACCAACAGGTTAAAAGCATTCAACTAAAATCAAATATAATGACTTAAGAGATAATAATATGATTATTATCATGGAAATGTATCCTACAAAAGGGTTTGAAATCCTTACTAATAGGATTAAAATGAAAATAAGGAAGTACAAAAGAACACATCTAGTTGTCAAATTTCATCGAGAGATTCTTCTTCGAATTTGACTATCATCCTTAGTTGAGAAGCTAAAGAATACTATCTTAGAGAACAAAAGATTATGAGAGACTTCCATCTCTCTCTACATGATTGTCCCCTCAACATGAGATGATGTTTCCAGAACATCGACTAGTCTCCATGACTAGTCTTAACGGCATCAAGGACATAACAACTCTTAGAGAACAAGATAACTAAGGAAAGAAGCATGACACGAGTCAACTTATGCATAGAGAGGAAGAAGGACATAATAGTCAACACTTAGACAGCTATTCGATCCTTTGCTTTCACAACATCTAACCTTCCCTCTAGGATGATACTCTCCTTCCTTCTTCGAAGGACATTCAAATTTTTGTTCACACTCAGGACTACAAGATCATGATCAGTGTATCATCATCATTATATTTCATAGCTTAATTTAATCAATTTATAAAGTAGATCATCATCAATAACTTTTTCATGGTCACGAGTTAGATCAGATATTTCTAAAATATCAAATCAATTAACTATGTCTAATCCTCCTGATTATCATACTAAGTTAATGATTAAGTCTGGTTGTAATTTGGGGATGTAATAGTTTGCAAGGTATTGATATTCTCATATTTTCTAGCATCATCATTTTTGTTACCAACACTCATAGCCATGAAAAGTGTTTCATCATTTGAATCATCATGATCCTCATCTTCTAAAGAATAATTACTTTCTATGGAATATAGACTTCTCTTAAACTTGTCTCTTCTGTTACTACCCCTTGATTCTTTGAAAGGACATTTAGAAGCAAAATGACCAACCTTTCCATAATTGAAACATTTGAAGGGTAACTTACCTTTGTATTTTCCGGTGCCTT
Organism: Cunninghamia lanceolata; assembly: GCA_027924645.1. Classification (NCBI taxonomy): domain Eukaryota; kingdom Viridiplantae; phylum Streptophyta; class Pinopsida; order Cupressales; family Cupressaceae; genus Cunninghamia; species Cunninghamia lanceolata. Next base: position 19,560,498 of record BSBN01000391.1, read on the forward strand.
TCTTCAGTCTTCTTACAAAATTTGCTTCAACTTCATTAGAGCTCTCATCTTCATCAGTAACTTCTTCTTTTGTCGTCATACTGACATTGAAAGAAACTTCTTTCTTTGGAGCATCACTGCCAAACTCTCTCATTTCAAAGGCAGTAAGGGAACCAAACAGTTTGTCTACAATGTATGTTTCCAACTTTGCATTCTCCTCAATGGTAGATACCTTATGACTATAAGATTTGGGAAGAGATTTTAGAACCTTCTTTACAATCTCATCTTCCTTCACTTCTCCACAAAGACCTGTGATGCCATTGACCACTTTATTCACCTGGAGCATATATCCAGCAATGTTTTCATTCTCTAACATTTTTAAGTTCTCAAATCTTCTCTTGAAGATCTACATCCTGGCTTGCTTTACTTTCTTATCTCCTTCATAAATGCTTTCAAGTTTAACTCAAACCACAACTGCAACTCATTACCTTTGAAAGTTCTAAATCAGCTAACCCACTCATAATAGTAAACTTTGCCTTGGCATTGTTATCATAAACTTGACTTCATCTGCATCTGTAGGAATAGCAATAGGAACTGTGTAACCAGACTTAACAGAGTCCCAAACACCACACCCTAGAGAATTAATATAATCTTCCATCATTAGCTTCCAAAAAGCATAATTTGTTCCATCAAACCTAGGTATTTTGCTAGATCCATTTTTTTCCATCCCATACCTTCCTCAAGTAGTTAAGCTTCCTTTAGAGGAACTTGGCTCTGATACCAATTGTTGGACACACAAGGATACTGAGAGGGGGGGTGAATCAGTATCTAAACAAACTTCAATTTTAACAATTTCAACTTATTCAGAGAATATTAAAACTTAAGCATCACATTATTAACATAAGCATGAAAGATTAACACAATGCACATCAACACATAACACTAGATATACATGGAAAACCCAAGAAGGGAAAAACCACGGTGAGGATTAACTCACAAAATATGAAGCTCAAATAACAACTTTGTTTTAGGGCTACAACCCAAGGAAGCTACTACTCCCTGATAACTTTGATTTAGGGTCAATCCCAAGAAAACTTCTACTCCCTAAAGAATTTGTTTTAGGGTCACTCCCAAGGAAGCTTCTACTTCCTAAATTGAGAACACACTTACAAAAGATTACAGTATGACAATCCTTCTATTGTTTGAAAACTAACATTGAAACTCACACTTTTGAAGATTGTAATTCTACCTCTTCACACTTTCTTCTGATGATCTGATCAGTTAGACACACTCTACACTTGATCACTATCAAAAAAAGGTCTTCAAGATGAATCAAGACAACATCAACATCTTCTACTTTTTCTCCTTCAGTCACACATCAACATGCATTCATTCTACTCCTTATTTTGTATTCAAGCTCTATCAATCTCTTTACAATCACACCTCACCTCATTCAATTTGATTTACAATTTATATAAGATATTACATTGGTTACATTGCTTATCAGCCATATATAACATGAAAAATGCATTTACATGTCAGTGAGACAACACACAACATGAAACGTGTAGAAGATAGGTCCTAAGTAAAACCACATGTTACACTAGCAAAAGATTCATGCCTTGCAGACACCAACACTTTCTTAACTAGGTCTAAAACATCCTTCATAGATTCAAAGAACAAGGAATTACATCCACACACTCCACTCATTTGAAAATAGGACAGCTTTAAGCAAAAACACATGAACCTTGAAGCATAACTGCCACATCAACTTGAAAACCTTGTGCGGTACTAGAAACAAGAAAGATCCTCATGAAAATTTTCTAGATGAGTCTACAGGAATCATACAACATCCCCAAACACTCCTTTATCTCTACACATCAAGGAATTTGCATCGCACATCTTTAATAATGAATTCTGAGAACAATATGTCATCTGGAACACACTACAACATGATGTCATTTGCAAACTGAGTTGCAAACCACCAAGAACCTTGAAACTGCAAGGAAGCATGTAATACACATCCATAAACATGTCCTCAAAACCACAAGGGAAATCATTCATTTCTAGAGGAATGTAGAGCATTCCAATATGCCTTCAACACTAGATTACTCTGCCAGAACACATGTCGGTACTCTATCATGCATAACTTTCACAGTGGAAGGAAAAATGATCTAAAAACTTGCAATTATCACCTTCACTACACCATGAATATAGTTCCAAAATAGCATGGCCATATCTACAAATGCTGAGGAATACAAAGCACCTTCACAAAGATAACACTGTCTTCAAATAGTCAGCAACAAAACACTCTTCTAGTAATCCAATCATCATAGATCTTGGAACATACATGCTTTAGGCCATCAATAACATTAGCAATAAATCTGAACATCTTTGTACTTCTAATTCCCATATCAATATGAACTATATCTTCTCCCTTCTCTTGTTGGATGGGACATGACATCCAACCATGAATTGTATCTTCTTCTCTTGTTGGATGGGACATGACATCCAACCATTAACACCATCATACCACCATGATAGTGTTGACATCAATGATAACCTAGTGATAGTGTTGACATCAATGACAACCCTAGGAACCATATGTGTAACAATAAACACATTAACACTAGGATTTTACGTGGAAAACCCAAAAATGGGAAAAACCATGGTGAGTGTTAGCTCACAATATAATGCTCACTACTTATAAAAGCTTACAACATTATTTTACGGCTACAACCCAAGGAAGCTACAACTCCCTTCTAACTTTGTTTTAGGGCTACAACCCAAGGAAGCTACTACTCCCTAAACAAAGCTCATTTCTACAAAGGATTACAATGATAACATAACTATGAACTACTATGAAAGAAGCATCTAACTTATGTTGGTGTTGCAGTCCTCTTTTCTACACAATTACTCCATCATACTAACTTTGCACACTTCATAGTGCTCATTCTATTCTATATCATTCACACTCACTTCTCTTTTTCACAAATGAATTTGTTCTTCTATATATATCCTCTGCAACCACTTAAAACCTCAATTAGGTCAGCACCAGAAAGAGCTTAAGTTGAAATGTGTAATTTTGTATCGGTTAGCTTGGAACAAACACATTTTGAGTTGCTAATCACTTCACATGGAATAACAAGGTTAATTTCATCATAACACATCCTTAAATATCAAAACCACTGATCAAGATCCATCACACATGATGGAAACCAAGCTGTCAGCCCAACTAGCACCACCATTGCTAACTATCCTTCTTCACACCACCGGGGAGAAGCCAAAAACATTATGCAGACCAAGATTTCAATCATGTATCTTTTCATCACTATCTATACAGAATTCTCCTGAAGTATATAATCAATGAATGCATCAGCAAAACAAGAATCATGTCGAACTGATGAAAAGAGGGCATTCTGAACTAACTGTGACACATCAAAACATAGGATTTTGCATTGCGGACCACCAAGTTAACTAAAATACTCATCAGTGAACTTGTGCAATGTTATGAACACATTCTTAGATCCACACAATCATATCTATCACTTCCAAAGAAATGCAGAGACATTTGACTCAGCTGCACTATGATCAACAATTATGTATACACATAACTTAAGATGACTTGAACATCTTGTGTTGTACTAGAAGTAAGAGAAACTTGCATGCGGTTCAAACCTGAGTTAATATGAGCCATGTAGATCTCTGTAGACACTCAAATAGATGATCTATATGCCTTATCCATCTTTTGCAAGTACTAAAACATGTGTTCTATAGAGTACTTCTGTATCCAAAACTATTTGTGTTGCTTCTGACACTTGAAATATGACCTTGTGGACCATAAGAGCTCTTGATACTATAAGGCAGTGTGCAGTACACATCTCCAAACATATTTTCAAAACCACATGGGCACAACTTGTCTTCTGGAGGAATGCGAAGCATTCCAATAGGTCTCCACCATTGCTTTACACTGTCAAGTCACAATCCAGAACACTACCAATTATAATGTTTTCTTTTCAAGGTGTAATGAGCTGAAATCTTGGATATAGCATGTTTATATGTCAATCAACTTATCTTCTAAACTACAAGACAAAATCTTGCACTATGAAGGAATGTAGACCAAAAACCTATAACTTTGCCTTAGGATATACACTGTGAAGGCCTTAACCAAACTTCTACAACTTTTCTCCAAGTGCGGTACTCCAAACTGATAGGACATCATTGTAGATATATAGAAAAAAGGTTTACACACCTCCACAACACATTTAGACATCAAGAAGATTACCATTCTTATACTTGGATAGTTTTTCTCTATCTGCTAGATCTTCCAAACTAACCTCCCTTAAGCATGTTGATCCTATGTCTTTAACTTAGTCAAACCATCTCTCTCAAATATTCCACTATCCATCAGCTCCAACCATCTCTGACCTCAGGTTGACACATATGGAGTTGACATCAATGACAACACATATTGCCAACAATCTCACCCTTTGTCATTGATGGTAACACCCAAAATAAAATGTGTACAACCACTCCCCCTTAGATGTATATTCCTTTCTCTCTGTCTTTGACATCAAGGACAAAGGGCCTAAAATCTCATATTATCCCAAAACTATATAAACTCCCCCTTACTATATATATTTTTAAACAATGCTCCTCCTGAGATGGAAATCCCTCAAAAATAGATGCTATGTACTTAGTATGAAACTACTGGCCTCCACAAGTCTATATACATCAAAATTTTCTTATCTACAATACTCTTGCAACTCATTTAGAAGGTAGAATGGCTTTCTATATATTACCTTGAGTTGTGTTAGAGTAGATGTCCAAATTGCTTTCTCTGAGGTAAGGATGTGATTTTGACATTTAAACTACACATATAAGTCCTTAGGCTCATCTATACTTCTAGGTGTCTTCATCTCCTACTCAATCTTTTCAGCCTGACCTAGCAATCTAGATAATGAATCTAGTCACAGATTTATTGTTTCTCTTAGCTGACCAAACTGCTTCTTTATATGTTCTCTTTGGTCCTGTAGCTATGATATTTGTGCATGAATATTTTCAACTTGTGCCTTGGTTGCCCCATTCTTGTCTTTTAACAAGTCATATACTTTGGCCAATTTGGAGATTTGTGACTCAATGGAGTCAATCTGAGCTTTGATGTTCTTTGTGGAATTAGGCCATTTCAAACAAAACAAGTAGAAAGTAGTGGCTTAATCAATGCATTCCTTAAACATCTTTATATTTTCCTGTAGTTTATTATGTGCATTAGCACATTTATCAGACATCTCAACCAACCTTTTATCATTCATCTTCCTTAAGGCCTCTTGTTCTACCTTCTGTTCAATGTCTGAGGAGTGGTCCTTCAAGGAGTCCATTAAAAGATTTAGCTTTTGCTCTAGAGATAGAGAGGAATCAATGCTTACCTCTAGTAACTCTTCTTGTATCAGCTTCACTACATCTTCAACCAAACTAGTTTTCTTCAGGTTTTCTTGCAAGAATGCCTTTCTTGCAAAAGCATGCAGGATGTCTCCAAGATGTAGTTTGTGAAGGGGTGAAATGTTTGATAAGTCTACTTGCCCTTATTGAGTAGAAATTTACAGAAGTTGTGGGGTAATCACTGGTTGAAACTGTATCTTCAAATCTAATATGTCTTTGAAGGAGTCTGACCATGAAGAACTATTATCTATGTCTTCCACTCTTTCATCTTCCTTCATTTCTAATTCATCCTTATCTTTTTCATCTTGATCTTCTCCTTTGTTTTATCCTGATCATCTTTATCTTGTTTCTCCTCACTCTTCCTTGGAGCTTTCTCTTCTTGTTCCTCCTCAGGGTTATATTATTTCCTTTGTTCATCCTTCCCTATATCTTCCGAAGGAGGATTGTCATGTTCTGCACTTGCATTTGTGTTTTCTGAAGGGTATATATTCATTTCACCTTGATCTCCTATGTTTTGTGTTTCTATCTCTTCCAGAGGAGGTGTACTCACATTACCTAGTTGCTCTACATTTTGAACTTCAATGTTACCTTTTTAGTCATGTCACCTCTATCCCCTTTGTCATCAAAGGTAGATAGATCAATATCTTGAAGAGGCACATTTGGTATATCTAGAGGAACTTGTTCCTCAGCTATCACCTTAGCATTCTTCATTTCTTCAAGAATTTTTGTAGTTTTTGTTATGTCGTAAAATGTACCCTTGGGGACTTTTCCCTCTTAAGGTTTAGCTCCCAGGTCCTTTAGAATGCATTTAGGTCATCTTGCATGTTAATAGTGACTCTCGATGAGAAACCCTTGAAGTTCCATGGTAAATGGGACCTAGGGGATGTACTTGACATAAATCTTGCCTAAAATAGGGGGGAGGACTTGGGTGTCCATGCCCTAGTCTTGCTCTATTTTAGGTTAGGACCTATTTTTGGGTGTCGGTTTATGACCATTATTTAGGTCCTATGCCGACATCCTAAGTTTGAATTACAAAATTCTTAGTAGGAATGTTTGTAGTTGCATATATAAGCATGATTAGTGATTCATTTGGAAACTAGATGGTAATTTTGATCCACGAGCTTATGTGAAAGTGATTCAAGGCATTCATTGTGTTGTAGAGCAATATTTTGTGTTGTTATTGTGTTTGTATTTGAAAATTTGGCATCCATCTCCTCATGGCATGAAGAGCATCTTACTTCCATGAGATCTTCACTACAAGGTGATATCAATTGTATTTTCATTCATTTATCATTTAGATTTTGCCTCTATCCCACAGGGATATGTACTCTTTATCTAACAATGGTGTTCAGAAGACTTGAATGTCTCTCCAGGGCTTGACTGAGGCAAGCCTCTAAACACCACAACCCCCAACCCACTTTTTTGGGATTGTAGGTTACTAGTTTCGGAAGTGAAAGAAGTGGAGTTGAAAGAGAGAAGTGTAGACTGTCAAAATTATAGATCTAAGAAGAAGACATGGACCTAGACTTGGGCACCCGCTCATTAGTCCTCTGGATCTCACAACAGTGAAATCTCTAGAATAGCAGAACTGTGTTGCAAACAACATTCCCAGATCTTGACAAAAACTGAGGCACTAGACTAGGGCACCCACTCATTAGTCCCCAACTTTTCTGCACACTAAACTTTGAAATCTAGTATGTATTTGGTTGTCATTTGATATCTTTGTGTGTGATCATTTTCCATAATTTGTTCATTTGTTTACGACTTCATGGAATTAGGGTTTTGAGCATAATTGGGCTTAATTAAACAACAAATTCACACAATTCCAATCTTCCCCTATGTTCCAAGTGATAGGAGATCTGTAGTAGAGTTCTCTACTTAGTTGAATGTCCTTGAATGTTTAGTGGTGAAAGGAGGATCGACACAAACCCTTAAAAATATCATTTGGACATCTTTCCCCCTTTTTCATTATAAACAGTTTTCTCTAAAGTTTCCTTCTCTAGTCTTCTTATTTCTTCCTCATCTTTTCCCATCAAAATATTTATTCTTCTTTTTGTTCTAAATTATTTTCATTGTTTTTAAGAAACTAACTTTGTCTTCATCAGAGATAGAAGGATCAAACATTTCAACTGCTTGTTTTCTCATCTTAGCCTCTTTTCCCATGGCTTCATTTCTCTTGTTGGTGAGTAGGTCTACAAGGATTACAAGAAGTTGATCAATGAACTCAATTAAGGCCACATTGAAGGCCATCATATACCTAATTATTACTTCCACAATTGTGGCTTTATCATCAATAGACATCTTATCATAGAGATCTACAACTTTTTTTAGAGCACCATGTCGTACTATAACATTCACAATGGATTCAAGCTATAAGGGCTCATGCTCTAGTTCTTCTTGAGAAGTTTCTTTTGATTTCTTTGCTTTTCCCTTTCCTTTTCCTTTGGTGTTTTCTACTTCTTCCTCTCCTTCTCTTGTTCTTTTCCTTTTCCTTTCAAGTATACCTGATTCTTCTTCTCCTTCTTCATCATCTTCATCATCCTCTATGTTCATCAAATTGAACTTCCCTCTCTTTGCTTGAACCTTAGGTCTATGCATCTTTGTCTCTACAGTCTTGGTTTGTACTGGCACTTCAATAGTAGTTCTTTTCCTACTAGGAGGTGTAGAAATAGGTCTAAGGGATTTTGAAGAGGTAGCAGCAACAAAGGCAGACCTACTTGTCCTTTTAGGAGTTTGGGAGTCAGAGGTGGTTGGAGCTTATTCTACTAAACCCTTAGGTGTATTAAGTATTTCTTCCAATTTTGACTTCATTTTTCTTCTTTTTCCTCCACATCCTTCCTGATTGTTTTGTTGGTGATTTCATCATATATTCCAAATCTTTCAGCAACAGGATCCTTGGGCTTGTTGAGTAGTATATCAGCATATCCAACCAAATCATATTCAAACACCTCATAAGGCAAGGTGGTTATCTAGAAAGTTCTTGGCTCTACTACCTTCATACAGCAGTTTTCTCTGTCCACCATGAAGGTTATATCATTCTTATATTTTTCAACTACTTTTGATGCAGAGTGCGCAATGAAGTGGTGAAAATAGATCAGAATTATGGAACTATTACTGTGGTTGAAACTTTGAACCACATGAACCTTTGAACCTTCAACTATCAGTTCAATATACTCTGATCACCCAAATTTAAATAATGTCGGCAACTATCAGTTGAACCGTTGAACCTCTTAAACCCATTTACGCCTTGTTGAACCGGCGGATCAAATGAACCTTTGTATCTCGTTGAACATGCTGAACTCATTGAACTGGTTCAACCGTTGGTTCAACTATCGATAACACTTACTACTATCGACCAACCCAGAATTCCTTCGGTCGATGCACCACTTACTTTGATGAACCAACGAACCTATTGAACCCTTTGAACCTTTGAACCGGTTCAACCATCGGTTCAATCAAATACTTTCTACTGCCTCAAAGATTCTTTCGATGGTTCTTCTCAACCCGATGCATTACTTAACTTTCTATTGCCGATTCCCTCTGCCAAACCTACCGGTCATTCCTTGTATCCACAGAAGGTGAACTTCCAACACCCTCTACATGAAATGTATATTCACATACAATTGTGATATACACAGGAAATATATCTCCAGTGAAACAGCACCAAAATCTTACGTCGAGGACATCCTCTACAACCAAACTCACACTCTCTATTTTGTTGAGCCCTAGCACATAGAGTTGCTAGGCTCTCTACTGCGACAACTCTTCTAGAGATTGGATCCTCTGTTCCATTCCGCTAGAAATACAAACAAAATAGAAAACTATGTATAGGGTTCATTCCATTGATTTCAAAGAAATCCACCAGTGGAATGGTCTCAGTCTTGCATCTTCAATAATAGAAAACTAGATTATACACAGAATGCTTTGATACAGAAAATATATGCAGAACAATTCGGTACACAAGAAATCTACACAAAACATAGAAATTGTAAACACAAACTAATAGAATTTCTATTTCTTCAATCAAACTTCATCCCCTTCTCTTCCAAAAATGTGTTTATATCTCTCCTCATTCAGTTCAAACCGGAATACCAAAACTCTAACTAATCACACGACACATGTATGGCATACGACATGACTTAAACACATTAACAAGACACCTAAACATAACATACTTGATTTAATCATCCCCATACCCCAATTGCCCAAGATGTTCAAATTGGCTTATCAGGATGCCAAATTTGTACACTGGTTCACATGATGAGGTTTTATTACAAACATGAAATCACAACACAAGTCCTACATGACAACATGAACAAACATAGAAATGCATAAAATATGATAACATATTAAGACCTTAGTCTTCTCCCTCTGATGTATATTTGGCTTTTTGAAGAGGCGCTCCTGCACCATAATCCCTAGGAGAAGAGATCTTAAGCCCACTTGAGATCAGATTTTGAAGGTCTACACCATGGTTTGTGATCTGATCTTCTGTCATCCAAACTACTTCTGAATCAGGTTTCCCATGCCAAGCCACCAAGAACTCCATGTACTCTTTGTTCCTTGTCTTCTTTGCCACTCTTGAGTTTAAAATCTTCTTCAATTTTGGTGGATCATGCTTAGGAATATCATTATCTGTTGTACCCTGCAATAGTTCCTATTCTACATTTGCATTATGTTTGTATGGAGTTAAATCACATATGTTGAATATGGGTGACAATCCAAGATCAGGGGGAAGTTGGATCTCATAAGCATTCTGCCCACACTTCTTCAAAATATGACATGGTCCAATCTTCCTCTGCATTAGCTTGGTATGTTTACTTTTTGGGAGCCTTTCCTTCTTTAGATGAACCCACACTAAATCTCCAACATAAAACTGTACATCTCTCTTCTTCTTATCAGCATATGCTTTGTACTTCAATGTGGTTTGTTGGAGTTGGGTCTTGACTTGATCATGCACCTCCTTGATGGTTGATGCAAAAGCTTCTCCATCTGCACTAATAGACTCTCCTATAGGCAGATCTCTCAGCTCCAAAATACCCCTTGGATGAATGCCATATACCACTTGAAAAGGTGACTTCCCTGTACTCCTATTGATGGTGTCATTGTAGGAGAATTTTGCTTGTGGTAGGATGTTATCCCACTTCTCTCCATGTTGCCTTGTTAAACACCTTAGCAGATTTCCCAATGAATGGTTAACCACTTCAGTCTAACCATCTATTTGAGGATGGTAGGCTGATGAGAAGGATAAGTTGGTTCCAAGATTTCTCCAAAGAGTCCTCCAAAAGTGGTCAATAAATTTCACATCTCTATTTGACACTATGCTCAATGGAAATCCATGTATCCTTACTATCTCTTTGAAAAATAGATCTACAACATATGAAGCATCACAAGTGGTTTTGCATGGAAAGAAGTGTGTCATTTTACTAAATCTATCAACTACAACAAAAACACTATCATATCCCTTCCTTGTCCTAGGCAAACCCAATACAAAGTCCATGCTTATGCTCTCCCATGGCCTAGAAGGAATGGGTAGTGGCTGATACAAGCCTGCATTAGTTGATCTCCCTTTTTCTTTCTGACATATCACACATGCCTCCACAAATTGCCTTACATCTGACTGCAACTTGGGCCAATAGTAATGCCTTTTCACAAGATCAAGAGTCTTATCTAGACCAAAATGTCCTGCCATGGTCCCGCAATGTTTCTCCCTAATGATATTCAGTCTCATAGAACACCGTGGAATACACAACTGTCCACCCTTGAAAAGTAATCCATCTTGGATCAGAAATTCAGAGAACTCAGCATGATATTGGTCGCCAAAGGAAGTACATACCTTGTAGATCTTTCCAAAGTCTTCATCAACATCATACATGGACTTCAAAGAGTCAATGCCAACACTCTCCAACTAGATTTGATTGATGGTTAGAGCCCTCCTGCTCAAAGCATCTTCTACCTTGTTCTTGACCCCTTTCTTGTGCTTGAGTGTGAAGGTGAAAGCTTGCAAAGTCTCCACCCACTTCATATGCCTATGGTTCAGCTTCTCTTGACTATTTATGAAACTGAGGGCCTGATTATCTATGAACACTATGAATTCTTTTGGTATCAAGTAATGCCTCCACTTTTTGAGTGACTATACTAGAGCATACATCTCCAAATCATATGATGAGTATCTCTTCTTTGCATCATTTAGTTTCTCACTGAAAAATGCAATAGGCCTACCTTCTTGACTGAGCACTGCCCCAATTGCCATGTGACTTGCATCACATTCTACCTGGAAAATCTTGTTGAAGTTAGGAAGTACAAGGACTGGCTGCTCTGCCACCTTCTTCTTGAATGTCTCAAATGAATCATCTGCCTCCTTTGTCCAAGTGAATCTGCACTTCTATCCTCCTTTTATGGTGTCAAGCATGGGTGCACAAACATGACTAAACCCTTTTATAAACTTCCTATAGAAGGTTGCTAACCCATGGAAACTTCTAACATCATTCATGGTTCTAGGAGTTGGCCAAGACAATATGGCACTTACCTTCTCTTGATCCATTTTCACTTTTCCCTATGAGATGACAAAACCCAAATAGGTGATCTCCTCCTGCATGAACAAACACTTCTCCAAGTTGATCATTAGCTATTCTTCATGTAACCTTTTGAGGACCAAGTCTATATGTTTGAGGTGCTCTTCCCTTGTATTTCTGAAAATCAGGATGTCATCTAGATATACTATGACAAATTTGCCTATGAATTCCCTCAAGACCTCACTCATCAACCTCATAAAGGTACTAGGGGCATTGGACAAACCAAAAGGCACGACCTTCCACTCATATAACCCCTCATTTGTTTTAAATGTAGTTTTCCATTCATCTCCTGGCCTAATCCTAATCTGATGATAGCCACTCTTTAAATCTATTTTTGTGAAATATTTAGCACCCCCCAAGCAATCAAGCAAATCTTCTATCCTAGGGATTGGGAACCTATACCTGATTGTTATTTTGTTGATATCCCTTGAATTAGTACAAAGTCTCCAAGTGCCTTCCTTCTTTGGTGCTAGGACAGCCGGTACTGCACATGGGCTTAAACTCTTGCCAATTAGGCCTGTCTCCAACAATTCCTCAATCTACCTTGCTACCTCTGCATTCTATTCTGGAGTAAGCTTGTATGCTGCCTTGTTTGGAAGTGTAGATCCTAGGATCAGATCTATACAATGGCTGATGTCCCTTATAGGTGGTAGGGATCTTGGCATTCCATCAGAGATGATGCCTTTGTACTTGTCCAATAGCTCTTGGACAACCAGATCTATGAACCTTTGTCTTTTCTCTCCCTTGACTTCTTGTTGTTGCTCCTTGTTCACCTTTAGGCATGGAATTAGGGCATATGCAACTGCACCTTCTTCTACTATCTCTTTCATGAATTATTTACCTTCTACCATCATCACCTTAACTTCTTTCCCCTTTGATTCCTCCTCATTCTCCATCAATGGTAGCAACTGTATCACCTCATCATCCTTGGTGATTGAATATGTGTTTGTAACTCCATCATGGTGTGCTTTCAAGTCATATTGCCATGGTCTTCCAAATAGGAGATGGCAAGCATCCATCTTGGTAATGTCAAACAATAATCTGTCCTTGTATGTTCCAATTTGAAACTCTACCCAAGCCCGCTCTTCCACAATTGTTTGCTGAACTTGGGTGAGCCATGAGACCTTGTATGGGCATGGATGTGGCAATCTTCTAAGCTTAAGCTTTTCTATCATTTCAATGGACACAAAATTTTTAGTGGATCCAGAGTCAATCAGAACTTTACATACCTTTCCTCCTATTTTGCAAGTAGTTCTGAAGAGAGACTTTCTTTGTGGAGATTCTTTGTCAGGCACTTTCATGGTGGTCATTGCTCTCCTCATCATCAAAGCTTCTCCTTTCTCAGGATACCCATAACTGTCAGGAGCATTCACACTTTGATAAGTGTTTGAATTTGTTACACTTTGACAATCAAATTCTTGGATCAGATTTGTCCTCCTTTCTCCCATTGAACTTGTTGCCTTTTCTGGACATCTGCTGGCTATGTGGCCTTCTTGATTGTAGTTGTAACATCTGAGAGGTCCTCTGCCCTAAGATCTCCCTCTAAAGGATGGTTTTTTGCCCCTAAAATTTCCTCTTTGATTATAACTTCCTCCTTGAGTTTGACTGTTGTCTCCTTTGCTACTCTCTTGATTGTATTCACCTTGGTGTCCAAACCCATTTCCTCTGCCTCTAAAAGGACTTCTTCCCCCTCTTTGTTGTCTCCCTCTTCCTCTACTATTCTTCTTTTATCTTCTCTTTAATTTCTCTTCCACTTTGAGTGCCAATTGGTAGCACTTTTGGACTGTATTTGGGTTATGCAGATTTAAATCTTCTTGGATGTTAAACCTCAATCCATTGAGGTACCTTGCCACCTTCTCATCCTCACCCTCCTTTACCTTTGCCTTGACACATAGTTTCATGAACTCTTCAATGTATGAACTAACATCTAACTCCTTCTGCTTCAAGTTTTGTTTCCTCTTCTGTAATTGGATGTTGTAATCCATTGGAACATAGGCTTCCTTCACTAAAGCCATCATCTTCTTCCAAGTAGCAACTCTGTTCTTTCCCTCTTTCACCTTGTCATCTTGGATGAAAGTCCACAAAATTAGTGCAGCCCCTTTCATTTTGGATTGGGCCATCTTCACCCTTTGGTGGTTTGGTATCTCCTCGGTCTCAAAGAAATTATTCAAGGAGTCAATCCACTCCATCACTAAATCAGGATCCATTTTTCCTGCAAACACTAGCAGGTCTAGTTTCATATCCATGGTCCTTCTCTCCATGGATTTGAGGGCATTGAGCAAGGGTCTCTAGTCTACAGGAACCTCCATCTCTTCTTGCCTAGGGATTTTCTCTTCATCCCCGTCTTCTTCATCACCAGAATTTTCTTCTCCCTTCTCTACTTTTTCCCTCAACTTCTCTAACTCATTTCTCAAGGCCTGATTCTGAGCCCTAACTACTTTGCTCTCTGCCAATTGTTTCTTCACTAGAACAACCAACTCAGCATTGGTCATCTTCGCTGGGTACTCTTGTGACCCCTCTTCGTTTGACATCTTGTCTTCTTCTTCTATCAAAAGGATACTCCTTTGCTCTAATACCACTTGATGTAGAGCGCGCAATGAAGTGGTGAAAACAAATCAGAATTACGAAACTATTACTATGGTTGAACCTTTGAACCTTCAACTATCGGTTCAATATACTCCGATCGCCTAGATTTAAATGTTGTCGGCAACTATTAGTTGAACCATTGAACCTCTTGAACCCATTTACACCTTGTTGAACCAGCAGATCGAATGAACCTTTGTATCCCATTGAACCCACTGAACTCATTGAACCATTGAACCATTGAACCGGTTCAACTATCGATAACACCTACTACTATCGACCAACCCAGAATTCCTTCAGCCGATGCACCACTTACTCTGATGAACCGACGAACCTATTGAACCCTTTGAACCTTTGAATGGGTTCAACCGTCGGTTCAATCAAATACTTTTCACTGCCTCAAAGATTCTTTCGATGGTTGTATTGGTTTTTTCCCAGACTGGATGCTTATTCCCAGATTTCCCTACAAGGTAGCCATCAATGATCAATAGGATCTCTGGGCCAGGGGCCAACAGTATAGGAGATAAACTCTATATTTTATCTCCTCTTCTTCTTCAGGCTCTGCAAAACCTAGGGGGTATTCCCTACTCAACATCCATGGGGATATGCATACAAAGGCTGGGATGCTGACAGAAAGTAGATAAGTCCTCCTATAAGTAGACCAAAACTGCAAGATAAGAGCAAAGGGGCTGGCTTTGGGCCTATTTTCAATTGTAGATAGAGGACTTGGATCCTAAAACTAATTCTAATGTCCTAATGGTTGTATTAGAGTTTGATTTTGATTTTATGTTTGGATGCAAAGCTGGACATGGTTATAACACTAACACAAAGCAAGATTGGTGCCTATCCAGGGCCTGGAGTCAGTAGACATACACCTGTGAATGATATGCATGAACAACTAAAACTGGATTTCAGGGGGATACATATGATACCTGCCTTACAGATATCTCCCAATACAAAGTGTTAAGCTATCTATACTTATGGCTCCTTATTGCAGTATATCCTTCCCAATATTCAATCTGAGAACAATTTAATCTACCCCTTGAGCAGAAGTTAAGAGATCAAACATTCAACACAGGAATTCTATGTTCTAGAATCTTAGATATTCCTTAAATATCTGGACTCAGAAGAAAGATACATGCAACACTGGAGACAAAATTAGCACAACACATGCAAACATAGCATTACTTATGTAGGATAAACCATGAAATCAGTGGATTCATGCAAAAACATACCACAGGAGATACATAAACTCACAAGTTTTGCTGCACAGAGCAACCAAATTAGCTGTATTGCATTACAGAGCCAAAAATGTTCAACTTTCAACCACTAAAATGAGTAACACTTCCAGCTTAAAAACTAGCCAGAGGGAAGCGTACTCAGCATTAATTACATGGTTGACCAAAAATCCTGCCAGATACACAGTATCAGAAAAATGGCGCTCAACGCACTGAATACAGCAGGTAGGGGAGGAGACAAGAAGGGATCTCGAGCCATGAGCTGCCAGCCGTGGATGTACAACTTCAGTCGGGTACCAGATCTGTCCACACCATCACCCATACTTCAGCAACAACTGCCATTAATGTCCATCTACCTCACAGCCATCAGGAAAACATCAAACAGTGCATCACAACTATTTCTCACCAAAACGCACTTCATCACAGTTTCAAAATAATACAGGGAGATTAATCCCACATGCACGGTGCGGAGAGCCCCCTACCACTTTATACACGCGGCCACATGCATAATAAGTGTCGAGCGCTTTTGCCACGCTCGACCCACGATCCTTCGCACAAAGCCTATCACCAAGACCCAAGCCATTGGCACACCCCACAATTCTCCCGCCGACCTCATTTGTCTCACCGACAGCCACACTACACTCCACTCCATCGGCCAGAGACAGACCATCGGCCTAGCAAGAAACCCCTCTGCCGATAGAACAACTCTTGCCGATAACACATCAGCTCGCCACCTCTGTCGGTGTGACATACACTGTCGGAACAACCAAAATCTCTCCAGCCGATGAAGAGTGCTACGCTGATGCCTGCATATGCAAACATCCTCTGGATGTTCAAAAATCATCCTAACGTTAGCATCATCATCTGCACGACCACCCTCATCGGCACAACCTGATGCATCAGAGGAAGATCCTCCTGCTTAGCAGATACCAAATGTCTGGCCGATGAACATCCTGATGACGTCACCGTCATATTCGCCTACTGCACACCTCCTCATATCTGGATGACGTCACCACAAATCGGCATCAGGATGATATTCAGAAATATGATGATGATGACAACCCACCCCTAGAATATCATGATGATGATGCCCTCCTCTCCTTAAGAAAATATGATGCTGCAACTGAAAAATGCTGAGGAGGTCCAACACTTAGGAAATTTTGGATTTTAGAGAGGGGACCATGCCAAAAACCTTGAACATAAATTATTACCAATAGGCACCTTGACCTTCTATCGATGACCCTTTTCTCCTTTCATTTTCCTTTATTGCTTTTGTATATGCAAATCCAAATGCATATACAACATACAGGGCGGACGTCAAATGTTATAGATCGAACAGAATTTCGTTTCGGGTCCAGCTTGCATATACTTTCATTGCATATCTAAATGTATATTTTGTTTGTATGCTGAATATACAAACACAAACATACAAGCAAGGAATCTAATGAGAATATTCCAGATACATTCCTCCCCTGTATATTGAACATGTACAAACCCGTTTGCATAAGACTGCGGCAGGCCCCACCAAATGTATATCAGCCAATGTATATTTTCCTTTGTATATGACCTGATATACAAAGCGAGAATATTCCCTTCATCGGCCAGACCAACACCGTCGGCCAAACACACACCGATGATGAACATTATGCCGATGGCACATCACTACCACCAATTAGATCGCCAAGAAGCCTGTGAGGTCATGCCGATGGGCAAGAAGATATAGGGTTCAAATGAAGAAACCCTCTAAACATGAAAAATCAACCTCCAGGTCAAAATGAGTACCAACAGGTTCTTCTCAACCTGATGCATTACTTAACTTTCTATTGCCAGTTCCCTCTACCGAACCTACTGGTCATTCCTTGTATCCGTAGAAGGTGAACTTCCAACACCCTCTACACGAAATTTATATTTGCATACAATTGTGATATACACAAGAAATATATCTCCAGTGAAATAGCGCCAAAATCTTACGCTGAGGACGTCCTCTGTAACCAAACTCGCAATCTCTATTTTGTTGAGCCCTAGCACATAGAGATGCTAGGCTCTCTACTGTGACAACTGTTCTAGAGGTTGGATCCTCTGTTCCATTCCGCCAGAAATACAAACAAAGCGAAAACATAATAGAAAACTATGTACAAGGTCCATTCCACTAATTTCAAAGAAATCCACCAGTGGAATGGTCTCAGTCTTGCATCTTCGACAATAGAAAACTAGATTATACACAGAATACTTTGATATAGAAAATATACGCAGAACAATTCGGTACATAGGAAATTTACACAGAACATAGAACTTGTAAACACAAACTGATAGAATTTCTATTTCTTCAATCAAACTTCATCCCCTTCTCCTCTTCCAAAAATGTGTTTATATCTCTCCTCATTCAGTTCCAACCGAAACACCAGAAGTTGGAGTCGTTACAACTTCCAACCGGAATACCAAAACTCTAACTAATCACATGACACATGTATGGCATACGACATGACTTAAACACATTAACAAGACACCTAAACATAATATACTTGATTTAATCATGCCCATACCACAATTGCCCAAGATGTTCAAATTGGCTTATCAAGATGCCAAATTTGTAACACTAGTTCACATGATGGGGTTTTTATTACAAACATGAAATCACAACACAAGTCCTACATGACAACATGAACAAACATAGAAATGCATAAAATATGATAACATATTAAGACCTTAGTCTTCTCCCTCTGATGTATATTTGGCTTGTTGAAGAGGTGCTCCTACACCAACTTTTCTTGGTATTCTTTCCCTCCTTTGTGTATCAGTTTGAAAAGTTTTGAAGAACCCCCAAAATAATGTGTAACAATGTTTCTGATCAGCGAAAATACACATATAGTCCTTAATTTGGTGTGCAACAGGGGTATCATTTTTCCAAATCATACCCTTCATTCAAGGTAGTTCCCTCAGGAAATAGAACATAAGGCAAATGATTAAGGAACCATATCAGAATATGTACTTTGTCTCCTTGGTTCTCTTCAATTTTTTCAACAATTACTACTACAACAGCTCATAGAGGTCATAGTCCTTTCCTTCTTTCACCATTTGATGGGTAGTATAGATGGCAGTAGCAGTGGTAGTCCCTTCTATGTTTGTGTAGTATACTTTATAAGCAATGCCCATAGTGGCATACCGGACCCCTAGACTAGTGGTATTATCCATTGTTAGGGTTCTCTTATCAAACTTTTCTCCAGTAAGTCTCATTACCTCCTCATTCTTCACAATTTTTAGTATAGGTACTGGTCCAGAGGAGGACAATCCAGTCACTGCTCTAATTGCTTCTGTTGTGATCATGTGAGGTTGGTCTAGGCAAAAGAAATCATCATGAATTCAGGTCAATGCAATCCTAACCCAATCTTCTTCATAGCAGAAGTTGGGGAAACCCTTCCATATGTCTAGTTGTTTTGGTTCAACATTTGAAAACTTTGGCTTCAATTGAAATTCATCACCTAGAAAATGTTCATTCTTGAATTGTTCCAGCTTTAGGTGATCATACTCATCTAGCTGTGAATGGATGTATATCTAGACATCCTTTGTATGTAGCACATTGATGAGAAAACAAGAAAATGCTCCATCTTTGTCAATCTCATTGGATTTAAATGAATGTTTCTTGGATTTAGGTCTTGGCTTCTCCACAACATCAATCACTACAGGTCTTGACATGATGATTCTTTCAGAAAAATAGGGTTTAACTAGTGAATATGAGAAATACTTGATAATGTTGTCCATAGGGTTTGTACAAAAGCTTCTGTTACAAACCTTTTGCTCTTCCTTAGCTCTAAAACAATCTTGACTTTGTTTAAATGAGATCAAAATGATCAAGTATCGCCTAAATAGTCTTCTTACCAACCATGACTTCTCCACATTAATTGCATTCTCTATTCTTGACCTAATTACCTTTTTATTATGCAAAGACCTATGATCATTTAGCAATCCTCTGCAAAGAGTCCATTTGCTCTAGAATTTTGATCAATCATCATGATATTACTAGACAAACATATCCATATCACTTTTAGTCATTATGCTGAAGATTTCAGTAGATTATGAATTCAGGGGTTTTGAAAATGTTTGCAGTTGCAACTCCCCTTGAACCAATACTTCCTGTATACGCCTAAAAATGACACGACTCGGTCTAAATAAATATTCTTAATATTTATTCCATTCTAATTCTTCTATCAATAAATAAATTTATTTATTTGATTCATATTCCTCTAAGTTAATTAAATATCAAAATATTTAATTATCTCTTCTAAAGTCAAAATTAAATAAAATCCATTATTTAATTAAATTCTTCCAAACAATTAAATAATTCTTAATTATTTAATTAAGTCAAAATCATTCTTCCAAATTTAAATAAACAAATAAAATTTATTTAAATCCTCTCAATCTCCAAAAATAAAATACAATCAAATATTTTATTTATTCTTCCAAATCATGCACAACAATTAAATAAATCTATTTATTTAATTTGCTTTCTTATCTTCTAATTCTTCAAAATATCTCCAAATCTTCTAAAAATAAGTCTTCTTCTTCATGCACACACAATTAAATAATTTATTATTTAATTTCTCTCAAATCATGCAAAAGCAAATCTCAAGTTGAGTTAATTGACTCAACCAACCTTGTTTTTATCAATATCTCTTAAATTAAAAAAAAGCTTTCTAATTTATGAAAAGAATATCTTATCTTTAGAAAAGAAAGTAGTTAACTCAAATAAAATAGCTTTTGTGTGACACTTGTCTTCTTCTTATTCGTGCATGTTCCTCAAGGTTTCTATACCGTTGATCTTCTCTCTCTAAAGTCTATAAATTGAACCATATTCCTCCATTTCATTCATCCAAGCTTTAAGTAAACTTACTCTACAGGAATTACAGCACGCCTTTGGCACCAATTCCTTCATTGCTTGTGATCAAACTTGTTACCATATTACTTTCATCATTGTTGTGAAGCTCATCTTCATGGCAAAACTATCATAGCCATTCTCAATTGACATCTTGGAATCATAGGAAGGAAGTGCACCTTCTGAGGGCCATATTCATAGACAAGATCGATTGAGATAGGTGATCAATGGAAGCTGATAATTAAAAGAGGTTTGTTTTGTATTGTTCATTGTTTGATTAAATCTCTTTGTTTCTATATTTCATTGAGTTTTGGGTATTATTAATATAATATATTGATTATTCATGTTTACTCCAATTTTCCCTTAACATTTTTGGCGCTCACCGTGGGGCCTAGCCCTGATTTTTTTAACCCAAAAACTAAGTTTTTGTGTTTTAGAAAGCCATACACAGGAGGAAACTGTGCATTTGACACATCCTAACATGCATTTGCTATCTATTCTGATGCATACATCATTTCGATGCATACAGACTATGTTCTAATGCATATACCCTCTGATACGACACATCTATCAGTTGGGTGCATATATACTATTTTCTTGTGTTTTCGACCTCTGTCTTAGCACATATGTACTATGGCACTTTTGAGCTCTATTTCTACTCATTCAAGCTCTGAAGTTGTGCATCTGATCTAGGCAGTGATTTTTAGGGTTTCCTTGAAGTTTTCACTAACGTTAATGTCTTTTTGTAGGAACACTCTTGATCTGTTTGTAGGCTAGGTATTGGTTTAGAATCATATAGTTGCACATGTTAACTCACACTCTAATTTTTAATGGGAAAGTAAAATGGATGCTCATGCAAATCTCACATAGTCTTAACTAGGAAGGTGGTAATTGAATCTTTGCTATCTTGCATATCATTGAATCATTGTTATATTGCTATCCTTCAAAGTTAACAACTCATTGCTATCTTGGTAAAACTAGACCATTGCTATCTTGTTATCACTTCAAAGTTAACAAAACATTGCTATTTGGGTAAAACTGAACACATCATTGCTATCTGGGTAAAATTGAACCATTGCTAACTTGTTATCACTTCAAATTTAACAAATTTATGTGCTTGCCCAAGTAGATAGCTCATCTAGTTTTTCTCATTTTAACTAGGGGAAAAGAACCACTATCTTTTGTGTTTTGGGAATGATAGGAGGCCTATGCTCTCCCCTATCTTGGGTGACCAAAATGCTAGACATATCATTTTCACATGTGTTTTTCCTTTAGAAGGGCCTACTCTTGGGTACCATCCATCCAAGTAGGAACGACCCTAAGTGGTAATGGGCTCAATACCAAGCCCTACCAATCCAATATAAATAAATTATGTTTGGAGCAAAAGCTTCAAACAATGAGTGCAGTTGTGTTATACCGACAGCCAACCTCCCCCAAAACCCTCCAAGGTGCAACCCTTGCAGGCTGGGAGACTCCATAATGGAGAGTAGTGATGCCGCATGTATAACCACTCGAATGGTTGCCTTTATTAAACACCTTTGTTTTAGAGGCCAAAAACCCCTATAATCTGGTGCAGGGAAGGGCAATTATCACCTCCCGAAAATGTTTCACTAGAGATAGTGAGAATTCAGTTTTATACTGTCCTTTGAAACCTAGGATTGTACTTGCTTTCTTTTAGTCCAAAAAGAGTAAAAAAATCACCAAAAAAAAACCATAAAAACATTCTTTGTGTTTCCTGTGTCTTCTTGCCATAGTTTCAGAAAATCAGATCAAAGAGACCATCTTGCAACAAAAAGTACCAAAAACATCAGAAAAATTGCCAAAAATTTGCAAAAATACTGAAAAAGCCAGAGCTGCGCATTTGCTGTCTAAAACTACGCATTTATACCGACTTGTTGCACATCTATACTGACTTATTGTGCTTTTAACACCTGTTGTTGTGCATCTAAAGTTTACCAGTATTACGCATCTGTACCGACTTTTCGTGCATTTACCAGTTTATGTTGCACATTTGTTCCGGTGCATGCGTGAAAGTGAGTACTTCCATAGTCTTTGAGAGGAAAGTTTTACCATTTTTGGGTACCCATTTCAGCCTAGTTCCAAGTTCTAAGATTAGATCTTACCTTGCAGTCACTTTTCCATCCATTTTGCATCAAAGTCTCTCTTTCATTGGTCATCTCATTCACCTTCTATCAGGTCTCCCTAGTCCAAAGTCAAAGTATCCCATATTAGATTAGCATAGGCCCCTTTTTCGGATCATTTTGGATTCAAGTAACCCTAGTAAAGTCATAGAACTTTGCTAGTGGTCTTGGTGCATGACTAGTCCCTACACAGTAAGATAGGTATCGAGTACCCTTACTAGTGGCTATCGTCTTGTATCGGTTGTCTTACTTGGAATCATTGATCAAGAGAGTCCCTTGTCCAAATCTTGTCATAAGTATCCTATTCTCAGCAGTCTCCACCGGCATTTGGCCAAAATCTCTAGTTTCATCCCACCACATCGTACGTCGCCTTGCATGGTTCTTACTAGATCTCAATACCAAAAGCAACTTGAAATGGTTGGATCATCTAACTGTATTGTCAACCCTCATAATAGTGATGAGGAAATATCTCACGAAGATTATCAAGGACACCTCTAATATCTGAAATTCCAATGCTTACTAGAGAAAGTGCTCCATGAGGACCCTCACAAGTATTTTATTCATCTTGCAAATCATGGACTTAAGCTCCCCGCTGATTTCAATCTCAGCAAACTCAAAGAGACCATAGAGGATAATCATGAACACCACATCGGTGAGGACAAAGGAAAGAAGCTCATAGACCCAAACACACCTATGGAAGAAATGAGGAAACAAATCGAGGGTCTAACGTAACAAATGACAGATCTCAAGACAAGTACAAACACTAAAACATACTCCTTGGAAGATATTGCACCGTACCCCTTTGATAAAAGTTTGAACATGGTACCATTCCCCTTTTGATTCGAAGTTCCTAAGTTTGTCAAGTACAAAGGGAAAGGGGACCCTAGAGATCACATTAGGGAATTCAACACCACATGCATGGAAGTAGCTCACAATGAGACTTTCTTAATGAGACTATTCCCTAGATCTCTAGGTAGTCAAGCCATGGAGTGGTTCTCAAGACTCCCACCAGGTATCAAAACTTTTGATGAGTTAGTCAACAAATTCATCACACCCTTCTCATACACGAAGTCTCTATGCTTGACCTATGCAATACCAAGCAAAAGAATGGTGAATCATTTGCCTCCTTCCTACAAAGATGGAGACAACTAGCAAGCAAATGCTCATATGATGTGCCCAAGAAGAAATTAATGGAGATGTTTGTCCACAACCTCAACTTCGATCTAAGCTACCAAATCCAAATCCAATGCCCTACTACATTTTCAAAGGTCATTGAAATGGGATTGTTCATTGAGAAAGCTATGATCGCCAAGGGGCAAATCAAGTTATACAAGGACACACCTAGCTCCAACTACACGACTAACAAATCAAAGTTTTGGACTAAAAATAAAAATGTCCTCATTGACGAAGTAGTTGATGCCAAATTGGCAGCTCCCAAACAACAACCAATATTCACTCTCAAAGGACAGACACGCAATGCTACACCCAAAAAAACATTCTCTCAGGAGCTAAGACCATGGTTCAACTCAAATCCAAGGCAAAAGTTCACACCGCTGGGTGAGTCCCAAGAATCCGCATTAAGGAAGCTATTGGCCAACAATGAAATCACTCTACCGCCAACAAACGATTATGAACCTCAAATAAAACCTCACTATTGGAAAGACATCGACTTTTGTGAGTATCATAGAGGAAGATGACATACAACCAATAATTATATCCATTTCAAACATGTTATTCAAGACATACTTGATCAAAATCAAGGAGGTGTTCAACAACATACTTCTAATGAGACGCATGTGGCTTACAAAGATCCACTTCTCAATCATGACAGGCCATATAACAACAACAACAACAACAACAATGGCAACAACAACAACAACCACAACATGCAAACTCAGAATAATGGGAATAGTAATGCCAATTCTGCAAGTGTGCCATTTGATTATACCATGAATTGCATATCAGAGTATGTCCCACAAATTAATGTGGTTACGTCTAACCAACAATTAGGACTCAACAAAACTAATTGCAGTATCATCACCCGCAGTGGTAAGGTCACATTGAATGCCCTCCTCCCAAGGTCATCACCTTCTTAATCCAACTCCCATCAGTATAGTGTCATAGACCAACTATGGAAGACTCCTGCCCACATTTCTATCTTAGAGTTGTTGCATCTATCTCCTTCCCACAAGGAGATTCTTGATAAAGCCTTGGTGGAAACAACTGTACTCATGAACTTGGCCCAAGAGAAGTTTCAAGCCATGGTAGGTAATCTGACCTCCTCTAGTACCATATCATTTACCGAACAAGATGACCTCTTAATGTCTCAGCCTCATAACACCCCCTTACATATCGTCACCTTCATCCATAAGCACCACATCAAGAGGGTTCTCATTGATGGGGGAGCCAGTTTAAATATCTATACGCTCAAGCTAGTCCTTACATTGGGGTTCTCTGAAAATGCAGTTGATCCAAGGAAGAAGATTACTATCAAAGCCTACGATGAAGAGGAGAGAACTACCAAAGGAACAGTGGTATTACCCATACAAGTGGGACCGTTGATAAAAGACATTGTGTGCCAAGTCCTAGATAGGGAGCTAGCCTACAATATTCTCCTAGGTAGACCATGGATTCATTCCATGAAAGTTGTGCCTTCTACCTATCACCAATGCATAAAATTCCCTCATAACGGCAAGCAAGTCACCATCCAAGGTGACCCCGACCCCTCTCAGCATTGCAACTTTGTCCTCTCAAAACTCGATTACGTCATACCCAACAATAGAGCATCAACATCCCCTACCCCACAACATGATTCTACCTCTGAAGCTTCCTCACACAAGCCCAAAGAGTAGAAAATTACCATCAAAGAAACAAGAGTAGGGGAATACTCCATCGAGCACAGCCTTAACTTGGCCAAATTGCCTCTATCTCCTAGATCCTTTGGGTGACCCAAGCATTTTCCAAAGCCATCTGCTCCTCCTGCACCTCCCACAGCTCCCTTTGTAAAATGGGGGACCCTATCAGATGAAACATAGGAAAGAGATGTCTTACAATGGCTCTACATAGAAGAAGAAGAGAGCACACAACAAGAACCACCTAAGCTCCCAACAGAAATCTATGGGTGATGTGAGTCTATCCTACATAGAATGGGTTATGAAGGACAAGGCCCCATTAGCCTAAGAAAAGAAGGAATTATAGAACCCATTCAACCCTCTTCGTCCTCATTGGCTAGAACTACAAAAGGTCTAGGATATAAAGATAAGGGCAAAGCAAAAGAAAATGCTTGTCTCGTGGAAATAATCCATACCCTTCAAGAGGACTATGACACAAATTCCAATGAGTATGAGTGGGATGAGCTGACAGAGCACTCCTATGATGACAAAGAGGTTGACACCATTCAAACTTTTAGCTCCTACCATGAGGGACATGTTAGATTCAGGACAGACAACTGAGAGGGGGGGTGAATTAGTTGTCCAAAACTTTCTTACAATTTACACACTTAAATCCACTTTGTAATTTAGTAGCATAATAGCAATTCAATCATGGAAACCTAATGTATTAAACTGAGAGCAACAACACATCAACACATAAGACACCAAGATTTTGACGTGGAAAACCTAGTTAAGGGAAGAAAAACAGGGTGATTAACCCAAGATTATATTCTCTATTAGAAGAATAGAAAGAACAAAATGGCACATGCCAATTAGGGCTCACTGCCTAAGCACACTGCTCACAAGAGGCTCACTACCTACAAGAGACACACTGTCTACAAAATAATAAGTATCACATACATGAACTAGAGAATAGCATCTTCACCATGCCTGAATCAGTTCCATTTAAGCCCAATACTTCTTCTCTACCTTTCACTCTCCTCCTTGCTACCACACACTCATCTCCACAAGACACACTTTGAAATGACTTCACAATTTCTTATTTATACAAGACATCGACTTAGGAGTAATCATCTAAGTCAGCAAACATCTACAAGAACATCCGCAGGATGAGTAACTCATCCAGTCGGCCAGTCTAAGGAAGAACACCTTCATTCGGAAGTAATTATTCAAATGTGATCTTCAACTTCAATGCGGACCACCAACATGAACTAGACATGATCCAAAGACCTCCACAAGCTTGCCTAAATCACCAAGAACATCCACACTTCATCTGCTTACTGAAATCCTTCTCTCCTTCGTCCAGAACCTCAAGAACACAGTCTGTCATCACTGTCACAAAGGAATAGATGCTTGCGGACCTTCAAACCATGAACCAAACTAGTTGACACTTCACAAAGACTTCCTAAACACTCTCTCAAATCCATAGAATAGGATAACGCATTTCCATATCTCACCGGACCTATCTATATCATTCTGTCACCTCTGAACACCTGCCAGAACCGGTTTAACTTGAGTGGCCACAACTTCTTCAGATCTTCATGCAGACCTCTAAAATCTCTACTGAATCACCTTAAGACATATATCTACAAACCCTTTTAACCGCATCCTCTGATCCTCAACTTATCTTGGACTTTTACCTTGTTGTCTTCACTATTCTTCACTGTTCCTGATATGACCAATTTTCTCAATATCCTCAACAAATAGTTCATCTAATCCTAATCATTAATGCAATAGGAGTATGTTGACATCAATGACAACACCAGTTAGGCCCATACTTGCAATAGGACAAATGCTACCGCATAGACCATTAGAGTGTGATTTGCCTATCCCTGAGAATATGACTTTTGAGGAAGGTTCGCGTTCTATCGCAATAAACAATTTGGAGGAAAGTACCATCCCAAACACTCTCCCTACCAATACTCCTAGCATATCCATTCAAACTATCAATGAATCAGATCTATCCTCTAACTCCCTCCCCCTTGTGCATCCTGAGCTTATTGACTGGGATCTACAAGGAACCCCGCAACTAGATATGTTCCAAAACAATGATGCCCATATTAACTACATGGAACTTAGGGACCACCTACCTAAAGGAGATCATAAAGCTGGCTTTGCCATTGAATTTAATACCATGGCTTATTTTGAAGAGGGTGCCAAGCCTTCCAGTCTCAAAAATATCAAAATAAAAACTAGATCTGATGGTGAAAACTGCTCCGTGGCAGTGTCAGATCCCAAAATAGTAAAAAGAAAGGATGTATCTGATGGTGAAAACCCAACTGTGGCACCTGATGATGGAAGACTTGACACTCTCCCCGATGACATGCACCAAGAGAAGTCTTAGATTGTTGTGGAACCTACAGAACCTGTTAACATTGGAATAGAGGAACAACCTAAGATCATTCACTTTGCTAAGTCTCTAACCCCACTAGAAAAGACTAAGTTTGTACCATTCTTCAAGAAAAAGCAAGTCAATTTTGCTTGGTCATACGCAGATATGCCGAGGTTAGATCTAGATCTAATTCTACATCATCCTCCATTAGATCTAGAAGTGAAACCAATGAAACAGAAGCTTAGAAAGATGCATCCACACATTGCACTGCTAGTAAAAGAGGAACTCAAGAAACTACTGGATGTAGAGTTCATCAAAGCTATAGACTATCTGGAATGGGTCTCCAACATAGTACTAGTATCCAAACTTGATGGCCGAGTCAGACTATGCAATGATTTCAAAGATCTAAACAAATCTTGCTACAAGGATGATTTTCCGTTGCCAAATATAGATATCATAGTCGACTTAATAGCAGGACATACCATGTTATCTCTCATGGATGGCTTCTCAAGATACAATCAGATCAGGATAGCACCAGAAGACCAGCATAAGATAGCTTTTACATATCCATGGGACACTTTCTGCTAGAATGTCATGACATTTGGGCTAAAGAACGCAAGGGCCACATATCAACGTGCTATGACCACTATATTCCATGATATGATGCACATCACAATGGAAGACTATGTAGATGATATCCTTGCAAAGTCACTCACAAGAGAATCACACTTGGATGTGTTAGAGAAGGTCTTTCAGAGACTAGAACAATTCAAAGTCAGGTTGAACCCAAAGAAATGTGTGTTTGGAGTCACCTCAAGCAAGCTCTTAGGTTTCATTGTATCAGCAAATGGAATAGAGGTGGACCCTGTCAAAGTCAAGGCTATTATGGACATGCCACCACCCAAGAATCTTACTCAACTAAGATTTCTATAGGGTAAGCTACAAGCAATCCATAGGTTCATATCACAACTGGCAGACAAGTGTCAACCCTTCAGTCATCTCCTACATAAGAACATTACATTTAGGTGGGATGAGAAATGCGAAGAGGCATTTGACAAACTGAAAGAGTATCTTATGAATCCACCTATTCTCATGCCTCCTATATAAGGGAAGCCATTGTTACTATACATATCTACTACACCAACAACTCTTGGGGCCCTTCTAGCACAACAAGATTATGAAGGTAAAGAAAGAGTCGTCTACTACATCAGTCGTACATTGGTGGGCTATGAGTTGGAATACTCTCAGATAGAAAGATCATGTCTTGCGGTAGTGTTTGCTTCCCAAAAACTTTGACATTATATGCTAGCACATCCAGTCAAACTTATTGCAAAAATAGATCCACTGAAGTACCTACTAAGCAAAGAAGCTCTAACAGGTCGCCTAGCCAAATGGGTAATGCTCCTAAGTGAATACGACATTGAGTATGTAGATAGAAAGGCTATTAAGGGCAAGTCATTGCTGATCAGTTAGCAGATGCACCACTATAGGACACCACACCAATGCAATTTGAGTTTCTAGATGAATCCTTATTCAATATATCAACACATTCCTAGAAACTCTACTTTGATGGGTCCTACACAAACCAAGGATTGGGGGAAGGAATCTTGTTTGTAACTCCTCATGGAGACACCATACCAAAGTCTTACCGTCTATTATTCCCATGCACCAACAACATAGCAGAATATGAATCCTTAGTCATTGGTCTCAAAATGGCAACATAGTGGAAAATCAAAGAGCTACATGTCTATGGTGATTCTCAACTAGTGATCAATCAGGTCAATGACGATTACCAAGCCAAAGATGAGAAGCTTGTCCCATACAAACGGATGGTCGAGGACTTTAAGGAATACTTTGTGATCATCTCTTTCAAGAAGATACCTCACATTGAAAACAAAGAAGCATATGCCATGGTAACCATTGCCTCTCTCCTTGAAATCCTAGAGAATGAGTCATGATACAAGTTCTTACTGGAATCAATTCAGCAACTAGCTTATGATCTTCCCGAAACCCACTCCATATGCCTATTAGTTGGATCTGATTCACCTTGGTACGGTAAGGTTTACACTTACCTCAAGGATAACACCCTCCCACCTGACTTATCTTCTGACCAACGGCAAACCTTTATACGCCAAACCTCTCGTTATACCATTATTGTCGACACCCTATACTGATGTGGTCTAGATGGTACTTTACTCTGTTGTTTAGAACGAGAAGAATCCCAAACCACCTTACAAGATGTACACAAAGGAATCTATGGAACACACTCTAGTGGTCCTTCCTTAGCTAAGAAACTCATGCATTTGGGTTATTATTGGCCAAATATGGAAACAAATTCATATCAATTTGTGAAGAAGTGCAAGCAGTGCCAGATACACAGGAACCTGATACTTGCACCAGCTCAAGAGTTGAGACCTTTATGACACCTTGGCCCTTTTGTCAATGGGGACTCAACCTTGTAGGTAAAATCCACCCGCCCTCATTCAATAGCCACAAATTCATAATAACCACCACTAAGTACTTCACCATGTGGATTGAAGCCGTCCCCCTCACCACCATCACAAGTAAATAAGTCTCCTCATTCATCCTTAATTACCTCATCTACAGATATGGAATTCCCTCATCCATTATCATGGATAATGGAAGACCCTTCCAACACCATTTTTCCACACCCTATTACCCCCAAGGCAACGACCAAGCAGAAGCAACCAACAAGACCATCTTGAAACTCCTCAAGAAGATAGTCAACGATGTTGGCCATGATTGGCACTTCCAACTCAATCCCACTCTGTGGGCCTATCAAACTAGTATATGCACTCCCATAGGTGCTACCCCTTACACCCTTGTCTATGGATCAGAAGCTATCCTCCCCATCGAGGTCGAGTTACCATCTCTCAGGGTGTCATTAAAAGGTCTCATAACAGATGAAAAATATAGAGTTTCTAGATTGCAAGAACTAGAGTTGCTAGAGGAAAAGAGACAGAAAGCCTTTGACCATTCAAAGCATACCAGCAAATGATGTCACAAAGCTACAACCATAGAGTCCGCCCAAGAGTCTTTAAAGTTGGAGATCTCATACTTGAAAACCCCTGTAATCAATAGGATCAAGAAAAGAAAGGAAAATTTGAGCCCACCTAGCTTGGGCCTTATGTGATCGTAGCTATTTATGGATTAGGGGCATATCAGTTAGCAACATCAGAAGGTGAGTTGTTTGATGACTCAATCAACAGCATGCATCTTTGCCAGTTCTATACCTAAGAGAACCCCAATGTAAGGGGGGGCATAAAATACAGAAAAAAAAACCTAGAAAAATACAAAAAAAAAAAAAAATTAGAAAAAAACAAAAGAATCGTCCTTTGGTGAAAACTTGGAAAACATGTGCCTTAGATAGGTATCATGATGAAAACCTAGCAAACATGTGTCATACATACTTTCTAGCTTTCGTACAAATAAAAGCAAGTGGTGAAAACCTGGTAAACAAGTGTTACTGGTGATAAACCGCTTCCTCCACCTTTGGGGAACTGATCACCTTGTGTCCATTCTTCCTTCAACTCATGTCCCATTCGATCCATATCTGTTCCATAATAAAATCCTAATGATAACCTATCATGGATTGATATTCTCTCTTTGTTGCCTTGTCAACCAAGGTCTTATCCAATATCCTATCCATAGTATTAGCCTAGCATAGTGTCTGTCGTCAGTATCCACATGGTCCAAGTCCATGAACTACGTTGCCTCTGCGTTGTCACGTAGGCAAGGCCATTATTCAAATGCACCCCCAAGGCTCCACTTTCCCATCCATCCCATATCCTATTGTCTATTCTCTAGTCCATCCATGGTCAAAGTCCATGAACTACATTGCCTCTGTGTTGTCACGTAGGCAAGGCCATTTCTCAAATGCGTCCCCGAGGCTCCCATTGTCCCATGCATCACATGTCTAGTCCTTCCATCCATCTGAGTCCACACCACTTTATCACCTAGGTCTTAGGTTCATTTGGGTTTACCTTGAACTACGTTGCCTCTGCGTTGTCACGTAGGCAAGGCCATTTAGCAATGAGCCCCTGAGGCACTAGGTCAATCCCTTAGGGTCTGTCTCACCAATAAGGATTGTGGAATCTTTCACCAGGAAAGCAAGTGCAAGCAAAACCCGCTTTTCAGGCAAAAATCTTAACACAAAACATCAACCTATCCAAGGAAAAGAAAACAAGCACCTAAAGCACTCAAATTGATTCTATCCAAATTATGGCAAGAAACAAACACATCTAAATGCAAAAATGTTTTGTGGTTAGAATCATGGTTAAGTTATAGAGTCTTGATTTCTATTATCATGCCTTTCTATTCTACTCAAGGATGCCAAAAGCTAGAGATGCTATGATGGGGGAATGATTCTTTTCTTTGTTTATTGTTTATAGATTAAACTTTAGTAATGTGACGCCTTGTATAAAGACATGATCAGCAAAAGATCATCGAGGACATCAAAGGTCTAACATGAATGGGGGAAATCTTTGTCTATTGATATGTAAGAAATACTCAGGTCATCTCGGTTCAATTATACCTAGATGCTTGTATTAACTTGCTAAATCAAAATCCATGCAAGAAATACTTAGGTCATCTCAGTTCAATTATACCTAGATGCTTGTATTAACTTGCTAAATCAAAATCCATGTAAGCAATACTCAGGTCATCTCGGTTCAATTATACCTAGATGCTTGTATTAACTTACAACATTTGGAAAAAGTACCAAAAAAATTGCCTAATGATTAAATAAGCACTTCAAAATACTTGCACCATCAAGATGTCAAAAGCAAAGCATCCATCATACATCCATATCCCATGCAAAAAAGGATCCAAACAATGCAAAGTATCAATACAAATTGAAGATTGTGAGTCTTTCTATTGAGTCATTCTTTCAACCAATCTTATATCTATCATTATGTCATCTCTATGTCGATAGAGTACATTTGGACATCATAAAAACATAGCACACAGTTGCATATCATATCACATGAGATAGTCATTTACATGATTAAATCACTTGCATACATAATAAGTGCATCAGGTCATACATATACATTTTTTTGCAATCATCACATAGTGTCAACAGAAAAAATCAAAAACATAGATAAGTGCATCACATAAACTGCATAATCATATAGATACCATTTGCATTTACACATTAGGGGCATATCAAGTAAACACATCTAAGTCTGCATTAGATCACATAACATCATAAACATCTAAGATTGCATTAGATAAACATCACATAGCATCATATAAAAGCCTGCATTAGATAAACATCATATAGACATAGTCAAAATAGGCATCACATGAGTACCATCATACAATAGAAATGTATCCATAGCATAAAATGAACAACTGCATATATAGAGCGTCAATAGATACATCATCATATAAATATCATAAACATGTCCAAATGTACAATATCAAAAGGTCCATCTCTGAGTCAATGTCATATACAATATATACATCTCAAGGATAATGATACATGTCTCAAAATGCAAAATTGATACATATATGTGTCCAGCTATCTGAACCATCAAAAAAATATGTACATAGGAGCCAAAATCTATGCAAATGTCTGCTAACCCTGCTGCTATGAACCGCTACTCCCAGCACTATCCTCTATGTCCCCTCCTCTGTTGGCCCCAGACTGCTGCAGGCCCATCACAGAGGCTCTTGACCGCGATCCACCTGGTCTCTGCAAGGCCATGGACTGGCTCCTATAGCTCAGAGCCCTCTAATCAACTGGAACAACACCATGGTATAATCCCCAATAGTACTATGTCTGAGCCTGTGCTTTGGCAAGCTCACCCTGTACCTGCGCTAATTGTTGCTACACCTGTGCCAACTATGCCTGGGCCTAGGCAAGCTATGCATGTGCCTGTTGAACCTACCCAACTAGAAATGTGCTCGTCCCATCTATCCCAAGAGATAGCACAGCTATTTCTCTCTCTACTCAGATAGCTCATATCCTCACCTCCACCATATCTCACTCTCTAGTGAGCCCTGAGATAACATCTACATCTGTCTCCCATCGAGCCTCAGCCATCCTAAGTTGTGTCCGCAGCTGCTAAACCTGTCCTCTCAGCATGGCAATGGCTCTCTCCTAGACATCTAGCTGTGCTGGATCTTGGGAGGCCTATGCCTGCCCCTGCCCCTACAGCTGAGGTGCCTATTGTTGTGCCACCTACTGCGGTGGTGGCATCTATCCCTGCTATGCAACCTACAGTTGCACTACCTGCTAAGCATGGGAGGATCCCTCTCCAAATATCCTCCTCTACTTGAGTCTGCCTCCATCTCCCCCATCTCCACTATCTCCTCCACCATCTCCTCCGCCTCCTCCTCCATCTCCCCTATCTCCCTCATCTCCTCCATCTCTCTGTCCTCCTCTCCTCCTCCTCCTCCTCCTGCCAACCCAGCCCTCATCATTTGAATCTACCTCGTCTATACGAGGAACTAGCTCTTTAGGCCTAGAGTATCTTAGAAATGGATGCTCTGCAAACCACTCCTTGTAGTCCTGTGTCATCCCTACATCTGCAATCTCTCTCCTCATTGGCCAGGCAATATAGGGAATCTGTCAAAACTCTGCCACTGCCTCCTCGTAGGATGCCACTAGGCCCCATCTAAACCTCTCTGTATGTGTCTATGTAAACAAAGCATGCCCCTGTGGCATGCCCTATCTCATCCCAAATTGCCTCCGCACCCTACTGACAATCTATCTCTCTAAGATGAACCATGTCTTGCCTATAAGCCACCGAGTCTGATAGCAGTATGGAAGCTCATCTGCCTCGTCATCCCAAGGCTCATAGTCTAGATATGGTTGCCAAATGACCACATCTACTCCATCCAATGCATGCCTCCAATACTCTAGCTTTCCCAATCTATGCTGGGAAATCACTCCTACGTATCCATAGATATAAGGCTCTCCCCTCTATCTCTAAAACACACATATCAGTCTGGTAATGGCAATATGCTCCCACAACCAAAACTGTATAGTGAGACACCTGCTGATAAACTAGTACCCCTGTGGTATACCACCTGATGTATATCATGGTATAGGTGTGCCAAAACATAGACACCCCAAGCATAGAAGGTGCCCTCTGAGATCATCCTCTCTATAATCTATCCCCATCCAATTAAGAACCCATGCGATCTCTTATCAGAGCATACAATGCCCCCAATCAATCTTGCAACTATCCCAGGGAAATTCATAGTAATCGTGTATATCCTGCCATGAGATAACCTGACAGCCTAGCTCAGGGTCGTCGAATACCCACCTACACTCTGTGAGTCCTGCATCCCGTTGTGGATCATACTCCACGAGCTCTCCCTGAATCGGCAAGTGAAGTATCCTATATACATCCTCTAGAGTCACTGTCATCTCACCAGTCAGGAAGTAAAAGGTCCCATCCTTGCTGTGAAACCTCTCCACTGCTGCAGTCAGTAAGCTGTGGTTTGCTTGAACCTCAAGCATAAAGCACACATAATCCAATCCTATCGCGCCGAGTGCCTCTTGATCTATCTCTGTCAACATGTGGCACTGCAACATCGACAAGGGAAACTGCTCCCTCAACATCAATGTATCTCATATGTCCTCTTGCAAGCATGTAAAGCAAGGTGTCAACCTAAAACTGCAAGTACCATGCTCAACATATCTATAGAATCATATCAACTAACTTAACATATTAAATTGATCAAAACAGCACACTACATCTCTTGACTAGATTCTTGCAATCTTAGAGATAGATTATCAATTGACGCATCAAACAGGATACCAATCGAGTCAATTTTGTTAAGTAAAACTGACTATCTATATCATATGCGCAAGAATAGAAGATACATGCGCCATTTCTCAGCAAATGTGCCACTTCTGTCATATGCTCCGTAGCATATCATAAATGTGTCATTCCATACAGTATATGCACCACCCAAGTGCATGCACCGACTCATACCTTGCATGCGCCACCAAATAATACATGCGCCGACCTTCCTCATGCATGCGCAGCTTTCATGTATGCGCAGCTTCATATCCTACATGCGCCACAGAATGACAGATGCGCAGTTCCACATGTCAGATGCACCAAAGTGCAATCTTACGCATTTGTTTTGCCTAATTTTATCTATCATTTAATGCACTCAAAATCAACCCTAGGTGAAAGTTTTGAAGATACATACCAGGGGTCCTACCTCTGCTGGCCAGTTGAATCATCAGATTTGTTCAAAGCGGTGCTCCTCGTGTGAAATATCCATCCTAGTGCCGACTGCTCTATACTTTGTACTCTCCTAAGCTCTCAAAGACAATCCAACAAAAGCCAAGTGTGCAAATGACTTGTCTTGTGGACCCAGCTCCTATATATAGCATGCAAACCCTAAAATGGCTGTGTGATGACTATGACTACTTCCCGCACCTGTTTCTTCCTGTTTCTTAGAAATGCATCTTATTTTCTTCAGTCCTAACCAAGTTTTCCCTTCATCTTCATGAGATTGTCCATTTCTCGCCTTCTGCTTTTTTTTTTCCTTCCAATCTCCCAAGGGCGCATCCTATCGTCATAACCTATACCAAGGGAAAACTGAGACATGTATCATTGTTAGACTATTTATTCTTTGAAGCAACACCGTAAATTGCATTGCATCAAAGAGGGGCAAAATGTATATGCCTAAAAATGACAGGACTCAGTCTAAATAAATATTCTTAATATTTATTCCATTCTAATTCTTCTATCAATAAATAAATAAATAAATTTATTTATTTGATTTATATTCCTCTAAGTTAATTAAATATCAAAATATTTAATTATCTCTTCTAAAGTCAAAATTAAATAAAATCCTTTATTTAATTAAATTCTTCCAAACAATTAAATAATTCTTAATTATTTAATTAAGTCAAAATCATTCTTCCAAATTTAAATAAATAAATCAAATTTGTTTAAATCCTCTCAATCTCCAAAAATAAAATACAATCAAATATTTTAGTTATTCTTCCAAATCATGCACAACAATTAAATAAATCTATTTATTTAATTTGCTTTCTTATCTTCTAATTCTTTAAAATATCTTCCAAATCTTCTTAAAATAAGTATTCTTCTTCATGCACACACAATTAAATAATTTATTATTTAATTTCTCTCAAATCATGCAAAAGTAAATCTCAAGTTGAGTTAACTAACTCAACCAACCTTGTTTTTATCAATATCTCTTAAATTAGAAAAAGGCTTTCTAATTTATGAAAAGCATATCTTATCTTTAGAAAAGAAAGTAGTTAACTCAAATAAAACAACTTTTGTGTGACACTTGTCTTTTTCTTATTTGCACATGTTCCTCAAGGTTTCTATACCATTGATCTTCTCATTCTTTCTATACCGTTGATCTTCTCTCTCTCAAGTCTATAAATTGAACCATATTCCTCCATTTCATTCATCCAAGCTTTAAGTAAACTTTGTAGGAATTACAGCGTGCCTTTGGCACCAATTCCTTCATTGCTTGTGATCAAACTTGTTACCATATCACTTTCATCATTGTTGTGAAGCTCATCTTCATGGCGAAACCATCATAGCCGTTCTCAATTGACATCTTGGAATCATAGCAAGGAAGTGCACCTTCTGAGGGCCATATTCATAGACAAGATCGATTGAGATAGGCGATCAATGGAAGCTGACAATTAAAATAGGTTTGCTTTGTATTGTTCATTGTTTGATTGAATCCCTTTGCTTGTATATTTCATTGAGTTTTGGGTATTATTGATATACTATATTGATTATTCATGTTTACTCCAATTTTCCCCTAACACTTCCTCCCTTTTAGTTTCTAGAGGATCCATCTGCACCAAGAAGAGGTGCAGGTCCTTCCTCTACTTCATTTTCTTCCTTCTTCCTCCATGTCATATTCATTTCCTTCTTTTGAGGAGAAATATTAACCTTCTTTTGAGGAGAAGAGGACCTTACACTCTTTCCCCTGCAGAACCTTGAAATGTGTCCTCTTTTATTGCAATTATAGGAGGTGGTATTGGAATGTGGAACATAACCACCTCTTCTTACATTAGATTTGCAATTAGCAGCCTTATGACCATACTTTTTACATGTATAACAATAACCATAAAGGAACTTAGAGGTCCTGGCATTGTTCTTGTTTATGAAACCATCCCTCCTCATTTTGCTTTTGTTTCTATTAGTCTTATGATTAACCTTGTTTTAAGCATGACACTGACCACGAGAGATTACAACATTTTACTTAGGAGGCCTAAATGAATTTTGATTCATCTTGCTTCTACATTCAATAGCCTTGTGACCAAATTTATTACATGTATATCAATTACCATTGAAAGCTTGAGGATATCTCGTAGGAGCATACTTTCTAAAATTCTTCTTCTTGTTGTTCTTTCTTTGTCTCCAAATAGGAGTGAAACCTTCTTCTTTTGCATTTTTAGAGGCAATCTTCTTAGGATCTTCAGTGCAAACTTTTTCTACCTTTATTTTAGACTTTCCTTCTGCTTTGAAGCTATCATACAAGTTTGTGGATACAGTAATTATAGGATGTTTTCCCTTTTCAAAACCAAGACCAGATTTTTCTTTTGATGGATTTTCAGAATTGATCAATTCATCAAGAATCTTCGAACCTCCTTTTAGTTTTATTCCTTTGTTAATTTGTTCTTTTGCCTGTTCCAATTCTTTCCTTAGAGTGACAACTTCTTCCTTGAGTTTTGAACATACAACTACTTTCTCATTGAGATTCATATTTAGGCAATCTTCAATCATTTTTCTTGAACTTCAACCATCACTTTCAAATTAGAGATTATATCTTCTGTCTCCTTAAGTTTAATTTCACTTCCTTTATCTCCTTCTATTTGATCTTTCAATTTGCCAATTTCTTCTTTTGATTCTTTATCTTTTGTCTTCAATTTCACAATTTTCTATTTTGATTCTTCAAGCATGTCCTCATATTCCTAGTTTAATTCTCTTGCTTTATCCAAATCTTCAAGTGCCGACTAGAGTTCTCCTTCAAGGTCTACCACATCTAGATTTAAGTCTCAGCCTTCAAGTTCCATTGCTTCTATATATGGTTCTGGAACAAATGCATCATTATCCATAGCTTCATATTCCATATGTTCAAGTGCAAGATCTACCTCAGGTATCAGGCTTCTCAAAGGTAGTTGTCTTTGATACCAATTATTGAACACCTTGAGATGCTAAGAGGGGGGTGAATTAGCATATACAAAAATTTAACTACTTTATTTGTAGAATAATCAAATTACTTAGAGAAAGGAAAGTAAAATATGCACCACATTAATCAACACATTGACACCAGGATTTTTACGTGGAAAACCCAAAAATGGGAAAAACCACAGTGAGTGTTAGCTCACAATATAATGCTCACTACTTATAAAAGTTTACAACATTGTTTTAGGGCTAAACCAAAGGAAGATACAACTCCTTGATGACTTTGTTTTAGGGCTACAACCTGAGGAAGCTACTACTCCCTAAAGAAAGCTCACTACTACAAAGGATTACAATGATAACATAACTATGAACTACTATGAAAGAAGCATCTAACTTATGCTGGTGTTACAATCCTCTTTTCTGCACAATTACTCCATTATACTGACTTCACACATTTCATACTAGTCATTCTATTCTATATCATTCGTACTTACTTCTATTTTTCACAAATGAATTTGTTCTTCTATATATATCCTCCACAACCACTTAAAACCTCAATTAAGTCGGCAACAGAAATACCTTAAGATGAAACGTGTAATTCTATATGGGTTGGCTTGGAACAAACACATTTTGAGTTGTGGATCACTTCACATGGTATAACAAGGTTAATTGCATCATAACACATCCTTCAATATCAAAACCACTGATCAAGATCCACCGCACATGAGGGAAACCAAGTTGTCGACCCAACCAGCACCACCACTGCTAACTGTCCATCTTCACACCACTAGGGAGAAGACAAAAACATTATGTGGACCAAGATTTCAATCATGTATCTTCTCAACATTATACATACACCATTCTCCTAAAGTATCTAATCAATGTATGCATCCGCAAAATAAGAATCATGTTGAACTAGTGAAAATAGGGCATTTCAGACTGATTGTGACACATCAAAACATGGGATATTGCATTGCAAACCACCAAGTTAACTAAAATACTCATTAGTGAACTTGTACAATGTTATGAACACATTGTTAGATCCACACAATCATATCTATCATTTTTGGAGAAATGTGGAGACATTTGACTCAGTTGCACTATGATCAGCATTTATGTATACACATAACTTAAGATGACTTGAACATTTTGTATGGTACTAGAAGTAAGAGAAACTTGCATGCGGTTCAAACTTGAGTTACTATGAGGCATGTAGAGTCTTTGTAGACACTCAAATATCTGATCTATACCTTCTCCATCTTCCACAAGTACTAAAACATGTGTTCTATAGAGTACTTCTGCATCTGGAACTATCTATGTTGCTTTTGACACTTGAAATCTGGTCTTCCAGACCATAAGAGCTCTTGATACTATAAGGTAGTGTGCAGTACACATTTCCAAACATATTTTCAAAACTACATGGGCACAACTTGTCTTTCAAATGAATGCGAAGCATTCCATTAGGTCTCCGCCATTGCTTTACACTGTCAAGTCACAGTCTGGAACACTACCACTTATAACGTTTTCTGCTGAAGGTGTAATGAGCTAAAATTTTGGATATAGCATGTTCATATGTCAATCAACTTATCTTCTCAACCACAATACTAAATCTTGGATTGCGGAGGAATGCAGACCAAAAAGATGTAACTCTACCTTAGGATATACATTGTGAAGGCCTTCACCAAACTTCAACAACTTTTCTCTAAGTGCAGTACTCCAAACTGATAGGACATCATTGTGGATATATAGAAAATAGATTTAGACACTTCTGCAACAAAT
Organism: Cunninghamia lanceolata; assembly: GCA_027924645.1. Taxonomy (NCBI): domain Eukaryota; kingdom Viridiplantae; phylum Streptophyta; class Pinopsida; order Cupressales; family Cupressaceae; genus Cunninghamia; species Cunninghamia lanceolata. Next base: position 19,601,499 of record BSBN01000391.1, read on the forward strand.
TTAGACCTTAGGAAGATTACTTTGTCACTTGGATTTGTACCCTATGTTGAAGCGCCTACGCTACACCAATCCAGTGAAAAATTGGAGTGAGTTCCAGGTGTGGGACCCTGCAAAGGAAATCAAACCTCTGGTTCCTTTTTTGAATATTAGATTCAGAGTGTGATAATACTAAACCTAATCTAATCACTACTATGTAAAGGGGAAGAAAGAGAAACTGAAAAATGTAAAGGTGATTCACCAGGTTTGAATATAGAACACTCATAAAGCTAAAATGCACAAAATAACCAAATACAACTAATAAATTCACACAAATCTTACAGATTTTAATATAGGTAAAGAGCATAATAGGATTACAAGAAAACAAACATTCACAAACAAACTAGTTCTAGATTACATAGAGCTAGAAAACAACATGAAGAGGTAAAAACAATCCACATATATTAATCAGAAAGGCACGGTTATAGCAGAGGAGGGTTTTGTTTGAACAAAAAAATAAGCCTCTATATCCAACCCTCATTACATTGATTTTTCATCTATTTATACCATTTCATTCACTGACCTAAGTCACCTACTACAATAAATTTGCCCCATGGGCCTGTCAGAAGATATTTCTGAAAAGGAATGCCTGTCTACAAAACATAAATGGAAGAAATATATTGAGGATGAAGTAGCTGGAAAATATCTATTGTCTTGAATGCAGGTAGCTTATTCATCTACCTACAACAATTGAATCTACAACTGCCTCTAGTTCGGCTGATCTAATTCTTTAGCAATGTTGGCTAGAGAAGATAGATATTACATTTATTCCTACCAAAATCTTTTATAAATCATTTATAAAACTTTAAAATATTTTAACTTGAAAAATCTTTTAAAGCTTTACATTATATTACGAGCATTATTTTCATTTTATCTCACTTTTCTCCACTTTTGACCTTTATTTTGTCTTATCAGCAAAATATGTCTTTCACAAACCATTTTTTCTTGGTCTTCCTCTTCATTTTTGCTTTCTGCCCTTCGGTTGGCAATTTGTTGATTTTGTAAACTATCTTTGCCTTAGCTTCTTTTTCTTCTTTATCACTAAAGTTCCATTTTTCCAAACTTGGCTTGTCTTTGCCTTTTCTTCTTTGTCGACGATTTCCTAATTTGTTGAACTTGGCTACTTTTGCTACTTTTCCCCTTTATCAACAATCTCTTCATTTTTCAAACTCATTTCTTGGTTGACTTTTACCTTCAGTCGACAAAATATTACTTTCTTGTACCTTGCCTTGGCCTTGCTATTTTTGTTTTTTACCTTGTTGGCAAAGTTCCCTCTTTACAAACCTTGCCATCTTTGCTTTTTCTTTTCTTGGCATTTGCTAACGAATCACCTTATGAACAAACTTAGTAAATTCTAAACTATTTAGTGAGTTTGAACTTCACCCGATTCGCTGATAGATGCTTTCCCTTCTTTTACCTTAGTCATTTTTTAAGTCATCCTTTGACATTCCTTTAGTCAGTGATTTCTCTCCTTCACAAACCATCTTGCCTTAGCTGATTTCCACCTTGCCTTTGTCCTCCTACCTGCCTTTGTCAATGAAACCTCTGATTAGCGAACATGTCAGTTGATGAACCAACGGGTTTGTGAACTTGTCACTTTGTCGACTAAGGATAAAAAAACTAAGGCAAACAATTTAGAAATTTCTGGGTTTTTTTGGGTTTTTTCAGGGGATTTTCCTTAGGGAATTTTATGGATTTTTACAAGGAAAATGCCTTTACATGATGAACATTGGGCACCTCAGGAAAATCAACAAGATTTTGAACATTTTCAAGACTGGGCTATTTGACTCTGGGAAGGGGAAATATAGGTCAACATTTTGGTGACCTATCAGTGATGTTTTCCTTCTAAACAAAGAACCAATGGCCTTAAGCATCCATTGGGCATAGAGTTAAAAGGGTCCGTAGTAGGCTAAAAACAATTAAAACCCTACCTTCAAAACAACACCAATAATGGAAATGAGGCCTGCATTCTCCTAATGAGAGTGCAGCCTGCACAACAACACTTAGGGAAAAGGAAAGCTAAAGTAGAAATAAAACAAAATAGTATATACAAAATCTTAGACTGACCTTAGAAGTAAGGTTTGAGATGGATCCCATTGACTTAGATCAATAGAACTTCACTATACAAATTTAAAAGATTGAAAGCATTGTCTTGCTTGCAGGATGATGATATATGGGCCACTCCAGATAGTATCAAACTTAGAGTGGCCTCCAGGCTTGGCTCTATCAACATCCCATTTTAGAACAAGGTATCCTTCTTTGAAAAATGGATCTTTGGCCTTCCTGTCAAAGTATTTCTTAGTTTGTTTTTGGTGTTCTTCCAAGGTAGCCATGGCTAACTACCTCAGTTCATCTAATTCAGTTAATTCAGCTATCCTCATAGACCTAGCATCTTCACCTTCTAATTCCATTTGCTAATCCAATTCTAGTGAAGGAAACTCCAAAGATATGAGCAATCTAGCCTCTCTTCCATACACAAGAACAAAAGGGGTGTTACCAATGGCTCTTTTATAGGTGATCCTATCAGTCCAAAGAGCTAGTCTGATTTTATTATGCCATTGCCTCTAGATTGTTTCCATAGTTCTTTTCAAGATTTTGATCAGGTTCTTGTTAGTAGATTTAGCTAAACTATTACCTTGGGGGTAATAGTTAGATGAAGTCTTCAAGAACACATTATATTTCAAAGTCTAATAAGCTATCCTAAAACCAATAAAAGCTCTTACATTATCAAAGATGATAGTGTGAGGAGCTCCAAACCTTGTCATGATTTCTTCCAAGAAATCCATGATTGCTGATTTTGTAGCCTCTTTAAGTGGGACAACTTCAACCCACCTGGTGAAGTAGTCTATTGCAGTTAAAAGCCATTTGTGGCCAATACTATATGTAGGGTTGATCATGCCAATAAAATCTAGGCCCCATTGTGAGAAAGGCTTATCTACCTTAATAGGATGAAGTGGAAGGGTTGCTAATCTTTTTTTCCCAGTAAAGAGAGCACACTCTTTGCATTTTCTTACCCATACATGGGCAACATTGAACAATGTGGGCCAAAAGTAACCTTCTCTCATTATTTTCATTATTGTAGCTCTCACAAAGAAGTGACCTCTAGTTGGACCAACATGGAACTCACTAAGCAATCTGTCAACCTGATCTTTTTCAATGCATCTCAACAAGACCCCGTCCAGGTTCCTTTTAAAGAGAACCCCATCCACCAAAGCATAAGGAATGGACTACAACCTGAAGTGTGTTCTCTTAGTCATATCCAATCCATAAGGATATTTTCCAGTAGATAGGAACCTGGCCATGTCTACTATCCAGGAACTTATAACTATTGGTTCAGCTATACATTCTATTTCATTCAAGTGATAGGATGAGTTCACTTCATCCGTAGTAGTTTGAACTAACTGTTCACAAAATCCTTTACTTCTAATCAACATAGTGGATTTGATAATAATATCATATTCCAGGATCTTAGTGACCCAACTTGCTCTCATTTCACTGATTTCAATTCCCAATATATAGGCTCTCACACTAGGATGAGAAACTAATACTTTGATATGGTTATTTACTAGCATATATCCAAACTTTCCCAATGCTCTTACAATGGAAAAAACCTATTTGTCCATGGGACTATACCTGACCTCATAATCTTTCAATGTTTGACTAAAAAAAGCCAGGGGTTGCTCCATACCTTGGTCTTTTTGCTACATCAAGACAGCTGCAATGCTGCTCTCTCCTCCATGGGCATAAAGGAAAAAGTCCTCATAATTAGGATTCATGAGAGTAGGAGTCTGGGAAATTTATTCCTTTATCTTCTCAAAGACATATTTCCCCTCTTTGGTCCACCTAAAAACAACATCCTTTTTAAGCATAAGGGTCAGTGGTTTGACCAAACTAGCATAGTTAGGAATGAATTTCCTAACTAAATTAATCTGCCCTAGAAATAACTGTAGAGACTTCTTATGAGTAGGTAGAGGAAGAGAAAGAAGAGATGAAGTTCTTTTTGGATCTATGGAGATCCCATCTTTGGACACTAAATGGCCAAGAAGCTTGTCCTGAGAGATAGCAAAAATATATTTTTGGGGGTTTTGAGACACCCCAAACTCTCTGCATCTTTCAAAAACCTTCTCTAGATGTAGCATACGATTTTCTTCTCTCTTGGAGAAGACTATGATATCATCCAAATAGATTAGGATGAACTTGTTAATAAATCCTTTGAAAGCAATGTCCATTGCCCTCTGAAAAGTGGCACCAGCATTGGAGAGCCCAAATGACATTTTTGCATTCACCATGGTTCCCCACTTAGTAGTGAATGTTGTCTTGAATCTATTCTCCTCTTTCACAAATATCTGGTTATAACTAGAAAAACCATCAAGCAATGAGAACCTCTCTGCCCCTGCAACAGTTTGCAAGATTTGTTCATGGATGATAGAGGATAATGGTCTTTCAAGGAGGTGTAATTTAAATCCCAAAAATTTGTGCACAACCTTATCTCACCATTTTTCTTCCTCACTGATACTAAGTTAGCTACCTAGGTGGAATACTTCATGGGGAAAAAAATTCTAGCCTGAATGAGCTTTGCAAGCTCCTTCCTCATCAGAGGCTTAATATTAGGATTTATAGGGCATGATTTTTGGAAGACAAGTTTGGCACCTGGGTCAAGATCTATGGCATGCTAGGCAACATTAGGGTCGAAGCCCTTTAGATCCTCATAACTCCATGCAAAAATATTGTTGTATTTCTAGGAAAGGTGAATAAATTTTTTTGTTCATCATTATGACATACCTTTCCCAGTAATAAATCTTTTCCCTATGTGATAGAAACATTATGATAATCCTCCCTTTTGCATGTGATGTTCCTCTCATTTCCTTTGAATTTATCATCATGGCTGAAAATCACATCAAGAGTGACTAATCCCTTTGGCAAGTTATTTGTTTTCAATTACATAATATAGTCGTCGTACCCTTCTTGGATCATGGACTACACCATTGATGAGAACTCGGATTCATTTTGGATGAAGTTTACAATTTGTTCATTGCTATCAAAAATCTGCCAGTTCACATCATTATCTAGGACTGAGGGCCTGACCACTATCTTGATATGTTGATTAGGGCTTTGAAAGAGGTTTGTGGGGGGAGAAAACTAAGCACCAACTATTGCCAATTGGTCTGACTCTGCATTTAATTTCCTTGGAATTACCTATAGGTTGAGAGCACCAAATCTCTCAAACAGGCCCCAAACTCTGTGTCTATAAACTCTAAGAAGCTAATATTTTGTTTCACATCTTTCCCCGACTTGATTGACCACCAGTTCAATATCTTTGAAGATCTCAAAATGTTTGATTTTCTTCTTTTTAGCAATCAATAGACCATGGACCAACACCTCATACTCTATAACATTATTTGTGCATGAAAATTGCAATTTGGGAGCAAAATGTAGTTTTTTACCAGTCGTGCAGATCAGTAATACTCCTGCACCAACTCCATTTCTACACTTTGCACCATCAAAGAACATTTTCCATGTGCCATCAAAATCATCATCTAGTTTTAATATAGAGGGGACTAAGGAATTCCCCTCATGAATCATGTAGGTGCCTAACCCAGTTGTCTCAATGGTGTCATAAGGATCAAAATCAATGTACTCCTTTGTCCATTCATCAAGGAAAAAATTTGGGGTTAGAAGGGGTGAATATATTGTCTCAAGAGACCTTGAATCATGCAATGAGGGTTTGCTAGGCTATGATCATAATTTTCTACAAGATAAATTGAAATTGGTTCAGCCTTAATGGTGACCTTGTGCCATTCCTTATCCTTAGTAGCATGTGAGACCAATCAGAAGAAAGATAGCCTCCTACCTTAGCTGTGAAGTCTCTTGACATGCAAATAGAAAAGAAAGGAGGAAGATCAATGACCAAGATATCTTGACTAATAATCAAGTTTGGACAGGCATGTAAGGTCAAATCCAGTCCTTTAATCACCCCAATAGTGTTGATAGCAGTACCATCCAGTTGCAACACACCTAATGAAACAGGGGTATATTTGATGCCTAATGCATCTACTATCTTCTTTGGTATAACTAAAATACTAGCCCTTGAATCAATCATGCAATTGTGCACCAGGAATTTCCCAATGATTAGAGATAAGTAGAATGGGGAGGGCTTCTTTCTTGGACCCACATGATCTTCACTTGGTTGCACAAGATTTACTAGGCCTTTTTCCTTTTAGACTATTGAGTTGATTGCTGGGAATTTCTCTAAGGTCTCTTGCAACAAATCCCTTTGAGAGGGGATTAATAATGCATCCCACATTGACACATTTAGATTTGTCCTTTTCATTTGTTCAACAATATTCAAGGGAAACGTTGTTGCCTTGTGCATGGAAGGAATCCATGTTCCCCTCTTTATCTTCTCTGTAGCTTGTTCAGGCACTTTTGGAGATGACTCAACCTCCTTTGTAGTAGCAGGCCTACTGCTCTGAGTTGCATTTGCAACACTGGCTCCTTTTGCCTTTGACACACTTTTCCTTTTGTAATATAACAGGCATGGGGTTATCCTCTAATTACCTCTTCCTAGATTTTGTGTTGTCTGCAATACTACTTACAAGCATGATCACACTATCCATAGGTTGATTAACAATGCAGAAGTCCTTAGGAGTCCAAAGTATTAGATTGGAATAAAAAACAACCTCATTTGGTACCTTAGGGTTGCTCTTGGCTACTTCCACCAATGATGCTTGATAAGTGTGAAAATTTTGCACCATTAGGGCTCGTTCTTGTGCTCCAAATGTACAAGTAGACTGATTGTAAGGTTGGTTGCAAGGATAACACCAATTTGCCTCTTGGGCCAGATTACTTTGAGTAGGAACCAAGGCCCTAACTAGATTAACAGCCGGTATTGGTTGGATGGGTCTAACCATTTGCAAGGACTGAGCAAGATTATTATTTGGGTACCTATTTGGTTGGTAAGCCTAGTTCCAATTTTGATTTCTATTGGAATTATAACCCTGATTCTAATTCTGATTTGAAGACTACCCCTGGTTATAATTTTGATGGGGTTTAAGGGTAGTTTGAATAACTATTGACTTTGTTAGTCATATTGGTCACTAAGGTTTTAAGGTCATTCTCTTCTTGTGAAAGAGCATATGTAGAGGCTTTAGGCTCTAGGATGGGAGCAATAGTAGGTTGCTAAAATTGTGAAGGAAGTTCTGGGAAAATAGGTACAGGAGGTCTAGGAACAATTTTCCCAGCCTGTATCAAGCAATTTTCAGCTCTCAAAGATATTTCATATGCATCTGGTAAGGTAACAACACCCATAGATTGCATCATAACAGTAATATCAGAATTTAAAGCTCTCAACAAATATAAAAAAGGCACCTTGTGGAGACAGCCTGAGGAGAGTTGGAATCCTTTCCCATGTCCTCTGAAATCTGAAGTTGAAGTCATCCATCATCTCGCTGGGAGCCCTCTTTATGGTTCTCAACTATTCTAGTAGAGAAACATTGGCTGCTCTTTCTCCAAACTGCTTGTAGACTACTTCTCCCAGCTCATACCAATCATGTATGGAAGTAGGGAGTAAACTCCTAAACCATTGCAGAGCTCTCCCCTTAAAGGATGAAACACTAAGTCTAACAACCACATCCTCATGTTGAATATGTTGGACTTAACATACATTTGATATGTTCAGTAGGTGTAGTTGAACCATCACCCATGAAGAATGATATACTCTTTAGGGGTGAGGTAGGTATATCATTATTTGTAGCCAAGTCTCAAGGGTTGCCTCCATTGAAGGTCACAAAGGGTAGGTTTCTTGGCAAAGCCATATTTAGGGTATTCAAATTTATTCTAGGTATGTGCAAACCCTTTCTTGAGTATTGAAACCTAACAAGAGGAGGTGTAAATTGAGCTCTTAGTTGAGATGGAACAATATTGTTATTCCTTCTGGTAGGAGACCTAGATAATCTAGTTCTTCTTCTTGAAGCATTAATAGGTAGTTCGTCAATCTGATAATTATTACCTCTTGAAGAAGCCCGTATCTGCACTCTAAGCATATAATGTTGGACTGATCTAAAACTAGGAGCCTAAAGAGTCACCAGGTGCATGAAATTTGTCTGCTAAACTGTAGAATACTAAGAACAACACCAATTTCTCAACCTAATTCTTAATTCAAATTAAAAAATGTCCCATCGGGTGTGCTAGAAACTATTGTCACTTGAATTTACACCCTGTGTTGAAGTGCCTATGCTGCAAGGATCTAGTGAAACATTAGAGTGATTTTCAAGTGTGGGACCCTGCAAAGGAAATCAAACCTCTAGAGAAGGCTGGTTCCTTTTCAAAATATGAGATTTAGAGTGTGCTAAGACTAAACCTAATCTGATCACTATTGTGTAATGGGGAAGAAGGAGAAACTAAAAATGTAAAAATGATTCACCAGGTTTGAATATAGAACACTCACAAAGCTAAAATGCACAAAATAACCAGATATAGTTGATAAATTCACACAAATATTGTAGATTTTAACAGAGGTAAAGAGCAGAATAGGATTACAAGGAAGTAAACATTCACAAACAAACCAATTCTAGATTACACAGAGCTAGAAAACAACATGAAGAGGTAAAAACAATCAGCATATATTAATCAGAAAGGCATGGTTATAGTAGACGAGGGTTTTGTTTGAACACAAAAATAAGTCTATATCTAACCCTCATTACACTAATTTTTCATCTATTTATACCATTTCATTCACTGACCTAAGTCACCTACTACAATTAATTCACCCCATAGGCCTGTCAGAAGATATTTCTACAAAAGGAATGTCTGTCTGCAAAACATAAATGCAAGAAATATCTTGAGGATGAAGTAGCTAGGAAATATCTACTATTTTGAATGTAGGCAGCTGATTCATCTACCTATAAAAATTAAATGCACAACTACCTCTAGCTAGGTCAATCTAATTCTGCAGTAATTGCAGCTAGAGAAGATAGATATTTTCAAACATTTATTCTCTCCAAAATCCTTTTATAAAGCTTTTACAACACTTTAAAATATTTTAACTTGAAAAATATTTTAAATCTTTACAGAATATTATGAGCTTTATTTTCATTTTATCTCACTTTTCACCACTATTGACCTTTATTTTTCCTTATCGACAAAATCTGTCTTTCACGAACCATTTTTGCCTGGTCTTCCTCTTCATTTTTGCTTTCTACCCTTTAGTCGGTAATTTGTTGATTTTGTGAACTAACCCTGCCTTAGCTTCTTTTTCTTCTTTATTAGCAAAGTTCCACTTTTCCAAACTTAGCTTGTCTTCACCTTTTCTTCTTAGTCAGTGATTTCCTAATTTCTCAAACTTGGCCGCTTTTGCTTCTTTTCCCCTTTATCAACAATCTCTTCATTTTTTGACCTCTTTTCTTGGTCAACTTTTACCTTCAATCATCAAAATATTACTTTTGTGAACCTTGCCTTGGCCTTGCTCTTTTTTTTTTTACCTTGTTGGCAAAGTTCCCTCTTTATGAACCTTGTTGTCTTTGCTTTGTCTTTTCTTAGCCTTTGTTGACGAATTGCCTTATCACTGAACTTAGGAAATTATGAACTATTTGGCAAGTTCAAACTTTCCCCGATTTGTTGATAGAGGCTTTCCCTTCTTTTGCCTTAGTCATTTTGAAGTCTTCCTTTAGCATTCCTTTAGTCAGTGATTTCTCTCCTTCACGAACCATCTTGCCTTAGTTGATTTCCACCTTGCCTTTATCCTCTTACCTATCTTTGTTGGTGAAACCTCTGATCAGTGAACCTATAGGTCAGCGAACCGATAGGTTCACAAACTTGTCACTTTTCTAACTAAGGCTAAAAAACTAAGGTAAATGACTTAGAAATTTCTAGGTTTTTCTAGGTTTTTCAGGGGATTTTCCTTCAAGAATTTTGGGGATTTTTATAATGAAAATACCCTTACATGAATAACATTGGGCACCTAAGGAAAATCAACAAGATTTTGAACATTTTCAAGATTGGGCTATTTGACTCTAGAAAGGGGGAAAATGGGTCAACAATTATCATTCTTATAATAGTACAATTTTTCTCTATTTGCTAGATCTTCCAGACTGATCTCCCTTAAGTATGCTGATCCTATGTCTTTAACTTAGTCAAACCATCTCTCTCAAATCTTCCACTATCCATCAGCTTCAACCATTTCTAACCTTAGGTTGACACATATGGAGTTGACATCAATGACAACACATATTGTCAACATGGGGTAAGCTTAATCAAGGGGGCCATATTCCAATTCTATCTTGGTGTCAAGCAATTTTGAATCGGGAGAAACATTTTGATGATATAATGTAATCAAGGGGACCTAGGAGCTAAACAAGGAGGTAAAACGACATGCGGAGACTTTTTACTCCTTAAGATTTAGCCCCCACTTTAATGTGTGTATGATCTTAATATCAATGCATGCATTAAAGTACAGTTGAAAACACATCAAGCATGCCAGACATTAGAGCCAAAAGAACATCCTAACTTTGGAAGACCATCTCTAGCCCCAAGATTAGGCAAACATAAGAAGACACATGACAAACACACAAAATGATGAGACATATAATTGACTCATCTATTTCATGTTATTTTTGTTCTTAAAAACTCTCTCAGACACTTTGGCATATATAATTACATATTAGTATAATTATGTTTGTCTTTTGGTTAGATTAAGCACATGATTAGTTTTCATTTCTTGCTTTATTTTACTGAATTACTTTTTAAAAGTGCATATCTTATGTATTATGGTGCAAAGATGTGAATGTTTGTTTAAGGCTTGCAGCAGTAGGAACAACCAGTGGTCTCCGGATCCCTCCGGAGCCCTCTGTCCTAAGAAGAACCTAAACTTTGGACAGATCTAGATGCTGAAAACCTTCCTCAAATCATCCTCCCCTTGAGTTGATGATCACCACAAGTCCATCCTTGAGTGCAAACATAACTTGTGCCTCAATCACGTAGCTGAGAAGGGTAACATTACCATGTCACCACAATCTTGGAGACTAACTGAAATATCAATTAGCAAACCTCAGTCCCAACTGAAGTGGCTACCATCTTGTGTCATACCATTTCAGGGGATCATCTAGTTCGCCATGCAGTTAGAATTAACATGGATCTCTGATCTGTAGTTCTACTTAGGAATTCTGAATGTAATAAACCATGCAACTGGCTCTAGTCCCAGTTTGCTCTATTTAGACTTGTTAGTTTTCTTCTTTCAATAATTCTCGACTATATAAGTTAGAGCCATTCATTGCTTTCTAGTTAGTTCCAAGTTTTCTAAGTTTTCATAGAGAGTTATTGCCAAATTGTTGTAACAAGGAGAAAACTCCTCATGTTTGTAATTTCGTCCATTTCTGGATTATGATTTAATGCAAATGAAGGGGAATTTCTATTGAAAGAAGTTAGTTGAGCAAGAGGATCGTCTCTGGTTGGGGAAGTAGGGACCGCTTGCCCATCTAAGAGGAGATCTCTCGATAATTTGGTATTTGTGTAATTCTGTTAAAGTTTTCCTTGATGTTTTTGTGTGATTGTTGTTAACTGTTCCTTGTAGGTTTGTTCTTTAAAAACTATAAAATACAAAAAAGAGATAGATCTATTCTTTATCAACATTGTCATATTCAAAGTATTTCATTATTGTAGAATAATAGTGGATTCAATTGAACTTCATTTACTTTTTCAGCATGTTAGATTAATTTCTTTTACTGCAAGTGTGTTTGTTTCTAGCAAATTAATATAGTTTCATTTCCTACAAGTGTGTTTCCTTTCCAGCAAATTAACATAGTTTCCTTCCAAGAAAAGTGTGTTTAATATTTCTCAGCAATTAGATAGATCTTTATTTTTGCATGCACTTTCAATTCTAGCAAGACCGATAAACCAAGTCCCATTCACAAAATCACTTGACCAAAACCCCCCATTCTCAGAAGTCTTATCACAGATAGCTCTAGACACCTCCAGATTGATAAAAGTAAATGATGATGTATTAAAAAAGCACTACTTCCACCTCATCATTTTTGGCACCATGGCCGGGGATAATCTACAAATCATTGTAGGTTTAAGGTGTTGATAAGACTTTTTGATCTGGTAGTTTATGAGAAGACCCATGGACTCCTTAGGTTGATTCATTAAACAAGTCATGGATAGTACATCTCTAGGATCTTCTTTAGAGGAATCTCTAGACCATCCGATCAATTCAGGATCACCTACACCAACAAAATCCCCTGTTTCATCAATGGGTGATCTTAGTGGTAACCATGAAGAACCAGCCAATAGAACATTCTCCTACCCAATCTCCATCACTCCAGAGAGGAATGAAACTCCAATGAAAAATATATCTCTTGCTTTTTTGCCTACCTTTAGAGGAAAAACTTTTGAAGATCTAGATCAGTTCCTATTCGAATTCAAGATCCTCTATCAAACTTATGACTATGCTACAGATAACTAGAAGTTAAAACTGTTCCCTTCTACACTTAAGGAGTCAGCTTTAAGATGGTTCATGGGTTTGACAACAAACTCTATCACTACATGGGATGAAATGGAAATAGTTTTTCTTGATAAGAATCAAGATTACTGTAGAGTTAGGGATAGGAAGGATGAAATCTTCTGCATGAAACAAATGGAAGATGAAAATTTGGAAGATTATGTGGATAGATTCTTATTTGTCCATAGGAGGTTTGGAAACAATCTAGATGAAGAGTTGAGTAAAACCATCTTCCTCAGAGGAATTGATGATGAGATTAGGGAAGCATTAAACCTGATGGGTAAAGGATATATCAACAAACAAACTTTTGCAAAAATTGTAGAAGTTTGCAGAAATTATTCTCATACTAGAGCAAGTAAAAGAATACTAAAAAAGGGTACTACCACTGATGTTACACGAGTAATGGAGGAACTAGCAAATATGAAAACTAACATCCTACTTCATTTGAATACCACTTTGGATGGCATGCAAGCTAGTAAAAAGAATACTGAACCCTTAGCTATTCATTACCCTCATTATAGAGAGAAACATCCACTTAGGGAATGCCCCTTGAGTCGAACCGACTTGTGTAAAATTTGTGAGAAAAGTCACTCTACCAATGAGTGTGCTTGCTTCCTAAAATTAAAAATAGGTTGAAAAAGGTTCCAGTAGATGAGGATGAGCTAAATTTTTTTGGCCAGAAACAACCTAATTATGGATTTAATCAGTTTCAAAACCAATATGCTTCAAGAGGCATATCAAATTGGGGTACAAATTCTTATAGTGGACCTTGGCAAATGCCAATGCAATGGGGACCATCATGGCCTCAACAAGATTGGACAAATCAAACTTGGACCAATCCTCAATGGTCAAATCAGCAACAATATCAACAACAATGGGCACCTCAATACAACCAAGGAATGAGGAGATTTGGAAACCAACCTCAAGCCTTACTCTCTGGACCTTCACAACCTGCAAATGCAAATTCTAATGAGCAGGTAAATCAGCCATCAATGCCTGCACAACCAGTTCCAAATCCTAATAACAATACGCCACAACAACATGTGTACAATACTAATCTAAATACAACCACCCTAAATGTAGTGGAGATTAATGATATCCAACTCTGATCTAGAAATGTTCATGTGACTATTCCTATTGAGAAAGTCATTGAAGAAGAAGAAGTGAGTCCTAAAGATGACACATAACAATCCAATGAGAAGGCTAAAGCAAAAGAATCAAAAGAATTTCTGAAAGAAACCTCTATTCCATTCCCAAAAAAATTAAAATAGATTCCTCCACAATCTAAGGAAAACCAACCCTCACATGATGACTCCCAACTAATTAAGGAACTTAGAAAAATACACATTGAAGTTCCTCTGTTATAGGCAATAAAAGATATTCCTAAGATAAATCAAACCATTAAGAGTTTGTGTCTAAAACTTCTATGCAGAAAAAGAAAACTACCCAGGATCTTGGTAGCCTTGTCATTACAGTAGACATAAAAGGGGTATCAGTTTCAAATGTTTTAATAGACTTAGGTGCTACCATTAATGTAATGATAGTAGACATTGTAGAAGCTTTGGCATTAACACATGTTCAACCAACATCAACTGTATTACAACTTGCAGACCTATTTATTACCAAACCAGAAGGAATTTTGGAGGATATCATAGTCACTATTGATACTTGGGACTATTCAGTTGATTTCCTTATCCTACAGACAAGAAATAAATGTTCATGATACCCAATAATACTAGGAAGACCTCAGTTGGCTACATCAGCAGTCCTTATTGATTGTAGATCTAGAAATATGACTATTTCAAATGGAAAAAGACTTAAGGAACTTTCTATCTACCCCCCCGCCAAACTATTCCTATAATATGAAAACAAACCATGGATAGATGACATGATGGATCTGATGAAGAAGAGGCCTCCTCATTGGCTATGGTAACAATCACAGAAAACTTTGAAGAATGTAATGAGGAATATAAAGAGCTGGAACCAAATGGTGAAATTCCTTTATATAGTGCTACCCAGCAAGAGGTCTCTGGATGGCTCCGGAGATATTCGAAGGGATCCTTCAAAGCATTTAACTGCCCATATTCTGAAAAGATTGCCTCACATGTAAGTTATCAACAAGCAAAAACTCTCCACCAAGTTGTACCTCACCTTTGTCCTTTAAACACGCTGTTAAGTCCTTATAAAGAACTTCTTTCTATCCATGCTAGCACAAAGCGAATTCCAGTCCAAACCAACAAACAAATTTCTATCAGCAATTGGTTAACAGAAGTAGAAGTAGTTCGTCTGGCAAAATTGTTATAGAACCATACCTAGGCCTTTTCATGGGAATACAAGGACACAAAAGGAATCCATCCTAGTGTTTGTACACACCACAGTTACACTAAGGATGTCTAACCTATTAGGAAACCACAACGGAGGATCAACCCAGCCTTGAAAGACATAGTGAAGGAAGAAATAGAGAAAATATTGTAGGTAGGATTCATCTATCCCATTTCTGACAATCAATGGGTATCACCATTAGTAATAGTGCATGAGAAAAATGGAAAATGGTGAGTTTACATTGATTATAGAGAATTGAACAAAGATACAAAGAAAGACTATTTCCTACTTCCTTTCATTGATCAAGTGTTGGATAATCTAGCTGGTAGTCGTTGCTTCTCCTTTCTGGATGGATTTAGTGGCCTCAATCAAATCCAAGTAGCTTTAGAGGACCAAGATAAAACAAATTTCACCTACCCATGGGGGACATTTGCCTACAGAGTTCTGCCATTTGGATTGTGCAATGCACCAGCCACATTTCAACATGTTGTTTTGGCAATCTTTGTTGATTTAGCAAATACATGTGTGGAGCTTTATATGGACAATTTCACAGTACATGGAAAAACCTTTGATGAAGCTTAAATAGTTTAAATAAGGTGCTTGAAAGATGCAAAGAACATCAGCTGTCTCTAAATCATGAAAAATGCTTCCTTATGATGACTGAGGGAATTGTACTTGGTCACCATGTCTCATCGGAGGGAATGAAAGTAGATCCCAAAAAGGTCAAAATTATTATACAAATTCCCCCTCCTCAAACTCAAACTGAGGTAAGAAGCTTTCTGGCATATGCTGGATACTATAGGAGGTTCATTGAAAAATTTAGTCGGAAAGCTGACCCTTTGTTTACTTTGCTGAAAAAGGATTCTAAATTCAAATGGACATCAGAATGCCAACTATCATTTGAGGCTATCAAAATTTCCCTCATGATAGCTCCAGTGATAAAAGGACTAAACTGGGGTGAGCCATTTCACATCCATGCAGATGCTTCCAATCAAGCCATTGGAGCAGTGTTAGGACAATTAAATGAGTCTGGAGGTATGCATGCAATATATTACATTAGCAAAAACTTGAACCCTGCAGAGAAAAATTACACCACAACTGAAAAAGAATTTCTGATAGTAGTTTATGCTATCAACTAATTTCGCCACTACATCACAGGCTACAAAATCTTCATACATAGCAATCATGCAGCCATAAGATATCTGATGAATAAAGTTGTAGTAGGGGGTAGAATTATCAGATGGCTATTATTATTGCAAGAATTTGACATAACGATTGTTGATAAACCTGGCAAAGATAATGTAGTTGCTGACTTCTTATCTAGATTGAATGTGTAGGGAAATAACGAACCAGTGGATGATGCATTTCTGGATGAACATTTGTTCACTATCTCTATACAATCCTCATGATTTGCAAACCTAGCTAATTATTTGGTTTCAAAGAAATGCCCACAACACTTCAATTCAAAAGAAATTAGATGACTAGTTCAAGAGAGCTCCAGATACAAGTGGGTAAATGGTCTCTTGTTTAAAAATTGTCCTAATCATGTATTACGTCAGTGTGTGCAGGAAACAGAGGTGTATGACATAATCTGTGTATGTTACATGAACCTACTGGTGGACACTTCTCAGCCATCAGAATGGGGCACAAGATCATGGGAGCTAGATATTTTTGGCCAACAATGACCAAGGATATTCACCAATATGTTAAGAAATGTGATCAATGGTGCAGGAGCACCTTCATAAACTGATACTTCATGGACTAATTTTGGGAGTTTGATTAAATTTTAATGGTTCAACATTTTAATGAGGTTAATCAAGTCACTATTAGGTGTTTAGGTCATTAGGAGGTTCAAATATGCAAAATATTGCATACAATGTAAAGGTTGTCATGTAAAATTGAAAAAAAGATGCAAACTTGGAAGTTGAAGGGTCACTTGGCTCTTAATTCGTTCCAAGGAAGTTAGAAACTGAAAGGTCATGTTGTAATTCCTTTAAAAGGCCTTGTATCCATTTGTGAAGGTAGAGGGGAGAAGGTTGGAGAATGTGGGTTGTTACATTTTGATGTGATATCAATAAAAGATACCCTTGTTTTTGCATTTCTGAATGTTAAACTATTGTTTCAAAGATTGGTATGGATTTGTACAGATTTTATATGACTAGAATGTGGCATGGATGGAAATATTATTGATTCTACTTTCCATTTCTTTTTGTTGCATCAAATTTCATTAAGATTTGAATAAGTTATGGCATTTTTATTGAGGGTAGGTCTGCAGAGTTTAATTTTCTGAAAATGCAGTCTAAAAATATGCATGGTACGGCCTGATACAGCCTCACATTGATGCATATAATAGATGGATGGAAAGATATGTGTTTCTAGTTTACAATTATTTTGTTTTGGTATAATTTCATTAAGTTTTGTGAGAGATATTGCAATTTTGGTGAGGGCAGGTCTGAATGCTACCTAGGGTTTGTAGTTTTGGGGAAAAAAATCATAACCTTCTCCCCTACCATTGGATCTTCATGAAAATTGGAGGAAAAATATGTATTAATGTTCTCTTCAACCTGACCAAAGCAATTGGATTAGTTCTTTGATTTGTTAATGTTATTGAGGATAGTTTTGGTCCTCTACCTCTGCATCAATCAATGTCAGAGAATGGGATGTCTAACTCCCACAACAGAGATGTCGCTCCATCCTCAAGTGGTTTTAGAGCCATTCAAAAAGTGGGGAATAGATTTTGTGGGACCAATTGATCCACCATCCAGAGGAAATCGCTACATTCTGGTTTGCATGGACTATGCCACTAAATGGGTTGAAGCAATAGCATTACCTATAGCAAAGGAAGAGAAAGTTGCAGATTTTCTATACAAACACATCTTGCAGCGGTATGGAGCACCTAGAACTCTTGGTCCTGATCAGGGACCACAATTTATGTCTACCATGATGAAAGCATTCCTGGAAAGATATCAAATCAGTCACAGAAAATATTCATCATATCACCCACAGAGCAATGGTTAGGTTGAAGTAACAAATAGAGAATTGGAGAACATCCTCACCAAAACTATCTCAAGAAAAAGGACAGATTGGGCTGACAGAATGATAGAAATTGTTTGGGCTTACAATACTACCTGGAGGTCCACAACTAACTTCACACCATATGAGTTAGTTCATGGGAAGCACCCAGTGCTGCCCATCAAATATGAGATAGAGACATTAAAAACAACACTTGAAGTTGGCATTGATTTGACCAAAGCACAACTACAAAGGATATTGCAGTTAAAAAGATTGGATGAGATGCACATGGAGGCACTACAACATACAAAAATAATTCAAAAGCAGAGGAAAGAATGGAACGAGAAGCACATCATCAGAAAGCACTTCAAACAAGGAGATTGGGCCCTATTGTACGATTCAAAATACCAAGATCTAAAAGGGAAACTACACACCAGGTGGTTGGGGCCCTATGAAATTCAAGAAGCCTTTAGCAATGGAGCTGTTCAGTTAGTTCCCATTGATGGAGATTGCAGAGTTTTTCTGGTCAATGGACATAGATTGAAGCTATATCACAAACTAGCTTCTAAAGAAGAATTCTCTATAGAAATTTAGTCTCGGATAGAACATTTTTCCATGGAAGATCTCTCTTCCATGGGAATCATGCTCTAAATGATGATTCTTGAATAAATAAAGGAGTTGAGGTTGAAAACCAGAAATGGCAGCCTCTCCTATTAGAAATCCCCACAAAAAAAAGGGCAAATGTTGAAAACTAGCAATGGCAACTTTGCCTAGAGAAAAGACTGAAAACCAGCAATGGCAGTCTTTTCTTCAAAATCGCCTTTTCCTTCAATAAAATTCCTTCTTTCACAGTTCTGCAGGTCAGCATGATAAATCAAATACTGAGCCCTTGCTAATTTCAGTGAGCTCCCGACGGATCTCGACGGCTCTAGACAGATACAGATTCCTCCAAAAAATATTGACGAATATTACCTGTCCAAACACCATTGAGCACTATTTTCTATGCATCGCAAAAATTGATTCAATGAATGAAGTTAAGGTGAAATACTTAAAGGCATGAGAATCTTTTTAGATATATTCTTTCCTTAACACTTATATAATTATTTTAATATGTTTTGTATATGCCACGTGTCTCCCCAAAGTATCCCGCTTGCAGTTTCACACTCCATCGTAGTTGCAATAATCATTGCAGTCTAACAGGTGGCAGTCATAATATTATCTGAAGATCTTGTGTAACCCAAAATAATTATAAGTACTGGGTGATCATTGCAAGTGGTATTAAAAATAAATGCCTTAAAAATAAATAAGCACCGGGCTGAGAGACCATCATTACCAGTTCTTAATGATTATTTATGGCAAGTACCATGACGAGCTAGATTATTGGCATCAGCTCTGGAGTTGAAAGGAAAGACAATTAAAGTGGTGGCTAAGAAATTGCACTTCATACGCAGCCAACTTGGTGCATAACTCTAACAGACACGCCATGAGGAATGAAAACACATGCATCATAACTGTCAACTTGTCAAATTCGCATGCCATTAATCCTGTAAACATATCTACAAGTGACAACACAGAGTTCATAACCCTTTCCCAATTCAAACTAGAGTGAGTAGATAAAGAGAAAAATAGGATAAACTTCATTGCAAAATCCACTGCAAAATCATTCACAGTTGGACAATTGAAATGGGTCACAAGAAGAAGGCAGAACCAGAGAATCCCATCTTCAATGATGCAAGTGCAGAGATATTTCAGCAAGCAGGGTGGCTTAAGTTCCTGCAGAAATTTGAAGGGTTTGAGGTAGAGTTGATTGAAGAATTTGTCACAAATTTCCATCGCACCTTCACCACCGTCAAAGGAGTAAGATTTTAAATAAACCTAACTATCATCAGTTAACTTTCTGGTATTCCTACTATTGGGGTTGATATGTTTGTAAGTAAACCCTCCTATGAAGAGTTAGTTCAGAACTTCCATGTTGCTCTAGAGCCCCTGCCCAGGTACATCGTAAGTAAAGGAGCAACAAAGGGTATTGAGAGGGCCAGTCTTCTGGATCCATGGAAGACTGTAGTCCTATGGGTCATGAAATTCTTCACATGTGAAGGGTAGTATGGTAGAGTTTTAGGCCATGGTATGAGATTGATCACCCATCTGAGGCATGGCCACAATAACCCTCAGTATCTGATAAACATCCCTACATTTCTGCATGCCAACCTAGTCACCATGATGACCAAAAGAAGGGATAAAGAAGGACAAATCACTCACCCTAGGTGAATGCACTTGATTATGAAGCACCACTTCTTCTCACATGAAGATGGCCAAATGAAGTGGGAAGACTTCTTGGCCTTTCAACCACGAAGAAAGAAGGAAAAGCACAAAGCCTCTGTTGTATCTATTTCAGGCAACCCTGTCGCAATCTCTTCACAAGCTACAAAGGTTCAGCTCAGATGGCTCCAGAGAAGGATATAGTAGAGTGCTCAAGCAAGTGTGGCTACTAATACTAGAGTCTATCACCACCAATTAATCATATCTTCAGATGAAGAGGAGAATCAAAACCCTACAACCATCTCAGGAGAGCAATCATCCCCTATTGCACAACCAGCAACAGAAGAGGCTCAAGAGGAAGGAGTTGAAAAGATTGGTGGCAGTGGAATGCCATAAAGAATTGGTGAGGAAGATGCCCCTGAGGAACCAGGGCAGGCTGAAGATGTCCCTGAGGAAATAGTGCAGGCTGAAAATGTCCCTGAAGAAATAGAACAAGCTACTTTGCAACACAGCCACAGAGAAGGCAAGGAAATCCTTGAAGAAGGTTCTGAAGACACTACTGCACAAGAAACAAGGTATGCCCTCAATCTTTCTAAGATCAAATTTGAGTAAAAATAATGAAGCACAATTGGAGGCTATGGCCTTGTAATTAAAATCTAAAGATGAGCAACTTGAGAAAAGGATGGAAAAAGTAGAGGAAGAGAAACAAGAAAAAGAACAAGAAATTTTTTCTTTTAAGGAAGAAGTTGAAAATCATACAAATATGGTGGCCCAGAGGGATATACAGATTACTCAGCTTAGGCAAAAGATGACCCAACAAAACCCTGCACCTGTTTCATTAAAAATATATGCTCAAAATTTGTAACTAGCACAGGAGAACAAACAACTCAAGAGTGAACTTAGACAGCTCTGGAGGGAGCTAGAGACCATAAGATAGAAGAAATTGATAGTGGAGAAAAATCTATCCCTGGCTTGCAAAACAAGGAAAACTCTGCTAGCTCAAAGGGCACCATCAGGTGTGTATGCTCTATTCCTAAGGGAACAATATTTGAGATGGAAATTGTTAAGGATAACCTGTAATCTTCCCTTTGACTTTGATAATGATATGGAATTTGTAGAATGTTATATGCAAAACCCCAAGGACCAACAAAATCTATTGTGTGAATTTTTCCAACATGGTCATATCATGGGCCATGTAAATACTTCAATGCTAAATTTGTATGTGGGAGAACTACAAATCCGGAGCTATCTATCTCTTCTCAATAACAATAGATTATGGGAAGATAGAATGGAAGAGTATAATATTGTTGTAGGGTCCATTGGGTTATTGATGTACCATGAATGCCCTAAAACTACTTGGTTCACCAGCACCTTCAAGGCAAATGTTTACAAGCAAGGTATTACAGGCCAATGTATGCAAAATTTGAATTCTTGTATTGCTGACTTTTTCACCATTTCTGGCTATCTTCAAAATGCAGCAGTGACAAGCTGCATAAATAGGTTTGAGGACTTACCCCAAGTTCTCAAGAGGAGAGAGCCTATTTCACCTGCTAGTATTAGATGGATGACTAACAAAATACAAAAGATTATACCATTAATTCAGTAGAAACAACAGGACTCGGTTGGAATGAGATTCAGGCCTCCTTTAATTCTAGTGCCAGCTTCCTGATTGAATCATCCACCAGGGCATGGAATGAGAGAAGGGAAATTCAACAAATGGTTCAGCAAAGTATAAGAAAATGATGGTATCCAACAAAAAGGGTGAAAGTTGTACCAGCACAACTATGATGAGGATTATGACTGTAGCTAGAAAATGGAAGGAAAAAACATATTGGATGTAGTAGACTAAGCATAGCCATGAGGACATGGCATATATTCAGTAGGGGGGAGATGATGAACCATATAATTGACTCATCTATTTCATGTTATTTCTATTCTTAAAAACTCTCTCAGACACTTTGGCATATATAATTACATATTATTATAATTATGTTTATCTTTTGGTTAGATTATGCACATGATTAGTTTTAATTTCCTTTGATGAAATCTCTTGCTTTATTTTACTGAATTACTTTTCAAAAGTGCATATCTTATGTAAATTATGGTGCAAAGCTGTGAATGTTTGTATAAGGCTTGTAGCAGTAGGAACAACTAGTGGTCTCTGGATCCCTCCAGAGCCCTCTGTCCTAAGAAAAACCTAAACTTTGGATAGCTCCAGATGCTGAAAACCTTCCTCAAATCATCCTCCCCTTGAGTTGATGATCACCACAAGTCCATCCTTGATTGCAAACATAACTTGTGCTTCAATCATGCAGCTGAGAAGGGTAACATTACCATGTCACCACAATCTTGGTGACTAACTAAAATATCAGTTAGCAAACTTTAGTCCCAACTAAAGTGGCTACCATCTTGCATCGTACCATTTTAGGGGAATCATCTAGTTCACCATGCAGTTAGAATTAATGTGGATCTTTGATCTGTAGTTCTGCGTAGGAATTATGAATGTAATAAACCATGCAATTGGCTCTAGTCCTAGTTCGCTCTAGTTAGACTTGCTGTTAGTTTTCTTCTTTCAATAATGCTTGACTGTATAAGTTAGAGCCATTCATTGCCTTTTAGTTAGTTCCAAGTTTTCTAAATTTTTATAGAGAGTTATCACTAGATTGTTGTAATAGGGAGAAAACTCCTCATGTTTGTAATTTCGTCTATTTTTGGATTATGATTTAATGCAAATGAAGGGGAATTTCTACTAAAAGAAGTTAGTTGAGCAAGAGGATCATTTCTGGTTGGGGAAGTAGGGCCTACTTTCCCATCTAAGAGGAGATCTCTCGATAATTTGGTATTTGTGTAATTCTATTCTAAATTATGTTAAATTTTTCCTTGATGTTTTTGTGTGATTGTTGTTAACTGTTCCCTACAGGTTTGTATTTTAAAAATTCTAAAATACCAAAAAGAGATATATCTATTCTTTATCAGCATTACATCATATTCAAAATATTTCATTGCTATAGAATAATTGTGGATTCAATTGATCTTCCTTTGCTTTTTCAGCATGTTAGATTAATTTCTTTTACTGCAAGTGTGTTTGTTTCCAGCAAATTAAGATAGTTTCCTTTCCTGCAAGTGTGTTTCCTTTCTAGCAAATTAACATAGTTTCCTTCCAAGAAAAGTGTGTTTATTTCTCAGCAATTAGATAGATCTTTATTTCTACATGCACTTTCAATTCTAGAAAGACCGAAAAACCAAGTCCCATTCACCAAATCACTCGACTAAAACCCCCCATTCTCAGAAGTCTTATCGCAGATAGCTCTAGACACCTCTGGATTGATAAAAGTGAATGATGATGCATTAACAAAGCACTACTTTGACCTCATCACAAAACATGAAGAAGACAATAAAGAAGCATGCAATGCACAGAGAAGTCATGAATGTAGTCACGCAATACATGAATCATATATGAAGAGAAGACATGATTAAACACTTATATAACACTAACAAGTGATGGGGTGAGCTCATTGCTACATGCCACCATTAAAGCATGCAAAACACACAGTGTAGGAGGAGCTCATTACTACGCACCACCGCAAAACATGCAAAACACATGGAAAAAACATGAAAAAAACATGAAATACACGAGTGTCATAGAGTGTGTCGTCAACCCACTATACATCTTATACATAGCAAACATAGGTGATAGGGAGGAGCTCATCGCTACGCTCTTCCATCTAAGACATGTCAAACACTCTTGACGATTGAGCCATGCTACAATGACCGCCAAAAATAGACTTAAGGGTGACTAACTCAAGACCTAACCCCACCTCTCATGAGAGGATTTTTTTCAAAAGGATGTGCAACCATTCAAGAGAATACACAATCTTGCCTTCCATAGAAGGGCTTTCAAAAATGAGCCATGCAATCTCCTCAGTGATATACACAATTCCACCTGCATCACGGAGATGCCTTACAGGGAAACAAAGTATACAACCCCACCTACATCATAGAGACGCCTTACAATGAAAAGGAAGCATATGCAAACACACAAAGTATACAACCCCACTTGCATCACAGAGACGCCTTATGGTGAAAAGGTAGTATACAACACATTTTATCACAATATATAAGATATCCAAGCATTTACTACAATATATGCCCCACCTTAAAGTGGTTGCTCCTGCTTGCCGGTAGCAATCACGTTTAAGGTAAGGTTGAAAATGCGCGAGGGAACAAGAGCTTTCACAAAGCCCATGCCCCAAAGTGACATGTGCTTACAATTACCGAATTGTTCCCAACAATCACAATAGAAACACATCAATATCATTTGCTAAGAACCATTGATCAAAACGAGTTTTGGTTAGAAAATCTAAGCTAAGATAACAACCAAATCATCTCATGAAACTGATACAGAAATAAGGCACCATGCCACTCAAACAAACCAAGACTATACTTAAGAGTTCAGAATTGAGTATAGACGTGAGGTTATACTTTAGGTATCTCATAACTGAGTGTAGCTACAAGGTGAGAGAAAAACATTTCAAAATGCATAGAAGTAGATTTAGAGTTTTGCAAAGGTTTGTTACAACAATTTCATAACATGGTACATGATCACATCATGACACAGAGTGATTCTACTAGTCAAATGTCAGTAACAAATTACCCATGTCTTCATATATGGACTAGGTCCATTTTTATTTTATTTTTTAGGGACGTACGATCATTATCAGAAGTGTATATTTGTTGTCATCATCTGTTGACTAGTATAGCCACAAGTACGATATAAGAATGAAATCATGAAAAAATAGAGAGGAGACAGAAGTGACTTAGGGCCCCAACATGGAAGGATGCCCCCAAATCACCCTTCACAACATTATGCCCCCAAGGCACCACAATTATGATGATAATGGGTGTTATATCGTAAAAAGTTTCCCTATGACTTTTTACCATCTAGTTCAGCTCGTAGGTCCCCTTAATTTCATCGTGCAAGTTTAAAACTTATCCTGAAGCAATTTCCCTCAAAACCCATGTCAAATGGGGCCTAGCAATCCACTTCAATGCTTAATCAAGACCCAAATCATGCCTTGGGACTTGGTCACCCATACCCTAGTCCTGGCTAATTTGTCGGGACCTAAATTTAAGGATGTCGACATAGGACCTTTAAAAAGGTTTCCCTATGTCAGAATTTTCAATTTGAATTATGAAGGTTTAGTGGGAATACATATTTAAATAGGTTTATGGCTTCATTTTACTCCTAATTTATTAAGGAAAACTTATGATTATCAAGCAAAGAGCATTCAAGGCATTCATTGTGTTGCAGAGCAGAACTATGTTATGTTTGTGTGTTTTTGCAGATTTGGCTCCATGAGGGTTTTACTTCTAAGGTGACATGTATTTGTGCTTTAATCAATTTATCTTATCATTGGATTTGGCATCTACCCTGCAAGGACATGCACTCTATCTAACAATAGTGTTGGAAGGCTTGAATGCTATTCCGAGGCTTGACTGAGGCAAGCTCCTAAACACCACAACCCCCAAACCCCTCTCTTTGTGATTGCAGGTGCGGGATTTGATAGAATGGAATTGCAAAGAACCAGAGAAGAGGATAGAGATTTAGGATTTGAGAAGAAACTGCAAAAAATCAACCCTATTGGACTAGGGCACCTGTCCCATAGTCCTCACAACTAGTATTTCTGGAAACTCTGAAGCATGTTGCAATCAAACATAGATCATTGTTCCAGATTTGTAGAAAAGTTGCCCTATCAGACTTGGGTACCCACCCCGTTGTCCTCGAAGCTTTTGCCTCTAAAAATCTAAATCTTGGTATGTTTCTTATTCATATTTAGTGCCTTCCTGTGTGATCATTTGTCATATTATGTTTGTTTGTATACGATTTCATATAATTAGGGTTTAAGGCTTAATTGAACTAGGGTTTGACAAATTCATCAATATATTCTATCTTTCCTCATCATTTCATAGTGACATCAAACCTATAGCTGAGTCCTCTTTCATCAATAGTGACTGATCTCTATTTATGTCCTTGAATGTTAATGTGAAAGGAGGGTTTGTTTGGATCTATTTTAACTACGTTTCAACCTATCTTCATTTTCACATATAACATTTTTGTGAACCTGTGTTTTTATTGAACTTGCATCTTGGTAAATGTTGTAATCATTTTTTTCATTCATTTATATCATATTTATCATCTTGCCTTGGAAAATTTTGCATACATTTGAAAAAAAATTGAAATAAACAAGCATTTTAGGCTTGCATTAAGACATAGTTTTACATATTTTGCATTGTATATCATAAAAAGATTTAATTTTATGATTTTTACATCAGATCTGATCTTTATTACAGTAATTCATCATTAATTCATATCAAATATTGCATCTACAAGTTTTATTTGCTAGGGTTTTGCTTAAAAAGTTGCATTTTTCATATAACCTAGTCTTAGAAAAAACTAGGGTTTGTAGACAAAACTTCATTTTCAGATTTTTCTACTCCTTTGCAACATTCATTCAAATCTGATTTTGAAGTGTACTGTTGGATCATAGTGCATACTTTTGCATTTACACATTGTGTATTTCAACAAAAATAACTACATTCATTCTTTTGATTATGCACTAAGCATTGTAGGACTTTTGCATCCTTCTTACATAAGATCTAAGCTATTTTACACACCATACCAGATTATATGTTGTTCATTCATCATTTTTCAGTCTCATAACATCTTTTGTTCATTGACATTGAAAATGGTGAAAAAATCAAGCATTTTAGGTTCATAAACAAGCATAGTTTTGCATTGTTTCATTGCATATATCATAAATATCTTTCAATTCTGATCTTGCATTCATTTTAGTCATATTTTCATGTTTCATTTGAAAATTTTGCATCATTTTGTACTTGTACTTGAAAATTTGCATATTTTTAAATTACAGAGTGTGTATTTCAATACTACGAGTTTACACACTCTATTTACATATTTTTAACAAATCTCTAAAAACATTCACATTGCCTTATTTTGTAGCACTATGTACATCGTATTCACTTCATTTGTAGTAAAATTAGTGTGTTTTTTATCTTCAAAAACCTGATTTCCTCAAACTAGTGTTTGGGTGTGCAACAAGTTATCATACTTTCATCATGGATGCTTCTTGTCATTCATCTTTGGAAGATTTATTTGCATACATCATAGACATTGATAATTTCTCCAAATTCATTAATGAGCATCCTCAAGTATTAAAACAAATAGCATACATATATGATGTTGATATTTCTATGTGTTCCACATATGAAATCCTTTGTTATATATCTGATTTTGATAGTTTCACAACTATCATGGGTATATATGCTTCAATATTAGATGATCGCACTAAATTCATAGAGAATAATAAATATGATGCATCATTTAGTAGTGATGACTTCAATATGTTAGATGAAGCCCTAGATGACTTTATCTCTATTGGACATTCCACTACAACTCCTATTGCTAAAGGTTAGGACCATGCCCTAGATCTAGTCTCTACCACATATGATGGTAACTTAATGTTGTCTATTTCACCTTATGATCCCTCTCCCAAAATTGTTCCCACATATGAAGATAGTTTGGTGCAAGAGGATGAAATTATTGACACATCCCTTCACATCACCCTACCCCCTCTTCATTCCAATGGTCTCCCTCTTAAGCATGAAGCATTAGTGAATGAAGAACCCCCTCTAATAAAAAAACACTCCATGGATAGATAATGAGAATTCATCTTACTCTATCCCTACCATAGTACATGAAGTCTCTATGGATCATCCTATCAATCTCCCTCCTTTAGTTGAATATTCAAATACCTTGGATATCAATAAGGAAGTGAAAAGACTTGATCTCCCTCCTTTAGTTGAATATTCAAGTACCTTGGATATCACTCAGGAAGTGAAGACCCTTGATCTCCCTCCTTTAGTTGAATATTCAAGTACCTTTGATATCACTAAGTGAA
This sequence comes from Cunninghamia lanceolata, assembly GCA_027924645.1. NCBI lineage: Eukaryota > Viridiplantae > Streptophyta > Pinopsida > Cupressales > Cupressaceae > Cunninghamia > Cunninghamia lanceolata. The sequence goes on from BSBN01000391.1 coordinate 19,629,600, forward strand.
GACCCTTGATCTCCCTCCTTTAGTTGAATATTCAAGTACCTTGGATATCACTCAGGAAGTGAAGACCCTTGATCTCCCTGAGCCTTTAGTTGAATATCCAAGTACCTTGGATATTACTAAGGATGTGAAAACCTTGGATACCTCTCCTTTGGTTACATATTCTTTGAATATCACTAAAGATACAATCATCAACAATTCCCTTAGTTCAACACCTTATCTTCCCTTCATTCCAATGCTCCCCCTGGCCAAGATGAAGCATTGGTGGCTGAAGAAATATCTCTCACATTAAATCCTTTGGGAATGGATGTTGAGCTCGATCAAAGTAAAAACAATGTTAATTTACTTATCATTAATACACTTATTCCACCTACTAAGGGGATAGTGAATAATTGTACTAATGCTAATATAATATCAAGTTCCATACTAAATATGATCTGTCCTGAGATGATAGATATGGATTGTCCACCAGGAAATATTCCATTGAACCAAGTAAGTACTCTCTCCTTAAGACACACCTGATGTAACACCTATTCTAGTTGCTCTCAAATGTAGCCTCCTCCTAGATATATATGTTGTTAATATTGTGTTGTGTTCCCCTGTGATGTGTTATGTGTTGTTTAGGTCTCCGAAGATGACCCTTGATACACTTGTAAGGTCAAGGATATCAGGAGACCGCCTCTATTGTGACCATTCTTCTATTTGTTTCATCATTATTCTATCATTCCTCTCCTCTATTTTATTGTTGTGTGTTGTGCCTTAGGGGCATAACATTGCAGAGGGTGTTTTGGGGGATCCTCCTACGTGGTGTTCCTAAGGCACTTATTTCTTCTCTCTCATTTTATTATTTACCTTCTTTAGTGATTCTACATAGTTGGCGGATGATGAAAAACAAATAATACTGATAAGGACTGTGTGTCCCTTCAGCAAGAAAGAAAAAATGGATTCAGTCGATATATGAAGATGGGGTTGATCTATACATATATCTGACACTTGACTAGTAGAATCACTCTATGTGATGTATCATCTTATGGTATTTATTGTGACTAACATTTTACAATCCACTCAATCTACTCTTGTACACTTTGATTGGTATCTCACCTTGTTACACTTGGTTCTAAGGTACCTGCAGTATAGCCCAACGGTTATACTCAGCTCCAAACCTGTGAGTAAAGCCTTGGTCCTTGATGTGATCAAATACATGCATATCTTTCATGATTTGATTTGGTTATTATCTTAGAATAAGATGTTCTAACTTTATCTCATGTTATCATATCTTAGCAAATAATATCAATGTGTTTGTGGGAACATTCAGTGATCGTAAGCACATGTCACCTCGGGGGCATGGGCTTTGTGAGAGCTCTTGTTCCCTTGCATGTTTTCTCTCTACCTTAATGTGCTTGATATCGGTAAGTGACATCAACCACCTTAAGATAGGGGCATTTATAAGGGTATTTGTCTAATTATTTTGACCTTCACAAAGCATGTTTGTAATCCCTCTCCATGAGGTGGGATGGTGTATCTCTTATACTAGTGTACATCCTTATTTAAATTGCAATTAAAAATCCCTCTCCACAAGGCGAGATAACATATCTCTTGAGCTAGTGCGTATCCTTTCATACAAAGTGTCTACCTATGAAAATGAGACTTACAATGGATGCAAATTACACCTAAAATGCACCCAATCTCAAGTCCAAGGGACCCCAAGATTGGACTAAACTACTAACAAGCTAAACTATCTAATTGCACCCTAAAATAATCCTATTAGTAGTGATATGTCCTAAATGGATAATAGACTAATCTAAGCTAGTTGAATTTCACTAATAGCTATGGATGTGAGCACTCAAATTGGTAGAATAACTTTGCATCCAATGACTTGTTCCAAACGGGAGGTGGAGGCCTCAATTTATAGATTTTTGGAGATAGGATTGGAGGGCTAGGATCAATTTGAAAGATCAATGGTTGAGATTGCTTGAGGATCCTCAAGCAAGGAGAATTGGACAAATGGTATGATTGGATTGGATGAGAAGGTTGCCCCAAGATTCAAGGGATGATCAATGGATGAGAATGCAAGTTTGAATGGATGGATGGCCAAGATTAAGTAGGTGTATGGCATGTAAGGACTCATTTATGAAAAGGTAAGGCTTGGACTTTGTGAGGAATTTTAAATTCCATGGAGAGGACAAGTAGAATTTAAAATTAGAGGAATAGTGTTCAAATAGTGCCACATGGAATTTTAAATTAGAAGGAATAGTGACACATGGAGTGGGGTGGAAGAAAGAGGACAAATGTACTCAATTTGGAAGATTTGCCCATGCGTCCAAAGTACCACTTGTCATGTACATGTGTGTACATTAGATGACAAGTAGACTTCTAGAAACATGGGGGTTTGTAATGAGGAATTAATTAAAATTAATTTATGTGCACATAGATTAGAAGAAAATAATTATGATTACAAAAAGTAATCAAAAGTGCACAAAATAGGGAATTAAATAAATATGATAATTTATTTAATTTTTTGGAATGAACTATAGTCAAAAATATTTAATTTTCAAATTATAGTAGATGAATTTGATTTTTATGACATGATAAAGGTGCAAAATAAATTAATTAAATAATTAAAAATTATTTAATTAATAGTTGAATTAGATGAAGTGATGCGGGTGGATTAGGGTTGAATGTGTGGGTGGATGAAATTGATTGTGACCATTTTCAGGTGTCTACACAAAGCCTTTTTGTGGAAGGTAGGGATGGTGTATCTCTTGAGCTAGTGCACATCCTTTTATACAAAGTCTTCATCGTGAGGTGGGATTGGATCTTGAGTCATCCTCCCTTAAGCATATCTTTGGTGGTTGTGGTAGCATAGCTCAACCATCAGGTGTGTTTGGTGTGTTTTAGATGGAAATAAGCTCCTTCCATTGCTCATGTTTGTTGTGTATAAGATATATAGTATGTCTATTACATGCTATATGATGCTCGTGTATTCTGTGTGTCTTCCCCTTGTGCAGTATCAAGGTGAATAGCGATGATCTCTCCCCAAACTCAAGTTTTGTTTGGTGCGTCTTCCCTCTGGTGTACTATCAAGGTGTGTAGCGATGAACTCCCCCTACATTTTAGGTTTTGTATTGCGTGTTTTTGGTAATTTCAAGGGTGAAGCGATGAGCTCCCCTAGCTCCTTAAGATTTTATTTTATATATGAAATTTTATATCAATGTATTCATCATTTATTGCATGATTGCTCTCATGTCTTCATTGCTTTTTGTGTTCTTTCACTGTATTCACCGTGTTTTGTGTGCTTCCTACTATATTCTCTGTGTATCTTCTAGTGCTTACCTAACAATGGGGGCCAGAAATAGTTCCTCAATCTTTGTGTATGCCTTAGCATCATGTTCTTGGTGTGTTTGATATGTTTTGACCATACTTTAATGCATGTATGGAATCGTAAGATCATACATACATTAAAGTGGGGGCTAAATGTTATGTCATAAAAAGTTTCCCTATGACTTTTTACCACCTAGTTTAGCTCCCATGTCCCCTTAATTTCATCGTGCATGTTTAAAACTTATCCAAGAGTAATTTTCCCCTAAAAGCCATGTCAAATGGGACCTAGGGGTCCACTTCAATGCTTAATCAAGACCCAAATCATGCCTTGGGACTTGGGTGTGTGTGCCCTAGTCTAGGCTGATTTGTCGGGACCTAAATTTAAGGATGTTAGCATAAGACCTTTAAAAAGGTTTCCCTATGTTTGCCTTTTCAATTTGAATTATGTAAGTTTAGTGGGACTGCGTATTTAAATAGGTTTATGGCTTCATTTTAGTCCTAGTTTATTAAGGTGAACTTATGATTATCAAGCAAACAACATTCAAGGCATTCATTGTGTTGCAGAGCATAATTTGTATGTGTTTGTTGCAGAATTGGCTTCATCAACTCATTTCCTCATGATTTGAAGGCTCTTCATCTCTGTGATGGTTTTACCTCTAAGGTGACATCTATTTGTGCTTCAATCAATTTATCTTATCATTGAATTTGGCCTCTGCCCTACAAGGGCACGCACTGTATCTAACAATGGTGTTGGAAGGCTTGAATGCCATTCTAGGGATTGACTAAGGCAAGCTCCTAAACACCACAACCCTCAAACCCCTCTCTTTGTGATTATAGGTTACAGGTGTGGGATTTGATGGAGTGGAATTGCAGAGAAGTAGAGTAGAGGATAGAGATTTAGGATCTGAGAAGAAAGTGCAAAACATCAACCCTACTGGACTAGGGCAGCCACCCTGTAGTCCTCCCGACTAGCATTTCCATAAAATCTAAAGCAAGTTACAATCCAACACACATCATTGTTCCATATCCATAGAAAAGTTTCCCTATCAGACTTGGGTGCTCGCTCTATTGTCCTCGAAGTTTCTACCTCTGAAAATCTAAATCCTAGTATGTTTCTTATATGTATTTAGTGCCTTCTTGTGTGATCATTTGTCATATTTCATTAATTTGTATATGATTTCATATAATTAGGGTTTAAGGCTTAATTGAACTAGGGTTTGACAAATTCATTAATCTATTCAATCTTTCCTTATCATTTCATAGTGACATCAAACCTATAGTTGATTTCTCTTGCATCAGTAGTGACTTAGCTTTGTTTATGTCCTTGAATGTTAATGTGAAAGGAGGGTTTGTTTGGATCTATCTAAACTACATTTCAACCTATCTTCATTATCACATACAACAATGGGATATTTCCTGGCAGACAATCTCTATCTATCATCTCAGAATATATCAAATTGAGTTTTGGATTTGTTGATATTGTGTTAACATCAAGAGTAGGACAATAGTAAGCTTTGGTGGGCTTCAAAGGATGGTATCCAATACCAGCCAAAGAGCTATGTGTAACAGCTTCTAAGGGCACTTTGATTCCTTGTTGTTTTTATGCGACAACCATTACCTACGTAGTTACAATTTTTGTAAAGGATTTGAAATCCACAACCATAGAGAGATAACATCTTATTAGAAGAAGGTAGGGACTCATAAGTCTCATATTCTATAGTGTAAGTAAGAGTATTGTCTTTGTTGGCTACTAAAGAAATTTTAGGTTCCTTAGGTATTTCCAAAGATTGCTTGGATGAGATTGAGGCAACTTTTGATCTTTCAAGATTAGGGTTAATAAGGTTATATTCCCCCAGAAAGGCAGGAGTAAAATCTAATGAACCCCAATCATTAGAAAGAAGTGCATTCAATGGTGATTTCAAATCTTGCACAACATTATCTATGACAAAAAGGTATTAATGAACCAACTTTTAAGTTATTGAGAAGCTTGTGATTGATAACTTGTTTTTGTCTCAAGTTGTAAACAACTTTTTGGATTTGGGTCTACTTCAATGGTTTGAAGTTTATTTGCATAAATAAACTTTATTGATTAATGAAGGGTAGACAGAACTACCCCCATGGCATGAATCTACAGTCTACCAAGGATGATATTACATGAAAGGGCATTGGACATGACATGGATAAGGGTATATAATGTCACAGGTCCAGCCTTTATGGGTAAAGTTATGGTACCTAGTGATTATCTACCAACATTATCAAAGCCATGAATGTTAAGTTTATCCAGTCTGATTAAAGATAGGTCAACCATGATTTTGTGTAGCAAATCAACGACACAAACATTAAGATCTGATCCATTGTCAATCATAGTTCCCTTTATCAACTTTTTATTTATTATGGCAGAGATTAGAAAAGGATCATATTGGTTTTGAACTTTAATTGATGGTAATTCATGTTGTTGAAACATAATATCCATTTTTGTCGCATGCATACAGTCTAAAAGAGCTGCTACATCATTTATCTTAATGGTAGGTAGTACAATCACCTTTTGTAAAGCTTCTTGGAGCATTCTGTGGTATGTAGGTGATGTTTGTATGAGTTCCCAGAGAGAGATCTTAGTGGGAGTAGCATAAAGTTGCTTGACAAGATCATAATCTCAACCAACATTATGAGTAAGATGAGGCAGTTCAGGAAACATAGGTTGAGAAGTTGGTAAAGTGATTGAAATGTTCCACTGTTGTTTACTTTGTTTATTGCAACCACATTGTAGTTGGGTTGTTGCGATGCATTTTGATACACTTGATTTCCTTGAGTAATTTATTTTGCATAATTGAGAATGTAACCTAGGGATCGAGGTGGTGTTGGATCACCTTGGACCGTAATCACTGGTTTGAAGCGAGGAGGCACATTAGGTGCCCAATGCACAATGATTTTAGGAACATTACTACACTTATCCACTATCTCCTTAGTGGGTTGAATAAGTCTATTAATGACGATTGAATTAACATTGTTTTTACTTTGATTAAGCTCAACATCCATCTTCAAAGGATTTAATGTGAGAGACCTTTCTTCATCCACCAATGCTTTGTCTTTTGAAGGGAGAGCATTGGAATGAAGGGAAGGTAAAGTGTTGTTAAGAGAATTGTTGATTATTGTATCTTTAGTGATGTCCAAGGGGTTTAGACATGCAACCAAAGGAGAACTATCCATGGTCTTCACATCCTTAGTGATATCCAATGTGCTTGAACATTCAATAAAAGGCAGGGGATCCATAGGATAAGCCATAGAAGCCTCATGTACTATAGAAGATTTAAGATTATTAAATGAACACCCATTATCTACCCATGGAGGATCCTTTTTGAGAAGAGGTTCTTCATCCACTAATGCTTCATCTTTCAAAGGGAGAGCATTTGAATGAAGAGAGGGTAAGGTGATGTTAAGGAAAGTATCAATGATTTCATCCTCTTGCACCAAAATGTCCTCACAAGTGGGAACAACTTTGGGAGAGGGATCCAAATCATTGGGTGAAATAGACAAATCTAGGTCACCATCACATGTATTAGAGACTAGATCCATGGCATTATCATAAATTTTGGTATAAATAGAAGAAGAACTATCATCATCATCTTTCTCATGACAATTCATGGAGATGAATTCAATTAGATCTTCTAATATTGAAAGATACATACCCATGAGGGTTATGAAGCTATCAAAATCAGATATGCAACCAATGATTTCATATAAAGAGCCTTTAAAGATATCAATATCTAGAACATAAGGATGCATATTAATGAATTTGTAAAAATGTCCAAGATCTTTGATATATGCATGCAAAGTTACTAAAGATAAATCACATGAAGATTCCATAATGAAATATCTTGGAACAACAATGTACAATCAGATCTATTCATTAATCAAGTACCACCAATATGATCATGCAAGAGAATTTTTAAAATCCTAATGCAAAACTTTACCAAAATACAAGATTTTGAAGGCCTAAATAATGCACTATTTCAAAACTATGCAAGATTTTCAAAAAAATAATGAGAAATATGTAATAAATGAATGCAATATCTAATTTGAACAATTAGCAAGATGCAAATGCTTGAAGCTACGGGTTCACCAAAATGTTTAGTATGGAAAGGGAGAATGACAATAACTAGCACACAAACTAGATCAAACCCTTTTCCATATAACATTCAAGGACAAGGCCAAGCCAAATCACTACCAAATGGAGGACTTAGCTACTGACCTTGTTCTCCTATGTGTTATAGATGGATCATATTTAATTTAGCCTTTTATCAAACCCGAGGTTAACAATGCATGAAACCCTAGTTCTACAATGATCTACTTATAACAAATAAAATACGACAAAAACCCAAAAACTAATTACACAGGGATAATCAGGGAAATGATAAAATGCGTCTCCCAAAAATAGAGGTGTCAGAGGACCTCAATGGGACTGCCTAGGTCCTGACTAAAGGAATCTATTGAAGGTGTAAACTAAAAGGTTATTCTAGATGTTGTCCTAATGCCAGATCTAAACTTAGAAAAGGCAGAAGGACATGGGTGGTATCACCCAAGTCCTTGATGAGGAAATACTATGAAATTGTCTTCAGATCCTGAAACCCTGTTTTGTACCCAATCTTCTTGTAGCTCTGTATTTTCCAAATCTCACTCCTGTAACATACACACAAGAAGATAAAAAAGGGGTTTGGGGGTTATGGTGTTTAGGGACTTGCCTCAGTCAAATCCTAGGATAGCATTCAAGCTTCCCAACACCGTTGATTGATAAAGAGTGTGTGCCCTCATGGTGGTAGTGGCTGAAAACAATGATAATATGATGATTAAAATAATGATAAACAAACAATGATATCACCTATGTGATGAGCCCTTAGAATGATGAAGATCCTTCAACTCCTAAGGAGGACACATGATAACTCCATATCTGTAATAACACACAATAACGATACACTAATCTACTCTAGAATCACAATGAATGCTCATACTTGCTCCACTTCAAGATCTCAAGTTAGCTCTTTCCATCCTAGTTGATAATGAACTCAAAAAACACACTTATATATGCTTTCCCACTCACAATTGTAAATTCAAACCAAAAGAGCCGACAAGGAGAAACCTCTAGAGAGGTGTGAGGTCAACATACACTTGAATTAGCCTTGACCTAAAAGGAGGGACATGGGTGGTACCACCCAGGTCCTTTAGCCCTGTTTACGTATGGGGTAAGCTAAATCAAGGGCCTCATATTCCAATTCTATCTTGGTGTAGGGCAATTTTGCATCAGGAGAAACATTGTGATGATATAATACAATCAAGGGGACCTAGGTGCTAAACAAGGAGGTAAAAGACATGTGGACACTTTTTACTCCTTAACACTAAGAAAGTTGGACATGCTCACACATCAACCAAGACATGGATCAATAAACAAAGCATTAACAAAAATTCATAACAACTTCAAATCACAAAGTATGCATCCATCTACACTAGATAGAATTATAATAACACAAAAACAAAAGAATTACATTTTCCTAATATTGTTATTAAACAAAACTAAACATGAGAAAATGATATAGAATGCTATGCTCATTTGACACCAACGTCAAGAAGGACCAAAGGAAAAGATAGAGCTTTAACCCATTAAGTGGGATTAATACACTCTAACACATAAGCATATCATATAGTTATTACAAATATACAAAAGAGGACTCTAACATCCCAAACTAATCATTTCTTCACACAAGATAAATTTGACAAACATGAAAATTCCTTCCACAACAAGGATCAAATTCCATCCAAACAATAACATAGCATAATTACAAGATAGATGGTACTTCCAAAACATGGAAGGATCGTACTCCAACACATACATGATACAAAGAATAATATTACAAAAATGGTGAGTCACTCCCAAGGTGCTTCAAAAGTCAAAAAATACAAAAGCTACCAACTCTTTTAGCTCCCAAGAGATCATCAAGAATGGACCAATGTGGGATGTTACCCACCACCAAACCATATTACCATTGTCAAGTGCAATAGATGCCTATGCCACTCTAGGCAACCCATAAGATATGGAGAAGATCACTAACACACCACTTTCAAGACCAAAACTCACACACATACAATGAAACTCAAGGAAGACACCAACATTCACACACGAATCACACAAGGTTTTCTCAACACATGATTGGATGCAAACAACCCAATCAAACAAGGAGAAGAGGAGGGTATCTAACGCAATGGAGTCAATTTTCCCTTGGTTATCCAAAACCAAGCTAGTGAATGAAGTAGACCACCTTGGATTCAAGTGAGCATCCATCGTATGTATGCTCCTAAATATGTAGTGAGGCACTTTTTCAATGCACCACATCCATCCATTAACTTCCATTAATATAGTATTCTTAATTCAAGTTTGAGATTCAAGATTCATAAATTAAAATTTATTACTCAATTGAAGTAAGGCTTCTTCAACACATGCATCCAAGCTCTTCCCAAGAGTCTAGTAAATTAAGCAAGGCTTGTTCAACACTTGCACGCAAGATCTTCCGAAGAGGTTGGTAGTTGGCCAATTTAAGCCTCCTAAAAGTATCCCCCAATCCTAAACAACCCAAGGGTCAACTCTTCTTTTGAAAGTATTAATTAAGAAATTCCAAATTTCAAACAAAAAAATAATTTAATATTTTTAAAATTATTTAGGCTAAACCATTTATGGATCTTGAAGCTACCTTCCCAAATTTTTTTCTCAAAATGAAATTTCACTAAAATAAAATTCTAAAAATATCCTAATGCTCTAAATTCACCCAACATCATAATTTTCTAAACACAAAATTTTTCAAGAAGTTCTGATAAGTATTAGAGAGTATTTTTACTATTATTCATAAAAATTAAAAAAAAATCCATTAAATCAAATTTCAAGTATATCCTCATGACCTAAATGTACCCAACAACACACTTTCATGATCACATATTAGTTTTGAAATTTTTTGCCAAGGTTTAAGTAGGAAATTTATTTTCACAAAAATAAATTCTTACAAGTTGAAATCTAAATGAAAAATTAAACTCCTAAAACAAACAAAAATAAGAATTTCCTCAATGAATCCAATAGTAATTCAAAGATGATCCTTTTCCCCTTCACAAGCAATTCAATTTACTCCAAGTAGTCTCCAAGCCAAAGCAATCCAATCCACAAGAAAGGGTTTCAAGAATATCTTCTTTTCACTATATTTTTCTCTCTAATTTCTGTAACATAACATAATAATGGAAACAACATACCTTTTTCCAATATAAGCTTAAACCTAGGAAATAAAATATCCCCAAGCCTATTTCCCAGTTTCACATTCAAATTTCCACTTTAAGCTAATATCAAAAATGAGATATTACTAAGTTTTGAAAACAAATCCCTTCCCCTCAATTCACTAACATTACAAAATAGTTTCCTTTTTCCACATAATGCGATATTTCACACTTAGAATAAATTTAACCAAACACATGTTTTTCTCTTTCTTTTCAAATAATCTAATAGAATAATTATTTTTTTTAAGAAAGGATGCTTGATTCTTTAGCACATACCAAGTAAATTTAAAGATAATTAAAATCATCTAAGAAGACACATTCATCTAGGTCTGATACAAGGGGATCCAAAATTATGACCAATTTGAATATAGTTTCAGAGGTTTCAACATCACATGGACTAAGTAATGTGAGATGGCTAAATGAAATCCATGTCAAACTCCTCCACATGCCTACTATTGGTCAATCACCTATAAATTGTCTATGCACTCAATCAAATATTGCACACATCTACCCAATATGTAACAATAGCCAAATGGTCATCCCACAATAATGGGTTACACTTTTTGGCCAAACTTGACATTGAAATCAACATTTTGAACTAAATCTTCACTTTCAAACACCTATAGCCGCTAAACCGTTAGGAATTTGAAGATTATGCGAACTAGTGATTTGTGAGATTTTGTTTGTAGATTCTAAATATTTTTTTTATAAAATTTTGGAGTTAAATTGTAAAAAAATTTGTGTCTCCTTTGATAGCTAGTTTTTAATAGTAAACAACATTTTTTCAAAGTGATGTGTATTCTGTCACACATAACTTTTTTTCTACAAAGAATAAAATTCTAATTCTTTTGAATTTAGATTGGTAACACTGATATCTAGAGGATGCATTTGGTTTCATAATGTTTTGTTGAATTTTTTTAATTAAGTTTTGAAGTCAAATGAATTATAATTTAGACATAGGTATATTTTGTCCAACATAACTTTTTTTTATGTATTAGAGTTCTTTTTTTTTGTTGGAATAAGGACATCAATACCTAGAGGACATGTATTTTTTAGAATTTTTTTCTCTATTTTTCGTATGTGTGAAACAAAGACCTTGATGTTCATTGAAAAACCTACATACACAAGAAATAAAAAATAAATATAATAATCAAATTAAATATATTTAAAATTATACATTTTGGGAAGCTTATAATAAGGACTAAATACTTACGAAACATAAATTTTAAATGAATTCATTTGATCCCCCAAAAGGTAAATCAAAAGTGGTTTTTTATCAGCATTTTGATAGGTGTAGAGGAGACTCCATTATAGGTATGGTTTAAAAATAGTGGGGTTCTATCCAAGGGGGTTTGATCAAACCCTCTTGAATTAAAATCCTTGAAATGGAACCTTTAAAGGCTTAAATCATTATATTTTCTAAAATATATGTGATTTCAGCAAAAATTAGGATGTCCTCGAAAGTGTAACCCATTATTGTGGTAGCACCCCAAACAAAATGATAAAATTACATGATACCATAGAAATCATATATAATAATTCACATTTCAATTAAATCATCCATCCAAGAAATATTATTGACACATGATACAATCATTAAGTAAGACTACACTAGAGGAACTAAATCTACCCAACCAACATATCAATTAGTGAAAATATTGAAGCTAAAACACCAATACATATTAAAATACATATATAAATGTCTATATAGATATAAATATACATATCAAGCATCCAAAATAGAATGTTGGTATCCACAAGTGATAACCAACCAATACAAATATAACATAATAGTATCATAATTCTAATACACTGAAATGAAAGACAAGGAAGCAACAGATTCCTATGGGCCTTACATCCTCCCCCACTAGGGATAGGCTTTCTCCTAGAAGCCTAAAATAAAATAAGGACAATCTCCCACCACTGGATCACCTTCTCATAAAAATTGCAATACATAGAGCTACTACATTGGACCTCTACCAAGTCCATGCCTTGACCCTAAAGGTTCTACATTCGATACTAAAAACTACATATGGATGCATCACAAATAAAGATGGTCATGATTTTCTAGACACATTCAACAATCAAATCTCAAATATTAGACTAATGATCAACCTCATTATACACTTGGTGCGATCTACCATCATCACCTATCATTGGCTCTAACACCAACACCTTGTCCATTAGTTGAAATTACACTTTGTGGACAATCCTTCATGAAATGACACACCATGTCATTGTCAAAACAAGGTCCCCTTAGATAATACTATGTGGTTTGAGGCCTACCAAACTACTAATAACTTGAGAAGCCAAAACTAGCTTGACTTCCACCAACTTGCTACTAGGTCAAAGAAACAATCCCATAATAAGACTGCTCTTGTTGCCCTTTGCAATGATCCCTATGTTGAGCCAACCTATATTCCTTCCTATACTACTACTAAGGTGTCATGGGAGGAATGAATGATGTCCAAGAACCACTCGTAGGTGGGAGATGGCATTCCCAAACCTTCAAGAATAAGCATGAGATTGCATTCCCACATGCCCTTTAAGGCTCCTTACTATATTTTCCTCCATAAGATTTGCCTTTTCCATGGTAACCTTCAAATACTTATGTGTAAAATTATGAACAAAACTATTTAGGGTAAAATTTGGATAGAGGTTTTTTTATGGTTTGTGTGTATCCTCCTTTCACCACTAAACATTCAAGGACCTTAGGTCGAGTAGGAATCTATTATCAGGCCCTTGGTCACTCAGAATGTAGGGAAAATTGGAATTGTGTAGATTTGTTGTTCAATTATGCCTAATTATGCTCAAAACCCTAATTATGTAAATTTAGAAGCAAACAAACAAATCACAAAAAATGACTACACATAGAGATACTAAATGATGGTCAAATGCATACCAGTTTTCAAAGGTCGAGAAGCAGAACAATTAGGGACTAATGAGCGGGCTCCCAAGTCTAAGGTACTAGTTTCTTTGCGGAATCTTAATCTCCTTCCGACACTGATCTACACTGTAACTTCCATTTCTAGGAATTCAACTATAGAGGACACTGGGACTAGCATCTAAGTCTAGGAAAAGCTCTAGAGTCCTTCTTTTTAGATCCTAAATCCTTGATTCCTATTGACCTTCCCTATAAATCCACTTCTTCCAGATGCGACACCTGTAACCTGCAATCACAAGGAGTGTGGGAGGGAGTTGTGGTGTTTAGAGGCTTTCCCCAGTCAAGCCCTGAAGAGATATTCAAGTCTTTCAAACACCATTGTCAGATAGAGAGTGTGTGTGTCCTTGGAGGACAGAGGCAAAAATCCAAATGAAAAATGCTTGAAAACACAAATGATATCATCTTGTATAAAGATCTCATGGAAGGAAGAAGCTCTTCATGCCATGAGGAGATGAATGCTCAAATCTACAAATACAAACACAAGAACAACACAAATTCTGCTCTTGCCACACAATGAATGCCTTGAATCACTTTCAAAATGCCAATGCTCATGAAGTTTTCATCTAGTTTACAAATGAATGCCTAAACATGCTTATATATGCAACTACAAACATTCCCGCCAAGAATTTCGTAATTGAAACTTACCGTGTCGGCATAGGACCTAAATAATAGTCACAAACCGACACTTAGAAATTACACCTAACCTAAAATAGGGTAGGACTAGGGCACGGGCACCCGAGTCCAGCCCCTATTTTAGGCAAGGTTTGTCACAAGTACATCCCCTGAGTCCAACTTGCCATGGAACTTTAGGGTTTTCTCATCGGGAAGTCAAACTAACATGAAAAATGCTCTAGATGCATAAACAAGACCCAAGAACTAAACCTTAAGAGAGAAAAGCCCCCAAGGGGACATTTTTTGACATAACATTTAGCCCCCACTTTAATGTATGTATAAATGCAAGGCCAATACATGCATTAAAGTATGGTCAACAAACACAGCAAACATACCAAGCACGAAGAAGACACACCAATCATAGAGAAAATAGTAATAGGCATGCAAAACATGGACAAGATAGTTGCAATCATGCAAAACATAGAGAATACAGCATTGAAGACATGCAAAACACAGTGAATGCAGAGAAGACAATAATGATTTTCTTTTTCTTTTTTTCATTTTCATATGAAATGCAGATGCAAGTACAGGAAAGTAAACACACCACCCATAATACAGGAGGGACTCATCATCATTGGTTTTTAAACTACATATGGGGCAACACACACGCAATACACGCCAAACAATTCAAACACGCCATACAAATCCCAAAGCATAGGATGGACTCATTGCCACCAGTCTTTAAACTATGCTTTGGAACAAACATGCAATACACACACTTGGAAGACATGAAGAAAACATGGCAGACAAGCAATGGAGTGTTCCTATTTCTAGGCTCATCACCATCTCAAGCACATTACAGGCACACACTGATGATTGGGCTTTGCTACAACAATCACCGAAGACACGCTTAAGGGTTGAGTTAGTCACAGAACCACTCCTCACCTCATGATGACGACTTTAAAAAATGATAGGATGTGCACTCTCCATGAGAAATACACCATCCCCACCTCACAATGAGGGCTTAAATGATTGTAAGAGATTTCAAACAAATCTCAGAGTGCAGAAGGGACTCATCGCCACCAGTCTTTAAACTACACCTGAGGACAAGCACATTGCTAACATCTACAACAGACAGCTTACCTTATATATACCCCCACCTTAAGGTGGTTGATATCAGGTATCAATATCAAGCACATTAAGGTACAAAGAAAACACACAAGGGAACACGAGCTCTTGCAAAGCCCATGCTGCCTGGAGGTGACATGTACTTTACAATTGCCAAATGTTCCCACAAACACATTCCTACAAGAAGAGTGTTAGTGTCCATATAATCATGATAAACCAAAACATTAATGCATATGATCAATCACACAAAGAGCCAAGGTTATACTATGAATTTGGAGATCAGGTATAACCATGGGGCTATACCGTGAAAATCTCTGAACCAAGTGTCACCAAGGTGAGATTCAAAGAAAAATAAAGTGCATGGAGCAGTAGTATTGTTATGGTTTGTAAGTGAGATAAGACACCATCAAGATCACATGACAAATTGCATGAAGTGATTCTACTAGCCAAGCATCAGATAATATATATCAACCCCATCATCATATTAGGAACTAAGTCCAATTTTTTATTTCTCGCTAAAGGGATGCTAGTCCGCATCAATATAAATATGTTTTTTGTCATCTGCCCGCTAGATAGAAACACTAGAGGAAGGGAAACAATAAATCAAGAGAGGAGAAACAAGTGTCTTAGGGACAGTCACATAGGAGGGTACCCCTAAGTCACCAACCACAATGCTATGTCCATAAGACACAACACACAACAATGAAAATAGAGGAGAAGCAATATGGAAGAATGATGACACAAATAGAAGAAGGGTCACAACAAAGGTGGTCTCCTGGTATCCTGGACCTTACAAGAGAATCAAGGGTCATCCCAGGAGGCCTAAACAACACATAACACATAACGGAGGTAAAGGGTGAGAAATACTTACCTGGAGAGAGATTCACGCTAGAGGTTATCAACAATCAAATCATTCTCTTCCCAATCCCAAACATAAGGTACAATTGCCAAGTCTTTGTTATTATTCTTTTGTTCATTCTTAAATGATTCTTGGTTTGACTCAATGTTAGGTGGAATGTTTTCTTGTTAAATTTCATTAGTATACTTATTCACTATCCTCTTAGGAGGTGGAAGAAGCAATTTGTTGTGAATGATCTCAACATCCATCCTTGAGGGATTTAATGTGAGAGACCTTTTTTCATCCACTAACGCTACATCTTGGCCAGGGAGAGCATTGTAATGTAAGGAAGGTACGGTGTTGTTAGGAAGGTTAGGTGTTGTATCATTAATAGAGTTATCCATAGTCTTCTCATTTACAGTTCTTGGGCATTCAACTATAGGAGAAGTAGGATAACCTACGGAATCATCTTCATAGTTGATGGAAAAAGGATTTTCACTATCATCTTTCTCATGAGTAATCTTAGAGATGAATTTAGTTAAATATTCTAATAGCAGAGGATATGCTCCTATGAGTAATATAAATCTATTAAAATCATGTGTATAAAAAAGTAATTTCAGCTCATATGTAGAACATCTAGAAGCATCAATACCACTTGCAGAAGCTATGTGCTCTAGAACATGAGGATTCTCATTAGTGAAATTAGAGAAATTTTCAAAGTCTAGGATATACTCATGCAAAGATTTCAAATAAGAATAACATGAATATTCCATGTGCATTATTTTCAATGTAAAATTAGATATTAAAATCTTTTCAAAAGTTATGCAAGAGATAAGTGCCAAACAATGTATGAAAATGACCTAAAATGCTTGATTTTTTCAACTTTTTCAATGCAAATAAGTGAAAGAAAAGGTGTTGTAAGGAAATTGATCAGGAGAAGAAAATAATATGTCTAATATCATTCCAATACATAAATAATATCCTTCACAACAAACTTTTGATGCAAACCTAGGATGATGACAAGTCAAAACCTAGTGAAAATACATTAAATTATGCGCTTTTTTCACCAAATCTCAATGCAAAAGAGTATGAAAAAGGGTGTTGTGAGGAAAATTATGATGGAAATAAAATTATATCATTAATAAAATCCACCTAATGCCAAAAAATTTGTCACAACATGCTTATAGTGCCACTCAAGGTCAAACCCTAGTGAAAATATAGCAAAAATATGCAATTTTTCAAAAAATTTCAATTCCAAGACCTAGTGAAAGGGGTGTTGTAAAGAATTTTAGGAGGTGAAGAATATTATAGAAATAATATCAGTCACCTAAAATCATAAAATATTTTACAACACGCTTGGAGTGCAAATCTAGGTCAAACCCTAGGTCAAATATAGCTAAAATATGCAATTTTCACCAAATTTTCATTGTAAGAGCTTGATAAAAAGGTGTTGTAAATAAGTTGAGGAGGGGAAGTAGATAATAACCCTGATAACAACCAATTAGTGCAGAAAAATCTGTTACAACATGCCTATGATGCAAATCTAGAGAGTCGATAAGGCCAAATCTAGTGAAAAATCAAGGTTTTCAAACCCTAGGCATGAGATCTTAGTCCAAATGAATGCAAAATGCTACATGAATGTTTTGTAATCTAATTTATGATAAAAATTAATTCCACTTAGATCTGAAAATGGTTTTCAAACCCTACAATGCAAAATGCAAGTGCAAATCTAATGAAAAATCAATGAAAAATGCTAGTTTTTTTGTTGAAATTTTCTATGTAAAAATGCAAATTTACACTAAGATCCAACACTATAGACAAATTTAAATTTGAATGAGTGTCTAAGATCAGTAGAAAAATCTGAAACAAGATTTTACCTACAAACCCTAGTTTTTGAATTTACTAGGTTATATGAAAAATTCAAAATTTCCAACAAAACCCTAGCAATTTTATAATGAAAATGCAATGCACGTGATTGTAATTTTGTAATTTTCTATAATTTAGCTCAGATATGATGCAAAAATCAAAATTTTAATGAAATTCAAATTAATTGAAGAAAATTATATGAAAATGCAAACCTTATAATGCAATTTTTTTCAAATTTTCCAAATTTATCAATTTTTTTGTAATTTTTCAAATGCAATAAAATGAACAATGAAATGACTAAATGGAATGAATGTAAATCTGAAGCACAACACTTAGCAAGGTGTAAAATTCATGACAACATGGGTTCACCAAAATTTTTAGGGTAAAATTTAGATAGAGGGTTTTTGATGGTTTGTGTGTATCCTCCTTTCACCACTAAACATTCAAGGACCTTAGGTCAAGTAGGAATCTACTATCAGACCTTTGGTCACTCAAAATGTAGGGAAAATTGGAATTGTGTAGATTTGTTGTTCAACTATGCCTAATTATGCTCAAAACCCTAATTATGTAAATTCAGAAGCAAACAGATAAATCACAGAAAATGCCTACACACACAGATACTAAATGATGGTCAAATGCATACCAGTTTTTGAAGTTTGGGAAGCAAAACAATTGGGGACTAATGAGTGGGTGCCTGAATCCAAGGTACTAGTTTCTTTTTGAAATCTTTATCTCCTTCTAACACTGATCTGCACTGTAACTTCCATTTCTAGGAATTCAACTATTGAGGACACTAGGACTAGCGCCTGAGTCCAAGAAAAGCTCTAGAGTCCTCCTTTTTAGATCTTGAATCCTTGATGGCTGCTAACCTTCCCTATAACTCCACTTCTTCTAGATGCGATACCTGTAACCTGTAATCACAAGGAGTGTGGGAGGGGGTTGTGGTGTTTAGAGGCTTGCCTCAGTCAAGCCCTGGAGAGACATTCAAGTCTTCCAAACACCATTGTCAAATAGAGAGTGTGTGTCCTTGGAGGACAGAGGCAAAAATCCAAATGAAAAATGCTTGAAAAAACAAATGATATCACCTTGTAGTGAAGATCTCATGGAAGGAAGAAGCTCTTCATGCCATGAGGAGATGAATGCTCAAATCTACAAATACAAACACAAAAACAACACAAATTCTGCTCTTGTCACACAATGAATGCCTTGAATCACTTTCAAAATGCTGATGCTCATGAAGTTTTCATCTAGTTTACAAATGAATGCCTAAACATGCTTATATATGCAACTACAAACACTCCCGCCAAGAATTTCATAATTAAAACTTACCATGTCGGCATAGGACCTAAATAACAGTCACAAACTGACACTTTGAAATTAGGCCTAACCTAAAATAGGGCAGGACTAGGGCGCGGGCGCCTAAGTCCACTCCCCCTATTTTAGGTAGGGTTTGTCACAAGTACATCCCTTGAGTCCAAATTGCCATGGAACTTCAGGGTTTTCTCATCAGGAAGTCAAATTAGCATGAAAAATGCTCTAAATGCATAAATAGGACCTAAGAGCTAAACCTTAAGAGGGAAAATCCCCTAAGGGGACATTTTTTGATGTAACAAAAATTGACAATGCACCCATTAAACCCTCTCACAAACCTACAAACCAACATCTTCTCATCCTCTACAACATCGACATACTAAGCAACTGACATGGCAAGCTATTGGAGATCATGGAACTCATCTACATGATGTTTCCTAAAGTGCTCTAATAGGTAGCATGAATAAAACCTCTCTAGAAAGGTTTCCCATGTGATAGTAGATATATCTAAATGACACTTCTACTCCTCCTCACACCACCAATTGGAAGTAAGACTAGACAATTGCATAATTGAAAAACAAGCCTTTGTGTTTCTCTCAAAAGGCTAAATCACAAAACATCAATTGAGTTCCAAAATCTATGACTCTACCTCTATTCCCTCCATGAAACCCTCAAATGAAGGTGGATGTAGACAAAGGAGATCCCTCATCTAGCCTATCACTAGCAAATGGGTAGTTTAGTAGGATGTGATTCACCATTTCAGAATCTGATTTACATAAAATGCATCTGGAAGGCCCCTGTATGCCGATCGACTAGAGTCTATCATTTGTGAGACATCTCTTGTGAATGGTTGTCCAGGAAAATGTACTAGCCTTCAGCAATATGTCCTTTCCCCAACATAGTTTGTTTGGCCAGTTCTCTTTGCTTCGGCGGTATTGTACCAAATATCCCATTTTTGTTGTGTACCTTCCAGAGCTCACTACCCACCACACTATCTGATCTTTGGCTATATTCAAACAAGTTGTGGAGTTCCCAATGATTTCCATAAGTCTTACTTTTGCCTCTTCGTTGACTTGGAGTTGATTGAGTCTTCTTTTGAATTGATCCATATTATCTTTGAGCATTAGATACTCTACCACTTTGGATCCAAACTCTTCCCTGAATGCATCAACCCAAGGAGCAAGGGTCGGATCCTCTTATAATGGTTTCATTCTGCTCTAGGAATCCAACCAAAAGTCTACTTGCTTCCCATCATTTATCTACCAGGTAAGATGATTTGTGATAAGTTTCTGACACTTCATCATGAACCGCCATATGTGAGATCCCATCGGGGGATTAGCCATGGTAAATATTATGCTTGGATCAAGGGTATCTGGGTACTTATTCTATAAGATTCTACACTAGAGTTTGTCTGGTGATTCAAACATTTTCTAGATGAGTTTAGCCCTAAGGGAAAAATTTTGAAGCTTGATATTTCTGATACTAGTTCCCCCATCCTCTTTGGATTATCTAACTTTATCCCAGTGAATTAGAAGGATACGCCTTTGTTCATTAGATCCTTCCCAAAGAATTTTTTTTAGTATGCTATTGAAAGACTCTGCCACTTTGGATGTTAATTACTTACATGCCATCATATGGATCGGTATTGCTGTTAGTACCTCTTTTATCATGGTAATTCTACCTGCCAAAGTTAGCCATTTTCCTTTCTAGGCTAAAGCTCAGTTGCAACATTTTTATATCATTTCATTCCGTAGGTTGGATCTGATGCTTCCATTAAAGATGGGCACTCCTAGATATTTACAAGGCGTAGAATCCATTGTCATCTCTAAAATTGCAGCAATCCTTCTCTAGGTCAATTTTTTTGTAAAGAAGAAGACTTTGGATTTAGCTTTATTGATAGTTCAACCAAAAAACTCTACATACCTCCCTAGTAACTGTTTGATGATGAATGCTTCCCATTCATAGGCTTCACCATACAATATTGTATCATCCACGAATTGGAGGTGAGTCAATGGGTCAATGTTGTTAGCTACTACTATCCCTCTCCAATTGTCTGCCAGTCTTTGGACCTCAATCATCTGACTTAGGGCCTCGGCCATAATTATGAAAAGGAAGGGTGAAACGAGGTCTCCTTGTCAAAGACCATTTGATCTTTAAAAGAACCTACAAGAGGAACTATTAACAATTAATGAGAAGCGGACCATGGAGATGCATTGGTAAATCATTTTCAACCAATCATCACCAAAACCAAATCTCTCCAACACTTTCATTAGGAATCACCATTTTCCTCTGTCACAGGCTTTACTAACATCTAATTTTATCATCATACTTTGTTGTCTCCCATAGTTGATCAAATGTAGAGCTTCATTTTCCACGATGATGTTATCAGTGAGTTCCCTTCCCGGTGTGAACTCACCTTGAGAGTGTGAGATGATTGATTCTAGCACTATTTTTAACCTTGTGACCAACACCTTGGAGATGATTTTATATGTCGTATTATAGAGTGAGATGGGCCTAAAATCATTAAAGGTTCTAAATACCTCCTTCTTGGGAATGAGTGCTAAAGTAGTGTTATTCAAATCCTTCACAAATTATTTCTTTCTCTTCCTAAAGTCTTCAACAATTTCCATTATTTCTCCTAAACAATGCCAACATTTTTTATAGAACAAGGCAGGGAAACCGTCTCGTCCCAGTGCCTTGTCAGGGTGCATCTCAAAGATGATTTCTTTCAATTCTTCTTCTATGAAAGCCTTTGTTAAAACTTTATTCTGTTCTAGGGTAATTATGTTTGGAATACAATCTAGAATTTTGCTCAGATCTAAGAGGTCAATGGTATCCTTGGGACTAAGGAGGTTTTGAAAAACATTGATGGCCACATACTGTATATTATCTATATCTCAATGTGTCTAACCTTCCAGGTCTTGGATAGAGGTAATTCTATTTTGCATCTTCCTCACCTTGGTTGAGTTATGAAAGAAGTGTGTGTTTAAATTGCCTTCCTCTCACCAAACTTCCTGTGACTTGGCTCTCAAGTATTCTTCTTCTCTGGAAAGACTTCCAAATGTTGAACAAGAAGGGTTTTTTCCTTATCAAAATCTACTAGCCCCATACCACCATGGATGACTTGTTCATTTAGTTGTCTAAGTTCTTTTTTGATTCTTGATTTATCTTTGAAGATGTTCCCAAAGGAGGATTTACTCCAAGCAATCAAGTTGGATTTTAACTATTGAAGTTTATGCACAAGTCTGTAACTTTTCATCCCTACTCACCTTGGGGCTCTTTTCCACCAAGCTTCCAAAAGTGAGAATAGATCTATACTGTGGAACCATATTTTTTCAAATTTGAACAGACTATTCGTTGGTTTTGAATCTGAATTTATATATAGTTCTATCAGGAAGTGATTTGATCCTGATATAGGAAGAATACAAGCAGAAAGATCATGTGGTGAATTTAGCTAGGAGTTGTTAAAGAAAAACCTATCAAGCTTCTCATAGATATTTGTGAACCCTGAGCGATGGTTAGTCCATGTGTGTGTGCCATTCTTGATTTGAACTTCCATTCAATCATGTTGACTTCACAAACTGCCAAAAATCTTTCATGGACTACAATTCTACTTACAAGCCCCCACTTTTTTCTTCAAGTCTTAGGATGGAGTTGAAGTCACCCCCTAAGATCACTTTCTCGTCACACCATTGTTCAATTGTGGATTGTAAGATCCTCCAAAGAGACTGTTTCTCTTGGTTTTTGGTTAGTCCATAAACATTAATAAGAAAGAAGGTTAACAGAATATTGTGAAATACTACTTTTAACAACATCTAATTTTTATCTCCCGAATGCATGTTTATTTCTTCCTCGCTATGCTTCCAAATTACACCCAAGCCACAAGTTGAACCTTGAACACCTAAAAAAAGAGAACCCCATTTGAAGTCGTTTAGGGCAATAAGAGGATGAGTCGCTCCTTCAATTTTGGTTTCTTGAAGTATAATTATATTTGCCATACCTACCTCTATTTGATGCTTGACTAAGTGTCATTTGTTATAATATTATATATAATATTATAATTATAATTATTATACAATATATTATAATATATATATAACCTATATTATAATATAATATATAATTATAATTAGTATGCAACTAGATACTCAAGATTCTGCATAAGATGAGTGTACACTGTACTATAGTTGTATTAACTTATTATTATTATTTTTTCACCACTACTAATTTACTATTTTTATATGAGTCATCAAAGTGGGCCTGACTTCATATAAAAGGAGCTTCATACTTCAACACGATATTTCATTGTTTGATGAATGTTTCGATGGATGGTTATACTTGAATTCTGGAATGAAATATCTAGAGTGCTAGACTTGTGAACTCAACCCCTGGAATCAATCTAGAGCCATTAGATTTACAAAGATCAACGGTTGAGACTATACAATAGTTTTCAATTCCACTACTAGACGTATGTGGTGTATTAAATTATTAATTCAAACTTACAGACCATCATTAAATTTCCTTTGAAGTGGGAATACACATCATTGCCAAAGCAAGAGAGAGAGAGAGAGAGAGAGAGAGAAAAGGTATGGTTATTTTTAATTTCTTGGTAACCTTTGTTTAATATAATGTCTAAAAATTAGAGTTGTAATAGATAGGTTCCAGTAATTGAGTTACAATAGAAGGAAAATATATTCAGTCATGTTATTTCCATTCATATTGATCATTTTCATTTGACATTATGATTTACGTAATAGGTTGCAGACTCAAATAGAAAAGTTACAGGTAGACATAGCAAATGAAAAAGCCAAGAGGAAAGCAGCAGAGAGCATGACCAAAGAATTAGAGAAAAGGATAGAAAACTTTGTCTCTACATCTTCAAGTGAAGTGAATAAACAGATAGAGGTGGAAGTGAAAGAACTGAAGAAAAGGTTAAGTGAAATGAAAAAAAATTATGATAATGAAAAGGCCAATTTAGGAAAATTACAACAAACCCTAAATGAAGCAATAAAAGAAAGATAGTTGTGGGAAGAAAATGTGGAGAAAGAGAGAAAAAAACTCTAAAATTTTATAGATAAAACTGAGGAATGTAGAAAAGGAAATAAAATCCTCCCAAAACAAAGTATCTAAATTTTATAGAAACATAATGGTTTATATAAAATATAAAATTTGGGAGAAAATAATGAAAAGGATTGATAATTTGTCTAAATTGTTTGAATAGACTAATGATCTACTATTTTGTAGTAATTCAATGAAACAATACATTGCTGAAAATTGAGACATGGAAACTTCAAGACAGTCAGATGCAAACAAAATTTTGCAATCAATCTACAAAACTAGTGACAAAGAATTGGAATCCAAAGGAATTCAGAACCATATTGATGCCATAATAAAGGCCTCATCTATGATTCAAAAATGTATAAAGTTGGAAGATGCACAGGTACTTTTGGACCAAGTTGCAGCATTGACAAAGAGGCTATAAACAAAGGAAGAATACTTGAAAAAGCTTGGTTTTCCAGAGGCTTTTGACCCATCATACAGATACATTGGAAAGGTTGCTTTCAAAAAGAAGATGGAGGATAAAATGAAGTTGGATAAGGACTAGTTTCCTCGAAAGATTGATGAGGCAAACTTTTTGGATTCTATCAAACCATTGATAACCTTGAATGCATTTTTTATTGATACATTCAAGTCAAGTACCAGTATCAATTTATTCAATTATAAATTGTTAACAAACTTGCAACTCGGTAACCATGAGTTAAGACATATTACACTTCCATCAGATGAAGAGTGGAGCACACTACAACAGATAATAAAATGATATAGTATATGTATTTCCAACATAGCATTGTGCAGAGTTGGTTTTGAGCAAGTTATTGTAAATTCTAAATGTAATACTTCTATGTATTCCTTCATTCAAAAATCAATATAAGACTAAACTCCATTTATGTGTTCAAATTATCTCTATTATTTAATTGCCTACTTTAGGAAAACTCTAGTTTCTACATACACATTAAATATTTTCTAATGATGTATATTAATATCCTACTGTTGTTGATTACTATACATTTAGTTGAATTCTTGTAAAACTTATCAGTATCACACAATAATAAGATGAAAATATTAATTTTTTAAATCGAAAATAAAAAATTATACATCATTGATAGACAAATAAAATGTCATCAACAACATTTTGAAGTTTGGAACATGAAATACAGTATAAATACCTAGTAACTATTAAATCCCTTCAAATTGCCAAATCATCTTGTCATCCTGATTCTCCTTCCTTTGACCATGATATCCAGTGTCATCCTAATCATGTTCTTCATTTTCATCTATCTCCATATCTCCACTTAAGAGTGTCTCATCAACACCATTACCACTACATGTGGTACTAGTATTCATTGTGTCACTGTCATGTGTGCTATTATTGTTTGAAGTGTTGCACAACCCTCTTATTTCACATAAGGACCTCCAAATTGTGAGTGCTCTATCAAAAGGAAAACTCTAGATATCATGTCTAGTTGTATACATTCTCAAGCAATTTTCCAAATTCTTGTCAAGTTTATTTCTTATATTTGATTTCAAGAACCCCAATGCACTGAAAACTCTGTCATCCTCCATTGACCCCAATATCATGGTTTGATATAAATCAACAAGTTTGAAAAATTCTTATAATGCATCACGCAATATTTCACTTTGACTAAAGGTCGCCCAAAGCTTTGTTATCAATCCATCTTGGTAGGGAGCCTCCATAAGTTTAAACTATTCCTTCATTGAAGTTACAAATCAACATGATTGTTCTATAAGCTTATTTTTATTTAAAATTCCTTCTATTTTTTGTCCACCGAATTCTATACTTTTGTAAAAATGATTTATTAAGGTCTTTATCTTGTTGTGAAAATCACTTGGCTGACAGTTGACCCAATATTGAGGATACACTATAGACATGGCTTCAAGTAGTTCATCATGAGGGAATCAATCTCTAATCTTTGAGGAAAGAGATTTCACAATATTCTCTAAAGTAGTACTTATAGAATTAACAATCTTGTCAAAAGCTTCCCTTGTAACAGGTTCTTCTCTGATATTGCACTTAACCTTGTTAAAACAGTGCATTGGTATCTCAAATCCCTTTACAGAGACACATAAATCCCGGCTAGCATTAAACTATAAAAAATAAATAGGATTGGTCACATTTGTTATCAAGTGTCAGCTGCTAAATTTTGGACTTATGAAAGACTGGTTTGATAGATATAGATTATCGAGGGTCATGCATATCATTCTATGCAATCTAGTATATTCTAAAATATACATAGTTCTCTCTTGGGCTTTTTTCACAAGCATGTTCATTTCCTCCAGCATGGAAAGAATACAAACTAAAACAAGGAGTGTCTCTATGTCACTTAACCTATGTAAGAGCTCAAGAGCCTTGTCAACTGTGAAGCAATGGTCGTACATTACACCAATCAAGGATTGATATTCTACTAAAACTCTTTTCGTTGGTTCATGCAAGGAGATCCATATGGTATCAACATCCTTAAGAATCTTGTTTCCTATAGTTATTCCCTTAGCAAAATTTTAAAATTCCAAAAACCATTTAGGACTTCAGCAGAAGTATATGAGTAGAGCTCATGGACTAGATCTTCAACTTTTGATACTACAGGAAACTTGCTCACCATTTTAAATGCTAAATTTATTCTGTGGGTCATGCAATGAATGTCAATCATGTATGGTGAAATAGAAGTTTGTATCATGACCGTCCCTATGACCTTGCATTACTGAAGCTCCATCTACCCCTACACATACCAACTTTCTAGGAATTGTGCAGTCATCCATACCTCCAATTTCATTCAAAGATTTATTAACTATCTCAAATAGATTTTGTGATGTTGCATTCTCCTTCATTTTATAAACTAAGAGTAGATGAGGTTGGCGGACATGATTTTCCATAGTATACACATGCATACATACCCAAAAACTATTATCTATTGTTGTAACTACATCAAGAGATAATGCAATAAAATTTGACTCTTTTATTTTTTCTTGTAAATCATATTTTTCCACCTCAACAAGACAACTTACCCATTCCTATCCACTGTTTATTGACCAATGTGTGTTAGGAAAATTAGGAAAGCCCATAAAAGATAATAAACTATTATATTCTGGGTAGTCTATCATAGGACGCTCTCTAGTCAAAATATGAAAAACAACACCCAATTGAATGGTTTTTGCCATTTTTAATTCTCCCATCATCTTTCCAAATTGAGCTTCAATTAAGCCTCCACCTACATGAATCTTCATCTTTCTTTGCATATGCGCATCATATTCAAGGGAATTCTTTACATGAAGACATTTTTCCTTTGTTTTCCATCTTATCACTGATTTTTCCTATCCATCTATGATTTTTTTTCATAAACTATTCCAATATGTTTTTCTATGGTGTCAAGTTTTAACTGCAACCTCTTCTCCCTACGGTATTTCCAACTACAAATCTTACACTTACATTCTACAGGAGGTTCATCTTCATTTGCATTCTCCACCGGTTTAATGAATGGGTATTTTGACACCTAATCAATCTGAAAATTCCTTCCTATTTCCCACTCACGCCCCTTTTTTTATTTGGCTTTTCTTCTCCCCTTGCATGCACTTTCAAGATCTTTGTCTTCATTGATTCTATAACTTCATTAACTTCGTTATCATTTGTTGAGTTTGATTTATTCATATTAGCATTCATTCTACCTTGGGTATTCCTTGGAACATCATCTACGACATTGTCATCATTCCCGCTACCTTGGGTATTCCCTCAAACATCATCTATGGCATTCTCATCATTCTCAGTACATTGGGTATTCTCTGGAACATCATCTATGGCACTGTCATCATTCCTGCTACCTTGGGTATTCCCTGGAATATCACCCATGGCATTGTGATCCAAGTCAATAGATGGTACAAGTTCTGATGTTGTAGCTCCATCAGATGGACCCCCAACATTGCCAAAGTATGACTTTATATTTCTCAATTTTGATGACCTCCCTTCACCACCCTCAGACAACTTCTTCTTACTCGATATCTCTCATGAATTAAAAGATACAAAAAAAGCCATTTTGTTCAAGAAGGAATCATAGATGATAGAATATAGATCCCTGGGTCCTAGATTAAGATATCTCCCTAGTCCTAACTCCTACTCAATCAATATCATCTATAACAATGAAACCAAACAAAGACATAAATAATCAACATGAATCTTATATTATTACATAGTAAAGAAATGATCACTTACCTTTTAGTGACTTGCCAAATGCCTGTAGCTGTAACTTCTCTATGATCTGAAATGAATCAAGGATTCAAGAGCTCAGAGCTAAACAAAATGTGTAAAGGATTAATTAGAATTTCAAATGCATTTATATCAATGCATATTTGGTGAATACCATAGGATTTTCAAATGGTAGTATAATAATTTGGTGAATCCCACATACTATTAATAGGACACTTATAAATGTTAGGTGAAATGGACCTCATCTAATACATATGTTGTAATTTTATAGGTGACTATGGCCCTAGGATTAGCATGGAGTTCTAATGGTATTTGGTAAAATTGGTCCTCATACATGTGAACCATTTAATGATATTGGTGAAATTGGTCCTCATGCATGTCAATTGTTTAATGATATTGGCAAATATGTGGGTGAATTAAAAGATGCCTCTGAAATTCCAGGTGAATCACCGTTAGAATATCGTAGAATACTGTGGCAAAAATACTAACTATAAATGACTCAAAAATTAATTGGGTGGAAAATTGAAACACATTTGACCAAAAATCAAAAAAATCTAGGTGAATTGGCCCCCTACTAGTGGCAATGTATTCGCTAATTCCCAATTCGTGGATATGAACTATTCTCCAATTGGAGAAGATTTGCCACTAAAAAAATCCCTAGATTTTGTACATTTTGGACATTCTTAACATAGGTGATACTGTCGTTAAGGTTGTTTTTGTTCTTACCCCCAAAAGTGGGGTTTCTCATATGATTGGTTGTTGTTTGTGTTGGTTTTTATATTGTTGTTGTTGTTGTTTTTGTTGTCATTATTTTCTTGATAGATTTTGATAGCTCGCTTGGCTATGAGAGCTCTCTCAATCATGGTTCCTTTGTCAATAACCTCTTCAAAGGTAAAGGTGCATTAGATTTGAAGGTGGAATCCCATATCTTGGTTAAGGTTGGTCACAAACATGGTGACTAATTGTTTTTCAAGCATGGGCCACAGGAGCTTGCTTACTAGACTCCTCCACTGTTGCTTAGTGTTGCAAAGGTTTGTCATGGACAAACCATGAGAAGTGATTGAAAATTTTCTCTGCAAGTTTGTGGAATGTTTTAATACCGGGGGGAACGTTGGACAACCATTTGGTGGCTTGTCCTCCTAAGCTTATAGGGAAAAGTCTCATGAGATATGTATCATTGTATGAGACTTCTAATCAAGCGATATAAAATTCCCTAAGGTGTTCCCTAGGGTCCCCTTTCCCTTTGTATTTGCCAAACTTGGGTGTTTCAAAATTTTTAGTGGAGGCATGGGGATAGTGCAATCAAAAGGATATGGGAAAATATCTTCAAATGAATATTGTTTTCTTTTATGCCCATGTTGCATGTCATTAACGTTTTGGAGCAATGTTTGAACAATGCTTGATAAATCAATGGTTGGTGGTGGTGTTGGTATGTTTTGTTGTTGTTTTTGGATTAATTTTTGGAGGAAGTTGGGCATTTGTTGTTGGGGTGAATTTTGAACTTCTTGTTGTTGGTAGGCTATGAGTTGTAGGATATTTTGTAGAATTTGTTGTTGTTGTTGGGGGTTTTGATTTTGTTGGAATGTTTGGTTGGTGTTTTGTGTGGAGGATGATGTCAGGGGTTGTGAAAAAGGAGGTTGTGTGTATGTGAAATTAGATGTTTGTGGATTGTTACATGGGTTGTTAGATGTATTATATGGTGGTTGGGAGAAGAGTTGTGTCATGAAGGCTATGGTGTTTGCATCAAATTGGGGTATGCTTGTGGAATCATTGGTGTAGGTTGTGTTATCGAGTATGTTGAGGGTAATTTGGGGAGTGGATGTGGATATAGTTGATGTTGATATGGAGGTGGAGATTGATGTTGATGTGGTGGAATATGGTTGGGATGTGGAAGGTGGGTTAGGTACCTTAGAACCATTTTGGATCAAGAACTCTAAGTATTTATTACGATCTGACTTTAGAATTCAGTCTAATAAATCCATGGAGACGACATCTTGCATAAAGTCTATGACATCTTGATCAATGTTGTTGTTATTGGATGGTTGTGGTATGTTCCCCCAAGGGTAACTTAACATAGCATTGTTATCATAGGATGTTTTTTGTTGGATTATTGGGACATTGTTTTGGTTAGTGTTTAGCATTCCAAATGTCCTTTGTGACTCCATTTCTTTGTTCTTCCTAACTTGGGACCTTGTTTGTGGCATGCAATGAAGAAGTGTGGATTGGTTTTTTGGGGTGATAGGTGAGTGAAGGTTATGACCTTAGGAATTGATTTTCAAAATTTTTGGACCAAAGTGGATAGATTGAATGGATGATTTTGTGATAGGATTTGTAGATGATTTTGGATGATTAAGGGATACTTTAGATAAATTTGGATGATGATTTTTAGGTGAAGGATTTTGGACACTTTCGATGATTATTTTGGATGGATGAACAAAGGATACTTTGGATGGTTTTGATAATGATTGAAAAGGATAATCAAATCAAAAGTGGGCTCAAATAAATCTAGATCTTATGGATTTCAAATATATTTTCCTCTCCTTACTTAAGGTAGACTAAGACACTTAAGAAAAAAGGGAATGGGGATTATTTTACTTGGGGTAGACAAGACCTCCAAGAAAAATAGGATCCTTAGAACTCACTAACTTAGGAGTAATCTAAGCTCCTAAGCTAATTTATCCTAAGGTTGCTAGGTCTAATTTATAAAATAACTTAAGGTAGACAAATGCTTAAGCTTTCTATAAATTAGAGGATAGGTGATGAGATCCAGATTTAAGTTTGCACAAATTTGATTTGAAGGATGGTTGGGATGTTGGTTTGATTTGGATTTGGATTGGATAAATTTTGGATAATGATTTGATTTAGTTTGGATAAGATTTCGATGATTTAGATTTGATTTGGATTTTTTATTATGGCTTGGAGGATATTGGGATTTTGATTTGGGGGAAATTGTGGTGAAAGGTTTAAATTGTGTTGATTGGGATGGATGGAATGAGGATAAGGGTCCAAAATGAAAATCAAGATGTTTCCTAAGGTCAAATGGTAGGATATAGGGATGGATATTTGACAAAAGATGGACTTAAATAGATGATGGATGATTTTGGGGTGATTTTGAGATGTTGCCACGTCACAAGGAGGGTCAAATTATGCTTGGAAGATCAACTATAGGTCAATTGATGATTATTGAGCATGGGAACCAAAGGTGCTAAAAGGAAAACCTAAGGCGCTAATAGAGGAACTATATACACTAAAGGATAAGCTAAAGGTGTCAACATGAGATATTTTGGCATTGAAAGAAATGCTAAAGGCAGTGACAGTAAGCCCAATGGTGTCAAACAGAGAACCTAAGGCACTATTTATCTATTTAAAGGGATAAAATTGATTGATTTTGTGGAAAATTTTTTATCTTTTGGCTCCAAAGTTTCTTGGAAAGAAATTAAACAAGCAATAAGACACAATGGCTTGACTTCAAAGGGTAAAATTAGATATTTAACTTATAGGGTCTTTGACAAAGAAGAGACACCATTCACATGAACATCCTAGAAATTATTAAAGTACGAGTGTCACATCAAATGGACCCACTCAGGTGCAACTTCAATCTCCACTTTTTGAAAATGGTCATTTACACCCCCTTGATACCATCTACCATTGCTCGGTTGGATAGGGAATGCAAGGTCATGGACCACCTTAAACCCCTTCCTTGGAGATGAGATGTATTTTCCAAATTTTATCCCAACTCAAGACAATTGGGGTAATAGCATGGGCTCTTCTGCTCCTACGGTAGTGATGCACCGTGGATGTGATGGTCGAAGGTCTTATGCTAGGATTGAACAAGCTTCTAGGGAGTGCTTGATATACACAAGGTATGCGAGGTACAAACCATTAACACTAGCCCCTTGAAGGGATGTGGCACAAGAGATTAAGCAAGCACCACTTCACCTTGTGTACAAATTCACCTGGGGCCCCAAGGCTGTCCCAAATGACAATGTGACTAGATTGGGGTACAAGTTTCCTTCTCCCCCCTTTGATATACCACATTGGTACACATGGTTAAGGTCATCCCTTGGGATGATTAAATCCCCAAGAAAGGCTCCTAAGAAGAAATTACTCATTTATTTGATCACCCAAGATTGCACAAAGCGCAAGGGGGGAGCATATGCAAAAAGAGTAACCCCTTTGGGATACAACTAAACAAAGAAAGTTTGCAAGTAGATTTTTGATCCCCAAGATCACCCTAAGGTGTGAGGGGAGATCATACGTCTACAAGAAAACAAAGACATGGTAAACACGATTAAATTACCCCTACTTTAACCTTAGTGCAACTAGAAAACAACTGATAAAAATAGAACGTTGACAGTGAATCTGTAGCAAACAAGTCAGCAATTTTGAACATAGGTCTTGGACAAATGTTTTGGATACTTGCAAGAATTAGTTAGACACCTGCAAAAACCTACAAATTATGTCAAAAAAAAGGTGTTGAAACAAAGGATAAATGTGCTGACAAATAGACTAAATGTGCTAAATAGAGAGATAAAGGTACTAAAGTAGAGAACTACTATTCTAAGACAAAGCCCTACAGTGCTGAAACATAAGCTAAACGTGCTAAGATAGTAACAAAGTGTTGAAGGCACAAGACAACTAAGAGGGGGGGTGAATCAAATGTAACAAAAACTTCAAACCCTCATAAACATAATCACATCCACATTTGTTCACTTAAACCCTTAATCTTTTATGAAGATTTAAACATGAAAAAGAAGATAACAGAAACTTAAACACATCAACACCATGCACAAGAGAACACTTGATTTATATGTGGAAAACCTTAAAAGGGAAAAACCACAATGAGGATTAGCTCACAATATAAAGTAGTAGCAATATCAAATTACAAGAGGCTCACTGCCCAAAGGAAAGAATGCTCACTACAATAAGGCTCACTACCTAGAGGGTTAACCACCCAAATGGCTTACTAACCAAGGACTCACTGTCCAAGTGGACTCACTGCCCACTGAGAAATAAAGAAAGAAGAGAAGGATGGCTCACTACAAGGATTTGAACTAATATAATTTGTATTAAACCTATGCATGGAGTTTAGTTCCAATGAAGCCCAATATACATCTCAACAACACTAAAAATAGTAGACGCCTTCTGCTCACTACATATAATAGCCTAATGCGTGAAAGCTCTGACTGGACCAATCACATTCGCATCACATCATCATACCCTTTGTGTACACACACACACACACATCCATGAATCATTGACACTTATTTATACCACCATCAGTCTTCAAAACATTATCGAAGGTCGGCAACACGATCTACAATCCTTGGAACAATCTCCAATGTTAGCAAACTCATAATATTTAAATTAGGTCTTCACCTAAACATTCCATGGGCATGAAGGAATGAAAGAAAACCACTTAACACTTTATCTTGGACCTAAATCCATCTAAGCATGCTACTCAACACTCTCATAACCATTGAATTAATTCCTTAATCAATGCAAACATCCAAGGTCAGCCAAATAGCATAAACATAAGGAATTCTTGATTACATGCTTCCAAGATCATAACCATAACTTGTGGACCACACATGATGCTTTAAAACAATCTAGAAACATCTACGAACAACTTGGAGTCACCTAAGAACCAACAAATTTAGTCACAACAAATTTCACTTGAAGACAGTTCACAGACTGCTTACAAACAACATTGTCAAACTCTACTACACAATAAATGACTTTCCAGAGAACCAAATCACAAATACTCTATAATGAAGATAGATTAGGATCATATGAACATATATCTAAAACCATAGTACCTAAAACCTTTCTACAGAGGAATGCAGAGCAAAATACTTTCTCTCAGGCACATTGCAAACACTGTCAAACATTTTCGTCAAACTAGTGAATACAACTTTCACTGTACAATAATCCGGAGCACCAAATTCAAGATTTAGCATCTTCAAATACTTCTCAACAACATATCCAAACCACACACTCAGATCTCCAACCTTGATGAAATTTAGAGCAAAAACTCAAACAATGTTTTGTAAGCCAGAAGACTCCTTCAACACATTGTTTCCAAAATTAATCAAATTTTCTCAAAACCACTTGGAAACATAATATTAGAAGCATATCCTTAACATCTTTAGCACTTCTATACATCAACCAAATCATCTTTAGCAAGCCAACTTAGACAATAAACAATAACTTCATCAGAAGGCACAGTTGACACCAATGACAACAAAAGCATATTGACATCAATGACAACACCGATTAGCACATACTTGCAACTGTTAGATTCAGGACAAACAACTGAGAGGGGGGGTGAATCAGTTGTCCAAAAATTTCTTCCAATTTATACACTTAAATCCACTTTGTAATTCAGTAGCATAATAACAATTCAGTCATGGAAACACAATGCATTAAACCAAGAGCAACAACACATCAACACATAAGTCACCAAGATTTTGACATGAAAAACCTGGTTAAGGGAAAAACCATGGGGTGATTAACCCAAGATTGTATTCTCTATTAGAAGAATAGAAGGAACAAAATGGCACATGCCAATTAGGGCTCACTGCCCGAGCACACTGCTCACAAGAGGCTCACTGCCTACAAGCAACACACTATCTACAAAATGATAAATATCACATACATGAACTGGAGAATAGCATCTTCACCATGCTTGAATCAGTTCCATTTAAGCCCAATACTTCTGCTCTACCTTTCACTCTCCTCTTTGCTACCACACTCTCATCTCCACAAGATAGACTTTGAAATGACTTCACAGTTCCTTATTTATACAAGACATTGACTTAGGAATAATCATCTAAGTCGGAAAACATCTACAAGAACATCTGCAGGATGAGTAACTCATCCGGTTGGCTAGTCTAAGGAAGAACACCTTCATCCAGAAGTAATTCTTCAAATGTGAGCTTAAACTCCAATGCAGACCACCAACACGAACTGGACACAATCCAAAGATCTCCACAAGCTTGCCTGAATCACCAAGAACATCAACACTTCATCTGCTTACTGAAATCCTTCTCTCCTTCATCCAGAACCTCAAGAACATAGTCGGTCATCACTGTCACAAGGGAATAGATGCTTGCGGACCTCCAAACCACAAACCAATCGATTTGACACTTCACAAGGACTTCCTGAATACTCCACCAAATCTACAAAATGGGATATTTCATTTCTAGATCTCACGGGACCTATCTGTATTACTCTGTCACCTTTGAACACCAACCAGAACCGGTTTTACTTGAGCGACCACAACTTCTTGAGATCTTCATGCGGACCTCTAAAATCTTTACTGGATCATCTTAAGACACATATTTACAAACCCTTTAAACTACATCCTCTGATCCTCATCTTAACTTGGACTTTTACCTTACAGTCTTCACTGTTCTTCATTGTTCCTAATATGACCAATTTTCTCAATATCCTTAGCAAACAGATCATCCAATCATTATCATTAATGCAACAGGAGTATGTTGACATCAATGATAACACTGGTTAGGCCCATACTTGCAACAATCTCCCCCTTTGTCATTGATGGCAACATATGATGTGAAAAACTATTTCAACCATCAAGACAAGAACTTGTCCTTACTGTCACAACTCCCCCAAATAGTAACAACCATTCACATGTCTTCTCTTCCTTTCTTGCTCCCCCTTTTGATTAGCAACTTCTTTTTTTTCACATGTCTTCTCTCCCCCTTTGACATCAATGGCAAAGGGCACATACTTGCAACTCCAACACTTCAGAATCATACCAGCTGCTCCCCCTGAGTAGCAGCTCCCCATCATCAATCTAGACCATAAGATATGACTGAGATATC
This sequence comes from Cunninghamia lanceolata, assembly GCA_027924645.1. NCBI lineage: Eukaryota > Viridiplantae > Streptophyta > Pinopsida > Cupressales > Cupressaceae > Cunninghamia > Cunninghamia lanceolata. The sequence goes on from BSBN01000391.1 coordinate 19,666,046, forward strand.
TATCAGACTGATGCACATCAGTGCACCTTAGTTCATCACTGGAGGGGTAATAACCCCTAACTTCTCCCTGAGATACTCAAAAGAGTCCTTAGGTAGAGGTTTAGTAAAGATGTCTGCAATCTGATCCTTCGAAGGCACAAACTCCAATCTGACTTCATTCTTGTTCACTTGCTCTCTCAAAAAGTGAAACTTGATGGATATATGTTTGGTCTTTGAATGCAACACCAGATTCTTAGATATATTTATTGCACTTGAATTATCACAAAAGATTGTGATAGGATCCTCATACTCCACTCTTATGTCTCTTAGCATTTGCTTCATCCACAAAACTTGAGTGCAACTACTTGCTACTGCAATATATTCTACTTCTGCAGTGGATAGAGATATTGCCTCTTGTTTCTTGCTTATCCAAGAAACCAATCTCTTCACCAAAAAGAATTCTCCACCACTAGTACTCTTCCGGTCATCCACATCTCTTGCCCAGTCAACATATGTATATGCATGAAGAAAGAAATCATGATCTCTAGGATACCACAGACCATACTCAACTATCCCTTTTAGATATCTAAAAATCCTCTTGATTGCCATGACATAAGATTCTCTAGGATCAGCTTGAAATCTAGCAACAAGTCCAATAGGATTCATAATGTCAAGTCTAGTTTGAGTGAGATATAACAATCCTCCAATCATTGACCTATACTTTTTCTGATCAGCCTTAGGAGAGTCATCATCTTTTCTCAATTTACATCTGGTTGCCATGGGAGTATTCATTGGCTTTGAGTCCTCCATCCCAAATTTCTTCAACAATTCTTTCACATATTTGGTCTGAGAAATGAAGATTCCTTTCGTCATTTGAGTGATTTGTAGACTCAAGAAGAAATTCATTTCCCCAAGCATGGACATCTCAAATTCACTTTTCATCTGATCTGTAAAGGTTTTACACATACTATCTCTTCCTCCAAAAATGATATCATCAACAAACACTTCAACAATCAAGATATTCTCATGATCAATTTTGAAATACAAATTACTATCAGCAGTACCTTTGTTGAAACCAATCTTCAAAAGATGCTTATCCAATCTTTCATACCAGGCTCTTAGGGCTTGCTTCAGTCCATACAGTGCTTTCTTTAACTTGCAAACCATATCACCATGATCAGACAATTAAAATCCATCTGATTGCTCAATGTACACTTCTTCTTCCAAGTCACCATTCAGGAAGGTAGACTTGACATCCATCTGATATATTTTGAAGTCCTTGAAGGCAGCAAAAGCAAGAAATAACCTGACTACTTCAATTCTTGCTACCGAAGCAAAATTTTCTTCAAAATCAACTCCTTCTATTTGAGAGTAACCCTTGCAGACCAATCTGGCTTTTCCTGATTACTTCACCAACTTCATTTAGTTTATTTCGGAAGATCCATTTGGTTCCAATGACATTCTTGTTTCTAGGTCTGGGAACAAGATCCCAAGTGTGATTTTTCTCAATTTGCATCATCTCTTCTTTCATTGCTTTAGTCCAGTTTTTATCATTGCAAGCTTCATTCACCATCTTAGGTTCAATCTTTGAAATCAGACAATACTCTTCTGAATCCTAAGCAATCCTTCTTCTTGTTTGAACACCTTTGCTTTTATCACCTATGATCTGATCTTCAGAGTGGTTCAGTCTTACATACCTTGGAACTTTGGGAGTTTCTTGCACTTCTGATTCTTCATCAGATTCATTAAAACTCATCTCTTCTTCCTGATTTACCAGATCAGTTTGAATCTAAATTTCAGAAGGGACTTGGGCTCCTTGAATCAAAACACCATTCTGATCATCTTCGTCATATTCATAAAACCTTGAGGGTTTTTCAATTCCTTCATCAACCTTCACATTAGTACTTTCTATAATCTTTCTCAGTCTCTTATTATAACACCGGTATGCTTTGCTTTGAGTAGAATAGCCCAAGAATATTCCTTCATCACTTCTAGCATCAAACTTGCCTAGATCTTCATCTCTCTTAATGTAACATTTGCTACCAAAAACTCTGAAATACCTCACAATAGGAGTGATGCCAAACCAAAGTTCATAAGGAATCTTACCAATATTGCTTCTGATTTGAACTCGATTAAGAGTATAGACTGCAGTGCTAACATCTTCTCTCCAATATATTTGAGGAACATTTGCTTCCATCATCATTGTCCTAGATGCTTCTTGGATGGTCTGGTTCTTTCTTTCCACTACTCCATTCTACTGTGGAGTCCTAGGAGAAAACAACTGTCTCTTTATTCCATGTTTCTCACAAAATTCTAGGAACTCACCGGATGTGACATCTCCACCTCTATCAGACCTCAAACATTTTAATTTTAATCCAGTTTCATTCTCTACCATGGCCTTGAATATTTTGAATTTCTCAAGAGCTTCTAATTTCTCTTTTAGAAAAGTTACCCACATTATCCAGGAGTAGTCATCAATTAATAACATGAAGTATCTATCACCTTGCACACTTCTGATTCTTGCCGGACCACATAAATCAGTATGAACTAAGTCTAATAATTTGGTAGAAGATTGTTCCTTGCTTTTGAATGAGACTCTGCTTTGTTTACCCAACTGACATTCTTTGCACAAATTATTTGTAGGTTTTACCAATTTTGGAAGATCTCTTACAGCCTGAGTATTGCTTATCTTGATGATATTATCAAAATTCACATGACACATTCTTCTATGCCATAACCAACTCTAATCAATTTACACAAATAGACAACTTTTACCAGTACCAACTAAATGAAAGATGTTACCTTTTGTTTGGGTACCAGATGCAATCTCTGTTCTGAAACTTTCAAAGATCTCACATTTTTCATTCTTGAATCTGAGATCATAGCCTTTGTCCACCAACTATCCAACACTGAGAAGATTGTGCTTCAATCCTTCAACATACAGTACATTACCTGTTTTGTTCTTCCCATCAAAGGAAATAGTTCCTCTACCTCTGATTCTACCAGCAGAATTATCACCAAATTTTATCACTCCTCCTTCATACCTTTGCAAATCTATGAACTTATTTTTGTCTCCTATCATATGGTGAGAGAATCCACTGTTAATGACCCAATCATCCTTTTCTTCAACTTGGACAGCCAGAGCTCTTTCTTCAACTTTATGATTGACAAATTCAGAGAGCATTGGTTCTTCTTCCTTGATGGCAATAAACACCCAATCACTTCTGGATTTGTTTCCTGACTCTGATTAATCATCTGTTACTCCTTCATTATCATCTTCTTCATGAACATAGTAACAATTCTTTTGGAACCTTGATCTATTAGGATTTGGCCTTGAAAATCTTTTCAGACATCTTGAGGCAAAATGACCAATCTTATTGTAGTTAAAACACTTAAAAGGCAATTTCCCTTCATACTTACCAGATCCTCTTGGCAGTCTTTTTGCAATAAGAGCTTCAAGTTGAGAAGTTTTAGCTTCTTCTTCTTCAAGGTCTTTTCTTGCTTTTTAATACCATAATAGTTTCCTTGAAGAGTTCTCACCCAGATCAAACCTTTGTTTACCTTTTACAGAGGCATTGACTTTGAATGCAGATTTAGTCTTTGGGGGGTCATCTCCAAACTCGGTCATTTCAAATGCAGCCAATTTACCAACCAATTGATCTCTCGTGATGATTGTATGGGCTCTGAATTCTTCAATGGTAGCAGCCTTGATTTTATAAGAAGCAGGAAGGGATCTGAGAACCTTGCCAACAATCTCATCTTCATCCAAGACTCCACCAGCACATCTAATACCACAAACAAGCCCATTTACTCTTGGCATAAAAGTAGTGATATTTTCATCTTCTCTCATCTTTAGATTTTCAAATTTCCCTTTCAGACTCTGTAACCTTGCACATTTAACATACTTGTCTCCTTCATGCAGAAGTTCTAGTTTTTCCCAAATCTCAAAAGCAGTTGGTAGATCAACAACATTTGAAAGCTCTGAATCAGATAATGCACTTAGAAGAGCTTCTATAGTCCACAGATTGTTTTCAGCATCTGTGATTTCATTTTGGGATTTTGGGCCACCCTGTGGAGGAGTATACTTCGTTGTAGCCATGTTCCAGTACTGCATTCCCATACATTGCAAGTGACATTTCATGTGACTTTTCCAAAGATTAAAATTGGTTCCATCAAACTTTGGACTATCCTTCTTGTAGGATGACATCCTGGATCTCCTCAAGCGGTTAAGCTCTTTTAGAGGAACTTGGCTCTAATACCAATTATTAGATTCAAGATAGACAACTGAAAGGGGGGGTGAATCAATTGTCCAAAACTTTCTTCCAATTTATACACTTAAATGCACTTTGTAATTCAGTAGCATAATAACAATTCAGTCATGGAAACACAATGCATTAAACCAAGAGCAACAATACATCAACACATAAGACACCAAGATTTTGACGTGGAAAACCTGGTTAAGGAAAAAACCACAGGGTGATTAACCTAAGATTGTATTCTCTGTTAGAAGAATAGAAAGAACAAAATGGCACATGCCAATTAGGTCTCATTGCCGAAGCACACTGCTCACAAGAGGCACACTGCCTACAAGAGACACACTGTATACAAAATGATAAATATCACATACATGAACTGGAGAATAGCATCTTCACCATGCTTGAATTAGTTCCATTTAAGCCCAATACTTCTGCTCTGCCTTTTGCTCCCCTCTTCACTACCACACTCTCATCTCCACAAGATACACTTTGAAATGACTTCACAGTTCCTTTTTTATACAAGACATCGACTTAGGAATAATCATCTAAGTTGACAAACATCTACAAGAACATCCGCAGGATGAGTAACTCATCTGGTCGACCAGTCTAAGGAAGAACACCTTCATCCAGAAGTAATTCTTCAAATGCAAGCTTAAACTCTAATGCAGACCACCAACAAAAACTAGACACGATCCAAAGATCTCCACAAGCTTGCCTGAATTACCAAGAACATCCACACTTCATCTGCTTACTGAAATCCTTCTCTCCTTCATCTGGAACCTCAAGAACATAGTCTGTCATCACGGTCACAAGGGAATAGATGCTTGTGGACCTCCAAACCATGAACCAATCAAGTTGACACTTCACAAGGACTTCTTGAATACTCCACCAAATCTGCAGAATAGGATATTTCATTTCCAGATCTCACCAAACCTATCTGTATTACGCTGTCACCTCTTAACACCAGCCAGAACCAGTTTTACTTGAGCAACCACAACTTCTTCAGATCTTCATGCGAACCTTTGAAATCTTTACTGGATCATCTTAAGATGCATATCTACAAACCCTTTAAACTATATCCTCTGATCCTCATCTTAACTTGGACTTTTACCTTACTGTCTTCATTTTTCTTCACTGTTCCTGATATGACCAATTTTCTCAATATCCTCAGCAAACAGATCATCCAATCCTTATCATTAATGCAACAGGAGTATGTTGACATCAATGACAACACCGATTATACCCATACTTGCAACAGCAACAATCTCCCCCTTGTCATTGATGGAAACATATGATGTGAAAAACCATCATGACACAGCTCTACACCAATCTCGCTCTCCCCCTTTCTTCTATACATTTTACTCTCTTTCTCTCCCTTTTTTTTCACATGAACTCTCTCCCCCTTTGACATCAATGGCAAAGGGTGACACACCTTTTCAAGCTCTCTCCCCCTGATTATGATATTGTACATACTTGCACTATACTCAACTACTCTGAATACTCCCCCTTAGAAGTACACACCATCCTGTTCCAACTCTTACTCATCATGACTACAACAGTCAATGCCACTACCTACTCCCCCAGAGAGGTAGCCTCTAACATTATTCTAGAAAAGAATGAATCTTGAAATCTACTAGACTGATGTATTTCCTTATGCATCTAGTTCAAAGGAGGGGCAATAACCCCTAACTTCTCTCAAAGATTCTTAAAAGTATCTTTAGGAAGAGCCTTAGTGAATATGTCAGCAACTTGATCCTTTATAGGCACATACTCTAGATTCACTTCATTTTATGCAACCTTCTCTCTCAGAAAGTGATACCTAATTGAAATATGCATTGTCCTTGAATGCATCACCAAATTTGTAAAATGGTAATAGCACTGGTATTATCATAGAAGATAGGAATTGGATCATCATACTCAACTTTGATATCCTTCAATGTTTGTTTCATCCATAATGCCTGTGTACAACAGGATGCAGCTACAATGTACTCTACCTTTGTAATAGATAAAGAAACTGAATCCTACTTCTTGCTTAGCCATGATACAACTCCATCTCCAAGAAAGAATGCACCACCACTTGTGTTGATAACTGAGAGGGGGGGTGAATCAGTTATCCTAATTATTTCTTCTTTTGAACCTTCTTCTTAATCAAAGCAGTATTGAATCAAACAGACAAATATTATCATGAAATGAGAAACACATGACACAGTATTTTGACGTGGAAACCCGGTTAAGGGAGAAAACCACGGGGTGATTAACCCAAAGATTATTCTCTATTAGAAGAATAAGGAATTACAAAATGGCACATGCCAATTAGGGCTCACTGCCCGAGCACACTGCTCACAAAGAGGCCCACTGCCTACAAGGAGACACACTGTCTACAAAGTGATAGGAATCACAGTCTTGAACTGGAGAATGACATCTTTACCATGTCCGGATCAGTTCCATTAAGCCCAGAAACATCTGCTCTGCCTTCTGCACTTTTCTTCGCTACTTCACCTTTTTCCACATAAGCCCCTGTCTTCAAAATGAACTCACAAATCTTTATTTATACAAGACATCAACTTAGGAACAATCATCTAAGTCGGCAATCAATCATAAGAATATCCGCAAGATGAATGACACATCCGGTCGGCCACCATAAGAACATTCGCAGGATGAACAACTCATCCGGTCGGCTAAACAGAGCAAAAACTTCATCCGGAAGAATATCTTCAATTCCGGGCTCTACTGTCAATGCGGACCAACAACACAACCTCAACATGATCCAGGAACCTTCACAAGCCTGCCTGAATGACCAGGTACGTCCGCACTGCCTTTACTTACTGAAATCTCTTATCCTCCTTATCTGGAACTTCAAGAATACTGTCTGTCGCCACTGTAATAATGCAAGAGGTACTTCCGGACCTCCAAATCATACACAACTCGAGATGGCACATCACAAGGACATCCCAAAGACTCCTTCCAATCCGCAGATTAGGATTATACAGTTCCGGACCTCACCGGACCTTTTGTGATCCTCTGTCACCTCTGAATACTTGCCGGAACCGGTTCTACACCGACAACCACAACTCCTTCAGATCTTCATGCGGACCTCTAAAATCTTAACTGAAGCATCTCAAGACCCATATCTACAAACCCTTTAATCCGCATCCTCCGGTTCGCATCCTATACAGTACATTTGCCTTCTTCTCATCACTGTTCTTTACTGTTCCTGACTGAGGCTAATTTTCTCAATATCCTCAGCACACTGCTCATTGAATCCTTCTTGTCAAAGCAATATAAGTATGTTGACATCAATGACAACACTGGTTTACCTTATACTTGCAACAATCTCCCCCTTTATCATTGATGGCAACATATGATGTGAAAAACCATCAAGACAAGAAACTTCTCCTTTCTGTCACTTCTCCCCCTATCAGCAACATGTCTTCTCCTCATTTTACTGCTCCTCTTTTGATCATCAGCTACTTGTTTTTCACATGTCTTCTCTCCCCCTTTGACATCAATGGCAAAGGGCTCATACTTGCAATTTTAACATATCAGAATCATACCAGCTGCTCCCCCTTAGTAGCAGCTCCCCATCATCAATCCGGATCACAAGATATGACTGTGATATCCACCAGACTGATGCACATCAGTGCATCCTAGTTTATCACTGGAGGGGCCATGACCCCTAACTTCTCCCGGAGATATTCAAAAGAGTCCTTGGGAAGAGGTTTAGTAAAGATATCTGCAATCTGATCCTTGGAGGGAACATACTCCAACCTGACTTCTTCCTTGTTCACCTGTTCTCTCAAGAAATTAAACTTGATAGATATGTGCTTAGTCTTAGAGTGTAATATCAGATTCTTGGAAATATTGATTGCACTTGAATTATCACAGAAAATTGTGATAGGCTCCGCATATTCAATTTTAATATCTCTTAGCATCTGCTTCATCCATAGGATTTGAGTGCAACTACTTGCTGCTGCAATGTATTCTGCTTCAGTTGTAGACAGAGATATTGCATCTTGTTTCTTGCTTAGCCAAGAAACCAATCTCTTCCCCAAAAAGAATGCTCCACCACTGGTGCTCTTTCGATCATCTACATCTCCTGCCCAATCTGCATCTGTGTAAGCATGAAGAGAGAAATCCGGATCTCTAGGGTACCATAGACCATACTCAACTGTTCCTTTCAAGTACCTAAAAATTCTTTTGATTGCCATAACATGAGATTCTCTAGGATCAGCCTGGAATCTTGCCACAAGACCAACAGCCTGCATTATATCTAGTCTGGTCTGAGTGAGATACAACAATCCACCAATCATTGATCTATACATTGTCTGATCTACCTTTGGAGAGTCATCATCTTTGCTCAACTTACATCCGGTTTCCATGGGAGTGTTCATTGGTTTTGAATCTTCCATACCAAATTTCCTTAACAATTCTTTCACATATTTGGTCTGAGAAATGAAGATTCCTTTCTTTGTTTGAGTAATCTGTAGACCCAAGAAGAAATTCATTTCGCCAAGCATAGACATTTCAAACTCACATTTCATCTGATTTGCAAAAGTTTTGCACATACTATCTCTTCCTCCAAAAATGATATCATCTACAAACACTTCAACAATCAAAATGTTTTCATGATCAATTTTGAAATATAAGTTACTGTCAGCAGTACCTTTGCTGAATCCAATCTGCACAAGATGCTTATCCAACTTTTCATACCATGCTCTTGGAGCTTGTTTTAATCCATACAATGCTTTCTTTAACTTACAGACCATATCATCATTGTCAGATAATTGAAATCCATCCGGTTGTTCAATGTAAACTTCTTCTTCCAGATCACCATTTAGGAAGGCAGACTTGACATCCATCTGATATACCTTGAAGTCTTTGAAGGCAGCAAATGCAAGAAATAATCTGACTGCTTCAATTCTTGCCACGGGAGCAAAGGTCTCTTCATAATCAATTCCTTCTATTTGGGAGTAGCCTTTGCAAACCAATCTAGCTTTGTTTCTGATTACTTTACCAGCTTCATTTAATTTGTTCCGGAAGACCCATTTGGTTCCAATCACATTCCTGTCTCTAGGTCTGGGAACAAGATCCCAAGTATGATTTTTCTCAATTTGCATTAATTCATCTTTCATTGCTTTAGTCCAGTTTTCATCATTGCAGGCTTCATTTACTGTTTTAGGTTCAATCTTTGAAATCAGACAACATTCATCCTGATTTTGAGCAACATTCCTTCTAGTTTGCACACCTTTGCTTCTGTCACCTATGATCTGATCTTCAGAGTGGTTTAGTGTCACATACCTTGGAATTTTGGGAGTATCTTGCACTGCTGCTTCTTGATCAGGCTCATTCAAACCTATCTCTTCTTCCTGATTTACCGGATCAGGCTGACTCTGTCTTACCGGAGAGGATTGAGTTCCTTGAACACTGTCTTGGTCATCTTCATCAGATTCATAAAATCTTGAGGGCTTCTCAATTCCTTCATCAACTTTCACATTAGTGCTTTCTATCATCTTCCTCAGTCTCTTATTGTAACACCGGTATGCTTTGCTTTGAGCGGAGTAGCCCAAGAAAATTCCTTCATCACTTCTAGCATCAAACTTTCCTAGATCTTCATCTCTTTTGATATAACACTTGCTACCAAATACTCTGAAATATTTCACAGTGGGAGTGATGCCAAACCAGAGTTCGTAGGGGGTCTTACCGGTATTGTTTCTGATTTGAACTCGATTTAGAGTGTAGACTGCAGTGCTGATAGCTTCTTTCCAGAACATCTGAGGAACATTTGCTTCCAACATCATTGTCCTGGCAGCTTCCTAGATGGTCCAGTTCTTTCTTTCAACTACTCCATTCTGCTGTGGAGTCCTAGGAGCAGACAATTGTCTCCTTATACCCTGCTTCTCACAATAGTCAATGAACTCTCCAGATGTAAATTCACCACCTCTATCAGACCTTAGACACTTTAGTTTTAATCTGGTTTGATTCTCTACCAAAGCTTTGAAGATTTTGAACTTCTCAAATGCTTCAGATTTTTCTTTTAGAAAGGTAACCCACATCATCCGGGAATGATCATCAATTAACAACATGAAATATCTATCACCTTGTAGACTCTTGATTCTTGTCGGACCACAGAGATCAGTATGTACTAATTCCAACAATCCGGTAGAAGACTGATCTTTGCTTTTGAAAGAGACTCTGCTTTGTTTACCTAGCTGACATTCTTTGCACAAACTATTTGTAGGTTTCATCAATTTTAGAAGATCTCTTACAGCCTGAGTATTGCTTATCTTGATGATGTTATCAAAATTAACATGACACATTCTTCTATGCCATAACCAACTCTGATCAATTTGAACAAACAAACAACTTTTATTTGAACCAACCAGATGAAAGATATTACCTTTTGTCTGAGTACCGGATGCAATTTCAGTTCCGGAGCTTGTAAAGATTCTGCATTTTCCATTCTTAAACCGAAGATCATAGCCTTTGTCTACTAACTGACCAACACTGAGAAGATTGTGCTTCAATCCTTCAACATATAGTACATTACCTATTTTGCTCTTTCCATCAAAGAAAATAGTTCCCCTGCCTCTGATTCTGCCAGCAGAATTGTCACCAAACTTTACCATTCCTCCTTCATACCTTTCCAAATTCAAGAACTTATTCTTGTCACCAGTCATATGGTGAGAACATCCACTGTCAATAACCCAATCATCCTTTTCTTCCACTTGAGCAGCCAAAGCTTTTTCAACAACTTTGTGATTGACAGATTCAGAGAGTATTGAATCTTCTTCCTTGATGGCAATAAACACCCACTCATTTCTGGATTTGCTTCCTAGTTCTGATTCATCATCTGTTACTCCTTCATTGTCATCTTCTTCATGAACATAATAGCAATTCTTTTGAAACCTTTGTCTGTTAGTATTAGACCTTGCAGATCTTTCCAGACATCTTGAAGCAAAATGACCAATCTTATTGTAGTTGAAGCACTTAAAGGGTAGTTTTCCTTCATACTTACCGGATCCTCTTGGTAGTCTTTTTGCAATGAGGGCTTCAAGTTGAGCTGTTTCTGCTTCTTCTTCTTCCATGTCTCTTCTTGCTTGATCATACCATGTCATCTTCCTTGAAGAGTTTTCTCCCGGATCAATTCTCTGTTTGCCTTTCACATAGGCACTGGCTTTGAAATCAAATTCAGTCTTGGGAAGATCATCTCCAAACTCGGTCATTTCAAATGCAGCTAGCTTGCCAGCTAATTGTTCTCTTGTGACAGTTGTGTGGGCTCTGAATTCATCAATTGCAGCAACCTTGCTTTTGTAGGCAGCAGGAAGGGATCTAAGGATTTTGCAAACGATCTCATTTTCATCCAGAGTTCCACTAGCATTTCTAATTCCACACACTAGTTCATTCACTCTTGGCATAAAAGTAGTGATGTTTTCATCATCTCTCATCTTCAATCTTTCGAATTTCCCTTTTAGACTTTGCAACCTTGCACTTTTGACAAACTCATCTCCTTCATACAGAAGTTCCAGTTTAGTCAGGATCTCATATGCAGTTGGTAGGTCAATAACATTTGAGAGATCTGAGTCATTCAATGCGCTTAGAAGAGCTTCCTTGGTCTGCAGATTGTTTTCAGCTTCTGTGATTTCATTCAGAGTTGTCGGACCACCTTGTGGAGGTACATATGGTTTTGAAACCATGGCCAAGTATGCTTTTCTCATACATTCCAGGTGACATTTCATGCGACCCTTCCAGAGAGTAAAATTGGTTCCATCGAACTTCGGACTATCCTTTTTGTATGACGACATCCTAGATCTCCTCAAGTGGTTAAGCTTCTTTCAGAGGAACCTCGCTCTGATACCAATTGTTGATAACTGAGAGGGGGGGGTGAATCAGTTAGCCTAATTATTTCTTCTTTTGAACCTTCTTCTTAATCAAAGCAGTATTGAATCAAACAGACAAATATTATCATGAAATGAGAAACACATGACACAGTATTTTGACGTGGAAACCCAGTTAAGGGAGAAAACCACGGGGTGATTAACCCAAAGATTATTCTCTATTAGAAGAATAAGGAATTACAAAATGGCACATGCCAATTAGGGCTCACTGCCCGAGCACACTGCTCACAAAGAGGCCCACTGCCTACAAGGAGACACACTGTCTACAAAGTGATAAGAATCATAGTCTTGAACTAGAGAATGACATCTTTACCATGTCCGGATCAGTTCCATTAAGCCCAGAAACATCTGCTCTGCCTTCTGCACTTTTCTTCGCTACTTCACCTTTTTCCACATAAGCCCCTGTCTTCAAAATGAACTCACAAATCTTTATTTATACAAGACATCAACTTAGGAACAATCATCTAAGTCGGCAATCAATCATAAGAATATCCGCAAGATGAATGACACATCCGGTTGGCCACCATAAGAACATTCGCAGGATGAACAACTCATCCGGTCGGCTAAACAGAGCAAAAACTTCATCTGGAAGAATATCTTCAATTTCGGGCTCTACTATCAATGCGGACCAACAACACAACCTCAACATGATCCAGGAACCTTCACAAGCCTACCTGAATGACCAGGTACGTCCGCATTGCCTTTACTTACTGAAATCTCTTATCCTCCTTATCCGGAACTTCAAGAATACTGTCTGTCGCCACTGTCATAATGCAAGAGGTACTTCCGGACCTCCAAATCATACACAACTCAAGATGGCACATCACAAGGACATCCCAAAGACTCCTTCCAATCCGCAGATTAGGATTATACAGTTCCAGACCTCACCGGACCTTTTGTGATCCTCTGTCACCTCTGAATACTTGCCGGAACTGGTTCTACACCGACAGCCACAACTCCTTCAGATCTTCATGCGGACCTCTGAAATCTTAACTGAAGCATCTCAAGACCCATATCTACAAACCCTTTAATCCACATCCTCCGGTTCGCATCCTATACAGTACATTTGCCTTCTTCTCATCATTGTTCTTTACTGTTCCTGACTGAGGCTAATTTTCTCAATATCCTCAGCACACTGCTCATTGAATCCTTCTTGTCAAAGCAATATAAGTATGTTGACATCAATGACAACACTGGTTTACCTTATACTTGCAACAACTTGTACTTTTCCTATCATCTACACATCCAGCCCAATATGCATCTGTGTAGGCACTTAGGGTGAAGTCATTGTTCTAAGGATACGACAAACCATGATCCAAAGTGCCCTTCAAATACCTGAATATCCTCTTCACTGCCATGGCATGTGACTCTCTAGGATCTTCTTGAAATCTAGCCACAAGACAAATTGCATGCATGATATCTGGTCTAGTAGAAGTTAGGTATAGCAGTCCTCCAATAATTGATCTATATCTACTCTGATCATCCTTAGGGGATTCATCATTCTTGCTCAGCTTGCAACTAGTTGTCATGGAGGTACAAATTGGTTTAGAATCTTCCATTCCAAACTGCTTCAACAATTTCTTGACATACTTTGATTGTGAAATTAAAATGCCCTTATCTATCTAATTGATTTGCAGCCCAAGGAAGAAGTTCATCTCTCCACACATTGACATCTCAAATTCTTTTTGCATTTCATTTACAAAGTCCTTACACATACGTTCATTTCCACCAAAGATTATGTCATCCACATAGACCTCAAAAATTAGTATTTGATCGTTACTTACCTTGATGTACAAATTACTATCTGCAGACCCTTTACTAAATCCATGCTGCAACAAATAGCTATCTAACCTTGCATACCAAGCTCTAGGAGCTTGCTTCAATCCATACAATGCCTTCTTCAATATGTAGACTTCTTCCAACTCACATTTCATAAAAGAAGACTTCACATCCATCTGATATACCTTGAAATCCTTATGTGCTGCAAAAGCCAAAAATAGTCTAATAGCCTCCATTCTTACCACCGGGGCAAAATTTTCCTCATAGTCTATTCCTTCCACTTGTGAGTACCCCTTACACACAAGTCTTTCCTTATTCCTTACCACTTCTCCATTCTTATTCCAATTGTTTCTGTATACCCACTTAGTTCCAATCACATTCTTATTCTCTGGTCTTGGGACAGGTACCCAAGTCTGATTTTTCTCAATCTGCATTAGTTCTTCTTCCATAGCCTTAATCCAATACTCATCCTTTCATGCCTCAACCACTATTTTAGGTTCAACTTTGGAAAGTAAACATAGATTTATGTGTTCTTCAGTAGCTCTACTTCTTGTCAATAAACCTTTGCTCTTATCACCAATGATCTGATCTTCAGTGTTTTGCCTTTACACATATTTAGGAGTTTTAGGAACTTTTTTCGGAGCTTCTTGTTCTTCAACTTGTACTTCTCTTTCTGGAACTTCTTGTTCTTCAACATGTACTTCTTTTTCTTTAGTTTCATATTCTTCTCCACAAGAAGACTCATCTGATTCATATCCATTCACCTCTGAGTTCATCTGTAGATCCTCAAACACCTCCAAATAACATGAAAACTGTGACCGTACTTTTGTTACTCATTACTTTCAAGCCAATCATCAAAATTAGACAAAATTTTGGATGTAGATGTATCCAATGATCAATAACCATATTCTAGAACCACAGAGTAATATATTTAATACTAGACCAATGTGGACTAAATTACTGAAGCACTTTAGCTTGATTTTACCAAACTAATAATTAGCCAAAATTAATAACATGTCTTCTTACCTAATCAAATTTTCTTGCACAAGAGACTTCTTGTGGAGGATAAAATCCTCTTACAAAATTACTAACCAAGCTAATATGCACAACTCTACCTTTATCCTTTACAATCACAGTCTTTGTCCTATCTTAAACCTTTGTTGCTAATCCTTAACCTTATCTCTTCGTGATGAGGCATCAGCACAATTCCTTTAGCAAGGGAGAAAAGATTTCCATATAAGCTCCCCTTGAGCCAAACTTCTCATCTCAATTCCCCAAGGAAACATCTACACTAGATGCTAGTACAGGTTCACCATTAACCTCTTGTTTAGGGTAAAATTAGGATCGTTTAGTCTTTAAGTGTTTAGATGTTTGAATCCTCCTTTCACCCTATACATTCAAGGATCTAGGGTCAAGTGGCAATTCACTATCATACCCTAGATCACTATGAGATGTAGGGAAGCTTGGATTAGGGTGTTAATTATCAAATTTCCTTCTCTTATGCTTAATTGACCATTAAAACCCTAATTTCACAAATACGATTGTAAATCGAAGAATAATAGAAAAATCTCTTGCAGATGGAAGCAAAATATCAAATCACAGAGTACCTATTTTTAGGGTTCTGAGGCAGAAATGTCAAGGAAAAAAGAGCAGGCGCCCAAGTCCAATGCCCTGCTTTTTGTCTGGATCTAGAAACTCAATCTACAACTCTTCCCTGCTATCCTAGAGATTTTCTCGTCATAGAAGTTGGAGGACTAATGAGTGGGCGCCCATGTCCAGGTGGCTTTTTTTCCTTCTGTTTTGTAATCTAACACTTTCAAGATGCCTTCCTGCAACTTCACTTTTCCCAGCTTCTCAACCTGTAACCTACAACCATGAAAACTTTGGGAGGGGGTTGTGGTGTTTAGAGGCTTGCCTCAGTCAAGCCCCAGAGACACTTAAGTCTCCAAACACCATTGTCAGATAAAGAGTGCGTGCCCTTGTGAGGCAGAGGCAAAAACCAAAGGAAATGATGATGAAAACACAATATAATGTCACCTTGTAGTGAAGATCTCATGGGAGGAAGATGTTCTTCATTTCATGAGCAAATGGATGCTCAAATTTGCAAACACAAACATATAGACAACACAATTCTACTCTTGCAACACAATGAAAGCCTTGAATCACCTTGAGAACACTTGAACATCACAATTGCCATCTAGTTTCTAAATGAATGCCTAAACATGCTTTTATATGCAACTACAAACACTCCCGCCAAGATTTTCATAATTCAAACTTACCGTGTCAGCATAGGACCCAAATAACGGTCATAAACTAACACCCAAAAATTAGGGCTGCCCCAAAATAGGCCAGGACTAGGGCATGGGGCCCAAGTCCTCCCCCCTATTTTGGGTAGGGTATAGCTCAAGGGGTCCTCCTAGGTCCCATTTGTCATGTTACCTAGGGCTCATTCCATCAGGATGCCAAATTATGAAGTAAGATGTCCTAAATGCATGCAAAAGACCCGGGAGCTAAACCTAAAGAGGGAAAAGCCCCCAAGGGGACATTTTTTGACATTACATTTAGCCCCACTTTAATGTATGTATAAATGCAAGGCCAATACATGCATTAAAGTAAGGTCACAAACACAGCAAACACATCAAGCACGGAGAAGACACGCCAATCACATAGAAAATAGTAACATGCATGCAAAACGTGGAGAAGACAGTCAATGCATAGAAGACACATTAATGCATGGAAGACAGAAATGACATCTTTTCTTTTCTTTTTTCTCATATATATGAAATGCAGATGCAAGTACTAGAAAGCAAACAAACCTCCCATAATACATGATGCACTCATCATGCAGGTCTTTGTATATATGAGGTAACACACACGCAAGACATGCAAAACCTCCCAAAATGCAGGAAGCATAACCCTAAGGTGATGGGCTTTATTCTGCATATGGGGCAGCAAACACGCCACACAAAACAAGCATGCCAAAACAGATACTTGAAGACACAGAGAAAACACGGTAGACAAGCGATGGAGTGTACCTATTTCTAGGTCCAACACCATCTCAGGCACATTACAGGAACACACCAATGATTGGGCTTCACCACAACAATCAACAAAAAAATGCTTAAGGGTTGAGTTAGTCATAGAACTGCTCCCCACCTCCATTGAGGACTTTTGAAAATGATAGGATGATGCAATCTGCTCTGAGAAGTACACCATCCCTGCCTCTGCAGAGGGCTTAAGAAAAAGGATATGCTCGATATCTCACCTCCACAAAGGGCTTACATGATTGATTGATTGATTGCAAACAAACTCAGGATGCATGATGCACTCATCACGTAGGTCTTTGCACCTGAGGACAAACACATTGCTAATATCTATAACAGAAACCTTACCTTATATATGCCCCTACCTTAAGGTGGTTGATATCAGTTATTGATATCAAGCACGTTAAGGTAGGAAGAAAACACACAAGGGAACACCGACTTTCGCAAAGCCCATGCCCCCTAGAGGTGACATGTACTTTACGATTGCCCAATGTTCCCACAAACACATCCCTGCAAGAATCATGATAAACAACAACATCAATGCATATGATTAACCACACAAAGAGCCAAGGTTATACAACAAATTCGGAGTTCAAGGATAACCATGGGGCTATATCACGAAGCTCTCCAAATTGAGTACCACCAAGGCCAGATTCAAAGAACAAACAAAGGTGCACAGAGCAGCAATACTGTTAAGGTTTGTAAATGTGATAGAAACATCATGAAATTCACTACACAGAAAGCACGAGTGCTTCCACTAGCCAAGCGTCAGATAAAATATACAACCCCATCATCATATTAGGAACTAAGTCCATTTTTCTTGATTGCTCTCGAAGGGGACACTAGATCTGCATCAGTATAAATGTTTGTCGTCATCTGCCTGCTAGATGGAAACACTAGGTGAAGGGAAACAATAAATAAGAGAGGAGAAACAAGTGTCTTAGGGACAGTCACGTAGGAGGGTGCCCCAGTGTCACCAACTGCAATGCTATGTTTGTAAGACACAACACTCAACAATGAAATCAAAGAGAGGCAATATAGAATAATGATGACACAAATAGAAGGTCACAACAGAGGCAGTCTCTTGGTATCCCGGACCTTACAAGAGAGTCAAGGGTCATCCCAAGAGGCCTAAACAGCATAGAACACATCACGGGGGAAGTACATCACGAGAGAGATAAAGGGTTAGAGATACTTACCTATAGGGTCTTCGTATTAGATCTTGGAACTTTTGAATCTCTTGGAGAGGTACCTGATCATGTTTAATGCAAAATTTGAGTGGTTCTTATGAGAGTCTTGTTTGTTATCATATGATGCTTGTTTCTCAAATTCTTGTTGGAATGAGACTTTTTGTTGCTTATTAGGGGGAGAGCCACTATTATTTCCAGCTATTGATTGTCATTTTACTCTTTTCCAATTTTTAGTGAGTTTTCTTTGTTGAATCTTTCTAGAATGGTAACAAGAATCATCATGTACCATCGTACTCGTATGTATCGGTTGTTGTTCTTACTTTTCTAATATATTTTGATTATCTCCTAATCCATATAAGGATAACAGAGGAGGAACCTCAACATAAATTGCATTCCTTTGTGGGTGAGGTGGATTATCTACTTGCTTCTTATCCACTTCAATCATTCCCATGATACTATCATAGTCCAAGTAATCATCTTCGTCTACTTCCATTAAACCATGTTGCACCATATTATTTTTAGTATGTTTAGGGAAAGGATTAGTGAAGATTTGTAAATTCTAATTTGGTAGAGCAACTGACTTATTTCCATTATCATTCACACCCGATACCTGGATGACATTTGAATCAATAAGGTCTTGTCTCTCATGTTTAAGATGCATACATCATTCAGTGTCATGTCCTTGTGTCCGATGATAATGACAAAAGGCATTAGCATCAAAGAAAGGTCCTTGTTTATTAGGATCAATAGGCTTGATTGAGGGAAGTTTCAGAATGTTGTTACTCATAGCTTGGTTCATGATAGAATGATAAGACTCAGATATCAGAGTAAACTTTTTTGGTTGATATGATGCTTTCTTCAGATTGGTGATAGCTAAAACATTCGAAAAGTTGTTCATATTCGGTCTATTAATCTTGATGAAACTCCTACTATTGTTTCTCTTTAAATTGTTTTGTGATGATCCACCCAAGGATTGACCAACTTGAGCCAATGAGTTTTGGTTTTCATACTGACTAGATGAAAGTTGATAATCACGAAGGGCGGTGCATAAATGTTGGAAGCAATTATACTTCATCAAGAGGATCTTATCACAAATATTAGGTTCTAGTTTTGTAATGAATATCTTTTGAACATCCTCATCTTTCATCTGATACTGAATCTGTGCATAAAGTCCTTGACACCGACTAATGAATTCAGTTAACTTTTCTTTCAGACCTTGTTTGCATTGAACCAAGTCAATAAGCATGACTTGGGGTCCGATATTTGCTTGAAAATGTTGTAAAAAATGATCAATCATCTAAGAAAAGGAGTGTATTGAATTTGGAGGCAACAAGTAAAACCATTCTAAAGCAGAATCTTTGAGAGATTGTAGGAAAATTTTTGCTAACAAATCCTCTTCAAAATAAAAATCACTACACATAGCTGTAAATGCTGCCACGTGGATATTAGGATCACCTTTTCCACCATATTTTTCAAAGAGGGGAGTTTCAAACCTCTCAAGCATAGGAGTTCTCAAGATTGCATAGGATAGGGGATTACGGGCATGATATGTTGGTAGACTAGGCTGCAACGAATTTGTCAAGTTTGTTACCTTTTGTTGTAAAGAAGTCATGCCCCTTAAAAGTTGGTTTAGGATGGAATCATTGGGAGATGCGGTTTGTTGTGAGGAATTAGAACCAAAGTGAGGAGGTGAATGAGCTTGAGATACGATAGGTGGAGGCTGATACTAAGTTAATGGTGGTTGGACATAGTGATAGGTGGAAGATGGTTGTGAGTAGGTAATAGGTGGTTGAAAATGAGTGGAATAGATAGGTGGTTGAGAATAATTATGCATAGGGGAGGTCCCTTTAGGAACCAAATTTTGATAATCAAAACCCACAACTTTGTAATTAGTGCCATTAGATACTCCAATACCAGTGGTAGCATTACTATAGGCATTTGCATCAGTTGTTAAGATTGTTGATGTAAAAGTTGATATTCCTGTAGTTGGTATAGGTATGGATACTTGAGTATGAGATGGTGATAAAGTGTTATTTATCACTTGTACACATTTGGTCACTGACATGATATTGGTTTGTACAATATGTGCTAGACCACAAATTACATTTACACCATCTTGTCCCTCTTTTATCAATTCTCTTATATTATGTATTGTAGGGACAACTTCTTTATCTATTCTCTCATTTTC
The DNA here is from genome assembly GCA_027924645.1 of Cunninghamia lanceolata. Lineage (NCBI taxonomy): Eukaryota > Viridiplantae > Streptophyta > Pinopsida > Cupressales > Cupressaceae > Cunninghamia > Cunninghamia lanceolata. The sequence continues at coordinate 19,686,377 of BSBN01000391.1, forward strand.
CATAAATGATTGAAATTCATCTAGCTCTTTATCCAATTTTTCTATTTGCTCATCCAATACGTATCCTATTGCCTCAATAGTATTATCAACATCATGAAAAGTTTATTCTTCCATTGTAGTTGGAGGATGTATAATATCTTGCACAATTTGAGTTTCTCCCTTTGTAAAGAAGGTGCTCAAAGGATTATTAGAGGTAGGAATGTCATTTTCAAGAGCACTAGATCCCATTAACCTTTTACTTCTTCTCAAAGGGATATTGTTTTTAGGACAGCGTGTCATAAAGCTTATACAAAAGCATACAACACACAACAAAAAAATTGAGAGAACAAATCCTAAGAGAAGGATATGATTAAAGGCCAAAAATGCTTGGTTTGTTGTACTTTTTCAATGCAAACAAATGGAGAGAAGGTGCTGTAAGGATTTTGATGAAGGGAAGAAAATGATATGCTTGATATCAGTCCCAAAACAGCAATAAGATCATCCTCAACACAATCTTGATGCAAATCCAAGATAATGCCAAGTCAAAATATAGTGAAAATATGTCAACATAGGCAAATTTTTCACCAAAACTCAATGCAGATGAGCATAACAAAGGGTGTTGTGAGGAAAATGATGATGGAAAGCAAATAATATCAGTAATAACAGCCACTTGATGTCAAAATACCTAACACAACATGCTTCTAATGAAAATGCATGAAAATTGCTAGTTTTTTGTTGAAATTTTCTGTGCAAAAATGCAAATATTTTAAATCTAAGTACAAATTTACACTAAGAAGCAAGACTGCAGACAAATTCTAATTTGAATGAGCCTCTAAAATCAGTAGAAAAATCTGAAAGAATATTTTGCCTACTAACCCTAGATTTTGGAATTACTAGGTTATATGAAAATTGTCAAAATTTCTACAAAAGCCTAGCAAATTAATGAGGAAAATGCAATGCAAATTTCTAATTTTTTGTGTTTTTCTGTATTTTATATCAGATATGATGCCAAAATCATGAATTAGGAAAATTTAGAAAGAACTGATGCAATTTAGTAAGCCAAACAATGCAATTTTTTTGAATTTTTCTCAATGCAATAAAATGAATGACTAGATGAATGAATGAAATCAATCAAAATCTAAAGACACACACTTAGAAAGTTGGAATTTAAGTCCAAAAACATGGGTTCACCAAAATGTTTAGGGTAAAATTAGGATTGTTTAGTCTTTAAGTGTTTAGATGTTTGAATCCTCCTTTCACCCTATACATTCAAGGATCTAGGGTCGAGTGGCAATTCACTATCATACCCTAGATCACTGTGAGATGTAGTGAATCTTGGATTAGGGTGTTTACTTATCAAATTTCCTTCTCTTATGCTTAATTGACCATTAAAACCCTAATTTTGCAAATACGACTGTAAATAGAAGAATAACAAAAAAGGCTCTTGCAGACGGAAGAAAAATATCAAATCACAGAGTACCTAATTTTAGGCTTCCAAGGTAGAAAAGTTAGGGACAAAAGAGTGGGCACCCAAGTTCAATGCCCTGCTTTTTGTCTAGATTTGGAAACTCAATCTACAACTCTTCCCTGTTGTCCTGGAGATTTTCTCGTCATCAAAGTTGGAGGACTAATGAGTGGGCGCCCAAGTCTAGGTGGTTGTTTTTCCTTCTATTCTGCAATTTTGACACTTCAAGATGCCTTCCCGCAACTTCACTTTTCCTAGCTCCGTAACCCATAACCTGCAACCATGAAAACTTTGGGAGGGGGTTGTGGTGTTTGGAGGCTTGCCTTAATCAAGCCCCAGAGGACACTTAAGTCTCTAAACACCGTTGTCAGATAAAGAGTGAGTGCCTTTGTGAGGCAAAGGCAAAAACCAAAGGAAATGATGATGAAAACACAATATAATGTCACCTTGTAGTGAAGATCTCATGGGAGGAAGATGTTCTTCATTCCATGAGGAAATGGATGCTCAAATCTACAAACACAAACACATAGACAATACAATTCTGCTCTTGCAACACAATGAAAGCCTTGAATCACTTTGAGAACACTTGAACATCACAATTGCCATCTAGTTTCTAAATGAATACCTAAACATGCTTTTATATGCAACTACAAACACTCCCACCAAGATTTTCATAATTCAAACTTACCGTGTCAGCATAGGACCCAAATAACGGTCATAAACCGACACCCAAAAATTAGGGCTGCCCCAAAATAAGGCAGTTCTAGGGCGTGGGTGCCTAAGTCCTCCCCCCTATTTTGGGTAGGGTACAACTCAAGGGGTCCTCCTAGGTCCCATTTGTCATGTTACCTAGGGGTCATTCCATCAGGATGCCAAATTATGAAGTAAGATGTCCTAAATGCATGCAAAAGACCCAGGAGCTAAACCTAAAGAGAGAAAAGCCCCCAAGGGGACATTTTCTGATATTTTACCTCTGTTACTTTCTTCTTTATCCAAATTTTACTCATATCCTTCTTAGTCTCTGCCAGATCAACCCTTTGTACTTGTCTATTCTTCTCTACTAGATTATCCTTCTTCATGCTTCTTCTCCTACAGAACTTTGAGATGTGTCCAAGCTTATTGTAATTATAGCACACAACATTTCTCTGATTAGTATTCCTTACATTCATTCTAGATTTGTATTGGTTAGCTTTTTGTCCAAATCTATTGCATTTGAAACAATAGCCATTGAAGGATTGAATCATTCTTCCATTGTTATAGCCATTCATCCTTTAACTTCTGTACTCATTAGCTTTATGACCAACTTTCTTGCATGAAAAACATTGACCATAAAAAGATGGAACATTTTGATTCAATTTGCTCCTACATTGTGTAGCCTTATGTCTAAGTTTATTACAAGAAAAATAATAACCATTGAAATATGGGTACCTTTATAGCACACAACATTTCTCTGATTAGTATTCCTTACATTCATTCTAGATTTGTATTGGTTAGCTTTTTGTCCAAATCTATTGCATTTGAAACAATAGCCATTAAAGGATTGAATCATTCTTCCATTGTTATAGCCATTCATCCTTTAACTTCTGTACTCATTAGCTTTATGACCAACTTTCTTGCATGAAAAACATTGACCATAAAAAGATGAAACATTTTGATTCAATTTGCTCCTACATTGTGTAGCCTTATGTCTAAGTTTATTACAAGAAAAATAATAACCATTGAAATATGGGTACCTTTGAGCATTAGGTTGTCTGATCGATGGTCTTCTAGATCCTTTCTTCTGATTCTAGATCTACTTGCCATTGTTCTTCTTATTTTCAGCTTTTGATGCTTGACCTAATTTTGAACTTTCTCCTTTTTCAAACCCTAACCCTTCTTTATCATTGGGAATTTTCTAACTTGCAATCATCTCATCAAGCCTTGCAGAACTTATCTTGAATTTTTCTTCATAAATATTTGCCTTCTCCAGATTTGATTTTAGATTCACAACTTCTTGTGCAAACCTTATACATTCTTCAGATTTGCCTTTCACCATTAGGTTTAGATATTTCTCAACCCTTGCCTTTTCTTCAACTTGCACTTTCATACCATTCATAGATTCATTTGCTAGCCTCAATTGTTCACTAACCTCCTTATATCTTTCTTTGAACTTCTTGACTTGCTCTCTTAATTTTATGATACATCCATCTACTTCTTTGACATTCTCCTTTAGATCTTTGATTTCTTCTTCAGTCCTCTCTAGATCTTCAAGAGAAACCTTGAGTTCTTCACTACTAACAAACATGCATTCATCTTCTGTAGATCCATCAAATAGGGGAACACCCTTCTTGTGAGCCATCCTAGATCTACCTCATGTTGTTAAGCTTTCTTCCAAGGAACCTGGCTCTGATACAAATTGTTGAAGGCACAAGACAACTGAGAGGGGGTGAATTAGTTGTAACAAAAACTTCAAACCCTCATAAACATAATCACATCCACATTTGTTCACTTAAACCCTTAATCTGTTATGAAGATTTAAACATGAAAAAGTAGATAACAAAAACTTGAACACATCAACACCATGCACAAGAGAACACTAGATTATTACTTCAAAAACCCTAAAAGGGAAAAACCACAATGAGGATTAGCTCACAATATAAAGTAGTAGCAATACCAAATTACAAAAGGCTCACTGACAAAGGGCTCACTACCCAAAGGAAAGAATTCTCACTACAACAGGGCTCACTACCCAGAGGGTTAACAACCCAAAGGGCTCACTACCCAAGGATGACCAGACTCACTACCCACTGAGAAAGAAAGAAAGAAGAGAAGGATAGGTCACTGCTAGGATTTGAACTAATATAATTGCATTAAACATATGCATGGAGTTTAGTTCCAATTAAGCCCAATACACATCTCAACACACACAACATCTTCTCAACAACACTAAAAATAGTAGACACCTTCTGCTCACTACATCCAGTAGCCTAACGCATGAAAGCTCTAACTACACCGATCAAATTTGCATCATATCATCATACCCTTCATACACACACATACATCCATGAATCCTTGATGCTTATTTATACCACCATCAGTCTTCAAAACATTATCCAAGGTCGGCAACACGATCTACAATCCTTGAAACAATCTCCAATGTCGACAAACTCAAAATATCTGAATTAGGTCTAGACCTAAACATTCCATGGCACAAAGGAATGAAGGCAAACCACTTTATGCCTTATCTTGGACCTAAATCCATCCAAGAAAGCTACTTAACACTCACATAACCACCGAATCAGTTCCATAATCAACGCAAACATCCAAGGTTGGCCAAATAGCATAGACATAAGGAATTCTTGATTACATGCTTCCACGATCATAACCATAATTTGTAGACTACACACAATGCTTTATAACAATATATAAACATCCACGAACAACTTGGAGTCACTTGAGAACCAACAAATTTAGTCACAACAAATTTCACTTGAAGACAGTTCACAGACTGCTTACAAACAACACTATCAAACTTTGCTACACAAGAAATGACTTTCTAGAGCACCAAATCACAAATCCTCTAGAATGAAAATAAATTAGGATTTTATGAACATATATCTAGAACCACAACACCTAAAACCTTTCTGCAGAGGAATGCAGAGCAAAATACTTTCTCTCAAGCACACTGCAAACACTGTCAGACACTGTCCTCAAACTGGTGAATACAACTTCCACTGTATAGCAATCTGGAGCACCAAATTATGGATTTAGCATCTTCAAACACATCTCAGAAAGATATCCAAACTGTACACTCATATCTCCAACCCATAAGAAATGTGAAGAAAAAACTTGAACAATGTTTTGTAAGCTAGAAGACTCCTTCAACACACTGTTTCCAATATTAATCAAATTTTCTCACAAGCACTTGGAAACATAATATCATATGCATATCCTTAACATCTTTAGCACTTTTATACAGAAACCAAATCATCGTTAGAAATCCAACTTAGACAAACAACAATAACTTCATCAAAAGACACAGTTGACACCAATGACAACAAAAGCATGTTGACATTAACAACAACACCGATTAGCACATACTTGTAACACAAAGTGTGCTAAAATAGAATATTAATGCACTAAAATAGAATCAAACTACACTAAAATAGTGATTAAAAGAATATTTATACCTATGGGCTTTGTCCTAAAAGCTGACTACATTGTTCTGGGTATAGAAGGCATTAAACTGACAGAGGGGAGAAAAACCTGTGTGAAACAAAGTTGTCTTGCTACCAAATGATCACACAAAATGTTAAAGAACCTATAAGGTTAGTTTCACAAGATGACACAATAGTTTGTTAGTCAAAATAAAGTTAATAGTGTAAGATGTGCAAAGCAAAAACTAGGCCTAAGTATTTTTCCCCTAAACATATTATATTAAGTGTTATCTTAGAAACCTAAGGTCTATAAACTCTGTAAACTTAGGAAATCAAAACCCTACAGGCATAAAACAGTGAAAAACTAGATGTTAGAAGAAATTTTAAGACAAAAAATTTTGCTACTTCCATGAATAGAGGCGCTAAACCAGAGACAGAAGGTGTTGAAATAGGGCCTAAATGCACTGAAACAGGGACCTATGGTGCTGAGTGTAGAGTTTTAACTCTACATTTTGTTGCATCAATTCACCGTGGAAAGATACTTATACATATTATCAGCCTGATAGTCTATTTTGTGTTGCAAGTCATAGCCTGCATGGAATCACCATGTGTCACACGGAGGGATTTTGAACAAATGAGAAGGTTTGCAAAATTTGTGCAAATGCACCACGTGGTGTGGTAATCAAAAGAATCTGGCACAGTATCTAGTTGTAGTGGAAAGTGCAAAGTGTCTTCTCCCTAGTCTACAGGCTTCGAGAGTCATGGGATGTGCCACGTGTTCATGTCGTGTTCCTTTCCCTTTTCATTTCATAAAGTTTCTAAGTTATACATAGTGCGCCACGTGTTGCGATGGCATGAAAGAGAAAAGTTTTGATAAAGCAGCTCAGATGTATGCAGAGTTTGTTGCATGTCTCTATGGCAATAAAACAGAGCCTACCGCATGTCACTCTTTCATAGTATATTAAAGTGTCCAAGTATAAATATGGTGGGCCCATGATATTAAGAGTTATTTTGTAAGAGTAGTGGAATGTGCCACATGTAGCAACTGCGGGTGTTTGAAGAAAAGAAACAAAACAACTTAGAAGAAGCGCCATCCTACCACATGTCCCAGTTTTGAAGCTAGTGGGTGTTGCCATGTATCTCGAGCATCAATTAAAATAAAGGGAAGCCAAAGGTGCCAAGTGTCAATATGGCGCGCATTCAAAGAAATATGAGAGGGGCCAACCTAATAAGCACAGAGTGCCATGTAGCAACTTTTGAGCTATTTGGAAGCCTACGGAAGAGGCCATCTATTCTAATGGTATCGGTAGTTACAGGGTCGTATGTTTAGCACTAGTCGACCAATCAGAATGCGAGGATGATGCATATGCAAATTCATAAGGATTTCCTGCACGTGACCAATTCCAATTTAGTTTTGTAGGCAGTTGAGAACCTTAACGGCCATGAGTGTCTCATGCCCCATCTTTCTGTTATAAATATAGGAATTTTGTAATTGATCAAGATATATACATATCAAGATAGAAGAATATACATAAGAAAAAAGATTTTGTAGTGTGACTAGAATATATCATTTTTCCTCTTTAGTTGTTTCAGAAAGAGAAGCATCATAGATCTGTGCATATTCTATGCCATATGTATTCTACTGAATCAATTAATGAAAAACCTCTGTTCTATGCTATTTGGTGATATTTTTATGTCTTTATTGTACATTCTTTGAGTTTAGCCTTTGAGTTTAGATCTGTCTATAACTTGTTTATATTAATCATGCTCATTACTCTTTAATGTAGTAGAAATCATAAAGATTTAATCACTGTGCCAACTATAGAATCAAATATAAGTCTGGCACATCACCTTAGAAGTTATTTCATATTGTATCTGTAATCTTGTTTTTTCTATTCCTTTTCCCAAAACCTCATTGAATAGAAGATCTAGCTTCTATAAAATCTAGAGGTTGTTCTAAGATTCATCCCACATTCTCATAATCTCCCATGTTGGTGATGGATTAAACCCACAAATTTATGCATCAATGATTTTTCGCACACCCGGTGGGACCTTTTCTTGATTCTTGATCAAGATCGCATGAGCCAGGGATCAAAAAGAAGTTAGAGCTATGGACCAACCACTAAAGCCTAGTTAGAAGCTAATCCAAGAGTCTTGTTACCATTTTTATTAGACACTCTAAGAAGGAGGGTGAATCAATCAGCTAGAATACCAGGAATAGCCATGGCAGCTCCTGCTCCTCCAAATCCACCACAGAACTTTGCAAATTGGAACAACAGTAGTCCTCTTTTTCTCCCAACACCACCAGACACTTGGGACCCAATCCCAGCTAATGATTTGAAAGCATTACCCAACTATACAAGGGAAGAATCCAAGACTCCAGGAGAACATCTCCAAGATGTGGCAGATGTTTGTGCTGTGCATTTCATCACGGAGCAAAATGTGGCTATCAGGCTACTGGCAGCCTTTTTTAAGGGAAAGGATCTAGATTGGTATAGGTCATTGGCCTCAAATTCCATCTCTACCTGGGATCAGCTGGGATATGCCTTCTCTGCAAGGTTTAGTGAAAAGTGTGACTGATCATCTTTGCTTCAGTAGCTAGCTACCATAAAGAGAGCACACCAAGAAGCTATAACAAATTTCAACACTAGGCTTCAGAAAACCTGGGATAGAATTCTTGCCATAGCTAGGCCATCGGTAGGTATGGCAATTGTATTTTACCTCAAGGCATTTAATTTTGATATCTTAGTAATGATTTAGTCCTTAGGAGGACAGACCCTACCAACAACATATGAATTAGCTATAAGAGCTTAAAATAGCCTAATAGATGCTGGGAAACTACCTTTGAGGCCTCCCATGCCTTTGTTCCCAGAGATTTCTATCCCACTGCCACAAGAAGCTACTAATACTCCATCAATTCCTATGTCTATCTAAACTTTTCCAAAGCCACAACAACCTGCTACATCAATACCCTCTGCTCCTCCATCAGAAATGGATGATGTCAAGAATATTCTTAGAACCTTTTCAAATGAAATTATTAACCTCAAGAGGCAACATACTACTTACCCAAAACCTCCTTAATAGGGATTCCAATGGAACAGGCCCCCATACCAATCAAACCAATACCATGGAGCACAAAGGCTAAACAATCCTCAACCATCAAACCAGCTAGTTCCAGTACCCATACCATTACAAGTTGTCTCAGCTAACTGAGGTAGGGAAATGGTTCCCAGGCAGAATAATATTGCAGAAGAATCAAATGGTTGGTGTTTCCCTTGCAACAATGCACACATGCCTAGAGATTGTCCTAGAGGCAATTTACAATAGAGAGTAGCAGAGCAGAAAAGAATTGAAAGTCAAGTTGTTGTACCTTTAGGGCCTCTTCCTTATCAATCCCCTGGTGTTTAGAGTACAGAAATGGTAGCGTAGATGCAAGGAATGTCAATAGAACAAGAAGGGGAAATTGCCCCAGAGCATGCCCTATTTTCATGGATTGAAGATGAAGATTCAATATTTGTCAATGAGACATCTATCTCCAAGAAACCCCAGGTACAGTCTAATTACTTCACTAAGTCAAAGAGAAGAATGGTAGAATAGCCTGAGGCTAACCCCAATGAAGCAAATAAGGGTCCTCCATTCCAAAGCCATTATGCTCTAACTTCTAGACAAGAAGTGGTGATGGCAACCCCAAATCAAGGACTCTTCAACCTGGTAATGGAGAGGGCAAGATATCCCTACTATCCTAAGACACAAACATTGGGGCCTATGAATGTGGTTGAGCAATTAAAGAAAACCCCTGCAAATGTGTCAATATGGGATATGTTGGCTATCCCAGAACAGAAGTCATTGTTACAAGAAGCATTGTAGTCTTAGACGGATCCCAAAGCTGTTAACCTAAAAGGAGGCATAAAAAAGGGAAAAGCTCAAAACATAGATGCTATACCTCAACAGATAGCCTCTCTCATAAATATGACATCAGAAGTAAGTAAGTCTAAGCCAAACCCATTTTATTCAACTCTTATAGTGGGCAAGAAGCTATTACATAACTCCATGATAGACTCAAGGGATAGTACCACAGTCATGCCTAAACAAGTAGCTGATGCTTTAAAAGTAGAGTATGAACCATTAGCTAAAGGGGTAATGCAATTAGATGGGAAATCTGTCCAAACCATAGGAATTATCAAACAACTCCCATTGCAGCTGTATACTTGCCCAAATATTATTGTCTTACAAGATGTAGTGATCATTGATATTCCCCCTGTCTTTGGACTATGCCTATCTAGAGATTTTACTGCTAAAATAGGAGAGCATATGTCACTAGATTGGTCACATTTGATCTCAAGAACTAAGTATGGGACAAAGATGAAGGTGTTATCTGAGCCCCTATCTAAAGAACATATCACTGAGGAAACATCACCAAAGTTTGAAGCATCTCATTTTATGATGAATAGGGAGGACAAAGCTTTAATTGAGGATATAGGGGAATGACTAAACATGATCAAAATGAGGAAGAGAACAACCAGCTGATGTCTATGATGTAGAGTGACCCCTATGGAAACTATGATTCTACCAGTTTAGGGACATATGTAATCTTTGAGGAAGCTCAAGAGATACCAAATGTAGAGAGTCAAGAAATAGCCAAAGAGAAAGATCATAATGAAGGCTCTCAAATCTGGACTTTAAATTTTGATGGAGCCAGGACTAAAAATGGTGCAGGAGTAGGCATCTGTCTTATTTCTCCAAAGGGAGAAAAGATCCTCAAAGCCATACACTTCCAATTTGCTTGTACAAACAATGATGCTGAATATGAGTCTTTGGTTCATGGCCTGATTTTAGCCAAGAAGAAAGGAATAAAGAATCTAATAGTCAAAGGTGATTCAAAGCTGGTTGTGAAACAAATCAGAGAGAAAGTTGTAGCAAAAAATGTGAGAATGAGATCTTATCACCATAGGATCTAGGATCTGATTGATGGTTTTGATGCCTTCAATATAAAGGTTGTACCTTGAACTCAAAATGCTGAAGCAGATAGAATGACACAAATTAGCTCTCAGTTTGACCCAACAAGTGATCTGCTTAGATCAATAATGTGGCCATGAAAGTTATTATCTGACCATCAATCCATGACAATATCCAAATTGGCAAGTCTTTGATAGTGACCTACATGTCCTTTTTATTTTACAACAGTCAGGGGAATTCCCTGATCAGTTATAGCCAAAGATTAAGGAAGCATAAGGCGATCAAATCATCTAGTTGAAGTCAAATAAACTTCCAAGAGGATTGATAACCATAGAAAACCTATTTGACTCAGATGATGCAAGCATGGACAAGAGAAAATTCATGGCAAATAAAGAAGATTATTCTGAAATAGAGGTCAGGAAAGGAAGGAAAGGAAGGAAAGGAAGGAAGTTGAAAGTAGGTAACGCCACCACTCAGGAGGAAAGAGATAAGTTGATTTCTTTATGCAACCAATATGATAGGGTGATTGCATGGACCTATTATGACCTCCATAGTTATAATAGGGAGATTATCCAACATACTATATAACTTACTGAGGGATCAAAGCTTGTTCGACAGAAACAAAGACCAGTGAATCCTAGAATTGAACCATTAATGGTGGACGAGTTACAAAAGCTTCTTGAGTCTAGGATTATTTTCCCAATCAAACATTCAACCTAGGTATCTAATTGATGCAATGTTGGGGGGATCAATCACTCACATGGAGACATATTTCACAACAATGGGCTCATACCAACAATTTCTTCAATTTACATAGGCTTTCCTCTAAAGCAATCTTCCTCTACAAAGGCATAATTAGGGTTTTCAATTCTTCAAGGCCAAAAAAGGTCTCTAGTAGTCTCCTTACACCTCAAGGACTCAAACACAATCATCCCAAACCCTTACTCAAGACTGCACTTTCAACTCTTTACCATTTCCTTATTGGCTGCACCAAATGCTAGTAGCCCTCCAAATAGGACCATTACTCTTATTTTCTTCAACCAAGCCTGATAACCCAAAACCCTTGACATATTTGGATACCCATTATTGAGTTATAAAACATATAAAAAATGTAGATAGGTTTGTTTTGAAACATATTAGCCTAAAATTGATTGTTACAGTTCAGCAATAGGCTAGTTAGGACAACAAATGAGGTAATTTTGTAATAATTTTCAGTAGATAGCTCAAACCCACAACCTAAAACTAGTTTTAGATACCCTTTTTGGCCTTTTTTAACATATTAAAAAATGGACATAATTTGTTTTGGAACAAATCCCTGAAATAATGACTGGTAATGTTGCAACTAAGGCTAATTAGCCCTCTTTTACAAAGCAACTTAGTCAAGATACTTCTTCCACAACACCCAATTCAACTTAAAACATCTCCTCAAGTCCCAAATAGACCAAATAAACAATTTTCATGGATGGAAACAACCAAAAGTCTATTAAATCACCAAACCCTTGTTTTAAGCCATTTCCAAGGTTGAAACAATGAGGGTTTATTCAAACTCCATACTCCAGACCCTATTTTACTTTGCCAACCTTTCAAACACAAAAATGACCTACACATGCTTAATTCACATTTACATGACTAGTTCCAAAAGTGAAATGAATGATTTGTGCATATTAGTGTTTACAAACCCTCAAAATAGGGTTTCAGACCTGTTTTTAGTGCAATCATCATAAAAACCACAAACCATTATGAAATACATTCTAACCAATTGAAAGGTAAGGTTACCTCATGTCTACATTGATGCCAACAATCTTCAAATCATAAATCACCTGTACATGACCGTACAATGGTCTTCAACAAAGAATTTGCCAGTGAAAACTCAGAAAATACAGTCTTTACTATGAAAACAGGGCCTTTTATTGATTTTCTTCAATACAATCACTCCTTCCAATCTCCTACGACCATACCAAGGCCTCTTCATGCATTTTATAACAACTTTTCTCATTTTCTCTTGGGATTCCATGACAAAAAACTTTCTAATGTCCACGTGACTCTTCATATTCTCTATCTTGACACTATATGACAACATTACAATATTTGTAAAATATGAACTAAAATGACTCCAATTACATTGTAGATGGTCTATTATGACCTTATTTCACCCAAATAAGACTCAAATCACCTAAAACCTATCACAAGACCTTATTTACACAAAATGCATTTGGTGCTCTTGCACCATACAACCAAACAGAAAAGAATTCAAGTCGACTTGAATAAGGAGTATCAACATGAGAAGTATGTTTGAAAATTTCTGATTGATATCTTGAAATCCCTGCATTCCATCCACCTTGAAATAGTACAACATTTGTTATCATCTTCACCTTAGGTTTTCTGAACTTCTTGCTAAGGTGCCTAGGTCTGTCCAATGGAAAAGTCTGCTTCCTATCTCCATTTCTGCATACCTGCACTTGAATAGTGACAACATAAAAGGCAACTTGATTAGCACTGGGTTCTTTGCTCTCTCTTGGTGACCCCTACAACATGACCAAATCAAACTAAAGCATCTTGGGCTATAACTCTTCATCAACAACATCAACACCCTTCTCTGCTTGTTCATCTTGCTCAAACAACTCCTCTATTGCTGTTGTCATAACATCCTCTTGTACTGCTATCTTAGCATTCCCATGGATTGAAAAGGATACAATGTCCATAACTTCTTCTTCACCTTCTTTTGCCTATTCACCTTGTTCATTAGACTCAAACAACTCTTCCTTTGCCTAAAATTGCTTTTGTTCTTCCTCTATTGTTGCTACCCTTGCTTGTCTTCTTCTTCTTTGGACAATTTTATTGATGGGCCATGTAACCTTCCTCTTCATTTATAAGTGCCAACTTTGTACTTGTTTGAGCAACTGTTGCATCTTCATTTGGAACTCCTTATTTGTTCTTTCCATATCTTCTTCCATTTGCTTCAAAGCTTGTTTCAATTCTCTTATTTCTTTTTCAACCTCTATTTGCCTCATCTTTTCCTATTTCTTCTTCCTCTCTTTTTCTTCTTGCCTCTTCTTTTGTACACCCACAGCCAAAAAGTACCTCTTTAACAAATCCATTTCTCCTCTAGCAAGTATCTCCTTGCTTCTCTTTGCCTTAGCCTCACCTAGGTCTCTTCTCTTCTTCTCTACCTAGTCTTTTGGCAACCAGGTTCTCTCTTCAACCTGCACAAACACACAAACACAAAACCAAACTCTTTCTTGCCCAAACCTTCTAAGATTTGATACAAATTGATGCAATGCTAGGGGGATCACTCACTAACATGGAGACATATTTCACAACAATAGGCTCATACCAACAATTTCTTCAATTTACATAGGCTTTCCTCTCAAGCAATCTTCCTCTACAAAGGCATAATTAGGGTTTTCAACTCTTCAAGGCCAAACAAGGTTTCTATTAGTCTCCTTACACCTCGAGGACTCAAACACAATCATCCCAAACCCTTACTCAAGTCTGGACTTTCAACTCTTTAACATTTCCTTATTGGCTACACCAAATACTAGTAGCCCTCCAAATAGGACTATTACTCTTATTTTCTTCAACCAAGCCTAATAACCCAAAACCCTTAACATATTTGGATACCAATTATTGAGTTCTAAAACATATCAAAAATGTAGATAGGGTTGTTTTGAAACATATTAGCCTAAAATTGACTATTACAGTTCAGCAATAGGCTAGTTAGGACAACAAATGAGGTAATTTTGTAATAATTTTTAGTAGACTGCTCAAACCCACAACCTAAAACTAGTTTTAGATACCCTTTTCGGCCTTTTGTAACATATGTCAAAATGGGCATAAGTTGTTTGGGAACAAATCCATGAAATAATGACTGGTAATGCTGCAACTAGGGCTAATTAGCCCTCTTTTACAAAGCAAATTAGTCAAGATACTTCTTCCACAACACCAAATTCAACTTCAGACATCTCCTCAAGTCCCAAATAGACCAAATAAAGAATTTTCATGGATGGAAACAACCAAAAGTCTATTAAATCACCAAACCCTTGTTTTGAGCCATTTCCAAGGTTGAAACAATGAGGGTTTATTCAAACTCCATACTCCAGACCCTATTTTACTTTGCCAACCTTTCAAACACAAAAATGACCTACACATGCTTAATTCACATTTACAAGACTAGTTCCAAAAGTGAAATGAATGATTTGTGCATATTAGTGTTTATAAACCCTCAAAACAAGGTTTCAGACCTGTTTTTAGTGCAGTCATCATAAAAACCACAAACCATTATGAAATCCATTCTAACCAATTGAAAGGTAAGGTTACCTAATGTCTACATTGATTCCAACAATCTTTAGATCATAAATCACCTGTACATGACCGTACAATGGTCTTCAACAAAGAATTTGCTAGTGAAAACTCAGAAAATACAGTCTTTACTATGAAAATAGGGCCTTTTTATTGATTTTCTTTATATATAATCACTCCTTCCAATATCCTATAACCATACCAAGGCCTCTTCATTCCTTTTATAACCACTTTTCTCATTGTCTCTTGGGATTCCATGACAAAAAACTTTCTAATGCCCAAGTGACTCTTCATATTCTCTATCTTGACACTATATGACAACATTACAATATTTGTAAAATATGAACTAAAATGACTCCAATTACATTGTACATGGTCTATTATGACCTTATTTCACCCAAATAAGACTCAAATCACCTAAAACCTATCACAAGACCTTATTTACACAAAATGCATTTGGTGCTCCTACACCACTAATCTAGTGCCAGGAAGGAAGAAAAATGGAGACATTAGGCTCTGTGTGGAATTCAGAGACTTAAATAAAGCTTCATTAAAAGATCATTATCCTCTACCATCCATGGAGTAGATCTTACAAACAGTAGCTGGGTTAGAAATATTTTCTCTTCTTGATGGTTGCTCAGGGTACAATCAAATATGGCTGGCAGATGAGGACCAACATAATACAACATTCACAACCAAATTGGGAACTTTTGCATATGCCAAAATGCCTTTTGGTCTCTCAAATGTTGGTGCCACTTTTTAGTGGGCTATGGATATAGTGTTTAAAGGGCTCATAAATAACATCATTCTAATTTATTTGGATGATCTCACTATAATTACAAAAAATGCCAAAGATTTCTTTAAGCATTTAGAAGCTATTTTTCAGAGGTGTCAAGAGTTTGGGATTTCTTTGAATCCTAAGAAGTGCATCTTTGGTGTACCTCAAGGGAAACTTCTAGGGCATATTGTTTCAAAAGATGGAATCTCTATTGATCCAAAGAGAGTCAAAGCAATACTAAACTTATCCTTGTCAACATAAAGGCAATCCAATATTTCCTGGGGAAGATCAATTTTGTCAATATATTCATATCTAATTTTGCATGGTTAGTCAGGCCTCTTACTCTGATTTTGAAGGACTTACCCTTTAAGTGGACAACTGAAGGAAGGTAGGATTTTGAAGAAATTAAGAAAGCTATCTCCACTGCCCTAGTACTGCAAAATCTTGATTTCTCTAATGTATGTGTATGGAGGTGAGCACAGTATTGCTGCCATCCTAACTCAGAAAGATGACAAAGAAGAGGGAGAACACCCAGTTGCATTCTTCTCTAGGACATTAAGAGAGTATGAATCCAGGTATAATTTTGTTGAAAAGCAAGCTTATGCCATAGTTAAAGCACTTAAGAAATTTAGACACTTAGTAACAGGAAACAAAATCTTGATATTAGTAGCTCATTTGAGTGTTAGAGAATACATTATGGAGGGAAAGATTATAGAAAAAAGAGCTAACTAATAACCAAGATTTTTGAATACGATGTAGAAGTAAGGCCTACCAAATTGGTCAGAGGAAGAGGACTCTGCCAATATATTGTCTAAGACACAGAGGCAACAATATTCAAAGAAACAGATGATGAAACTATGTTAAAACGTCAAGAGCTTGACAAAGACTCTTGGGTTAATGACAGAATACAGTTCATGAAGACTGGTATCTTCCCTAGTATGCTCTCCCTTGATAAAAGAAGGTACTATAGATAACATGGAATTTATTTTGTGTTAATTGATCACATTCTATTTAAAAGAAATTTTGATGGGATCCTACTAAGGTGTGTTGAAAAGGATGAGGCTCAAAGGATACTACATGAAGTCCATCATGGAACCTCAGGAGGACACTTCTCAGTAAAAACTATTGCCATCAAGATTACACAGGCTAGCTACTTCTGGCCCACATTGTTTACAGATTGTCAGCAGATGGTTAAGAAGTGCCAGGTTTGTCAATTTTATGTGGGAAAGAGAAGAAATGTAACTTTACCTCTGAGTCCCATAATTGTAGACGAACCTTTTGCACAGTGGGTTTTAGATTTCATAGGAATGATCAATCTAGTCTCAAGTATGGGATATAAATGGATACTCACGGCAACTAATTATTTTACAAGATGGAGCGAGGCAGTCCCACTTAAAGAAGCCACTAAGAAGGTAATTCTAAATTTTCTGGAAGGAATAACTACAAGATTTGGCCCACCCTGCACTATTATATCTGATAATGCTAAGGCATTTTTGGGTACCAAATTGTCAGAGTTTTCTTTAAAGAATGATATATATCTGAAGACTTCATCCAACTATTATCCACAAGGTAATGGTTTTGCAGAATCTATAAATAAGAATCTGATTAGACTCATCAAAAGAATAGGAGCCAATCATCAGAAAGATTGGCATAAGTATCTCAATTCAGCACTATGGGCAGATAGAACTACGTTCAAGCAAATGACTAAGATGTCCCCTTATGAACTGGTTTATGGCAAGAATGCAGTTATGCCATTGAATATAGAAATCCCTGCTTTACAGTTTATTAAGCAACTGGAGACAGAAGAAAATGGCCCAATGCATGTGAGGCTTGTTGAACTGCTAGAAGTACAAGAGAAAAGAGAGCTAGCACATGAATCCATGATGAACCGTTAGCATACCGTAAAGAGCTAGTTCGATCGAAAGGCTTCCAAACAAAATTTTGAAATCAGGTCTTTGGTCTTGAAATGGAATGAAAGAGCTTCTAAGCTAGGGCGACACAACAAGTTTGATTCACTATGGACTGGCCCTTTTAAGATTCATGCCCATAAGCAATAGAATGCATTTGAGTTGGAAAATATGGAAGGATAACCTGAAGAGATTCCCGCCAATGGGATCTTCTTGAAACACTTCACATAAAATTCTATTTTGGCCCTTGTATCATAGTTAATTAGGTTTCTTTAAGTTTTGTTCCTTTCCTATTTTCCTTTTCCCGCCTTCTTTTTGAATAAGTGTTTTGGGAACACATGTCCACAGCACATTGGTTTCTATCTCCAATAGTTGGATACTCCTCAAAGTTGTTAGGCGATACTTGTACTTCAAGGAAGATAACCAATTATTTTAAGAGATCACCTCCTTTAATGTTGATTTGGCATATAATCTTTTACAGATTTGGAATGATGCACTAACAGTCACTTTACCACATCTATTAGTGTCATTAATTAGAAATGATGGGTCATTTAATACATTATTAATACCACTACCGAGCCAATTAGTTAAGTTTCTCAACAGTTTGAAGTTGCCATTCTTGTTTTGAAATCTCTCAAATTTCCTCTACTTGCATCAAAGAAGTTTCAACATCTATTAGAGGTTCTAGATGAAAATTGAGTCTAGTTGTAGTTCTAGAGCCCTTTGAGAAGAGATACAGAGATGGAGGAGGGGCAGTCATGGCAAGAGGGTTTGTTTGATTTACTAGAGAAGTGGAAGAATAGTAAGTCTTATCAATCTATGAAGGCACAACCAAGAGTCAATTTCCCGAGGACCAGAGCCTTCGAGAAAGGCAGAAGTGCTGACCCTACACAAATAGACGATTATGCAAATGACATTTTTGACACCTGGATGACTATAAATTTAAAGAATTTGAGGGAAGGGGCACACATAAGATGTCTCCGGCAAGCAGAGAAGGGAGAATCTTAAACTTTTGGCAAGAGGATTTGGACCTCTTAGTTGGCTCAATTTTTAGTTCCTACAGTTCACCCTTATCTTGAGTTGGTCTGTATGTGTGCAAATCTGTTCAACCTTATGCAAATATGTGCCTAATTAGTGTTGTCATTAATGTCAACATATCCTTATTTCCATTGGTGTCAACTGTATCCTATTTTGTTGCATGTATAAAAGACTGGAATGTTGAGGATATTGAGAAAATTAATGAAGATCAATGTATGTAGACCATATGGCTATGTAGAGGATTGTCTAAAGTAGCTCCAATTAAGTTTTGAGAGGTCCACATGAAGATTTGAAGAAGCTATGGCCATCTGAGTAGAACTGGGTTTTGTTGTGTTCAGAAGAGACAGAGTGATAGTAAATTGGTCTAGATTGCTCCGCATTGAAATATTATGATTTGTGGTTCTAGAGGCATGTTTGGGAAGTCAATATGTATCATCAACTCAACTGGTTCATGGTTTAGAGGTCCACAAGCAATCTTTCTAGTGTGACAGTCATGGTAGACAGTGTTCTTGAGGTTCCGGGAGAAGATGCAAGTGATTCTGATAATTTAGAGGAGTGTGGATGTCTTTATTAAATTTAATGTGCTTGTGGAGGTCTCTGGATCATGCGCCTGTTGTGCTAAAGGTCCGCATTGAAGATTGACCTCATTGTTGAAAGATTTCTTCTTTAGTGTTGTTGTTTTTCCCAGTCTTGGTTGGCCGAATGATTCAAGCGTGTTGCAGATGATCTATGAGCAATTCTATGGAGCATGGCATGTTGAACGAGGAAGATTTGAGTCCCAGTTATGTTTGGCTGATAGCTTAGTGATTCACATTAAGTCAGATGTTTGGAGTGCCAACCTTGATGTTTATTCTAAGGTTGATAAAGCATATAAAGGTGTGTAGTTGAGTTGTGGAAAATCATCCATGTGCGAAATAATCAAATTCAAAGAAAGGATCAAAGACAGAGCAGAGAAGAGGAGGAGCAGAGGAACAAGAACAATAAAGGATGAAGTGATAGTGAAGAAGTATTTGGGAGAAGAACAGAAGTTTTATGAGCATTCAATGAGACTGAACCAAGCATGAAGAAGATGCTATTTCTCAGTTAATTCCTTCTGTATTAAACATAAATTCTGTAGGCAGTGAGCCTCTTTTGAGTAGTGAGCTCTAGGCAGTGCACCTAAAGGCAAGTGCCTTCCCATTTTCAAGTACTTTTAACAGGGTACAAATCTTGTGGGTTAACCCCCACCATGGTTTTCCCTTAACTAGGTTTCCACGTCAAAAATCTTGGTGTCAAATGTGTTAATTGTGTTTCTTCTCAGATGTTATTGTTTCATGCTTTAATGTTTACATCATAAATCTATTTGTAAGTTGTAAAAGAAGGTTAACAATAGAAAAGGTTAATTTTGTGGGACAACTGATTCACCCCCCCTCTCAGTTGTTTGGCCTAATTCCAACACGACTCATAGACCTCAACCATTCAAAATAGGAATTTCATGCTCTAGATAAGTCCTAAAGCAATTTAGGACATGTTGGGTCTATATCACAACCAAAATGCTACTTTCACCACCATACCCAAGTTGCAAAATATATGGAGCAGTGTCATCAATAAGCTCGGGTTCCTAATACTGAAATGCGCCTAGATGACAACAATACCCAATTTCCAGCATTACCCACAGCCCAAGGTTAGTTCAACATGTTAGGTCTTAGAAATGTAGGTTGCTAATCCTAAGAGGATGCCAGGCTCTATGCTTAGATTCGCAACATTTTTGAACTAACTTGACAAAATCAACCTTTAGGGTTTGATGATTTCCTACACTTTAGGTCCTGCTACACCTAGGTGGGTAAACCTTAGAAATTAAAGCAGATTGAATGCAACTATTTTGACTAAGTAAATGGATCTACCTACAGTGGCAAATGGTGTAGACTAGATGAGAGCTTGTTGAATAATTCTAATATCTAATGAATGGTTGGTATAAATTGTATAAGCAATATCGAGGTGAATTTTTATAACTGCTAACTAAATAAAGGATTTTAAATAATGGATTGAAATAAGACCAGTGCCTTGTTGGGTAAACAGAGTCAAATGGAGGACTACGACTAGTGGCTTATAGTGGGTGGTAATTCTAACTGTTTGGCACAATATTTTAGTTTATAGCCTGTATAAACGTGTAGGGAAATGACTGACAAACTCTTCTTAATAATCCAACCAATATAATCAGATTTCTTGTTATTCACTAGAAGGTAATTTAATCCTTTCTTGAAGGAACCAATTGAATGAAATATGCAAGAATAACAGATAATATTAACTTGGAGACAGAATGGCAATCCTAATTATATGGTTCTTCTTAGTAATCCAAACTAACACTTCTAGGTTACTATGACTGATCAGAAGGATTTTAATTCCTATAATGGAAACCAATTAATCAAATCACAAAACTATAGCAAATGTGTACTGACAAATTAAATATATACTTGATATATTAATCTGAATAACAAGGAAATGCAGAACTGGAGACAACCACACAATTGAGTAATTTTAACAAATAATTGATGCCAGAATAAAACCACAAGATTAGAGAACTCCAATTTACTTCTTCAATAATATACTTGCAACATGGTCTTTTAAAAACATTGTATATTGTATGTATTATATTCTACTACTGATGATAATTCAGCATCATATGTTTGAACTTATATAGAAATACTTGTGAAGAGACATAACTCTTCAAGAAGTCTTTTGGGAATTAACAAGATTAACATAACAGCCATAAAACAACAATGCTTAGGCCCTACTTAACCACAAGTATAACTAAGCAATGTGGTCTAAGTACTCCTGGCTACAATGTGAATCAGTAAATTCAATGGTGTTCCTTGTGATTACATCCATCGTAACCATCCTCTCCAAATGCTTGCAGGCTTCCCCAGATACAAAGTCTTTGTCCTTAAGAGCTCCTAAAGCTTCATGTAATATTGCTTGATAGTCTCTGCTCCATTCTTCTTTTCTCTTTAATTCTTTATTGCTTTTGAACAACGTGGGCACTCCTTCTTTTGAGGCTTCAGCACATTCTTTGGCATCAGTCTTAAGTTGGTCATAATACTTCTGATGCTGCTCAACCAAATCTTTTGCATTGGAGGTATCTGGAATGTCAGAAGTATCTTTACCCCGTGTCTCACTGAGTTTCTCCTGCAACCTTTTGTCAAGCCTCTCATTCTCTTGGAGCACTTTATAATTTTGAGAATAATTATTCCAAAATTGATTCAGCCAATGCATCATGTTAGTATGCCTATTTTGGAGTATTGTGACAAGTGTATCCATCTGGATTTGATCTATCTGATCGATGGATGGTGATTGGACACTCTGTGAGCTCTCACCCTGGGTTAGTCTCTTTACTGATCCCCCAAAAGTACTTATGACAGCATCTTTCAAATAATCATTCTCTTTTGTCAATCTCTCACAGCTCATCTTGTATACATCCCTTTCTTTGATTAACATTTGGGCATGTGCCTTATTCAACTTTACAACATTAATTCCAATGTCTGCAGTGATCAAGGGTTTAGTCTCCCCTGCCTTCAAGGTCATGACATGGCCAAAAGTTTTCTCAGTGTCTATAATAGCTGTCTTTTTATGGGGAGGATATAGGGCCCATATCATTAATGAATTTTCATTATTATATTTGGTGCCCATATATACTTCAGTGACACCTTCTGGAGTGAGCTTGTATTTATCATCCGTATTATGCAGAAAACTATCAAATACTAGAGCAAAATTCAAATCAAGGCCAAGAAAGATCATCACCCCTACTTCTTTGAGCATCTATCTACCCTTACTAGGGGTCATATCTTGCAATTCATTATCCACTGTGGCCTTCAACATATCAAGTAATGTCTCTCATTGTTGGCAGAGACATCATCAATTGAATCTCTGATTTCTTTCCCCTTGCATTTATATAAAAATGATTTGAATTCTTTAGAATGAATAAATTTATCATCAAAAATAAAAGAATCATATGCTATTTGTCTTGGGTCTTCATCAGTAGACCCCTCATCATGTGCTATGACAGGAGACTGATATTGTTGCATCTTTCTTTTGGACATTTTTATTGTCTATTGTTGTGGTTCCTCTTACCCTATAGGTTCTTCATCACCAGAAGATAACACGTCAATTTCTGTAAGTTGTTTCTTCTTATCTAGATCCCTGTTATATTTTTCAACCACCAACTCAACCTTAGTTTCCTCCAAATTCCTAATGACATCATCATGTGAATAGAGGACATGTGTGTGCCCACTAAGGTTTTGATTTCTCCGAGCAAGGTCAATAAAACCCTCAGGATCAAACCCCTTTCTTACCTCAGCACACCTCATATTATAGTACATTAGTTTATCCAAAATGAGATTATAACCTTCCTTGGATACCACAGTGAAATCTCCAAAACACAAAGTACTAGGCATAAAAGACTGTTTATCATGGGAGCTCAAATGCACCACATTAGAACAATGCATTTGCCTAACTATTTCTAGGTAGGAAATTATGTCAGGGATAGTCTTAGGCAAGATAAAGGGAGTGTCCTCAAAACCATACACCCTAACCATGGTAGCATCCTCAAAATAGTACCAATCTCCTCAGTTGTGAGTAACAGTAGGAGGACCACCAAAATCTTTTGGTCTAAGGAACCTCTTTATTTCATTTGAGATTGAGTACTCACAGGGATGACTAAAATATCTATATAACACTTTCACACAATGCTCTTCAAATTGCACATAGCTAGAATGGGCATATCTACTATCCCATATTTTGGTCCATGTGTACAGGTGACTTCTGCGCCTTTTGGTCTACTGGAACAACTTTGAATTCATTTGGCCATAACCCCACTTCCTGGCCATAATAGAGCACCATGTGCATGAGAAGCGAGTAATGTTCAAAGGAAACTGATGGGGCATTATTCTTTATTGCAGCTAGACCAGAGTCAATTCTATCAAAAATATAGGCAACATAATAAAATTGCCTGGCATTGTGGCACTGAATGTCAGTAGCTATGACCATCAGAGGAATTGTCATAAAATCAGGGACCTCTGATCCTAGGACCTGGCCCACAGAGTAGTAGGTGTATTGTATGTAGGGTTCAAATATTGATACATGAAAAGGAGGACCATCATCCTCACTGAGAGGCACCAATTCCCCCTCTGCCCTAGGCCTATGAATAGGCAACCTCCATCCATTGTAAGTAGTATCCATTCTCCAGTATTCCTTTTCCAAATCCTCATAAACAATGGGGACAGTACATAAATCATTTAAGTCAAAAATTTCACAGATGGCATTTTTTGACAAGTGTATAATAGACTCACCTTGTGGGTTGCAGATAGCCTTAAGACTTGGGTTATACTGTTTAGCAAGAAGTTGGAGGAGTTCAACATTCAGAAACACATCAGGAACAACTAATTTACCCAAATTCAAATGCCATGGGTTTGACACTGGAAAATTCCTAATTCTTCTGTTGTAATGGAATTTGAAGAGCTCATAGCCTCTAATTGGAGTCCAAACATTCCCAAGGTATTTACACTTGTCTTCTAGTTTCTCCACTTCTGCCCTAAGTTGTGCAGACCCTTGAGCTTTGGGAGTTGATCCTGGTAGTTGATCAATCAAGTCTTGGTTCAGTTTTCTTTCTTTTGTTTTCTCTTCAGGGGTTTTGTCAATTTTCTATTTTTTAGGTTTACTTGTATCAGCTTGTGATTTTCTACCCTTTCCTTTCCCTGGAGTCTCCATTTACAATCCTTGACAGAAAAATTCAAATTACAAGCTATAGCACAAAAGTTTGTATGTATGTACCTATTATCGGTGGCTTTGATCGAATTCCCCTATTTTCTGCTTCAAGTCTCCACTTGTAGGCTTTTCTCAAACAATTCTATCGAGTTTAATTGTAATGATTTTGAATGTTATCTGAGAGGATTTCTTCACTATCTGCAATTAATTGTTTGAGCATTTCAATTTTCTTGATCATTGTGAAATGTCACATCGTCATAACTTCTCTCATCGGCATGATTTTCATAATATCTGAGCAATTTTAATATCTTCTTATGGCGCAAACATTTATTCATGGATCAATCGCTGTAACACTTCAATTGTCTCCTCGACGTCATATTTCATTTGTAAATTTGTATCAGCAAGATATCTCCAAGCTTTACCCGATGCAAAAGTGGGTGTGGTTATCATCAACCTGACTTTCCTCATTGTTGTGTGATTAATATTCTTCCCCGATCTCTCAAGTGTTACTGATATGACTATCGGTGAGAGTCCTGTCGATGAACGTGGTCATCATTGTTGTCAAGATAAGATAAACCATCAGGATAACTTATTTCAAGTTACCCGATCATTGTTGTTTCCCCGATAGCCTTCCTTTACACTCTTCATCGAAGAGATCTTCATGATATGTCACCGACACCTTTATCGTTGTGACCATTAGTTCAGTAAGACATATAAACTTTGTTCCAACTTGTTTAGCTTCACCGATGGTTTTTATTCTTCACACATATCAATGTGAGCTATGCCGAAACACTTTTCTTTAATCGCTGAGACTTTAGAATATCTGAGACTCATCAATCTTTCACTTCGATGTTCATCTCCTACTGATGACCACTAATTCCCTCCATTCCACTAGATGCTCGGTGAGAGTCCTACTGAACTCCACCATCGGTATGACTTATACTATCAGGAGGGCTTATAGAATATTACCCGATATTGTTTCCTTATACCAATCGGTATAACCATGCATTCTCCCTCCGATGAAAGATCATCGGTGCCACTTTCTTTATTGGTGTTCCCTGAAATCTTCTCCTCGATCAGTAATCTCACACCGATACTCATTTCAACTAGTTTTTTATGGATCAGTATAACTGCAATGATGTCTTGCCGATATTAGGAAATTTGAACCCTGTACATTATTTTGTGATAAAAGTTATAGGATTTTATGGGATATATCATTTTATTCTGATTTTGGGTGAAATATTTTTTGGCTTGGTCAGACATGAGTGGGTATAAAAATAGAAAAATTTTAAAATTTCCTATCCCAACACAATGCTAATGTGCAAGATGCCCTCTCCATGCTAGCTTTCATTTTCAGTCAGGATGAAGATGCAAACGTATATGACTGGCAATTAGCAGCCATCTTCAAACTCAAAATAGTAGACAAGTCTGTTGGGTATAGATTTGACTTCTCAAAGCATATCTCCTAGGCCATCAGTGAGCAGCTATCCAATTTCTCTGAAGTGCAGACTTTCAGGTACTCGGCCTATCTTTTCAATTTAATCTCGTATCAAAATTATCAGCTCTTTCAGTGGTATATGCATCTACATATGTATGACCCTAAGGTAGGTAGCAGAAAAACCATTCCAATGTCAGCATGGACTCATGTCCTTTCAAACACTTCAAATCCCTATGAATTTGCCAAGTGTTTTGTGGCTCTTGTTTTTGAACAATTAGAATCCAAGATTGTTATGAATAGAATGACTAATAGCTTGATAGGCTTCCTAGTTAATTGCAAAGTTGCTTGTGACTATTTCTTTGGTACCTATTTTACAATCATTAGGCTTCATGGTTTTGCTGGTGACCCTATTTTTCTCCCAAAAGTTTTAACTCCTAGAGTCATAGCCTTGGAAGTGGGCCGCTAGTTGTCCATAATTGATAATAATTTTGATAACAAGAAGAGGAAGAAGTTCTATGATATTCCTTGGAGTAAGGAGTTTAAGATAAAGAAAAGAGAAACTAAAAATTTCTTGCTAAGAAAACTGGCAGTCTATGGTTTTGTAATAGTTCAGGATAAATAGAACTATGATCTGGACAGTTTCTTGGCATCCTAGATAGTGAGTAACAAAGTCTCCACTAGTTTCATTTATGAGAGTCAGCATTTCTGGGAATAGAGGAGGTCACCATAGCAAGATACTCCAGAGTTCTATGTAGAGATCAGTGACCTACCTAATGAAGGCCCCAATCTGTAGGAAACTTTCTACACTCGTCAGCAAGAGTATGATCCCAAGAGGCTCATGGCACATGGTTTGAGGCTGACACTCAAGAATAAAGACTGGAGTAGTGAAAAGATAGTGTCCTACTAGAAGTATAGGCAAGAAATTACTAAGTTCACCCACACTTTTGGGGGAGTTCCGATAGATGAGCAATGGGAGAGGCTATGGGATGACTATCATATGACTCTTGTATCAAGCCTAGACACCGTAATCTTCTGGGCCACTCAAAAGAGTTGGAAGAGATAGAGGAAATAGAGGAAATAGAGAAAGCAACATAACAAGATCCTTGGCCTCAACCTCTCAGTGTTATCAAAAAGTAGAAAGTTGTACAATCGTCATCTCATGAGACCCATATAGTTTCGACATCGAGGGGTCTTGGAGCGGTAATTTCTCAACAAACATTTGTGTCAATAGAAGAAGCAGAAGAGGAAGAAGACCCTGAAGACACAGTTTGAAGGCCCCTGAAAAGAAGGTGCAAGCTCATGTCACAAAAGGAAACTGAAGGTGATGTCTTGGTGGCCCTGCAACAACAAGTTCTAACAACTACAGCATCAGTCTAGGTAAGTATTCCTCCTCCTGTTTCTCCTTCTTCATCTTCTTCATTAGTAGGGGTGGCAACCCAATTTACCTAGTCTTCCATGCCTCTTGCCACCTCAGTTGTGCCTTTACAATCTTTTGTTCCTACTACTAGTTCACCAAACTTAACATCATCGCAGGCCATTTCATTGCCTTTGTTTTCCCCATCCATGCCCAAGAGGGATTTTCCTTAGATAGACCCCAGCCAACAAATGACAACCATCCCATATGGCCTACCACAGGGTTAACCCTTTGCTAGAGGATTCATTGCCTCCCCACCTTCCTTTTAAACACAAGCAAACACTGCTAGGAAAGCAAGGGAAGCTAGAAGAGAGACAAAAAAGATGAAAGAAAGTAAAAGCCCTGCTACCCCTCATATGAAGTCAATCTTTGATCCCATCCAACAATCCCTGACTATCACTCACTTGACCCCCAATGTAGTCAAGCCTATTGAATAGATGAAGCCAGAGGATTATGCCATGAATGCAATGGCTATGGACTTAGCCCACTTTAGGCCCTAAGATAAAATTGAATTAATGAATGAGACTTCTACAGTAGTCACACCTGATTATCTCAAAGCAACAAAAATGCTGTAAAAGTTGGAAATAGATTTGGTGAAGGAAAAAGCTACAATTGATAGCCTTTCTGTAGAGATTAAGGCCAAAAATCAAGAAATTGACACTCTGAATAAGGATTTGTTGTCTACTGTGTCTCTAGAAGTGTACCAAATGGTACAAACTCAAGCTGCCAACTTTCAAACTAAAGTGACATAGGCAAAGGCCATCATAAACACACTGAAGTATGAAAAGGCCCTTGCTAAGAAGAAATACTAAGATAAGTCACAAGCGATGTCTCAGTTGTAGCAAATCCTACTAAAAGAGCATAATCAAATTGGTGCCTATGAAGCTCAATTCATGGCTGAGCAAGAGAAAACTAAGCAATTGACCATTGAGCTAAGTAAGAGGCCTCATAATACTAGAGTATTAGAGATGGTCAAGGAACTATGGATCTCTAAGGAGGTTTCACAGCTTAAGCCTGCCCTCAGTTTTCTTCTTAAGGCTCAGCAGTTGTGTGAAAGGGTAGAGTCTTCAGTGGAAGCTATTTTATCCGTTGTTTCTTTGAGAGTTTCAGACTCCCATCTTTTGTTACAAAAATTTTATGATGCAACTGATGAAGCTTTGCTAGCGGCAGGGGTGAGCGACAGAATGACTGCAGCTAAAAAAGTGGATGAAGTTCTTAGTTGCAATGAGGCCGCGACAAATGCAAGACACTTCTGGATAGTTTGAAGGAAGGAGTCAAATGTATGAAAGGGAACATTGAGAAGCTGGTATAGATGGGACTCCCATCTCCTTTCCCAAATGATAGCACAGTCTTAATGACTGACCTGATCAAGGTACTCCTGTTGTTGAAGAAAAATGACCAAACTATTTTTTAAAGTCTGAGTGATTCATAAAGTGTGCAGGAGGTGGAATCAGTTCTCATTCCCATGAACCAGCTTGAGTTTCAGTTGCATTTGGTGGTGCAAAATCTCCAGTCCTTTTCTCATAAGGACATTATCAATTTGGATCTTCCTTTCCAGGTGTTATAGAAGAGACAGGGCTTGTTAGACTTAGAGTGGTCTGGGTATCAAGTCGCTTTGCAGAAGTTGTAATTTTCTGGGTTGTGGCAATGCAATTTTTAAATTTTTGATCTTTTGTATACTTTCAGGGTTCTTTCTATGCAGGCATAGATTCCTGAGTGAGTCGCCAAGAACTGTAGAGTTGAAACTCTACATTTTGTTGCATCAATTCATGGTGGCAAGATACTTATATATATTATCGACTTGATAGTCTATTTTGTGTTGCAAGTCATAGCCCGTGTGGAATCACCATGTGTCACACAATGGGATTTTGAAGAAACAAAGGTTTACAAAAGTTGCGCGAATGCTCCATGTGGTGTGGTAATCAAAAGAATCTGGCACAGTATCTAGTTGCAGCAGAAAGTGCCAAATATCTTCTTCCCAATCTACAGGCTTTGAGAGTCACAGGGTGTGCCACGTGTTCGTGTCGCATTCCTTTCCCTTTTCATTTCATAAAGTTTCTAAGTTATACAGAGTGTGCCATGTGTCGCGATGGTGAGAAAGAGAAAACTTTTGATAAATAAGCTCAGATGTATGTAGAGTTTGTCACGTGTCTCTTTTCACAATATATTAAAGTGTCTAAGTATAAATATGATGGGCCCATGATATTAAGATTTATTTTGTAAGAGTAGTGGAATGTGCCACGTGTAGCAACCACGAGTGTTTGAAGAAAAGAAACAAAACAGCTTAGAGGAAACGGCATCCTGCCGCGTGTCCCAATTTGAAGCTAGCGGGTGTTGCCACATATCTTGAGCATCAGTTAAAATAAAGGGAAGCCAAAGGCACCAAGTGTCAATATGGCACACATTCAAAGAAATATGAGAGGAGCCAACGATAAGTGCAGAGCGCCACATAGCAACTTTTGAACCACTTGGAAGCCCGCGGAAGAGTCCATTTATCCTAATGATATCAGTAGTTATAGGGCTGTGTGTTCAACACCAGTCAACCAATCAAAATGCAAGGATGATGCATATACAGATTCATAAAGATTTCCTATGTGTGACCAGTTCCAATTTAGTTTTGTAGGCTGTTGAGAACCTTAATGGCCATCAGTGTCTCATGCCCCATCTTTTTGCTATAAATATAGGAATTCTGTAACTAATCGAGATATATACATATCAAGATAGAAGAATATACACATGAAAAGAGATTTTGTAGTGTGATTGGAATATATTATTTTACTTCTGCAGTTGTTTCAGAAAGAGAAGCATCATAGATCTATGCATATTATGTGCCTTATGTATTCTGCTGAATCAATCAATGAAAAACCTTCATTCTGTGCTATTTGGTGATATTTTTCTATCTTTATTGCACATTCTTTGAGTTCAGCCTCTGAGTTTAGATTTGTCTATAAGCAGTTTATATTAATCATGCTCATTGCTCTTTAATATAGTAGAAATCATAAAGATTTAGTCACTGTGCCGATTATAGAATCAAATATAAGTCCGGCGTATCGCCTTAGAAGTTATTTCATGATGTATTTGTAATCTTGTTTTTTCTTATCCCTTTCCCAAAACCTCATTGAATAGAAGAGCCAACTTCTATAAAATCTAGAAGTTATTCTAAGAGTCATCCCACATTCTCAGAATCTCCCATGTTGGTGATGGATTAAACCCACAAATTTACGCATCAACACTAAGATAGAGATCTTATGTGTTGAAAGAATAACTGATGGCACTGACATTAGTCCTAAATGCGTGACTACAGAGACTAAATGCA
This sequence comes from Cunninghamia lanceolata, assembly GCA_027924645.1. Classification (NCBI taxonomy): domain Eukaryota; kingdom Viridiplantae; phylum Streptophyta; class Pinopsida; order Cupressales; family Cupressaceae; genus Cunninghamia; species Cunninghamia lanceolata. The sequence continues at coordinate 19,716,842 of BSBN01000391.1, forward strand.
CTAAAGTGACTTGCATGATAGAATCTTCCAAAAAAACTCACAAAAAGGATTAGTTTCAAGGACAGGGCTCCCAAAGGGCTTGCGAAATGAAAATGAAAAAGATTAAAAATACCCAAATACATGGAAAGAACTCAAAATGACAAGATTTATACCTTCCAAAGTCTTCAATCTCCTTCACTTCTTGATAAGGTGGAGGAGAGATGCACCCAAGCCTCTCCTATCTTTACCCAAGTAGAGAATATGTGGATTGCTCACTAAATTCAACACAAATATGAACTCAATTGAAGGATTTGGCTAAGGATTTAGGAGAGATTTTGGCATGATAATGTTGCATAAAACTTGAGACAAAAATGGCTTAGGATGAGCTTGTATTTATAGGCATTTTGGAGGGGACTTGAGATGAATAGCTGAGATTCAAAGTTCAAATCCAATGGTGGAGATGAGGAGATGAGATGGAGGGCTAGATCTTAATCAAAAAAATTGAAGGGTTGTGATTATTTGTGAATTTTAAATTCACCTTGGGAAGGCTTTGTATTAATGAGGATTAGGACTTGTGAGGAAATAAAAATTAATTTCCTTGGGAGAAGGTGGAATTAAAATTTTGATTTTATTGGTGAATGGGATGACATGTGACACAAGTGTTTATTTGGCGTATACGTGTGTGAGCTCTTTGCATTTAAAAGAGCCCTAACATGAAAGAAGAAAGGTGAGGTGGAAGTTTCATGTGACTCCTTTGAATAAAAAGTAATTTTTTATTCAAAGGGTGTGGGGAGATGGGTTAATCAAGGTTTGACCCACTTAATCAAGTGTTTAACTTAATTAATGTGGCTCTAGGAAATTAGTGAGGGGGTTAATGAGAGATTAAAATTAATTAAATAAGAATTTATTTAATTAATTTAGGTCCAAGGGCTATGTAGGTTAGAGTAGCTAATTAAATAATTGGTATTTATTTAATTAGACTAGGTTTAGGTCATAGGCTAGAGGAGATTATTTAAATAAGCATGTTTTATTTAATTAATCTTGGTTTAGGAAACGAGGGGAATTAATCAAATAAATATTTAGTGTTATGGAGTAAAAAGTGGACACATGCCTTTTTGCCTCCTAGTTTAGCTCCTAGGTCCTATGTTAACACTCTACAAGAAAAATATTCATCTTGATGAGAAATCCCCTAAAACCCATGTCAAATCGGAACTAGGAGCCCATTTAATACTTAGGTCTTGACCAAAAAGGCACCCGTGCTCAAGTCCACCCTAATTGGTCGAGGTAAAATTTAAAGGATGTTGACATAGGACTTTTAAATGGGTCCTTCCTTGTCGGCTCTTTCAATTAATTTGTGAATGTTTAATAGGATAACATATATAAACAAGTGTTTGAATTCATTTTCTAAGAAGTTGATGATAGCAAGGTTATGATATTGAGCAAAGACTATTCAAGGCATTCATTGTGTTATTGTTTGCATATTTGGAATCATCATCAACATCCTTATGAGTTGAAGAATCTTCATCTTCTTAAGGACTTCACCTCCAAGGTGACATTATCATTATGTTTGAATCATTTCATCATCATTTGGATTATCTTTAGCCTATGTTCTACAAAGACATGCTCTCTCTAACAACAGTGTTGGGAAAGCTTGAATGCTAACCCAAGATTTGACTGAGACAAATTCCTAAACACCACAACCCCCAAACCCTTTTTCTTCTTGTGTGCAAGTTACAAGTGCAAGGATTGAAGAATTGAAGGTACAAGGAGGTTGTTCAAGGGATAGAGTTTCAAGATTTGAAAATAGAGTTTAGAAATTCCTCTGTAGCAGACTTAGGCACTAGCACTAGCATCCACCAACTAAATCAAACATTGGATATAGCATCAGGGCATCATTTATGATATTTTTCCAGTCTTGAGCTTCCAGAGATCGAGACTTTCTAGACTCAGGCGCTAGCACCGGAGTCTTCCGACATTTTAGCTTCCATGAAATAGGTTATGACATCTCACTGGTCATCCTAGTACTTTCAAATCCTAGCTTTCCATTGTTGTTTTTCTGTTATAAGTTGATTATCTCAATTCTAGGGTTTAGTGCATTGATTAGCCTAGGGTTTGATAAAAAAGCTTGGTTAAATCATATCTTTCCATAGCAAACAAGAGAACAAAATTAGTAGTTGAGTCCTCTTCTATCTTGTAGTTACTTAGCTTGGTTTTATCCTTGAATGTTATAGTGAAAGAGGGTTTGATCTAGTGAAATTACATGCTTGCATTCATCTCTCTTTTAACATATAACATTTAGAATATTTATTTAATGATGAATGATGTTGTAAGGTTTAGTAATGAATTAAATGAATTAATCCATTACTAGGGATGAATTTGGGATGAATGGCTAAGGGTGAATGGTTAGGGATGGCTTTAGGATTAATTAATTAAATAATTTTGATTTTATTTAATTAATTGGTGAAAGGGGTAGTTGGTAGTGTAATTGATGCGGGAAAGTGGCTTGTGGGATCAAGACATTTTCCGGTGTCTTCATATTCCACCTAAATGGGATATGGACTTCCACATTGATCTTATTCTAGGAGTAGATCCCATATCACATATTCCATACCATATGACCACTCAAGAGCTCAATGAGATTTGATTATAGGTAGAGGAATTGTTAGAGAAGGGGCACATTCATCCTAGTGTATCCCCGTGGGGTGAACCTATTATCTTTATGGAAATGAAGAACAAATCTCTTCATTTCTATATTGACTATTAATAGTTGAATAAGGTGATAGTTAGAAACTAATATCCTTTGTCGAGGATCAATGATTTGTTTGATCAAATTAAGGGAGATAGAATGTTCTTGAAGATTGATTTAAAATTTTAATACCATCATATTTTTATCCACAAGGCTGAAATTCATCAGAGTGCATTTCATACTCATTTTGGGCACTACGAGTTCACTATAGTCCCATTTTGGTTGATGAATGCTCCCTCTATGTTTATGATTTTGATGAATGACATATTTTTACTTACCTTGACTAGTTTTTCCTTGTGATTCTTGATGACATGTTGATCTTTTCAAGGATAGTGGAAAAACATGAGATCCACTTATGCTAGGCTCTTCAGTGTTTGCATGATAACCAACTTTTTGGTAACTTTGCAAAGTGTGAATTCTTCTAGTCAGAGGTGAAGTACGTGGGTCATTTTATATCTAGTGAGAGTGTCTTAGTTGATTCCTCAAAGATTCAGGCCATTTTGGATTGGCCAATACCCACAAATGTCTCATAGGTTCATAGTTTCATGGGATTAGTAGGTTATTACCACCAATATGTCATGGAATTTTTTATATTTGCACATCTGATCACTTCCCTTTAAATAAAAGAGAATAAGTTTTTTTATAAAGATTAATGTGAGAGAGCCTTTAGGAGTCTCAAAGAGAAGATGAATACTACACCAATTGTTTTAGTGCTAGATCCTACAACAGATCTTGTGGTTTACACAGTTGCATCATTAGATGGTTTACGGATAGTCTTTATGTAGGAGGGTTGAGTGATTTCTTATGAGTCATCAAAGCTCAAGGATCATGAGCTAAACTACCCCACCCACAATTTAGAGTTGGAATATTTCATCCATGCACTTATGCAATGGAGATATTTTCTTTTGGGCCATCAATTTGAACTTGATACTGGTCATCACAACTTACAATACATCTTCATGCAGTTGAACTTAAACACTGGCCAACATCAAAGGATTGATTTTTTGTGAGTATGACTTTGGTGTTCAATATATCAAGAGAAAGGAGAATGTGGTCATTAATGCTTTAAGTAAGAGGCAATATGTGGTCTTAATTGTGTCCCTGAGCACAGATATGTGAGGGCGCATTTTGGAAAACCTTCCAAAGGATCCATGGTATCAAGAGGTTAGAGCTGAGATAGAGTCTCAGAGGGCCCTTATGGGCAAGTTTTCTAGATATTCTTTAGAGATTTTTGGACAATTACAGCATCTTGGTCTTATTTATGCCCCAAATTTTGGGTATCTTTGTATGGTTATGTTGTCTGAAGTCTATCATGCTCCTAACATGGTGAACCCTAGTATGAATAAGATGCATGTTGAGCTTTGTTGGTTATTTCATTGGGAAGGAATGAGGTGCGATGTTGCTAATTTTGTTGCTAAGTCCCTTGAGTGTTAAAGAGTGAATGAGAAACATTAGCATTTGTTAGGTCTCTTATAGCTACATGATGTTCCTAAATGCAAATGGGACATGATTTCTATAGATTTTATTGTTGGTTTGCCTATCTTCCTGTCATCATGATTCCATCATGGTGATACTAGACAAGTTGGCTAAGGTTTCCCATTTGTCACCTATGAGGGCATCCTATAGTGTTGTGTTTGTGGCACATACCTTTATGGAGGATATTCTATGCTTACATGGAGTGCCTTGTAGGATCATATCAAACCATGTTCCCATTTTCTCCTCATTGTTGTGGAAATCCTTGTAGTATGCATTAGGTGCTCAACTTAATTTTAGCTCCCCTACCACCCTGAGATAGATGGTCAGGTAGAAAGGGTGAACTAGGTGTTAGAGGATATGTTTCATATGTACATCATGGATGAGTAGTCTAGATGGGAGGACTATTTATACCTTGTTAAGTTTTCTTATAATAATCGGTACCATAGTTCTCTTGGTATGTCACTATTATAGGCCTTGTATGGACATCTATGTCAGACTCCTTTGAGTTTGGACAAGCTTGAGGATCAAGTTGTTCTTGGTCCTCATATGATTGGATCATGTATTTGACTAGCCAATATAGATAGAAGAAGTATGTGATGAAAGAGATTGGATCGACCCTTCTTAATTGATGGTCATGTATTTCTAAGAGGGCAATCACACAAGAGCCCAATTTGTTATAAAAAATGTTCTAAGCTCACACCATGTTTTGTTTAGCCTTTTGGGATCCTTGAGAGGATTGGTTCCATCACTTATAAGTTTTTCTTGCCACCTAGTTTCTCATACATCCATGATGTGTTTCATGTTTCTATTCTTAGAAGGTATATTTTAGATGTGACACGTGTCCTTGATTGGGGTTCCTTGCAAGTCAAGGAGGGTGAGAAACTTCCTTTAGTGCCTATCCGTATATTGTAGCATCAAAGGTTGGCACTTTAAGGTCAAGAGGTGGATTAGGTAAGAGTCTAGGGGGGCCCACTAGATGATTCTATAGCTACTTGGGAGGATGCCACGTAGAAAAGGATTCTTTATCCTCACTTTTTTTGAGGATTCCAAGAGTAATCCTAGTTTTAGGGGAGAGGATGTAATGCCTCTGGCACTTATGCCTTGTCATTTGCTGATTTTTTTGTTTGTATCTACTATGATTATTAGTGACGATGTTTTATTATACCATCAATGTGTTCTTGATGGGGTTTTATCTTAGAATCTAGACATTTGACTATGGATACATATGTTATGACTTTATACATTAGACTTTCAATGTTTCTATCTCACTAATTTTGTTATACATGAAATAGGTGTGATTATTATATTAGGATTAGTATTCTATAGTATTGTTGGTTATTACATCTCTATGATAGGGTAATATTCATTGTTAATGATTTCCACTAGATGTGATGCTTAGTTGATTCATATGATATTATGCCACATTGGGTGTTTATGCTTTGTTTAAACTATTTTATATGGTGTAGGTATACTTGATGTTTCACTTGAGTGTGCAGGTAATAGGTTTCCCTAATGGTGGTTATATTTGATATGTTCACATTCTATGTAAATCTAGATCCAAATCAATGGTGATTCTAGAACCCACATGTTGTGTGCAAATATGTAAACTGAATGGTCATTTATGTGTATTTATTCTATTCAGTCTCATTGCATTTTATTTATTGTAAAATGTGTGTTTATCATGTTCAAGAAATATTTGATGCTTCATAGAGATAGAGAGAATAATTGCTAGTGAGTTACAATTCTAGCTAATCAATATCTTGTATTGTGTTATTGGAAATATATTAACTCCACTTTGTGATTGGGTAAAATAAATTATTAGTTATTTAAGGGAAAATAATAATACTTATTGTTTTAAGTTATAAATTTTCTTTTATTCTTATTTCTCAAAGATTTTATAAGAATATAAAAAAAAGAAATTAAAATGGGGAAAAAGGAGCTTTTGAGAGTATAAAAGGGAAATTGACTTGCATTTTTCATTTCACTTTCAAAATTCTTGCTCAAATCCTCTTCTTTCTCCTTGGGAAAATAATTAGGAAAGGATTGAAAGGAATAATCTTGTGTTTTTCTTAGAGTGGATTTTTGCTTGGCAAAGATTGTGTGTAGCCAAGGATTATGGAGGAAACTCTTCTTCAAGAACATCCTCTCATTGCTTAAGCCTATATTGGGAAGGTATCAAATGTTAGTGTGAATAGGGATATTTCCTATCTAGTTTCCCTTGTTGTGAGAATAATTCATATTATTTAACTATTTATTAGTTAAATCTCTCACATAATTCACATGTTAAGTTGACTTAGTGAGTCTTCTAGATGTTTCTAGTTGTCCAGTTGTTGCCAGTTGTTGATAGTTGTCTAGTAGTTGTTTTATCCTACACATGTGCTATAGTTGTCACATGTCATAGGATTAAGACACTTGTCACATGACTACAACATCTTAGATTTCATCCTTTCCTTTATAAGAAAAGCTCTTCATGTCCATTGTAACATAAGATGAACAATTATGCATTCATTGATAAAATAGAATTATTCTCTCATTGTCTCTCTTGTGCTTTCATGAAGTCCTAGATCTTGGGTGGCTCCTATCTAGCCAACTCTTACATGGTATCAGAGCTCTCTAGGTAGAATCTCTTCTTGTTAGCCAAAATTTGGGAGATTTGAATGCAAATTCATGGTGGATCTTGCTAGTTGAGTATGCTCTTCTCTTGCATCGAATGATGACCTGGAGAATCAAAAAGACTTGATGGAAATACCAAATTTGTGAGCATTTCCTCTTTGTGCCTTATATTGTAGGTTTATTTTGGAGTGTGTTACTATAAATCTAAGCACACCATTGTGTTCAGGAGGTTCAAGATAGTCAAAATCACCTTTTGTTTCATCCAGATCGGACGCAGGAGACCAAATCTATGAGGTTTTTAATTTGGGGAGTGTTTACCTAATCTGGGAGGTAGCTACAATTTCAAAGTAGTTTAGGCAAAATCAGACCCTGCCATATGCTCAAGATGCCCAAAAAACCTATAGATCGACTGTCAAATTGCCCAAATCAAACAAAGTTGGAACAAAAGGCAAAAAAAATTTGCAAATTGGTTGTACAAAATATACTGCAGAATATTCTGTAAGCCTCATTGCTTGCGCAGGAAAAATCATAGGCCTAGCATCACCAGTCATAGGCAGTTAAAAAAAATGTAGTGACAAGTAAAAAAACAAACCACCGGCGATTTTCTAGAGAATATTCCCCCTTCATCGGTCCTTAAACCAACAGCTTTGGCCTATTTTCAAGGTGGTTTCACTGTACGACCAGTGGTTTCACTATACGACCAATGGTTTCAAACCCCAACCAAGCAGTTTGATGGTTTTAGCAGCCAACATAGGCAGTTTTAGCCTTAAAAATGGTAGTTTTGGCATATGAATAGGTGGTTTTCACTTCCACATGTGGCGGTTTTCTCAGCAAGGTGGTGTTTCTGTGCAAACCAACAGTTTTTTTCCTCAGACTGGTGGTTTTTAGATTTAGAAGGAGTATTCTAGCCATAGGAGCATATTCTGACTATTGACATCATCACTGCATCAGTAGTGACATCAACAACAGGCCCCCCATTGGCCCCCTTCTAGCCCTAATAGGAATTTTTTTTTAGGAGCCATAACTTTTTGCCACGATATCAAAAATTGTCAAATAAGATATTGTCAAAAAGTTGGTTCTGAGCACTTTGTAGTGGTGTAGGTATTTTTTTGAGATTTTTCTACAAGTATCTGATATAGCTATTTGAAGCCAGGTCTTGCATTTTTCACTCCTGAGCTCACAACTTTCGCCCACTTAATCAAAATTTTAACTTTTTACAGGCATTGGAAAGGTATTTATGTACTCTACAATTATGTCCATGCCATTTTTCTAGATTTTTCTTTAGACATCGTATTTTAAATTTGAAGTACTTTGGGTACATATCACTCATTGATTGGAAAAAGTGTTGAAATTGGTGGTTGTTTTGGTTTTAGGGGCCTTCAATTACAATGTTGATTAATTTTGTGCTTTGATATAGTTGTTTGTGCTCTTCTTTTCCTCTACATAATGGATAAATCAAGGGTTCCATTGTTAACACCTTATAACTATGCAACTTGGAGTCAACATGCATGGAATGCCCTAATGGATCTTGGACATTCTTTATATGTTGAAATCAAGATACTTGAACCTACAAATGATAAGGAAAAGATAAAATGCATGATTAAGCATACTAAAGCTCTTGGATGCCTTCGTAGTTTCATTTCCCTAGATCTCTTATTTCAAATTGAGGCATGTACAAATTCACATGATACTTGGGATAAGTTGAAAACATTGTATGGTACAACAAATGAAGTTAAAGGCTATCAAATTGATAATGAATTGATGAGCCTTGATCCTAAGAACTTGTTGTGCCTTGCACACACGCCCCATTCAAAGAATGGAGACCCCCTTTTTTGATTTGGCTAGAGTCATTTGATCTTTTGATCTCCTAAGTGATTATGTGGTCAAAGTGCATTTTCACCTTGATGGGAAGATGATATTGAAAATTACTTCAAGAATTTGCTAGAATAGATCCTTGTTTTCCCTTTGAGGGCCTTGAAATGGCATTTTGCGCTGAATTGACCTTCAACCGACCTTTGCGCTGATTTCCTGCCTATCTAACCTAGCGCTAAAATCTCATCGCTCTGACCTTAGCGCTAAATCCTTGTCTAACTGACCTAGCGATAAGTCATTGCATCTACCTTTTGTGCTAAGAGTTACCCTGTCTGACTTGCGTTGAAAACAATGACCACCGACTTAGTCAGACAGCCCCGAAAGGCCGCAAGTCAGATAAACCAAAATCTCTGCAAGAATGAGTAAATTGAACTTCAGGCTCAGCGCTAAATTTTCTCCCGACCAACTAGGTCCAACACACTCAAATTTCCTACCAAGTCTGATATTGTCCAAATCTGCGCAAACCCTAAAATTTGCAGACCGTATGCCTACGCATTAATGGCGGATTTAGCCAAGGTTAAATAGGAAATTAGTGAGTTTTAAGTCATTTTTCAATACGTTTTGGATGAAATTTTGGAGCTGCGTTCACACTCCACCGATTTGCCTGAGCTCGAACCCACAACCTCCTGCTCAGACCAAAGCCACGCCATCGCTCTCGCTAGGTAGGGGTTTAGCCCTAGTTTTTAAGCTCTCATTCCAAACATTTAGGGTTTTTAATTTGAACGATGGGTTTTGTAAGGAAATAACGTTAAATTTGCATTCTTCAACTAGGGTTTCCATGAAAACCATGGAATTTACTGTTGAAAAACCCTAGTTTTAACTAAATGTGAAATTGAAGGAGTCGCTATGTGTTAGAAATTTGAAAAGTTAGGGAATTTTGCCCTTCAAAACCCTTGTCTCATTCGGGCACTAAAATGAACTCCGACTGACCTGTAAGTCAAACCCTCATTAGTCAGTCGAACACCTTGAAAACCCGCACCGAGTGTTTAGTACCCTTTTGCGCTAAAATCAACCTCATCTGACCAATGTACCCAAAATGCCTTTCTCTGACTTGGTCGGATGATTTCAAAAGCCCCACAAGCTCTAAAAGCTCCTTTTGCGCTGAAAAGACCTTGGTCCGACCTTGCACTAAAAGATCGGGTCTCCGACCTGGTCGGATGACCCAAATTTCCCCACAAGGTCGGTACTATCTGAAAACCCCGCTGGGAGCCTACCTCAACTTAAGCGCTAAATCTTACCTCATCTGACCTGTGCTATAATGCCCTCCAACCGACTTAGTCAGACACCTCCAAATTTTGCGCAAGTCAGACCTTGCCAAAAATCGCACAAAAATTCAAAAGCATGAAAGAAAGCAAAACACAAGGTCGGACCTACCCGATTTCCCCGCCAAGGTCAGATGACCCCAAATTTAGCACTTCTCCTTTTGAGGGTCAAACAACCCTCAAATTAGCACAAAACCTTGCAAATGACTGAATTTCTTGAAATTTTCAAAGGGAAAATTGTTCAAAATGATGAAATTAATGTTGTAATGTTTTAATAATGGTAATTTTCATGAAATTCTTCCTGCGACATTGAGTATTTGATTGCATGCAGTGTTCTTTCAATTAGACTTAGATTTCCTTCAAATGCATGTTAGCAAGAAATGGCAGATTTACATTAATTTATCTGAAACTTAGGAGTATGTTAGGAATTTCCTAAAGGTATCAATCTTATAAGGTTTGGTCATGCAGACTAAATGACTGCTCGGGCTCAAGCAATGAAGTATGAATTCAAAGGGATCCCTCTGGAAACCAAGATCCACTCTGAATGGAGTAATGTCAGGGACACAGACCTAGGTCATATAGACCTAGATGACTTCAGACTCAAAATCTTTGGTCCAAGCCCAACCCCCAGAGCTAAAATACTTCAAGATAGTGGACTTGGACAGGCTACTACATTTCCCACTTCAATTCAATGTGCAGAGTTGATAGGCACATATGCAGATAGATATGATGTTATGACCAGACAAATTCAGATTGCAAATGGGGATGTCTTGGCTGACTTGACCCCTCCTTCTCTAGCAGAAATGTTGGACATCCCCTGGCACAAAGTTATGACCATGCCAGACAAACAGGAATCAAAGGCAACATATAATAAGGATGTAGAGGGACGTAAGAAGTACATAAATGACCAATGGGTTAAAAGCAGGAAATCTGCTCTGATCAGGCTCCCTAGAGTACTTTACAGAAGTGATTTCCATGATGAAATCGGGGACATAGTAACCCTTCTGAACAAAATCTACGGGTTACCAACTGCCTCTACCTTTGAGGATTGAATGTTTGTCATAATCTATGAGATATTGAAGGGAACTAACTTCCACTAGGTACAAGTCCTCAGTGACAATATCCATGAAGCCTTCAGCAACTTCAAAGAAAACAAATACTTCAGATGGACGTCCTATGTTGTCTATGTACTGGCAAGAATGAACCACTACGGCGGAATGTCTAAGGTTAGTGAGGTTGGAAATGATGAGAAGACTTAGGTTAAAGTGTATGAATGCTACACACAATTAACTTCATCCCAATCATTAATACATTTCAAAAGGATAAACGATGCATTCATGATGTATATAGCTAGAAAGTTGTAGGGCAATACAGCCTTCAGGATTTCCACTAAGGCCATGAATGAAATAACTAGATATGGCAAGTGGTATATCCAATTTGAGAAGTTTACATACATAAGGATACAAGGCTTCACTGGAATGGCATATAGACTCCCTCGATATCCAAATGATAAGACAGTGCTTCTAGAACTATCTAGGCAACTGATACCTTGTGTAGAGAAACTCAAGCACCTGCATAGGCCGAGTGTTCAATTTCCTATCAAATTCTGCAAAGGACTCTATGCATGCCCTTCTCTAGCATCAGCAAAACACTCGGATAAAGAACTTCAACTCTTGAATTTGCACTACTACAATGCAAGGGGTCATTTTGATCCAAACAAAGTAATGGAGAGATTTGTAAGCAAGAAGCTCTTTCACAAAGTGCACATTGAAGACTTTTGGGCCAATTGCCCTGATGACTATGAGGTTATGAAAAAGGCACATGCAAGGTTGCCCCTATATTTTATTAAGAAATTTCATACTATGGCAATGCCTGATCAATTACAAGATGATGAAAATATTATGGTCAAAGGACCATGGGAGGCACAATAGCATCAGCCTATCCCATTGCCAAATTGGGCTAACACAGAGGAGAGTTCCCTAGATGTGGTTATGAGGGAACCAATCAGATTAAGTAAGGCCTGGGTCAAAGCTCAAGTGGTTGTCCTGAATGGATAAGGAGTCGAGCTTACTTACACAGCAGTTGAATCAAATAGACTCCAGGAGAGAAAAGGATGAGCCCATTTAGGTCACAGATGAGGCAGAGCTAGCTGAGAAATAGAAATCAGATAGTGAAGAGCACACATCCTTGGCATAAAAGGCAAAGAAGATGAAGAAGCCATCTATGAAGTCTCCTCAGAAGAAAGACCAACCTCCTTCAGCAAGGGCCAGGACTTCCAAGAGAAAAGATATGCCAAGTGGGACTGGAGAAAGCTCCAAGGCTAAAAAGGTAAAAGTAAAGGGAGTAACAAGGAGGCTGCCACAACTAAAGATGATTCCAATCTTCCAACTGCCCAACCTCCTGCACAAGATATTAGCATTGTTGCCTCAACTCCTGCTGCTTCTACTATCACTTCTCCTTCCATCCCTCCTTCCTCTGCTGCATCTACCTCACCCATGACCTCAACCTCTATAATTTAAGAGACATCTTCTACCACCTCTCTTGCCTCTACTATCTCCATCACTTCTTCTCCACTGACAATTTCCTCTAGTGACTCTAGCAGTCCTATTTCCTCTGTTCTTCCCATTTCATGCCCTTCCACTACATCTACATCTTCTTCTCCTTTGCCATTACCTCCTATTTCCACCACCCTTTCCCCCCCCCTCTTTCCTTACCTTCACTATCCTTTTCTTCACCCCTTACCATTTCTTCTTCTTTATCACCCATCTTGACTAACCTTACACAGGTTAGTTTGCCTTCCCTAACCATCTCTTTTGCTGTCCCTATTTCACAAATGCCTGCGGATTCACTGGCAGTGCCTCTGCTACCCGAGATTGAAAAGGTGTGTGCAGAATTGGGGTTGAAAGAGCCTAAACCTACAATTGAGGAGGAAAAGGAGATATTATATGAGGATAGCTTCCATGAACCTTCAGTTGATGTGGAAATTATTGACATATCTGATAGTCCCCTTGGTAAAGATCCAACGGAGGAATTTTTGAAGATTGCGCAGGAGAATGTAGTGATGAATCTAAAGGATTTGGCACAAGAGGAAGAAAAGGAAGAAGAGAAAAGTCTGGAGAAGGATGAAGAACAAAAACAGTCCAAAGAATTGACTGTATCTGACAAAGATGGCACTTCTGAATTGAACAAATCTTCTGCTCCTGAGTAGTTGCAGAATAGAATGGCATATCCTGAACCGCAGGTAGAAGTAATGCAGCTTGACTTGAGTGCTATCTTGTCACAAGTCCATAAGCCTCAGAAGCAAAAAAGGGCGAAGATACAATCAAGGATAGCAGAAATAGCAATCCCACCAGCTGACATAGCAAGAGACCAAGTCAGGGCAGAAGATTATGTCATATCTACAGTTAATTTGGGTCCAACCACTCGTGCTCAAAGAGTGGATGATTTCAGAGGTTCAGTTACATCAATTTTGGAGCAACTAGACAAAGATGAAATGTCTAAGAAAGACTTGAAACAGCAAAATGAAGAACTGAGAGCATGTCTCCAATTTTTGATAAAACTAATAGATGCAGGAGGAGATATAAGGACAATACCTACTTTCCTATCCACTGATGAAATGGCTAAATTGGGTGAGGTAAGATCAAAGTCCCGAGGCACAAAAAATTGGTTGGTAAAGGTTTTTGAAATGGGATGTGAAGCCATAAGCGCCTCTGCTCAAGCCCACCAAAAAATGGTAGATTTGCACAAGAGATGGAAAGACCTGTGGGAAGAATGTGATTCTTTTGATGATTATTATTCCCATATGTACCCCCGAATAAAAGGTATTAGAGAATTGCCAGCTCAGACCTTAGTTACAGAGAACATTTTGACTAGGGATAAGCTACCAAAGGTTGTTGAATGGTATCAACAGCTACTTTTGAGAAAAGAGACCTTTGAGCATATAAAGGAAGCATACAAACTAGCTGATGAAGAATTGAGATCAGTTATATACGACATCAGTGACTCCTTAAGGGACTGTAGAGAAGAGTCCTATGATGATTATGCCCCATTTGATGTTGAAAAATGCAAAGACAAGTTGCACAAAATATTTTTTGAAGATGATAGGCTTAGCATGGAAGAACGTTTGGATAAGGCAAGTGACCTCAGGGCTGAGTTCAAAGCATTTCATAAAGCAGGACCAAAAATAGAGAGAATATATGGCAAATTCAGTCGGGAGCTAGAAGTGTTCAATTACAAAATACATCATTTAAAAGATCTAGACCCATCTGACATCAATCCTGTGTGCTCGATGCCTGGTTAACTTATCGCAACAAGCTGGCCAGCAAAGACAGTATTGACTTGGATAAGGAATCTTGATACTATTTTGAATATTCTAATAATATAATCCCATCACAATTGTAAATTGGCTGTATTTGGGCAGCATGTGACTCAATTTTGTCTTCTTTGTGCCTCTAAAAAGGGCTTTTCTACTAATATAATGAGTTGGCTAGTAAAAATGACTAGATTCAATGTATCTGGGGACTATTTTTTGTCTTTTTCATAAAGGACAAAATGTAATCCAAGAATTGATGTGAGCTATTATTGATGTAATCTGGACCATCGGTGTTGAGTAAATCTCCACCGTTCATTTGAAAACTAGGGTATGTTGCTTTTTATATAAAGGGCTGCCATTTCCACTATTTGTAAGAGAGATTTTGATGCCAAATTGTTGACTCTGTGCCATTTGAACTAGTACAAAGCAAATTTCTGTAGCATTTCTGAGAATTTGTACCTTGTGTTGATTCATTGTGGTTTTCATGGTTTGCTTCTTGCTCTCCCATAGTTAGGTTAGTTGCACTTTTATGATGTTAATGGTTTACTGAAGTATTTGATGAATATTCCAAGTCCATACTTTTAGTTGTTTGCTGATGGTAAATAGTTGTGTAAAGTTAGTCTAGGCTTATTGTTTGTGCTAAAGTTCAACTGCATCTCATAAGTTAAGTTGCGCCGTTTATTGGGTATTTGACAAATGAATGAAAATCTGTTTATTTCCATTGAAGATAGCACCATTTTCTGTAGCACTGTAACACCCATTTCAGTTTGGTAATTCAGAAAACTAGTTTAAAGTTTAGAATATTTGTCTACTGAAGGTAACTCTCGCATTGTGAATGTCACTTAGGATCTTTCTAAAACCCTAAACCTTTTACATTTTCTTTAAAAAACCACTTTTAGTCATTAGAATAGGAATTTTAGCAGCACTTTATTTTGTTTATTAGCTGAAAATCATAAAAGGATTTATGTGTACTTGCTGCCCCAAACCTGAAGATTTGTAGACTGCATGTAAGACCCCTTGTAGGCACAGCTAGAACATACCAACTGAGAGATTCCAAGTAAGCTAAGACCTAGCTGTATTATCCTTGGAGTAGTCTTACTTGGGGTAGGATACTTTTCAAGAGAGGTGTGAAACCAGCAATCACACCTGCGTTGCTGGGTGCTAAAACCACCATCAACAGAACTTTAGCAACATCTAGGATTACATAACTAAGGTTAATGATCTAAGAGCATAATGTAAAGCATGTGGTATTGAGAAAGGACATCCAATTGATCTACAATGTGTTGAATAAACTTGGTCCTAATTATGCAACTTTTGTTTCTAGCTTTCACACTCATAGGTTAATTGTGGGATATGCTTTCACTATGCCTTCATTTGCATCATTTTTTGAGATGTTAATGCATGAACAACAAAAGCTTCTTTCTATGGGTATTATTAAGCCATCACAAACTCATGCTTTGGTGGTTGCACAACCTAAGGAATAGAAAGTGTCAGGTTCTCTTGACAAGAAACAAAAGAAAGCTAAGAAAAATCTACAAATAGATCAAGCACAAAAATTACCTAAGCAGGAGAAGCCTACATGTGGTTACTGTAAGAAATCAGGGCATGATGAACATAATTATTTTAAGAAACAAATTGACATGTTAATGCTGTTAGATTTAGGATAGACAATTGAGAGGGGGGGTGAATCAGTTGTCCGAAACTTTCTTCCAGTTAATCACTTAGATCCTTTTCTTAATTCAGCAGCATAACAATAAATCAATCATGGAAACATAATACAACAATTCAAGAGCAGAAACACATTAACACATAAGACACCAAGATTTTTGACGTGGAAAACCTGATTAAGGGAAAAACCACGGGGTGACTCACCCAAGATTGTATTCTCTGTTAAAAGAATAGAAAGAACAAAATGGCACATGCCAATTAGGGCTCACTTCCTAAGCACACTGCTCACAAGAGGCCCACTGCCTACAGGAGACACACCATCTACAGAATCAATATTACATACTTGAACTAAACAATAGCATCTTCACCATGCTTGAGTCAGTTCCATTTAAGCTCAATACTTTTGCTCTGCCTTTTGCTCTGCTCTTCTCTACCACACTCTCATCTCCACAAGATACCTTCGAAATGACTTTACAACTCCTTATTTATACAAGACATCGACTTAGAGATAATCATCCAAGTCGGCATACATCACAGAGCAAATACATAAATACAACATGACTAATTACAAAGAGACTTCACGCGGATCAACACACTGTTGGCCACACAGATCTAAGACTTCAATCTTCCTTAGGAACACGCCATTCATCATAGAACATCACCAAGATCATCCGCAGGATGTGTAACTCATCCGGTTGGCCAGACTTAGGAAGAACATCATCATCTGGAAGTAATTCTTCAATTACAAGCTCAATCTTCAATGTGGACCACTAATACGAACTGGAAATAATCCAAAGACCTCCACAAGCTTGCCTAAATCACTAGGAACATCCACACCACTTTTGCTTACTAAAATCACTCTCTCCTTCATCCAGAACCTCAAGAACACAATTTGTCATCATTGTCATATTGGAATAGATGCATGTGGACCTCCAGACCATGAACCAATTGAGTTGTCAATTCACATTAACTTCCTAAACACTCCACCAAATCCACAGAACAAGATATTGCATTTTTGGATCTCACCGGACCTATCTGTGCCACTCTATCACTTCTAAATATCTGCCAGAACTAGTTTTACTTAAGTGGCCATAACTTCTTCAGATCTTCTTGCAAACCTCTGAAATCTTTACTGGATCATCTTAAGACACATATCTACAAACCCTTTGATTCGTATCCTTTGATCTTCATCTTAGCTGGGATCTTTTACCTCATTGTTCTTCTTTGTTCCTAATAGGACTAATTTTCTCAATATCCTCAGCATACAGCTCATCCAATCCTTATCATTAATGCAACAGAAGTATGTTGACATCAATGACAACACCGATTAGGCCCATACTTGCAACAATCTCCCCCTTTGTCATTGATGGCAACATATGATGTGAAAAACTATTTTAACCATTAAGATAAGAACTTATCCTCACTGACATAACTCCCCCTATCAACAACAACCATTCACATGTCTTCTCTTCCTTTACTACTCCCCCTTTGATCAACAACTACTTATTTTTCACAAGTCTTCTCTCCCCCTTTGACATCAATGGCAAAGGGCACACACTTGCATCACTTTAGAATCATATCAGCTGCTCCCCCTAAGTGGCAGCTTCTCATCATCAATCCGGTTCACAAGATATGATTGTGAGATTCACCGGACTGATGCACATCAGTGCACCTTAATTCAGAACCAGAGGGGTAATAACCCCTAACTTCTCCCTGAGATACACAAAAGAGTCCTTAGGTAGAGGTTTAGTAAAAATATCTGCAATCTGATCCTTGGAAGGCACAAACTCCAATCTGACTTCATTTTTGTTCACTTGCTATCTCAAAAAGTGAAATTTGATGGATATATGTTTAGTCTTTGAATGTAACACCAGATTTTTTGATATGTTGATTGTACTTGAATTATCATAGAAGATTGTGATAAGTTCTTCATACTCCACTCTGATATCTCTTAGCATTTGCTTCATCCACAATACTTGAGTGCAACTACCTGCTGCTGTAATATATTCTTCTTATACAGTGGACAGAGATATTGCCTCTTGTTTCTTGCTCAGCCAAGAAACCAACCTCTTCCCCAAAAAGAATGCTCCACTACTGGTACTCTTTCGGTCATCCACATCTCCTGCCCAATCCGCATCTGTATATGCATGAAGGGAAAAATCATGATCTCTTGGATACCACAATCCTTACTCAATTGTCCCTTTTAGATATCTAAAAATCCTCTTGATTGCCATGACATGAGATTCTCTAGGATCAGCTTGGAATCTAGCAACAAGACCAACAGCATTCATAATGTTAGGTCTAGTTTGAATGAGATACAACAATCCTCCAATCATTGACCTATACTTTTTCTGATCAACCTTAGGAGAGTCATCATCTTTGGTCAATTTACATCTGGTTGCCATGGGAGTACTCATTGGTTTTGAGTCTTCCATCCCAAATTTCTTCAACAATTCTTTCACATATTTAGTCTGAGAAATGAAGATTCCCTTCTTTGTTTGAATGATTTGCAGACCCAAGAATAAATTCATTTCCTCAAACATGGACATTTCAAATTCACTTTTCATTTGATTTGCAAAAGTTTTGCACATACTATATCTTCTTCCAAAAATGATATCATCAACAAACACTTCAACAATCAAGATATTTTCATGTTCAATTTTGAAGTACAAGTTATTGTCAACAGTACCTTTGTTGAAACCAATCTTCAAAAGATGCTTATCCAATCTTTCATACTAGACTCTTGGGGCTTGTTTGAGTCTATACAATGCTTTCTTTAGCTTGCAGACCATATCACCATGATCAGACAATTGGAATCCATCCGATTGCTCAATGTATACTTCTTCTTCCAAGTCACCATTCAGGAAGGCAGACTTGACATCCATCTGATATACTTTGAAATCCTTGAAGGCAGCAAAGGCAAGAAATAATCTGACTGCTTCAATCCTTGCCACCAAAGCAAAAGTTTCTTCAAAATCAACTCCTTCTACTTGAGAGTAACCCTTGCAGACCAATCTGGCTTTGTTTTAGACTACTTCACCATCTTCATTCAGTTTGTTCCAGAAGACCCATTTGGTTCCAATCACATTCTTGTTTTTAGGTCTGGGAACAAGATCCCAAGTGTGGTTTTTCTCAATTTGCATTAGTTCTTCCTCCATTGCTTTAGTCTAGTTTTCATCATTGCAAGCTTCATTCACTGTCTTTGGTTCAATCTTTGAAATCAAACAATATCTTCTAAATCTTGAGCAATCTTTCTTCTTGTTTGAACACATTTGCTTTTATCACCTATGATCTGATCTTTAGAGTGATTCAGTCTTACATACCTGGGAATTTTGGGAATTTCTTGCACTTTTGATTCTTGAACAGGTTCATTTAAACTTATCTCTTCTTCCTGATTCACCGGATCAGTCTGAATCTGAATTTCAGAAGGGGCTTGGACTTCTTGAACAAAAACATCATTCATCTTCATCATATTCATAAAACCTTGAGGGTTTTTCAATACCTTCATCAACCTTCACATTTGTACTTTCTACAATCTTCCTCAATCTCTTGTTATAACACCGGTATGCTTTGCTTTGAGTAAAATAACCCAATAATATTCTTTCATCACTTCTAGCATCAAATTTTCCTAGATCTTCATCTCTTTTAATGTAACGTTTGCTACCAAAGACTCTGAAATACCTCACAATGGGAGTGATGCCAAACCAAAGTTCATAAGGAGTCTTACCAGTATTGCTTCTGATTTGTACTTGATTGAGAGTATAGAATGCAGTGCTTATAGCTTCTCTCCAATAGATCTGAGGAACATTTTCTTCCATCATCATGGTTCTAGATGCTTCCTAGATGGTCCAATTCTTTCTCTCCACTACTCCATTCTGCTGTGGAGTCCTTAGAGAAGACAATTGTCTCTTTATCCCATGTTTCTCATAGAATTCTATGAACTCACCGGATGTGAATTTTCCACCTCTGTCAGACCTCAAACATTTTATGTTCAAACCAGTTTCATTCTCTACCATAGCCTTGAATATTTTGAATTTTTCAAGAGCCTCAAATTTATCTTTCAGAAAAGTCACCCACATCATCCGGGAGTGGTCATCAATTAATAACATGAAGTATCTATCACCTTGCACACTTTTGATTCTTGCCAAACCACATAGATCAGTATGAACTAAGTCTAATAATCTGATAGAAGATTGTTCCTTGCTTTTGAATGAGACTTGTCTTTGTTTACCCAACTGACATTCTTTGTACAAACTATTAGTAGGTTTTACCAATCTTGGAAGATCTCTTACAGCCTAAGTGTTGCTTATCTTGATGATATTATCAAAATTCACATGACACATTCTCCTATGCCACAACCAGCTCTGATCAATTTGAACAAATAAACAACTTTTACCAGTACTAACCAAGTGGAAGATATTACCTTTTGTTTGAGTACCGGATGCAATCTCTGTTCTGGAACTTTCAAAGATCTTGCATTTTCCATTCTTGAATCGGAGATCATAGCCTTTGTCCACCAACTGTCCAACACTGAGAAGATTGTGCTTCAGACCTTCAACATACAGTACATTACTGGTTTTGTTCTTTCCATTAAAAGAAATGGTTCCTCTACCTCTAATTCTGCCAACAAAATTATCACCAAATTTTACTACTCCTCCTTCATACCTTTCCAAATCTATGAACTTATTTTTGTCACCTGTCATATGGTGAGAGCATCCACTGTCAATGACCCAATCATCATTTTCTTCAACTTGGGTAGCCAGAGCTCTTTCTACAATTGTATGATTGACAGATTCAGAGGGCATTGGATCTTCTTCCTAGATGGCAATAAACACCCAGTCATTTATGGATTTGTTTCATGTCTCTAATTCATCATTTGTTACTCCTTCATCATCATCTTCATGAACATAGTAACATTTCTTTTGGAACCTTGATCTATTAGGATTTAGCCTTGAAAATCTTTCCGGACACCTTGAGGCAAAATGACCAATCTTATTGCAGTTAAAACATTTAAAAGGCAATTTCCCTTCATACTTACTAGATCCTCTCGGTAGTCCTTTTGCAATAAGGGCGTCAACATGAGTAGCTTCTGCTTCATCTTCTTCCAGATCTTTTCTTGCTTTTACATACCATGATAGTTTCTTTGAAGAGTTCTCTCCCAGATCAAACATTTGTTTTCCTTTTACAGAGGCACTAGCTTTGAATGCAAATTCAGTCTTTGGGGGGGGCATCTCCAAACTCGGTTAATTCAAATGTAGCCAATTTACCAACTAATTGATCTCTTGTGATACTTGAAAAGGATCTGAATTCTTGAATAGAAGCAACCTTGTATTTTTAAGAATCGGGAAGGGATCTGAGAACTTTGCCAACAATCTCATCTTCATCCAAGATTCCACCAGCACATCTAATGCCACAAACAATCTCATTTACTCTTGGCATAAATGTAGTGATATTTTCATCTTCTCTCATCTTTAGGTTTTTGAATTTTCCTTTCAGACTCTATAGCTTGGCACATTTAACATACTTGTCTCCTTCATGCAGAAGTTCTAGTTTTTGCCAAATCTCATATGTAGTTTGTAGATCAATAACATTTGTCAGCTCTGAATCAGATAAGGCACTTAGAAGAGCTTCTTTAGTGTGCAGATTATTTTCAGCATCTCTGATTTCATCTACGGTATGCGGACCATTCTGTGGAGGATCATACTTCTTTGAAGCCATAATTCAATACTGCATTCCCATGCATTGCAATTGGCATTCCATGCGACTTTTCCAAAGAGTGAAATTGGTTCCATCAAACCTCGGACTATCCTTTTTGTAGGATGACATCCTAGATCTCCTCAAGCGGTTAAGCTCCTTTTAGAGGAACTTGGCTCTGATACCAATTGTTAGATTTAGGACAAACAACTGAGAGGGGGGCTGAATCAGTTGTCCGAAACTTTCTTCCAATTAATCACTTAAATCCTTTTCTTAATTCAACAACATAATAATAAATCAATCATGGAAACATAATACAACAATTCAAGAGCAGAAACACATTAACACATAAGACACCAAGATTTTTGACATGGAAAACCTGGTTGTATTCTATGTTAAAAGAATAGAAAGAACAAAATGGCACATGCCAATTAGGGCTCACTACTCGAGCACACTGCTCACAAGAGGCCCATTGCCTACAAGAGACACATTGTCTACAGAATCAGTATTACATAATTGAACTGAAGAATAGCATCTTCACCATGCTTGAGTTAGTTCCATTTAAGCTCAATACTTATGCTTTGCCTTTTGCTCTGCTTCTCTCTACCACACTCTCATCTCCACAAGATACTTTTGAAATGACTTTACAACTCCTTATTTATACAAGACATTGACTTAGAGATAATCATCCAAGTTGGTATACATCACAGAGCAAATACATAAATACAACATGACTAATTAGAAAGAGACTTCACGTGGATCAACACACTATCGGCCACACAGATCTGAGACTTCAATCTTCCTTAGGAACATGCCATTCATCATAGAAAATCACCAGGATCATCCACAGGATGTGTAACTCATTCAGTTGGCCAAACTTAGGAAGAACATCATCATCCGGAAGTAATTCTTCAATTACGAGCTCAATCTTCAATGCAGACCACCAACACAAACTGGAAACAATCCAAAGACCTCCACAAGCTTTCCTAAATCACCAAGAACATCCACACTACTTCTGCTTACTAAAATCATTCTCTCCTTCATCTGGAACCTCAAGAACACAATCTGTCATCACTGTCATATTGGAATAGATGCTTGTGGACCTCCAAACCATGAACCAATTGAGTTATCAATTCACATTGACTTTCTTAACACTCCACCAAATCCACAAAACAAGATATTGCATTTCCGGATCTCGCCAGACCTATCTGTGTCACTCTGTCACTTCTAAATATCTACCAAAACTAGTTTTACTTAAGTGGCCATAACTTCTTCAGATCTTCATGCGGACCTCTGAAATCTTTACTGGATCATCTTAAGACACATATCTACAAACCCTTTGATTTGCATCCTCTGATCTTCATCTTAGCTGGGATATTTTACCTCACTGTCTTCATTGTTCTTCTTTGTTCCTGATAGGACTAATTTTCTCAATATCCTTAGCATACAGCTCATCCAATCCTTATTATCAATGCAACAAGAGTATTTTGACATCAATGACAATACCGGTTTCATCACCTGATTCTTCTTCTACTCCTTCTTCAACATCTACATAGCTAGAACTTTTTGAATCAAGTCATGCAAGCAAATCTAAGGAACCCAAACATAAAGGTAAAGAACTTTATACAAGTACAAGTTCTACATCAAGTAAATGGCTTCTTGATTTAGGTGCTTCTCATCATATGGCTTCTTCCAAGGATATGTTTTCTTCATTTGAACCGTGTGATATGCCACCTATATTCATGGGTAATAATGCATATATGAATGTAATTGTGAAGGGAACCATTGATGTTGGTGAAGGTACTTTTGACAATGATGTACTTTGTGTGCCTTCTTTGACCAATAATCTTCTTTCCATCTATCAAATTACTCATAGTGGTACAGGGAAGATAGTGGAGTTCACACCTGAGTTGGTTATTATCAGAGACTTGGAGAGCATAAAGATTATTTCTACTATGGTGGTTGATCATACATCTTAGTTATACACCTTTCATGGTTTCTCTCCTGATGATGTTTTAGATCTGTTGGCTGACATTCACACTTCTTGTGTGAATCATATTTTAGAGGAGAAGTTTGGTCATTTGAACCTTGGTATTCTTGCCTCTTCATTGGTTCATGAGACATGTGCTACACTTTCATCTTCTCTACCTCCTGCTTCTTCAGAGTTTCATACTTCAGCTCAGCGGGATGCTTATTGTCTTTTAGATACAACTTTGTTGGATGAGTATTTGACAGGTATTTCAGATTTGTTTTGTGAGTCCCATCTTGCAGATTTGGAGGACACATTTGAGGGGTTATCTCTCCTCTTTGATGATAGTCATAACACAACTATTGTCAACCCATTTTTATCTTTGGAGCATGATGATTTTTAGTTTCCACTAGATCTTGGATTGTCACTTTCATCAGTGAGGCCTGAGACTTTTGATTTGATTATGGTATCATTCAACATTGACATGGAGACAAATGAGTGGTTTTTAGAGACATCATATTTCATGAGACTTCTTCCCTCATCTCTTGTTTTGGAGATGAAGTTTGTTTGACATACACCAGTGGATTGGTTTCTTCCCAAGGGGAGGAATGTTGTTTGCAGGTTTTGGATCCTATTTGGTCTTCTTCTTCAAGCATTCACCTTTGGCACAGGAGCTACTTCATTATGGAGGGGGCATCTTGTCTCATGCTTTCCCTCTTATGAGGGCTATTGATTGTATATTTGTGATGGATGTTGTATTTGGGGGTTTTGATTCTTCCATCACTCCATCACTTGTACATGTTTGCATGCATTCTCACTTTTGGAGAGGAGTTTTCTCCCATGCAGTTTTCTCCTTTACTCCACTTGAGATTTGATTGTACATGGGTACCTAACATGGCCTAGTAGCTGGGACCCATCCATCTTTGCATTTAGTCAACTTCTCCCTAAGTTGCACTTAAGGGGGGGTGTTAGTGTGAATAGGGATATTTCCTATCTAATAATTCATATTATTTAACTATTTATTAGTTAAATAATATTCTCTCACATAATCTGAATGGGGTTGTGCTTGAATGGCAAAGGCCAAAGGTTCTCATGATGGAGATCCAAGTTTGAATCCCCCAAGTAACATGCAGTTTCTATGTGGCTTCTAAGTTGATTAAGTTGATTAAGTGGATATGTTGATGGGGAAGAGGTCCCCCTTGTGACTACAATAGCTTAGCTTTTATCCTTGCCTTTATAAGCAAGGCTCTTCATGTACATTGTAACATAAGATGAACAATTTTGCATTCATTGATAGAATAGAATTATTCTCTCATTATATCTCTTGTGCTTTCATGAAGTCCTAGATCTTGGGTGGCTCCTATCTAGCCAACTCTTACATTGAATAGGGTAAAAGCAAGAAGTTGGGTCCACATATAGGGGAAGCGTCGGGCAAAAAAATCCCAACAAGAATGGGTACCCATTTACAAATGGGTACTCAAGCCTAAATGTGTACCCGCTTAGGAAGGATACCCATTTAGGAATGGATGTCTAAGCCTAAATGAGTACTCTTTTAGGAACAGATACCCATTTCTAAACATGTATTCAAAATTTTAAAAAAGCCTTGTGCGCTTATTTTTTCCCACAGAAAAAGAATGGGTACCCATTTTTAAATGGGTACCCATTCATAACGGGTATCCGTTCCTAAAAGATTAGGCTTAGGAAAGGCATGGTAAGCTGACCCCTAACCTTGGACCTATAAGTACAAGTCCATGTTCAGATCAAGAGAAAAGACCAACTTTACCAACATGGCTGATGATATTTTTTTTTGAATTTTTTTACGAAATTAAAACCCATTATAGATGACGATGTGTAGTTTTCAAATATGTAATTTTTTTATTTGACTTATTTTTCTATTTATTAATTAATTTATGAGAAATTTGGTCCATAAACTTGAAATGACAGGTGTTTGCATTTTTTAATAACTTTTAATTTTTAAAATTTAAAAAAAAATTATATGTCATCAATATACACAACATTCTTTACACAATCAAAAAAATCATTTTATGATTAGTTTAGTGC
The DNA here is from genome assembly GCA_027924645.1 of Cunninghamia lanceolata. Lineage (NCBI taxonomy): Eukaryota > Viridiplantae > Streptophyta > Pinopsida > Cupressales > Cupressaceae > Cunninghamia > Cunninghamia lanceolata. The sequence continues at coordinate 19,742,494 of BSBN01000391.1, forward strand.
AAATTATGTTGGTTATACACGAGGGGTTTTCAATAACAGCAATTAGAGCCAATAAAAAATTAATAAAAAAAATATTTGGAAAAAAATTATAAAAAAAATATCCTCATCAAATTTCAATGTAATACACATCTTTTCCCAAAAGGATTTAGAAAATACTTTTACTTAGGTCAAATTATGTCGGTCATACACATGCATGGTATGGTCCTAAAAAGTGACTTTTAAATAGTGGTTTTTGTACAAGCCTATGCAAAATTAATTTGTATCATCTAGGTATTAGAATAAATTACATATTTGAAAACTAGATTCAAAATACTGCATTTCATATTACTAGACTTTCTTAAGATTCTATGTGTAAATGCTTCAAATTTTGACTCCAACTATGACAAACTTTAATTTTTAGGGAAAACACTTCCACTTTTTAGCCAAAAAGTGGACTCAACTTCGTGCACTCACCCTTTCCCTCATTTAGAATTTGATTTAGAATTTGTTTTCCTCTATTGTCATTCCCACAATAGGTTGTTTCATATGGCTTCCCTATTGTAGAAATTGTTTATTTGATTGAAATGTTTTAAATTTCCAAAATGTGCAAAATAGAGCCATGGCTGAAAAATTTTGATTGGAATCCTTTTCTTCAAATTTTATTTAGGAATTTTTTTGTTCATTTTAGACATAAGAGGGTATTTTTTAAATTTGTAAATTTATTGTATTTTGGAAGTTAGAAATTTAAGGTTACATTCTAACTCCATTAATGGAGGATTACGAGATATTTTATGTTTTTGGTGCTTTTGAAAATGAATGAAAATTCCATTATAGTCCATAAACAAATGTTTTATTTTGTGGAAATATTGGTCTCCTTTATGATTTAAAATTATACATCTTTTAGTATTGTCTTGTGAAAATAGTTGCATTGAATTCTCTGCCATGCCTAAATTATAAATTAGAGTGATGGACTTTTAGGATTGAGGTATAAATTAGAAAAGGAGTGGGCTCTCACCACTTGCTATGATATAAAGATATCAATGGAAATAGTTGTTGGAAAGTTTTAAAACCAAGTGATAACATAAACTTATTAGATTAAATAAAACATGATTAATTAAGATATACACGCCATGATGGAACACCTTATATAGGTTCAATCTCCATCATGAAGGATATGTCACAACTCTTGGAAGCTAGTCAATATCATTAAGTATTTTTGTATGAAGAAGTTATACTCACAAACTCTGCATGGTCTTCTTTCTATTGTGATGACACTCCTTGTCTTACCTCTAGGATCCTCATCCTTCCCTAACATTAGATTTTGCATCCAATATTATTTGTGATGATTTACATATGCTTATGTGACTTGTATTCTTGTGCATTCATGTGGATGTGTTGTATTTTATAGATGTTCAGTTGTGTGTGTGTGTGTTACCATTCCTCACGTTTATTATATGAGTGTGTATAATACCTATGTGATCATCTCTTAGTTTAGTGGGGTGGGTCTAATGGTTCCACATGGTTGGCTGGCACTGTACCACCATTGGAGACTAAATGGACCTACGAGTTATGCTTAGAGAGCATGTCTAGAGATTCTTCTATTGGTGACATGGTGAGTCTTTTAGTGATAGTTGTTATTGTCCTTATTTTATTTTTAATCATGTTTCTTTTCCTTGTTTTTTGGGAGCAAGAATCACTTTCCACCTTGTTCCTTGGGAATCATGTTATTCAAGATGTCCTCATATGGCTAAGTTAGAGCCCACAATTCCTTAAATGTTTGGTCCAAACCATTTTTAAGTAACACAAAAATTGAGGAAGTTATGCTTCATTAAGTGAGAAACTAAGCCTTATTATTTTCTTACCTTAGTTTTTTCTACACTCTATTTTTTCAAATCAAACTACATAGTCTAAACTACTTGTAAATTAGAATTACCAATCCAAAATTGTAGTAAGTCCAGAGTTTGGAGTCTTGTCGCACATTGCATAGTGCAAGCTTGCAATAGGTCTTCGAAGCCCAAATTCGCAAGAGGTCTAGCATTTGGAGTTTCTTTACAATTTGAACATGTGTAAACTATAATCAAACCTTGAAGCTCGAAGTCAATTTGAGCCCAAGGTTAGAGTCCCTTTGTATTTTGCAGACATGGAAACTATAAATGGTTCCTAAAATCTAAAGTTGCTATAGGGTTACAATTTGTTGGGACAAGAAAATTTTGAAATTTTCCTATATTCCTACCCATCCCATGTCCAACCAAATCAGAAAATCGTGTGCCCAAAATCATAATAGCAGTGGATGAATTCTATAAGATCACATGATCTTTACCACAAACATTTGTCTCACCCATCACACCGTATATGATAAGGGGCCTCAGTTCCTTAATTTCAGCAAGACATCAGTTTCTTTATAACAATCCATGTTCTATATGAGATGGGCTAAGATGTGTATCGGCTTGAGGTTTGTGATCAAAGTGAAGACTTCAAGGATCACCGATGAAGAGAGCAACACTGATGACTTTTCATTGGAGAGAAAATTCCTAGTCATGCCGAGTTAAATAACATTAAAGACTATCGACACAAGAAAATAGTATCAGAGGATACTCTGAACACTTCCCTGACAATATAGATCACACCAATTAGAAAGACCAGTGGGACTGTCATTGAACAACCCGTGGAATGGATGGAGTCAATGGCACATCGTAAAGAAATACACATTAGGGTGAAGAATTAAAGTGTCTCCAACATGTTAATGTCTCAGTGACCAAAGGGATTATTTCAGCATAAGTCACATCGATATGTATGGAGGATAAGAACCATCGGTAAAGGTGAACAAGTCGGAACGAAGTTTACAAGTCTTGCTGAACCGATGGTCACAAAAATGAAGGAATGTCAGTGACATATTATGATGATCATACTGATGAAGGATAAGAAGAAAGGTATTGGGGAAACAACCGTGATCGGATAGCTTGGATCAAGTCATCCCGATATCGTCTGTTATTTCGATGATGATAGTAGCCACACTTATCGATAAGACTCTTGCCAATATTTATATCAGAGACACTTGAGATGTTGGGGTAAGATGTTATTCCTACGATGATAAAGTGAGTTAGGTCGATGATAGCCATGCCCATTTATATATCGGATAGACCTTGAAATGTCTTGCCGATACAAACTAATATATGTTTTTATAAAAAAGATGACATCAAGGAGACAAAATGAAGGGTCACAGCGATTGATCCACATGCAAATGTTCATGCCATAAGAAGATATTAGATCGCCCTAACATTACAAAAATCCTACCGATGAAGGGAGTTATGATGATGTGACATCTCACAATGATCACAAAAATTAATACACTAGAACAATTAATTGAAGACAAGGAAGAAATCCTTTGAAGAGCCATTTAAAATCACTACAATTAGATTCAAACGAATTGTCTGAGAAGAGTGCATAAGCAAGAACTCAGAGGAAAGGATTAAAGGATTTCAATCATTACATAACAGGTACATACTCAAAAAACCTCTGTGTGATAGACTACATTTTGAATTTGCCATCCATAATTGTAATGAAGACTCCAGTGAAAGGAAAGGGCAGAAAATAGCCAGGTGAAACTAGTAAGCCCAAGAAACAAAAAATTGAGAAAAGTCCTGACAAAAAAATAAAAGAAAGGAAGGTGAATCAGGATTTAATTGACCAATTGCCTAGATCTACCCCTAAAGCCCAAAGGTCTGCACAACTTAGGGCAGAGGTAGAGAAACTAGAGGACAAATGTAAATACCTTGGAAATGTGTGGACACCAATAAGAGGTTATGAATTATTCAAATTCCATTACAATAGAAGATTCAGGAATGTCCCAATGTCTAATCCATGGCACTTGAATTTAGGCAAATTAGTCGTTCCTGATGTGTTTGTGAATACAGAACTTCTCAAACTATTGGCCAAACATTACAACCCAAGCCTCAAGGCCATATGCAATCTGCAAGGAGAGCATGTTATACATTTGTCCAAAAATGCCATTTGTGAAGTATTTGATTTGGATGATTTGTGTACTGTTCCCATAGTTTATGAAGATTTAGACAAAGAATACTGGAGAATGGATACCACGTATAATGGATGGAGATTACCTCTCCACGGGCCTAAGGCAGAAGGAGAAATAGTGCCTCTTAATGATAATGATGGACCTCCATTTCATGTGTCCTTGTTTGAACCATATATACAATACACATATTATTCTGTGGGCCAAGTCCTAAGATCAGAGGTTCCTAATTTTATGACAATTCCTTTAATGGTGATAGCCACAGATATCTAGTGCCACAATGCTAGGCAGTTTGACTATGCTGCCTATGTTTTTGGAAGAATCGATTCTGGTTTAACTGCAATCAAAAACAACGCCCCATCAGTCTCTTTTGAGCACTACTCACTCCTCATGCACATGGTACTATATTATGGCCAAGAAATGGGATTATGGCCAAGTGAATTCAGAGTTGCTCAAGTAGACCAGAGGGGACAAAAGTCACCTGTACAAATGTGGGCAAGGAAATGGGACAGTAGGTATGCCCATTCTAGTTATATTCATTTTGAAGAATACTGTGTAAAAGTGTTGTATAGATATTTCAATTACCCTTGTGAATATTCACTGTCAAATGAAATAAAGAGGTTTCTCAGACCCAAAGATTTTGGTGGTCCTCCTACTGTCACCCACAACTGGGGAGATTGGTATTGTTTCAAGGATTCAACCATGGTCAAAATTTATGGTTTTGAGGACACCCCATTTATATTTCCCAAGATAGTTCCTGACAGAATTGCCTACTTAGAAATAGTTAGGCAAATGAATTTCTCTAATGTGATGAAATTGAGCTCCTATGACAAGCAATCCTTCATGCCTAGTACTCTGTGCTTTGGGGATTTTACTGTGGTATCTAAAGAGTGTTATGGTCTCATTATGGATAGATTGATGCATTACAATATGAGATATGCAGAGGCAAGAAAAGGATTTGATCCTCAAGGTTTCATTGATCTTGCTAGGAGAAAACAAAACCTTAGTGGATATACACATGTCCCATATCCACATGATGACATTATTAGGAATATGGAACAAGCTGAGATTGAATTGGTGATTGAGAAACATAATAGAGAACTAGAAGAGAAGAAGAGACAGCTTGTAGAAAATAAGTTGTCCTCTGCTGATGAGGGGTCTGCAAAAGAAGAAGAGCCACATCAACAAGCAACTATAATATCTAAATGAAGAATGGAATTTTATCAGTCCCCTGATGAAAAGCATGATGAAGAGGCCTAGTAATGAGGATCCAAGACAATTAGCTTATGATTCTTTTATTTCAGATGATCAATTTATTCATTCTAAAGAGTTTCAATCATTTTTTATAAATGCAAGGGAAAAGAGATCATGGAGTCAGTTGATAATGTCACGACTGAAAATGAAAGACAATTAATTGATATGTTAAAAACAATGGTGGACAATGAATTGAAAACTATGACTCCTAGTAAGGGTAGACAGCTGCTCAGAGAAGCAGACGTTATGATATTTCCTGGACTTGATTTAAATTCTGCTTTGGTGTTTGATAGTTTTTTGCATAATACTGATGACAAATATAAGCTCACTCCTGAGGGTGTCACAGACAACGATGGAAATTCACTAATGATATGGGTCTTGTACCCGCCTCATAAGAAGACAACCATTATAGATACTGAAAAAGCTTTTGGGCATGTCATGCCTTTGAAGGCAGGGGAAACTGACCCATTGATTATTGCAAAAATTGGCATAAATGTTGCAAAGTTGAACAAAGCACAGGCTCAGATGCTGATCAAAGAACGGGATGCATATAAACTGAGTTGTGAAAGATTAACAAAAGAAAATGATTTCTTGAAAGATACTATTAAGAATACCTTCGGAGGGTCAGTGAAAAGGTTAACTCAAGGAGAGAGCTCACAAAGTGCCCATTCACCATCTATTGATTAGATAGCTCAGGTCCAGATTGACACACTTGCAACAGTGCTCCAGAATAGGCATGTTAACATGATGCATTGGATGAACAAATTTTGGGATGTTTATTCTGAAAACTATAAAATGATCCAAGAGCACGAGAGGCTCAACAACAGGCTATAGGAGAAACTCCATGAGATACAGATTAAGGATGTTTCTGACACTACAGGTACTTCTAGTGCAAAATACTTGATTAAGCAGCATCAGAAATATTATGACCAGCTTAAAAATGATGCCAAATAATGTATTGAAGCTTCAAAAGTAGGAGTGCCCATGTTGTTCAAAAATGACAAAGAGCTAAAGAGCAAAGATGACTAGAGTAAAGAGTGTCAAGTGATATTGCATGAAGCCTTAGGAGCCCTCAAGGACAAAGACTCTGCATCTGACAAAGCCTGTAAGCATCTAGAGAAGATGATGACGATGGATGTGATCACAAGAAATGCTATTGAGTTTGCTGATACACATTGCAGCCAGGAATACTTAGATCACCTTGCTCAGATATACTTATGGCTCAGCAGGGCTTAAGATCATTTTCTTTGTTTATGTTGTGTTAATCATTTTTATTCCCAAAAGACATTTTGAAGAGTTATGTCTCTTCATAGATATTTTTATATAAGTTGGACATATGGTGATCAAGAATTATCAGCAATAGGATATAATACATGAAGTTTATAATATTTTAAAAGGACCATGTTGCGAGCATTATATTGAAGAAGTAAATTGAAGTTCTCTGATTCTATGGTTTTATTTTGGCATCAATTGTTTGTTAAATTTGTTCAATTATATGGTTCTCTCCAATTCAGTATTTCCTCATTATTTAAATTAATATATCAAGTATATATTTAATTTGTCAATGCACATTTGTTGTATTTGTGTGATTGTATTAATTGGTTTCCATAAAAGGAATTAAAATCCTTCTGATCAGTCACAATAATCTAGAAGTGTTGGTTTGGATCACTAAGAAGAATCATATAATTAGGATTGTCATTCTGTCTCCAAGTTGATATTGTCTGTTGTTCTTGTATAATTCATTCAATTGGTTCCTTCAAGAAAGGATTTCAAGAAAGGATTAAAATTCCTTAGCCAGTCTCCAGGGCAGATTTTTTGTGAGAATTAAAAGCAATTTTGTTCGAAGATTTCTTACTATTTTTAAGATTTCAACCGTATGACTTAAGGCATCAAAAATAATAATGGAGGAAGTTTTCTATTTTTTATAATAAGCATATTTTTTAGTGGAGTCTTAATCCTTTATGAAGATAAGGATGCTTTTATTTTTTCTCATAGGGATGAAAAAAATCTATTCGAGGAGAAGAATTTTTTTTACAAGAACAGAGTGATGAATGTATTGAAAGTTTTTATTGATGATTTTTTTTAAGATATTATTTTTGTGAGAAATCTTGAAAAATAAATGGTAAATGATCTGGTGAGGAAATTGAAGAGAAATATATATGAAAGGTCAATTCATTTTTATTGAAGGGTCATTGTGATATTTTTCTTAAGGCAAAAAATTTTGCAGATTGAATTTTCACGGGGAAAATGATTTTATTGAAAAGGGATATATGAAGAGATTTTTTTGAAAGAAATTATTTTTGATAGGGGCAATATTGAAGATTTTTTTATGCAGGGATTTTATTGAAGACAAATTTGTTTAGGTTGAAATGTCATTGAATATGAAGAGGCATTTACAAATATGAGGGCAAAAATAAGATATTGAAGATCATTGAATTTCTTTTATAGAATATGAAAGATTTTATACTCAATAAATTGATTTGCAGGACAGAGAATATGATGAGACCATTTTTGCAGATGCAAGAATATCAAGGATTGAAATAATTGTGGAGAGAAGACAAAATATGAAAAGTCATCTTGTATATAATGGCTTCGCAAGTGGATTGATGTGTGTGTTGTTGAGTGGATTAGTATACAGAGTTGATTATTTTGAATATCCTCTTGAAGAGAAAATTCAGATGAGTTTTGTATATGATTTGGGTTGATGAGAAGAATGGTCATTTGACAGACACATGTGAAAGAAGAAGTGTTTTGTATTGAAATAGAGAAACCCTCTGAGTTCTTAATTTGTTTTTTATTAGGGGTTGGTGCTCCTTGAAGTTGGTGCTTCTTAATTTGTTTTTTATTAGGGGTTGGTGCTCCTTGAAGTTGGTGCTTCTAAACATTGTAACCAGTGAGGTTTTTGATAAAGCTAGTGAGGTAGTTTTGGAGTGGTTTTTCTACCCTTGGAGGGTTTTCCACTCGTGCAAATCTTGTGTCATGATTTATATTGATCTTTTCTATGTGTGTATGATTTACTCTTGAGGTTTTGTTCTCTTTCTTCATTCTCAGTCATGTGCATATGGGTTTGACAAATCAATGATATATTTCTCTTTGTGTCTTGAAAGTTAAAGTTTACAAAAAGATTTGAAAATTTACACAACACTGATTCACCCCCCCTCTCAGTGTTGTCCTGGACTCCTACAAAAACCTCACAAACATATGTGGCCAATTCGATCTGACTAGATATCAATTGTATCCATACTCTATTAACAGTAATTGGAGAAATGTAGTTCCCAAGTTCACGGGAAACAGTACAATATCAGCTGAGGATCACATCAAAGGCTTCAATGCTTTCGTACAAGATATCGGTATGGATTATGAAGATGTTAAAATGTGGTTATTCATGATGGCTCTAACTAAAGATGCAAGAGACTGGTTCAACAACTTACCTAATGCTTCAATCAGTTTAATAATAGATTTCCATAGTCAATTTAAGGAGTAGTATGGCAAGCAGTATGCCCCTGAATTTGCATTGCATGAATTGATAGGCATCCAAAAATACCAAAATGAGTCAGTATATGATTTCAATCTAAGATTTTCTAAGTTACACAGCAAAATACCACATGGATCTAAACTGACTGATCCAGTAGCATTGAGCATTTATTTGAAAGCATTTAATCCCAAGACAGGGTACGAACTCAGAAATTGGTGCCCTATGACCCTAGCTGAAGTACAGAAAGTGGCGTTAACTATTGAGAACAATAGGAAAGCTGCAGGTATGGTTAGCAAAAGAGATAATCCTAGATTTCCTCAAAGCCCAAACATTCAACAGACTAAACAAGAAGGTCAGTATAGACATGAAAGGCCCAGGTTGCATGATATTCCATATAATACAAATTGGAAAGATGGGAGGCCCATTGAAAGTAGCAGAAAGCAACATTATGGTAAAGATACTCCTGACTCTCTAAAAATAAATGGGGCACATATGGTGGAAGATAAACCATGGTGTTTGGTATGTAATCTACCACACTCACCTAAATATTATGTTGTGGTTAAAATAGTACAACAAGAAGAAGCATTATACAACTATAATAGAGATAATCACACAATAAACATGATGCAAGATACGCCATACCTGCTGAATGAATACTATTCTTCTACAGAGGAAGCTGGATATGAATATGATGTGGGAAATCAGAAACATCATATCAAAATGGGAAAACAAGAAATATTCTCAGATCGGGAGGATGGCTACGAAGAACCTACCTATTATAACAATTCACCATATGATCAATGGAGAAAGCCTACTGAAAATGAAAGAGAAGCTCTTACAATAGCTGTAGTAGCCCAAGCTAAAAATGCTTATAATCTAAGGAACAGAACAATAAATGTTGAACAAGAAACAACTGGGAGTATCTTTATAAAAGATCAAAATTACAAAAAGAATAATGCAAAGTCATCATTCAGAGAACCAGGAAAAATTGATAAAAATAAAATGAAAGATAAATCAAAAAATCAAGAAAAAGAACATATAAAGATAGAAAGGAAGGATCAAACTATGGCCCATTCATTTGACATTGCTCATGCAATATCTCAGGTAAAGATATCAGTACTACTTTTGGAAATTATGAAGATAGAGAAAGATAGAAATACAGTAGTTAAACTGATTTCAGATATACCAAACCAAAAATATGAAGAATCAGAGAATAGAACAAACAATCTTCACCAAGAAACATTCCAAATTCCTGAAGTATATCTAGGTGATACCTTGACAAGGAATCCCTCACAAGTGGACCCTTTCTACACTACCTTATCAATCAAAAATAGGCTAGTAAGGAATTGCATGATTGATTCAGGCACAGCCATGAATATCATGCCAATAGAAGTCATGAAAGAACTGGGAATGTGGGTTGACACTACATTTGGTAAGTGTTATGTGATGGATAATAGATCCATCCCAATTGTGAGCATTATGAGGGATGTGGAAATAAAACTTACTTCATACCCTGAAACAACATATAACATTGATATCACCGTGGTTGATATTCCACCATATTATGGAATGCTCCTATCAAGACAATGGGTTGCAATGGCAGGAGGGAATATCCAATTAGATTTATCATATGCCACAATACCAGTGGGAGGCAAAGAAATCAAGCTGTGTAGGGAACCAAGATATGAGAACATCATAGAATGCCTAGATCAAAATCAAATAAACCTATTTTGTGATACAGATTTGGGAACCTTCAAGGTTGAAACAAGTCAGCCAGAATTGCAGAATACTGATCCAATACATGTTGAATCTAAGAAAGAGGAGAATGATGTGTGGAAGATGTATTTTGATGGTGCATGTATCAAAATGGGAAATGGGGCAAGAGTATTATTTATTTCACCAGCAAGTAAAACTTTCAAATACTTGTTTGTATTGACATTTGAATGCACAAACAATGTAGCAGAATACGAGGCTTTGCTCATTGGTTTCAATATAGCCACCAAGCATAAGATAAAAAAGTTGGTTGTATACAGTGATTCTGAATTGGTTACTTCTCAAGTAAGAGGGATATGCTTGTCAAAAAACAAGAGGTTGAAGCAATATAGAAATGATGTCTGGGATGACGTTGAGTTGTTTGATGCCTTCTCAATCAACTAGATTGATAGATCAAAAAATATTATGGTAGATTTTATAGCAAATATTGCATTAAAAAGGGATGATATCACATTAGGAGGTATTACAGAAATTGAATTCAAAACCAAACCCACTATCCCGGATAATGTACATAACTGGCAAGTGTTTGATAATGATACTGATATAATCAACTTCTTGCATTGTGTTGATCACTATGAAAACCAAGAAATTGATTTTAATGCATTTGTGGAAGAACATGATGGAAAAGAAACTCTCTTTGGTCAAGAGATAGTTCAACTAAAAACAAACAAAATACCTAAGGGACTCATAGCGTTGGAAAAAGCATTGATGGATGTGATAGATTTAAAATGAAAGACACACCAGTAGTACAGAACGACCTTGAAGAGATTAATTTGGGGACACAGACAGCCCCAAAGAATGTATACATTGGAAAGAATCTCAGTCCCAAAATTAGGAGCATGCTCATCAACTTACTCAGGAAGTATAGACATGTATTTGCATGGTCATATGATGACTTGAAAGCATATAGGGAGGATCTTTTTCAGCATGAAATACCATTAAAACCAGATGCTAAACCATTCAAGAAAAAATAGAGGCCTATCAATTCTACATTGGCTCCTAAGATGCTTGAAGATCTCACAAAACTAAGAGATGGAGCTATCATTAAACCCATTAGGCATTCTTCTTGGTTTTCTAATTTGGTGCCTGTCAGAAAGAAAAATGGTGATATTAGATTATGTGTGGACTTCAAGAATCTAAACAAATCTTCTCTTAAGGACAACTATCCCCTTCCTAACATGGAAGCAATACTACAAAAAGTTACTGGGTGTGAACTATTGTCAATGATGGATGGTTTCTCAAGATATAATCAGGTGAAAGTCAAAGAATTAGAACAATATAAAACTACATTCACCACACCATGGGGGACGTATGTATATTTAAGGATGCCATTTGGACTCACGAATGCTGGAGCAACATTCCAAAGAGCGATGGATGTGGCCTTTGCAAAATTGATTAATAAAATCATGATAGTATATCAGGATGACATGATAGCATATTCCAAAAAGGCTAAAGATCATTGTACACATTTAGAACAATTTTTTATTAAAGCCTTAGAATATGGAATATCATTGAATCCTAAGAAGTGCCATTTCGCAGTAACAAAGGGCAAGTTGATTGGTCACATAGTCTCAAAAGATGGAGTAAGAATAGATCCTAAAAGAGTAAAAGCCATTGACCAAGTTCCCATTCCTAAAAATGTAAAAGCTATACAGTCATTCTTTGGCCAAATCAACTTTGTCAGGAGATTCATTCAAATTTTGCAGAAATTGTTAGTCCCATATCAAGAATGTTGAAAAAGAATTCAGAAGTGAAGTGGACAACAGAAACAATAGAGGCATTTGCCACCATTAAGAAGGCAATCAAAGAAGCCCCAGTTCTAATATCCCCCGATTTCAGTAAGCCATTCCAACTATTCTCATTTGCCTCATATCATACAGTTGCAGCAGTACTATTGTAGAAAAATGATGGACATGAACAACCCGTTTCATTCTTTAGCAAATCTCTTCAAAATGCAAAATTAAAATATGACATAGTTGAGAAATAGGCATATGTATTGGTGAAGGCAGTTAAATCTTTTAGCTCGTACTTGGTGGGAGCTGAAATAATAGCATATGTGCCTAATCCTGCAGTAAAAGATGTATTAGTCCAAACTGAGGTCACAAGCAGAAGATGCAGATGGATCAATAGAATTCAAGAGTTTAATATTGAAATCTAGGTCACCAAACTAGTGAGAGGACAAGGTCTTGCTAGATTAATGGCTGACAATAATCTCAAGGCTTCTTAGATATGTAATGCCAATGATGTTAATAACACAAGTTCTAGCATTGAGCATACTCCATGGTATACTGACATCATATATTATTTGAAACACGTGAAATGTCCTAAAGGGTATGATGATAACAAGAGAAGGTCACTTAAATTATAGGCTTCAAAATATGTATTTATTGATGGAGATCTTTATGGGAAAAATAGGGATGGTATCCTACTACTATGCCTAGATGAACATAAGTCAAAACATGTCATGAAAGAGTTACATGAAGGTGTGTGTGAAGGGCATTTCTTAGCCAAGACTACAGCTCACAAGATCCTAAGGGCTGGATACTATTGGCCTAGAGTTTTTAATGATTCATATCATTACACAAGAAAATGTGAAGCATGCCAGAAATTTTTAGGAAAATTAAAATATCAGGGAGCACTACCTTTGAAACCCATGCAGGTGGAGGCTCCATTCTATCAGTGGGGTATTGACTTCATAGGAGAAATTACAGAGAAGTCAAGTGGAGGACACAAATGGATTTTAGTGGCAATAGATTACTTCACAAAATGGGTGGAAGTGATGCAGAGCATCTAGGACAGCAAAAGCATGAACATAACTTCACATGCAAAGATCTCTCAAGACACCCTCAACTTCATACAACATAACAAACTTATACCTTGTTACACATATCTACTACCTTCCTTGGCAAAGCAATAGTTCATCCAACTTACCTATTTCTGTTGTCCTCCTTCAATCTTCCAATACTTGACTCTTAATAGGCCTTCTACATGGCAAACTTAGACCAAATCCATTCTCCAACCTCCAAGTTCTTTACCAGGCCAAGGACCAACCATCTTACCACCTATTTCATTGATCAATAACAGGAAGAATCAATGGAATGTGGAGAATATCATCGGACTGTCACAAGAAGCTCTAACCTAGGTTTTAAGACTCACTTTCAATCAAAGGAGAAGAACAGAGATATGGATGGGTGTCAAGGCTTCAAATCACCTACAAGGTAAATTCAACACACTCCTCTATTTTCCCAACAGAGACACCACTCTTCTTCAGGCTGTACAAGTACGGAATAGTACAGGAAAACAGTGAATTAATGGTTGTAACAGCAGTTTTAAGACAGTCTGTGGTAAATTGGTGATTTCTCTTAGCAAGATTGATGATAGGAGTCCAACCAAGATTCAATGAAAAGATCTTTCAACACCCCATACAACCATTATACCCTTGTGCCATGAAACTTCCATACAGGTACGGAATAATGCAGAAAAGTAGTCAATTTCAGAAATGAACAGCAACTCTAAAAAAATAGCTTTTGGGAAAATAGTGATATCTTTCACCCAGATCATTTTCAAGACACCAAACCAGACTCAAATCAAAGGTATTTCAAAGATCTTTCCATCCATTACAATATTGGGCAATAATACATCCGTAAATTCATGTGTATGGAATGGGAATAGCAATAAAACACAGAAAAAATAGGAAAAAATAGTTTTTGGCATAACAGCGATTTCTCCCTTCAAGTTCAATGTTAAGACCTCCAATAAGCTTCAAATCCAAGGGACCTCAGTCTCCTCTCATCCCATTCCAAATTCATGCCAATACTCTTCCATACAGATACGGATTTTTGAGGAACAGTGAAGGAAAAAACAGAAAAAATAGAAAAAAACATAAAACAGCAGTCTTTCTGATATTTCTTTCTATTCCCTCCAATAATCTGCACATTACAATTTTCCTTGCTTAATACAATCCTCCTACAATGCATGAAAATGTTTTACATTCCAACCATCGACCTTTCTTGTCTTCTTTCTGATTTGTAACTGCTATTTTTAAAAGATCAATAAGGAAACTGTCTTTTTGGACAGCAAGGACTATTTTTTTCTAAAATAATGTTTTGTTTCAACTTTAGATTAACCTTCTCCTAACCTTTGACAAGGTGTTAACACATCTACACCCTTTGACATGCCTTTAAAAGGCTAATAAACATGGAGAATATTAAATGACTAACCTATTTAAAATTTAATGACTCCCTAAGACTACCTATGCAATATGACTTTCCTAACTAGGACTTGCAACAAGACAATAGTAGAGTCTATCTATTTGGACATAGTCCATTACAAGAATGGCATTCAAACCTTAGACAACATTGAAGATGGTCTTATAGACCTTATTTAACCAAACAACTACTTGTAAATCTAATCAAAACCCTGATGTCTATGATGCTCCTGCACCAGGAAGCAATCCCAACTAAACAAGCAACAAGTAGGGTAGTGATCAATTTTCTAATGGAAAATATCATATGTAGATTTGGAACCCCAGTGAGGTTGATTACAGACAATGGAATGTGTTTTAGATTTGACGAATTCAAAAATTTCTGCAATATATATGGCATCACAGTGTCTTATGTTGTCCCTTATCACCCACAAGCAAATGGGCAGGCAGAATCCAGTAACAAAAATCTTATAAAAATTATAAAAAGAATGTTGGAGGGAAACAAAAAGGCATGGGATTCAAATTTAAGAATGGTTGTGTGGGTTGATAGAATTATCATAAAGAGAGCAATTGGGAGATCTCCTTTTGAACTGGTGTATGGAACACAAGCAAGGATGCCATTAGAAAATCTTCTACCAGTTTACAAATTTGTTCTTCAAGAGGATTTAATCATTTTTGAACCAATGGAGGAAAGATTAGAACATCTTGCGGAACTTGATGAGACAAGGAGACTAGCTCAAAAATAGAACATCAAATTGCAATCACAAATGACATATCTTTTTGACAAAAAGGCCAAGGACAGGAAATTTGAAATAAATGATTTGGTATTGATGTGGAATGCTAGATGTCAAGAAAAGGAAAAGCATAGAAAGTTTGAAGCCTTGTGGTTAAGCCCTTTTATTGTCACTGGTAAAGGGGGAGATGATTCTTACTATATGCAAAATATGTCTAGAGAAGAGCAGGAGCTACTAGTACATGGACAGTTTCTGAAACCTTTCTTTTCATGAAAATATCAAAATCATGCACAAAGATAAATAAGTGTTGCCAATGCATGGACAACTCTTAAATAATTCTTGAAATACTCTTATTCCATGCACAACAGTTTAGGATGATCAAAAGGGATTAGGATCTGCTAGTACATGGACGGTCCTATGAATCTCTCAACAATGAAAAAATTTCTCCATGTACAGTAGTATAGGCTAAAAAATTTTTAAAAATAAATAAATATATAAATAAAATATATATATATGGTCTACTCCTCCAAGAGATCTGAATTCTTGTTATACCCGCAAAGGGTATACATCCCAGACAGAACCACTATTGGGACAAGAAAATTTTGAAATTTTCCTATATTCCTACCCACCCCATGTCCAACCAAATCAGAAAATCGTGTGCCCAAAATTATAATAGCAATGGATGAATTCTATAAGATCACATGATCTTTACCACAAACATTTGTCTCACCCATCACACCGTATATGATAAGGGGCCTCAGTTCCTTAATTTTGGCAAGACCTTAGTTTCTTTATACCGATCCATGTTCTATATGAGATGGGCTAAGATGTGTATCGGCCTGAGGTTTGTGATCAAAGTAAAGACTTCAAGGATTGACGATGAAGAGAGTAACACTGATGACTTTTCATCAGAGAGAAAATTCCCAGTCATGCTGAGTTAAATAATGGTAAAGACTATTGGCACAAGAAAATAGTATCAGAGGATACTCTGAACACTTCCCCGATAATATAGATCACACCGATGAGAAAGATCGGTGGGACTCTCGCTGAACAACCCGTGGAATGGATGGAGTTAGTGGCACATCGGAAAGAAATACACATCGGGACGAAGAATTAAAGTGTCTCTGACATGTTAATGTCTCAGTGACCAAAGGGATTATTTTGGCATAAGTCACACCGATATGTATGGAGGATAAGAACCATCGATGAAGGTGAACAAGTCGGAACAAAGTTTACAAGTCTTGCCAAATCGATGGTCACAACAATGAAGGAATGTCGATGACATATTATGATGATCATGGTGATGAAGGATAAGAAGAAAGGTATTGGGGAAACAACCGTGATCAGATAGCTTGGATCAAGTCATCCTGATATCGTCTGTTATTCTAATGATGATAGTAGCCACACTTATCGATAAGACTCTTGCAGATATTTATATCGGAGACACTTGAGATGTCGGGGTAAGATGTTATTCCCATGGTGATAAAGTAAGTTAGGCCGACAATAGCCATGTCCATTTATATATCAGGTAGACCTTGAAATGTCTTGCTGATACAAACTTATATATGTTTTTATAAAAAAGATGACATCGAGGAGATAAAATGAAGGGTCACAGATATTGATCCACATGCAAATGTTTGCACCATAAGAAGATATTAGATCACCCTAACATTACAAAAATCCTACTGATGAAGGGAGTTATGACGATGTGACATCTCACAATGATCACGAAAATTAATACACTGGAACAATTAATTGCAGACAAGGAAGAAATCATTTGAAGAGCCATTCGAAATCACTGCAATTAGATTCAAACAAATTGTTTGAGAGGAGCGTATAAGCAAGAACTCAGAGGAAAGGATAAAACGAGTTCAATCATCACATAATAGGTATATACTCAAAAAACCTCTGTGTGATAGACTACATTTTGAATTTACCATCCATAATTGTAATGGAGACTTCAGTGAAAGGAAAGGGCAGAAAACAGTCGAGTGAAACTACTAAGCCCAAGAAACAAAAAATTGACAAAAGCCCTAACGAAAAAATAAAAGAAAGGAAACTGAATCAGGATTTAATTAACCAATTGCCTAGATCTACCCCTAAAGCTCAAAGGTCTGCACAACTTAGGGTAGAGGTAGAGAAATTGGAGGACAAATGTAAATAACTTGGAAATGTGTGGACACCAATAAGAGGTTATGAATTATTCAAATTCTATTACAATAGAAGATTCAGGAATGTCCCAGTGTCTAATCCATGGCACTTGAATTTAGGCAAATTGGTCATTTTTGATGTGTTTGTGCATATAGAACTTCTCAAACTATTGGCCAAACATTACAACCCAAGCCTCAAGGCCATATGCAATCCTTAAGGAGAGCCTGTTATACATTTGTCCAAAAATGCCATTTGTGAAGTATTTGATTTAGATGATTTGTGTATTGTTCCCATAGTTTATGAAGATTTGGACAAAGAATACTGGAGAATGGATACCACGTATAATGGATGGAGATTACCTCTCCACAGGCCTAAGGCAGAAGGAGAAATAGTGCTTCTTAATGATAATGATGGACCTCCATTTCATGTGTCATTGTTTGAACCATATATACAATACACATATTATTCTGTGGGCCAAGTCCTAGGATCAGAGGTTCCTGATTTTATGACAATTCCTTTAATAGTGATAGCCACAGATATCTAGTGCCACAATGCTAGGCAGTTTGACTATGCTGCCTATGTTTTTGGAAGAATTGATTCTGGTTTAACTGCAATCAAAAACAACACCCCATCAGTCTCTTTTGAGCACTACTCACTCCTCGTGCACATGGTACTATATTATGGCCAGGAAATGGGATTATGGCCAAGTGAATTCAGAGTTTCTCAAGTAGACCAGAGGGGACAAAAGTCACCTATACAAATGTGGACGAGGATATGGGACAACAGGTATGCCCATTCTAGTTATATTCATTTTGAAGAATACTGTGTAAAAGTGTTGTATAGATATTTCAATCACCCTTGTGAATATTCACTGTCAAATGAAATAAAGAGGTTTCTCAGACCCAAAGATTTTGGTGGTCCTCCTACTGTCACCCACAACTGGGGAGATTGGTATTGTTTCGAGGATTCAACCATGGTCAAAATTATGGTTTTGAGGAAACCCCATTTATATTGCCCAAGAAAATTCCTGACAGAATTGCCTACTTAGAAATAGTCAGGCAAATGAATTGCTCTAATGTGATGAACTTCAGTTCCTATGACAAGCAATCCTTCGTGCCTAGTACTCTATGCTTTGGGGATTTTACTGTGGTATCTAAAGAGTGTTATGGTCTCATTATGGATAGATTCATGCATTACAACATGAGATATGCAGAGGCAAGAAAAGGATTTGATCCTCAGGGTTTCATTGATCTTGCTAGGAGAAAACAAAACCTCAGTGGATATACACATGTCCCATATCCACATGATGACATTATCAAGAATATGGAAGAAGCTGAGATTGAATTGGTGATTAAGAAACATAATAGAGAACTAGAAGAGAAGAAGAGACAGCTTGCAGAGGTAGAGTTGTTGTCTTCTGTTGATGATGGATCTGCAAAAGAAGAAGAGCCACATCAACAAGCAACTATAATATCTAAACGAAGAATGGAATGTTATGAGTCCCTTGATGAAAAGCATGATGAAGAGGGGCCTAGTGATGAGGATCCAAGACAATTATCTTATGATTCTTTTATTTCAGATGATCAATTTACTCATTCTAAAGAGTTTAAATCATTTTTATATAAATACAAGGGAAAAGAGATCAGGGAGTCAGTTGATAATGTCACAACTGACAATGAAAGACAATTAATTGATATGTTAAAAACAACGGTGGACAATGAATTGAAAGCTATGACTCCTAGTAAGGGTAGACAGCTGCTTAGAGAAGCAGGCATTATGATATTTCCTGGACTTGATTTAAATTCTGCTTTGGTGTTTGATAGTTTTTTGCATAATACTGATGACAAATATAAGCTCACTCTTGAGGGCGTTACAAAAGTGTATATGGGCACCAAATATAACAACAATGAAAATTCACTAATGATATGGGCCTTGTACCCACCTCATAAGAAGACAACCATTATAGATATTGAAAAGGCTTTTGGGCATGTCATGACTTTGAAGGCAGGGGAAACTAACCCCTTGATTACTGCAGAAATTGGCATAAATGTTGCAAAGTTGAACAAAGCACAAGCTCAAATGCTGATCAAAGAATAGGATGCATATAAACTAAGTTGTGAAAGATTAACAAAAGAAAATGATTTCTTGAAAGATACTATTAAGAATACCTTCAAAGGGTCAATGAAAAGGTTAACTCAAGGAGAGAGGTCACAAAGCATCCAATCATCATCTATTGATCAGATAGCTCAAGTCCAGATTGACACACTTGCAACAGTGCTCCAGAATAGGCATGTTAACATGATCCATTAGATGAACAAATTTTAGGATGTTTATTCTGAAAACTATAAAGTGATCCAAGAGCATGAGAGGCTCAACAATAGGCTGGAGGAGAAACTCCATGAGATATAGAGTAAGGATGTTTCTAACACTACAGGTACTTCTAGTGCAAAAGACTTGATTGAGCAGCATCAGAAATATTATGACCAGCTTAAAAATGATGCCAAAGAATGTATTGAAGCTTCAAAAGCAAGAGTGCCCATGTTGTTCAGAAATGACAAAGAGCTGAAGAGCAAAGATGAATGGAGTAAAGAGTGTCAAGTGATATTGCATGAAGCCTTAGGAGCTCTCAAGGACAAAGACTCTACATCTGGCAAAGCCTGCAAGCATCTAGAGAAGATGGTGACGATGGACATGATCACAAGAAATGCTATTGAGTTTGCTGATACACATTGCAGCCAGGAATACTTGGATCACCTTGCTCAGATATACTTATCGCTTAGCAAGGCTTAAGATCATTTTCTTTGTTTATGTTGTGTTAATCATTTTTATTCCCAAAAGACATTTTGAAGAGTTATGTCTCTTCATAGATATTTTTATATAAGTTGGACATATGGTGATCAAGAATTATCAGTAGTGGGATATAATACATGAAGTTTATAATATTTTAAAAGGACCATGTTGCAAGCATTATATTGAAGAAGTAAATTGAAGTTCTCTGATTCTATGGTTTTATTTTGGCATCAATTGTTTGTTAAAATTGTTCAATTATATGGTTCTCTCTAGTTCAATATTTCCTCGTTATTCAAATTAATATATCAAGTATATATTTAATTTGTCAATGCATATTTGTTGTATTTATGTGATTGTATTAATTGGTTTCCATAAAAGAAATTAAAATCCTTCTGATCAGTCACAGTAATCTGGAAGTGTTGGTTTGGATCACTAAGAAGAATCATATAATTAGGATTGTCATTATGTCTCCAAGTTTATATTGTCTATTGTTCTTGTATAATTCATTCAATTGGTTCCTTCAAGAAAGGATTAAAATTCCTTCTGGTGAATAACAAGAAATCTGATTGTGTCAGTTGGATTATTAAGAAGAGTCTATCAATCATTTCTCTGCACGTTTATACAAGTTATAAACTAACATATTGTGCCAAACAGTTAGAGTTAATACCAATATAAGCCACTAGTCTTGGACCTTCATTTGACTCTGTTTACCCAACAAGGCACTGGTCTTATCCTGAATAATCATTTAGTTTGTCCAACACCCATTCATTAGTTGAGCATAGTTATAAAATTTACCTTGATATTGCTTATACAATTCATACCAATCATCTTTCAAGTATTAGGATTAGAATTATTTTGCAAGCTCTCATTTATTCCACACCCTTTGACACTGTGGATAGAATCAACTCAAACATATTCATTCAATCTGCTTTAGCTATTAAGGTTTACCCGTCTAGGTCTAGCAGAACCTAAAGTGCAGGGAGTCATCAACCATATAGGTTAACTCCTTCGTGTTAGTTCAAAAACGTTGCCAATCTAATCATAGAACCTAGCATCGTCTTAGGATTTGTAACCTACATTTTTTGGACCTAACATAGTTCAGCATTGGTTTACCATTTGGCATAATGTGATGTGTATAATGGACTCTGAATTCCAAAGCCTGAGTAGGTGTAGACTATGAATTAAGCCCAAAAGTTGAAGCTCAAGTGGGGCTACAAATTTTAAATTTTAACAAAAAGGTTGAAGCCCCAGTGGGTGTTGTAGGTTACAAATTGGATCTTGATGCCAAAGTCTAATATTGTTGAGCCTTGTATAAAATTCAAGTCAAGGATGAAATTTGAATGGCAAGTCCTGACTGCAAATCCAAGTTGCAAGGTCAAAGGGGAAGTCTAAACTAGTGCAAGTCCTTCCCTGAAGTCTAAACTTCTAGAATTTTTTACTCTTTGTTTTTTTAGTCTAAGATATCAAAGGGGTGGCCTAGTAGAAATGTTGTAAGGGTTCTTTAGTAGTCCTAAAAACCTTGAATCTTCTCCATACCTCATTTTTGTGTCAACCATGGTTCTTTTAATTCTGTCTCTTATGTCACCTTTCATTGTGCATTGGTGTGTGTGCCAAGTGTGTCACTACATGTTATGATGCCTTGGGCATGTAGGAGTGTAGTGTGGCTTGTTTAATGCCACTTTTGTATCATAAAAAATCTGTTCTATTGATTTCTAACAATTAATGTCTTAAGTTTAAGATTGGGCCATTCCAATAGTGGTCCTTTAGGGGAGCCTTGTTTAAGTCCCTAAATTCCATGAACTATCAAATTTTTCCATTTTTCTTTCTTTCTATGACCAAATTTGAAACACAAGTTGTATGCTTCATAAGATAGATAACATTCAAATCCACTAGTTTGAATAGCTCTTTTTTCATCAAGGATTCCACCTTAAGATTAACTTTGGGCACTACTTTTGGAAGATAGGATCAGCATTGGGGTCTAGTTCAATCATGTGATGCATGATGTTTTTAATATCCCCCTTTATATCTTCATAATTCCATTCCATCACATAATCATATCTTCTACATAAAATGAAGATAATTTATTTCCCCTCTTCCATGTAGAATTTTACCAGCTTGAAAATGCACCCTAGGGATATTTAAATGTTCTAATAATCTCTTTTTTTCCACCATTCTTATTTTTCTTTTCTACTATTTTTCAAGGTTGAACAAAGATTCAAGGGTTACCAAATCTCTTAGCAACTTGTTGGTTTTCAACTAGACAATATAACCATTGTATGCTTCTACAATTTTGGAGCTTAGTTCTTCTACAAATTTAGCTAAAATCTAGATGAATAAAGAAATATTCTCATTTCAAAAAAATTCTAGTGAGATGAATCATCTAGGATAATTGATCTTACATTTTACTCCATAATCTACTTATTGTACAATAGGTGATTGATAGGGTTAAACTAATATTTTATCACTATCGTTTGGTCAATATATAAATTTAAAACCCTAGAGATTACTTTGAAATTGATAGCATTGAAATATTTTATTAGGTCCTAGACTTGGTGCCTATATGATTTCTTCAAAGGATTCTTTGTAAGATACTTTGAACTTGTTTGATTACAAGTTCAATATCACCAAAGAGTTATGGTAATTTAATTTTAATTTTCTTTTCCAATTGGAGACCATGAGTTAAAGCTTCATAGTCTACCATGTTATTAGAACAATTGAATTGTAATCTTAAGACTAAATAATATTGGCTCCTTCAAAAGAAATAATACATACTCCTACTCCAACCACAACTCTACATTTAACACCATCAAAATATAACTTCCACATTCTTGTTGTGTTT
Source organism: Cunninghamia lanceolata (assembly GCA_027924645.1). Lineage (NCBI taxonomy): Eukaryota > Viridiplantae > Streptophyta > Pinopsida > Cupressales > Cupressaceae > Cunninghamia > Cunninghamia lanceolata. The sequence continues at coordinate 19,765,723 of BSBN01000391.1, forward strand.
TTCTCTTTCCTATATATCCCTAAAACAACAGGATCCTTATCATGAATCACATAAGTTACCAAATCAATTTCTTCAACCAAACCATATGCATGACTTTCTAAATATTCAATCTAGCATTGATCTTTCCACGCATATATAATAGTGGCATTATATTTATCCATGAATGTTTCTAAAGTGGATGATTCTTATTCACCCATGAGAGACTAGTTTAACCTATAAAGTACTATTGTTTTGTGCTCAATGTGGTGTGTATTTAAAGGCTCAAATGGGATTTTCATTTTGGTTCTTAAGAACATATGGGAGTAGTCTAGGAATAGGTACAACCTACTATCTTAGCAATAAAATCTCTAGACAAACAAAAACCAAAGATACTTTGGAATGACAAAGTACTAGAACTAGAATTTATCATACAATTATGAATCAAATTATCTCCATAAATCAAGGTTAAGTAAAAGGGCTTCGGCTCAAGCTTACTTACTTCACTTCCACAAAATTTCAAGACTACTAATTGATTTTAAGTCCCATTTGGTGATGCAGGAGCATCCCTGGTTCAAGAGCAATCTTGTATCAACCAAAAACATTTGCATTTTAGTTTTTTTGTATTTTAGTTCTTTTCATTTCCCAGTTTAGTTCAAAGCAGTTCAGTCAGAAGCAGTTTCATCTTGTGGTCTGGTATTGGCATTTCACATCTTGTGGATCTAGACTTAGCATATACATTCACTCATCTACATCATATCAAGAATTCAGAGCATTTGGATCAGTTACCAGATAGATATCGCTATCAGAAGATTAACTATTTTCTTAGAGCAGAGCATCCTGACAGTCTCAGACAATCAACTAAAGGAGAAGGCTTGCAGATCATTCCTTGACTTGCGGATCTCAATGCCACATCATTCAATGTACTTTGGTTCATGGCCAACCTTCCCAAAGGGTCCACACATTGTTTCTTTCATTTACTGGAAGTGTTCTATGCATTTAGGTCTAACCTATCTGTGTTCACACGTTACACCTCTTCTTTGGAATTTGTGATCTTCCTTGGCCAATGCGAAGGAATCTATTGGTCTAGAGATGAAATATATTGATGCAATAGATCCTTAGGAAAGTAGTTAGAAATTGATTAATAATTATTAGTTTATATTTGGTGTGAAAGGACCTTCAAAGCCTTATCTTATGCGTGTATGTAATCAAGCCTTTGAGCCCATATTGTAAGCCCGTATTTTGCCAGCCAAACTGAATTTGAATTCAATGATATACTAAATGACTGAATCTACATTTGCTTTATTTCTTTGAGTTGTTTCCATTGTGTTTACTCTTATTGCATGATCCAGACAATTCATTCTATGAACCCTCCTACCGTGACTGCACCAAGTGGTATCAGAGTGAAGGTTTGAATCTATGGGAGTGAATAGAGTGAATTAAGTGAAGTTGGTGAGGGAATTCCGTAAGATCTTGCTATGGACAAATCACCGAATTGAGGTAGGTTACTTGTGTTGCAACCGATCACCGATTGTGAGGTAGTTCTCACCTTGTAGCCCAATCATCGAACCTGAGGCAGTTTACACTTGATCCTAGGAAGAATGCTACCAAGGAGAGTTGTTGTTGTTGGAACAATGGCTGGTAGAATAGATGAATTGATGGAGATAATGAAAACAATGTGAATCCAATTGGATGTTGTTGAAGAGGATAGGTGAAGAGAATTGACACTGAGACCTAATGTTGAAAGGGATGATGAAGAAGAATTTCAATTTGTTGAACACACTGGTGAAACCCTAGGAGGTGATGAAGAAGAAGAGTCAGATCAAGTAAAGATGTTGCGAACTATTTCAAAGATTAGAAAGAGACCTAGAGTTGATGTGCTGAATTATACTGGTAATCTGAACCCTGAAGAATTGATTGACTAGATAAATGATATCGAAGAATACTTTGAATATGAGGAAATTAAAGATTCAGAAAAGCTAACATTTGTGAAGACAAAGTTGAAAGGACATGTTTCTATATGGTGGAAAGAAGCTTAGTTGGAAATAAATAGAAGAGGAAAAGAAAAGATTACAAAATGGGATAGGATGGTGACAAAGTTGAAAAATTAGTTTATACCTGCTGACTATGAGTTGGAGCTATTGAAAAGATTGTAGAACCTGAGACAAAAGGAGAAATCTATGAAGGAGTATACTGAAGAATTTCATAAAATGATCATAAGAACAGGACATAGTGAAGCAAGCAAGGAGAAAGTGGCTAGATACATCAATAGACTGAGATTGAACATTCAAGAGGAACTAAGCTTGGTAAGGATGACATCTTTGGAGGAAGCATATCAGTTTGCCTTGAAAGTTGAAGAGAAGCTAAACAATAGGCATGATCAAAGACAGAGAGGAAGAGGAGGTAAATTTTAGAGAGGTAGGACTTATTCCAGAGGAGATAGATCATATCCAGAGCAGAACAAGTTTGATAGCTCATTCAAGAAGGAGGACAAAGATAACAATGCTTACCGGAGAGATGACAAAATTTTTTACCGGAGAGGAAACCCTAGTCCATACCGGAATGAAGGATATAGAAGAGAAGGAAGAGGATTTGATAAGAAGACATTCAGAGGTACCTATTTCAAGTGTGGAGGTGAAGGACATAGAGCATTTGAATGTAATCAAGGTAGTACAAGTAAGAGGACATAAAATAGTGGAAGAGTAGCCTATGTTGAAGAAGAACCTGTTGAATTAGATGACCCATGTTTTGTTGGTCAACCTGAGAAAGGAGAACCATTGGTGATGAGGAGAGCACCATTTCAAATAGAAACAAATGAGGAACCATCACAGAGGAAGACCTTGTTCAGAACCAGATGCAAATCAGGAGGTAAGTGTTGTAAAGTTGTGATTGGTAGTGGTAGTTTAGATAACCTAGTTTTAGAGGAGATGGTGACTAAGCTAAAGTTGGAAAGATTGAAACACCCTAAGCCATATCAAATAGCATGGATTCAGGATGATCGTAAAGTACTGGTGAGTGAACAATGTTTGGTGAAATTTCATATTGGATCTTATCATGATGAAGTCTTGTGTGATATTATGCCTATGGATGTATGTCATATCTTGTTGGGTAGACCTTAGCAGTATGATAAAAAAGCTATACATGAGGGGAGAAAGAATACATATACTATAACAGAAAATGGAAAGAGAATTACTTTGACTCCTTTGGAGGATTATCCTAAAGATGTGGTATGTGGAAATGCTAGAATGTGTTTGGTAGATGGAAGAAAATTTCTGGATGGTTTGAGACATGAGAATATGTGTTATGCCTTGATCCCTAAGAATCCTGAAGCATTAAAGAAAGAAACTGCATTGGAGGAGATAAGAGAGTTGCTAACAGAGCATGAATACATCATATCAGATCATGTGCCTGATGGATTGCCACCTATAAGGAGTATCAGTCATCACATGGATCTTATACCGGGAGCAAGTTTGCCTAATAAAGTAGCACACCGGATGACACCGGTAGAGAATGAAGAATTGAATAAACAGATACAAGAATTGTTGAGGAAAGGTTTGATCAAAGAAAGCTTGAGTCCTTGTGTAGTACCTATAGTGCTTGCACCTAATAAGGATGGAGAGTAGAGAATGTGTACCGATTCTAGAGCAATAAACAAGATCACAGTTAAGTATAGGTTTCCTTTACCTAGGATGGATGATATCATGGATTGTTTAAGTGGAGCAAGATATTTCACAAAGATAGACTTGAAGAGTGGATACCATCAGATCAGAATTAGAGAAGGTGATGAATTGAAGACTACTTTTAAGACAAATGAAGGATTGTATGAGTGATTAGTGATGCCTTTTGGATTGACAAATGCACCAAGTACTTTCATGAGGTTGATGAATGAAGTTGTTGTCTCTCAGATTTGCACCCTTGCTGCAGTTGTAAAACTTTAGCAATCTAGAGAAATGGGAATGATCTCAAAGTGTGGGACCTTGCGAATTGAGATTAGACCTCTGGAGAAGGCTGGCTTCCTTAACTGGTTATCACCTAAAATCTACTAAATTTGTAGAGGAAAGGGGAGAAGGAAAGCTTTTTTTTAATGAAAGATGAAACAGAAAACTAAAAACAAAGGGGTGATTCACCAAGTTGAATAAAAGAAACTTCACAGAACTAAGAAAATGCACAACACAACCAGATACAACAAGTAAATATACACAGATTAAGATGATTCTAGTAAAGGTAAGAAGCAAAATGATTGAGAGGAGCAAAGATGTTCACAGATAGTCACATGCAGATTTACACTAAACTAAAACTCAGTAAAAGAGGTAAGATAATTTGCATATATTCAATAGGAAGGCATAGTTATAGTAGCAGAAATCTCTATTTGGAAACAGAAAGACTGAATGCCAAAAAATTTCCAACCCTAATTACATCTCAAGCTTATCCATATATAGCATTTACAAGTGTCCTAAGTCGGTTACAAAAATTTGCCCCATGAGTTGTAATAGGAAAATATCTCTGACTGAAAGGATGTCCATCTGCAAGAAATTATGGAATAAAAGATCTAGAATAGGGGCAGATGAAAGATATTTTGAGTCTTCAATGTAAGCTGCTGAATCACCAATCTGCACTGATAAATGCCACAACTATCTGCATTTGTATACTGCCACAAAACTAAATTCAGTCGCAGTTATGTCTTGCCACCAAAACACATGAGGATCCGCCAGCAAGACATAGAGCCCATACGCATTGAAGAGTGGAGCCATCTACCATGAATCCAGCTACAAAGCCCACCAACTGGAGTTACTGTGAAAATATCAGCCTTTGCATAGGCCAGAAGGTCATAGAGATGTCCTATCAGCTGAACATGCAAAATCAGATCATATTTTGAAAGTGGGAATATTCCCCTCAAAACCCTGCCAAGTGAAAGAGGGGGCAAAATTAAGTGTTTTTTCCATTTGAAGCGTGCTGAAATTTGCCAGAACGAAGGAGATATTCACGGTCAAAGCTATGGTCAAACTGCACTTGTATATCACTCTGCATATGCAAACTACTTTGTATGTATCGGGCTATCAGGGTGACCTCCAGCTGAGTTGCCGATGAGGCTGGTCTTGTTGAAATGTTCATTGTATGTGCGCTTGCATTCGGCATCTAAATTAGCCTTTGAAATGCCTTTCTATATTCATTTGTATGTCACCTTGCATATACAATACAATCGCTACATACAAGAGCGGGCCTCTTTTGTTTTGTATCACCTTTTGCATGTATGCCCCTGCCACGTGTCATCACCTGATTGGTCGATGAACTTATCCTTGGACCCATTGCTGAAAAACTGCATCTTCTTATCGGCCATCAGAGAAACTTTGAGTTGAGCTGCCAATATACTTTGTCATGCTGAAAATCCTTTTGTATGCACCTTTTTATATTCTTGTATCTAAGATAGAATTGACCATGCATACAATGCGGAACTCAAAGGAGACTATCAAATATATTGGAATTTTGCAACAAGTCTAGCCTTTGTATCTTTTCCTTTGCATATTGGCGCATACAAGCACCTAACATACAAACTGCGGACCCCACCTTCGAATTTGCCAAAATTGACTTCCCAGTCGGGTCTGGCTTGTATGTCGCCTTTGTATATCAGCCTTGTATATCACATAAACAATGCGAGTATACAAGCAACAACGTGCATACAAACACCTCATCTCGACATGCACATGTGACCCCTGTATATTGCCTTGTATATGACCTTTGTATGTTTAAACATACAAACAAAAAGATGCATACAACTTGTACCTTTATTGACCAAAATGCATAACCTTTAGGGTCCAGGTTTTGCATCTTAGGATTGCATATTCGCTTGTATGTTTGATTGTATGTGCAAACATACAATCGGTGGGCCCCAGGCTTTGTATCTTTGCCGTGCATATGCTTTTCATTAGCCTATCGGCAGGGCCATGGAACGAGACCCTGATATGTAAGTAACACCGAAGAAGCTTGTATATTTGCCAATGTATATTTCCATTTGTATATGACCTTTGAATATACCATTGCCTTGTACCCTTCATCGGCCCATCAGAAAGACCTTGGACAGAGCCGTCGACGGTCGTTGTCACACCAAAGACCATCCTTGTATATCTCATCAGCCATCGGAGGGAACTTTAGCTTGGCTGGTGATAGGCAAGGTCTCGGCGATGATCCCCTTTGTATGTTCATTTGTATTTGTATCGGTCCATCGGCAGGAACATGAATTGGGCCGCTAATGCAGAGGTATTGGTAGGTTTGGCTTTGTCCACACAATAGACCTAGACTTTAAGGTTTCCTTCACAAGATTTTCAAAGGCTATGCAACACAAGCCTATACAAGGCTGTCCAAGAGACTGACCTAGTCTAGGACCACACCTTGGTGTCCACCCTCATAGACTATTCAACTCTCTTTTGGGGAGTCTCTACTCAACCCAACCAACACACACACACTTACCTTCTCGACCAACAACCAAACTACCAACATCCCTACCAATAGGATCCCACACTACAATCAACACAAACTTGTCAAGGACATGACCAACACAAGGTCTCTAACCTAATAACTATATTCTGTACCTGCAAGGACAGTGAACAACAAATTACAGTAAGACTGCACTATGACAGTACCTAAAGAGACCTATTCCTTGTAGCCCTTGAGATCGGCTAATCCAAGGATAACTCCACAAACCTCCAAAGGACACACCAGCCTCTTTGCACATTTGGATACCCTCTATGAACATACAACAATTCACCAAGTTGCAGACCAGTACCTTGTTTTAGGCGTTCAATGACAGTGAATTCTTCTCTTTAGGGAATAGGCCTAATTTGGGGTATTTACAAAGGAAGTGCATCAAATCCACTTGCTCAGGATCAAACAAACACCTGCACAGGTCTGTCTTCATCCAAAAACACCAATCACAACCTCCATTTGGTCATTCTATTGACCATCCATTGAAAGCACACTGATTTCCACTATTTGCATACTAACTAGTCACCAGGCAGACTAGTTAGATTCATGCCAAGTGCCTTGGAGTGAGGAATGCAAACCAAAAAAGCAACAAAAACATGAAATCTACTCTATCTCCCTCCATCCTACTGAAAATGGTTGATGTCTTTCAGAGGATAGAGGAGAAATTCCTCATTTTGCCACAAAACCCTAGTTTTGAGGGTTTTCAAACTAGTTTTCACAAAATGATTTGGTTCTCACTGCACAGGAGGTGTCAAGAGGCCTAACTATACTCAAATGAAAGGTATTTCAATGAACTAACAGATTTCACTACTTTTAGATCCCTTGCAGTCCGTACAGTGCCGTACTAAATGATTGTTTCCAGGAAAACACAGTAAAAGACAGCTTTGCACTCCAAAACTTCAATCTTTCATTCTATTGGCATGTAATTACATTGTTCTGCCTATAGAAGGCTTGAGGAATGTTTCTCTTCCTCCTCCAACTATACAACTGTTGTCCAAGGGCAGTTAGCCATTGGTTATTGCCTCCTTCACAAGAAACCACATGTTTCTTAGTGTAATTACATTCAAATTGACCATATCAAGGTCTAGATTGGACAAGTCGACCAAATGGACCAAGTCCTTATTACAACTCATGAAAAATGGCTTTCAAAGCCTTAGAGAGAACAATATAACGTGACAACAAAACATGACATAGCAAAAAATGACTATAATTTGGAGCTCCTACACCAGCCGCCGATGCACTATGTCACACCGATAAAACCTTTGTATGTCCACCTTTGCATATTAAAAATACATACAATAATATATACAAAGGACCCGATGTACATTTGCCTTTGTACATGGCCAAGATACAACATACAATGCATATGCATATAAAAATGACCAAGTAAAAAATTGGGAATTATCTACGATGGGAAACAATTGAGGACAAAAGGCTTTTGGGTTTTTCTGGGTTTTCAGCAAGGATTCTCCAGGCAAGATTTTGTGATTTTTGGCAAGGCATAGCATGAATACTTGAAGGATTTAAGCCTTGTAGGGTCATCCTCTAAAGGATTTTCAAGGAAAATACAAGGTGAACTATTTAACTCTGGACAGAGGAAAATAGGTCAACATTTTGGCGACTTCTATGGGATGTTTGCCTGCTAAACAATTATATCAGTGGCCTTAAGCATCCATTGGGCATGGAGTCACACAGAGACTTAAAAATATAGCCTTGACAAATAATCCTGACCTCAGCAACTCAGAATATTAGCAATGAAGAACACTTGGAAGATCAAAACCAAAACAAAATGTTGAAAGCAACCCTCTAACTATGCTAGACAGCACTTAGGGAAAATAAAACGGATCTAAACTATTGTGCAGTAGCACTTATTGAAAGCAAGAAACCTAATCTACTGCTTTATAAGGTAAGTCATACCTCAAAACACCTCTTTAGGTGTATCCCATTAACTGGGATAGGCAAATTTTCTCCATCCATGTTTGATAACTGAAATGCATTGTGCTCCTTGCATTCAGTAATGATAAATGGGCCACTCCACATGCTGTCAAACTTGGAGTGTTTTTCGGGCCTGCTTTTCAACTCATCCCATTTGAGTACCATATCACCCTCCCTAAAGATTCTGGGAGTGGCCTTCTTATCAAAACTTCCTTTGGTCTGAAGCTGATGATACTCCATAGTCTTCATAGCTTTATCTCTAATCTCTTCAAGCTCCATAAGTTGAGTATATCTGATAGCCATGGGGTCTTCTTCTTCAAACATCTCCAGTTGATTCATGATATCAAGTGCTGGCAGCTTCACAGATACAAGCAATCTTGCCTCTTTCCCATAAACTAACATATATGGGGAGTTTCCAATAAACCTCCTAGGAGTTATTCTTGCCTATAAGGCATATTTCAAATTAGTGTGCCAGGTCCTCTGGTTGTCCTCCATTGATCTTTTAATAATCCTTATGAGGTTTTTATTTGTAGATTCAGCCAAACCATTACCCTGTGGGTAATAATTTCATGAAGTGTTCAAACAGATTCAATTCTTCACAGCCCAGTTAGTTATCCTCAATCCAACAAAGGCTAAAGCATTGTCTGAGATAATTGACTCAGGTACTCCAAATCTGGATACCAAATCATGATAAAAACTCAAAATAGCATTCTCATTGGATTCCTTCAGAGCCACTGCTTCAGTCCACCTTGTGAAATAGTCTGTAGTTGTGAGTATCCACCTATGGCCTACACTTGATGGTGGGTTAATGGGACCTATAAAGTCAATGCCCCATTTCAGGAAGGGTTATTCTACTTGAATTGGCTGTAGAGGTAAAGCTAGCAACCTTTCTTTGCCTACAAAAATGGTACATTTTACACATTTTCTAGCCCATGCATGGGCATCCTTGAATAAGTTGGGCCAATAATATACAGCTCTCATTATTTTCCAAGCAATAGTCCTTGGGGCAAAATGACCCCCTGCTATTCCATCATGAAACTCATGCAACACCTTGTCAGTCTGATCATTATCAATGCATCTTAACAACACACCATTAAAGTCTTTTCTGAAAAGGATGCCATTTATTAAAACATATGGAATGGACTACAGTCTAAAATACCTTCTCTTGGTTCTATCTAAACATGTTGGACATTCACCAGTTTGCAAAAATTGAGTCATGTTATTAACCCAACTTGTGCCCACTGTTGTCGTATCATCCTGATGTGCATATTCAATGGTCAGAAGCACCTCCTCTTCTCTTTCTATTTCATTCTCAGAACTAGTAGCAAGCTATTCGCTGAGTCCTCTACCTTTGACAAGCTTGGTCATCTTGATATCAATGTCATATTCCATGACTTTGGTGATCCAACCAGCCCTTTTCTCATTAACATCTTTACCTAACAGGAACTCTTTCACGCTAGGGTGAGCAACCATCAAATGTATCTTATTATTAGAAATAAGATGCCTAAACTTCTTGAGGCTCCTTACCACTGCAAGGACATGTTTTTCAATGAAGCTATACCTCTATTCATACTCCTCCAGTCCCTGACTAAAGAAAGCAATTGGCTGCTCAAAGCCTTCACCTTTTCGCTGTACCAAAATTGCAGAAATTGTATCTAGACCACCATAAGCATACAAGATAAAATCTTTTGAGAAATTGGGATTCACCAGAGTTGGTGCAGCCAATAATGCTTCTTTTATGGACTCAAAGCTGAGTTTGGCCTCTTTTGTCCAACTAAAAACTATATTTTTTTAACATAGAGGTCAATGGCTTTAATAGGTTTGCAATATTAGGTATAAATCTTTGCAGAAAATTAATTCTGCCAATAAAACTTTGCAGTCACTTCTTGTGACTGGGTAAAGGCAGCTCCAAAATAGCCCTTACTCTTTCTACATCAATGGTAATTCCCTGTTTTGACACAATGTGTCCTAAAAGCTTGCCTTCATGCACAGCGAAAATGCATTTCTTGGGATTGAGAGATATCCCAAACTCTTTACATCTCTCAAGCACTTGCCTCAAGTGGAATAAATGTTTAGCTGCATCTTTAGAGAAAACTATAATGTCATTAAGGTATACAAGTACTAATTTATACAGCAAACATTTAAAATCCATATCCATAGCTCTCTGAAAAGTAGAGCTAGCATTTGACAGACCAAAAGGCATCCTTTTGTAGGCCATAGTGACCCATTTAGTAGTAAAAGTGGTTTTAAATTGATCTTCCTCCTTGACTAATACTTGATTATAACCAGAATATCCATCAAGCAAGGAGAATCTTTCTGAACTAGCCACTACCTACAGAATTTGCTCCATTGAGGGCAGCGGGTAGTGGTCCTTCAGGAAGGCTGTATTAAGGTCTCTAAAGTCGATACACAGCCTAATCTCTCCATTCTTTTTTCTCACAGGAACAAGGTTAGAAACCCAAGAAGTATGCTTGATCAAAAAAATGATGTTTCCCTCGATCAGCTTGGTTAATTCTTTAATCATCAGAGGCTCAAGTTTTGGGTTTAAAGGTCTTTGTTGCTACCTCATAGGTTTTGTACCTGGTTCTAACTCTATAGTATGCTAGGCAATATGAGGGTCAAACCCTTTCAGGTCTGAGTAATCCCAAGTAAACACATCTTCAAACTCTTGACAAAGAGCAACAAAAGCTTTCCTATCATCAAGCAAACAGATTTTACCAATTTTAAGAAGCTTACCTTTAAAAATTTCTAGCTCCTCATAATGTTCTTTGACCTGCATGCCAATTTTGCTCTTTTTTAGCTGATCATCAGTACCAAAAATGGATTCTAAGGTTACCAATCCTTTGGGCAGCTTGTTTGTCCTTAACTGAACAACCTGATCATCATCATATTGGTGTTTGAGTTTATCCTGATTCATTACAAAAAACTCATCCTCTTCTAACAGGAACCACAGAATCTGCTCATCACTCTCAAAAACCTGCCAATGAATATTATTGTCAGGGATAGAGGGCCTATCAACTATTTTCACATGAGGCTGCACCTTTTCTCTTTGAATATCACTGGGATGTTGAACTGAGCCCCAATTGCAGCCAACGTATCTGCATGATTGTTCTGATTTCTTGGAATAGGGATCAGATTGAAAGCATCAAACTCCTCAATCATATCCCATACCCTATGTTTATAGCATTTCAAAATGTCATTCTTTGTAACATGTAGTCCCTTCACTTGATTTACAATAAGTTCACTATCCCCATACACCTGTAAATAGCCAATTTTCCTCTTTCTTGCCCATTGCAAACCTTGAATCAACCCTTCATACTCAGCAGTGTTATTTGTACATGAAAAAGCAAAATGGAAAGTAGAATAATATCTGTCACCCTGTGGAGATATAAGCATTGCACCACCACCAGATCCATTCCTATTCCTAGAGCCATCAAAGTACATTTTCCTTACCTCATCCTGCTGCTCTATCTGTTATTCTACATTCTTTACCAAGCTTGGAATTGTTGTTTCAGGCTCATGCAGTATGTAAGCCCCCATACCAGTTTCTTGAATGTGTCCTTCAGGATCATCCACAATGTTTTCCAAGGCCCACTCCTTTAACAGCACTTCTGGTATACTTTTAGCTTGTAGCTCTTTAGTAGCAACAAGCTCAGGATCATCAGAAATAATGCAATTTGCATTAACAGCACTTGGGACATAAGGCTCTATGTGATAATTGGCAAGCAATTCAGATTTTAGGTTCACCTTTGTGCCATATCTAGTCCTAAAGAACATATGGGACTAGTCTGAGGATAAATATCCTCCTATCTTGGCTATGAACTCTCTTGACAAACACATAGCAAAATGAGGAGGTAAATCTATAATGAACACCTCCTGGGAAATGGAAACATTTGCGCAAGTGTGCAAAGTGAGACCTAGATCTTTTATCACACCTACAATGTTAATAGCTATGCCATCTAGCTGGAGTATGCCCTTCTCAAGGGGCTAGTATTTCAACCCTAATTGGTTTGCAATCTGTTTTGGCATTATAGAACTACTTGCACCACTATCCACCATGCAGTTATGTACTAACTTGTCTCCAATTATTAATGACACATAAAATGGAAGTGGTTTAGCACTTTTGTTTGGTTGTTTGTTGTTGGCCTGGGATGAATTAGTAAGGACAGCCTTAGTTGGGTCAACAGTTGCATCATTGGACACTTTTAAATCAGACAAGGTGTGAGGTATACTTTTTACACTACTATTCATGAGACTATTTGCAGTGCTATTGTTATTATTTTTATGATTGAGAGACTATTGATCCTGAATCTTGTTTATTAAACCTAATTGATTTTTAAGGAAATAATTGTGGAATGGTAATTAGATGTTGCTTCTAAGAAAATGATGAATGATTAATATTAGAAATGAAACTTTAATGTGATTTCAGGATGTTATATGGTAGAATGTGTAGGTATGCATGTATTTAAATTGCTTTGGCTATGATATCTTTATGTGTTATTGACTTCAAGTTTGAGTGTGCAGGTATTGCTAACAAAACCACATATTCAGGAGTCATCCATACCCTATGTTGTATCCCTTGTGAGCCGATCTAGTTCCATGAGGAACTAAGATCAACCTCGTGTTTGGAGAAATGTTGTAATGTTGTAATGTGTTAATGTTGCATGAGGTCAAGGGAATAAGAGCCATCTTCTGATTTACTTTTATTATGATAAGTGTTGTAAGAAATGTTGTTTTAAATCTTGTTTAAACTTTATTTCTTTTAGACCCTTTTCTTGTGTTTTTATTTGACTCTGGGAGTTCTAACTAAGCAAAAATCAACCCTAGGTTATACCCCATGGGTCTAGGGACCTTTTTTACTAGGATAACCTTGGGTTAACCTCCATATGGTCACTTAAACTTCACAGTGAAGTTAAGTGACGAATTTGGAAGCATGGGGACAATGGGATGAGTGGAATCCAAACTCAAGCCCACTTCCAAGCCATGGAACAACTCCATGATCCCCTAATAATGGAGTGTTTGTCTCCTTGTGCCTCTCTTTTGGTGGGGTTCCCCTTATTAAGGGTAGTGTGTCATCCACTTCCCTTGTATTTTTATTTTACTTATTGTATTTTTAATTCTCCATGTGTTGTAAAAAGGACTATAGTGGGGAACCTATTGAGTGGGGTTAATTGTTTTAAGACCACTAGGATAATGGATGAGTTGTAGATTAGTTGTTTAATGCCACTTGGGAAATGAGGAAAATAGAGGGAATTAGTTTTAAAAGAGAGAGGAGGAGGAGAGTAAGGGGGTTGGATTATTGTGGAAAGAAGGAGAACTTGGAAAAGGAGGCTAGAGTGGAGCTCTTCATCAAATTTCATTCCATAATTGGGCTTTGGAAGGTTGGTGAACAAGACTACTCTCTTGTATGATCTGATGCTTGATAAGTATGTTTTGTTCTTGCTTGATAAATGAGTTTGCAAATGCCTTCTATGTGTTTTCTGTTATTTTGGGGTTTGTTTTGGGTGTTGAAAGAGCTCCTTCCAATTGGAAGGCAATGCTCATCTTGTATAGGGAAGGGAAGGTGTGAACCTCCTCGGGTGTCATCTTGTTTTCTTGATATATGAAATGCCTTGAGGGCATGTTGGTACTTTTTAGCCAAGAGGGCTTTATGGCTTTGAGAGCCTTTTGGGATATCCCTAGAAATTTGAATTATTTGGAAGGCTTGAGGCCTTGAGAAAGACTGACTTATTGGCTTGAGGCCTTGTGGTAAAATGTGATAAAATGTGTAAAGGATGACACCTTGAGTGAGAAGCGTCTACTTCTATCCCCTCCCTGAACTCACCTAAGCTGAGTCTTTGTATGGTGAGTAAACCATGGGAGTGTGTGTGATATTTTCTTTGTTTGATGTTGTCCCTTGTTGTGAAGTGTTTTGGTCTATTCTACCCTGGGTATGTGGATGGTCTCCCTAACTCAGGGGTGACCCTCTTGCGGGTCTAAGGTAGGGAGGAGAGCTAGATGGTTGTTGTTTTCTCCCTTGTTGTCTTGCAGGTTACTATTGAAGCATGAATAAGAGGATTGAAGAAAAAATTTGCCTTGATAATGAAAATGTTCTATCTTCCTATTTGTAATGAGGACTTGGTCTTTTAAAGTCCTTTCTGTAGGAGTTTTAGAGGAGAGAACCTCCCTCTTGAATTTATTGTAAAAGTTGTTATCTTGGGATTGGAGAGAAGATCCACCCTTATTATGTGGTTAGTTGTGACTTAATTGGTTATTACATAACATCGTTTGTGTGGGCTGGGAGAAGAAAGTAACTACTCCCTTAGAGTGTATGGGAGTTGTGGGATTTTTACAGTTGTTTGTTTGATGTTACCAAGTTGTAAGTTGTGAGATTTGTTGTTAAGTTGGATCAGTTGATAAAATATATCTCTTATATTAATTAGTGAGAAAGTTATTTTTACAGTATTATGATAGATGCAATTTGCCCTTAATTACAAAACTAAGCTTGAGTAAGATTGCAAAGGGAAATAATCTAAAATAAATTTTATACTTGACTGTTGTGTGTTATTGAAATGAAAAGATTCCATAGTTTCTTGTATTTACTTCTGATCCTTAAATGTATTTGAAAGGAAAAAAAATTTACTTGATAGATTAAAAATGGCAAATACAGATTTAAATGGTAATGCTTCTTTTTCATTTGAATATTTGTTATATTGAAATTAAAATGTTAAGATAGTGTGAAATGTATTTTACCATGAAACTTCGTTATATATATATATATATATATATATATATATATATATATATATATATATATATATATATATATATATATATATATATATATATATATATATATATATATATATATATATATATATATATATATATATATATATGTATGTATTTTTATTTTAAATATAAAGTTGTGAAAATTGAAAATCTCTGTATTCATATTTTCTTATTATCAAATGACATTGTGAAATTGATATATATATTTAACAATTAAAATTAAGAGAGCTTGTGAAAATTTGTATATATATATATATATATATATATATATATATATATATATATATATATATATATATATATATATATATATATATATATATATATATAAGTTTATATAATTTTAAATTTAAATGTAATCGTGAAAACGATATATATATATATATATAACTTTAATTAATATTCAATGGAAATTTTGAAATAGCAATTAAGTGAGAGATCGCTATGTTCATGTTACACACAGTCGTAGATTTCAAAGGAAGCCATGGTGGGGGTTTAACCCCCACTGAATTATCAATAAGAAGCGGGTGTGGGGAGGGGCGGAGCCCCACCCACACCCACGAAGTGGGGTGTGGGTGGGGCTCCTCCCCTCCCCACACCTCTGCCACCAAAAGACCCTGCGACTACCATTTTCCTTCACGCCGTGGACAACCCCAGCTCCCCTCTGCCTCCCTGCGCGGCCAGGACCCTCTGCCGTGACCGTACCCCCAACCCCGCGCCGCTCCATTTCCCACACCCCTGCGACCATCCTCCGCCGCCACCACTCCAATAAACCCTGCAACAAAACAAACAAACAGTCCTCTCACAAACAAAATTAGGGTTATTTAACCCTCTTCTCAATAAAGTTGGATTTCTATATTAAAATGATATTAAACTATAAGTGGAGTTTCCACCAATCTTATTAAATCATCAATTATATATATATATATATAATTATATACATTAATTGTAAGTGTGTGAGCTTGCAATAAAAGTTTAATTAAATATATATATATATATATGAGTGGAGTTTCCACAACAAGTTTTAAAAGGAAATTATATATATATATATGAATATATATATATATATATACATGATTGGACAATTTTAATGGGGCTATTGTAATTTGCCCTAATAATCATATTACATTAAATTTGTTTATAAGAAATTTGTATTTGTTTTTTTTTAAGAGTAGTAATTCTTTTTATTAATGAATTACCAAGTTAGGGAAGATGATTTAGCATAAATAAAATTTAAATGCAAAAACAAAAAATAAATTAAGTAATACGTAAACAGTGAAATAAGCAACGTTTTAAAACAAATCGATAGAGGAATAAACAAGGAATGTGAGGCAGAATTTAATAGATTGAGATAACCAATCAAAGTTCAACCACCTACCAAGAGAACCCTAAAAGAAGCAAAATGAACCGACTCAATTTTAGTGAACGATATCAACATGCACATGTGTGTGGATTATTTCGTAGTAACAATCACTTAGACAACTTAACAAACGCAACCAAGCATGCTTACGCGTGCGAGGGAAAGATTTCAAGTAGTAAAGGAAAATTTTTGATAGTTCATATCATGTCTACATGTCATATGTGGACATAACATGTGTGTTTTGCGTGTTATGAACGCATGTGAAATGTGGGCATGACACAAGGCAGATTACAACATGTCCTTTTGGCCTAGGATGGCTAAAGAATCCCACATAGACATTGTCACATTCATCTTCTTCATATTCTTAATGATATTGAAAGGTGGAGTAACACTTACCTTCTCATGTGACCTTGTAACAACAATATCAACCTGCACATGAGGTTGTTCCCTTGCAGTTGCTTGAATATTTCTTTGCAAAATATGGGGAATCTGTGATGTAGAAGCATCGGAAGGTCCTTTTCCTTTATTTGCTGCTTGATCTACCTCATAACCCCTCTTTTTAGCTCTTGTATTTGCTGCAACTGAAGTATTATCATTGTTTACACCACAGAATTCACCTTCCTGCCAATTTATGAAGGCAGAATCATTCTAAGGTTGGTCTTGCTGCTATACAGCCCCATCATTTGGGGTGTTTGGCTGTACAACTACAACATTTTACACCATAAGAGCCTGATTTATCACTCCATTTGAACAGGTTGCCTGACTATGTGGCTGATTGCATGGAAAACCCCATTCATAATCAGTTGCAAGGTTATTCTAAATAGGGACAAGGTCCCTAACTGCATTAATGGGCATAGGATTGTAAGGCTAAAAAGGCCTCTGGTTAACATTCTGCCTGGTACCCTAATAATTGCTTTGATAAGGTGGCCTATTACTCTGATAAGGCTAGTTTTGCCCTTGATAAGGTTGATTTTGCCCTTGATTGGGTTGTTGATAAGGCTGTCTGTTTTGGGACTGTTGCTTTTTGATGTTTACCAACTCATTCCCAAAAGTTTGCAGGATGTTCTCTATTTTTTGTTGGCTATTTTTAATCTCTCTTAACTTTTGTGATGAGCTAAGAGCAGTAGTTTCAAAGTTGGCAGTACTTGGTAATGCTGCAATAGTAGGTAAAGGGGCAAAATATGGGATTGGCAAAGGAATTGAAGCCTGAATCTCGGGGAAAATGGGCATTGGTGGTCTAGGTGCTATTTTCCCAGTCTGGATTAGGTTGTTTTCTACTCTAATGGCTATTTCATATGCATCAGGTAGACTTTTACCTCCCAACGATTGACTCATTACTGAAATATCACTATTTAAAGCTTTCAAAAAGTACAGAAAATAATACTCTAATGGAGGCCTTACCATGGCAAGAATTCTGTCCCATGTCTTCTGAAATTGAAAGTTGAAATCCATCATTTGCTCCTGGGGAGCTCTCTTTATTGTAGTCATCTATTCAACCAGCAATAAGTTGTCTGACTTATCCTGAAACTATTTGTTTAACTTATCGCTAGATCATCCCAGGTCCCAATGGTTTGTACTGGTAAACTCCTGAACCACTGTAATACTTTTCCTTTAAAAGAGGCATCCAGGAGGCTGATGGCTACATTCTCTTGGGTTACATGATGAACACCGCATAGAGAAGCTACATCTCTAATGTGTTCAATTGGGGTAGTTTGATACTCCCCTGTGAAATAGGGCAGGCTCTTCAAAGCTGCCATAGGTATGTTGTCATGCACTATCAAATTCAATGGGTTGTCCCCATCAAAAGCCACAAATGGTTGATTTCTTGCCATTGGAACAACTAGAGGTAGGTTTGCTCGAGCTAGTACAGGAACTACAGGTGCAACTGGCCTGAAACTTGGTGGAGTTGATTGTATTCTTTAAGAAACTGGGGTCCTTACCACAACTCTACTTTGTCTTCTAGGCGGAGATAACTGCAAGTAATCAAATGAACTCAAAATCTGAGTTTGAATTTTTCTCATAAAATGTGATAGTAGCACTGATCTACTTGTCCTTTCTCAGTATGAGTCGCCAAATATGTAGAAAATTGCCTCTTAAAAGACTGATAATGCTGGTAGCATATCATAACCAGTAAAAAATGATTGTTAGGTCCCATCGGGCGTGCCAGAAACTGTTGTCTCTCATATTTGCACCCTTGCTGCAGTTGTAAAACTTTAGCAATCTGGAGAAACATGGGAATGATCTCGAACTGTGGGACCTTGCAAATTGAGATCAGACCTTCGAAGAAGGTCGGCTTCCTTAACTAGTTATCACCTAAAATCTACTAAATTTGCAGAGGAAAAGGGAGAAGGAAAGCTTTTTTTAATGAAAGATGAAACTGAAAACTGAAAATAAAGGGGTGATTCACCAAGTTGAATAAAAAAAACTTCACAAAACTAAGAAAATGCACAACACAACCAGATACAACAAGTAAATATACACAGATTCAGATGATTCTAGCAGAGGTAAGAAGCAAAATGATTGAGAGGAGCAAAGATGTTCACAGACAGTCACATGAAGATTTACACTAAACTAAAACTCAGTAAAAGAGGTAAGATAACTTGCATATATTCAATAGGAAGGCATAGTTACAGTAGCAGAAATCTCTGTATGGAAACAGAAAGACTGAATGCCAAAAAATTTTCAACCCTAATTACATCTCAAGCTTATCCGTATATAGCATTTACAAGTGTCCTAAGTCGATTACAAAAATTCACCCCATGAGCTGTAACAAGAAAATATCTCTGATTGAAAGGATGTCCATCTGCAAGAAATTATGGAATAAAAGATCTGGAACATGGGCAGATGAAAGATATTTTGAGTCTTCAATGTAAGCTACTAAATCACCAATCTGCACTGATAAATGCCACAACTATCTGCATTTGAATACTACCACAAAACTAAATTCAGCCGCAATTATGTCTTGCCGCCAAAACACATGAGGATCCACCAGCAAGACACAGAGCCCATACGCATTGAAGAGTGGAGCCATCTGCCATGAATCCAGCTACAAAGCCCACCAATTGGAGTTACTGTGAAAATATCAGCCTCTGCACAGGCTAAAAGGTCATTGAGATGTCCTATCAGTCGAACATGCAAAATCTGATCATATTTTGAAAGTGGGAATATTCCCCTCAAAACCCTGCCAGGTGAAAGAGGAGGCAAAATTAAGCATTTTTGCCATTTGAAGTGTGTTGAAATTTTCCAGAATGAAGGAAATATTCGCGGTCAAAGCTATGGTCAAACTGCACTTGTATATCGCTCTACATATGCAAACTACTTTGTATGTATCAGGCTATCGGGGCAACCTCTAGCTGAGCTGCCGATGAGGCTGGTCTTGCCGAAATATTCATTGTATGTGCGCTTGCATTCGGCATCTAAATCAACCTTTGAAATGCCTTTATATATTCATTTGTATGTCGCCTTGCATATACAATACCATTGCTACATACAAGAGTGGGCCCCTTTTCTTTTGTATCACCTTTTGCATGTATGCCCCTGCCACGTGTCATCACCTGATTGGTCGCTGAACTGATCCTTGGACCCATCACTGAAAAACTATATCTTCTTATCGGTCATCGAAGAAACTTTGACTTTAGCTGCCGATATACTTTGTCACACCGAAAATCCTTTTGCATGTGCCTTTGTATATTCTTGTATCTGAGATACAATTGACCATGCATACAATGCAAAACTCAAGGGAGACTATCAACTATATTGGAATTTTGCAACAAGTCCGGCCTTTGTATCTTTTCCTTTGCATATCAGCACATATAAGCACATAATATACAAACTGCGGACCCCACCTTCAAATTTTCCAAAATTGACTTCCCAGTCAGATCCAGCTTGTATGTCGCCTTTGTATATCAGCCTTGTATATCGCATATACAATGTGAGTATACAAGCAAAACATGCAAGCAACAACATGCATACAAACACCTCATCTCGGCATGCACATGTGACCCCTGTATATTGCCTTGTATATGACCTTTGTATGTTTAAACATACAATGCAAACATACAAACAAAAAGATGCATACAACAACTTGTACCTTTATCGACCAGAATGCATAACCTTTCAGGTCCGGGTTTTGCATCTTAGGATTGCATATTCCCTTGTTTGTTCGATTGTATGTGCAAACATACAATCGGTGGGCCCCAAGCTTTGTATCTTTGCCTTGCATATGCTTTTCATCAGCCTATCAGTGGGGCCATGGAACGAGATGCCGATATGTAAGTCACACCAAAGAAGCTTGTATGTTCACTGATGTATATTTCCATTTGTATATGATCTTTGAATATACCATTGCCTTGTACCCTTCATCGGCCCATCGGAAAGAACTTGGACAAAGCCGCCTAGTGGTGTTCACCTAGGGTTAGGGTTTTGAGTTCAAGTTTGCAAGTTCCTGTGTGTATTCCTTCAAACCCTTAATGCCTTGGTTTAAATTGTTCCTCCCTCTACATGCAATGTTTTACCATTTTTTCCTTTCGCACCTAAGAGAAATGTTAAGTCTTGTATGTACAAGTGCAAATTGTATATTGGCAAGCTTGAAAATCTCAACCGGCTTCCAAAAATGGTGAAAAATTTGAGTTATATGCATTTTAGATGCATATCGGGTTGCATATACAAGAGGGAATCTTTCACAGATTCCCAGCGATATTCTGCAGTTGTATGCATTTCTAAATGCATATCAGGCCCAAAAGGAAAATGTACAAGGGCGGAATATACATTGAAGATTCCAGGAATATTTGCTACTTGCATATTGGGTTGCATGTACATTTGGTTTGTCTGTTCAGACATACAATGGTTAGATACAAAGGAGAGATACATTGCAGGTATATTTCGTGGTAGATTCCCATTTGTATATTCGGCATACAATGGGAATGTACATTGAAGATTATACAAAGGCCTGCAACATGCAAAGTGAATAGTGCAACGGATATACAAACAGGTTTGTACATGTTTAATATACAAGGGAAGAATGTATGTGGAATATTCTAAAAAGATTCCCTGCTTGTATGTTTGTGTTTGAATATTCGGCATACAAACAAAATATACATTCGGATATACAATGAAGAAATATGCAAAGGAGAGAGAAAATGGGTCGGGCCTACCATTTGTATATTTGCACTTGTATATGTGCCGATGTACAAACTCATCAGAATGTAAGGCCCGGACTTGAAGGTTTTTCAATTCTGATGGATAGATGCAGTGATGTCCGCCTTGTATATGTTTTGCGCTTATATGTGTGTAATATACAAAGCGATGGATGCAGGATGGAGATACAAGCCGGACCCGAACTAAATTTCAGTTTGTTCTATAACATTTGACGTCCGCCTTGTGTGTTGTATATGCATTTGGGTTTGCATATACAAGAGTGATAAAGGTAAAATAAAAGGAGAAAGGGTCAGCGATAGAAGGTCAAGGTGCCTACATGGCACAATATCATTGGCTAGCAGCTCTTCATACATATTTTGGGACCGTTGATTTCGGCAATTGGTTTTTGATCAATGGTCAGGTTTTGAACCTTTTGTGATGGTTTTTTCCTTGTGTCTGCGGCCATTTTTTAGCAGGAAAATCTCCAGATGTATCTGCTGTTGCATCCCGCAGGTAGCTAAAGTATTGATGGCAAATTGTGCAGAGGTATGGGTCGATTATGGACGGGTCAACAACCCAATTGAAAATGAAAGTCCTTGAGCGGCAGTGCAGATCCCGATCCCACCTGCTCATTCCTCTTTGTCTCTCCTCTGCATTGAATATTTCTGAGTGCCATTCCTCATGCATTGAATCTGGCAGATTTTTGATTTGCCTTGTAGTTAATTTTTGCTGGGTACACAGTCTTGGTAAAAAAGGCCAAACTGTGTTACTAATTTTGGTTGTTGAAAACTGGAAAATATTTTGGTGCTGTGACACAATACAACTTTATTGGTGGCCCTATTCTTGATGTCTTGTAAGTTTATGAGTCTCATGTTGTATGTTTCATGCTGTTTTATATGAGAAATGCTCTGTGCATGTGTTTAATCGTTTGTCTCCAAGCTGTGGGCATAGTTTCTTTTGAATCAAGATAACTAAGGGTTGTTAAGGTTCAGGAATATAGTTTTTCTATATTGAATGTTTAATCTCCTACTTTTGTTCAAGGAACAAATTAAACGTTTCAGGTTAATCATTGAGAAAATGTGTTGCAATATGGATACATTAAGTATGAATGATTAAGCACCTAATTGTTGGGAAGTATCTGTAAGGCAGATATTAGAGGTCCCCTTGATACCCAGTCTTTGGTGTATGTTTATGCTGGCCATTCACATGTGTATCTCTATTGACTCCGAGCCCTGGATAGGCACCGATCTAGTCTCGTATTGAGGTCACAACCAAAGTCCTAGTTTTGCATCTAAATGTAAATCAAACTCAAACTTCATATACAAACCTTTAGGATATTAGAAGTAGTTTTAGGACCCAGAATCCTCTGTCTACAACTAAATATAGGCCCAAAGCTAGCCCCTTTGCACTTATCTCATAGTTTTGGTCTGCATAATAGAGGATCAATCTGCTTCATGTCAACATCCCAATCTTTTCACAGTTACATTTCATAGATGTTGAGTAGGGAATACCCCCTTGGTTCTGCAGAGCCTAAAGAAGAAGAGGAGATATTTATAGAGTCTATCTCCTATACTGTTGGCCCCTGGCCTGGGAATCCTATTGATCAATGCTGGCTACCTTGTAGGGATAACCGGGAATAAGCATCCAGTCTGGGAAAATAACCAACAGAAATTGGCGACTCTGCTGGGGAATTGATGTGAAGGAACCCTGGTTTAAAAGAAAATAATTCCTAATTATAGGTGGCGACTTCGAACCAATATCCCAACCGATAAAACAAAAATTTGTATGTAAGGGAGAAGATCCCAGCGTAATACTCTATTTGAAGAGTTACCCATAAAAATGATGTATAGGAAAAAGGGGACTGTTCGAGCCAGTCAAGACAGATCTCCTAGCCCCAGAAGTAATGATCATATTCAGGACAATCCAGGATCTTCAGAGAGGACAATACCTTATTTTTCAAACACTGAGGCTGAAATCCAGAATGTATATGAAAGACAGTAGGGTGGTGCTCTGAAAATAAGGTCAGAAGTGTTTCAAGAATGCCCTTTCTTGGATCCCAGTGATAGATTTGAAGAGGTTGAGTCTCTAAGGGATGAAGACGATGATGACCAGAATATAATGAAACCATCCTCTTCTATGCCTAGAGAGGAGGAATTAGCCGAAGAAATCAAAAGTTTAAGAGCAGAATTAGAATATCTGCAGGCCATAAAAATTAGAGATGATATGAAACAGAAAGTGCAAGCTCTGAGAGTTGCTCAGAATGATTCAGTTCCCACCCTTGAAAATGCAAATATACAGAGAAATCAACACAGAAATGAAGTCCAGGATCAGCATAATGATCAAAGACAGAATGCAAATAATGCTAGAATATCATTAAATAATGTACAAAATCAGAATGCAAACAGAAATGCCAATGCTAATCAATTTGGTAGATAGCCTATGCAGCTAGATAGATTCAGGCAGTTAGTTTTTGATGGCATTCCTAGTTATCCAAATCCTATTGACAAACATGTGAGGCCACAAGTGCCTAAATTTTTAGGAAATAATACTGTGTCAAGAGAAGACCACTTAAAATCTTTTCAGAATATGATGGACAACTTTAAGGTTGAGCATGAAGATGTTTTCATGAAATTATTTATGCAATCTTTAGTTGATGAAGCCAAGGAATGGTACAAGGGTCTTCCCGATAGAAGCATTTCATCATGGGATGACTTCAGGAGAATTTTCAAAGAATAGTATGGTGACAAAACTGATCTTAGTTTTTTCATTAATGAATTCACTGGCATTACCAAAGGATCAAATGAACAGGTTGCTGATTTCAATGCTAGATTCAGGAAGGTGTTGAACAAATTGCCACATCACCTGAGGCCTAATGAACCTATGTGCATAGTGTTGTACATAAATGCTTTTGATGCCAAAACTGCTTATGGATTAAGAGATAAGGGTCCTCATAGTCTCAGAGATGCCTTCAAAATAGCAACAAATATTGAAAATAATAGAAAAGCATCTGGTAAGACTAACAGAAGAGATGATGTAAAAATTCTACAAAATCCAAACACTAAATCTCAAAGTGTTCAAGGCAGTGCATCTACTTCTGAGGATAAATTAGATAAATTAACAACTATTGTCAAAGACCTAAGCTATAGAATGGCTAAAAATGAAAAGGGAATAGGTCCTGACAGACAGGTTTACCAAAGGCAAGAAAGAAGACCATCATTACATGATATGCCATATCATACCAATTGGCATAATGGTAAACCCATTCTCCCAAACGGCAATCCAAATCAAAGAGCTTAGAATGCAAAGGAAACACCTAACCCTTTGAAGAAAACTGTTAATATGGTTGATAACACCCCATGGTGTATAATATGCCAAATGCCTCACTCACAGTCACAATGTATGATTGCTCAATCTTTATATGATAATGTTGTTGCATGTGATGAATGCAATGAGCCACATTGCATGGAGGACGACAATGTCAATATGTTATCTACAAACAAGGGGTATCCTTTTCATGATGTTGATGCAAGCACGAATAATGAAGTTCAGGTCTGCCAGTAGTTTCCCTATGATGAAGATGATGAAGACAACTACACGTATGCTCAGGATTTGCACAATTTTTTGAATAACTTGAGGAGGCCATCTAATGAAGAAATTAGAGCCCTCACAGCTACCGCAGTGGCTCAAGTCAAAAGCAATTACAATCTCAAAAGCAAAGCCTAGGTAAGTAACTCGCACCAACCAGAGAATACTTTTGTAAACCAACCTATGCATAGTCATAAAGGGACTGAACCACAAAAGAAACAATGGAGCAGTAATAAGCAAAATTTTAAGCAAAAAATAGGTTGTGATCCTCAAGGACCAGAAAATAAAATTCCCCGGGTTGAGGATCAAAACAAAAATTTTCAGATCAAGAATGACAGTCAAGGAGCCATGAAAGTTAAAGCTGGATCTTTTTAGGATAAAAATAAAACTATGGAACAAGCTACAACTGTTATACAAAATTATGCTCCATTCGACATAACTCAGGTCTTGTCTCAGATAAAAGTTTTCGTCCCAATGATGGAGCTGATGAAAGTTGAAGAGTTCAGAAATAAAACATTGTCCTTGATTTCAGGGGTACCCTGTCAAGCTAATCAGAGTGTTGAGACTCAGGGTAAGAAACAAACCCTGTGCATTGATGAAGATGATATTCCTGAAGTATATCTGGGGGTGACCATGACAAAATGTCCTTCACAGGTTGAACCATTTTATGTCTCCCTTGTCATAAATGGAAAAGTGATTAAAAATTGTATGCTTGACTCAGGAGCATCAACGAATATCACGCCCTTGGCTATCATGCACCAAGGTGGATTAAAAATAAACAAAGCATGTGGGAAATGCTATGCCATGGATGCTAGGGAAGTACATGTCATTGGAATCATGAAAGATGTTGATTTCAGACTGGCAGCATATCCAGAAAGAACGTACAAAATGAATATAACAGTTGTTGATATCAAGCCTCAATATGGCATATTGTTGTCAAGAAGGTGGGCAGCATTGATTGGTGGGAATATGCAATTAGATCTGTCATATGTTATGATCCCTATGAATGGCAGGGATGTCAAATTGATTAGAGAAGAAAGATCATCAGAAACAGTTGAGGACCAAGAGTCAGAGGAGCATATATGTTTTGTGGACACTGACTGTGAAAATTTTAGGGTTGTCTCAGATGATAAAGAAAGTAAAGGGAGAGATGTGTGAATTCAAGAGCCTGACCAACAGGGTCTTTGGACCACATACTTTGATGGATCTTGTTCGAAGGAAGGCTCTGGTGCTGGAATTGTATTTCTGTCCCCATCTGGTAAGCTTCTAAAATTTTCATTCTTGCTGAAGTTTGCCTGTACAAATAATATTGCAGAGTATGAGGCTCTGTTATTAGGATTGAATGTAGCTTTGAAGCATGGAATCAAGATGCTCAAAGTATTTGGGGATTCAGAGTTAATTGTTTCCCAAATTAGAGATAAGTATGCATCAAAAAATAAGAGGTTAAAATAGTATAAGCATGCCGTGTGGGATACAATTGAATTGTTTGATGCATTCTCAATAAGATGGGTAGAGAGATCAAAGAATGTCAGGGCAGATTTTTTAGCTAATGTAGCTATAAGGCCAAATGATATAACTCTATCAGATGTTACAAATGTTGAAGTTAAGCTTAGGCCTGCAGTGCCATATAACATATGCAGCTGGCAGGTATTTGATGATGACAAGGATTTACTAAGATTTCTACATTATATTGATGAGTATGAGAACCAGGAAATGGATTTTCAGAACTTTGTAGAGGTTGTAGATGGGAAATAAACTCTTTTAGGGAAAGAGATAATTCAACTCAAGACAAATAAAATCCCTAGAGGGCTGGTCACTCTAGAGAGAGCTTTTGACAATAGGGACCAATTTGTTACAAAGAGATAATTCAACTCAAGACAAATAAAATCCCTAGAGGGACGGTCGCTCTAGAGAGAGATTTTGACAATAGGGACCAATTTGTTACAAAGACATCTCCCACAAACTAGGATGACCTGGAGGAGATAAACTTGGGAACATCTCATGCTCCCAAAAAGGTATATATTGGCAAACGGCTCAAGCCACATATCAGAACTATGTTGATTGCATTACTAAGAAAGTATAAGCACGTCTTTGCTTGGTCATATGAGGACCTGAAAGCCTATAGAGAGGATTTATTTCAGCATGAAATCCCTTTGAAGCCTGGAGCCAAACCATTTAGACAAAAATAAAGACCTATCAATCCAACTCTAGCTCCAAAAATGCAGGAAGAGCTTACGAAGCTTAGGGAGGCTAAAATAATCATGCCTATCAGACACTCAACTTGGGTGTCTAACCTTGTCCTAGTTAGAAAGAAAAATGGTGACATCAGACTTTGTGTTGACTTTAGAAATCTAAATGTGTCCTCTTTGAAGGACAATTATCCATCACTGAACATGGAGGCTATGTTGCAGAAGGTAACTGGCTGTGAACTTTTATCCATGATGGATGGATTTTCAGGGTACAATCAAGTGAAGGTGAAGGAATCTGAACAGTTCAAAACTGCCTTCACTACCCCATGGGGAACCTATGTTTATGTGAGAATGCCATTTGGGCTGACAAATGCAGGTGCTACATTTCAAAGGGCCGTGGATGTTGCCTTCGCAGGATTAATTGACTCAATCTTGGCTGTGTATCAGGATGATTTGACTACTTATTCAAAAAAGGAGGAGCAACATTGCATGCATTTAGAACAAATCTTTATTAGAGCATTGGAATATGGCATCTCACTCAACCCAAAGAAGTGTGCCTTTGGGGTAATGGAAGGAAAATTGCTTGGTCACATTGTTTCCAAGGATGGAGTCAGGATTGATCCTGAAAGGGTAGCTACAATTGACAAGATCCAAATCCCTAGAATAGTGAAAGGTGTTCAGTCCTTCTTTGGACAAATTAACTTTGTTAGAAGATTCATGCCTAACTTTGTAGAGACTACCAAAGATATCTCCAAGATGTTGAAGAAAGGTGCAATTGTCACATGGGAAGAGGAAGCAACTAAATCGTTTCAGAACATAAAAGAGGCTATAAAGATGGCTCCTATGCTAAAGTCTCCTGATTTTTCTAAGCCATTCCAACTATTCTCATTTGCTTCTTTCCATACTATTGCTGCATGTCTATTGCAGAAAAATGCAAAAGGTTTTGAACAACCTATAGCTTTCTTTAGCAGGTCATTGCAGGCTATTGAGTTGAAGTATGACATCATGGAGAAGCAGGCATATGCACTAGTTAGAGCAGTCAAAAGTTTTAGGCCATATTTGGTGGGCTCTCAAATAGTTGCATATATGCCTCATGCAGCAATCAAAGATATTTTTACTCAACAGGAGGTGACTGGAAGAAGATGCAGATGGATAAACAAATTGCAAGAGTTCAACATTGAAATACAGATCACAAAGTTGGTAAGAGGACAAGGTTTGGCAAAACTAATGACACGGTCAAATCTAGAGGCATGCCAAGTGAATGTAGTGCATAATGAAATTATAAATATGTCAGAATCTAAGTGGTATAAAGACATAGTACATTATTTACAGAATTTGAACTGTCCTTCCCATCTCAGTGACAATCAGATGAGAACCTTGAAGCTACATGCTATTAAATACATCATTGTTCAAGGAGAGTTGTATTGGAAAAGTTCTGATGGTGTGCTACTCAGATGTGTAGTTGAAAATCAAGCCAGAGATATTCTAAGTGAGATGCACAATGGACTGTGTGGTGGACACTATGCTGCCCATACAACAACCCACAAAATTTTCAGAGCTGGCTATTGGTGGCCAACTCTCTTCTCAGATGCACATAGAATGATAAGAAAATGTGATCCTTGCCAAAGATTCTTAGGAAAGCTAAAATATGAAGGTGCATTGCCCCTTAGGACTATAACTGTAGAAGCTCCATTTCGGCAATGGGGGATTGATTTTATAGGGGAAATCTCAGAAAAATCAATTGGAGGACACAGTTGGATTTTGGTTGCTACTGATTACTTCACTAAATGGATTGAGGCCATTCCAACTAAAAAAGCTACAAGCAAAGTGGTGATGGATTTCATTCTAGAAAATACTGTTATTAGATTTGGAGTACCAGCTAAATTGGTCATAGACAATGCAATGTGCTTCAGGTCTGGTGAGTTTATTGGTTTTTGCAAAAATTATGGAATAAATTTGTTACATGCATCACCATACCATCCACATGGAAATGGTCAAGCAGACTCAAGCAATAAAAGCCTCATGAAAATCATCAAGAGGATGGTAGGTAAAAACAAAAGAGCTTGGGATTCAAAGCTTAAGATGGCATTATGGGCTGACAGAGTAACAATGAAGAAAGCAACTGGAAAGTTGCCTTTTGAATTAGTATATGGTACAGCAGCTAGATTGCCTATCAATAACCTCCTACCAGCTTATAAATTCATACAAGAAAATGAGGAGGAGATTGAAAACCCAATGACTGAAAGAATAAATCAGCTGGTTGCACTGGATGAAATGAGAAGGGAGGCACAGAAAACAAACATCAAGAGGCAACAAAAGGTAAAAATCTGTTTGATAAAAGGGCTACAGAGAGAAAGTTTCACATAGGTGATTTGGTCCTTGTTTGGAATGCAAGGAACTAGGACAAGGGCAAGCATGGTAAATTTGAGCCCTTATGGATAGGCCCGTACCAATTCAGCGACACTCATGGAGAAGATTCCTATTTTCTCCAGGCCCTGAGCGGTGAATTGTTGGAATTGCCTATGCATGGTTAGTTTCTGAAGCTCTACTTCACATAAATGAGTACCATCTGTGCACACTGTAAATTAGGTGTAAGTATTTTGTACATGCCTTGTATAGTCGGTCGTATTTTGAGTTTTGTGTGTTGTCTGGTCTGCCCCGGAGTTGCTTGGTTCTCACTGCAGTCTTGCATCTACACGTCCCCAGTCGAAGCCACTGGTGGTGTTCACCTGGGGTTAGGATTTTGAGTTCAAGTTTGCAAGTTCTTGTGTGTATTCCTTCAAACCCTTAGTGCCTTGGTTTAAATTGTTCCTCCCTCTACATGTAATGTTTTACCGTTTTTTCCTATCGCGCCTAAGAGAAATGTTAAGTCTGTATGTGCAAGTGCAAATTGTATATTGGCGAGCTTGAAAATCTTAACTGGCTTCCAGAAATGGTGAAAAATTTGAGTTATATGCATTTTAGATGCATATTGGGTTGCATATACAAGAGGGAATCTTTCACAGATTCCTAGGGATATTCTGCAGTTGTATACATTTCCAAATGTATATCGGTCCCAAAAGGAAAATGTACAAGGGCGGAATACACATTGAAGATTCCAGGAATATTCACTGCTTGCATATTGGGTTGCATGTACATTTGGTTTGTATGTTCAGACATACAATGGTTAGATACAAAGGAGAGATACATTGCAGGTATATTCCATGGTAGATTCCTGTTTGTATATTCGGCATACAATGGGAATGTACATTGAAGAATATACAAAGGCCTGCAACATGCAAAGTGAATAGTGCAACAGATATACAAATAGATTTGTACATGTTTAATATACAAGGAAAGAATGTATGTGGAATATTTTGAAAAGATTCCCTGCTTGTATGTTTGTGTTTGTATATTCAACATACAAACAAAATATACATTTGGATATACAATGAAGAAATATGCAAAGGAGAGACAAAATGGGTCGCCTACCATTTGTATATTTGCACTTGTATATGTGCTGATATACAAACTCATGAGAATACAAGGCCTGGACTTGAAGGTTTTTCAATTCTGATGGATAGATGCAGTGATGTCCGCCTTGTATATGTTTTGTGCTTGTATGTGTGTAATATACAAAGCGATGGATGCAGGATGGAGATATAAGCCGGACCCGAACTGAATTTCAGTTTGTTATATAACATTTGACGTCCGCCTTGTATGTTGTATATGCATTTGGGTTTGCATATACAAGAGCGATAAAGGTAAAATAAAAGGAGAAAGGGTCAGCGATAGAAGGTCAAGGTGCCTATGTGGCACAATATCATTAGCTGGCAGCTCTTCATACATATTTTGGGACCGTTGATTTCAGTGATTGGTTTTTAATCAACGGTCAAGTTTTGAACCTTCTACGATGGTTTTTTCCTTGTGTCTACGGCCATTTTTGAGTGGGAAAATCCCCAGATGCATTTGCTATTGCATTCCGCGGGTAGATGAAGTATTGATGGAAGATTGTGCAGAGGTATGGGTCGATGATGGACGGGTCAACAACCCAATTGAAAATGAAAGTCCTTGAGCGGCGGTGCGGATCCCGATCCCACCTACTCATTCCTCTTTGTCTCTCTTCTGCATTGAATATTTCTGAGTGCCATTCCTCATGCATTGATTCTAGCAGATTTTTTATTTGCCTTGTAGTTAATTTTTGCTGGGTACACAGTCTTGGTAAAAAAGGCCAAACTGTGTTACTAATTTTGGTTGTTGAAAACTGGACAGTATTTTGGTGCTGTGACACAATACAACTTTATTGGTGGCCCTATTGTTGATGTCTTGTAAGTTTATGAGTCTCATGTTGTATGTTTCATGTATGAGTTCACTGGTTTCATGTTGTTTTATATGAGAAATGCTCTGTGCATGTGTTTAATCGTTTGTCTCCAAGCTGTGGGCATAGTTTCTTTTGAATCAAGATAACTAAGGGTTGTTAAGGTTCAGGAATACAGTTTTTCTATATTGAATGTTTAATCTCCTACTTTTGTTCAAGGAACAAATTAAATGTTTCAGGTTAATCATTGAGAAAATGTGTTGCAGTATGGATACCATTAAGTATGAATGATTAAGCACCTAATTGTTGGGAAGTATCTGTAAGGCAGATATTAGAGATCTCCTTGATACCCAGTCTTTGGCGTATGTTTATGCTAGCCATTCACATGTGTATGTCTATTGACTCCGAGCCCTGGATAGGCACCGATCCAATCTCATATTGAGATCACAACCAAAGTCCTAGTTTTGCATCCAAACGTAAATCAAACTCAAACTTCATATACAAACCTTTAGGATATTAGAAGTAGTTTTAGGACCCAGAATCCTCTGTCTACAACTAAATATAGGCCCAAAGCTAGCCCCTTTGCACTTATCTCACAGTTTTGGTCTACATAATAGAGGATCAATCTGCTTCGTGTCAACATCCCAGTCTTTTCACAGTTACATTTCATAGATGTTGAGTAGGGAATACCCCCTTGGTTCTGCAGAGCCTAAAGAAGAAGAGGAGATATTTATAGAGTCTATCTCCTATATTGTTAGCACCTGGCCTGGGAATCCTGTTGATCAATGATGGCTACCTTGTAGGGATAACCGGGAATAAGCATCTAGTCTGGGAAAATAACCAACACCGTTGATGGTCGTTGTCACACCGAAGACCATCATTGTATATCTCATTGGCCATTGGAGGGACCCTTAGCTTGGCTGCCGATAGGCAAGGTCTCGGTGATGATCCCCTTTGTATGTTCATTTGTATCTCTATTGGTCCATCGACGGGAACATGAATTGGGTCGCTGATGCACTGTGTCACACCAATAAAACCTTTGCATGACCGCCTTTGCATATTAAAAATGCATACAATAATATATATAAAGGACCCGATGTACATTTGCCTTTGTATATGGCCAAGATACAACATACAATGCATATGCATATAAAAATGACCAAGTATAAAACTGAGAATTATCTGCGATGGGAAACAGTTGAGGACAAAAGGCTTTTGGGTTTTTTTAGGTTTTCAGCAAGGATTGTCCAGGCAAGATTTTGGGATTTTTGGCAAGGCATAGCGTGAATACTTGAAGGATTTAAGCCTTGTAGGGTCATCCTCTAAAGGATTTTCAAGGAAAATACAAGGTGAACTATTTAACTCTGGACAGAGGAAAATAGGTCAACAGAAGTCTTGAAGAAATTCTTGGGTAAGTTTGTTATTGTATATTTGGATTATATTCTGATTTTTAGTAAGACAAAAGAGGAACATTTTTGGCATATTAGACAAGTTTTACAGAGATTGAGAGAAGAGAAATTTCTGATAAACATCAAGAAGTGTAGTTTCATTAAGGAAGAGTTAGTATATTTGGGATTTGTGATTTCTACGGAAGGATTGAAGATGGACCCTGACAAAGTGAGCAATTATTGAATGGCCTACACCAAAGAGCATTGGAGAGGTTAGATCATTTCATGGATTGGCTAGTTTCTACCGAAAGTTCATCAGAAATTTCAGTTCAGTTTGTAACCCTATGACAGAGACAATGAGAGGTGATAGAAATGATTTTAAGTGGACATCTAGAGTAGATAAAAGTTTTGAGTTGTTAAAGCAGAAAGTGATAGAGAAACCTGTTTTGGCATTAACAGATTTCAATAAGGTATTTCAAGTTGATTATGATGTATATTTGGATGATATTCTGATTTTTAGTAAGACAAAAGAGGAATATTTGTGGCATATTAGACAAGTTTTGCAGAGATTGAGAGAAGAGAAATTGCTGATAAACATCAAGAAGTGTAGTTTCATGAAGGAAGAGTTAGTATATTTGGGATTTGTGATTTCTACAGAAGGATTGAAGATGGACCCTGAGAAAGTGAGAGAAATTATTGAATGGCCTACACCGGAGAGCATTGGAAAGGTTAGATCATTTCATGGATTGGCTAGTTTCTATCGGAAGTTCATCAAAAATTTTAGTTTAGTTTGTAACCCTATGACAGAGACAATGAGAGGTGATAGAAAGGATTTTAAGTGGACATCCAGAGCAAATAAAAGTTTTGAGTTGTTGAAGCAGAAAGTGACAGAGAAACTTGTTTTGGCATTGTCAGATTTTAATAAGGTATTTCAAGTTGATTGTGATGCAAGTGGAAATACAATTGGAGCAGTGTTAAGTCAAGAAGGTAGACCTGTAGCTTATTTCAGTGAGAAGTTGAATGATGCAAGGAGAAGATATTCAGTTTATGATCAAGAGTTCTATGTCATAATTCAAGCCTTGAAGAAGTGGAGACATTACTTGTTGCGTAAGGAGTTTGTGTTGTATACAAATCATCAAGCTTTGCAATACTTAAATAGTCAAGGTAAGTTGAATCAGAGACATATAAGATGGGTAGAGTTCATGCAAAGTTATACTTTTGTGTTGAAGCATAGGAGTGGAAAATCAAAAAAAGTCATTGATGCATTGAGTAGAAGAAGAAACTTGTTGACAGAAATGAGAGTTGAAGTATTGGGTTTTGATGAATTGAAGAATATGTATGAGGGAGACATTGATTTTGCAGAACCTTAGAAAGCATGTAAGGAACCTATTGTGACAAATAGAAGCAAGTGGTTGGACTATTTCATTTAAGAAGATATATTGTTCAAAGGAAGTTAGTTGTGCATACCTAGAAGTTCAATGAGAGATAATTTGATCAAGGAGAAGCATAGTGGTGGATTGGTAGGACATTTTGGCATTGATAAGACAATAGATTTGGTGAGTGAAAATTACTTTTGGCCTCAGATACATAAGGATGTTCAAAGATTTGTGTAGAGTTGTAGAGTTTGTCAAGTTGCAAAAGGAAGTAGTCAAAACACTGGATTGTATAAACCTTTAGCAGTACCGGAGAGACCTTAGGAAGACATAAGCATGGATTTTGTGTTGGGATTGCCGAAGACACAAAGAGGACATGATTCAATATTTGTAGTGGTTGACAGATTTTCAAAGATGGCTCATTTCATACCTTGTAAGAAGACAACTGATGCAGTGCATGTAGCTCACCTATTTTTTAAGGAAATTGTGAGATTTCATGGATTACCTAAGAGTATAGTTTCAGACAGAGACACAAAGTTTGTTGGATGCTTTTGGAGGACACTTTGGAAGAAGATGAAGATAGATTTAAAGTTCAGTTCTACTTTTCATCCATAGATAGATGGACAGACAGAGGTAGTGAATAGGAGTTTGGGAAACTTGTTGAGATGTTTGGTTGGAGAGAAAATCAGAAGTTGAGACTTGATTCTTTCACAAGCAGAGTTTGCATATAATAATTTAGTGAACAAGAGTACCGAAAGAACACCTTTTGAGATTATGACTGGAGTAAACCCTAGAGGAGTTGCAGAATTGAGAGATATCAGCATGGAAGAGAAGAGGAGTGCAAAAGCAGAAGAATTTGCAGATCATATGAAGATAGTGCATAATCAGGTGAAGAAGCATTTGGAGGATATGAACAATAAGTACAAAGAGAAGGCAGATGAGAAGAGAAGACATAAGGAATTTGAAGAAGTGATGGTGTGCTTGAGAAAAGAAAGATTTCTAATTGGGACATACAACAAGTTGAAGATGAAGAAGTTTGGACCTTGTAAGATATTCAAAAAATTTGATTTAGGAAATGCATATGAAGTGAAGCTACTGGAGACATTGGGTATATCACCTATTTTCAACATTACAGACCTATATCAGTATCATGAAGTAGAGTTCAGTGACAGCATGGAAGAAGACTTGATGAAGTAGTTACCACAACAAGCACCAGAGTAGATTGAAGACATTTTGGATAGCAGAGTTGGACGCAGCACTAGAGGAAGACAATACAAAGAATATCTTGTGAAGTGGAAAGGCAGACTAGAAGAAGATTCATCATGGGTTTCTCAGGCTGAGGTGGACCATCTTGGTTCTCCCCTATCCCTAGAAAAGTGAGGGACTCACTTTTTCAATAACCCTAGATGTCTGATGCAAGAGCATCCCTGGTTCAAGAGCAATCTTGCATCAACAAAAAACATTTGCATTTCAGTTTCTTTGCAATTCAGTTCTTTTCATTTCCCAGTTCAGTCAGAAGCAGTTTCAACTTGTGGTTCGGTATTGGCATTTCACATCTTGTGGATCTGGACTTAGCATATACATTCACTCATCTACATCATATCAAGAATTTAGAGCATTTGGATCAGTTACCGGAAAGATATCACTATTAGAAGATCAACTATTTTCTCAGAGTAGAGCATCCTGATAGTCTTAGACAATCAACTAAAGGAGAAACCTTGCGGATCATTCCTTGACTTGCGGATCTCAATGCCACATCATTCAATGTACTTTGGTTCGTGGCTGACCTTCCCAAAGGGTCCGCACATTGTTCATTTTATTTACCGGAAGTGTTCTATGCATTTAGGTCCGACCTATCTGTGTTCACATGTTGCACCTCTTCTTTGGAATTTGTGATCTTCCTTGGCCGACGTGGAGGAATCTATTGGTCTAGAGATGATATATATTGATGTAATAGATCCTTAGGAAAGCAGTTAGAAATTGATTAATAATTCTTAGTTTAGATTTGGTGCGAAAGCAGCTTCAAAGCCTTATCTTGCGCGTGTATGTAATCAGGTCTTTGAGCCCATATTGTAAGCTTGCATGTTGATGGCTAGACTGAATTTGAATTCTATGATATACTGAATGACTGAATCTGCATTTGCTTTATTTCTTTGAGTTGTTTCTGTTGTGTTTACTCTTTCTGCACAGTCGAGATAGTTCATTCTGTGAACCCTCCTACCATGGCTGCACCAAATGGTCCTTGAACTTATTGGAAGACTTTTATTTATTTAAGGAATCCTCTATAAAAAAAATTCTACTCTAGAATAGATAGCACCTCCCATAACAACACACTAACCATAGACCTATTTAGTTTCTAAAGATCATTAAATGAGTCTATTGACTACACATTTTCACACACATTTGGCACTCAATATAGTTTAGGCTTCTCCACTAGTTGGTAGACTACTTTAGGTTGCTTTGTGTGGTTTTTTAATTTTTAGGGCTGCTAGGCTTGCTTGCCACTAGTATAATTTGTTTGGGCTAAGTCACCACCAAGACCTTGTATTGAGGGGCTATTAGTGTCTTTTTGGTACTAAACCCTACTTAGCCTTGTCTTTCTTGGACTTGGTGATGTGATCAAATTAAACCAATGGGCTTTTAGAAGTTGAGGCTTGCTCACTCAAAGTGTAAGCTTCATTATCATCCCAAGAGACCAAGGTTTAGACTAAAGTAGATAGACCTATTCCGAAAGACATGTCTTACATTTGATCATTTATAGCTTTTGTAACAACTTGATTTTATATCACCAATATTTGTTGGTGGTTTCCTAGAGGAAAAGCACTTGGAGCATGGGTTGTTGAACATGGATAAATCCAAATATTGTACTCTTCCACATAATTTCTCTATAGAGGAAACATGTATCTAGCCAAGTTGTTAGGGATCTATTGGAGAGACATCTCTATAGGAACTAACTAGTTCTAGAGTTAATTTCGATACCTATAGGGATGAAAGGGGATCTTTACTAGTAGTCTTTGTTATTTTGAAGTGGTATATACTCTTTATTTCCTTGATTAGTATATGGCTAAAAGGAAGGCCTTTGATTATTATTATTATTATTATTATTATAAGGTGGCCTCTAGATGTTCTACTATCTTTTGAGGGCTATGACTTCATTAGAAATATTTTTAGGTTTCTCATTTCATCTATTTTATTAAGGAATGAGGGGTTGTAAAATGATATTATAGAACAAGATTAGGAACAAGAATTGAATTAGGATTCATGGTAAGTTGCTAAAGAAGTAATATGTTGAACAACTGGTGGATGTTGGTAAGGAGGCTAGATGTTAGGGAAAAGAGTTATAGCAAGCCTAGGGGCTAATCTCCTATTTGGGTTAAGTCATTTTTAGCTACTATAGCCACTTCATAAGCATTAGGAAAAAAATTCCATCCCTTAGATTTTATAATCATTGCAATTTAAAAATCTATATCCTTTAAGTAACAAATATAGTCCATATCTTGTGGTTCATTAGGGATTATTTGTCAAGTCTTCTAAATTATGTCATTGAAATCATCCATTGTCTCCATTAGGGTCCTTTTAATCATTTTGGGTTACTCTAAGAGATATGTAGAATCTCCTTTTATCTAAATTTATTATGAAAATCTTGTCTTAACCTTGATCCCAGTCATGGATTGAGTAAGGGGCTAGACTTATAAACCAACCAAAACCTTTTCCTTAAATGAGGTATCTAAAAACATTAATACAACTTTTTCCATCAATATTATATGCACAAAATAATGATTTATGATATCATCTTCCTCTATGAAATAGGCAAGGGATCTCAAGGTAACACTTAGAATAGGGTCCCATACAATACAAGGTATTAATGGTACCAAGGGACCTATAGTATTCTAGGATGGGAATTATTTAGGAAATTGTTGGGAGGCCATTAATTTATTTATAGGTGTATCAAGTGGAGGATTCACAAATTGAGTCTATGTTTGAGGTTGAGGAGTAGCTTGTGGTATGTTCTTGGAACAAATTTGATTGGTTGTACTAAGATATGTGGATTATCACATGATGTGGACCTTGTGGTAGGCCTTAGGGTCATAGGCTTATGGGTTTTTAGTGGTAAGTAGAGTTGCCAAGTGATCATAAGAATGCTTCTACCAATCCAAAAACCAAGAACTTATTGGATTATTGATTAAAATGGGACATAGTCCCATTGGGTGTGCTAGAAAATAGTTGGCACTAAAATACTCTAGCCACCTATTGCAATAGCTAGGTGCACCCTATATCTATGCCATGTGTAGAGTATAATAATAGGAGATTATATAGGCATGGGACTTGACCTAAAGAAAGATCTCCAAGGTTAAATAGGTTGGATTATTGTAAGATATGCAATATTCTCTTCACAATTGCTTCATAGAGAAGAGGGAAAGAGAGCATGACATAAGAATAAATCCTACTCTAGAAATGGAGGTGCACACAAGAATAATTCCTTGTTCTATCTACATTGGAATGAAATAGACACATGAATCAATAGTCAATAGGTAGCAGAGTATGAACACATCACCATGGGCATAGACAAAAATGAAATTCATTCACATAACACATAAATAAGATATAAATAAAGTAGTCATAGTTGTTAATATTCATGAACATATAAATTTTGTATACATAGGAAGCTTTGAGTGCCCTAGAAACATAGAATGGGGTTTGGATATCTAGATATAACACATAGAGAAAAGGAAAACCAAATGATATACCTTTACATACAAGGATCAAATTAGAGCATGCATAAACAAAATTATATCATCCCTAAGTTTTATGAAAGCAACTCCCATTTATACACAAAAAAAGGAGAGAGAAAGAAGGTAGAAATTTAGGGAGATATAAGAATTCAAGTGTTTGAAATGTGGAAAAAATTATTCTATAAATCCCAAGGGAAACAAATAATTCCTCTACAAATCCTCTGAAACATTCTTCACTCTATGTGTGCCACCACTAAAAATACATGTTAAACACTAAAGAGTTTGTCATCCATTCTACAATGAGCTTGAGAAGTGGCCATGTGTAAATTAAATTGTAGGAAATGGTTGTTGAGGAATGGAAAGCATCACCAACAACCTAATCCAATCTCCTTAGGATTAAATTTCAATTAGTGATTTCCTCTAAAAGAGCACCAAATAACTACAAAGAATGATGTTATTGAATCATCACTCTTGGTAGGTAACTAACCACTTTATTCTACACTAGATTAAACTATTGATCACCATCAATTAAATGGATGGTGAGTATTGTTGGTCTTTTCTCCTTTTCCTTTCCCTTATCTTTTTTTAGCCAACTAAAATGCCACATAGGCTACCATTTTGTATAAATTATTACATTAAAAATTTATAATACAATAGGCTTCACCATTAGGCAAAGCAAACCAAAAGAAAGTGCCAAAGGTGAAAAGGGATCAACTTCTCAATAACTCTTTGCAAATGGTTAGATCTCAAGATGGATGATTGGTAGACTCTAAATCCAAATGAGCATTACTAGATCTACAAGATCCATGAGATGTTAGAGTAAATTAGTCAATAGTGCATGGGATGCAACAAGTAAACTACCTATAATGCTTCTACCTACAACATCAAAACTATAAAATGGGACACAAACAAAAAAAGGTAAACATTTCTCAAAGAGGAACATGTAGTGAAATTTCACTACACTAATCACTACAACATATGTACAAAAGATTTTTTAATTGGATATGAATATTAATTCATAATTTTGAATGTCTCACATTGAACCTTAAAACTAGGCCCAAAGAAGTAACTATCTTTTGTTAGTTCATTCTACTTCCAATTGGTTCAATGTGTTATTGAGTAGATCTTGGGTGGAACATATGAAATCTATATTCTGGTATTCATTAGTGTATATACTTTTTTAATGAAGGTAGAGTGGTAATAATTAAAAGATATACGTGTACTAAACTCTTATGGATTTGAGTCATTTCACATTGGACATTTATCTTCCAAATGCCAAGGAACCCCCTTACGATAGTTGTTGTGCTCTCTGTATGATGTAAGTATAGGACACACTTGCTACTTTAGTGGATGGTCACAATATCAGAGTGGCAATATTTTTTATGGGAAGTCATATGAATGAATGACATTGAGACACATGATGACCTATGGGATTGAAATTCTAGCTCCTTCTCCTACTCTAGCACTAGCCTAACACTGATTAAGATGAAAAGGATAGAAAGAACATGAAACAAAAATCCTAATTAGGAGGCATGTTGAAAAATTTCCAACTACATAAGAGTTAAAAATGCATGATCTAATAGTCAACAAAGATGTTAAGAAACATCTACAACAATGAAAGGTAAGAAATAATATTTGCATGATCACTTGCATATAAAAGATCAATAACTACTCACAAGAGATCAAAAAAAATTATGACACATAAACCAAGGCTACTTGAATACAAATGAAAAAGTAGAGAGAAGATTTCCAACCAAGGCCATTGTTAGTAGGACAGAGCCAATATTGAAAAAATCATCCACTACAAGGGGATTATGGCATTAACACATCCAAGGGACACAATGAACACAATAAGACACACACGTTTATACTTATACGTGGGTATAAGTAATGGATCTATAAATGGAGAGAGAGAGAGAGAGGTGTTGCAAGTATGAGGTTAACCAGTGTTGTCATTAATGTCAACATACTCATATTGCATTGGTAAGAAGGATTGGATGAGCTATGTACTGAGGATATTGAGAAAATTAGTCTCAATCAGGAACAATGAAGAATAGTGATGAGAAGAAGGCAAATATACTCAATATGTTGAGGATTAGAGGATGCGGATTAAAGGGTTTGTAGATATGAGTCTTGAGATGATCCAGTTAAGATTTCAGAGGTTCGCATGAAGATATGAAAAAGTTGTGATCAGTCAAGTAGAACCGGTTCTGGGAGATGCTCCGGAGTGACAGAATGTTACAAAAAGGTCCGGTGAGATCCAGAGGTGCATTGTCAGACTCTACGGATTGGAAGGAGTGTTTGGGATGTCCTTTTGATGTGTCATATCAGTTTGTACATAGTTTGGAGGTCCGGAAGAACCTGTTTTAGTTTGACAGTTGCGACAGACTATGTTCTTGAAGTTCTGGATGAAGAGGAGAAGAGATTCCAGTAAGTAGAGGAAGTGCAGATGTACCTGGTCACTCAAGCAAGCTTGTGAAGGTTCTTGGATCATGTTGAGCTTGTGTTGTCAGTCCGCATTAGTGTTCGAGCCCGGAATTAAAGATATTCTTCCGGATGAAGATATTCTTGTTCAGACTGGCCAACCGGATGAGTTATTCATCTTGCAAATGTTCTTGTGGATGATTGCCAACTTGCGAATGCTCTTGTGGATGATTGCCGACTTAGATGATTGTTCCTAAGTCGATTCCTTGTATAAATAAAGGTTTGTGAGTTCATTTCAAAGTGTGTGTGGAGCGGATGAGTGGGGCATAGCGAAAGAGCGAAGGGTAGAGCAGAAGTATCTCGGGCTTAAATGGAACTGATCCAGACATGGTAAAGATGTCAATCTCTAGTTCAAGTTTGTGATTCTTATCACTTTGTAGATAGTGTGTCTCTTGTAGGCAGTGTACCTCTTTGTGAGCAGTGTGCTCGGGCAGTGAGCCCTAATTGGCATGTGCCATTCATTTTTCTTATTCTTCTAACAGAGAATAATCCTTGGGTTAATCACCCCGTGGTTTTTCCCTTAACCGGGTTTTCCACATCAAAATCTTGGTGTCCAATGTGTTGATGTTTATCTGCTTCTGTGTTTATGCATTATGCTTTCATGAATGGTTAACTGATATTCTATTAACTAACAAAGAAGAATCAAGTGCTTGAAGTAGAAGCAAGTTTTTTGTACAACTGATTCACCCCCCCTCTTAGTTGTGTGCCCTAGATCTAACAATTGGTATCAGAGCCAAGTTCCTCTGAAAGGAGCTTAACCGCTTGAGGAGATCCAGGATGTCGTCATACAAGAAGGGTAGTCCAAAGTTTGATGAAACCAACTTCTCTCTCTGGAAAGCTCACATGAAATGTCACTTGGAGTGTATGGGCAAAGCATACTTGTCCATGGTCACAAAACCATATGTACCTCCACAGGGTGGTTTGACAACTCTGAATGAAATCACAGATGCTAAAAATAATCTGTAGACCAAAGAAGCTCTTCTTAGTGCATTGACTGACTCAGAACTCTCGAATGTTATTGACCTACCAACTGCATATGAGATCTGGGTTAAACTGGAACTTCTACATGAAGGAGATGAGTTTGTTAAGAGTGCAAGGTTGCAAAGTCTCAAAGGAAAATTTGAAAGATTGAAGATGAGAGATGATGAAAATATCACTACTTTTATGCCAAGAGTAAATGAGCTGGTGTGTGGAATCAGGAATGCTAGTGGAGTTCTGGATGAAAATGAGATTGTTTGCAAAATTCTCAGATCCCTTCCTCCTGCCTACAAGATCAACGTTGCTGCCATTGATGAATTCAGAGCCCATGCAACTGTCACAAGAGAGCAATTGGCTAGCAAACTGGCTACATTTGAAATGACAGAGTTTGGAGATGATCCCCCCAAGACTGAATCTGCATTCAAAGCCAGTGCCTATGTGAAAGGCAAACAAAGATTTGATCTGGGAGAAAACTCTTCAAGGAAGCTGTCATGGTATGATCAAGCAAGGAAAGACATGGAAGAGGAAGAAGCAGAAACAACGTATCTTGAAGCCCTCATTGCAAAGAGATTGCCAAGAGGATCCGGTAAGTATGAAGGAAAGTTACCTTTTAAGTGCTTCAACTGCAATAAGATTGGTCATTTTGCTTCAAGATGTCTGGATAGATCTGCAAGGTCAAACTCTAACAGACAGAGGTTCTAAAAGAACTGTTATTATGTTCATGAAGAAGCTGATAATGAAGGAGTAATAGATGATGAATCAGAGATAGGAGACAAATCCAGAAATGAATGGGTGTTTATTGTCATCAAGGAAGAAGAACCAATATCCTCTGAATCTGTCAATCATAAGATTGTAGAAATAGCT
This sequence comes from Cunninghamia lanceolata, assembly GCA_027924645.1. Taxonomy (NCBI): domain Eukaryota; kingdom Viridiplantae; phylum Streptophyta; class Pinopsida; order Cupressales; family Cupressaceae; genus Cunninghamia; species Cunninghamia lanceolata. Next base: position 19,809,272 of record BSBN01000391.1, read on the forward strand.
TTGGCTGCCCAAGTTGAAGAAAAGGATGATTGGGTTATTGACAGTGGATGCTCTCACCATATGACAGGTGACAAGAACAAGTTCTTAGATTTGGAAAGGTATGAAGGAGGAATGGTAAAGTTTGGTGACAATTCTACAGGTAGAATCAGAGGTAGGGGAACTATTTCTTTTGATGGAAAGAGCAAAACTGGTAATGTACTATATGTTGAAGGATTGAAGCACAATTTTCTCAGTGTTGGACAATTAGTAGACAAAGGTTATGATCTCCGGTTCAAGAATGGAAGATGCAGGATCTTTGAAAGTTTTGGAACTGAGATTGCATCCGATACTCAAACAAAAGGTAATATCTTCCATCTAGTTGGTTCAAATAAAAGTTATCTGTTTGTTCAAGTTGATCAGAGTTGGTTATGGCATAGAAGGATGTGTCATGTAAATTTTGATAACATCATCAAGATAAGCAATATTCAAGCTGTAAGAGATCTTTCAAAATTGGTGAAACCTACAAATAGTTTGTGCAAAGAATGTCAGCTAAGTAAACAAAGTAGAGTCTCTTTCAAAAGCAAAGATCAGTCCTCTACCAGATTATTGGAATTAGTTCATACTGATCTATATGGTCCGACAAGAATCAAGAGTATGCAAGGTGATAGATATTTCATGTTACTGATTGATGATCATTCCCGGATGATGTGGGTTACCTTTTTGAAAGAGAAATCATTAGCCTTTGAGAAGTTCAAAATCTTCAAGGCTATGGTAGAGAATCAAACCGGATTGAAACTGAAGTATCTAAGGTCTGACAGAGGTGGTGAATTCACATCTGGTGATTTCATAGACTTTTGTGAGAAGCATGGCATAAAGAGACAGTTGTCTGCTCCTAGGACTCCACAGCAGAATGGAGTAGTTGAGAGAAAGAACTGGACCATCCAAGAAGCTTCCAGGACAATGATGATGGAAGCAAATGTTCCTCAGATGTTTTAGAGAGAAGTTGTCAGCACTGCAGTCTACACTCTTAACTGAGTTCAAATCAGAAACAATACCGGTAAGACTCCTTATGAACTTTGGTTTCATATAACTCCTACTATGAGATATTTCAGAGTATTTGGTAGCAAGTGTTACATCAAAAGAGATGAAGATCTAGGAAAGTTTGATGCTAGAAGTGATGAAGGAATTTTCTTGGGTTACTCCACTCAAATCAAAGCATACTGGTGTTACAATAAGAGACTAAAAAAGAAGATAGAAAGTACAAATGTGAAGGTTAATGAAGGAATTGAGAAGCCCTCAAGGTTTTATGAATATGATGAAGATGATCAGGATGGTGTTCTGGTTCAAGGAACTCAATCCCTTCCTAAAAGACAGATTCAGACTAATCCGGTAAATCAGGAAGAAGAGGTTTGTCTGAATGAACCTGATCAAGAAACAGCAGTGTAAGAGACTCCCAAAGTTCCAAGGTATGTAACTCTAAATCATTATGAAGATTAGATCATAGGTGACAAAAGCAAAGGGGTAGAAACAAGGAGGAGAATTGCTCAAAATTCAAATGAATACTGTCTGATTTCAAAGATTGAACCTAAGACAATAAATGAAGCGTGCAATGATGAAAACTGGACCAAAGCAATGGAGGAAGAGTTGATGCAAATTGAGAAAAATCACACTTGGGATCTTGTTCCCAAACCTAGAAACAAGAATGTAATTGGAACCAAATGGGTCTTTCAGAATAAACTAAATGAAGTTGGTGAAGTAATCAGAAACAAAGCCAGATTGGTCTGCAAAGGCTACTCTCAAATAGAAGGAATTGATTTTGAAGAAAGCTTTGCTTCGGTGGCAAGAATTGAAGCAGTCAGATTATTTCTTGCATATGCTGCCTTCAAAGACTTCAAGGTATATCAAATGGATGTCAAGTCTGCCTTTCTAAATGGTGATTTGGAAGAAGAAGTATACATTGAACAACCAGATGGATTTCAATTGTCTAATCATGATGATATGGTCTGCAAGTTGAAGAAAGCACTATAAGGATTGAAGCAAGCTCCAAGAGCATGGTATGAAAGGTTGGATAAGCATCTTGTGTAGATAGGTTTCAACAAAGGTACTGCTGACAGTAATCTATATTTTAAAATAGATAATGAAAACATCTTGATTGTTGAAGTATTTGTTGATGATATCATTTTTGGAGGAAGAGATAGTATGTGTAAAACATTTGCAAATCAAATGAAAAGTGAGTTTGAAATGTCAATGCTTGGTGAAATGAATTTCTTCTTAGGTCTACAAATTACTCAGACAAAGAAGGGTATATTTATCTCTCAAACCAAATATGTGAAAGAATTGTTGAGGAAATTTGGAATGGAAGATTCCAAGCCAATGAACACTCCTATGGCAACCGGATGTAAGTTGAGCAAAGATGATGATTCTCCTAAAATAGATCAGACAAAGTATAGATCAATGATTGGAGGTTTATTGTATCTCACTCAGACTAGACCAGATATAATGCAAGTTGTTGGTCTTGTGGCAAGATTTCAGGTTGATCCTAGAGAATCTCATGTTATGGCAATCAAAAGGATTTTTAGATATCTAAAGGGGACAGTTGAGTATGGCCTATGGTATCTTAGAGATCAGGATTTCTCTCTTCATGCATATACAGATGCAGATTGGGTAGGAGATGTGGATGACCGGAAGAGCACCAGTGGTGGAGCATTCTTCTTGGGAAAGAGATTGGTTTCTTGGCTAAGCAAGAAACAAGAGGCAATATCTCTGTCTACAACTGAAGCAAAATATATTGCAGCAGCAGGCAGTTGCACTCAAATCCTATGGATGAAGCAGATGTTAAGAGACATGAAAGTAGAATATGAGGAGCCTATCACAATTTTCTGTGATAATTCAAGTGTAATAAATATTTCCAAGAATCTGGTATTGCATTCTAAGACCAAGCATATATCTATCAAATTTCACTTTTTGAGAGAACAAGTGAACAAGGGTGAAGTCAGATTGGAGTATGTGCCCTCTAAGGATCAGCTTGTAGATATTTTTACTAAACCTCTTCCCAAAGACTCTTTTGAGTATCTCAGGGAGAAGTTAGGGGTCATGGCCCCTCCAGTGATGAACTAGGATGCACTAATGTGCATCAGTCAGGTGGATATCACAATCATATCTTGTGATCTGAATTGATGATAGGGAGATGCTACTAAGGGGGAGCAGCTGGTATGATTCTGATGTGTTAGAATTGCAAGTATGAGCCCTTTGCCATTGATGTCAAAGGGGGAGTGAAGACATGTGAAAAACAAGTGGTTGATGATCAAAGGGGGAGCAATAAAGGAAGAGAAGACATGTGAAGAGTTGTTGCTGATAGGGGGAGCTGTGACAGAAAAGAGAAGTTCTTGTCTTGATGGTTTTTCACATCATATGTTGCCATCAATGACAAAGGGGGAGATTGTTGCAAGTATGAGGTTAACCAGTGTTGTCATTGATGTCAACATACTTATATTGCATTGGTAAGAAGGATTGGATGAGCTGTGTACTGACGATATTGAGAAAATTAGTCTCAATCAGGAATAGTGAAGAACAGTGATGAGAAGAAGGCAAATGTACTCAATATGTTGAGGATCAAAGGATACAGATTAAAGGGTTTGTAGATATGAGTCTTGAGATGATCCAGTTAAGATTTCAGAGGTCCGCATGAAGATATGAAAAAGTTGTGATCGGTCAAGTAGAACCGGTTCCGGGAGATGCTCTGGAGTGACAGAATGTTACAAAAAGGTCCGGTGAGATCCGGAGGTGCATTGTCAGACTCTGCGGATTGGAAGGAGTGTTTGGGATGTCCTTGTGATGTGTCATATCAGTTTGTACATAGTTTGGAGGTCTGAAAGAACCTATTTCAGTTTGACAGTCACGACAGACTGTGTTCTTAAAGTTTCAGATGAAGAGGAGAAGAGATTCCAGTAAGTAGAGGAAGTGCGGATGTACCTGGTCACTCAGGCAAGCTTGTGAAGGTTCTTGGATCATGTTGAGCTTGTGTTGTCTGTCCGCATTAGTGTTAGAGCACAGAATTAAAGATATTCTTTCGGATGAAGATATTCTTGTTCAGAATGGCCAACCGGATGAGTTATTCATCTTGCGAATGTTCTTGTGGATGACTGCCGACTTGCAAATGCTCTTGTGGATGATTGCTGACTTAGATGATTGTTCCTAAGTCGATGCCTTGTATAAATAAAGGTTTGTGAGTTCATTTCAAAGTGTGTGTGGAGCGGATGAGTGGGGCATAGCAAAAGAGTGAAGGGAAAAGTAGAAGTATCTCAAGCTTAAATGGAACTGATCCAGACATGGTAAAGATGTCAATCTCCAGTTCAAGTTTGTGATTCTTATCACTTTGTAGACAGTGTGTCTCTTGTAGGCAGTGTGCCTCTTTGTGAGCAATGTGCTCAGGCAGTGAGCCCTAATTAGCATGTGCCATTCATTTTTCTTATTCTTCTAACAGAGAATAATCCTTTGGTTAATCACCCCATGGTTTTTCCCTTAACCGGGTTTTCCATGTCAAAATCTTGGTGTCCAATGTGTTGATGTTTATCTGCTTCTGTGTTTATGCATTATGCTTTCATGAATGGTTAACTGATATGCTATTAACTAACAAAGAAGAATCAAGTGCTTGAAGTAGAAGCAAGTTTTTTGTACAACTGATTCACCCCCCCCCCCTCTCAATTGTGTGCCCAGATCTAACAAGAGGATGTATGAGAATGAATAAGATAGATAGGTAAATAAAAATAAGCCAGGTAGGGAATAGATAGGATATGAAAGAGAAGTTAGAGACTTCTAATATTTAAATATGACATGATTGACATTGTAATAGAGATATTTGGATGAACATAATATACCACAAGTTGTCTAGGCTCATATGCGGTGTGTTATGATGTATGTTATAATAGTTAATAACTATATTTTATTAAATTCACATGTTATTTCCTACCACAACATTCTATAATCCTCCATGATTTCTCTAATCCTCTTCTTATCCTCTATTATCATTCAAAGGATAGCTAACAAGAGGTTTCTCAGTTGTAATTTGTAATGGAGCATATTGTGCCAAATGAATGTTGTGTTGGTTCTTCCATACAAGATTCTTATAGCCGTGGTCATAGAGGCTCTTTCTTCCAATCCTTTGGTGATAGCCATTCTTTTGTGGATAGGATTATTATCTACATAGTGATGGTTGCACCAAGGTTCATGTTCCTCATCCTCCCTTAGTCTGAACAATATATATGGGAAATCATTTATCTCATGGTTGTCTCATTCACTATAAATTCCAGAATAGATGTTTTTTATCTTCTTAGGAGCTGATTCTAGATCAACTTTGAGTGTCACAACTCTTTTTCCTCATTTCATCATCATGCATTCATTCTCTAGATAGACTTATTCCACACAGTAGGTACACCATATCTTCTTTCTCTAGGATGGTGGGGTTATTAGGCTATTTTCCCCTTTAGCCAATATATCCTACTTAATTTTCAATTTTTCTAGTTCCAATCTCATCTTCTCTAATTTCTTAATATTTGTTTCCTTATTCTTTCTTCTCCAAGGTTGTGTTTCTATTCTATATTCTAGCTCTACCACACTTGAATAGATCTCAAAAGTGCCACCATCTAATGTAGTCCTAACTTCTAGTAATGGTCCTAATATGAACCATCCAATCCTTTGTTACTCCATTAGTGGCTCCTCCATTTTTCTTACCACTTCTTTGAATCTATAGTCAAATTCCTTAATAGATTACCCTTATTCCTATACCATTTTCCTCATCTTACTAACAATCTCTAATGGAACCTTATGAGATCCAAAGTTAGATAGGAATTCATCCTTTATCTCTAACCATTCATTATCATGTTCATGGCATTTCTTCATATATCATTTCAAGGCTTCATTTCTCAAAGTCCCCACAAAGTCATAAAGTTTGGTTTGATTACTTTGAGTTTAATTTATTCTCCAAAAATTCTGGTTTGATTACTTTGAGTTTAATTTATTCTCCAAATTTGGGTTCTAGCACAAAGATGTGTTCAGAGTCCTCTGTAGTATCTTTTGCAAAGATTAGTAATTTCTTCTATGAGCATTGGTACTAATAATAATTCAATTCCAACCACATACCAAAGTACATCACATGAAAATATGTACAAGCACCTTTAGTAGTAACATATGTAGAGAAAGAAGTAGTAATTCAAGGCCAAGTATCTTGCACCATCCAAAAGAAACTCCAACAACTAATAGGGGCATTTATGTTAACTACTTTTCTCAGTCCTAACTCCTTTTTCTAAATAGGTCTCAACAAGATCTCTTCTTTGGCACCTTTTAAATTTCAAATTCTTAAGATTTTGGGGCAAAATTCTATTGTGGGTTAAGGATTTTCCTATAAATAAGTGGCCTTGTGCCCATTTACAAATAGATTTTGTCATATATACATGAGCTCTAAGAGCCTTGCATATAATTTAAATTCTCATATTCTTTATAATTAGGATCAAGGGTGTTAGTAAATAAATTGGCATGTGCCAATCACTAATAGTTGTTAGGGTAGAAACTCCTCAAGATCGTGAGGCTTCCTTATTGAAAACCAAAACTAAAAAACAACTATAGATTGTACACTTTACAAGTTTGCATTTGAGGTTTTTAGATGGTTTAAAAAAATTGTAAAGGAAATAATTTTAAAAATGGAAGGTTAAAAGAAGTGTAGATTTAATCAAATAGAATGCAGAGTTCAATAAATCTATAAATGAATACTAACATATCAAATTTGTAAGTTACAAGGGGGAATTTAGAAAATAAGTAATTACATCCAACATATGAAAAGATGTAATATCAAGCACAAATGAGACACAAAGTTAAAATCTATAGTTTTGTTTATTCTCCAAAACTAAAAAGCACAAAGTCTTTTGTATTCTCATACAATCTATATCAAAATTGTCAAAAAGTCCTTTCACAATGAATTCAATTTACAATTTATAGGAAAATAATTCCCTCTCTCACATAACCACTTAAGTGCCTCATTTGGGACTTTATATAAATTAAAAATTAAAATAAATTCCCACATGAACATATAAATTTGGGCTCATAAACTATTTCAAATTACAAAAATTCATGTAAGTTGTCTTATCTTTAAACACTACAACCCAACTTAAAATTGATTTGCATTTAACCATAATGATCATCTTTTGTAGGAGAGTATTTATCTTCAACATCATCTTGCATCTCTATTGTTTCTTTACAAAGACATCGTTGATACCCTTTCCATTTATCAATCACTTTTTTATATCACCTTAATTAGAACTCTATGAACATCTAAATCTAACATCCCAAGGAGTATAAAACTCCAAAATTTGATAAAATATCTTATAGTATCTAACTAAATATTTCTCAAAATTAATGAATGAATTTTTCATAATTATAAACATCAATTGATGAGGCATCAAAGATTAGTTCTTTGGGTGACTCTTATCTTATTAACTTAGCTAGCTAATCTTTCAAAACACTGGCAAGATTAATTAGATTATTGTCACCATAATATTTCAATGGTATCTTTTGATAAACTCTTAGATAATAATTGAAGCATATTTACCAACATCACCAATTTTCCTAAATGGATCATTATCTTCTTTAATAAATTTAATCTTCCATTTTGATGTTCCCCACCATTCAATAGGCAAGTCACACTCTAAGCTATCAAAATATTTTTTGCCATGTTAGAATCTCAAAATTACAATCTCTCAGTTCTTTAATTATTGGTAAATCTAACTCTAGTGCTAGCAACTCCAAAATCAAACCCTATTCCTTGACTCCATGAAATTAAAATCATCCTACATTTTGTGGTGTAGTAGAATAGCTTCATCAATTAATTTAGATCCTTGAGTAAGAAAACTAATGACTTTGGTTGAATGTCCAATTTCACCTAATGAGAGCATTTCCTTATCAAACATTGTGATATGTGATGGTGTATGAAAAGTAGTGGTGTTTTCCATGTTTTTGATCTTGCAAAATTTCAAACTTTTCATGTTCCCTGGGTCAACATGTGTCATTAATTCATTGCCCCAAAGTTGCAAGTGTCACAAATCAAATCACAAAGTCTTGTCAACTCCATAATCTATGCAACTTTGGGGCAATGACTTAACGACACATGTTGACCCAGGGAACATGAAAAGTTTGAAATTTTGCAAGATCAAAAACATGGAAAACACCTCTACTTTTCCTCAATGGCAAAAATATATGTTTTCAACACTATTTGACAGGCGTAATATCTTGGGGCACTTTCCAACATCTTTATTTCCCATAGCTCTTAGTTTCACAAAGCTACAAGATTTCTCGAAAAGTTGTCGAATAGTTTTTATAGGATATTTGAAGTGCAAATATTACTAGTTTCAATATAAAGTTTTAATCTAATTTCATTTATAATTGATTTACAAGTAGAAATTTATGGTTATTTAAGAGTTCAATAGTCAATCACAAAGTTGTCGCATGGTGTACAAGCTTCTTGGAAAGGTCGATAGTTGATTCATGATAATATTTTAACTAATTCTCACTAAATTGAAGTTATATAATGCACAAAAGAGTAAAGTTGTAAAATTTAGATGCAATTTATAGTTCACCTTTTGTGAATCACACTTCACACTTTATATTTTTCATCATTTCACAATTTGATTTCGAAGTATAGTTTTATTAAATTTACCAAAATTTTAAAACATAGGAAATAATGGGGTTTATCCAATGGTCCTTGTCCAAATCCCAATGTGCAATGAGAGAAAAGTTTATCAACAATCAATTTGGTGGTACCCAAATCTCCATACATCAAACTCTAAAGGTTTGCCACTTCTTATGCTCAAGTTCAATGGAAGACTTGGCCAACAGAGTGGGATATTGTCTCTTATCTCCCCTGCACTTTAGGTTCTGCCACACTTGGGAGGGTATTCCCTTATTTTAAACTAAAAGATTTATCTTTGACTACTTCAGTCAGAATGCACTCAAGTATGCACCAAGATTTGTAAGCTAAACCCTAGATTGGCAATATTCTTGGACTATCTACGCTGGTTAAAACTGAGAACATGCAAGACCCTAACCTAAAACAAAATAAAACATGAAATGGTTTGCTTCAAATGGTTTATCATTAAATTTGGTTTTCTTCTGGACCTTTGGGCAAGTAAATCTTAGACCAATGCCTTATCAAGGCAACAGAGTCATACCCGTCAATGCAAATGTTTCTCTTTTGACATCAAAACTTCAAATCTAGAGGGTATATTTGTATCACTATCTTGCAATGACACACCCAAGAAAGAGTATTTCCTGCAACTCTACTTACAAATCCCTAAAAGAATACACAGTCCTCCATATCCCATCTAAAGCATCTTTAATTCATTCCTTGAATGAAAGCAACAAATGGAACATGCAAATTCAGCAATTGTGAACAGATAAACTCAAAGATCCTTAATCTTCTTGTTTAAGAGGAAAATGCATGCATTCATGGAGACAATTACAAAAAATACACACTACAAAGTTTTTTTCATTTAATGCAATCTGGAGTGAAATAATGTCAATCAGAAATTCATACATTTACAGAACAGAAAATACCTCTACACCCAGACACAAGAACTAAATCTGCAATAGAACTTACTCCCCAAAGTGTGGACAGCTTCTATCCAAAGCCCAGAAAAATCCCCCTTACAAAGTGGAACAACATGCTCTCTTATAGAAACAAGAGCATGTTGCCGTAAAAATTAATTACATCCTAGCAGTTAGGTGAGTTTTTCATGACAAGTTGCTGCCAATAAGCCTGGGGAAATTAACAAATACATAAAAAAATGAGGAGAAGACATAATAAAATAAAATATGGAGTTAAAAGTTTATAATTTGCTCATCCCCTTTTATTTGACTTGTCCACATCTTAATTTGTTGTTGTCGGGAACCAATTTTGCCTCCAAACCACCATTTTCACACCGTCGTAGCTGCACATCTGAAGGCCCCTCTTTCCTCTACAACGCTGCGAAATGAATTCCAAGATTGCACCTAGCTCTTCAAAAATATAGAGGATGAAACGCAACAACCTTGCAGACCATGCTTGGCTAATTCATTCATCAACTATTGGGTCGTTTTTGTTGATACAGGGGCATTTTTAGCCATTTCAACAACCAAAAATCATCACAATCATGCCTAAAACTTCTGCCTAAGCATGAAGAATGGCCAAGGGATGAATTTGGAGCACGGAGCAGCAAATTTTAGCTCAAATGGAACCCCAAAAAATGCCTGGAAGCTCAAAAACGTGAGTAACAACAGCACTCGGAAAAACTCTGTTCGAAAATGGCCAAGCACTCGTACGATGGTGCAAAATGCCCAAATTTTGACTTTATTTCATTTTTGCCTTACTTTATGATGTATAAACATTAAAATAATGTTTATATTAAACTCTTATCACCTTATTCTGCCAATTAAATATGTAGATAATATTCTTTTTTTTTTAAATGCATTTTCAACTTTAGCAATTGGCAAATATTTAATTTCCTTCTCTGGACAAACGGTGCATTTCTCCTGCGGGAAAACAGGATGTCAGGGAGTCATGAAAATTTGCACAGGGTCGTTATCAATTATTCAGAGCAAACCCATTTCCTCAGAACTTGCATCGTTGAAAGAATTTCAGGACCTCCCTTGTAAACTAGCCTGTCGGATGCCTTCGCCGCAACTGGAATGCATTAAAATAATGCACCATACGATCTCCGATTTTGATGAAACTGGAACTAGAGACGTTTTGGACCAAAGTGAGAAATGGATCGCCCTCAAAATTGCAAGATTTAAAACTTTCCAGAACACCAAATCTAACCCGGTCACAGTCAAAAAAGCATTAAATACCCCATCAAACTTCATCCTGGAAGCACGAAACTGAGTAGGCATGTTACCATATGCACCAAAAAACATCCTACCAAATGGATTTGCAAGATGACTTCTGAGCTACAAGATTTTAATCGACGAAGGTGGGCTCCAGGGTAGATTGAGCAGCCTGTCGACCTAGCCTTTATCGACACATTGAAAGAATATAGGCACTTCAAATTTGCAAAATTTGAAGGCGCCAACACAACTGTTGCAACCTGTAATCTAGACTAGTCAAATGATAGGATATTTGTGCAAGTTCTTAATTATTCAAATAATGTTAGATATTTTCAACCTAATTGAGACATATTGAAGAGAACATTTCCACATTTTAAAGGCAATGATGAGCCATCCACTGTAAACATCCAACACGTTGTGTGCTAACTATTTTTCTATATTTTTAACCTGCTAGTTTTTTGACAAATCTCACAGACTTGATCAGTCGATTACTTTGCTTTGTCGATGAAATTGTCGAAAACCTATTAGTCGAATTCGACCAGCCAGTTGTTTTACAATGTGCCAGCTATTTAATCTTTTCCATGATAAGCTAATACTAATATAGGTCTTTTTTGGACCTATACTTTCTATTGTGATTGATCAATACTACAAAGTCATGGCAAAGGCATTGAGGGCGTATGGAGAACTGGTTTTGCTCAAGATTAGGAAGTCAATGAATGTGCAATTTCTTGCATGGGTTTGGTTATCTCAACATTCAGTGATAACATTCAAGTGGAATTACCTACATGTTTACCTCTCCTTATTGATTGCATGAGAAATAAGATAACAAGACTTACAATTGTTAAGGCATTTGCTGTTATTGTTAGATCCCCGTTTCAAATTGATTTTTCATGTGTCTTAGAACATGTATTTGCATAACTAACATCTTTGCAAAAGGCCAATCAAGCACTAAGGAGGTATGGATAAGCCTTAGTAAAAGAGAATTAACCTAGAATGCCAAGAAAGCTATTGCCATAAATTGATAGCACATAACAAATTATATACCAAATGGCTAAGAGAATGGTCATTCAAATCTGGAAAGGGGGCCAATGGAAGATAATGAGAATTGACTCATCCAATTGTAGGCGGTTCCAATCAAGTTGTTGAGTCTTGTCATGATCAACCTGAGAAAAGAATATATAGCATTTAAAAGAGAGATTATGGTAAATAAAGATAATGGTTTGTGGGTTTTAGTAGAAACTAATACTATGTTTGACTAATAGATGGTGACATATCTATTCAATGCCTATTCAATGCCAAAATACCACAAATCAATTTTCTACATAGAAAATATGGCATTTCAGATGCCTTTCAACACATGGCACCTTCCTAGCATGTGATTAAAATCGACTTTGCCACCTAAATGATTAAAACACACATATATATTCATTTTAAAGTTGTAAGATGTGGTGCTAAAACATGTGTGAGGGTATCAAATGAACCAAAGATGACATGGTTCGAAGTATTTAAAACAGTTAAAAAAACTGTTTTAGCGTATTGAATTCAATAAAAGCATAAAGGTTCAGAACTTTTGGTATCGGTCAATTACATTGCTCTGAGCACCTCATCATGAGTGGTTCCAAGAATCTCATTAATCGCTGCGAGTGTTCACAGCACCCAATCAGTTGCTGAAGAAGTACCTGACACTCCATCGAGATTCGACTAAGTTCCTGACACCACTTCTGCCGACTGGCAGGTATCTCTCCATGCCTAGTCCAAAATGAGAGTTTTGTGACAAGGTATGGATATCTATAAAACATAATGGAGTGACAAGATTGATGCCAAGCTATAATGGAGTCTTGGTTGTCAGTTGTATTTGTATGTTGACACAAATTGCATTGAAATTGTCACCGACCATTGTGCCCTTGAAAGATTTGAGGAACTTATCAAGCCACAACAATATGTCGATATGAAATGATTCTTGTAGGCTGATCTGCAACTCTTTATCATATCCCTTGAAGCAAAAGATACTTCTTATCTCAGCCAAGTCCATGGATGCTGAAGTGGTGAAACAAAGGATAAGGAAAAGGGTGTTGAGGTTCTGGTTAATTAGTTTTTTAATCTTCTAGTCGTGTCTTGTTACATCATAAGAGTATGTGTATTGATCTAAATAGATGGTGAACCTACGGATGGCATTACAAAATGGATGGATTACAAGTCAAATACAAAAAAAATTATTATGGTAGGGATTCAAAATTTATTAGAATACCTTTTGGTTTGTGATAATACTTCACAAATAGAAGTATTAGAATTGAAACCACATGGTAGAACCATTGGGCTTGAAGAGTGTAGAAAAGAGCCCCTTCTGTTTTGGGATCTAAATATTGAAACTAATGACTAAAAATAGAGCCAATGAGATGCATATTATAGAGCCAAACATACAAAAATTATGGTTTCATATGATGCATTAGATAGGCACCACTAACTTAGTGGTGTTGAAGGTCTTAATTGGAAATTAGAGGAAAGAATGATTATAGGTATGGATGCTTGTGCTTCTCTTTATTTTCACATTAAAGAGAGGACTACCAATGCAAGTTGCATTGAAATGGAGTAGAAGGAGAGTTAAGACTCTAATTAAAAGAGTGCTCAATTATGATGATTTATACTTGACATCATCTTCCCATGATAGTAATGAGCTACTTGGCGAAGTCTCTAACACTAATCAACTTGTGAACATGTTGGCCAGTGTAGAAAATGATCGTATGAAAAGTGGAGATCTATTTTCATCCATACAAACCATTATATTAAGCATGAGTCTCCAAGGGAACAATTATCACATGTTGATTTAACAAGGACTCACATTGTTGTAACAACATTTGTAATGCCCCAGCTTTTACACTAGGACATTAGATGACAAACACATGATGAACAATTTTTTTGTGATGCAAGTGTAACACCCATATGTCACAATTACACACTAAGCACAAAAAATAACCCAAGTGCCACACAAAGGCACTACAGAGAAGGTGGAACAAGACATACTTCTCCAAAAGATGAACAACCAACATTGACAACTGGTCCACAAGCCAAGCAATGTCAACAAACAGTTAACAAACCTTGAAGGGAGGTTTGATCACAAAACCTCACAAGAATGAAACATCCAACATGGATCCAACCACAAAGCACCTACTCACTAAGCATAATCCAACATGCTAACCAACTCAAGAGCAAGAGAACAACTCAAATAAAGAAACTATACATTTCCAATATATACAACATGCATGCCAAATAAGAGAAATGTCATACAAAATACCACATTCAACACCAACATCGAGATGGGCCAAATACAAACATGGATATCTCAACCATAATGTGAGAAAAATACAACCCAACTCATAACCATGGCCCATAAAGAAATAACATCATATATAAAAGATAGCATCAACATGCCAATTTAACCATTTTAACAACTAAAACAACTTTCTTAAAAAGACAATTTCCTTCCAAAACAAGGATCATTTTCCAACCAAACTATCACATAAAATAATAACATGGTGGAGGCTACTTTCCAAACATGGAAGGATCACACTCCAATAATAAAATGATACAAAGCATAAATGTACATCAATAATAAGTCACCTCCCAGGTGCTCCAATAATCACGGAATACAACATGATCAAAGTATGAAATGCTGCACAAGGAACTCTTGTAGCTCCCAAGAGATCTTCCTCTAGGACCAATGGGGAAATGTTACCCACCACCCTACCCTATTACCATCGTCAAGCACAATAGATGTCTATGTGATGCAGGGGCATCGTATATTTTTGGCACTAGTTTTGTTTTCTTTTTCTGCTTGCCACCATATACAAGTTTGTTGTAGTTGAAATTTTAATTTCTTTTGATCATTTGGGGGAAAACCACCTACTCTCTAGTGCATTAATGAACAATAGCATGGGAAAATAGTTGAAGAAGGGGTTTGAGAGGGAATTTAAACCCGAAAATGAGTGGTTGTGCATTAATGACAGGATTTTGGGTGTTGCGCCCATTTTAGGCGGGATTTTGAAGAAGCTTCCAGATTTTTTTGGAGGGATTTTTTGATAGAAAGGAAAAAGACAAAAAAAAAAAGAAACAAAGAAAAGAGGAATATAATAGAAGAAAACAAAGAGAGCAACACCTAGAAGCAAATTACTATAGGCAAGAAGAGGAAATAAGGAAATAGAGGAGAACACATGGTAGATAAACAGCAAAACAAAAAAATAGGGGAGTCCAAAATTTGCCCAGTATTCTAAAAGGAAGTAAATGTATGTAATGACTATTAAATTCTAAGATAAATGGAGTAAAATATTATTTTTTAAAGTTGTTCTCCCTATATGTGTGTATTTTACATCTGTGAGGTTATTTTATGGATTTGTTGCTCTAGAATCTAATTATTTTATGTGGGTAAGTGTTTGGATTACTTTGTGATTGGTATGGTGTTACCACACACATGTAGCTTAGGATTTTTATTCTTGGAACACCCATTTCTATTCCTGTAGCAACAAATTTTGTACTTGTAGCTAAAGATTACGCCTGTAGCAAGTGTTTTCAGGCCTCTACAGAGGTTGTGTCAATTTCTTACAACACAACTCCCTTCTTCACATGTTGGCCCAATTTTGGTTAAGTTTTGGTACCTATAGCAGGGTGGGTGCCATCAGTGTGGTATTAGAGCCCAGCTATAGCTCTAGGAAGGAAGATAGTGACTTTGGATTAAGGTTGAAAGAAGCAATGTAAGCAATGATTGTGGGTGTGTCCCTATAGCAAGGGATATTGTAGCTAGAAGGACTGCAAAAGGAGAGAGAAAGAGAGAGAGAGAGAGAGAGAGAGAGAGAGAGAGAGAGAGAGAGAGAGAGAGAGAGAGAGAGAGAGAGAGAAGAAGAAGAAGAAGAAGAAAGGCAAAAGATTTTAGATAGCAAGATGCCACTAAGGAGAAGGATGGTAGGATGGTAGAGGTTGTAGCAACAACAACTATAAGAAGGATAAATGAGGTAGTGGAGGCCTTAAGGCGAGTGCAAGGAAGGATGGATGCAATAGAAGGTGATAGAAGAAGAGGTAGGGCACACGAAGATGCTAAGAGTGATAGTGAAGAACAAGGAGTAGATATGGCAGGACAAGAAGGTCAAAATGTAGATACAAATATGGATGCAAGAGAAAGAAGACTAAAAAGGGCTATCTCCAATATTGGGAAAGGAATGAGGATGGAGCTACCAAGCTTCTCAAGGAGCTTAGAACCTGATGAATTAATAGATTGGCTAACAGAGATGGAGGAATACTTCAAATATGATGGAGTGGAGAACCCTAGAAGAATGAAGGTTGCCCAAACAAAATTGAAAGGTAATGCAACACTTTAGTGCAAGGAGGTGCAAATTGAGAGAAGGAGAAATGGTAGGGGTAAGATCACTTGATGGAATTGAAAAGTGAGTAAGATGAAGGCTAAGTTCCTACCTGATGATTATCAACTTGAACTTCTCAAGAAACTACAGAATTTATGACAAAGAGAGTTAAATGTGAAGGCCTATACAGAAGAGTTTTATAAAAATTTAATCAAATCAGAGCACAATGAATTAGACCATGAAAAGGTGGCCTGATATCACTAGTACATAAACAACAATATATGATTAAAAAAACTACTAAAAACTACTTATAAATGACTAAACATGGTCACGTGACCATTAGTAGTTTGTTGCCAGTCATTTATAACGTGACCGAATTGATGACTAAACCATTTTTAGTCATTTTGTAATGTTCCAAACTGATATTTTATTATGAGATCAGATCTAAAAATTAATTTCAACATTCACCACTAAAATTTGCAATAAAATCAATAAGACTAGCTAACAAGACAAACCAGAAATTACACCAAATATGTTGGAAACACCACAAACTAATTTTTATTGATTTTTTTGATGTAAATAACATAATATTAGGTCTAAAACACTAATCACAATAGTACAAACATCTACAACATAAATTCCCCAAAATCCACTGCAAACTATGCAAACTACACTGTTGAAAATTGCCAAATACATCACCAGATCAAACCCCACTGACAAGAATAGATCTTGGATGCTTGAAATGGATTCCAAATGGCCATGAAACATAAAAACACTCCACAACACTACAACAACATTGCACAACACATGTGAGGCCTACCTTTACCTTACCATATATTTTTGCTTACGATACTTATGTGATGGATTTTATTATGGACATGTGGATATTGGGGACTGTTGATCCCGTACTGAGACCTTCTTTACTATATCTTATGTTGTTTAGATAGATGGTTTATGCTTTGTGGATGATTAGATCTCTTGTTAGATTTCATTTGATGATATGATGTTTAGATGCTATGATTCCATTTGATGATTATTGGTACGTGTATTAATGGTGAAATTGATGATTTATCTTACAGTATGAGATCCTGATTATACTTATGAATGAGAATGACTTGAGAGACATATATACATGTTAGCATATGGTTATTATTGATGTTATATATGATTATGTAATCATGTGTGTGATGTATGTAATTCACTTCGCTTCGGCTATTTTTACCATGTGCTATTAATGGGTTTGTGGAAGTGTGCAGGTAACTTTCCATGCCCATGGAAAATCGGAGGTCAAACAATAACCATATGTTATATCCCTGTTAAGCCAACCTAGTCCTAAGTTGGACTAAGGTCATTTATGTTTGAGAATGTTGATTATGTATTGGATTTATGTTATTTTGTAAGGTTTACCCCTTTTTAATTAATCTCTTGATGTGTTGTAAAAATTGTAATGTTGGGTTTGCACAATTTTTAGTACGTTGCTAAATGTTTGAAGCCCTTTTCAAGTGATTTTATGTGTTTTCTTGTGTTATTAATGGTAAAATATTGAGCCTAGGTCATACCCCTAGGGTCTAGGACCATTCCTAACATGTTTAAACTTGATTTGAACCATGTATGGTCACCCAAACTTGGCCCTTGAGTCAAGTGACGAGTTTGGGAAGTGTGAGAGGTGGTTAGAAGGTCACCATCTCACCTAGCCTAACCTCACCCACTTGGGTAAGGTTAATCTTGCTTCAAGTGCTTTAGAAGCTTCTCACATGTGTGAGACCTCTTCCCTATGCTCTCACACGTGTGAGAGCACTTGTGGGGAAGAGTGTAGCTTAGTTGAATGAGAAGGTGACAAGTATCACCTCCTCAATCATGAGAAGCCTCCCTTGTGTGCTCACATCTCCCTATTCTCTCACACATGTGTGAGAGCATTTGTAGGAGAGTGTGTAGCTTTGTGGAATGGGGAGATGACAAGTGTCACCTCCTCATTCTTGTGGGGTTGTGAGGAGGGTTATGTGGATGGAGGAGAGGGTGACAAGTGTCACATTCTCATCCATTAGGGTTTGAGAGCCTTGCCTATTTATCTCTCTTTGAGATGAGATGAGGGTTCTTTTGTTCTTTCTTTTAGGGATTTTTATTCTTGTGTTGGGAAGGAGGGAAGGACTTGTAGAACTTGGAAGGGTTTTGAGGACTTGTGGAAATCTCTTCATCAACATCCTCCATCCTTGAAGCTTGAGAGGTATTCCTCAAGGCTTCAAGCCTATTATTTTACTTGCTTTTGCTTATACAATATGTATGTATATGAATGTTGTGCTTAAATGTTCTTTTTAGTTTTGTGTTTGTGGGTTTTAAAGCGCTGTTGCGGTGAGCTCTCCATGTGAGAGAGCTCACCTTTGTCTTGAGTGAGAGAGATGTAAACCTCCTCGGTTTCCCCTCTTGGTTTTGGTATAGTTTTATGGCTATGGGCCTTGTGTTGCAACCTTGAGAAGTATGGTTTTATGGCAAGAGTGCCTTGGGATGGAAATATGAAAAGTTTATGGAAAGAGGCTAAGGTGTTATGAGTATTTGAGTTTTTGGGTCTCCTTGAGTTGAGAGTAGTCCACTCTCTCACCCTTCAAACTCATTTTCAAAATGAGTTAGTGTTGTGTTTTGACTTGGGTGGGTGTTATTGTGTTTGATGTGAGTGTTTTGTATCCTTTGTAGTATGATCCTTGGTTATTAGAAGGCCTCCTAGCTTGGGGTGGCCTATTAGTAGGCCTAGGTTGGGAAGAGAGCTTCCCATGGGTATGGGGAACTATTTTGTGTGTTTTGTAGGATCATTTGGTGGCTATGGAGAACTATGGCTTGGGAATAAAATATTGTGTTTAATGGCTTTATGTATTTTATAAATGAGAGCATTGAGATGCCACATCCCTTTTATTGGAATTGTAATAAGTATATCTTTAGTGAGAGTTGATCTCTCTTGAGTTGTAGTCTTCTACCCTCTTGTGAAACTTGTATAATATTTGTTAATATCAAAATATAAATGGTTTATGGCTTTTTAAATACTCTTGTTTCCTAATGTTCTATCCATGTTATATTTGAGTTGGAAAAAGAACTAGTTAATCTCTTTCTCTCTCTCTCAATTAAGTTGCCTACATTAATTTGCAAACGAAAAGAAAATTATATTTATTTGGGCATATTATGAGTAATATAAAAGTGGTTTCCTTCCTTATATGTTTACAAAAGAAATAAGTTTTATGATTAGTTTTATATTATACACCCCTTGTTTTTGTATTGGCATATATCTATAGTTCCATTTATTTATCCAAATATATATATATATATGGTTATATAAGATTGATTTTTATTAGCTCAATATTTTTTTTGTACTCCTCTGTATTTTCTTAAAACATAGAGGTAATTAGTTGTTGCCAGGAAATTTTATATATATATGTGTGTGTGTGTGTGTGTTCAAATCCTTAAACTTTTTTATACAATCCAAATGAGATTAAATTTTACCGAAGTTTTTTTTTGCTAATCGCATGTTTCCTTATTCACTGCTATACCCGTAGATTAGGGTTTAATGCATGGTAAAAGCATTTTAAAGAAAGAAATTATGCTAAGGGTGTTGTGCATGGAAATGTCGCCGCAGACAGCATTTGGGCTCAGCCGTTGTTTGGTTGTTATGGCAGGTAATGGGGGATGAGACCCCCATCCCACCCACAGGGGATACCCTGTGGGTGGGGTGGGAGCCCCGCCCCCATTCTCCAGTTTACTTGTTTATGCCTATGGGATACCTACACTGCAGTTCTTGCATAGTAATGGTCGTCGGCCATTTTAGGGCACAACCTCCCCCTTGCTACTTCCATTATATTTGTTTATCATTTTTGCCCTGCATTTTAAAATGTACCCCCTGTGTATATATTTTAATGTGTGTGTGTGTGTATATATATATATATACCCTATGTGCCTTTTAAGCTATGTCTCATTCAAATTTCTAATTTTATCTTTGTGTTTTTCTAATAAGCATACTTAGTGTTTTGATATGTAAAATATATATGTGTGTGTGTGTGTGTGTATCCTTACATATATTTCAAGACTAGAATATTTATTTCTTCTCTCTGTGTAAAATTTTAATTCTGGTTTTTATTTTAAAAAAAAAGACCAGAGAGTAAAACCCAATGGAAAAACATAGAAAAGAATAATGAAATTTTTAGAAAACTTAGATAACTTTCCTAACTTTTGAACCTAGGCATTAACAAAGTTAGAGAAAATGTAGATAAACATAGAAAACCAAGACAAATGTTAGAGGAAAATATATATTGCAACCTGTAGATAAACATGTTAGAAATTTCCAAACAATAAACAAAATAGAGATTCTCCTATTGGGAAGATACCTTCCACTTGAGAAGGTACCTTCCCACTTGGGCTCCTTGAAACCTGCACACCAACCAGAGAAAAAACAAGTTGTGAATGAGAGAAAATGAGAATGTGTGGAGAATATATAATGCATGTCTAGGGTTTGGTGCCCTAAGTTTAGAAGATGGTTTAAACTTAATTAAGCATGGTTAGTGTGTGCAACCCCACTTAGTGAGTGGAAGCATTATGTCCTATGTGAGTGAAGGAACTTTTTAAATTCTTTATTTAAATGGCTTTATTTACTTTTGGATGCTTTTATTCATTTAAGTATATGATTTAATTATCCTTTATGATTGAATGTAATGAAACAAATGCTCTTAGATTTAATTTAATTTTGTCATGTGGAAAAGGGAGCTATTGGTATAGTTATTTTATTTTATTTAAATTTAGTTTAAAAACCTTGGGAAGGGATTTAGATTGTATATGCATTTAATAATTAATTTAGATAGGGGTAGAGGATAGATTTTATTTTAAATTATTTTTGCAACCTCCTATAGTTGATGAGATGGCGTTATGCTATCGAAATCACTATAGGATTTAGTTCCATTTTGACCAGTTATGCTGCTGAAATTTATCTAGATTTAATCGAGATATTTGTTTAATATAGTTTGATTAAGTTATCCCTTTTTGCATTAGATGTTAGATTATTGTTTAAGACATTTATTTATAGTATTATTTTAATGATTGGTTCCTTTGGTCTATAGTGGACCTAAGGTTAGATTTTGATTATATCAAAATTGACCCACTTCATTTTAGTAACTCTAGGGTTGGAATTCGGAACATAATCTAACCCTCTTAGTGTCTCTCCTTGTGACATACACCCCCTTTGTGGCCTACATTGCATAGGGATGGCGAAGTGTGTGTCGCGTCATCCTGTTGTGATTGACCTTCCCTGCCTTTGGGTGATGTACCTGACGTTAGTTGTAGAGACAACTATGTTGCATGCATGTGTCACCGAGCGCGCATGTTGTGCATGAGAGGTTTTTAGAGTTGGGTGGGAAAATTTTTGGTAATTCGTGTCATGACCACATGAAAAATGTGGACATGACATGTGGTTATCATGTCATAACCACATGGCGAATGTGGGTATGACATTTGGTATCTGAGCCCAAGTTTAAACATTGGGCATTGAGAGCACATTATTTATTCTACAATTTTGTTTTAATTTTAGGCACCTTGTTCTTGTAGGATGCCACCTAGCTCCAAGAGAGAGCGGTCACGCACCAGTGAGCCTGGAGGAGCCATCCCGGGAGCTGCTCCACCACTCGAGGGCCAAAATCTGGAGCTGCCAGCGACACCTGACTTAGGTCCCTAGATTCTTCAAGTCTTACAGGCAGTGTTAGTGCAATTGCCTCTGGTCGTGAACCAGTCGCATGTGGATATCCCAGCCACCACTTCCAAGGATGGCGCATCAACTCATCGGGAGCGCAACAGGAGCCCTTCACGTCATGAGGATCACGATGAGGTAGTAGTGGAGCTGATTCCATATGATCCTTTTGGTTATGGACAGCGAGACGAGGTTGATGGACCCGTTCAAGGACACCGAGACCATGGAGACCCCATCAAGGATCTTCTTAGGTTGAACCCGCCTACATTCATGGGTACTTCAGAGGGAGCTCAGGCTAAGGCTTGGCTCATCAGTCTTGACCGGTACTTTGTGTTGTGTCCCTATGGGAGCAACACAAAAGCACATGTAGCAGTTCATCTTTTACGTGACGTGATAGCGATATGATGGCACATAGAGGAGCACAAACACCGCCTTTCCTTGGACATGCTTTCATGGAACACTTTTCTGGAGCACTATAAGGTGTACTATCTCTCAAAACACTTTAGGCAACGCTGTATAGATGAGTTCCATGATTTGCAGCAGCGAGGTTCTACAGTTGCACAGTATGAGTGCAAGTTTGTGGAATTCTCACATTATACCAAGTATCTTCAGGAAGAGAAGCTTCTTGTGAGTCATTTCATCAAAGGCTTGAATCCTACCATAGCAGGACCTGTTCGCATGGAAGACCCACGGACTATGAGCAAGGCCACCAAGAAGGCGCTCATTGCAAAGGAGGTCCATGGGCGGGGCCATGGGTCATGACCTCAGTTTCAGGACCGCAGTCATCAGTAGTACCATGGTTTCCGTATACCACAGCCACCTCAGAGGAGCAGTTTTAGTTCTGCATCTTTACCTCCTAGACCTCCATAGTAGCAACAGCAACAGTAGTATCAGTAGAGGTCACAGCCACAACAGAGGGCATAGGGTGGTCCCAATCAAGGATGGAAGTCATAGGGTCCGCGGAGAGACCACCATCAGTAGGCACCGACTGCAGGACTAGCTAGGTCACAGCAGTCCTTTAGAGGGTCTCAGGACAATACAGTATGACCTAGAGCACAACAATCTAGTCAGACTTAGTCAATACAGGTTCAGACATGTGGACCTTGTTATGTATGCGGTGGCACAGGGTACTTGTCCAGAGAGTGCCCACAGGGATTTATAGCTAGAGATCAGTGTACTAGCAGTTTCCAGCAGACAATTGGAGATGTGGATCAATCCCATTGGGTATTTGCAGCGGTTGATAACTGCTAGGCTAATTTCCAGGCCTCCATGATAGAGACTCCAGGTACTATTGGGGATGTTTCAATTACTATTTTGTTTGAATCAGGAACTACAGACTCCTTTATTTCTCCATTGTTAGTGGAGCATTGTAGGCTGGTGGCCTCTAGGCAGGACGTTAGGTGGGAGTTCGAGTTAGCTATAGAGGCCAAAATGAAGTATTATGTGATATTATTCATATGGATGTATGTCACATATTGTTGGGTAGACCATGGTAGTATGGTAGAAAAGCTATGCATGATGGGAGAAAGAATACCTATACTATAACATCAAATGGAAAGAGAATTACTTTGATTCCTTTAGAAGATGAACCCAAAAATGAATATGTGGAAATGCTAAAATCTGTTTGGTTGATGGAAGGAAATTTTTGGATGGTTTGGGACATGAGAATATGTGTTATGCTTTGATTTCTAAGAAGCCTGAAACCCTAAAGATAGAGATTGAAGAATCGCAATCAGAGGAGATAGCTAAATTACTGACAGAGTATGAAGACATCATAGTAGATAATGTACCTAAAGGATTTTCACCAATCAGGAGTATTAGTCATCACATGGATTTTATACTCAGAGCTAGTTTGCTTAACAAAGCAACACACATAATGACACCAGCAAAGAATGAAGAATTGAATAGACAGATACAAGAGTTGTTGAGGAAAGGTTTGATCAGAGAAAGTTTGAGTGCTTGTGTTAGCACCGAAGAAGGATGGAGAATGGAGGATGTGTACAAACTCTAGAGCAATCAACAAGATCACAGTTAAGTATATATTTCCATTGCCTAGGATGGATGACATTATGGATTGTTTGAGTGGAGCAAAATATTTTACAAAGATAGACTTGAAGAGTGGATACCATCAGATCGGAATCAAAGAAGGGGATTAATGGAAGACTACTTTCAAGACAAATGAAGGATTGTATGAATGGTTAGTGATGCCTTTTGGATTGACAAATGCACCAAGTACTTTCATGAGGTTGATGAATGAAGTTTTGAAAAAATTCTTGGGTAAGTTTGTTATTGTATATTTGGATGATATTTTGATTTTCAGTAAGACAAAAGAAGAACATTTGTGGCACCTGAGACAAGTATTACAGAGGTTGAGAGAAGATAAATTGCTAATAAACATCAAGAAGTGTAGTTTCATGAAGGAAGAATTGGTATATTTGGAAGTTGTGATTTATGCGGAAGGATTGAAGATGGACCCTAAGAAAGTTAGAGCAATTGTTGAGTGGCCTACACTTGAGAACATTGGAGAAGTTAGATCATTTCATGGATTAGCTAGTTTCTACCAGAAGTTCATCAGCAATTTCAGTTCAGTATGCACACCAATGATAGATATAATGAGAAGTGATAGAAAAGACTTTAAGTGGACATCAAGAGAAAACAAAAGTTTTGAATTGTTGAAGCAGAAAGTAACAGAGCAACTAGTGTTAACATTACCAGATTTCAACAAGGTATTTCAAGTAGATTGTAATGCAAGTGGAAATGTAATAGGAGCAGTGTTAAGTCAAGAAGGTAGCCCTGTAGGATATTTTAGTGAGATGTTGAATGATGCAAGGAGAAGATATTCAATTTATGATCAGGAATTTTATGCCATAATTCAAGCCTTGAAGAAGTGGAGACATTACTTGTTGCCTAAGGAATTTGTGTTGTATATAGACCATCAAGCTTTGCAATATTTGAACAATCAAGGAAAGTTGAATCAGAGACACATGAGATGGGTGGAGTTCATGTAGATTTATACATTTGTACTGAAGCATAGGAGTGGAAAATCAAACAAAGTTGCAGATGCATTAAGTAGAAGGAACTTGCTGAAACAGATGAGGGTTGAAGTGTTAGGTTTTGAAGAGTTGAAGAACATGTATGAAGAAGACCTTGGTTTTGCAAAACCTTGGAAATCATGTAAGGAACCTGTTGTGATAGATAGGAGTAAGTGGTTCAATTATTTCATTCAAGAGGATATGTTGTTCAAAGGAAATCAGTAGTGTATAGCTAGGAGTTCTATGAGAGATGATTTGATAAAGGAGAAGCACAGTGGTGGATTGGCAGGATATTTTAGAATTGATAAGACAATGGCTTTGGTGAGTAAAAATTACTTTTGGCCTCAGATGTATAAGGTTGTTAGGAAGTTTGTGCAGAGTTGCAGAGTATGTCAAGTTGCAAAAGGAAGTAGTCATAATACTAGGTTGTACAAATCTTTAACAATATCAGAGAGACCTTGGGAAGACATAAGCATAGATTTCATATTGGGATTGTCAAAGACACAGAGAGGACATTATTCTATATTTGTAGTGGTAGACAGATTTTAAAATATGGCACATTTCATACCTTGTAAGAAGACAAATGATGCAGTTCATGTGGCTGACCTATTTTTCAAAGAGATTGTGAGATTGCATGGATTACCTAAGAGTATAATTTCAGACAGAGATACAAGATTCCTTGGATACTTTTCGAGGACACTTTGGAAGAAGATGAAGACAGATTTGAAGTCTAGTTCAACATTTCATCCACAAACTGATGGACAGATAGAGGTAGTAAATAGGATTTTGGAAAATTTATTGATATGTTTAGTTGGAGAGAAGGTAGGAAATTGGGACTTGATTCTATCACAAGCAGAGTTTGCATACAATGATTCAGTAAATAGGAGCACCAGAAGAACACCATTTGAGATTGTGACAAGAACTAACCCTAGAGGAGTAGCATACTTGAGAGATATCATCATGGAGAATAAGAGAAGTGTAGAGGCAAAAGAATTTGTAGGACACATGGAGACAGTGCATAATCAAGTTAAGAAGCATTTAGAGGAGATGAACAATAAGTATAAGAAGCAAGCAGATGAGAAGAGAAGACACAAAGAATTTGTAGTGGGAGATGAAGTTATGGTGTACTTGAGAAAAGAAATATTTCTAGTAGGGACATATAACAAGTTGAAGATGAAGAAGTTTGGACCATGTAGGATACTCAGGAAGTTTGATTCAGGAAATGCATATGAATTGGAGCTACCAGAGACACTGGGTATATCACCTATTTTCAACATTGCAGGCCTATATTAGTATCATGAAGGAGAGTTCAGTGACAGCATTGAAGATCATTTGAAGAAGCAGTTACTACAACAAGCACCGGAGTAGATTGAGGACATCTTGGATAGTAGTATTTGATGTAGAACCAGAGGCAAATAATACAAGGAATATTTGGTTAAGTGGAAAGGTGGACTAAAAGAAGACTCATCTTGGACTTCTTAGGTTGAGGTAGACCGTCTTGGTTTTCCTCTAGCCCTAGCAAAGTGAGGGACTCACTTTTTTCAACAACCCTAAGTGTCTAATGTAGGAGCATCCCAGGTTGCAGAGCAATCTTGCATCAACCAAAAATATTTGCATTCATTTTGTTTTTCTTTCATTTTCCAGTTCAGTATAATTAGTTCAGTCAATAATAGTTTTGGTAGATTGGTCCACATTCTGCCACAGTTTCATTTCAAACCTTACAGAGCAGGACTTAGCATCTAGACATCATCATGCACATCATATCCAAAATTCAAATCAATTGGATCAATTTCTAGAAAGATATCGCTATTAGAAGATCGACTATTTTCTCATAACAGAGCATTCAAATAGTCTCAAACAACTAGCTAATTTATGAGAAGACTTGTGGAGCACTTCCATAACTTGCAAAGCTAAATGTGTTGGAATAAATGAACAACCTCTAATCTAATTGTTAATCATCAAATCACCAAGATATGATACCAATTGGTGAGATACAAGGCTTTGACTACTACAATATAGAAATCTAAAAAATTGTATGCAAATCTGAAAATAACTTTGCTTAATCCTTGAAATACCATGAAGAGATTCAACTTCTTTATGATTCTAAAATCAGCCACTCTAACATGCTTGATAAAACCACCTTAGATGAACTTATAACAGCAATAACATCATCATAAGATAGTGGCAACAAAGAGGGACAAACCAGCAACATAAGAATGCAAGATCTCACAACACAAGGTAGCAATGGAACATAAGATCAAACACATAACATAATTTTTATGTGGAGAAACCCTTGCGGAAAAAAACTCCACCAAAAAGAGAGGCCCAAGTTGTATTATCTTCAAAACAAGATTTCAATATATCCACTTCCAATCTCCTTTTCACTCTTCAATCCAATAGCACCTCTATACCTATAAACTAAGATATGCAACACATACATGGCATTGTACTTATAGAAATATTTTGCCTCCATTATAGGCGTCCACTTTCTCTCTCCTCCAATTACCCCACATGCAAGCATTAAATGTCATCATACATGCAACCACCAAGTGGCAAATATTTACTCATGCAAGGTGGGGTGCCCAAGTCCAAGAATAGCATGTAAAAGCATCTTATGACACGTCATAACTGTCATAGATACCACCAACAATAAATCTTCCCAATATGGGCACCTGGGACAAATAATAGCAACCACAACTAATAATGGGTGTCATATGCATCATACATGCATGGAATCTTATGACAACTTGCAGCTGCCATAAATCCACTTACACCACATTATGACAAGTTGTCATACATGCCAACAATAGTAGATTCCTCAAGGGTGGTGCCTACACTCATTTACTCATGAGTTTTATAATTACCAATCATAAATGTTGCTCCATAACTACCACCGGTAACTCCAAAACTTACCAATGTAATAACTCCGTAATTACTTCTCCTAGTAATTAAAGTTTTACCACTACTGGTGAAACTTATACATCCCTTATGGGTAATTACAAATTAAAAATAATACATGGAATAATACAATTGTTTAGGGTAAAATTGAATTTGTTGATCTTTTGTGGTTTAGATGTTAAAATCCTCCTTTCACCCTAACATTGAAGGATCTAGGGTCGAGTCGCGAGCACTATCATACCCTAGGTCACTTGCAAATGAGGGCAAGCTTGGATTAGGGAATTAATTATCAATTTTTCCTTCTCCTATGCTCAATTGACCATTAAAACCCTAATTATGTAAATAAAACAACAAATTAATGAATTACAGAAAAATCTCTTGCAGACGGGAGTAAAATACTAAATTACAGAATACACATTTTTGGGGTTCTGAAGCGGAACAGTCAGGGACACTGGAGCAGGCGCCCAAGTCCAAGGTACCTTCTTTTTCAGGAAATCTGGACCTCCTTCAGACACTGATTAGTCATGTAATTTATGTTCTCTAGAATCTATCTACGGAGGACACTGGAGTGAGCGCCCTAGTCCCAGAAGTGCTCCTTTGTCCATCTTTTTTTTAGATCCTGAATCCCTGATGTCTTCCCAACCTTCCTGCAACTCCACTTTTTCTGGATGTGACACCTATAACCTACAATCACAAGACTTGGTTTGGGGGTTGTGGTGTTTATAGGTTTGCCTTAGTCAAACCCCAGAGGACACTTAAGTCTCTGAACACCATTGTCAGATAGAGAGGGCGTGCCCTTGTGAGGCAGAGGCCAAAAACCAAAGGAATCAATGATAAAAACACAATGATATGTCACCTTGTAGTGAAGCTTTCATGGAGGAAGATGCTCTTCATGCCATAAGAAATTGATACTCAAATCTCCAAATATCAACACACAAAACACATAAGTCTGCTCTTGAAACACAATAGAAAGCCTTGAATCACCTTGAGAACACAATAGCTTGCTAGTAATCATCTAGTTTGCAAATGAATGCCTACAGATGCTTATATATGCACCTACAAGCACTCCCACCAAAATATTTGAAATTTAAACTTACTGTGTCGGCAAAGGGACCTAATAACGATCAGTAATCGACACCCAGAAATTGGGGCTGCCCTAAAATAGGGTAGGAATAGGGCGCGGGCACCCAAGTCCTCCCCATATTTTAGGCGGGGTACAGCTCAAGGGGTCCTCCTAGGTCCTATTTGCCATGGGACTTAGGTCTCATTCCATCGGGATGCTAAAATATGAACTAAAATGTCCTAAATGCACTCTAAAGACTCGGGAGTTAAACGTTATGAGGGAAAAGCCCCCAAGGGGACATTTTCTGAAGTTACATTTAGCCCCCATTATAATGTATGTATGAACATGAGACCCATACATGCATTAAAGTAAGGTCACAAACACAGCAAACACACCAAGCACGGAGAAGACACGCTAATCACATAGAAGACAGTAACAGACATGCAAAACACAAAGCAAACAGTTACAGTCACATAGAACACAGAGCAGACAGTTAATGCATAGAAGACACATTAATGCATGGAAGGCAGAAATGATATCTTTTCTTTTCTTTTTCTCATATATATGAAATTAAAATGCAAATACTGGAAAGTAAACAAACCTCCCATAATGTATGATGCACCACTTAAGGGCACAGGTCTCTGTATATGGGGCAACACACACGCAAAACCTCCCAAAATACACGAAGCACTCCCTAAGAGCACTAGTCACTGCATATGGGGCAACAAACACGCCATACAAAACAAGCACGCCAAAATACACACAATTGAAGACACAGAGAAAACATGTCAGACAAGCGATGGTGTGTTCCCTATTTCTAGGCTCATCACCATCTCAGGCACATTATAGGCACACACTGATGATTGGGCTTCGCCACAACAATCGCCAAAAACACGCTTAAGGGTTGAGTTAGTCATAGAACCACTCCCCACCTCCATAGAGGACTTTTGAAAATGACAGGATGATGCAATCTACTCCGAGAGATACACCATCCCTGCCTCCGTAGAGGGTTTAAGAAAAAGGATATGTTCGATATCCCGCCTCCACAGAGGGCTTACTTGATTGATTGATTGATTGCAAACAAACTCAAGATGCACGATGCACTACTCAAGAGTGCAGGTCACTGCATCTGAGGTCAAACACATTGCTAATATCTATAATAGACAGCTTACCTTATATGGCCCCACCTTAAGGTGGTTGATATCAGTTATCGATATTAAGCACATTAAGGTAGGAAGAAAACACACAAGGGAACACCGACTTTTGCAAATCCCATGCCTCCCGGAGGTGACATGTACTTTACGATCGCCAAATGTTCTCACAAACACATTCCTGCAAGAAACATGTTAGTGTCTACAACATCATGATAAACAACAACATCAATGCATATGATTAACCACACAAAGAGCCAAGGTTATACAATGAATTAGAGTTTGAGGATAACCAGGGGCTATATCACGAAGTTCTCTGAATCGAGTACCGCCAAGGCTAGATTCAAAGGCAAACAAAGGTGCACAGAGCAGCAGTATTGTTAAGGTTTGTAAATGCAATAGAGACATCTAAAATTCACTACGTGAAAAGCACGAGTGCTTCCACTAGCCAAGCATCAGATAAGATATACAACCCCATCGTCATATTAGGAACTAAGTTCATTTTTTTATTGCTCTTGAAAGGGACACTAGGTCCGCATCAGTATAAAAAAAAATTGTCATCCACCTGCTAGATGGAAACACTAGAGGAAGGGAAACAATAAATAAGAGAGGAGAAACAAGTGTCTTAGGGACAGTCACGTAGGAGGGTGCCCCCAAGTCACCAACCATGATGCTATGTCCATAAGACACAACACACAACCATGAAATCAGAGAGAGGCAATATAGAAGAATGATGATACAAATAGAAGGTCACAATAGAGGTAGTCTCCTGGTATCCCAAACCTTATGAGAGAATCCAAAGTCATCCCAGGAGGCCTAAACAACACATAACACATCACGGGGGAAGCACATCATGAGAGAGATAAAGGGTTGGAGATACTTACCTGTAGGGTCTTCATATTATATGTTAGAGCTCAGGAACCTCTTGGAGAGGTATTCGATGATATTTGTTGTAAAATTTGAGTGGTTCTTATGAAAGTCTTGTTTGTTATCATATGATCTTGTATAAATGAGGCTTTTTGTTGCTTATGAGGGGGAGAACCACCATTTGTTGATTGTCGTCTTGCTCTTTTCTAATTTTTAGCGATTTTTCATTGGTGAATCTTTCTAGAACAGTAGCAAGATTCATCTTGCACCATGTTGCTCGTCTGTATGGGTTGTTGTTCTTTCTTTTCAAATGTATTTTGATTATCTCCTGATCCATATAAGGATAACAGAGGAGGAACCTTAGTGTAAATTCCA
Source organism: Cunninghamia lanceolata (assembly GCA_027924645.1). NCBI lineage: Eukaryota > Viridiplantae > Streptophyta > Pinopsida > Cupressales > Cupressaceae > Cunninghamia > Cunninghamia lanceolata. The sequence continues at coordinate 19,840,546 of BSBN01000391.1, forward strand.
TTTCTTCATGGATGAGGTGGGTTATCCACTTGTTTCTTATTCACTTCAATCATTCCTACGATACTATCATAGTCTAAGTAATCATCCTCGTCTACTATCACTAGATCTTGTTCCACCATATTATTTTTGGTATGCTTAGGAAAAGGATTAATAAAGATTTGTAAATTCTGATTCGGCAGAGCAACCGACTTATTTCCATTATCATTCACACTCGATACCTGGATGACATTTGAATCAATAAGGTCTTATATCTCATGTTTAAGACACATACATGTTCAGTGTCATGTCCTTGTGTCCAATGATAATGATAAAAGGCATTAGCATCAAAGTAAGGTCCTTGTTTATTATGATCAACAGGCTTGATCGAGGGAAGCTTCAGAATGTTATTACTCACGGCTTGATTCATGATAGAATGATAGGACTCAGATATCAGAGTAAACTTCCTTGGTTGATACGATTGTTTCTTTGGATTTTTTATAGCAGACACATTTGTATTTGGTCATTGATCTTGATGAAACCCCTATTATTGTTCCTTTTAAAGTTGTTTTGTGATGATCCACCCATGGATTGTCCAACTTGAGCTGATGAGTTTTGGTTTTCATACTGACTAGACGAAAGTTGATAATCACGAAGGGCGGTGCATAAATGTTGAAAGGAGTTGTACTTCATCAAGAGAATCTTATCACGAATATTAGGTTGTAGCTTTGTAATGAATATCTTCTGAACATCTTCATCTTTCATCTGATATTAAATTTGTGCATATAGTCCTTAATATCGACCAATGAATTTCGTCAATTTTTCTTTGGGACCTTGTTTGCATTGAACCAAGTCAATAGGAGTGACTTGGGGTCTGATATTTGCTTGAAAATGTTGTAAAAATTGATCAATCAACTGCAAAAAGGAGTGTATTGAATTCGGAGGCAACGAGCAAAACCATTCTAAAGCAGTATCTTTGAGAGATCATAGGAAAAGTTTTGCTAACAATTCCTCTTCAAAATAAAAATCACTACACATAGCTATGAATGCTGCCACATGGATATTAGGATCTCCTTTTCCACCATATTTTTCAAAGTGAGGAGTCTCAAACCTCTCAGGCATATGGGTTCTCAAGATTGCGTAGGATAATGGATTACAGGTATGATATGTTGGTAGACTAGGTTGTGAAAAATTTATCAAATTTGTTACTTTTTGTTGCAAAGCAGTCATGCCCTGTAAAAGTTGGTTTAGGATGGCATTATTGGGAGATGTGGTTTGTTGTGAGGAATTGCAACCAAGGTGAGGAGGTGATTGAGCTTGAGATACAATATGCGGAGGCTGAGATAACAGTGGTTGGCCATAATGATAGGTGGAAGATGGTTGCGAGTATGTAATACGTAGTTGGAAATGAGTGGAATAGATAGGAGGTTGAGAACAATTATTCATAGAAGATGTCCCTTTAGGAATCAAATTCTGATAATTAAATCCCATAGCTTTGTAATTAGTGCCATTAGATACTCTAATACTAGTGGTAGCATTACTACAAACATTCGCATTAGTTGTTAAGATTGTTGATGTAAACGTTGATACTCCTGTAGTCAGTATAGGTGCTAAAACTTGAGTATGAGATGGCGATAAAGTGTTATTTATCATTTGCGCACATTCGGTTACTGGCATGATATTGGTTTGTACAATATGTGTTAGACCCCGAAGTGTGTTAACACCATCTTGTCCTTCTTTTATCAATTCTCTTATATTATGAATTGTAGGAACGACTTCTTCAGCTATTCTCTCATTTTCCATAAATGATTGAAATTCTACTAAGTCTTTATCCAATTTTTCTATTTGCTCATCAGATACATATCCTATTTCCTCAATAGTATCATCAACATCATGAAAATTTTGTTCTTCCATTGTACTTTTAATGGGTGGAATGTCTTGTAATGTTTGGGTTTCTCCTTTTGTAAAGAAGGTGTTCAAAGTACCGATTTCTTCAAAAGCACTAGATCCCTTATGTCTTATGCTTCTTCTTAAAGGAATATTTCTCTTAGGGCAGAGAGTTATTAAACTCATGCAGCAATATGCTCACTCTCAACACACTCTTGATGTAAATACAAGATAATGCCCAGTCAAAATATAGTGAAAATAAGTTAAAATAGGCACTTTTCTCATCAAAATTCAATGCAAAATAGCATAACAAATGATGTTGTGAAGAAAAATTTTGATGGAAAGAAAATAATATCAGAAATAACAGCCTCTTGGTGCTAAAATATCTAACACAACACGCTTTCAGCACCACTTAAGGTCAAACCCTAGTGAAAATATAGCAAAATATGCTATTTTTCACGGTTTTTCAATTCCAAGACCGAGTAAAGGAGGTTTTGTAAGGAATTTTAGGAGGTACAGAAAATAATATCAATAATGTCAATCACCTCAATCCATAAAATTGATCACAACAAGCTTGGAGTACAAACTAGGTCAAACCCTAGGGCCAAAATAGCCAAAATGTGCAGTTTTTCGCCAATTTTTCACTACAAGAGCCTGCTAAAAGGGTGTTGTGAAGCTTTTTATGAGGGACAAAAAATTATTACCCTGATAACAGAAAATTAATGCAAAATATCTTTAACAACACACCTATGGTGCAAATTTATGAAGTTGATAAGGCCAAAATTAGTGAAAATCGTTGTTTTCGAAGCCCTAGGTTTGAAATTTTGGAACAAAATGCTATGAGAATGGTTTGAAGTCTGATTTTTGATGAAAATTACATACTCTTAGATCTAAAAATGATTTTCAAGATTAATCATGCAAAATTCCCATGCAAATTATTGAAAATGCACCAAAATTGCTAGTTTTTGTTGAAATTTTCAATGCAAAAATACAAATAATTTAAATTTAAATGCAAATTCACACTAAAATGCAAGACTACAACCAAATGCAAATTTGAATGAGCCTCTAAAATTAGTATAAAAATCTGATAAAATATTTTGCCTACAAACCCTAGATTTTGGAATTACTAGGTTATCTAAAAATTGTCAAAATTTCCACAAAACCCTAGCAATTAAATGATGAAAATGCAAAGCAAGATTTTGATTTTTTGTATTTTTTTGTAATTTATATCATATCTGATGCAAAAATCATGAATTAGAAAAATTTAGGAAGAATTGACACAATTTAGTAAGCTAAACAATGCAATTTTTTTATATTTTTCCAATTTTTCAATTTTTTTTGAAATTTTCTCAATGCAATAAATTAAATGACCAAATGAATGAATGAAATCATACCAAATCTTCAGACAAACACTCAACAAGTTGCAATTTAAGTTCAAAGACACGGGTTCACCAAAATGTTTAGGGTAAAATTGGATTTGTTGATCTTTTGTGGTTTAGATGTTAAAATCCTCCTTTCAACCTAACATTAAAGGATCTAGGGTCGAGTGGAAAACACTATCATACCCTAGGTCACTTGAAAATGAGGGGAAGCTTGGATTAGGGAATTAATTATTAATTTTTCCTTCTCCTATGCTCAATTGACTATTAAAACCTTAATTATGCAAATACGACAACAAATTAATAAATTACGGAAAAAGCTCTTGCAGATAGGAGTAAAATACCAAATTACAGAATACATGTTTTCAGGGTTTCAAAGCAGAACAGTCAGGGACACTGGAGTGGGTGCCCAAGTCCAAGGTACCTACTTTTTCAGGGAGTTTGGACCTCCTTTGGACACTGATCAGCCCTGTAACTTCTGTTCTCTGAAATCTATCTATGGAAGACACTGGAGTGAGCGCCCTAGTCCTGAAAGTGCTCCTTTGTCCATCTTTCCTTCAGATCCTAAATCCCTGATGTCTTCTCAGCCTTCCTGCAACTCCACTTTTTCTAGATGCGACACCTGTAACCTACAATCACAAGACTTGGTTTGGGGGTTGTGGTGTTTAGAGGTTTGCCTCAGTCAAACCCTAGAGGACACTTAAGTCTCCAAACACCATTGTCAGATAAAGAGGGTGTGCCCTTGTGAGGCAGAGGCTAAAAACCAAAGGAATCAATGATAAAAACACAATGATATGTCACCTTGTAGTGAAGCTTTCATGGAGGAAGATGATCTTCATGCCATGAAGGAATTGATGCTCAAATATGCAAATATCAACACACAAAACACACAAATCTGCTCTTGCAACACAATAGCTTGCTAATAATCATCTAGTTTGCAAATGAATGCCTACACATGCTTATATATGCACCTACAAGAACTCCTGCCAAGATATTTGCAATTTAAACTTACCATGTCAGAAAAGGGACCTAATAACAGTCACTAATCGACACCCAGAAATTGGGGCTGCCCTAAAATAGGGCAGGACTAGGGCGCGGGTGCCCAAGTCCTCCCCCCTATTTTAGGCAAGGTACAGCTCAAGGGATCCTCTTAGGTCCTATTTGCCATGGGACTTAGGTCTCATTCCATCAGGATACTAAAATATGAACTAAAATGTCCTAAATGCACTCTAAAGACCCGAGAGCTAAACCTTATGAGGGAAAAGCCCCCAAGGGGACATTTTTTGACGTTACAACAATATTGGGATTTACAAGGATAATGGCAACTTATCCCAATATTCTCCCACTTGACATTATACATTGTAAATCAACCCATAAGAAAACAACAAGGGAATAAACATCCCTTAGCCAACCATGTACCATTGAATTCTTTAGCATGCTTTTGTGCTCCAACAAGATACCTGCAAAAGCAACCATGATAACCACCATCTCAAGTAAGAAATCCTCACATTATGTTACCCATGATGGGACAAGGAACATGCCAAGGTGAAACATATCAACTGTCACTAAAACCTGCACCAATTTATTATATGAACACAAGTATCAAATTCAAAAGATAACAAATGACTCTGAGTGAATACCACACTCATACCAAATTGGAATAGAAACCACAACAAGTTGCTAGCTCATCCAAAACTATCCATACCTCAAACCAGGGTAAGAAAACTATCATAGGTAGAACTTCATGCTATCAACATAACAACCCAAATCTGCAAACAAGTCCCTGGATATCCACCATCCTGCAAAAGAAGGCTCCAAGGTAATAGCACACATAGACATGCGATAAAAAACCTCTGAAGTAACTCACTGCAGTAAAGTGTAACCAGTCCAAGAGAGGTGCACCTCTCATATAGAACACATATACCTTCTGGAACTCCCATTGCATAGGTAATGTCAAATATAAAAATAAGATCACATCATTAACAAGTCCTCCTATAACACTGCACATAGAGGATGTGGCTAACTCCTTTGTCATAGTGTTAAAGAAGCATACAATGATATGCAAAATACATCTCTCATTACCAATCCAAATAACTCTCCCAAGTCCTCCAAACCAATGAAGAAAGAGATCAGAGAGCTATTGGGAGTTAAGGTGTCTCAACCTTGGTAATTCCTTGTATTATTTCATTGTATTTATTTATTTATTGCCTATTATTGTAATTAGGATGCAAATCCTTATTGTCATATTGTGGGAGTTGGCACGGTGATGTGTCATCCTACGTGGAAGGTGACCACATGTCAATTTGTCCTCACATGAGGAGATGGGCGTCCCACTTAGTGGTAGGAATATTTTGCCATGTGTCGGCATCTTGGATAGTGTGTAAGGGAATATTGACCAAAACGGTTATGACATATCCCTATGACAAATCTATGGCGCGTAAGAGTTGTAAATGGAAGATTCTATGATAGGTGAAGACATGTGTCACAAGGCATCTTGGAAGAATTCATCTTGGGTACCCCAAGGAGGGTTATGACATGTTGTAAGAGAATATGCTATTTTTAGCCTGTGTATGACAGATTCTCTTACAGTTGTAAGATATGACAGCTATGACGGATTCTATGACAGTCGTAAGTGTTGTAAGAGTATCTGTCATTGCCCAACTTGGGAATAGGTGACCTCTTTGGGATGGGGTGATATGACAAGTGTCATGAACAACCTACATTGTTGGACAAGTGTCCCCAGGTGTGGATTTTGGGCCATGAGGCCATGTTGGATGCCCATCTCAAGATAGAGCCATTTTTTCCTTGTATCTTCTATATAAACAGGTGTTTTTGAGAGGAGATGTATTATGTGATTGACATGTACTGTTATGCTACCGGATTGTCTCCAGATACAAGTTTCAAAGATTCCTGCAAGAGCATTGGCTCTTAAACTATATTGTAACCTTGATTGTTTACTGGAATACATTTGAGCTGTGTTTTGGAGTGTGGGGTTTTTCACCCGTAAGGGTTTTCCCCATGTTATATCTTTTCTCTCTCTTCTTCTATCTTACATTCTTGTGTTGTGTATTGCTACAATATCTCTATTTTCGTGTTAAACATTCTATAATTGTAAATATTAAAAAGAATTTGCACTCATCTCTCCTCATTAGATTAGTGTAGGAAGTGATTTCCACACACCTAGCTTCCTTTCAGTTGGTATCAGAGCTTGATCACTTTTGGTCCTAGTTGTTGGGGAGGGGTTTTTTGAGCTAATCTTAGGCTGAGTGGGGGCTTTGTGTAGAGTATTCTGAAATCTTGTTGCAGGAAAAGAGATGGTAGGCACATTTGGAAGATTAGAGGTGGATAAATTCAATGGCACAAATTTTGAGTTATGGAAACTTAAGATGGAAGACATGCTTATTGATCAAGACCTATGGGAAACCATATCAGGTGTAAAACCAACCACAATAGCACAAGATGATTGGGATCTCAAAGATCAGAAGGCTAAGGGTCTCATAAGACACAGTCTAGCTGATTATGTCCTATTGAATGTCCATGAGGAGAAGACCACAAAAGACCTTTAGAAGAAGCTGGGTGATGTTTATCAGGCCAAATCCCTAGTGAACAAGCTTTTTCTGAGAAAGAAATTGTATTCTCTGAGGATGGAAGATGGAGGATCTGTTGTAGATCACCTGAATGCTTTCAACATGTTAGTTGCAAAATTGACATCCGTTGGTGTGAAGATGGAGGAGGAGGATCGTTGTATGTGTAGACACCCAAAATTGTCCCAACTTTGTTCATGTTTTGCAACACCTTGATAAATACATCACTTAGACATCATATAGCATTTTGTCCTAAATCCCACTCTTAATCCCTTTTAATCCATTAGCCAATTAATTAAATAAATTTTATTTATTTAATTAAATCTCATTCAATCCCATCCTTATCCTACTTAGACAATTAATTAAATAAATTTTATTTATTTAATTAATATCCAACTCATATCCCAATTAATTCAAATATTTTATTTGAATTAAGTTCCCCACTATCCAATTAATTAAATAAATTTTATTTATTTAATTAATATCCAACTCATATCCCAACTAATTCAAATATTTTATTTGAATTAAGTTCTCATCATAAGCCGACTTTCCAATTAATTAAATAAATTTTATTTATTTAATTAATTTATCTTATCATTAAGTCGACATGTGTGCCTCTTTCATTTAAAAAAGATAAGTGGTACTACAACCTTTTATTTAATATCTTTCACATGTAGTACTTTTTATGTACACAAGCACACATGAGCCCTATCCTCCTTAACACTTGTCAAATGACTACAACTCCCTTGAAGAGTGGGATAATCGAATCAATCCTAGCCATCCACATCAATCAATTAGCTTTTTAATCTCAGCCGTCCATTGGAACCAAGCCTTTCCTATAAATCAACTCCCTCACAAGCCATTAGCATGCATTGAGCCTCATGTACCCTTATTCTGTCAAATTTTCTATAATGCATTGATCCTCAAGTATCCACATGCTGTTGAAATATCATTAGAGCCTTTGCATCCTTCATCTATCATTCATTCTAGCATCTTCATCTTAATGTTATGCTGCAGAAGTGAGCACCCAACATTCTTCCAACAATAATCCTTCAAAATCTTGCATTCTCATGCGAGGTGGAGAAGAGCAATGGAGATAAATCGAGCATAGCATGGAGATCGGTTTGCATTTGCATTTGTTATTTTGATTTTCATGTTGTCTTGTGCTTCATTGTGCATTGCTAGGGTTTTTATCATTGCTGATTATACATTTACCCTAATTTGCAATTTTACCCTAACTACATTTGGCACGCCCGGTGGGACTCACTTCGTTTGATCTTTTTTACAGGTTTTTGTAGTAAAAATTTGCATTCATCTAATCCCCATTGTTGAGTTTTGCAGGTTTAATCTACTTTTTGCTGTAGATCTGCTACTTTTTCGACAAAACCCTAGGTTTTAAAGATTTCATCATATCTTCCAAACGGCTGCGAATTTTTCTACAAAATTTTAGCAGAAGTTTGTCCATAATATAAGGAAGCTACAGCAGAAAAATTTTGGGTTTATCGCGATTTTTGCGGGATTTATCACATTTTTATGTTTTTTTATAAAATCCACATTTCTAGGTGCAAATCAGTGAATTTTTTAGAAATGTTTACATTTCTGGAAAGCTCTAGAAATTCTAATGGGGGTCTATGTTTTATAGATTTAATTTAGAGGTTGTTTACAATGCAAAAAAATTAGATCTTTGCCAACTGTACTGTTTCCATAAATCCGTATTTCTGAGCGCAAATCAGGGAATTTTTCTAATTTCTTTACATTTTCGGAAAGCTCTCTAAAAATTAATGGGGGTCTCTTCTTTGATTTTTTAATTTTCAAATCAACAATCTATCAAAATAATCAAATATAATTCAGCTATGCATCTAAAATTACAATTTTCCTTGCCTGATGAGCCTATTTTTTTATGCTGCATTATAATATCATTTTTTTTTATGTTGTAGGTGATCATAAGGAGCTGGAGCAACATTGACATCAACATCTACAGCAATTTGGATAGCAAATTAACTAGGTGCAATCATTTCATTTCTCATCTTCTAATCATTGTTTGCAAACACATTTGGATTTTGGGCATAAAATGAACAATTGTTTGCAAATTCACATCAAAAAATTGGGCTAAAATGAACCATTGTCTTTCATCACATTTGGATTTGGGTTTTAAACAAACAAGTGCTTGAATTGTCTTCCACACATCAAATTTCTAAGGTTAATGAACCCCATGCGAGTGTGACCAAGTAAATGTGTATGCTCTCTCCTCGCGTCCCAACACGAACTTGGAGATCAAAAACATTTACTTGTGTTGCTTTTGTTTAGCCTTAGAGAGGCCTGCCTTGGTATGCACCCCAAGGGAATGACCTCAAGTGGTACTTTCATCCGGTCCGCTATAAAAATCAGAGGATAAGGCGAAAGCCAAGTCTAACCGGTATTAGCGCTCACCATACAGTGCTAACTCGAAAGGAGGTGTACCTTTGTGTTTATTAAAACTCCTAGTAGGGTTAGTTAAAGTCTTAAGTGGCTTGCTGGATGCTCGTGGGGTGTCGGTCCCCCAGATTTTCACTAGAATCTCCTTGTGATAGTGGCCTTGCCTTAACTAGGACTTGTTGAAGTGTCTTCACGTGCTTGCTTAACCATCATCACATTCTTCCAAACTAACAACTTGCTTATGTGTCTTGTGTGAGTGATTCATATGTGTATATGCATAATCATTTGTTTGAATATTGCCACATCAAGCTCTAAACACCCAAACACATAAAGACAAGTCATCCAAACAAGCCACATCATCATCCAAATCCCTAAACAAGCACTTGCTAAAAAGACTTAAGATAAACACTTGGTGACAACATGTCTACACTAGAAGACCTAGAAATCAAATTCCAAAGATTCCTCCAAAATATTTATCAAGGATCACAACCCCTAAACCAAGATGCCATTGAAATATTACAATTCTTCCTCCAAAGAGCTCAACCCCACGCAAGCCAATCACCTCAACTACAACACTTCATAGCCCAAGTCCAACACCTTTTAGCCACTAGTCAAGCTCGACAAGTACAACAATCCTTAGCCATTCCATACCAACCCAATCCACCTCATAGCCACATGTCATATCCATCTACTTCCTATCAACCTAATCCACCTATCCACCAAGTCAATGCCACATCAACCTATGAATATCCACCTCAAGCTTATCCAATCCCTCATGCCACCATTCCAATGCACTACCAAGCCCATCCACAAGGCAATCAAGTGATATTACAAGAAGCACATCCAAGTCCAAGTGGTCCCTTGTACATAAATCAAAGCCCAATTTATCCTATGCAAGACTTAATTACCTTTGACAAGGGAGATACCAATCTAGAATGGCCTCCACCATCCAATCCCATGCCAACACATGAGCCAACTAATCCTATCCCAACACCATCATGTGATCCCATTCCTAGTCCATTGGTCCATCAACCCTCCAAAACCACCAAGCCCTTCATTACCTTCATCACCATGTCATTCTAATCCTTCACCTAAGGATGCGGCTGAGAGAGTTTTACAAAGGATGCTTGAAGCAAAACTCATTGAACTTCCTGAAGTCAAACCATGTGAAGAAAGTCCATATGATGAACATGATTATTGTGCATACCATAGGACCAAAGGCCATAATACAAATAAATGCCCAATATTTGTTCCAATTGTTTACAAGGTGTACCTACCTATAATGGGAAAACATGCCACATCATCCCAATCCTATGTATCACCCCCCTTTTATCCTAATCCACCCAATCCAATTAGCCCTCAGCCTAATCCTAGTCCTAAGCCTGCAACATCATCCGCTATTATTGCTCATCCATTATATTTCCCATCCACTCATACCCTTGCGAAGGATGTGATCGATTGGCTACTAGCTAGGAATAAACTATCTCCATGTCAAACACCCATTCATGAGCCTACTAAAGATCTTCCAAAGGTCATGTCCAATCATATAATCCCATCATGTGGTCCACCTATCCTTGAGCCTATCCAAGAGCCTTCCATTAACATACCTAGCCCTTCAAGCCCATCATGTGACCTATAAGACATCAAGCCTATTCAAGAGTCTCTTATTGTAAATCCAAGTCAAGAGTCATCATGTTCTCATGTTGTTGACCAAGAATCCACTCAAGAACCTTCCACTTTCATCCAAAGCCAAGAGGTATGTCAAAGGTTTAATCCTAAGCATGTGGAAACATCAAGCCCTAGTCCAACTCAAGATCAAATTACTTTCATGCAACCCATCCATAACATTTACCTTCTCTATGATCTAGATGATACCTATGAAGAAGCTATCCATGAGCACCTTGATCCTATCCATAATCCTATATCTATCCATGAGCAAGATATCCAAATTGCTCCTAGTCATCTACCATCTAGCCCTATTCATAATGAGCAAACATCCACTTGTCATAATGAGACATGTGCCTCTCAAGAACACATAAGCATAGAAGATCAAACAACTAGCTTGGATCTTAGCGAACATAATCAAGATCCTAATGATCATCCTTCCACATCCACTATCGATTCTATTTCAAATCCACCATCATGTCCTATTGGTCTTACCACCCTTATACATGAGTTTTCTTCCTTCGGACAACAACGACCTTTATCCACTTCACCTTCTCCATCCAATAATGAGCTCAAGTCTAATGTTCAAAGCACACCTAGTCCCATTGTCCATTGCATACTCCAGAACATGAACTACAAAGGTAAAGGCCTAGGTCTTTATGAACAAGGTATTTTGGAGCCAAACCATGTCAAAGTTCCTCCATGCTCATATGGCCTTGGATACACACCCCAAGATAAACAAGCTAAAGATGTTGGTAATTCCTCCATCCATCCTAAGTCCACTTTCCATCACAAACCCCATCATCTACCCAAAACATATGTAACCATTCCACCTCTATCATCCTATAAATGTCAAAAGCATGTGACCATACCCCTTCCGCCATCCACTTTGCCTCCACTTTTACCAACTCCAAATATCCCTCCATCCACTTTGCCACCATTGCTTCCAACACCTAACATACCTATCATTCATAAGTATCCTTACATCCCTAATCATGACCAACAAAAGCACACATCATTTAAACATAAAGCTTCCAATCATTCCATCCACTTCACCCACCCCATGGGATTTAGAAGCAAAAAATTTGATGCCTCTACCTATAAAGCTAAAAATCTTACCAAAAATCCTAAAGGTCTTCATACCTTAGGACATAAAGAATCAAAATCAAAGCAAAGTACATTCACAAAGCTATCCAAGCCCATACCTCCAAAAGCAAAGCCCAAAAGGAAAATGGTTTTGGTTCCTAAGCAAATAGCTAGAAAGTCAAATGAGGCATCCTCATCCACATCTCAAGAATCCCAACCACCTATCTCCATCCAAGAGCCTATTTCCATCTAAAACTTCCATTCCCTTCAAAAATCCCACAAGCAAAACAAAAGCACTAAACATACTAAATCTATGTGGGTTCCTAAATCACTTCATCAACCATTTCTTAAGCAAACATCTCCATTGCTTCCTACACCACCATCCCATCAAAAGCTTCAATGTTTATCACGGTGTGTGCAGCCATTGGTCATGATTCCCTTCCATTCCAAAACATTCACACATGCCTACATCTCCCCATCTTCTATCCATTATCCTACATATCTTCCCCATGCTAACCCTATGGTCCATGCTTTGGCATAAACTTTTCATCCATATTCATTCCATAAGCCTATATAAATCCACACCATAAGCTACTAGCCTACCCTACCATAATTCTACATCATAATCCATTATCTACCTAATCCATCTCCCATCCATGCAATCCCTTATCAACATCTATGAGCATAATGACATGGTCCATGCGATGACATCCATCTCTAATGGGACACTATCACCTCACATAGCACTAGCCACTTGAGTCCCTCCTATCCATTACCATGGTGAAAACCTGGCAAATAGGTGCCATGTGTAATTGTCATGCTATCCCATCAAAGCAAAAAGAAGAAAAAATAAAAATCAAAAAAGTAAAGATAAATCCCTTCGTCCAACGGTGAAAACCTAGTAAACAGGCACCTTGGATAAGTACCATGATGAAAACCTGGCAAACAAGCATCATGTGTAGGTTGATCTTCTATGTCACTTACACTTGGGGGCACATTGTCTCATCCAACCTATCCATTTCCAAACTATCCATCCCATTATATCATTTTCCATCCTACCATACTATCCTAGCCTACTATCCATAGCCATTACACCCATACACCTATCCTATTGAGTCCATTTATCCATCCTCGTGCCTTTTGATTTTGATGAAGACATAGGGGCAAAATGTTGAAACATGTTTAGATCTTTCTTGGCATACCTTCTTTCTAAACCAAGTCCTATCCATTAACCATTTATCCATCCCATTCAAACCAATCCATCATGTCATCCCATTGTCATGTAAAATCCATCATGTGTCATGCAAAAAATCCTAAGCATTACCACCTAGAATGGGGCAAGTTCTTCCTATGCAACATAGCTTTTGAAGATCACATCCTAGCTCCCTTATGATCCATCCACTATGGCGTATCCATATCATGAGCTTTCCATCTTATAGCTTATCCCCATCCATTTATCATGAGCTTTCCCTTTTATGGCATATCCCTTTCTTGACCCATTTAACATGAGCCTTCCATCCCTTGTTGCCCAACCTTCTATCCATCCAATCCCATTCATCCCTCCTTGCACCTAGACATGGTTTTCCCTTGTCATTGGTATCAAGCACAAAGGCTACCAAATTGTAAATCCATTGACATCCCAAACATTCAAAAACACAAAAAAAATTAAAATATTTCAAACCATCCAAAAAATTAAATATCCAACAAAACAATCCAAACAATAAAACCAATCATATCATCCAAATCAATCAACTCCATCAATATTCAATCAAAATCAAATAATCATCATCAATCAATTTTTCCTATCAATAACGTTCATTCATCCATTTCAATCAATCACTTCTTCCAATCATATCAATCCAATCCATCTAAGCAATGATCTTAAATCTAAGTCACACTAATCCATATCAAGCAAGCTAATCAATCAAGGAACATTATCCAATCAAATCAACAAGTTTTTGATCCTAATCTTGTCATGAGCCCAATCAATCATCATCAATGGGATATAGCATTCCCACATCCTTGTGTTGATCTAGGGATATAGCTTTCCCCGCAATGACAACACTATCTATCATTATCAATGAAACAATCAATCATTGGTTTATGACTTGACAAGGGCAATACCTTGTTTGTTTTACATCCTTTGAGCATACTAAGAACACTTGCTTATGCTTAGACTGAGTGGACACTCTAATCATCACACCACCACTATCATCATTCAAAACAAATCCAATCACTTCAACAAATCAAAGGCAGCTCAATCCACCACATATCATCCCATCATCAACATTTCATCAAATCAATCTATCCTTCATCAATCTTCATCCTTTAATCATCCAATCAAATTATTCCAAGCAATGATCCAAATGCAAGCCCATCCTTAATCCATACCAATCAAGTTAATCAATCAAGCCAAGTTATCTAAACACAATCCGTGGTCTTGATCCTAGCCTTGTTGTAAGCCAAATCACTCAGCCAATTAGCCAACCAACTCAGCAAACAACCTTGTGTTGATCTAGGGATATAGCTTTCCCCGCAATGACAACACTCTCAACTATCATCATCAAACAATTAATCATTGGTTTACAGCTTGACAGGGGCAATACCTTGTTTGTTTTTGTATCATTTGTGCATGCTTGCTTGCTTGCTTGTGTGCATTATCATTTTCTCTTGCATTTGTATCACATCGGTATCATTTCCAGCTAATATTCATATCTTGTGTATGTTGGAATAACGTTTTGCACTATCCTTTGCATCTAAGGTCATATCATACCTTTTGTGCATTAGGACTTTAATGCTCTAAGTTTACTTCCTCATACATTAGACAAGGTTGTATTATGCTGGGGCATGAGACACATCGTCACCCTGGTCCTTATACCTTGGTGCATAACGTCTAGTGCTATATCAAACATCATGGTTGCTCACCTTCATTGCAGCATAACACATCATCCATTTCTTCTATCCATTCCCTTAGCTTTCTTTTGCAGCCAAGCCATTTCTTTTCGAGAGCCTACCCATGTTTGTCCAACCCGCCTATCCTCTCGAGGGGGCATCACCAACCTATCCTTTCTATCAATCATCATCATCATCAGCATCCCTATCAATTATCCATACCTTAACTTCTTTGAAATGATGTTACTCGACACAAAGCTTATCATCTCAAACATCATCTCAAAGAGGGGCAAAATGTAGACACCCAAAATTGTCCCAACTTTGTTCATGTTTTGCAACACCTTGATAAATACATCACTTAGACATCATATAGCATTTTGTCCTAAATCCCACTCTTAATCCCTTTTAATCCATTAGCCAATTAATTAAATAAATTTTATTTATTTAATTAAATCCCATTCAATCCCATCCTTATCCTACTTAGCCAATTAATTAAATAAATTTTATTTATTTAATTAATATCCAACTCATATCCCAATTAATTCAAATATTTTATTTGAATTAAGTTCCCCACTATCCAATTAATTAAATAAATTTTATTTATTTAATTAATATCCAACTCATATCCCAACTAATTCAAATATTTTATTTGAATTAAGTTCTCATCATAAGCCGACTTTCCAATTAATTAAATAAATTTTATTTATTTAATTAATGTATCTTATCATTAAGCCGACATGTGTGCCTCTTTCATTTAAAAAAGATAAGTGGTACTACAACCTTTTATTTAATATCTTTCACATGTAGTACTTTTTATGTACACAAGCACACATGAGCCCTATCCTCCTTAACACTTGTCAAATGACTACAACTCCCTTGAAGAGTGGGATAACCGAATCAATCCTAGCCATCCACATCAATCAATTAGCTTTTTAATCTCAGCCGTCCATTGGAACCAAGCCTTTCCTATAAATCAACTCCCTCACAAGCCATTAGCATGCATTGAGCCTCATGTACCCTTATTCTGTCAAATTTTCTATAATGCATTGATCCTCAAGTATCCACATGCTGTTGAAATATCATTAGAGCCTTTGCATCCTTCATCTATCATTCATTCTAGCATCTTCATCTTAATGTTATGCTGCAGAAGTGAGCACCCAACATTCTTCCAACAATAATCCTTCAAAATCTTGCATTCTCATGCGAGGTGGAGAAGAGCAATGGAGATAAATCGAGCATAGCATGGAGATCGGTTTGCATTTGCATTTGTTATTTTGATTTTCATGTTGTCTTGTGCTTCATTGTGCATTGCTAGGGTTTTTATCATTGCTGATTATACATTTACCCTAATTTGCAATTTTACCCTAACTACAGTATGACCTTGCTTTGTTCTTTGCCGGACTCATGGGATCATCTTGTTATGGCTATTGGGAGCACAACATCCACTTTCAAAATGGATGAAGTGGTATCTTCGTTGTTATCTGAAGAAATGCAGAGAAAGTCTTTTGAAGCAGCCAAAGAGGCTCTTGCAATTCGTGGAAGACCCAAGGAGAAAGGGAAAAAGAAGGACAAGAAAGCAAGAAGGGTAGATCAAAATTCCATGGGAGATCCAAATCTCCTGGAAAGTCTAAGGCTCTTTATTGGAATTGTGGCAAAACTGGGCATTTCTGAAAGGAATGCAAAGAGGAAAAGAAAAAGAAGAAGAAGAATGCCCTAGATTCAGATTCTGACAAGTCACAAGATGATGGTGATGCCTTCATCACAGCCTTGGCCACTCATGCATCTGATGATGTGTGGTTGATAGATTCTAGTGCATCATTCCACATGACCTCACATCAAAGCTGGTTCATGAAGTATGAAGAGTTTGATGGTGGAAGAGTGTACCTGGGTGATGATTCTCATCTAAAGATTGTTGGTCGTGGAAGAGTCTCAATCTGATTCCCTAATGGACGAGTGAAGGGGATCACTAAGGTTATGAACATCCCAGGCTTGGCATGAAACCTACTTTCTGTAAGTATGTTGAATGATGCAGGTGTGCAGGTTGTCTTTTCAAAGGATGGATGTAAGATGACTAGAGGATCTATGGTGCTTGTGAAGGGTACTTGAAGAGGTACTATGTTTCAGCTAGAGGCATGCACTTCACAATGCAATTATTCTTTTGACTCGAAGAAAAGAGTTGCAGTCACTTCATCCCCACCATTTGAAAAAACAGTGAAGAAATTTGTTGTAACAAATTCTAATGGTAGTGCATCTTGTGTACCCAAGGGTGCTCATGCTTTGGAAGTTAAGCTTCCTGTTGAAAAGATAATGCTATGGCTTTTGAGATTTGGCCACATTGGTGAGAAGGGTCTTAGAACCCTGAAAAATAAAAACCTCATTGAGGGGTTAAATGATTGTAATCTTGAGTTTGACTTTTGCAAACATTGTATATATGGAAAGCAAAATCGTGTTCAGTTTTACTCTGGTTCGCACAAGTCTTCTAGTGTGTTGGACCTTATTCAATCTAATGTGTTTGGTCCTGCTAGTGTTCCTTCGATTTCCAAATTTGTATATTTTGTATCTTTTGTAGATGATTACAGTAGGACATGGATTTATTTTCTCAGAAGCAAGACTAAAGTCTTTAGTCAATTCAAAGAGTTTAAATCTTTTGTTGAGAATCAGACTAGTAAAAAGATTAAGTGTTTGAGAATTGATAACGGTGGTGAGTTTTGTTCGGCAGAGTTCGATAAGTTCTGTAAAGAGCAAGGGGTTGAAAGACATAAGACAACTCCCTACACCCCACAACAAAATGGAGTTGTAGAGAGGATGAATAGGACACTGATGGAGAGGGCTAGGAGTATGCTTAGTGGAGCAGGCCTCGAACAAAAGTTTTGGGCTGAAGTTGTAGCCACTGCTTGCTACCTGGTAAACAGGTCTCCTACATCAGCTCTTGTTGGTAAGACACCTATGGAGGTGTGGTCTGGTAAGAAGCCTTTATTTAGACATCTTCGTGTTTTTGGTTGTGAGGCATATGCACATGTGCCTAGGGAGAAATGGTTTAAATTGGAGAACAAGGCTGTTAAGTGTATTTTCATTAGCTATGGTGTCGGTGTGAAAGGATACAAGCTTTGAGATCTTGTGGCTGAAAAAGTGTTGTATAGTAGAAGTGTTATTTTTAGAGAGCTAACACCTTCTCCCATTGTTCTACAGCCAGAAGAAATAGAAAAGAAAGAGGATGTGGTTCAATTTCCTTCTACCCCTGAGAAGACTGAACCGATAGACCCTGTGAGACCTGATGATGAGGAGAGCTCTAGCAGCTCTAAAAGCTCAGAAGAAGCAGAACCTCAACCTTAGCCTTGGAGGAGGTCTACATGAACAAGGAAGTAAATTGATAGATTTGGTTATTCATTGCTTGATTCTAGTTGTGCTTTTGCCTTGCTTACTAACGCTGATGAGCCTAGAACTATGATAGAGGCTATGGGCATGAAAGATGCAGGTTCCTAGAAGGAGGCCATTGGAAGATGAGATGGCTTCTTTGGAAAAGAATAAAACATGGGACTTGGTGCCTTTGCCTAAAGGACAGAAACCTGTTGGATGCAAATGAGTGTTCAAGAAGAAATTTGGTGCAGATGGCAGTGTTGAAAAGTACAAGGCCAGACTGGTTGCGAAGGGATACTCACAAGTGGAGGGAATTGATTATGGTGAAATTTTATCTCTCGTTGCAAAGCTGACATCTATTCGGTTCATGTTATCTCTTGCAACAGCTTATGACGTAGAGGTGGAGCAGATGGATGTGAAGACAACATTCCTTCATGGTGATATGGAGGAAGAGATTTACATGTCACAGCCAAAGCATTACATAGAGAAAGGTAAATAAAATTTGGTTTGCAAGTTGAAAAAGGCTTTGTATGGTTTGAAGCAATCTCTTAGGATGTGGTACTTGAAGTTTGATGCCTTTGTGTTGTCAGTTGGATTTCTAAGATCAAAATCAGATCATTGTGTGTATTACAAATTTGACAATGATCGCATTCTCATTAGTGCATTGTATGTTGATGATATGTTATTAATTGGGAATGGAAAGAATATGACTTCTAATTTGAAGTCTCAGTTGTCAACATAATTTGAGATGAAAAATCTAGGGGCAGCGAGGTACATTCTGGGAATGGAAATCAGAAGAGACAGGACTAATAGAAAACTTTGGTTAAGCCAGAGTAAGTATGTGAAGACCATGTTGGATAGATTCAGCATGGCAGATTGCAGACCATTATGTGTTACTGTTTCTTTGGGGATAAAGTTGTCTGTTAATGATTGTCCAAAATCTCCTAGTGAGGTGGAGGACATGAGCAGAGTACCTTATGCTAGTGTTGTTGGTAGTTTGATGTATGCTATGGTCTGCACAAGACCATACATTGCCCAAGCAGTGGGAGTCCTTAGTCGATTTATGGATAATCCTAGACGGGTACATTGGGATACAGTTAAGAGAGTGTTCAGATATTTGAGGGGTACTTCTAAATATTCCATATGCTATCATGGTAATCCTACAGGACCTCCACATTTAGTTTGTATTCATGGATTTTGATTGGGCGGGTGACATTGACAGCAGGAGATCCACCAGTGCTTATGTGTTCACTATGTTTGGTGGTGCAATTAGTTGGATGAGTAAGCAACAACCTGTGGTTGCTTTGTCCATGATAGAAGCTGAGTATATGGAAGCAACTCATGCTTGTAAGGAAGCCATTTGGATTAAGAGATTGTGTTTAGATATTGGTGTTGATGCAGGATAGATTACAATTTGTTGTGATAGTCAGAGTGCAATTTGCCTAGCAAAGAATCCAACTTTCCATGCCAGAACAAAGCATATTGATGTACAGTTTCACTTCATGCGAGACATGGTAGAGGATGGGAAGGTGAATTTGGAGAAGGTAGACACTTTGAAGAATGTTGCAGATGCATTGACAAAACCAGTGGGCATAGAGAAGTTTAGATGGTGTTCGGACTCTATGGGCCTCTTGGCCTATAGCAGTTAAATCCTGTTATTTCCATTGGCTCTTACAAGGTGTTCGACAAGTGGGAGAATGTTGGTAATTAAGGTGTTTCAACCTTGGTAATTCCTTGTATTATTTCATTGTTTTTATTTATTTATTTCCTATTATTGTAATTAGGATGTAGATCCTTATTGTCATCTTGTGGGAGTTGGCACGGTGATGTGTCATCCGACGTGGAAGGTGACCACATGTAAATTTGTCCTCACATGATGAGATAGGCATCCCACTTAGTGGTAGGAATATTTTGCCATGTGTCGGCATGTTGAAATTAGGGCAGACAACTGAGAGGGGGTTGAATTAGTTGCCACAAACTTTTATCCTTTGATTTAATTAAACTTCTTTACCATTTAATAACAGATGAATGATATAACCATGGAAGCATGAATCAACAATACATGAGCAGAAACAAAAATCAGCACACATAACACCAGGATTTTTACATGGAAACCCAGTTAAGGGAAAAACCACGGTGGGGGTTAACCCACAAGATTTATTCTCTGTTAAAAGAATAGAAAATGGGGAAGGCACATTCCTTCAGGGTGTACTTCCTAGAGCTCACTACCTACATAAATATTTATAAGTTTATTACAGAAAGATTAAACTGGAAAACAACATCTTCTTCATGCTAAGTTCAGTTCCATTGATGTGCATAACACTTCTGCTCTACCCTCAAACACTTCTTCACTATCTCCTCATCCTTTACTATTCTTCCTCTTCTGCTCTTCCTTTTCTCTACTCTGCTCTTCTTCCTTTCTTGGGATCTTATCATTTTCGCACAAAGATGCATTTCCACAACTCAACCACACATATTTATAAGCTTCATCAACCTTGGAATAAACATCAAGGTTAGCACTACAAACATCTGAATTAATGTGAATCACTATGCTGTCAGCCATAGTTGGG
This sequence comes from Cunninghamia lanceolata, assembly GCA_027924645.1. Classification (NCBI taxonomy): domain Eukaryota; kingdom Viridiplantae; phylum Streptophyta; class Pinopsida; order Cupressales; family Cupressaceae; genus Cunninghamia; species Cunninghamia lanceolata. The sequence continues at coordinate 19,861,357 of BSBN01000391.1, forward strand.
ACCCAAATCATCTTCGAACAACACACCACACCTCATAGAACCTCTCTTAGATCATCCACAACATGCACAAAGCATCAAGTCGACCAAGACTGGAAAGAACAACAACACCCAAGGACAAATCTTCAACCACGAGCTCAAACCTCAATGCAGACCATCAAAATAGTAGGAACACGATCCAGAGACCACCACAAGCACAATGAAATCAGCAAGAACAACCACACCACCTCAAATCACCAGAAACACTTGCACCTTCATCTAGGAACTCAAGAACACCAACTGTCATGACTGTCATACTAGAAGGATTGCTTGCAGACCTCCAAATCATGAACCACTTGAATTGAGGATACACACCGACATCCCAAACACTCCTCTAGATTCACAAATCATAATATTTCAATGCGGATCAATCCGAACCAAATTCCTATCACTTTGTCACCTCTGAGCAACTGCAAAATCTGGTTCTACTCAGATGGCCATAACTTCACAAATTCTTCATGCGGATCCCTCAAATCTTAACTAGAGCAACTTCAGACAATCCTTTACAACAGCCTTTGGTCCGCAGACTCTGACCTTCATCTCACTGGAAATGTGGAGCAATCTACTTCACTGAACTGCACTGTCTTCATTGTCTCTTACAAAAAGATATGTAACTCACTTATTTTTTTTGGAGGGGCTAATTTTCTCAATATCCTCAACATACAAATCTTCTAGAATGGGATACAGTTGACACCAATGACAACAAGGATATGTTGACATCAATGACAACACCGATTAGACACATATTTGCAACAATCTCCCCCTTTGTCATTGATGGCAACATATGATGTGAAAAACTGTTTCAACCATCAAGACAAGAACTTCTCCCCCTTTCTCTTATCACATCTACAACCACTTTCTTCTATGCTCCCCCTTTCACCAGCAACTGCTTACCTCCAAGTTTTTCACATGACTTCTCTCCCCCTTTGACGTCAATGGCAAAGGGCACATATTTGCAATCATATCTTCCTCTTTTTGTTTCTTAATCCAAAATCAGCATACTGACCACTCCTCCTGAGTAGCAACTCCTTAACACCAATCTGGATCACAAATTATGACTGTGAATTCCACCAGACTGATGCACCTTAGTTATGAACAAAAGGGGTAATAACCCCTAGCATCACTTTGAGATACTTAAAAGTATCCTTAGGTATAGGCTTAGTGAAGATATCCGCCATCTGATCCTTTGAAGAGATAAACTCCAATATGACTTCATTCCCATTTACCTTCTCTCTCAAAAAGTGAAACTTGATGGATATATGCTTTGTCTTTGAATGCAACACTGGATTCTTTACAATATTTATTGCACTTGAATTATCACAGAAGATTGTATCAAGTTCTTCAAACACAACTCTAATATCCTTTAACATTTGCTTCATCCACAAAACTTGAGTACAATTACTTGTTGCTGCTATGTACTCTGCCTCTACAGTAGACAGAGATATTGCCTCCTACTTTTTACTCAACCAAGACACTAATCTCTTTCCCAAGAAAAATGCACCTCCACTAGTACTCTTCCTGTCGTCCACATCTCCTGCCCAATCAAAATCTGTATATGCATGAAGAGTGAAATCATCACCCTTAGGATACCATAAGCCATAATCAGATGTTCCCTTCAAATATCTAAAAATTCTTTTGACTGCTACAACATGAGATTCTCTAGGATCAGCTTGAAATCTAGCAACAAGGCCAACTGCATTCATAATATCAGGTCTGGAATGAGTCAGATAAAGCAGTCCTCCAATCATTGATTTATACCTTTTCTAATATGCCTTAGGGGAATCATCATCTTTACTCAACTTACATCCGGTTACCATAGGAGTACCCACTGGTTTTGAATCCTCCATTCCAGACTTTTTCAACAACTCTTTCACATACTTAGACTGAGATATGAAGATGCCTTTTACTGACTAAATGATTTGCAAACCTAAGAAGAAATTCATTTCACCAAGCATGGACATCTCAAATTCACTTTGCATCTGATCAGCAAAACTTTTACACATGCTCTCATTTCCACCAAAGATGATATCATCAACAAATACCTCAACAATCAAGATGTATTCATGATCAATTTTGAAATAAAGATTACTGTCAGTAGTGCCTTTGCTAAAGCCTAACTTTAGCAGATACTTATCTAATCTTGCATATCAAGCTCTTGGGGCTTGTTTAAGTCCATACAATGCTTTCTTCAATCTGCAGACCTTATCTCCTTTATTAGACAACTGGAATTCTTCCAGTTGCTCAATGTAGACCTCTTCTTCCAATTCTCCATTCAGGAATGCTAACTTGACATCCATTTGGTAAACTTTGAAATCTTTGTAAGTAGTAAAGGCAAGAAATAATTTGACTACTTCAATTCTTCCCATTGGAGCAAAAATTTCTTCAAAATCAATTCCCTCTACCTGAGAATATCCTTTGCACACCAATCTTGCTTTATTTCTCACAACTTCTCCATCTTCATTCAATTTATTCCAGAAGACCCATTTGGTTCCAATTACATTTTTGTCTTCAGATCTAGGAACAAGATCCCAAGTATGATTCTTTTCAATTTGCATTAATTCTTCTTCCATTGCTTTTACCCAACTTTCATCATTACAATCTTCATTCACTGATTTTGGTTCAATCTTTGAAATCAGACGATACTCCTCTTGTTCTTCAGCAATTCTTCTTCTAGTTTGAATACCTTTATTTTTATCTCCTATGATTTGATTTTCAGAGTGATTCAATCTTACATACTTGGGAGTTTTGGGATTTTCTTCAGCTTCTGATTCTTGAGCTTGTTCCTCAACATCTGCATTAACTTCTTGAGTCACTGGATTCTCTGGAGTAAACTAAACTTGCTTTCCTTCATTTGGACTTTCATTTTGATCATCTGATTCATATCCACAAAACCTTGAAGGTCTCTCCTTTCTTTCATCAACCTTGACATTAGCACTTTCAACAATCTTTTTCAATCTTTTGTTGAAGCACCAGTATGCCTTGCTTTGATTAGAATAGCCCAGAAATATTCCTTCATCACATCTTGCATCAAACTTGCCTAGATCTTCATCTCTTTTGATATAGCATTTACTACCAAAAACTCTAAAATATTTCATAGAAGGAGCATTACAAACCACAATTCATAAGGTGTTTTACCAGAATTACCTTTGATCTACACCCGGTTAAGAGTGTAGGCAGTAGTACTTACAGCCTCTCTCCAATAGACATGTGGAACATTTTCTTCCATCATCATGGTTCTAGCAACCTCTTGAATAGCCCGGTTCTTTCTTTCCACAACTCCATTTTGCTAAGGAGTCCTAGGAGCATACAACTGCCTTCTTATTCCATGCTTTTCACAAAATGCATTGAACTCACCAAAGGTAAACTCTCCACCTCTGTCAAATCTCAGATACTTTATCTTCACACCAATCTTATTCTCCACCCTAGCCTTAAACACTTTGAATTTGTTAAGAGCCTCTGATTTCTCTCTCAAGAAAGTGACCCACATCATCGAGGAGTGATCATCAATCAACAACATGAAGTATCTATCTCCTTGCAAACTCCTAACCCTAGCAGGACCACACAAATATGTGTGCACAAGTTCCAACAATCCACTTGAAGATTATTCTTTACTCTTGAATGAAGTTCTACTCTATTTGCCCAACTGGCATTCCTTACACATGTTATTGGTAGGTTTCACAAGATTTGGAAGATCTCTTACAGCCCGAGTAGCACTTATCTTGACAATGTTGTCAAAGTTTACATGACACATTCTCCTATGCCATAGCCAACTCTAATCTATCTGAGCAATCAAATAACTTTTACCAGTACCACTTAAATGAAAGATGACACCTCTAGTCTATGTACCAGATGCAATCTTAGTTCTGGAGCTTTCCAAAATTCTGCATTTTCCATCCTTGAATCAGAGATCATATCCCTTGTCAACCAGTTGTCCAACACTGAAAAGATTATGCTTCAACCCTTCTTCATACAAAACATCATTAGTGTTAGTCTTACCATCAAGAGAGATGGATCCTCTACCATGAATTCTACCAGCTAAATTATCTCCAAACTTCACAATTCCACCTTCATACCTTTCCATACTTACAAACTTACTCTTATCACCTGTCATATGATGAGAGCATCCACTGTCAATTACGCATTCATCCTTTTCTTCAACCTGAGCAGCCAAGGCTCTTTCCACATTCACACAACTAGTAGATTCAATAGACACCGGATCTTTTTCTTTGATGGCAATGAACACCCATTCATTTCCTGAGGTACTTCCCTTATCAAATTCATCATTAGTGACTCCTTCTTCAACAGCTTCTTGGACATAGTAGCATTTCTTCTAAACCCTAGGTTTGTTAGGGTTTGGCTTTGAAACCCTCTTCGAACATCTTGAAGCAAAATGACCAATCTTATTGCAAGCAAAACATTTGAAAGGCAATTTTCCTTCATACTTACCAGATCCTCTTAGTAATCTTTTTGCAAACAGGGCTTCAAGTTCTTCAAACTCTGATTCATCTTCTTCAAGTTCCTTCTTTTCCTTCTCAAATCTGGTTAGTCTTTTTGAAGAGCTTTCACTTGGATCAAATCTTTGCTTTCCAAAAACACTAGCCTTAAATGTAGATTCAGATTTAGGAAGAGAATCACCAAACTCACTCATTTCAAATGTTGAAATCTTGCCAACCAACTGATCCCTTGTAACAGTTGTCACAGTTCTGATCTCCTCAATAGCAGCAACTCTATGCTTGTATGAAGCAGGTAAGGACCTGAGCACCTTGCCAACTATTTCTGATTCTTCCAGTGTTCTACCAGCACACCTGATACTGCACACAAATTCATTCACCTTCTGCATGTAGGAAGTGATGTTTTCATCTTCACTCATCCTCAAATTTTCATATCTACCCTTCAGGCTCTGCAACTTAGCACATTTGACATATTCATCACCTTCATATAGAGTTTCCAACTTCTTCCAGATTTCATGAGAAGTTCTCAATTCCAAGACATTTGTCATTTTTGTATCAGTCAAGGCACTCAACAAGGCTTCTTTAGCTCGAATGTTATTTTCAGCATCTTTGAGTTCATTTGGAGTTGAAGGACCTTTCTCCGAAGGCTTATACTCATCCTTAGTTATTGACCAATAAGCATCACCCATGCATTGCAAATGGCACTCCATGCAACTCTTCCAAATCTAGAGTATTTTGTTCCATCAAATCTTGGACTATCTGATGTAGAGGACTTAGGATAGGTTGAGGATTCCACCATTTAACAAGACTTTCTTCTTGACACTCAAGAACCAAATTCATGGATCATCATGCAAAAGTGGGAACAACAGTTAGTTTCTCTGAAACTAGCATGTAAATGCTTGTTTGACATACCATGGGACCCATCCAGACCATTGGTTAATGTTTAGCAAGTTTGGGTTTAGGACTTCCTTCACAAACCTAATGGAATCCTTGTAGCCCTTGAGATGAGAACAATCAGCAATAACTCCTTCTGGTGGCCTTCAAACTTGAATCTTAGACAATCCTAAGATACCCTTTTGGATGCCCTACAACATATCAAAGACTCACTGTGGGTTGTTTTGCAACATATGCCACTTCCAATAAGGATGTCTTATTGCAAAGAGCCCCAATTAGCCCAATTTTATAAAGAGACCCCTACAAATTTCATTCATAGAACCCAACCAATGATTGGAACACTTAGGACTCATGCCAAGATCAAGGATTTTGTAGGTTTTGGACACCTACAGTCGATTGTACCTTCTTATGCATGTGTGGTTCCTCAAATGGCTTAATACATGAGGATACTAAGCCCTCCTCATCAAAATATTGCAACTACCAACTCCCTCTTCTCTACAAACATTCCAACCAACTGGAACATGAAAGGACACATCCATCCCACTGGTCTTGTGGCACTGAGAGATAGTGGGATGGTCAAAATTCCATTATTTTGAGCAAAACCCTAAGTTAGGTTTTAACAGGACAATTTTTAGACAACTCCTTATATCTCCCTTCGACAAAGATGTCAATGCACCAAACCAAATTCAAATGATGGACAATTCCATGTTCTAGCCAATCAGATCATGAGGAAATGAAAATAGTTATGTACCTTTGCAAAGTACGGCCTGGAGCAGCGTGGGAACTCAGGAAATGGAGTTTTCCAGCGACCAATCCAAGAAGAATGGATGTTATTCACCTCCTAGTCAATGTCAAAGCCTCAAACTAGTCTCAAATGAAAGTTACTTCAACATACTACACATTCCAAATATTTGGAGGTCATGACAATTCTGTACTTGAAGATGGTACGGATTGTTTTGACAGAAATGTAGGGAAAGAACAGAAAACAACAGAGAATTGGATTTCTTATTGCTTGAAACTTCTTTCACACCCTATCACCGATCCATGAGGTTGTCTTAAACAAGTTTACATCTTCCTCCATCAGTTTGGGGTCAGTTGGCAACAAGAAACCAGCCTCAAACTACCCAAAACTGTCAATTAGCATTGTGTTTACAATATGTATTAGGGGCAGATTATAGTTTAGACAAACTACTGCCTCAAATCCCTCTAGGATCATATGCTATGTCATATTTTGACACTCCTCTCCAATGCCTCTCCATTTTGACACTTATGGAAGATCTACCATTGTGGACTTGACTTCCTACACCAACTACTTGGCATCAAAGCCTTACAAAATGACTTCAATACAATTTCAAATGGTCATAAGACCTTATTACATTCTTCAAATGGTCGTCAAGACCTTATTGACATTCAAAGAAAAACTTGTAATAGGCCTTTTGGTCCATTGGTGCCATGGGTGCTTCTGCACCACTATCCTTCTTGTAAGTCGACATCTTGGATCTCCTCAAGCGGTCAAGCTTCTTTTAGAGGAACCGGCTCTGATACCAATTGTTGAAATTAGGGAAGACAACTGAGAGGGGGGTAAATCAGTTGTCAAAAAAACTTTTATCCTTTGCTATAATTAAACTTCTTTACCACTTAATAATAGATGAATGATATAACCATGAAATCATGAATCAACAATACATGAGCAAAAACAAAATCAGTACACATAACACTAGGATTTTTACGTGGAAACCCAGTTAAGGGAAAAACCACGGTGGAGGTTAACCCACAAGATTTATTCTCTATTAAAAGAATAGAAAATGGGGAAGGCACATGCCTTTAGGGCACACTTCCCAGAGCTCACTTCTCAAGGAGGCTCACTACCTACTAAAAATATTTATAAGTTTATCACAGAAAGATTGAACTGGAAAACAACATCTTCTTCATGCTAAGGTTAGTTCCATTGATGCACATAACACTTCTGCTCTGCCCTCAAGCACTTCTTCACTATCTCCTCATCCTTTACTTCTCTTCCTCTTCTGCTCTTCCTCTTCTCTGCTTTGCTCTTCTTCCTTTCTTAGGATCTTATCATTTTTGCACAAGGATGCATTTCCACAACTCAACCACACATATTTATAAGCTTCATCAACCTTGGAATAAACATCAAGGTCGGCACTACAAACATTTGAATTAATGTTTATCACTATAATGTTGGCCAAACATAGCTGGGACCCAAATCTTCTTTGAGCAACATGCCACACTTCATAGAACCTATCTTAGATCATCCGCAACATGCACAAAGCATCTGGTCAACCAAGACTGGAAAGAACAGCAACACCCAAGGACAAATCTTCAACCACAAGCTCAAACCTCAATGTGGACCACCAACACAATAGGAACATGATCTAGAGACCATCACAAGCACAATGAAATCAATAGGAACAACTGCACCACCTCAGATCACCAGAAACACTTGCACCTTCATCTAGGAACTCAGGAACACCAACTGTCATGACTGTCATACTAGAAGGATTGCTTGCGAACCTCCAAACCATGAACCACTTGATTTGAGGATACACACTGACATCCCAAACACTCCTCTAGATTCGCAGATCATAATATTTCAATGCGGATCAATTTGGACCAAATTCCTATCACTCTGTCACCTCTGAACAACTGCAAAACCCAGTTCTACTCAAATGGCCATAACTTCACAAATTCTTCATGCGGATCCCTCAAATCTTAACTGGAGCAACTTCAGAAATTCCTTTACAACACCCTTTGGTCCACAGACTCTTATCTTCATCTCACTGGAAATACAGAGCAATCTACTTCACTGAGCTACACTGTCTTCACTGTGTCTTACAAAAAGATATGTAACTCACTTGTTTCTTCCGGAGGGGCTAATTTTCTCAATATCCTCAACATACAAATCTTCTAGAATGGGATATAGTTGACACCAATGACAGCAAGGATATGTTGACATCAATGACAACACTAATTAGGCACATATTTGCAACACGACATCTTGGATAGTGTGTAAGGGAATATTGACCAAAATGGTTATGACATATCCCTATGACAAATCTATGATGCGCAAGAGTCGTAAATGGAAGATTCTATGATAGGTGAAGACATGTGTCACAAGGCATCTTGGAAGAAGGCATCTTTGGGCACCCCAAGGAGGGTTATGACATGTTGTAAGAGAATATGCTATTTTTAGCCTATGTATGATAGATTCTCTTACAGTTGTAAGATATGATAGCTATGACAGATTCTATGACAATCGTAATTGTTGTATGAGTATCTGTCATTGCCCAACTTGGGAATAGGTGACCTCTTTGGGATGGGGTGATATGACAAGTGTCATGAACATCCTACAGTGTTGGACAAGTGTCCCCAGGTGTGGATTTTGGGTCATGAGGCCATGTTGGACGCCCATCTCAAGATAGATCCATTTTTGCCTTGTATCTTCTATATAAATAGGTGTTTTTGAGAGGAGATATATTATGTGATTGACAGGTACTGTTATGCTGCTGGATTGTCTCCAGATACGAGTGTCGAAGACTCTTGCAAGAGCATTGGCTCACAAAAAGTATTGTAACCTTGATTGTTTACTAGAATACATTTGAGTTGTGTTTTGGAGTGTGGGGTTTTTCACCCGTAAGGGTTTTCCCCACGTTATATCTTGTCTCACTCTTCTTCTGTCTTACATTCTTGTGTTGTGTATTGCTGCAATATCTCCATTGTTGTTTTTGTTGGAATTAGGGAAGACAATTGAGAGGGGGGGTGAGTCAGTTGTCTCAAAACTTTTTATCCTTTGCTGCAATTAAACTTCTTTACCACCTATTAACAAATGAATAATATAACCATGAAAGCATGAATCAATAACACATGAGCAGAAATAAAATCAACACACATAACACCATGATTTTTACGTGGAAACCTAGTTAAAGGAAAAACCACGATGGGGGTTAACCAACAAGAATTTATACTCTGTTAAAAGTATTACAAATGGGGAAGGCACATGCCTTCGGGCCCGGAGCTCGCTGCTCAAGGAGGCTCACTGCCTACAAAATTAATTACAAGAGTTTACTGGAATGATTGAACTGAGAAACAACATCTAACAATACAGAATTACAGTTCCAGTTATGCACATTATACTGACTTTACACACTTCATCTCTTTCTATTCTGCTTCACTGCTCTGTCATGATCCGGGGCTTGGATCTCTTGCCTTCACACTTGATTCTGCTATACTTTGCACTTATCCCTTCATATTCGTACAACAACTCCCTCAAATTCTTGAATCCATCAATCATATATATTTGCTACATGAGATAACATCAATTGCAATCAGCCTTGAAAAAAACTTAAGGTCTTTTTAAGAACACTATTTTGTCAGCTGAATCCATGCACAAACATCAATGCGGACCAAAACTTATGTGTTCAAGTCACCTCACCTATTGGCCAACACCACTGGATTCTCATAAATTGCTTGACCAACCACTTCTCTTCATATGCACAAGGATCAAACACCTAGTCGACATGTTCTTCACCGGACTGAATTGTCTAACCAAAACCCGATACTCATATGTTTGTAACTTACAATCCCTTCATCACCGGAGGCTAAAATCTTGGATTTAGGTAGCCCTAACATCCCTTAACATTCCCTTAGATCCGCAACACAATGTGATTACTTGTGGAGAAATGCAAACTAATATGCTGAACCCTGTCAAATGCTCTGTTCCTGTCTATCCAGACTTAGATAAATCTGCACTCTGACTTCTGGTAAGATCAAATGATGTAATGTGGATGTGTAGGATAGATTCAGTTGCCATGAATGACAACACCTGACATGCCTAGCAGTTTCTCTTGCCAACAGTGTTAAACATTCTATAATTGTAAAGATTAAAAAGAATTTGTACTCATATCTCCTCATTAGATTAGTGTAGGAAGCAATTTCCGCACACCTAGCTTCCTTTTAGAAGCAACCGAACTATTGCCAAAAAAAAATGAAGTACAGACAATAGCACATGAATCCATTCAAACCTCAACTCCATAAACATAAGAACCTTTAGGAAGAAGATAATATACCAGGAAAGAGAGAACTTGTAATCAAACCATGTCCTTATACCACATTAACATGTGCCAAACTGTGTAAAGTAAGATCTCCTTCAACACTCCCAAACTAAAAGGATATCAACATCTAACCATTCAACTCAAATGAAAATATGGCAGCAATAGATGTAAACCTCTCACATAAAGTAGACCAAACTAGCCAAACATTCCTACAACATAAGGGAATATGCCTAAAGCCACTAACCATCTCTTGTACCTCTCCTAACAAATCCTCAAAACTAACCCAAGTTCAAGATTACAAGGAGAACAACATAAATACATAAAATCATGCATCTACTTCTCAACAAGCCCTCTAAACTCAACATTCAAGACTAATGCACAAGAGAAGACAATATACATATAAAGAATGCATCTAATAATCAGGCGGGCAACACCTCTTAGATCATTTACCTGCCAAGTAGACCAAGGGTGGGATACAAGATTGTCATGTGCATACAACACCAAGAAATATAAGCTTTCAATAAACACAACCTTCTCATCATGTCTATGATGGACTCACATCCATTTCTAGGTGTAGGCTCCTCAGTCTTTATTGTTGAAAAACTTTCATAACAGGTAACCATTCCAACAAATATCTCTTAACATAAGAAATATCTAGCCTAACCCAAGTCTCTCTAGTATCCATGAGTACTCACCAATCAATCCATGCCAACTTCAAATGCAACCTGCAAAATCATGAAGTTCCAAGAAAATGATTAATACTCAAAACCAAAGAGAACTACATCCTCTCCAAAGGAAGAACAATACCACCTTTACCAAAGACTCTAAGAGTCCTCCATGAAACAAGATGTTAAAACTTCTTCAAATCACATGAAGATAATCATATCCTGCCAAAGCTCCCACTGAACTGTGATACCGAGCTATACATGGCAACAAGATAAACAACAAACCATCATTGTCAAAATCTCCCACTAAAACATGTAACCAAGCTATCCATGACATTGTGATAACCATCTCCTAAATGAAGATCATCCATGGCCTCAACACAATTAAAGAATCTATTGTAAATGACACAACTCCCAAAAGGTCAAGTAAACCATAATCTCCAAACCAAGAAGATTAAGCATCCTCTGTCAATAGAACCAAAGATGTCAATAAACCCTCACTGCAACCTAAGGGCAAAATCCAAGAGCTCCTTATGACACCAACAACTATTGCAAAAGATCATCCATCTTCTAACCAAAGATTATCCATGGCTCACTACACACTACAACAACATCAGCTTAAAACCAAAATCCTAAAAATAAAGAAGATAGAACATACTATGTAACTGCACAAAATTGCCACTAAAAGTGATACTAAGCTATGCATGGTATCATGACCAACATCATTACCAAAACTCCACTAAAAGTGAACAGAGCTTCTCATGCACCATAACTTACTGCTATAGATTCTAATGAACAACTATATCAGGTACTCTAAACCATCCTTTTGTCTCACTACAATAAACATACCAATGCAATCAAGGTGACCAAGAAGAGGCCAACCAAATAGAATCATCATCAGGTAATTTTCTAAGATCTACACTCATGCAACATCTCAAAGGAGAAAAACATGGTCAGCACTCCAATCTCAAATAACTAAAAAATAGATTCAACCCCACATCAGTAACATGCAGAACAAAGAAAACTAGGAATAACATGTAGATTTACAAGACTCAAACACTGGGATCAATGGTAGACCTAATTTGCCAAACAAATCCACATAAGAGCAACCATAGATCATAAGAACCCATCAAGCAACCTTGCAAATATGTAATTGTTTCCATTAGAATACTCTAAGAGTCTAAATACAATCTTTCCATAGATCTACAAACCACAAATTTTTGTTAACATGAAAAACCTACAAAACCATCTCTCTGTAAATTTGAAATCACATAAACATCTAGATTTTCACACCATACATGTCATCTGAAATAATGAAATATCACAGATCTACGAATCCATAGCTTTTTGTAACAGGAAAACTAGAAAACCTACATATCCAAAATAACATGAATATGAAAAAAAGGAGGAACCAGGTTGTCCAGGAGTTTCCATATCACTAAAAATACTAACTCCACAACCCACATGCAATCGGTGGAAAATCATCTAGTACTTTCATGTAACCAAGGGTTAAAACCATGAATCCAACATAAGCACTCCATACTATAGTCCAAAAAAAATGTTCTTCCATGTGACCAGGGCACCAAAATCAACCACCCAACATGAAAACCCATTCACTTCACATGACCACAAGGTAAAGGAACATAACCACCATGCAAGAGGATAAGTTCTCATATTGCCAAACTGGAGCTCTAGATCACTATCCTGTAAGGAACAAACACATGACCAACTCTATGAAGATCCATAACCTTGAGCCTCAAGAGCCCACCGTAGATCTCATTGACAATATCCATCCGAAAGTTAGATACCATGGCTTCCAATCTTATAGATCTGCAAAATAATGCCAACATACAGAACATCCACTGCAGCTCAAAAACCTCCAACATTCTACAATTCCTTCCAACAAATTCACAGGATTTATAAGCTAAGTTCAAAAAATGGAGGAATACCCAGAACCAAATTACCATGAACCCATCACATGCAAGCAACATGCAAGTCCATGCAAGTACATGCAACTGACATGCAAGTACATGCAACTGACATGCAAAAATATGCAAGCACATACAAGCACATGCAAGCCATGGAACAAACTTAAGCTCTGTTACCACGAACAATCTCTAATCCAATTGTTAATCATCAAATCACCAAGATATGATACCAATTGATGAGATACAAGGCTTTGACTACTACAATATAGAAATCTGAAAATTGTATGCAAATGTGAAAATAACTTTGCTTAATCCTTGAAATACCATGAAGAGATTCAACTTCTTTATGATGCTAAAATTAGCCACTCTAACATGCTTGATAAAACCACCATAGATGAACTTATAATAGAAATAACATCACCATAAGACAACAACAACAAAGAAGCACAAATCAACAACATAAGAATGCAAGATCTCACAACACAAGGTAGCAATGGAATAAAAGATCAAACACATAATACAATGTTTACGTGGAGAAACCCTTACAGGAAAAAACTCCACCAAGAAGAGAGGCCAAGTTGTATTATCTTCAAAACAAGATTACAATACATCCACTTTCAATCTCCTCTTCACTCTTCAATCCAACAACACCTCTGTACCTATAAACTGAGATATGCAACACATACATGGCATTGTATTTATAGAAGTATTTTCCCTCCATTCTAGGCATCCAATTTCGCTCTCCTCCAATTACCCCACATGCAAGCATTAAATATCGTCATACATGCAACTACCAAGTGGCAAATACTTACCCATGCAAGGTGGGGCACCCAGGTCCAAGAATAGCATGTAAAAGCATCTTATGACACGTCATAACCGTCATAGATACCACCAACAATAAATCTTCCCAATATGGGCGCCTGAGACTAATAATATCAACCACAACTAATAATGGGTGTCATATGCGTCATACATGCATGGAATCTTATGATAACTTGCAGCTGCCATAAATCCACTTATACCACATTATGACAAGTTGTCATACATGCCAAAAATAGTAGATTCCTCAAGGGTGGTGCCTACACTCATTTACTCACAAGTTTTACAATTACCAACCGTAAACGTTGCTCCATAACTACCACCGGTAACTCCGGAACTTACCAATGTAATAACTCCATAATTACTTCCCCTGGTAATTAAAGTTTTACCACTGCCAATGAAACTTATACATCCCTTATGGGTAATTAAAAATTAAAAACAATACATGGAATAATACAATATTGGGATTTACAAGGTTGATGGCACCTTATCCTAACAAAATGACACATCATTCAAGATAGTTTGAAATCTGGCTGACCTTCCCTGAGGTCTGCACATTGATTCATTCACTTGCAGAGGATTTTCTTATGTTTTGGGCCAATCTATCCATGTACACATGTTATAGATCTCTTTCATTGGAGTTTGTAATCTATTTGGTCGAAGCGGAGGATTCTTGTGATCCGGAGATGATATATATTCATGTAATAGATGCATAGGAAGTCAGTTAGTGATAGTTAATATAGTTCATAAGTCAGATATTCTTCTGTAAGGTGCTTCAAAGCCAAATCTTGCACATATATTGTAACTAGAGAATCAGACCTGTGAGCCCTAATTTGTAAGCCCACATGTTGCCAGCATGTTTGCATTTTGAATCTATGATATACTGAACATCTGAATCTGCATTTGCATTCTATAATTGAGTTTCTTCCATTGTGTTTACTCTTGCTGCATGGTTTGGATTGTTCACTCCGTGGACCCTCCTAGCCATGATTGCACCACGATGTAAACCATGCATGTAGAGAAATTCTTCAATTACTACATTTACCATGCATATAGGATCTATCATAGCAACCCGAATAGGCTTATCATTGATTTGAATAGTAATATATAGAGGTCCATCAGGAGCTTCGATAGTAGCTTCATGTGGAGTGAAGGAGATAACAGGTTCTACATTCACTCTCTCTTTGTGAGGGTGGGCGTCCACCATGCAAATGTCCTCATCATAATCTTCATCATCAAATATATTCACCACATTAGACTCATGATGAGGTAAAGGATTGGTGTATATTTGAAGGTTTTAATTAGGAGCTACCATCGATTTATTCCCTTTATCATTAACACCCACAACCTAGATGACATTGGAGTCGATGAGGTCTTGAACTTCATGTTTAAGATGCATGCATCTTTCAGTGTCATGACCAATGAAGTGGTGGAATTGACAAAAAGCCTTCACATCAAATGAAGCTGATTGCATCTTATTTGGATCAAGAGGCTTAACAGGTGGTAGCTTTATGAGATCATTCTATAAAAGTTGTGTCATAATAGCATGAAGAGATTCTGATAATGGTGTAAAGCATCTTGTTTTCAGTTTCAATTTATAAGGGGCAGGAGCAGGAGATGATGCTGCCGCCACATGCTTTCTAATGTTATCTTCTGAAAATTTGTTTATCTTTATGAAGTTTCTATTATTTCTCTTGAATGAATGATTATTAGAGGCCTCAGATTGACCAATCGAAGCCAATGAGGATTGATGCTCATACTGACTAACCGAGAGTTGATAATTGTGAAGAGTCGTGCAAAGATGAGTAAATGAATCATATCGCATCAACAATACTTTATCACAGATGTGAGGTTGTAAGTTTCCGATAAAGATTCTTTGCACATCCGCATCCAGAATAGAGTATTGGATTTGTGAAAAGAGGGCTTGATACAGGCCCATAAAGTCAGTTACTTTCTCTTTCGTTCGTTGTTTACAATGAACCAAGTCCATCAAAGAGACTTGAGGTCCAATGTTAGCTTGAAAATGTTCAAGAAATTTAGTAATTAGTTGTGAAAAAGTAGTTATTGAATTAGGAGGAAGCACACAAAACCAATCCAAGGCCTTGTCCTTGAGTGACCTAGGAAAGAGTTTTGCTAAGAGCATATCCTCAAAGTAGAAATCACTACACATAGTGATAAAGCTGCCACATGATTGTTCAGGTCTCCTTTCCCATTATATTTTTCAAAGCAAGGAGTCTCAAATTTCTCGGGCATAGGAGTTCTCAAGATGGCATAAGACAAAGGGCTACTAAGATGATGTGTTACTATACTGCTTTTAGGTGGGCTACTACTCATGTTAACCAATTGTTATTGAATGGAGCTCATATTTTTCAATAGCTAGTCTATGACAGGATCAACATTTGAATTAGGCAAGGATTGGAATGAACTAGATGGACTAGATGAAGGTGTATAAGTAGTGTTTTGAAACACAATAGGAGTGTAGATGTAGGTGGAGTAGTAGTAGGTGCGGAGTTTGTGTAATTGTAAGGAATGTTATTATAGTGTCGAACATGATTCCCAATGGATAAACCAACACAAGTGGTAGCATTAGTACTCAGCTGTGTAGTAGTGCTAAGAATAGTAGATGAATATGTAGGCATAGGGAGTGTGGGCATAGGTACCGACACTTGAGTCCCCATGTTGTTAGCTAGAGTTACATTCATAAAGATAAACAAGATAATTTTGTTATCTGCTGAAATTTTGTTTATCTTACATCTTAATCCAAGATGTAAGATGGATGTAACAAGATCTAAACACTTTCAAACTACAAACCCTAGGGTCATAACTTTCAATGTAAGGTTTAAAACCCTAGTTTTTCAAAATTTATGCAAAATTCAATCAAGTATGAATGTAAAGCAACTAAGGATCACACTCTTAATCAGATATAGGGTGATAGACAACTCAAATATGAAAGAAGAGAGGGTTACAATGAAGTGTAAGCAACTACAGGTTCACCAAAATGTAGATTGGAAAAGGGAACCTAGCTTAATGGATCAAAACTAGGTTAAAACCTCTTCTACAAAACATTAGGAGAGAGTGACTGAGCCTAGCTTCTACCCAAGAAGAAGAGCTTAAGCTACAGGTGTTCTAGTCCTTTTTGTTGTATAGAGATGATTCAACCAAACTTGACCGCAATCAAGCAAACTAACTAAGATGCATGAATTAACCCAAAAGACACAAAGATCAAACCACCGTAGAGTAACAGAAACAGATCAGAGCTATCAAAGAGTAGAGCACATGTTAGGGAATAGTTTGACAGGGGCACATGGGGGCTTTGGTCCTCCTTCGAGCTCAGGTAGAACTTTTGGGATGATTAGGCCTATAGATGTCTACATTTCCTTCCTTCCGATTGTCAGCTCCTGAAACTTGTTCGCCTTACCTGTAGACACGCAAAGAGGGAAAATATTATGTTGTTTTAAGGGTTTGCCTTAGTCAAACCCTGTATTGGTGTTCCCACCTCCACAACAATGATTAATAAGATCTAAGAGTGCTTGCCCTTGTAGGGCAGAGGCTAGATCTACAACAATATGATTGATAATGATGATAATAACAACAAGATGTCCAACCTTAGTTGATGAAGACCTAACACCAACAAAGGATAGTGATGAATAAGGCTTCAAACTTCAAATCCTGCAAACAACTTCAGTAGCATTCACAAGTAGATGACAATCCAAACACATTGAATCCGTTAGCATATCATAGCACATGAGAGCAAATTCACATTCATTTTGTCCATCGTCATCTAGGTGTAAAATGAGTTACAACACACATTTAAATATGCATTCCCACTAACCTTTGGCAACTAAAACTCGATTAGGTTGACAAATACAAACTATAGGACTGCTAAGCCGACACCTCGAAATTAGACCAAGGCCCACAAGTAGGACCAGGGCACTTGGGCACCCTGGGCCCTTGGTCCTAAAATTCTGAAAGGTGTCCTTTAGTGAGGGCTTAGACAGGTCCTATATTGATTAAGTCAGGTTTAATTGTCGGGATTGGGATATTCATTGTATAAGCTAAAAGGATGTTCAAATGGGTCTCAATTAGCAAAGACAATAAGATAGGTCCAACCAAGGAGCTAAACAAGGTGTAAAATGCTAGTGTACATATTTTATGACGTTACATTCTTCTCCTTTTACGAGTACATTAGTTTACCACTATTCAATACATCAACAAAAGAAAAAGTCTTATTTATCAATTTACATCCATTGTCAAGGACACACTTCAAATCTATACACTTTGACACAAAACATAAAGTGACTTAATTCAATAAAGTCAACAATTGATCCAACGACATCCATTGCCATCCACATATATAGGCATTCATTGCCTATTCCATTTATCTCTTTATTTTTACTATTAACTCAACTTTCGGGCTTCACCAAGGTATAAGGGCAAAGTTTGTACACTTCCACACACTAGCTTAGTAAGCTCCATAGTGGTCTTTAGCACCACCAAAGTTTTGCATGCTTTAGACAACACCAAGTGAGTAGATCTTATAGGTATTGAAACATACTCTGCTTCAAGGACAAAATCATTGGTTTCTTTAGACAAGATCCAACAACATCCATTGGGCCATCCACACATATAGGCATTCATTGCCTACGCCAGAATTTATCTCTTTACTTTTACTATTAATTCAACAATCGATCCAACAACATCCATTGGGCCATCCACACATATAGGCATTTATTGCCTACTCCAAAATTTATCTCTTTACTTTTACTATCAAGTCAACAATTGATCCAACAACATCCATTGGGCCATCCACACATATACTGCCGACTCCAAAATTTATCTCTTTACTTTTACTATTAACTCAGCTTTAGGTCTTGACCAAGGTGCAAGGGAGAAGTTTGTACACTTCCACACCCTAGCTTAGTAAGATCCACAATGTTCTTTAGCACCACTAAAGTTTTGCATACTTTAGACAATACCAAGTGAATAGATCTTATAGGCATTGAAAACATACTCTGCTTCAAGGACAAAATCATAGGTTATAGAATAAACGTTTCTAGACAAGATAACAATGTCTGAAGGTCATCTTCACATATGTGATTTTGTCCCAAACGCTCAAAACAGTTAGGAATCAGTCATCTCAGCCTTCAAATCCATAGTTTAGTCAGATTCCAAAAGTTAGTCTATTGTCACAACACAACGTGGGATAAATTCACATTTCATCACCTCTCATTTCAATTCGACACATGTTTATTTACATTCATAATTAGTTTACATCAATCCATTTCTCATAGGTACTCAACCCTTGTGTATTTTTGAAGGATTGTGTGGTCCTATCTTTCACTAGGTATTATAAAAATTGTAACTTAGGATCCCATTAAACCCATTCCCATCCACTACCTACTAACTATTCCGAATCGGACCTTTCCGTCCATTGATTCCCATCCAGACTCGACCAAGTGGGATGTTTACTTGGACTTATACATTGCGTTTCTTGGAATCCGAGACAATTGCAGGCAGCTGCTTCATCTTTTTATCCTTTTAAAGCATGGAAGATGTCCCTACTCTCTGGCATTTTCTGCGAGCCGATGTTCCTGCAATTATAAAAAACCACATTTCCTATTAAAGGCAATGCAGCCGTGACGCAATCTCGCTTTGTTGTTACTGAAAAATCGATGTTTGAAAACCCATTGATTGGCCGTCTGATGTGAAATGCAAGTTAGAGATGCTTTCTTTGTTACAAAGCTCAGATCTCATGATTGGGAGTGGGTATGAGAGTAGCCTAATAAACAAACAATCCAAACAGAAAAAAATAAGCAAAGGAATAATGAAAAAAAAAAACAAACAAATTGCAAAGGGTCGTTACAACTTTCCCCCTAACGAAAGCGAACGGCGATCAACGTTCATCTTACTTAAGAACGGCCCGTTACCTAAAGCCGTTGGAGACGCAATAACCCAGCGCAATAGGAGCCCGCCACGTGGAACCAGAACTGGTAAGAGACGCCCACCACATTTGTCGCGATTCGACCTGTTAGTTGACGGAGAACAACGTTCGAACTGTCAATTAATCCACGTGAACCTCATTACTTGCCGTTAGGGTAACAGACAAAATTGGCGGTAATTTAGGTTACGTTCAAATTTGAGGCTTATCCGCCATTTTTTTTTTTTTTTCAAACTCCACCGGAATTTTCACCCGCCTCCCGCTGCCTCGACACGTGGCGGGTGCTGACGTCGCCACGTTTGATCCGCCCCGAGGCATCTCTGGCGTGATTGTTAAGTAATTAAGGAAAAAGATATTTTGCGTGTTGGAACTTGGTTATAAATTGGCTTTATGCTCACCACACTCTTCGACGGAGCGCCCAAGTCCAACGGGAATATATGACGGGATTGTTTACGTCAGTTGCTGGGAAATAGTTTTGCGGTTAGATTTATGGCAAGCGAAGGGCCGTATTCCTCCTCGTCCTCCGTCGGTTTCGAACCCGCGACCTCCTGCAAGGCGACGATGGAAAGGGAAGCGAGGAGTAAAGTGAAAATGAGCCTGAATGTTGCGGAAATTGAAAGGCATGGTGTTCACAGCCAGGTGATGAGAATTCGTGAGGAAGATCAGCACTTGGGAGAGGATTTGAGGGAAAGGCTGAGCCCCAAGGACAGAATTGCGATCCTGCAGATAACTTCTCAGATGAAGGATGTCTTTTTCAGCTGCTCCAGGCCTGCGTTTCCGTCGCCGCTGGGCATGAAGGCCGGGGTTCGCTCCGCCTGAGACTCGAACCCTTGACGTTTCTGTAGGGGTATTTGTGTATGCGTGTTCGGCTCTCGGTATTGGAATGTGTTCTGTACATTAGAAAAGTGTTGCGAACGTTTTAACGTTTTTGTATATATATACAACTTCAAAGTTTTGTCTAGAACTCTAGTAGTAGGTCATGAATCATGGATCAGCTATATAATACTGAGAGCCTAGTACTATTTTCAGACCCGGATGTAGATATGCTTGTCTAAATATCAATAAAGTCGCTCCCTGGTCATTTATTTTATATGCTTGTCTTTGTTATACACAGTAAAATATCTGTTCAATTTGTTCCCCTGTTTTTTTAAATTTCTTTTCCATATTCAGGGAAATCGGTTACAATTCTGTCAGGGAAATCGGTTACAATTCTGTCAGGAGTTCCATTCTGTTATCTAGCACCATTATTGTTTCATCCAACAATGTTTCAATTTTTCTATTTTAAATTTTCTGATTATCTAAATTTTCTGATTATCTTGAAGGGCACTGAGTTTTTAAACATATACTAAATGAACTTAAAATTTATTTCCTTAGGATTATGGGCTTTTCAAAAAGCAGTAAATGAGTCTGGTAAATTCATTGCGAAAACAAACAAGTTGTAAGGTTTTGAGTTCAAAGGAAAGGAAAAGAAAGGAAACCTGCTCTTCTAGTTTAAAATTTTGGTCAATTTAATTTATAGATATTTGAAAGGAACAATTAACTATCTTTTTCAATACGAAGCCTACATACCTATCTTTTTCAATATGAAGGTACATACCTTCTTCTTTAGAAAATTTGAACTTATACAGAATTCAAACTTATACTTCAATAGAATTTAAAGAAATGTGAATTGTTTCCATCATAAATGTGAGTTAGGGTTTGGAGTTGGAAAGTTTAAAGAAATGTGAATTGTTTCAATCATAAATGTGAGGTAGGGTTTGGAATGTTTGGTGATAGAAAATGTAGGTATTGAAATTTGGGATTATTAGGTGGAATTTGAATTGCGTGGAAGAATGATGGATGAAAGGCCTTATACTTGTCGTTGTTTACTATGAGTTGAGTTGAGTTGAAGTGGAACTTGAGTTACTTGCCGACACACAAACGTTAACTTGAGGGATTTTCAAAATCTTTGGAATCAAAATTATGCAATCGATGACACATCATCAAAATGCTGACTAGGATAAGTGTCGGAAGACATGATGAAAAAGAGCATTTTTAAAAATGACACCTTTGTTTTGGGTGTCATTTTCAGATTTCATATGGAAGTAAAAAATCAATTTTATTAACAAATACAACTAGGTGGGTAAGCTGTTTAAATATTTTATTTGCAAACATGTCTCGAGCATGGCTAAGTGTTCACATTTGGGTTGGTTTGGTTTGGGATGGATTTTATTATATTGAATGTTTGGTTGGTAGGGTTACTATTGGAGTGTAGTTTTGTTAAAAATTTAGGTGGACTGGTGGTAACAAATATAATATTATTGGAGTATTGGATAAGGTAAGATAATGATATTAATATTTATGAAAAGTTAATATTGGTTAATGAGATTGAAAATATATAATATAAAATAAAGAAAGTGTATGTGCAATTCTAATAAATTTAAAGGAAACCAGAAAATATTAGAAAATGAAAGTTTTTATGATAAAGAATCAAAAGAGATGGAAGTGCCATCCCTTTCACTAAGTTTGAAAATGATCATACCTATACCTATTACTAGAAATAAAGTGTTTAGAACATTCTAAATAAAAATAATTGTAACTTGATTTTACTTACCATTCAATTTAATTGTTCAAAAAATCATTTTATTTATAGACAAAATAATTATTCATTTATTTGATACCAAACTTCATGTAAATTAACTCTTATAGTGTACAATATTTTTGACACTATTTTAAATTTTATTATTTAAAGGAAAAAATATTATAATTTTCCTTAAACCTTGCTTGTTATAAACATGATAAAGGAATTTAGCTTATAATATTATAAATAAGAAGAGTGATGTAAGAGATGGAGTTAAATCTCAATTACTCTAAAAGATATGAGTGGAGAGTGGACACACTTATGAGGAGTATATGTTTGTGATGAGCATAATGAGAGATATGTATATATATTTAAAGTGCTTTAAAAAAAAAAGTGAAGCATTTAGAGCATTTGATATATGAATTTTGGCATTTGAGATTTAGAGTTTCATAATAGTTGGTGTTTTATGATTTAGGGTGTTACATATATATTTATATATACATATATATAGTTTTTGTTTTCGACATAGATTATGTTAATTATGATTTGATATTTTTTTACATTGTAAATTATGTTTTTATAAAAAATTAAAGTAGATTTCTAATATATTTTGTTTTGTTAGGTTATATAGTTATATATATATATATATATATATATATATATATATATATATATATATATATATATATATATATATATATATATATATATATATATTGTAGCAAAAGCAAAATAGTATCTTACAACTTTCCACAATATGCTCTCACCTCACCCTGAAGGGATCTTGGGGATCAAAAGTGGCAAAAGCAGTAGGGTTCTAAGCTTTTTTTCTACTTTTTTTAAAAGTAGTTGTCTAGGTCAGAAACCATGTGCCAAGGTTTTAAAATATTGTAAAGAGTAGTCATTTTTGGCTAAGCTGAATTCCCCATAAAAGGTCTAAAAGTGAGGTCTGCTTCACTCCAATACTCAGGCCTCAAAGAGACTTGAGATTCCATGTACCTTTTGATAAATTAGAAGATCCTTTAGGGTTAAGAGAAGTCTCATATAGGAAGCCATCAGTTGTTTGAAAATTGTAGTGCACTACTTTAAAGTAATTTTGTCATAACTTGTCATGAATATAATATACAAGCATTCACTTACTCTTATTTTTTGCATATATTTGTGTCTAGTCATTATTTTCTTTATAAGTTCTTTGTAAGTAGTATTCAAGCTCTTCACAAGGCTACATTTGTTGTAGCAATATCAAATTAGTGGCTTACTACAACTTCCCACAAAATGCTCTCACCTCACCCTTAAGGGATCTTGGGGATCAAAAGTAGTGAAAGTAGTAGGGTTCTAAGTTTTTTTTCTACTTTTTATAAAGTAGTTGTCCAGGTTAGAAACCATGTGCCAAGGGTTTTAAAATATTATATAGAGTTGTCATTTTGAATAAGCTAAATTCCCCACAAAAGGTCTAATAAAGTGAGGCATGCTTCACTCCAATACTTAGGCCTTAGACAAACTTGAGATTTCATGTACCTTTTGATAAATTAGAACCTTTAGGGTGAAGAGTAGTCTCATATAGGAAGCCATTAGTTGTTTGGTATTTGCATTGCACTGCTTTACATTTAGTGCTAGGACATTACTCTTTTCGTACCTTAGAGACAAGACAATGTGGTTATGGGATGGTGAAATCTTCTATAGTTAGAGCCTTGAAATATTAGGTTAGTTTATTATTTATGAACAAGACAAACATATTAGAGAGCCTATAGACCAAACACATGGTCCTATCCTAACAATCTCCCTTTTCCCCTAGTTATATAGATCTAGGCATAGTTGGTCAGAATCTAGTATATTTGAATAACTCCACCAACATCTAAGTAGTTTTGTTACAATAAATTAGTCAAATAGCAAGTAGCAATGTTAAAAAACTAGATAACAATATTTTAGTTACTAGTTTTATGTCAATCATAGAACCAATGTTTTACTCTTATATAGTATGGACTAGTTTGTAACTTTTGGGCCAATTCTTTTCCAAATTGGGAAGAATTTGATAGCTCTTTCAAAAATTTGCCCATGGGGCATTACATGTAAAAAATGTTTGGGTCATTTGTTAACCCATCCAGGAAATTGTCTCATTATAATCGTCTCTTTGAGTAGTTTACATTTTGATACAACTCCAAGAACCCTTTTTGATCAACCTAAGTAGTTTTCACATCATCCAAGCACCTATCCTATTATGATCATCTCTTCATGTTGATCATTTTGGTAGATAATTTCGATCAACCCAAAAGATCACACCTTGCAGTAGTATAATGCCTCTAGGGGTAGATCCCAAGATTGAAGCTAACATACAAGACCACCAATCTTAGGTGGCTACCCTCCAAGATCAATTGAATAACCTCACTACTAACTTGGGCCAAGTAAACCTTCAACGATTGAATGCTTTATTCAAATGATTGGTTGACTCTCACCCCATCTCCCATTCATCTCATTAGAATCACTTATTTTATAGCCTCTTGAGCACCCCTCACAAGCCCCAAAAGATTGACATGCCCAAATTTTATGGGGAGGGAGTTGACATATGGTTAGGGATGATAGAGCATTACCTTGATGCTCATCAAATTCCTCCTAAGGAGTGTTGTCATGATGGAAAGCTTTGATTTAGGAGTGGTACCTCAATGGTATCTATGGTGATAAACCACACACTCTTTGCCTAGCATATCAATATGTCATGAATTTTTCAAACACTTTAAGCTTTCTTTGGTTAGGAAATTTGAGGATTTGAAAGGCAAGTTCTTCAATTTGGTCCAAGCAATCAAACTATTATTGACTACATCAATGAATTTGAGGTCTCCAATTTGATACAAGGCCTCTTGGATTCCTCTATTCATAATTTCTTTATTTCTAGCTTGAAATTGAGATTCAAGTTAAGGTTAAGATGAACACCCCACAATTGATGGCATATGTCATGCAATGCAAGGGGTTCACTTCACTCATAAGGAGGCATATTTCACAACAATGGGCTCATACCCACAAATTCTTCAAATTTCATAGGCTTTCCATCAAGCAATCTTTCTCTATAAAAGGCACAATTAGGGTTTTCAACTCTTCAAATTCAACAAGATTATTAGAGGTCTTCTTAGCCCTCAGGAACTCAGACACAACCATTCTAAACCCTTACTCAAGTTTGCACTATTCAATTACTGTCTATTCCTTCACAAGCCACCCAAATCTTAGTAGCCCTCCAAATGATGAAATTTAGGCATATCTTTCTTACAACTCCTTATACCCAGAAACTAGTTGGTGATTTAGATACCCATTAAGGGGTTCTCAAACATATCTCAAAACCTCTTCTATGTGTTTTGGAACATCAGCCTCAAAAAGTGACCTTCCTTAGTTTTTAAGGGCAAATTAGCCCACTTTTCCAAAGCATCACCTATCTAAACACCCCTCTAACCCCAAACCACTATTGACAAACCTCAATCAGGTTACAAATGGGTTGAAAAGTCTTTAGGATCATCAAACCACCAAACCCTTAGTTAGGCTTATTAGCCTTGGTTCCAGCTTGCCACCTTTGACATTCAATGTAGAGAAGACTTCCCATGCCTCAACACAACTTTATTGGCATTGTTAATACTTCAAATGAGTGACCTTTACAAGGGTTTAACACCATACAATATGGAATGCTACAAGAGTTTACCAAACACAGTTTGTCTTGACTGTCAACACTATCATAACAGGATAGGGGTATAGAAGATCACAAATTCCTTTTGTTCTTAACAAACCCTAGTTTGAAAAAGGTTCATAGTGCAACTTGATAGCATTTCCAAGTCACTTCCACTTATGATGACACTGAACTTGTCAACAATATCCCAAAAACCTTACTTTGCTACCTTACTAGTCTGTTACACATGAGGATACAGTCCTATAGTATCAAGAAACTAATATCAAACCTCTTCTCCTTTATCTGCAACCTTGGAGTATGAAAGTGTATACATGAAAGAACATTTTCATCAAAACTAGAACTTATCACTTGGTCCAAAATCAGAGAAACACAAATCAGTTTGTTCACTGTTACCCTAAATGAGGGTTTTCAACAGTTTGGAACAGTTTTTAGAAAATTGACCATAACTAACTTATTTCTACATGAAATTGAATACAACTTGAAGCAATGGAAAGGGGATTCAAAATACTTCCATTCCAAGTCATCCTCAAACCCTGACACGTCTATACAGGGTCATACTATTCAAAGAAACAGTAAGAAAATAGTAAAATCTACAGAGAATAGAGTTTCTTAACATCATTTTTATTCAAAACCGTTTCAATTCATCTTTAGTATGTCTTCAATACATCCTCTCTACTTTTCCTCAAAGATCTAGGCATATTTAACATGTTTTTCAAAGAAACCCAATGGTCTCCAATTGACTTTTGAATGCCCTGACTGTTGGGCTTCCACACTTTGCATTTTTTTTACACCTTTACAATTTCATATGACTAAATGACTTCTAATTACATAAACTCAATGACATTATAAATTCAATGACTCCTAATTACATACTAGATGGTCTCAACACATGACTCATATTTACATCAACTTGACTCATATTTACACCAATTTGACTAAATTGACTAGGTGCTCC
Organism: Cunninghamia lanceolata; assembly: GCA_027924645.1. NCBI lineage: Eukaryota > Viridiplantae > Streptophyta > Pinopsida > Cupressales > Cupressaceae > Cunninghamia > Cunninghamia lanceolata. Next base: position 19,888,336 of record BSBN01000391.1, read on the forward strand.
TGCACCAATATGCCATTACCATAGTCTAAGTGGCTAAATATAAACTTGTTAGTCATTCAAGTAGAAGAAGGATGCCATAGATAGAGGAAATAAGTACACTACTATTCATGAGTTATCCAGAAGATAGTTAGTTGAGAAAAATGCCAAGGGAATCTATTTTAAGTGATAAAAAATCAGAGAAAGGCCATAGATGTAGAGAACAATAGTTATATCTCATTGATTTGATAGGGGTGCCTAGTGACATTGAGGAGTCTTTAGAAGAGGAAGAAGAGGTAAATTTACTAGACAATGAGTCAACAAAGCAAGCTCACATCTCTATTCATTCTCTTGCAGATACTCTTCCCCCCAAATCCTTAAAATCATTACTTATAGATGATGGAAACACCCATAACTTTGTTGCTAACCAACTCCATTGTTATTTCCTTTCCTACAACAATTTCAAAATTTTGGTGGTGAGGGGTGCTGCCACAATAATGGGTTACACTTTCTGGGACATCCTGATTTTTGCTGAAATCACATATTTTTATAAAATATAATGATTTAAGCCTTTAAAGGTTCCATTTAAAGGATTGTAATTGAATGGGGTTTGATCAAACCCCCTTGGATAGAACCCTACTAGTTTTAAACCATACCTGTCATGGAGTCTCCTCTACACCTATTAAAATGTTGATAAAAAACCACTTTTGATTTACCTTTTGGGGGATCAATTGAATTCATTTAAAATTTTATGTTTTTTAAGTATGTAGTCCTTATTATAAGCTTCCCAAAAAGTATAATTTTAAATATATTTAATTTGATTATTATATTCATTTTTTATTTCTTGTGAATGTAGGTTTTTTAAAGAACATCAATGACTTTGTTTCATGCATACGAAAAAATAGGAAAATATAGAAAAAAAATTCTAAAAAACACGTGTCCTCTAGGTATTGATGTCCTTATTCCAACAAAAAAAAATTGAATTCTGATGCATACAAAAAAAGTTATGCTTTACACAGTACACCTATGTCTAAATTGTAATTGGTTTGACTTCAAATGTTAATTAAAAGAAAAATATTCAATAAAACGTTATGAAAACAAATGCATCCTCTAGATATCGTAGTTAAAAATCTAAATTCGAAAAAATTAGAATTTTATCCTTCATAGAAAAAAAGTTATGTTTTATACAGTACATGTCACTCTTTAAAAATGTTGTTTATTGTTATCTAAACTAGTTATTGAAGGAGATGGAAAAGGAAATATAATTTGTTTCCAAAAAAATTAAAAAAATATATATTTAGAATCTACATACAAAATGTGACAAATCATTAGTTTACATCATCTTCAAATTCCTCATGGTTTAGCAACTATAGGTGTTCGAAAGTGAAGATTTTTTTTCAAAATGTCCATTTCAATGTCAACTTTGGCCAAAAAGTGTAACCCACTATTGTGGGATCACCCTGAGTGGTAATACCATGTCATGTGGTAGCAAGTGTCTTAATTTCAAACTCATTATGGGGGTATATCAAATGACCATGCTCTCTCCTTAGGTGGTGTTGGGAGTGCAATGGATGCAAACATTAGTGGTTTAAGAACACTTCAACCATTTAGCCTTAACACAAAACATTCACAAGATTGAAATAAAAAAATGGAAACACACAAGATATGAATAGAACAATGATTTAATTGATTCACAATCTGATTTGTATTAATAGTTTTTTGTTGTTGAGAAGTAGGGTAAACTACTATAGTAAATTTAATATTTGGCTATAGAATCCACCCATGACAAGAGACTAAAGGAAAGCACAAATAGATTAGGAGATCAATGGGTTTTAATATGTAAACTCAATGTATATACAAATGAGAAGAATATGTGGGTCTATATAGGATACACCACCAAAAGATGTGAATGTACAACCAATGTAGGATAAAGGAGATCTAGTCACATGTGTTCATAACACCTCCACTAAACTAGAAAGTACAAGTCACATGTGAAACCTACCCAAGTAGATGCCTACCTAAGCAAGCATATCCTATCCTAGGTGCATAATATGTAATAAGGTAATAAACTAAATGCAAGAAAATAAATATGCACCAACACCCCCCATAAGCGTAGTTTAGGTAGGTATAGATAGATGAAATAGATGGATGGGTCATAAAAAATGTGTATCCATATTAGGTACCCATGTACCAAATGATCCCCTCAAAGAAGTAGGGTCATCCCACAATAATGGGTTACACTTTTTGGCCAAACTTGACATTGAAATCAACATTTTGAACAATCTTCACTTTCTAACACCTATAGCCACTAAACCGTTAGGAATTTGAAGATGATGCAAACTAGTGATTTGTGAGATTTTTTCTATAGATTCTAAATATTATATTTAAAAAAATTAGATTTAAATAGTAAAATATTTTGCGTCTCCTTTGATAACTAGTTTTTAATAGTAAACAACATTTTTTTAAAGTGATGTGTATTCTATAGCACAAATCTTTTTTTCTACAAAGGATAAAATTCTGGTTCTTTTGAATTTAGATTGGTAACACCGATATCTAGAGGATGCATTTGGTTTCATAATATTTTTTTGAATATTTTTTTTAATTAAGTTTTGAATTCAAACCAATTATAATTTAGACATAGGCATATTCTATCCAACATAACTTTTTTGTATGTATCAAAATTCCATTTTTTTTTGTTGGAATAAGGACATCAATACCTAGAGGACGTGTATTTTTTAGAATTTTTTTCTCTATTTTTCTATTTTTTCGTATGTGTGAAACAAAGACCTTGATGTTCATTGAAAAACCCACATTCACAAGAAATAAAAAATAAATATAATAATCAAATTCAATATATTTAAATTATACTTTTTGGGAAGCTTATAATAAGAAATACATACTTACAAAACATAAATTTTAAATGAATTCATTTGATCCCTCAAAAGGTAAATCAAAAGTGGTTTTTTATCATCATTTTGATAGGTGTAGAGGAGACTCCATTATAGGTATGGTTTAAAACTAGCGGGGTTCTATCCAAGGGGGTTTGATCAAACCCTCTTTGATTAAAATCTTTTAAATGGAACCTTTCAAGGCTTAAATCATTATATTTTCTAAAAATATGTGATTTCAACAAAAATTAGGATGTCCCAGAAAGTGTAACCCATTATTGTGGCAGCACCCAGTAGAGAAGGAGAAAAAATCATAGGGAAAAAACTCCCCTTAGAGAGGGTACCCCCCAAAATGTAGAATGAGGAAAGAGTAGAGAGGACTAAGTATCCCCCTTGAAAGATTGAGAAGGATAAAACCAAATGGAGGAAAAACTCCCTCCCATAAGAGATACAAAAAGAGAGGCTAGACAATCCCCCCTCAAAGTGTAATCTCTTGCACCAATCATGGATGCTCAACATTGAATGTTGAAGATGGTCCAAAATCATCAAATAAAATTTTCCCCCTTAGGAAGAAACAAATCCAAAGGTGTATGTAGGAAATCTTCCCATTCTTGAAAGGAATATGAGGGAAGAAAGATTAAAATATGCCTTTGGAAACTACTTAAATGTCACCATGCCAATGTCCAAAGGTGTCACAAACAAATAAAGAGTCCCAAGTCTAACTAAAGAAAGTGACAATTTAGAACTAGGTGCAAACTAATGTAGAATAGGAATCAAAGATGAAGAGACAATAGCTGCTATGGAATTGTCATCAAAGAGGATATGAATATCCTCAATGGTGTCCACAAGATTTGAAAAATGGGACACTGCAAACAAATGTGAAATGTCTAGTAGATAGATGTCCTAATGAGGTGGATTAAGAAGACTAATATGAACCTATAGCAAAGAATCACTAGATGCCCCTAATGAAGCAACGCTATACTCTATTGAAGCAATAGTTGATGGAGAAATATCCTTAACTATAGATGGGGCATCGAAAGGAGGAATATTGGAAGCTATATTAGTACCATCCACATGTGCAAGATTCTCCAAGGAAGCATCACTTTAGATGGAGACTCAAGATCTCCATGCAAATATCAAATAATAGTCCAAGCAGTGAAAGGGAACTCTATGTGTTTGATTTAATGTAGAATATCCTTAGACTGAAAGGAAGCTAGGTGTGTGGAAAACGCTTCCTACACTAATCTAATGAGGAGATGGCTATGCAAATTCAACTTTATCCTAACTATTACAACAATGTTAAACCATTAACATATATTACAACAAAACACAAGAACCAGAAAAAAGACAGAAGAGAGAGAGACAAGATATACGTGGGGAAAACCCTTATGGGTGAAAAACCCCACACTCCAAAACACAACTCAAATGTATTACAATAAACAATAACATATTACAATATAGTTTTAGAGCCAATGCTCTTTCAGGAGTCTTTAAATGTTGAATCTGGAGATATTCCGGCAGCATAACAGTACTTGTACCAAAGTTATCTATCTCCCATCCAAGCACCTGTTTATATAGAGTTTACAAGGCAAATATGGAACCTTCTAGAGATGGGCGTCCATCTTGGACTCATGCCCAAAAACCCACGCCTAAGGACACTTGTCCAACATCCCATCCCGAAGTGGGCGCCTAGTCCCAAGATAGGTTATGACAGATGCTCTTACGCACATTACAACTATCATAGAATCTGTCATACACTGACTAAAAATATCATATTCCTCTTACATGTCATAACCTCCCTTGACTGCCCAAAGATGCCTTTCTCTCATGCAAAGATACTCACCGACAATTGTCATTAATTAAAAATTGTTTGAGGTTTCGGGGGCATTGCCCCCGAGCTCCCATGAGGGCGCTGCCCCTCGACCCTGCCCTGTACCACGATAGGGAGTGTGCCAGGGGTGCTGCCCCTGGACCCTACAAGGGGCTACGTCCCTTGACCCCGTCTTGGGGGCGATGCCCCCAAACCCCCGTTAGTTATTCAAGGGGGAAACTGCAGCTGCCAAAGTCACCAAAATTTACCCTCCTGCATATACACAAGGTGCTGACTATGCCAACTCAACATGGGATAAATAAATACAACATTAGGAATTTGCAAAGGTTGAGACACCTTAATTCCCAACATAGACATTGTTAGACATATTATTATGTAGACCATGTAATTATTATTAAACAATGCATACTTTTATTCATAGTCGATTGGCTTCAGAATGAGTCCAAAGAGATAGGGCAATAGATCCTACATAATGTAGTCATTCTTTACCCCTTGTTTCTAGGATAAATAATTCTTTGAATTTATCTTGACAATAAAATGATGAAATTTAATACCAAAATCAATGATGAAACACCTAAAAATAGAACTTTATATTAGTTCATGATTAAAATAACCCAAGATAAGATCCCCCCTTGTAACTCAATAAATGAACCCCCTAGAAAATGTGATTTGGTACTTTATAAATAGTGTGAGTATAATTGCCACTAGCAAGAATTGCAAAGTGGTCTTCATTCAATGCTTTACAAATCCTCAAAATAGGTTATAATGTTGAAAGTACAATTTTGGAATAGAATCAAATGAATATAACAATACCACTCTAAAGTAATAAAAAAATTGTGCGCTTTCAAAAAAATTGCACTAGAAAAGGTGCTTGTGTGTGCTTGAACGAAGCCGTAGAACATCCCAAAATGAGAACTGTGTAGTGTCACCTATGAGAATCTATAAATTTTGGACAAACCATGCATCAAAATTAGAAAATACTTAAACCAATGTGAAGAGTGTATAAAAATAGCCCAAATATTTTAAAAAAAATCTTTAAAAAAAGCCTTTGTATGAGTGAGAACGAAGCCCTTGAAATTGAGCTCCAAAATCCAAACTACCAATGGTGATGGGGGACAAATTGAAAAGGGGTTTCTAATTTCAACTGATGGAATGATGACATTAGTAAATGTATAATATCATTCATGATGGATTGATGATGTAGTAGATGAAAAGATGATGCCAGCAAATGGTTGGTGAAGGATGATGTCAACCACTAGAATGATGACATCAATAGGTATGGTCAATGAAGTATTCTCCAAGAAGTCAAAATATTTTGCATAGATCCTAAAATTGTTGTTTATTTGTCTAAAAGTACTATTGCATAGGAAAAACTACCTTCCCAAAGTTAAAACTACGTATATGTCAGCAAGAAACTACTTACTGAGTAATAAGATGGTTTCATGTCATCCGAACAATGATTTGCAACCAATTTTGAGGGTGTTGGGTAGTATTGAAGTTTTGTGAGTGGTTTGTGACACCTATGGGTAGTTTAAATCATCATTGATGCTACTGGTAGGGGCCCCATGTCACATGGCACCCTTGTGTTTGTCTATGCACCATCACACAAGGTATAGAACCGACATGACTTGTAGGTCTGCAAGCCTATCAATACCTTATTGTACTCTGACGGGTACATAAAATCTTTGCAGACCAATATAACTTAAGAGAAACCTTAAAATTATGAAAAGGTTCCTTTTTTTAATTTTTATGCAAAGATGCTAAATATTATACTAGAGATGTCCATTATGCAATGCTTGCATAATACATAAGATTTTGTAGAATATTCCATAGAGTGAAGTTGAGGAGAGGATTTTTTTTTCTGATGGCTTGAGGAAAAGTGCTCCAATTTTTATGGAATAATAGTTGATCTATAGGTTTTTGGGCATTTTGGATGTGATGGTAGGGTTAGATTTGACCCAAAATATTCTAAAGGATTAGGTATGTGTTGGATCTGGCATGCACCTCCCAACTTCAAACCCTTACAGATTTGGCCTCCAATGTCTAATATGCAACAATGAAAGGTAAAAACAACTTTCGCAGATGCCTTGAACTCAACGATGAGCTCATATTTTCTCCAAGAATCACCCAAAGTAATCTACAAAATAAGTCCATAAATGGAGCCCCCTCAAAAATTGATCTCCCTTCTTAACTTTTTTAATTCTCCAGATCATCCAAGGATGCAAGAGAAGAGCATTCTTAGTATTGAGAAGGAGACAAGACTATAGAAACCCTCTTGCTTTGATACCATGTAATATTTGGCTATGAAAGCCACCCAAGAAAAGAGACTAAAGGACAACACAAATAGATCAAAAGATCAATGATTGCAATATGCAAACTCAATGTATATACAAATCAAAAGCATAGGTGGGTATATAGGATACACCACCAAGAGATGTGAATACACAACTAATGTGAGATAAAGGAGATGTAGTCACATGTGTGCACATCTCCACCAAACTAAGAAGTATGAGTTACATGTGAAACCTACCCAAGTAGATACCTACCTAAGCAAGCTTATCCTATCCTACGTGCATAATATGAGAAAATAATTATACACTAGAACACTAAAAATGTATTCACTTAGTATGCAAATCTAAAATACTAAGTAAGATATCATATGATTAACCATTAGATTAATATGAGGAAGTTTAAATCAACAAATTATAAATAAATAAACACATGATAAACACATAACACTAGAATTTATGTTGAGAAACCCTTTAAAAAAAACCCACCACCAAAGAGAGCAAAAAAAATTGTGTAATTAATCAAATAACAAATACTGGGTTACACTTTTTGGCCAAACTTGACATTGAAATAAACATTTTGAATCTTCACTTTCAGACACCTATAGCTGCTAAACCGTGAGGAATTTGAAGATGATGCAAACTAGTGATTTGTGACATTTTGTCTGTAGATTCTAAATATATATTTTAAAATTTTTTTGGAATCAAATTGCATTTCTTTTTCCATCTCCTTCGATAACTATTTTTAACAGTAAACACCATTTTTACAGAGTGATGTGTACTATGTAAAACATAACTTTTTTTCTATGAAGGATAAAATTCTTTTTTTTTTTGAATTTAGATTTGTAACTACAATATCTAGAGGATGCATTTGGTTTCATAATTTTTTATTGAATATTTTTTTTTAATTAAGTTTTGAAGTCAAACCAATTATAATTTAGACATAGGTGTATTCTATCCAACATAACTTTTTTTGTATGTATCAGAATTCAATTTTTTGTTGTTGGAATAAGGACATCAATTCCTAGAGGACATGTATTTTTTAGAATTTTTTTTCTATATTTTCCTATTTTTCCGTATGTATGAAACAAAGACCTTGATGTTCATTGAAAAACCTACATTCACAAGAAATAAAAAATGAATATAATAATCAAATTAAATATATTTAAAATTATACTTTTTGGGAAGCTTATAATAAGGAAGTACATACTTAAAAAACACAAATTTTAAATGAATTCATTTGATCCACCAAAAGGTAAATCAAAAGTGGTTTTTTATCAGCATTTTGATAGGTGTAGAGGAGACTCCATTATAGGTATGGTTTAAAACTAGTGGGGTTCTATCCAAGGGGGTTTGATCAAACCCTCTTCAATTAAAATCCTTTAAATGGAACCTTTCAAGGCTTAAATCATTATATTTTCTAAAAATATACGATTTCAGCAAAAATCAAGATGTCCCAGAAAGTGTATCCCATTATTGTGGTAGCACCCTACTAGTACAATAATACATCCAACTTCTCCCTTGAATCTGACAGCATTCTAGTAGCATATCCTCACTGCACTTGCAAAAGACCCATAAAATAACTATCCAAGGCATCCAATTTATAAATAACCAGATAGGGAAAACCATGAATGTTTTCCCAAAACTAAAACTACCAAAACCCATGGTATGGAAAAAATTCAACATCCCCAATAACCAAGTAGTCAATGCTCCATGAATATCAACTATTAATAACAACATATTTGACCTATAGGAAGGGCGGACACACATTCTTGAGTATGTCTCTCTAAAATGGAGTGACCAACTAATGTGGACCCCACCTAACATGCAAAAGAGCCTCAACTCTCTCCTAGTGCCTAGGATTCAGAAAGTGGTGTAAATGAAGTCAAATTACTTTGTAACCATGACCATCATAATTAACCTCCCTCATGAATGCCACTACAACTAACATTCCAAGATACAAGGAGAATAATAAAGTAATAATATCTCTCAACCACCTACATTGATGTCCAAGTACCCATTCCCAAGATGTTGGAGATTTGATATTAGACACAGGATTGCAAGGTTAATAGCACCTTAGTCCTAACATTTACAATCAATATTAGGCCTTAGCCTTGAAATATAATGAATTATAAGCACAATCAATATGTGTTTCCTCAATATGATTTCTGAGTTCATATACATTATGGTTTTCTTTTCTCTTCTAAGTCATGGATTGCCTACTAAACCTCCATCAAAAAATTACTTCTCAACTACATGTCCATGTGGAATTAGTGATCTTTTATAACAAGTATTGATGAAATGTCTTGGTACCAATTGGGAATGTGGTACATTGTCCTATGTGTATATTATAAAGATCTTGGGACTACTTTAGATAAATTTGCCTCTAATATGCTTAAGTAAACATGTACATGATCCCCATTAAGATAAGTGTGGAAAGATGTATACATTATAACTTGGCACAACCCTAGTGTTGAATCTACCTAGGACTAATGACCTTATGCATGATATTATCAATTGGTGAAAGACTAAAATATTTGGTGCACAAGTAAATTAGGTCTTCCTTAAGTAACTTAGATAAGTCACAACCCATTATCCAATAAGAAAACACTTATGAATGATGTGGCATGATATAATATGACATGATGAAGCTCTGATATTAATTTGAAGGATTTGTTATCAATTGTGTTATTACACTGTAACAAAAATATTATATGGAACTCTAATGTGTTGAAATGACAACTATAGAATGAAAAAGCTATTACAATATGAATTAGCCTCTATGCTAAGAATCTGGTTACCAAGACACATCAATGTACCTACAAAATAGAATAAATATGAAAGAAAATATTTATTTTTGGTGGATGCAAGATTTCTCTTACATCTTGGATCCTCTTGCATTAGGCACACTAGGGAACTAAAAGTGAGTCTCTCACTTTGAGATAGCCAAAGGAAAACCAAAATAGCTCACCTTAGTTGTGCATATCCATGTTGAGTCTTCAATCAGTCTTTCCTTTCATTTCCCCGAATATTTTTCATTTTTTTTCTCCTTGTACTTGTAAGGACCCGTCATTCTAGAACTAAGAAGAATAACCCATAAATAATTTTAGATGCGGAAGAAGAGATTTTTTTTCTAAAATATAACATAAGAGAAAAATAAAAATTGAGATCTGAAACCTATATTCTCAAGGCCTGAGTACTAGGAACATCCTTCTAAAATGCCCAGACTACCTACATACCATGTATCCACGTGATTAAGGCCACAAGAGAATTTGATTGCACTCACGAAATATGTAGTTCTTTTTGTTCTATGTTTGTGTAACTGTACGTGTGGGTACACAACCCTTTCTAGGGTCTAGTCTCCCCAGACAGTTCTTTGTCGACTACCACCCACTCAGGTGAAATATGGATGGAATCAATAAAGTTGGAAGCATACACCTAGGATGGGCATTTGACATTTAATTCTTTCTATCATGTAATGATTTGATTTACCTAATGTTCACATGTCTACCCTATTGGACTTAACAGTTCAGTTTTTACTTCAAGACTTATCAAAAAGAAGAGCAACAAAATTTGACCAAACAATATTATTCTAAGGTACCAAAAGGTATAAGATACAATTCAACCTTGGTTTCACTCTACATTATTGGAGGCAATGACACTCAAGGAAAAGAAGATATCATAGTCGTAATTTTAAGTGATCCAATTACTACCTACTCAAGGTCTTCTTCATTACCCTCTAGAATAGATTTGCATTGAGACTAAGCATCATTTTCTTATCACCAAGATCCATACTAGTGAAGGGAGAGCTTACGACAATATTCCTAATTCCCCCTTAAAAAATATGACTAGAAGCTCCAAGAATTCTAAGTTTTCTCTTACCAATAAATTAACATTGAACGATCTAACATTTTCCAAGGCCAAAGTCGAAAGAACATTCATTAAGACCAACTTCCTAACATGTGCTAAACTATCAAATTGAAGATTCACGATATATTCAATGAGGTACTATTTTAAACTATGGCTATGCGACTTGAAATAAGTCAATTTAATAAGATAGAACTATCAATGACCGTTACTAATAGAATAACTACTTAACCCAAGTTGAGAAACCAAATGCTTTAATCCAAAATCAATGAATAAACAAAAACTATTCAAGGTAACAACAAAAGGAAACTATGGTAAATAACTTAACTAAGAAAGGTTCTTTCTATAGAGATAATCTAAACTTAACCTCTTATTACTTACCAAGTATGACAACTCCTTCACCAAGATCATTTAAGATCAAAACTAGATGCATCAATTATTATAATTAATATCAGTGCCTTCACCCAGACAAGACCAAAGTAACTTAGTGATAAATGATCAAAACATTATATTAGATGATGTGTATAAGTATTTGCAACGATAATTAGAATGATGCATTATATATTTTTGATATGCATGGCTATCATCAAGTAATCACTTTATTGAACAACTATCATAAAACTGGGAACACAAAATATAGTACTAACTCATATTGTCTAGACTAAAGACTAAGTAAGGGTCACAGGTACTCAGTATTTTTGACCAAGGTTTACCTTCAAACATACTAAGAACAATTTTCCTCAAATTTTGACTTCAACGAAGGGCAACTACGATTAATTTCGATTATCTTTTAATGTTTGTCTACTGTTCATTTATCCAAGGAAGATTTCCCGTTCACTTGAATTTATTAATAGGATGATCCTTATTACTCCCTGGTGATTTATATGGACGATGCCACATACGCCATTGTTGTAGCTATTTTAGGCGAGTAGATGTAGTAGTTCAACGTGATGATATTGCCCATAAATGTGAACTAGAGGCATCATTATTGCCAAACAATGCGAAAGGTTTTAGTTTTATTCTTGTTTAAAGTCTACTAATCTAGAATGTAGAATAACTTGAAAACTAATAATCCCAATTATACATTCGATTACAACTTGAATAAAATAAATTTGAATATCCACTTATTAACTAACTACTAACTAAATTATTCATTTATATGCCTCTTGACATTAATAAAATAAATGAAATTTAAATAAGTTAAATAATTAAATACGTTGATTGTTCACATTGCTTAGAAAACACTTAAATTAATTTCTTGATAAAAGCGGAAATGTTCACCAATGAAAATCCCATACCAGTTACAAACGGAAACTTTATTCTTTTTAATTTCATTCTTTTCTCCCTAAGGAAACTTTCCAAATGAATGTGCTATTTAAACTAATGGTTTTCCAAATCCATAGATTAAACAACTATTTTAAAAAATAGAAAAGATTTTGTTTTGCCCAGGGAAGGAATTCTTTTTCCTATTATAACTTAATATTGAAAAGAAAATTTAGATAAAATACAAGTCATATTTGGAAATATATAAAACCGCAACTATTAATGGAAGTTACTATATTGGCTGAAAGATTATTTTTAAATCAATTATTTAAATAATAAGGTAAGGTTAACTAATAATTTGGATTTACAATGCCTTCTTTAAATTAATTATTTGAACAATAAAGAAATTTTAACTAAATTAAATGAACAATACCTAGAAAATACTTATGATTGATTTTAAAAGAAAGAACGTTCAAAAGATTACTAATGATGAAATAGTTAGAAACTGACAACTTATATTTTCTTATTTCATCCCTTTCTTCCTAAGAAAAATTTCAAAGATTTTGTGTTATTTTTAACTAAGGATTTTCCCAATTCATCATTTTAAACAGTTGTTCAAATATAGAAAGAAGGCTTTCCCTATTATAACTAAATTTTAAAACTAGAATCTTTTAAAAAACTGCAAGTTGTCTCTCTATCTATCTATCTATCTATCTATATATATAAACAAAAATTTTCCATGTTTAATTAAAGAGCTTATATTGGGTATTCCAAATGAAATATATATGTATAATTATAAGCTTCTAATTAAATGTAAAGGCAATGAATTTTTTTGTTTGATATTTATAACAAAATAATGGAAATTTTACAAGAAGTGGCCTATGATACACAGGCCGTAGCCTTTAAGGGGTTGCAACTTGTTTATCATAGGCCGCCCCCAAATTGCAAGGCACAACCTTTAATTTGGCTGCGACCTGTAGATTACATAGGCCGTAGCCTCCCTATTGGGTTGCGACCTATGTAATCCACAAGTTGTGCCCAAACAAATCAGCGTCCTATGAATTGATAACATAAATAAACCTTTAATAGTTACAACAATATAGTTGGAAAACACAATTCATATTTATGGGTATATATGCATATGTGTGTGTGTGTGTGTATATTCTAAGTTCTCTGTGTAACAAGTAGAATATTAAACATGTGAATTTCTATATATTTACCTCGATTCTCCGTGTAAAAAAAATTCTAAAAGAAAATATTGTTGAACATAGAGAAGTACTGAGAGGGGGGTGAATCAGTACTTAATCAAATTCTTTTTCTTCTAATAGTATTCAAATTAATGAAAGTATTTAAAGCATGAGAAATAAAAGAACACAGGAGCACACAACCATAACACAAGATGTATGTGGAAAACCCTAGAAGGGAAAAACCACAATAAACAAGCTGCTTGGATCTACTGTCCAAATCTAGCCTCACAAATAAAACAAGATTACAATATTATTTATGGGCTACAACCCAAAGGAAGCTGCAACTCTCTGATCAGATACATCACTTACAAGTTTTACACAACTACAACCTCTATGTTAGTGTAGGTTTTTTATTCCTTTTCATAAGGTTTTTCCTACACATTTTATTAAGCTTGCTTAGGTTAATAAAGTGAGTTTATTTAGGTTAGTAGGTTATGAGGTGTCACCTTCCTACAAGTGAGGATCCATTAGCTATCTTGGGAAGATGCTTTTGCTATCTTTAGTTTGATAGATGGTTGATTCCTATTGGTTGGTGTTGCCACCTCCACCCTCTCCCTTTTCTATATAAACTCATTACCTAGCTTGTATTTTAATTTGATATTGGAGATCTAGTTATCTGATGCTATTTTTTCATTTGAGCATTTCACATCAGTCTCTTGGTATCTTTGTTATGTTGTTCCAATTGCTTTTGCATTTATAATATTTGTTTCTAGGTTATAATCTGATTTACAGATTCTAACATGGTATCAGAGTAAGTTTTGTAAGGTTAGATTCTTTGTAGAGATCTTGCAAAATCATGTATGCTCTTCTCTTGTGTTTTCAAATGATCTGGAGAATAAAAAATGATTTATGAAGATCTAATAATCTTGGTTTTGCATATGTGTTTTGTGAGATTTGGGTGATTGCAACATTTTTTGTTGTATTGGCAACATTTTTAGCTATTCCAACGCATCCATGAGGCTCGAGAAAGTCAAGATTGGCTTTTGTTTCACCGAAATCAAAGATCATTTGACACAGTTTTTGAATGAGGGTTTTAGGCTTAGATCTAGAAAATAGCTTTCAATCGAAGCTTTTTCAAGCCAAAAGGACCCTACCATTGCGTTCAAGAGGCCTCGAAGATAAATTTTGACATATTACATTGCTAGGTTTGGTATCAGGAGCAAGAAAAGGCAAAAAAGTTTTACCAGAAGGCCATTTTGGCCCCTCAACACACTCTTCGAGAGGCAAATCTGCAAACAAATTGTCAAATTTTGCATTGTTTTTTTTGTTTCTTGCAAAAATTTCTTAGCAGGTTTTGTTTATTTAAAAAAAAATATCAAAAAAATTATAAAACAAAATAAAACAAAAATAATAATAATTTGAAAGGCCTTATGACCTGCGCTTTCAAAGAGCTTTTATGTATTATGGGCCTCGGCCCATAATAAAGAGGCTTCGACTTTTACAAGGTCTCAACCTTCTTTAGTAGGCCATAGTCCCTGCTGGGGTAGTGGGTGCGGTTCTGCCCCCTGCCCCCCTTTCTTCAGGGCTTCAACCCCCTATTTGCTACCTCACGTGCCTTTTTCAAGGCTGTGTAACCATTTTCAAAAGGTCCGCGGGTGTGGCCTTAGGCCCCCGCCACCCCTCTTAAGGCCTTTGTGTCATTTAAAATAGAACCGCCAGATTTTTTTATTAAATCTGCCTTATCCGCCTCTGGCCTGCGTGCCTAATTTCTGGTGTTTGTGCCTATCCATCCAAAATTGGCTTTTGTGCCTTCTTGGCTTGCATGCCATTCATTTGGTCTTTGTGCCTAAATTTGAAGATAACGTTTTTTTGGCAGAAGTCTAATTTATTCGGCAGGACTCTATTTTTTTGCAGATCACTAAATCTGAGGGTGAATTTGGCCAAGGTTATTTTTTTCCCACAGACCCCTCACGAATGGAGTTTTCACTTTTGAAGGAAAACTTCAGAGGCTTCGTTCAAGCTCATTTTGGCTCTATTTCCTAAGCTTCATTTTTTTATTTTGGCTATTTTTCAATGCTCTTCATGGTGGTGTAGATGATTCTTGATTTCGTTGCACAGATTTTCTAGAAATTGCAGATTCTCATGGGTGACGCTGCTCAGTTCCCATTTTTGGAACTTCGGAAGGTTATAACTTTCACATACAACCTCGTATTGAGGTGATTCTTTTTTTGAAAGTGCATGATTTTTCAAGTAGATCATAGTGGTGTTGTTAGTTTCACTTGAATCAGTTCCAGTATTGTACTTTCAACATATACCCAATTTGTGAGGGTATTGTAATGCATTGAGATCAAGACCATTAAGTATTTCTTGCTAGTGGCAGTTGTAAATACACTAATTATAAAGTGTCAAATCATCTTTGCTTGGGGGGTTCTTTGATTGAGTGAAAAGGGGGGGTGTCTTATGTGCTCTCTTTGAGTCATATCTTTTATGGGGTTATTGTAATCATTTTGGGGGTTCATCATGGATTTCGGTTATTTCCATGCTTCTGTTGTTAAGTTAACCTCAGAGAAATATTTGTCTTAGAAACAAGGTATAAAGAAACAATGCCTTGAATAGGATCTATTGCCCCATCTCCTTAGACTTGTTCCTAAGCCAAGTGACTATGAACAGAAGAATGCATGGTTTAACAATAATGCCATGGTCTATGGACTAATATGTATTACTATTTATGAGGATATTCTACATCACACAGAGCACACTGAGTGCCCTTTCACTACTTGGACCATCATCTAGCAGTTATATGGAGACTTTGGATCTTCATCTGATAGTGATGTTTCCTTGGATGACCAGGCTCTTGTGGATGATACTAAGACATCTTCTACCCCATCTTGTGTGACATACATTGATACCCCATCTTCATATACAACACCTGTTGCTTCATCAGATTCTAGAGATGCTTCTTTGAGAGCTTCCAGTGGTTCTTTGCAGCAAGATTATTATAATCTTTCTGGTTGGGCTTCATATCTATCAGACATTGCATCTTTGTTTGTGGCATCTCACATTTTAGATTTGGAGGACACATTTGAGGGGTTATCTATTCTCTTTCATAACAGTTCTTTTTTCCTTGCACCTACTATTACTATGGAGTTTAGAATTGCTTCTTTGAGGGCTTCCAGTGATTCCTTGCAGCAGGATCATATACATCTTCTGGATTCACATCATTGGGACCAATTTCTACCAGACATCTCTTGTTTATTTGTAGAGTCTCACATTTCAAATCTAGATGACACTCTTGAGGACATTCAACTCCTCTTTGATGACAGTCATTTCATCATTGAACTATCCTATCTTTCCTGTCTTTGGATCTTGTACCTCCTAGTTCTACACATGGAATTGGATTGCTTTAGCCTTCGTGCATTGAGACATCTTCTAATATTCACATGGAGACACTTGAGAATAGTTTTGAGATAGAATACATCATGAGACTTCCTCACCTTGCTTCTTTGAGTGGGGGTTACTCCAGCATTCACCATTGGATTTATTTCTTTCTAAGGGGAGAAATTTCATTTACCACAAATGGATCATCTTCAACATTCATATATGGGAATCCTCTTTTGGCACAAGAGCTACTTATTGTGGGGGGTTTCATAGTCTCCTCTTTATCTCTCTATTCTAGGGGGGTGTACTATCTTTTGTGGGGGGGACTACTTCTCTTTGGGGTAAGTAGAAATCAAGTGCAGTTCAAATCAAGTGTTGTTAAAAAACAAAGCATAATCAGGTCCTAATTTACCTTAGCACACTCTTCCAATCTGGTGCACACTCCATACACATGGCAAAGTCTTCATTATACACCAAGTCGACTCCACAAACACTTATCCTTCCTTGTATTTGGCTCTAGACCCAAAGTGATACCGGAGGAGAAAAAATTACATCATGCGGACCACATACTGAATATTATATGACTTGCAAAACATTCATGTACACTTCTCTTATAATCTCATGCTGGCACAAACACTTGATCTCTGATGCCGGTGTCCTTAACAGCCTCTACTTACATAGTCTAAGATAAAACAATGAAAACCATACTTGCTGTGAACATAATCATTTTAAACTTGAGCAATGCATGCCAACCATCCTTATGAGATTATCACTCAATCAACAAGGCCAATTACCATTGTGTGGTGAACTACAGTGGCCTTAGCTATCTTCCTCTGCTTACTCCAATTAGCACCAAGGCATGTCTTCACACAATTGACTTCGAAGATGCAGCTGCGGTACATATTATCACCTAAAACTTGAAGCACACACCTTTGACTCATATCTACTTGTCTTCCAAGCTGCAACATCATATCTTCATTTGTGGAGAAGTGCGGAGTTTTCTCTTGTCTCCTTGTGACTACACTTACCTTGTTTCAATACTATCTTCACACTTCTGTCTCCAAGACATCTTGTGGTAAATGTTATGACCTCAAATCTGAAACATAGGTACCTGAGTGTAATATCTAGCCATTAGTCCAATCTATAGAGCCTTACCTTCAACTATGGTAGAATACGACACCTTCTTGTGAGTCTATGACTCCTTCCTTGACTTGTACTATACTTAGACAATTTCTTTCAATCTTTTACAACTTTCTTTATCATGCGATAAGTATCATGAGTTCATATCATCATCATTTAGTAAGACCCCAAGTCTACTCATCAAAAACTTCAAACATAAATATATCAAGGTTGTGAACTTACACAAGAACTTTAGAAGATATGATATGATCGTGTATAGATGATATTGATCCATCTCCTTCTTTATAGATGATGCTGATCCATCTCCTTTTGCCTTCTTTCTTGATCTACTCGTTTGGTTGTAGAGCATATATTCATCTCATTGCTCTTTGCTTCACAATACTTCTGATCACTTATTGTATAATGTCTTCATTGATCATCATATTGCTGCAATCTCCCTTTGACATCATGGTGCAGGAGCACCACGGGCTTGGAGCCCATGTGTATATAACGCATTTTGGTGTAATGCTTTTGTTTTTAAATTAGGAAGGCGCGGGAAGTAATTTATGCATATTCAAAATGGAACCATCGGCGTAAGAAGAGGAAAGTCTGGCTGATGGAGAAGTTTTGTGTTATGCATTTTGGTGTGAGAAGAGCCATCGGGAGAGACCGTGAATATTATAGCGACGGTCGGAGTCATGGCAACAAAAGGATCATCGGGGAAAGTCTTGCCGAAGGAGAAGTTTAATGTTATGTGGATTTCAGCGTGAGATGGAGGATTGGAGGACAAGCCCAAAGTCAGAGTGATGGAGAGAGTCTCACCGAAGAGCAAGACAAAGACAATACATATCGGCAGGAGTATTGAGATCGGTGAACAAAAGGAAAGTTACACCGATAGGTTAAGTTTGGCTGATGCTTCTATCTGTTGGAGAGAGTTGGTGCATCAGAGGAGAGGTGAAAGGTTTCATCGATGTCGACGGTCACACTGACAAAGGTGAAGGGAAGTTTCCATCAGAGAGAGATGGTATATCGGCAGCAGAAGTTTGGAGCTTGTCGATGGTGTTTGTCACACCGATAAGCGAAAGTAACACTAAGAAAGGTTATGTTGGACTCATCGGCAGGAAGCTTGGATATCGGGGGAACAAAATGTGATGATGCCGATAGGCATTGTCTTGTCGATGACTGCCAGCAAAGCCATGACGGTGAAGACAGGGTTAAGTGACCGATCGGTGAGAAAAGTGAGATCGGTGAAAGAAGTTATGAAGTGGCCGATAGCAAATGTCCTGCCGAAGGTAAAGCAAATGTCCTGCCGAAGGTAAAGCAAATGTGTATGTCGATAAGACAATAGATTATCTTGTCGATGAAAAAAAGTGCAGGAGTAATACGAATGGAAGAAACCCTAACCATCTGATAACGGACAAGGGTAGAAATTATATAAGGTCAGATTCATTTCTGTGAAGAGGTTGGAAGCCTAAGATGCTGTGAATGTAATAGAGAAACTTCTGATAATAGAAACATTGACAGTTTGAATCCATTTGTATTTTGTCTGTAGAGTACTTGTATAATCTAGTTTTGCAGTAGAGTAGATAGTTTAATTTCTGTTCTTTTGTTTCTGTTTGTGCAAGATGTCTCTGTCTTGATGCCCCTGCATTTTCCTTGTACAATCAT
Organism: Cunninghamia lanceolata; assembly: GCA_027924645.1. Lineage (NCBI taxonomy): Eukaryota > Viridiplantae > Streptophyta > Pinopsida > Cupressales > Cupressaceae > Cunninghamia > Cunninghamia lanceolata. Next base: position 19,907,801 of record BSBN01000391.1, read on the forward strand.
GGAGGGTTATCAAGTAGAGACCTTGGTTCTTTTGTTTCTATTTGTGTTAGTGATTGGGCTATCAGAGAGAGACCATGTGAACTTGTACTAGGCGAGCTGTGCTATAGTCCGACTAGTATGCAAGTTACAGTTTAAGAGACAGGGGTGAAAACAGAGTAGAAGAAGTTGAGTACCAAGCAATTAGAACCCTAGACCTAGAGAGGAGGGCTAATAATGGGCTCAAGAAGGCTATAAGCCTTGGAGTTGAGAATCTTGGAAGCAGTGAGGGAGAAGAAGAATTCCTCACACCAAGAAAGTAGTGTCTATATTGGAAACAACAGACAAATAGATCTTTCACCTATGTAATAGACTATTTAGGTTGAATTAGGCATTTTGGGTAGAAAATGTCTATGAGCACTTGAATTGGTAGGGAGACTTGGGATTGACATAGGTCTTGAAGTGTTGTGTCAAGATAGAGTGACTAAACCCATAGGCCTCCCCATCACATCACTTACACTATTCCATACTATAGCACTCCATACTATTGTTGACATCAATGACAACCCATATGCAACAATCTCCCCCTTTGACATCAATGGAAAAGAACTAGTGGTCTTGGACTCTGTTCTGACAAAAGAAAGTAGACTCCCCATGTTTGAATAATTCTTATCACCTTTTATCAATCAACCCCCCTAAGGAGTACACTCTATCTCTTCAAAACTGAAGTTAGCAAAAATTGGTTCTTCATTTTCCTTAAGATATACATGGATGATATATACAGAGTGCTTGTCACTTATTACTCCTAAATTATTCTTTGCATATCTACAAAATCATCAAAATTTGTCTTACCTTCACATAATTTTCTATTTACTTGGAAGGTAGAATGTGTTGCAAGTATGGGCCTAACCGGTGTTGTCATTGATGTCAACATACTCATGTTGCATTGATGTCAATTACTAGATGAGTTGTGTGCTGAGGATATTGAGAAAATTAGCCCCATATAAAACAGAGAAGAATAGTGAAGACAGGGAAGTTCTATGAAGTGAAGATCACATCCAGATGAAGATCAGAGTACACACATCAAAGGGTTTTTATATGTGTCTGAAGATCCTCTAGACAAGATTTGAGAGGTCTGCATGAATATTTGGAGAAGTTATGGCCATATGAGTAAAATCGGTTCTAGCAGCTGTTCAGAGGTGACAAAGTGACATAAATAGGTCCGGTGAGATCTAGAAATGTAATATCATGTTCTACGGATTTTGTGGCTTGTTTGGGAAGCTAATGTGCATTGACAACTCAATTGGTTCATAGTTTGGAGGTCAGCAAGCAATCCTTCTATTATGACAGCGATGATTGACTGTGTTCTTGAGGTTTTAGGTGAAGATGTGATTGATTACAGTAAGCAGAAGTGGTGTGGATGTTCTTTGTGATTCAAGCAAGCTTGTGGTGGTCTCTAGATTGTGTCCAGTTTGTGTTGGCGGTCTGCATTGAAGATTGAGCTCACAAATGAAGATTTACTTTCAAACGTTGGTGTTCTTCCCAGTTTTGGCTAACCGGATGATTTGCACATGGTGCGGATGATCTTGAAGATGTTTTGTGAAGTGTGGTGTGTTCCTCGAAGTTGATTGAAGTCCCAGTTGTGTATGGACGACAGTGTAGTGATGCGCATGAAGTTTTTTGTAATAAGTCAAGTTGTATTTTTGTAATTGTTCTGTAAATAAAATAAGTGTATGTTGTGTCAACTTTGATGATCATTTCAAAGTCGATGTCATGTATAATAAGAGTTACGAAGTCATTCAAAAGTATCTCTGTGGTCGTGATGAGAAAGTGGTAGAGAAGAGGAGCGAAAAGTAGAGCAAAGGTATTGAGCTTAAATGGAACTGAATCAAGCATTATGAAGATGCTAATCTCCAGTTCAAGTATGTAATATTTATTCTTCTATAGACAGTGTGTCTCCTGTAGACAGTGGGCCTCTTGTGAGCAGTGTGCTCAGGCTGTAAGCCCTAATTGGCAAGTGCCATTTTATTCATCTTTATTCTTCTAACAAAGAATACAATCTTCGGTTAACCACCCCATGGTTTTTCCCTTAACCGTGTTTTCCACGTCAAAACTTTGGTGTTATATGTGTTGAACTTGTTTTTGTTCTTGAATTATTGCATTATGCTTCCATGATTAATATCTGATATATTGTTGACATATAAGAAGGCTTAAAATAAATAAAGAACTGAGATTTTGGTAACAACTGATTTACCCCCCCTCTTAGTTGTCTATCCTAAATCCAACAATTGGTATCAGAGCAAGTTCCTCTAGTAGAAGCTGAACCACTTGAGGAGATCTAGAATGTCAACCTACAAGAAGGACAGTCCAAGGTTTGATGGTTCAAACTTCACTGCCTGGAAAAGCCGCATGGAATTCCACATACAATGCATGGGATATCAGTATTGGAACATAACCTCAACTAAATATGTTCCCCCAACAAATGGCCCCACAACTCTAAATGAAATTAGAGATGCAGAGAATAATCTTCGAGCTAAAGAAGCCCTACTGAGTGCCTTGTCTGATTCAGAGCTGACAAATGTTATGGGTTTGAAGACTGCCTATGAAATTTAGACAAAGATTGAAAATCTATATGAAGGAGACAAATATGTTAAGTGTGCCAAGCTACAAAGTCTGAAAGGAAAGTTTGAAAACTTAAAGATGATTGAAGATGAGAATATCACTTCTTACATGACAAAAGTAAATGAGGTTGTTTGTGGCATTAGATGTGTTGGTGGTGTACTGGATGAAGATGAAATTGTTGCTAAAGTTCTTAGATCCTTACCTCCTGCTTACAAACACAAAGTTGTTGCTATTGAGGAAATCAGATCCTTAACAACTATCACAAGGGATCAATTGGTTGGTAAGATATCTACATTTGAGTTAGCTGAGTTTGGTGATGCACTTCCCAAGACTAAATCTGCATTCAAAGCTAGTGCCTCTACAAAAGGCAAACAGAGATATGATCTAGGAGAAAGTTCCTCAAGAAAATCATCTTGGTATGAGAAATAAAGAAAAGATCTGGAAGAGGATGAATTAGAAGATGAACAACTTGAGGCCCTCATTGTAAAAAGACTGCCAAGAGGATCCAATAAGTATGAAGGAAAATTGCCTTTCAAATGTTTTAACTACAACAAGATTGGTCATTTTGCCTCAAGGTGTCTAGAAAGATTTTCAAGGCCAAACCCTAATAGATCAAGATTTCAAAAGAAGTGTTACTATGTTCAAGGAGATGGTGATGAAGGAGTAATAGATGATGAATCTGAGATAGGAAACAAATCTAGAAGTGAATGGGTGTTTATTGCTATCAAAGAAGAAGATCCAATGCCTATTGAATCTGTCAATTAGAAGGTGATAGAAAGGGCTCTGACTACTCAAGTTGAAGAAAAGGATGAATGGGTCATTGACAGTAGATGCTCTCACCATATGATTGGTGACAAGAATAAGTTCATAAACTCGGAAAGATATGGAGGCGTAGTTGTAAAGTTTGGAGACAATTCTGCTGGCAGAATTAAAGGCAGAGGAACCATTTCCTTTGATGGAAAGAACAAAACTAGTGATGTTCTGTATGTTGAAGGTTTGAAACATAATCTTCTTAGTGTTGGACAGTTGGTGGACAAGGGCTATGATCTCTACTTCAAAAATGGAAAATGTAAAATCTTTGAAAGCTCTGGAACTGAGATTGCATCTGGTACACAAACAAAAGGTAACATCTTCCAATTAGTTGGTACTAGTAAAAGTTGCTTATTTGTTCAAATTGATCAGAGTTGGTTGTGGCATAGGAGAATTTGCCATGTGAATTTTGATAATATCATTAAGATAAGAAACACTCAGGCTGTAAGAGATCTTCCAAAACTGATGAAACCTGCCAATAGTTTGTGCAAAGAATGTCAGTTAGGTAAGCAGAGAAAAATCACATTCAAAAGTAAGGAACAATCTTCAACCAGACTGTTAGACTTGGTAGACACTGATCTCTGTGGTCCGGCAAGAATCAGGAGTCTACAAGGAGATAGGCATTTCATGTTGCTGATTGATGACCACTCCCGGATGATGTGGGTAACTTTCTTAAAGGAGAAATCTGAAGCACTTGAGAAGTTCAAAATATTCAAGGCTATGGTAGAAAATGAAACTGGCTTGAACATAAAATGCCTTAGGTCTGATAGAGGTGGAGAATTCACATCTGATGAGTTCATATCATTCTGTGAGAAGCATGGGATAAAGAGATAGTTATCTTCTCCAAGGACTCCACAGCAGAATGGGGTAGTGGAGAGAAAGAACAGGACCGTCCAAGAAGCTTATAGGACCATGATGATGGAAGAAAATGTTCCTCAGATCTATTGGAGAGAAGCTGTATGCACTACTGCCTATACTCTCAATCGAGTACAAATCAGAGGCAATACTGGTAAGACTCCTTATGAACTTTGGTTTGGTATCACTCCTACTGTAAAGTATTTCAAAGTTTTTGGTAGTATATGCTATATCAAAAGAGATGAAGATCTTGGCAAGTTTGCTGCTAGAAGTGATGAAGGAATATTCTTGGGATATTCCACTCAAAGTAAAGCATACTGGTGTTATAACAAGAGATTGAGAAAGATTGTGGAAAGTACAAATGTGAAGGTTGATGAAGGCGTGGATAATCCCTCAAGGTTTTATGAGTATGAAGTAGATGATTAGGATGATGTCTCAGTCCAAGAAGATCAAGCCCCAACTACAGCTTAGATTTAGACTGATCTGGAGAACCCTAAAATACAGGAAGAAGAAACAGGTCTGGATGAACCTGTTCAAGAATTAGAAGTGTAAGAAATTCCCAAAACTCCTAGGTATGTAAGATTGAATCATTCTGCAAATCAGATTATGGGAGACAGAAAAAAAGGTGTTCAAACAAGAAGAAATATTGCTCAAGATTCAGTGAAATACTATCTGATTTCAAAAATTGAACCAAAAACAATAAGTGAAGCTTGCAATGATGAGAGTTGGGCTAAAGCAATGGAGGAAGAATTGATTCAAATTGAAAAGAATAACACTTGGGATCTTGTCCCCAAACCTAAAAACAAAAATGTGATTGGGACTAAGTGGGTCTTCCGAAATAAACTAAATGAAGAAGGTGAAGTAGTAAGAAACAAAGCTAGATTGGTCTGTAAGGGTTATTCTCAAGTAGAAGGAACTGACTTTGAAGAGAATTTTGCTCCGGTGACTAGAATTGAGGTAGTCAGATTATTTCTTGCCTTTGCTGCCTTCAAGGATTTCAAAGTTTATCAGATGGATGTCAAGTCTGCCTTCCTGAATGGTGATTTGGAAGAAGAGGTATACATTGAGCAACCAAATGGATTTCAATTGTCTGATCATGGTGATATGGTCTGCAAGTTAAAGAAAGCGTTGTATGGACTCAAACAAGCTCCTAGAGCCTGGTATGAAAGATTGGATAAACATCTACTGAAGATTGGTTTCAATAAAGGCACTACTGACAATAATCTATATTTTAAGATTGACCATGAAAGTCTCTTGATTGTTGAAGTATTTGTTGATGATATCATTTTTGGAGGAAAAGATAGTATGTGCGAGACTTTTACAAATCAAATGAAAAGTGAATTTGAGATGTCTATGTTTGGGGAAATGAATTTCTTCTTGGGTCTACAAATCACTCAATCAAAGGAAGGAATCTTCATATCTCAGACCAAATATGTGAAAGCATTGTTGAAGAAATTTAGAATAGAAGATTCAAAGCCAATGAATACTCCCATGGCAACTGGATGTAAGCTGAGTAAAAATGATGAATCTCCTAAGACTGATTAGAAAAAGTATAGGTCAATGATTGGAGGACTACTCTACCTCACTCAAACTAGACCTGATATTATGAATGCTATTGGTCTTGTTTCCAGATTCCAAGCTGAGCCTAGAGAGTCTCATGTCATGGCAATCAAGAGAATTCTTAGATATCTGAAGGGAATAGTTGAGTATGGACTATGGTATCCTAAGGATCATGACTTCTCTCTTCATGCATACACAGATGTTGATTGAGCAGGAGATGTGGATGACCAGAAGAGTACCAATGGTGGTGCATTCTTTTTGGGGAAAAAATTGGTTTCTTGGCTGAGAAAGAAACAAGAGGCAATATCTTTGTCCACTGCAAAAGCAGAATATATTGCTGCAGTAGGCAGTTGCACTCAAGTATTATGGATGAAGCAAATGCTAAGAGATATCAGAGTGGAGTGTGAAGAACCTATCACAATCTTCTGTGATAATTCAAGTGCAATAAATATATCAAAAAATCCGGTGTTGCATTCAATGACAAAACATATATCCATCAAGTTCCACTTTTTGAGAGAGCAAGTGAACACGAATGAAGTCAGATTAGAGTTCGTTCCCTCAAAGGATCAGATTGCAAATATTTTTACTAAACCTCTACCTAAGGACTCCTTTGAGTATCTCAAGCAGAACCTAGGGGTTATTACCCCTCCGGTTCTGAATTAAGGTGCACTAATGTGCATTAGTCCGGTGGATCCCACAGTCATATCTTGTGATCCAGATTGGTGTTAAGAGGTTGCTACTCAGGGGGAGCAGTTAGTATGATTATGAAGTATGGGAAGTGGTTGCAAGTATGTGCCCTTTGCCATTGATGTTAAAGGGGGAGAAAAGACATGTGAAAAACAAAAGTGGTTGCTAATCAAAGGGGGACCAGTAAAAGGAAGAGAAGACATGTGAATGGCTACTAATGATAGGGGGAGCTATGTCAGTTAGTAAGGAGAAGTTCCTGTCTTGATGGTTAAAATAGTTTTTCACATCATATGTTGCCATTAATGACAAAGGGGGAGATTGTTGCAAGTATGGGACTAAACGGTGTTGTCATTGATGTCAACATACTCATGTTGCATTGATGTCAAAGACTGGATGAGTTGTGTGCTGAGGATATTGAGAAAATCAGCCCCATCTGAAATAGAGAAGAACAATGAAGATAGGGAAGTTCTATGAAGTGAAGATCCCATCCAGTTGAAGATCAGTGTACGCACATCAAAGGGTTTTTAGATATGTGTCTGAAGATCCTCTAGACAAGATTTGAGAGGTCCACATGAATATTTGGAGAATTTATGGCCATATGAGTAAAACCGGTTCTAGCAGCTGTTTAGAGGTGATAGAGTGATACAAATAGGTCCGGTGAGATCCGGAAATGCAATATCATGTTCTGCGGATTTGGTGGTTTGTTTGGGAAGCTAATGTGCATTGACAACTCAATTGGTTCATAGTTTGGAGGTCAGCAAGCAATCCTTCTATTATGACAGTGATGATTGACTATGTTCTTGAGGTTCTGGGTGAAGATGTGATTGATTATAGTAAGTAGAAGTGGTACAGATGTTCTTTGTGATTCAAGCAAGCTTGTGGTGGTCTCTAGATTGTGTCCAGTTTGTATTGGTGGTTCACATTGAAGATTGAGCTCGTAAATAAAGATTTACTTTCAGAAGTTGGTGTTCTTCCTAGTTTTGGCCGAAAGGATGATTTGTGCATGGTGCAGATGATCTTGAAGATGTTTTCTGAAGCATGGCGTGTTCCTTGAAGTTGATTGAAGTCCTAGCTATGTATGGCCGACAGTGTAGTGATGCGCATGAAGTTTTTGTAATAAGTCAAGTTGTATTTTTGTAATTGCTCTGTAAATAAAATAAGTTTATGTTGTGCCAACTTTGATGATCATTCCAAAGTTGATGTCATGTATAAATAAGAGTTGCAAAGTCATTCAAAAGTATCTTTGTGGTCGTGATGAGAAAGTGGTAGAGAAGAAGAGTGAAAAGTAGAGTAGAGGTATTAAGCTTAAATGGAACTGACTCAAGCATTGTGAAGATGCTAATCTCCAGTTCAAGTATGTAATACTTATTCTTCTGTAGACAGTGTGTCTACTATAGGTAGTGGGCCTCTTGTGAGCAGTGTGCTCGGACTGTAAGCCCTAATTGGCAAGTGCCATTTTATTCATCTTTATTCTTCTAACAGAGAATACAATCTTGGGTTAATCACCTCGTGGTTTTTCCCTTAATCAAGTTTTCCACATCAAAACTTTGGTGTTATATGTGTTGAATTTGTTTCTACTCTTGAATTATTACATTATGCTTCCATGATTAATATCTAATATACTATTGACATATAAGAAAGCTTAATAAATAAAGAACTAAGATTTTGGTAACAACTGATTCACCCCCCCTCTCAGTTGTCTGTCCTAAATCCAGCAGAATGTTCTTGTAGATCACCTTCAACTGGGCAAGTGTAGTGTCCCAGTTCTTCTTTGCAGAAGATAAGATGTGCAATTGACTTTCAAACTGAATGTATAAATCTTTTGCTTCCTCCTAAGTGGCTGGCACCTTCACTTTTTGTGCAACATTTTCAGCTTCTGTTAGAATGCTAGTCAAAACTGCTAGCCTCATACTCACTACTTCTCTCAAGTGTCCAATTTCATTCTTTACCTACTCCCTTTGATCCAAGAGTTGCTTCAACTAAGTATGGAGATTTTCTATTTGGACCCTAATGGTTTCATCTTTATATTTCAAAGGATCATATACCTTGGCCACTTGAATTAGCTGTGATTCAATAGAGTCAATGATCTTTTATGATTTTAGTAGTTATAGGCTAGTTCAAACAAAATTGATACAAAACTTTGGCATCCTCTATGCATTTTTGAATATTTTTCACATTTTATTGCAAATTATTATGTGTCTTAGCACATCTAATAGAGGCATCAGCTAATCTTTTATTATTTATCTACTCAGTTATCTTCAACTCAGCTTGCTTCTCAAGGTAAGATGAATGATCCTTATAAGATTCTAGCATAAGCTTCATTTGCTGAGTAGGTGGCAAGGATGGATCTCTTTTTGTCTCAGGTAATTCTTCCTGTATTATCTTGATTGATTCTTCCAATTCTTTAACTCCTTCCACTTGTTTCTACAGAATCTCTTGTCTTGCAGTGGACTGGAGTATGTCTCCTAGTTGTAGCTTCTAGAGGGGAGATATCTCAGACAAGTTAACTTGTCCATCTAGCATAGGCAACTATAATAGTTGCAGAGTAACTACTGGTTGTATTTGCATCTATTGAGCTAAGAACTCCTTAATTGAATCAATCGAAGATGTGTCTTGTTCTTTTTCTGAGCCCTCTCCTATATCAACATTAACCTACTCCTCATGTTGTTCTGGGTTGCCCTGATGTTCAGTGTTCATTGGAGGAGGGTTATCATGGACAACATTATGACCATGTGCTACCTTTTCTTCATCTTGTAATGTTAGCTCTTCTTTCTCCTCTAGGAAATCTTGCTAATGCGAGTCATGCGGAGGAGATACTGCACTGTGCGGTGGAGAATCATGTGGTTGCTCCACATTCTCAGCAGCTTTCATACCTTCAATTATCTTGTTCATCACTTCTTTAATTTCTCTTTAAATTTTATCTTTATCTCCTTCATCCATACTCATAAGGGTATCTACCCTTTGCTTGGTTCTCAATTCCTGTGCTTGTATTTGAGCTAATTTATCCTTTTCTTCTTGTGACAAGGAGGATCCAACCTTATCAAGTACTTGTTGTCTCAGTTCATTATCTATTTTATTAGCTTTTTCTCTTCTTTGCCTTAGAACATCTGCAAGGCTTTCCGAAACTTGCTCAATAACATCATTCAAGGGGACATAAAATTTGAGCATATACATTACAATGGCCTTTTCAATATTGCTCTTGTCTTCAGGAGGCACATCTAGATATAAGTTTGTTGTATCCTTTAGAATGCAATAATGTAAAATTCCATTGAAGATAACATCTAATTGTAAAGGTGCATGTTCATACATCACCGGAGGATCTTTCTTGGACTTCTTCTCTTTCTTCTTAGGCTGAGAGGTGCCTTCCTCTCCTGCTTCTTCTTCACTCTCTTCTACTTCCTCAACCTTGACTTTCTTTCTTTTAGCAGGTTGCTTTTTCCTTGGTTGCTTCTTTTCATCTACCTTCATCTGAGTTAGAATTTTAGATACAACCCTTCTCCTAGTTGAGGCAGTTTGAGTTGATCCAGAGGTTTGTGGTGCATTCACTGTAGTAGAAGTGGATCTGCTAGTTCTTCTTGGTCCTTGTGTAGCAGGAGGAACATCAAGAGCATGTTGTGTTTCCTCCACAGGGGCTTCATTAGGTTTATTCAAATGACATTCCCCATTTCTTATGTAACCCTCCTTTATTCTTCTCTAGATGCTCTTCTACATTTTTCTTGTGCATCTTGTTCATGATTTCATCATAAGTCCCAAACCTCTTAGCAAATGTATCATTGGGTTTGCTAAGCAAAATATCAGCATAGGCCTTAATATCTTCAACTGAGACCTCATATTGTAATCTAGGAATCCAAATAGTCCTAGGCTCAACTAATTCCATATAGGTGAAGTCCTTATCAAACAAGAAGGTAATTTTTCCTCCATACTTCCTTATGATGCTTGCTATGATTCTATCTCTTGCTTGCATGTTGGTTTGCAGGTTTTTAAAAGAAACCCGAGTACATTTGTTTGTAGTGATTAGGATCACTGAAACTCTTTATATGACTTTTAATTTGAGTTGCAACAAAAACATTTTCTTGCCAGACCTTTCCTCTCAAACTAGGTAACTCATTCATGAAATAGAGTGCAAGGTAGATGATCAAGGTACCATACCTGAAGTTATACCCAGTCTCCCTTGTTCTCCTTAGGTTTTCCAAAATTTGTTCCCTCATGAATTCATAGAGGTCAAAGTCTTTTGCCTTCTTTAACCATTTGGTAAGTAGTGTGGATTGTTGTACCAGTGGTAGAACCCTCTTTGTTTGTATAGTAGACTTTATATTCTATCCCCATAGTAGCATATCTAACACCTGGATTAGTTATATCATTCACTGTCAGGGTCCTCTTATCAAATTTTGCTCTTGTTAGTTCAATGGCCTTCCCATTCTTAATGGACTTCATCACCGGCATAGGGCCGGTGGAGCACAGCCCAGTTACTGCCCTGATTGCATCTTTGGTGATCTGGTGTGGTTTATCCAGAAACATAAAATCATCATGAATCTTGCTCAGAATGTATCCAACCCATTCATGCTCATTACTAAAATCAGGAAAATCCTTCCAAATGTCTAGACGCTTGGTCCCCACATTGGCAAATTCTGGTTTGCAATTGACATCATCATCTAGGAGTTGGTCTCTAATCTCCTCAAATTTCATATGATCAATTTCATCCAGTTTAGAGTGAATGCAAATTCTAACATCTTCAATGTATACAACATATGTTGGAATTTTTGAGAAAGATCCATCCCTATCTACCTCCATTTCTTTGAATGGATACTTCTTGTATTTCGGTCTAGGTTTTTTAGAGACATCAACTACTTGTGGAGTCACCATATCAAGCTTCCTTTAATTAAAAAAATAGGGTTTTAGGAGATCTAATAAATACCTTTGTTCTGCTAGGGTTCCAACTTCGAGTGCTTAGAATCCTGAATTCTTCTTTAGCTCAATTCTCCAAGTGATCTAAAAGTCTTCTTCTCTCCTTAGCTTAGAATGTAAAATCTTTGTCTTCAAATGAGATTTGATCATTCAGAAGAAGCATAAGTACTTTTCAATATTTCTCTAACATTCCTCATTAATGCACTTTTGTCTGGTTAGGTAAACTACTGTCGGATTGCTCTATGAACTCATAGAGACTCAAGAACCTTCTGCAATCCTCTGCATCATAATTTTTTCTCCAGAAATTTGGGGAAAAGAAAATATTTTACCTTATCAACATCTTCATCAGTTGATTTCATTCCAACTCATATGTGTGCCTAGCTTCCATTTGTAGAAGCCACAAATATTTAGGGGGCAAAAAATATAGATGCCCTAATTAGCTCCCCTTGACCTATGCCATATCTAAATCGAAAATGAAGTCTTCTGCACTAGGAAGAAGCACACATTCTTCCTTCTTCTCATCATCTTGTCATGTCTTCCTTCTCCATATCTTTGGCATTTCCTTCTTTTACTGAGTCACATTTTTTTCTGTCTTCTTGTGTTGAATAGGTGGTTTTCACAGAACCATTCTTGTAAAATCTTGATTTATGCCCAAAGTTGTTGCACTTTTAGAAAATAACATTATACTCCAGAGCCACACCATTTCTCCTTTAGTTCTACACTCAACAACCTTGTGAACAAACTTATTGCATGCATAACAATAGCCATAGAAGGAAAGAGAGATCACAACATCATGTTTTGGAGGCACATATGAATTAATCCTCATGCTATCATTTCTTCTAGCCTTAGTTCTACAATCAATAGCCTTATAACCAAACTTATTGCAAGAATAATAATAACCATTAAAGGATTGAGAGAACCTGGGATTAGCATCTTGTCTAGGAGATCTCTTGAGAACTTTCTTCTGATTGTTGACCTATATGAAGTCATCATCATTCAACTTCCTCTCCTCATCTTGAGTCTCCTTAGAGTCTTCAATGTAGTGCTCTTCCTTTCTCATTTTAAACATGCCTTCAGGTATATCTGTTTTAGGATTCTAACTTTTCTCAAATCCAATACCACCTTTGTTCTTTAGAGGTCTTTTACTGTTGATTATCTCATCAAGGATATTGGTGCTTTTCTTTATTTTTAGACCTTTGTCTATCTGATTATTTTCTTTCTCCAATTCTTCCCTCAAAAAGACAATTTCTTCTTCAATTTTGGAGCATTCAACCGATTTGTCATTGAACTTAACATTCAAACAATTTGTAACCTTCTTACCTTCCTCAACTTGAACTTTCAATTTAACAATTACTTCTTTTGATTCTTTCAACTTGATCTTATATTCTTCATTTTCACTCCTTGTTGCATCTAGATCTTCTAGGGCAGAAATAAGTTCTCCTTCATAATCAACTACATAGTCTTCTTGATTATAGGCTGTCATGTCTATATCATCTTCTGGAGGATTCTTTCCATTAAACAATACTTCAGTTCCCATTTGTTCCACTCTAGGATCTACCTCATCTGTTAGACTGTATTCAAGGAACTTAGCTCTGATACCAATTATTGAACACATAAAAGTACTGAGAGGGGGGTTGAATCAATACTTAATCAAATTATTTTTCTTCCAACAGTGTGCAAACTAATGAAAGTATTTAAAGCATGAGAAACAAAAGAATACAGCAACACACAACAACACCAGATGTACGTGGAAAACCCTAGAAGGGAAAAACCATGGTGACCAAGCTACTTGGATCTACTGTCCAAATCTAGTTTCACAAATAAAATAAGATTACAATATTATTTATGGGCTACAACCCAAAGGAAGTTGCAACTCCCTGATCAGAGACATCACTTACAACTTTTACATAATTATTCTACAACCTCTATAACACAAAACTCATCTGACTCAAAAGTTTCTTCCACAAGACACTGACTACTTCAACCTTCTTCTAACCTCTACAACCTCTGCACAATAATCTCACCTCTTCACAACTACAATACCAACCTCTGCAACATCAAAACAACTTCAAAAACACTTCTTCGTTATCACAACTTCTACCATCACCTTTGCAACAATATTACTTCACATGAACTGATCCTTTCCACATTTCATCATTATATTTGTTTCTACGGTACATTTATTCGCACATTATCAATGGTTTCACACAATGCACAATCTATTCATCAATCAACCTCTTTTATCTTACATTTATATCCTTCACAAGCTTCAAAAATATTTCTCCTTAGTCAGCCAGGATGAAACGTATAACACGGAACATGTAGTGGTCACAACAGTCAGCTCCAAAACATATGCGATAAGTAGAAATCAAGTACGGTTTAAAAACAAAGTATAATCAGGTCCCAATTTACCTTAGAACACTCTTCCAAGTTGGCACACACTCCATACACATGGCAAAGTCTTCACTATACACCAAGTTGGTTCTGCAAACAATTATGCTTCCTTGTATTTGACTTCAGACCCAAAGCAGTACCAAAGGAGACAAAATTACATCATGCCGACCACATACTGAATATTATATGACTTGAAAAACATTCATGTATGTGTCTTCTCTTATCATCTTAGGATATTTCATGTTGGCGCAAACACTTGATCTCTGATGTCGGTGTCCTTAACAGTCTCTACTTACATAGTTTTAAGATAAAACAATGAAAACCATACTTGCAGTGAACACAATTGTTTGAAACTTGAATAACACATGCCAACTAGCATTATGAGATTATCACTCAATCAACAAGGCCAATTACCAGTATGTGGTGAACTGCGGTGGTCTCATCTATCTTCCTCTACTTATTCTAATTAGCACCAAGGCATGTCTTCACACAACTAACTTTGGAGAAGTAGTTGTGGTATATATTATCACCTGAAACTTGAAGCACACACACCTTTGGATCATATCTACCTATCCTCCAAGCCACAACATCATATCTTCATTTGTGGAGAGCTGCGGAGCAATCTCTTGTCTCCTTGTGACTATACTTACCCTGTTTCAATACTGTCTTCACACTTCTGTCTCCAAAACATCTTGCAGTAAACATCATGACCCCAAATCTAAAACATAGGTACTTGAGTGTACTATTTATCCATTAGTCCAATCTGTAGACCCTTACCTTTAACTGCGGTAGAATGTAGTACCTTCTTGTGAGTCTATGATGCCTCCCCTGACTTATACTATACTTAGACAGTTTCCTTCAATCTTTTACAACTTTCTTTATCATGCGGTAAGTATCATGAGTTCATATCATCATCATTTAGCAAAACCGCAACTCTACTCATCACAGAATTCAACCATAAATATATCAAGGTTGTGAACTTACACAAGAACTTCAGAAGATATGATATGATCATGTATAGATGATACTGATCCATCTCCTTCTTTACATATAATATGGATCCATCTCCTTTTTCCTTCTTTCTTGATCTACTCCTTTGGCTACAAAGCATATATTCATCCTGTTGCTCTTTGCTTCACAATACCTTTGATCACTTATTCTATAATGTCTTCATTGATCACCATACTGCTGCAATCTCCCTTTGAAACACTTACACTTTTTCATACTGTAACACTCCATACCACTGTTGACATCAATGGCAACCCATATGCAACAAATATAGTGTATAATTATTTTCATGTTTCTAAAAAAAAGATAAAATACAGAGGCATCTTAAAGATGTCTATTTACTTTAAATTTCCATTTAAACAAAGGGCAAAAAACATAGATGTATTTCGTAAAGATATATATTTTTAAATTTTTTTCTTTCCGTATAAACAAAAGGGAAGAATACCAAGTTAAAATTTATTCTTAACACACAGGGAGCGAGAAAAAAGGAGAGGGCTTATTATTTAACTTTTATTCCCTATTGAACAATCAGATTTAAAATGCCTACCTAGAGTCCTACTCTCATTCTTCGACAATCCTCATCTAGACGACTGTAGAAATTCTTCTTGTAGAAATGAATTCTTTTGATCCCTTTAATATGTTAGTTACCTATTTCCACTTCATGAGAATGAAGATGGAAGAGGAGGATCATTGTATGACTTTGTTTTGTTCTTTTCCAAATTCATGGGACCAAATAGTTATGGCCATTGGGAGCACTACCACCAAGTTCAAGATGAATGAAGTGGTTGCATCTTTACTTTTTGAACAAATGAGAAGGAAGACTTTTAAGCCAAACAAGGAGGCCCTAGAGTTTTGTGGAAGATCCAAAGTAAAAGGAAAGAAGAAGAACAAGAGGCAAGATAACTCTAGATCCAAATCCCATGGGAGATCCAAATATCTTGGTAAGTTTAAGGTAAAATGCTAGAACTGTGGAAAAGTTGAACACCTTAGAAGAGATTGCAGGGAGGAGGAGGAGAAGAAGAAAAAGGTTGACTCTAATGATGATTCTGAGAGATCCTCCTAGGATGATGGTCATGTTCTCATTGTTTCCTTGGCTACTAATGCATTAGAAGGTGCATTGTCGATAGACTCTAGCACCTCTTTCCACATGAGCTCACATTGGGGTTGGTTTACAAATATGAAGAATATGATGGTGGGAAAGTGTGCCTTGGAGATGATTCTCATTTGAAGATTTTTGGTCGATGTGGAAGAGTTCTAATTTGATTCCTTAATAAATGAGTGAAGGGTTTCAATGTTGTATTGCATATCTCTAGTTTGGAATGGAACCTACTTTCTATAAGTAAACTTAATGACTCAAGTGTGTAGTTTGTTTTCTGGAGTAGAGGGTGTAAGATGGTTATAGGAGCTATGGTTCTTGCTACTTGGGTCTCCAGATTAGCACTCTATTTTAGCTAGATGCATGCACTATTCAGTGTAATATTTATTCTATTCCTATATTGAAGAGATCTACAAAATCTTCACCTTCACCATTGGAACCATCAATAAAAAGGTGTGTTGCATCTACTTATAATGGTCATGCTTTTTGGGTACCTAAGGGTTCTCATTCTTTGGAGATAAAACTTCTAGTAGAGAAAACAATATTGTGGCACCAGAGGCTTGGCCACATAGGTGAGAAGGGTCTATGGACCATGAAAAATAAAAACCTTATTGAGGTGCTGAATGATTGTAACCTTGAGTTCAATTTTTGCAAACATTTCATATTGTTTAGTGTGAAAAAGGTAAGGATGATGTGATAAGGATTGTTAACTTAGATCCTCCTTTCACTACTAACATTCAAGGACATTTAACTGAGTTGAATCACAACTTTTGCAAGAGGATTCACCTACAGGTTGGTTGTCACTTGTAATGATGTGGAAATTCATAGATTGTTGATTAATGTGTTAATTTAATGCTTAAGTATGCTCAAAACCCTAATTATGTAAAATCGTAAGCAAATGGATAAATTACGACAGATGCTCATAGACCAAGACAGTGGACAAAGATTAGTTACTGACCATTTTTTGAAGTTCAGGAATCTAAACAGTTGAGGGCTTTGTGACTAGTGCCCTAGCCCAATGTATTGTTTTCTTCAAGGGTTCTAGACTCCTTCTAACACTAATGATCACTATTATATCTATTTCTAACTCTATAGATGCGGAGGGCACTGTGACTAGTGCCCTAGCCCATAGCAAGATATTCTTCAGGGTGTCAGGACCACTTTTGATGCTGATTATCACTGTCATGGAGATTTTTGTATCTGCAACATCATAGGGCTTTATGACTAGCACCCTAGCCCTGACAGTGCACCAAACTACTTCTTTCCACTGGATCCAGAATCCTTATCTTCTGCAACCTTCCTCTGCAACTCCACTCTGTGAAATTTGATACCTGTAGCCTGCAATCACAAGGAGTGTGGTTGGGGGTTGTGATGTTTAGGAGTTTGCCTCAGTCAAGCCCCGGAATGACATTCAAGCCTTCTTAACATCGTTGTTTGATAAAGAGTGCATATCCCTGTGGGATAGAGGCAAAAACAAATTGATAAATGATTGATTCAACACAAATAGATATCACCCCAGAGGTGTATCTCGCATGTAGATGAAAATCCTTCAACACATAAGAAGATGAAGCTAAATTTGCAATCACAAACACAACAACAATATTCTGCTCTGCAATAATGAATATCTTGAATGCTCTAAAATCATAATTTCACCAAAAGTTCATCATCATCTCTAGTTTGCAAATGAATCCCTAAGCATGCTTATATATTCGTTCCTACTTTAATTTCATAATTCAAACTCAAGATGTCGACATGGGACACCTTTAACGGTCACATAACTGACATTCAAATTTGGTACCTGCCTAAAATAGGGGACCTTCCTAAAATAGGGCAAAACTAGGGCACGAGCACCCAAGCCCCTAGGTCCTATTTTAGGATAGGTCTAAGCTCACAGATGTCCCTCAAGCCCCATTTGACATGGGTTTCAGGCCATTTTGTTCTGGGAGTTAAAATGAACGTGCAAGATGCAAAACAAGGGACCCAAGAGCTAACTTAGGAAGTAGAAGTCCTAGGGGACATTTTATGACATAACATTTAGCCCCCACTTTAATGTATGTATGATCTTATGACCCATACATACATTAAAGTATGGTCAAAACACAACAAACATGTCGGGCACTTGAAGCTAATGCATACACAAAGATTGAGGAACTATTCCTAGCCCCCAGTCTCAGGTAGCCATTAGAGAAAACACACTGCAGACATGCCAAACATAGTGAAGACAATAATAAGCATGCAAAACATGGAGAAGACAGTAACATACATGCAAGACATGGAGAAGATAGTATTGAAGACAAGCAAAACATAATGAATATAGTGAATGTAGTGATCATTTTTTTTAATTTTCACATACATATATGAATGGAGATACATGGAAAGTAAAAATGCAACACACAAACCCAAAATGTATGAGGGGCATTTTACCACACTCTTTGGACTACATATGGGGGAGAAGACACACAATACAAATCTTAGAGTGTAGGAGGGGTATTTCACCATGCTCTTTAGACTACACTTGAGAACAAGCACACCATACAAATCCCAAAGCATAGGAGGGGAATTTTGCCATGCTCTTTGGACTATACTTGGGGAAAAAACACATGGAAGACACACGGAAAACATAAGCGTCTTATGGCATGCCAAAGACATACTATACGTCTTAAACATGACAAACAAGGCAATGGAAGGAACTTATTGGTAAGCCCCCACCATCTCAAGCATGCTACAGCCACACTTGACGGTTGGGCTTATGCCACAATAATCGCCAAAGACACATTTAAGGGAGGATACACGAACCCCACCTACTTGGAGGACTTTTGAAATAAAAAGGATGTGCACTAGCTTAAGAGATACACCATCCCCACCTCTGTAGATGGCTTTTGAATAAAAGGATACACACTATCTCAAGAGATACGATATCCTGCCTCCACAGAGGAATTTAAATAAAAGGATATGTATGATATCTCACCTCCATAGAGGGCTTACAAACATGATTCATTAGTACCAAAATCATTAGACAACTTACATTATATGCCCCCACCTTAAGGTGGTTGATATCATGTACCGATATCAAGCACGTTAAGGTAGAGAGGAAACACACAAGGGAATAAGAGCTTTCACAAAGCCCATGCCCCCAAAGGTGACATGTGCTTCATGATCACTGAATGTTCCCACAAACACACAATTTTTGGCAAGAAGAGAGGTTAGAAATCTTTCTCTAAGAGAATAACCACATCACATGATAAAATCAATGCATGAAAGTAATCACATCAAGAGCTAAGGTTATACTACAGATTCAGAAATTGAGTATAACTGTGGGGCTATACTTCAGAGATCTCAGAACCGAGTGTAACCAAGGTGAGATCCAAGATAAACAAAGTGCACGAAGAAGCTATATTGTTATGGTTTGTTAGAAAATATAAGACATCATCAAAATATCACACAGAGTGATTCTACTAGCCAAGCATCGGATAATATATCAACCCCATCATCATGGATGGACTAGGTCCATTTTTGCTTACTCGCTAAAGGGACACATGATCTGTATCAATATTATTTGTTTTTCATCATCTGACAGCTAGATAGAACCACTAGAAGAAGGTAAATAGTAAATCAAGAGAGGAGAACAAGTGCCTTAGGGTCCTCATGTAGGAAGGTGCCCCCAGGTCACTGACTGCAACACTATGCCCCTAAGGCACAACACACAACAATAAATAGAGGAGAGGAGCAAGATAGAGGAATGATTATACAAATAGAAGAATGGTCACAACAGAGGCAGTCTCCCAGTATCCTTGACCTTACAAGAGTATCAAGGGTCATCCAAGGAGGCCTAAACAACACATAACACATCACAGGGGGAACACAACACAAAGATAAAGGGTTAGAAATACTTACCTGTAGATACACCCAAACTAGAATTTGTAACTTGCGAGCATCTTAGAAAGATGTTCCATCAAGTTTTGTGTAAAGTTTGAGTGGTTCATATTACATTGTTCTTTGTTCCGAGGATATTCCTGCAATGCTTGTTACCCAAATCCTTGTATATTTAAAATATTTTGTAGCTTATGAGGTGGAGAACCATTGTTATTTCCTACTAATGATAACCGTCTTATTCTTTTCTGATCCTTTGATTTCTTATTTTGTTGAATTCATCTATCATAGTGAGAAGGACTATCTTTCACTGTATCAATCTTTTCCTGTGTCATAATCTCTTGTTTCAGTTGTTCTGTTTGTCTTTCCAATGCATTTTGGTTGACTCCTAATCCTTGAAGGGATAACAGCGGATGAACTCCAACATATATACCATTTCTTTGTGGATGAGGTGAATTATCAAACTTTTCCTTATGCAGCTCTATCATTCCAATTATTTCATCATACTCAAGATAGTCATCTTCTTGCTCTCTTGTATTTTGTTCTACCATGTTGTCGCTGTGCTTAGGAAAGGGATTAGTAAAAATCTATAAATTCTGATTCAGAGGAGCAACTAACTTATTTCCATTATCATTCACACCAAATACCTATATAGCATTCAAGTTGATGAGGTCTTATATTTCATGTTTAAGATGCATGCATCGTTTAGTATCATGTCCTTGTTGTCAATGAAAATGACAAAAAGCATTAACATTGAAATAAGGTCCTTGCATTCTACTAGGATGCAATGGTTTAATCAAAGGAGGATTCAAGAGGTTATTACTTACTGCTTGATTCATGATAGAATGTAAGGAGTCAAATATCAAAGTGAATTGTCTTTGTTGTTGTCAATTTTGAAACGGTGTCCTCTTCATATTAGTGATAGCGGACACTTGCAAAAAGTTGTTTGAATTCTATCCATTAACCTTGATGAGACTCTTATTATTCCTCTTAAAGTTGTTTTGTGAAGGTCCACCTGTGGATTGACCAAATTGAACTGATGAGTTTTGGTTTTCATACTGACTATACAAAAGTTGGTAATCACAAAGGGCAGTGCATAAATGTTGAAAAGAGTTATACTTCATCAAGAGAATCTTATCATGGATATTAGGTTGTAGATTTGTAATAAATACCTTCTGAACATCCTCATACTTTATCTAGTATTGAATTTGTGCATAAAGAGCTTGATATCAACTAATAAACTCAGTTAACTTCTCTTTTGGACCTTGTTTGCAATGAACTAAATCAATCAAAGAGATTTGAGGTCCAATGTTTTCTTGAAAATGTTGTAAGAATCGATCAACTAGTTGAGAGAAAGACTGTATTGAATTTGGAGGTAAAGAGAAAAACTATTCTAAAGTAGTATCTTTGAGAGATCGCGGGAAAATATTTGCTAACAAGTCCTCTTCAAAGTATAAATCACTACACATAGCCATGAATGCTGCCACATGAGTATTGGGAGCACCTTTTCCACCATATTTTTCAAAGCGAGGAGTTTCAAACTTCTCAGGCATAGGAGTTCTCAAAATTGCATAAGATAGAGGATTACGAGCATGATAAGTTGGTATATTACCTAGGTTGTGAAGAATTAGTCAAGCTCGTCACCTTTTGTTGTAAAGAGGTCATGCATTGCAAGAGTTAGTTTAAGAGGGCATCATTAGGATATGCGGTTTGAGAATTTGAAGCCGTGGTCATGAAATTTTGAGGAGATTGGTTGTGAGTGGAAACAAAAGATGGTTGAGAGTAATTGTGAATGGTAGGTGGTTGAGAATAGTTGTATGTAAGAGGTGGTTGAGAATAATTGTATGCAAGAGGTGGTTGAGAATAAGTGGGATGGAGAGGTGGTTGAGAGTGATTGTTCATAAGAGAAGTCACCCTAGGTGCTTGGTTTTGATAGTTGAATCCCACAAATTTGTAATTTTGTGAATTATTTCCATTAGATACTCCAATACTAATGGTAGCATTACTACAAGCATTTGCATTAGTAGTTAAAATTGTTGATGTAAATGTAGACATTGCAGTAGTCGATATATGTGCCGATACTTGTGTCTGAGATGGTGATGACATATTATTAATAACATTCACACATTCAGTCACTGACATAACATTATGATGCAATATATGTAGTAATCCTTGAATTGAATTAACACCATCTTGTCCTTATTTTAACAACTCTCTTATGTTATGAATCACATGTATAGCTTCTTTTGCTATCATTTCATTTTCCATAAATGCTTGAAAATCAGCTAGTTCTTTATCAAGTTTGTTTATTTTCTCATCAGGTACATGTGTTATCACATCAATAGGGTCCTCAACATCATGAAATATTTGTTCTTCCAATGTAGTTGTAGGAGGCACAATATCTTGCAAAATTTGTGTCTCTCCTTTTGTAAAGAATGTGTTCAATGGATTTTCAGAAGTAGGAATACCATTGGTTTCAGGGGCACTAGAGCCCATTAGTCTAATACTTCTCCTTATAGGGATATTTCTATTTGGGCATTAGGTTATAAGACTCATGCAAAAGTATACAACTCTCAATGCACAAACTAATAGAACAAACCCTAGGATGAAGGTATTTTTGTTGAAATACACAATGTGTAAATGCAAAAACACACTATGATGAAACACTACAATGAGAAATTAGTCCTAAAAGAGTGTTTAAAAGAGTAGTAAAATCTGAAATAAGATTTTAACTACAAACCCTAGCTGTTGCCAAGACTAGGTTATACGCAAAATGCACAATTTCAAGAAAAACCTAACAAATTAAACATGCAAATGCAATGGGAATGATTGTAAATTGATGTACTGCTATAATTTATATCAAATCTAATGAAAATATTAGAAATTAAATGAAATGCAATGAAATTATGTCAAAATGTAAGCCTAAGATGCCAATTTTTTTTAAATTTTTTAAATTTTCAATTTGTTTGTAGATTTTCAAATGCAATAAGATAAAAATTAAATAAATGAATGTAAATATGAAGTGCAACACTCAAAAAGGTGCAAAATTCAATAAAAACATGGGTTCACCAAAATGTTTAGTGTGAAAATGGTAAGGATGATGTGATAAGGGTTGTTAACTTAGATCCTCCTTTCACTACTAACATTCAAGGACATTTAACTAAGTTGAATCACAACATTTGAAAGAGGATTCACCTATAGGTTGGTTGTCACTTGTAATAATGTGGAAATTCATAGATGGTTGATTAATGTGTTAATTTAATGCTCAAGTATGCTCAAAACCCTAATTATGTAAAATCGTAAGCAAACAGATAAATTACGACAAATGCTCATAGACCAAGATAGTGGACAGAGGTTAGTTGCTGACCATTTTTTGAAGTTCAGGAATCTAAACAGTCGGGGGCTTTGTGACTAGCACCCTAGCCCAATGCAGTGTTTTCTTCAGGGGGTTTTAGACTCCTTCCAACACTAATTATCATTGTTCTATCTATTTCCAGCTTTGTATATGCGAAGGGCACTGTGACTAGTGCCCTAGCCCAAGGCAGGATATTCTTCAGGGTCTCAGGACCTCTTTTGATGCTGATTATCACTGTCACAGAGATTTTTGTACCTACAACATCGGAGGGCTTTATGACTAGTGCCCTAGTCCCGACAGTGCACCAAACTTCTTCTTTCTATCAGATCTAGAATCCTTATCTTCTGCAACCTTCCTCTGCAACTCCACTCTGTGAAATCTAATACATGTAACCTACAATCACAAGGAGTGTGGTTGGGGTTTGTGGTGTTTAGGAGATTGCCTCAGTCAAGCCCCAGAATGGCATTCAAGCCTTCCAACACCATTGTTTGATAAAGAGTGTGTATCCCTACGGGATAGAGGCAAAAACAAATTGATAAATGATTGATTCAACACAAATAGATTCACCTTGGAGGTGTAGTTTTCATGTAGATGAAAATCCTTCAACACATGAGAAGATGAAGCTAAATCTACAATCACAAACACAACAACAATATTCTGCTCTGCAACAATGAATATCTTGAATGCTCTAAAATCATAAGTTTGCCAAAAGTTTATCATCATCTTCTAGTTTGCAAATGAATCCCTAAGCATGCTTATATATGCATTCCCTCTTTAATTTCATAATTCAAACTTAGTATGTCGGCATGGGACACCTTTAATGATTACATAACCGACATTCAAATTTGGGACCTACCTAAAATAGGGTAGGACTAGGGCACGAGCACCCAAGCCCCTAGGTCCTATTTTAGGGTAGGTCTAAGCTCACAGATGTCCCTCAAGCCCCATTTGACATGGGTTTTAGGTCATTTTGTTCTAGGAGTTAAAATGAACATACAAGATGCAAAACAAGGGACCTAGGAGCTAAACTTAGGAGGTAAAAGTGCTAGGGGACATTTTACAACATAACACATATATGGAAAATAAATCTATGTTTAATTTTATTCTAGTTCTCATAAATCTTATAGGGTGTTGGACTTGATACATTTTGATATTTTTAATCATGTTAGTGTTCCTTTGATTTCAAAATATATTTACTATGTATCTTTCATTGATGACTACAATAGAAGGACATGTGTATATTTCCTTAGAAGTAAATATGAAGTCTTTAATTAGTTTAAAGAGTTTAAGGATCTTATGGAAAATCAAATCGATAAAAAGATTAAGTGTTTGAGGACTAACAATGGTAATGAGTTTTATTTGGTATATTTTGATAGGCTCTGTAAAGATCATAGAATAGAAAGGCACAAGACAACTCTATATACCCCTTAGTATAATGAAGTTTCAAAAAGAATGAATAGAATATTGATGGAGAGGGCTAGGAGTATGCTTAGTGGGACTGGCCTAGAACAAAATTTTTGGGTAGAAGTAGTTGCCACAACTTGTTACTTGGTTAATAGATCTCCTACATCAACTCTTGTTAATAAGACACCTATGGGGGTGTGGTCATGAAAAAATCCCTCATTGATACATCTTCAAGTCTTTAGTTGTGAGGCATATGCACATGTGCCTAGGTAGAAGTGGTCTAAGTTGGACAACAAGGGTGTAAAATGTATCTTCATTAGTGAAGATTATCCAACTCAACCAAATGTTGATATAGTGAAGATTATCCAAAGAATGGAAAGATGCATAGAAGATAGGGGTTATCACCAGCCTTAAGGAAATTCTTATCCATTACCTCACCGATTAACTAAATTTGTCATCTGGCCCAAGTTTTGAAGCTGAGTTTTTGTTGTGGATAGGGAATTTTGAGAAAGTTACAAAGACTAAAGTCAAATTTGTAGCAATTATCTTTGTATTGTAGTCTCTACATATCATAAATATATTGCACATATGTCTAATATAATCTTGGAATAGAATTAGTATTATAAATCTTGAAATATATTTGTGATTTTAAACAAAACAATAAAAGAACACCAAATGGACATTTACATTTGTCTCAAAATTGTTGAATAATTTGAAGCCACAAATATTATAAAAACTAAACCATATTTCTTTCAAGGATAACAATAAAATACATATATATTAGTAACAATCAAAATAAGGTATATTAGAAATACTAGCAAACCCTCA
The DNA here is from genome assembly GCA_027924645.1 of Cunninghamia lanceolata. Taxonomy (NCBI): domain Eukaryota; kingdom Viridiplantae; phylum Streptophyta; class Pinopsida; order Cupressales; family Cupressaceae; genus Cunninghamia; species Cunninghamia lanceolata. The sequence continues at coordinate 19,933,171 of BSBN01000391.1, forward strand.
ACTCGTTATTTACATTTGTCACAAAATATCAAAAACAAGTAATACCTTATACTCGTTAATAGTTATTTGCATTTGTTGCAAAACATTAGAAACAAGCTACACTACTACAAGCATTTTTGAAACCTAAAAGTAACTATTATCTGTTAATGTACTAATGTAAGTACATTAGTTATTTACATAGTTTATCCTTGCCCAAGTTCAAGACATGCTATATGAAAAATAACCAAAACAAGTCACAAGAAAAATTTGAAAAAATGCAAAGGTTTTTGAACATCCTTCAAGAATAGTTCATTCTTGCCCTTGTCCTCCAAAATCTTTCTTGTTTGTGAATTATGTGATTTCCCACAAATTCTTCACTATAATCCAAAATAAATCGGTTGATGGGGAACCTTTCCATGACATATTCAAGAATATTTTCACCCACAATGTCAGTGATTAGCATCCCATTGAATTTTGAAGTATAGGTACAACACAACACTAAGTGAGGGTAACAATGAGGCTAGAAAAGGAGGATTAAATTTATCAACTCTTTCTGATTGTCATTGTCACTCATGTTGCACCACCACATCTACACATCAATTTCAATTATGAGTTTATGACATTTGGGGTCTAATAGGTCAAATTCAATTCACTAGCAATAGTAGTAGGACCCTTTGGTAAAATACAAAACTACTAACTCTCGACATAATATATAATAGTCGAGAAAGGATTCTAAATCTTCATTCACATCATTGACAATAAAGATCATTCTACATAGCCCCAAAAAGGTAGTCCAATTAAACTATTATAAATAATAAAAAATTTGGATTATCGTTAAAAATAATTGTTGAACTTGACTATTTTATGAAAAAATCATACACAAGTTGAATTAACTTCTCCGCATAGTTTTAGTGATAAATGTCATTACTCCTTACAATTATTTCTTGTCCTAAATGCTATAGGAATACTTCAAGTTTTAAAATTTGTAGGTTTTTCAAACTTATTTTTAAAGTCTCTTCTTACATGAATGCTACAAACTATAAATTGTAATGGTAACACAAGCTACTACAAGGTAAATGTAAAATTAAATGAGCTTATGCATTTATATTTGTTAACTTAACCAAGGTTTACTCAAGTGTCAAACTAGGCAAGTACATATGAGGTCCTTAAAAATTGCCACTTGTCTATACATGTAATGATATTCATTTAATGTGTCACAAGAAATTTTAATTACTATGCTACTTGAAAGTAAATTTGTAGCTCTTATATGATGTATGCATTTATTAATCACATGTGATTACATTTTGAGAAGATTTTAGATGTACTTTAATTCATATCTTTTATTGATCACACTCCATCAGATCAAACTATTTAACCTCGTCAATGCTCATTTAGAGGGGCCTCCATCCCCACCATCATTTTATAAAGAATTACATTCGTTTTAGGTAATTATTCTGAGAAAATATTAGATTGTTATCAGAAGATCTTACATGTCATTTAATTCCCATCTTTTATTGATCTCACTGTTGCAAGGTGTGGCCCTTGGTCTCCTTGTTCAGCGCTGCGCTGCAGTGGTTTGTGACAAGGGCTTAACCGTCTCCCGTGCTTGTTAAGTCAAGTGGTTGTATCGGGCATTAATAGGTCGATCTTTTGGTGCAACAACAACTAACAGTTGGTATCAAAGCTAAGGTCACGGGTTCAAACCCCGCACTTGCGCTGGGGGGGATTGTTGCAAGGTGTGGCCTTTGGTCTCCTTGTTCAACGCTGCGCTGCGGTGGTTTGTGACAATGGCTTAACCACCTCTCATGCTTGTTAAGTCAAGTGGTTGTATCGGGCATTAACAGGTCGATCTTTTGGCGCAACGACAACTAACACTCACTCCGTCGGTTCAAACTATTTAACCTCATCAACAATAAACATTGCTAGAAGTAAAAACATATGTTGGTGAGGGCAAGTAGTAGCATGATTGGTCAATTAGTTTAATAGATAACGTGTCAGTGCTTAGTTGGTGGGGCCTCCAACTCCACCATCATTCTGTGTAGTCATATGTAGTTATATGGAGAATTACATTCTTTTTGTGTAATTATTCTGAGAAAATCCTATATTGTTGCACAAAGATCTTACATCATTTAATTCCCATCTTTAATTGATTATCCTACATCAGATCAAACCATTTAACCTCATCAATGACAAGTGTTGCTATATGTAAAAAACATATGTTGGTCAAGGTAGGTAGAAGCACCATTAGCTAATTTTCTAGTATGTATGCATTTATTTAAGTGATTACATTAGATTTTTGGTAATGATTTCAACTAGGTATTATTCTGAGAAGATCTTACATGTCATCTCATTCACATCTTTTATTGATCCTACTTCATTGGATCAAACCATTTAACCACATCAATGTTTATCAACAATACCCAATAACTCAATGAAATAAGAAACAAAGAAATCAATCAAATAAAAAACTTCAAACTTTTGCAAACCTCTTCACTTCATGGCTTCCATTGATTGCCTATCACAAATGATCTTGTCTATGAATATGGCCCTCAGAAGGTGTGCTTCCTTGCTATTCCAAGATGTCAAATGGGAATGGCTATGATAGTTTATTGCAATGAAGATGAGCTTAACAACAATAGTAATGGTATGGTAACAAGTTGATCGCAAGCAAATGGAATGGCTTGGGTGCCAAAGGCGCGCTGTAATTCCTGTAGAGTAACGATACTAAAAGCTTGGGTGAATGAAATGGAGGAATAGGGTTCAATTTATAGACTTGTGAGAGAGAAGATCAATGGTATAGAAAGAATGAGAAGATCAATGATATAGAAAGAAGACAAGTGTCACACAAAAATTGTTTTGTTTGAGTTAACTACTTTCTTTTATAAAGATAATATTTGATTTCATAAATTAGAAAGCTTTTTTCTAATTTAAGAGTTATTGATAAAAACAAGGTTGATTGAGTCAGTTAACTCAACTTGTGATTTGATTTTGCATGATTTGAGAGAAATTAAATAAATTATTTAATTTTGTGTGCATGAAGAAGAAGACTTATTTTTAGAAGATTTGGAAGATATTTGAGGAATTTAGAAGATAAGAAAGCAAATTAAATAAATAAATTTATTTAATTGTTTGTGCATGATTTGGAAGAATAAATAAAATATTTGATTATATTTTATTTTTAGAGATTGAGAGAATTTAAATAAATTTGATTTATTTATTTAAATTTGGAGGAATAAGTGATTTAATTAAATAATTTAGAATTATTTAATTGTTTGGAAGAATTAAATTAAATAAAAGATTTTATTTAATTTTGGCTTTAGAAGAGGTAATTAAATATTTTGATATTTAATTAATTTAGAAGAATATGAATCAAATAAATAAATTTGTTTATTTATTGATAGAGGAATTAAATGGAATAAATATTAAGAATATTTATTTAGACAGAGTCGTGTCATTTTTAGGCGTATACATTTTGCCCCTCTTTGATGTGATGTTTGAGATGATGAGATTTGTGTCGAGTAACATCATTTCAAAGAATCTAAGGTATGGATAGAAGAAAAAGATGATAATGGAAAGATATGACGAGGATGCCCCCTCGGGAGATTGGACGGGGAGAGAGTTTCGAGGGAGCGAGATAGACAATCTCACGATGAAGAAGGTGGAAGAACAAGGTTAGGGTGAAGACAATGGTTGAAGAAAGAGCTGAATGATACACAATACAAGATAGAATGATAACACACACTAGAAAGTAAGAAAGTATGCACAAATGATACAAGAACAAACAAGGGATTGCCCCTGTCAAGTGGTAAACAAATGATAAACTAATAACGATATACAACAGTGTTGTCATGGCCGGGAACGATAGGTCCCTAGAGCAACATGAAAGATAGTGTTGTCATGGTGGGGAATGATAGGTCCCTAGAGCAACACGAAAGATGTGGGAAGTGTATCTCCCAATGATAACTTATGACTGATTAAGTTGGTTTACGACCAGACAAGAATCAAGACTATTGATTGTGATTGGATCATTTGACAAGATTGGTATGGATTAAGGATGGACTTGCATTTGGATCATCGCTCGGACTGACTGGATAAGGATGAAAGAAGAATAGATAGAAATTTGACTGATAGAAGAATGACTCGACAGAAGGACTCACAAGCTTTTGTTTGTAAACATTGATACACTGCATAGGAATTTTTATTGCATGGGATATGGATGTAAATGAATACGATATGAATGTGAAATGGTTTTTTGTCATCTTGATATTGCAAGTATTTTGAAGTGCTTATTTCATCATTGGCCAATTTTTTTTTGGTACTTTTTCTAAATGTTGTAAGAAAATACAAGCATCTAGGTATAATTGAACTGAGATGACCTAAGTATTTCTTGCGTATTAACAGACAAGGATTGCCCCCTTTCATGTTAGACCTCTGAAGTCCTTGATGATCTTTTGTCGATCAGGTCATTAGACAAGGCTTCACATTACTAAATATTAATCCACAAACAACAGACAAAGAAAATGATTATGCCCCCATCATAGCATCTCTAGTTTTTAACATCCTCGAGTAGCATGGGAAGACATAATAACAAAAATTAAGACCTTTAAGTTAACCTGATCACAAACACAAAACATTCTTGCATTAGATGTGTTTTCTTGCCATAATTTAGATAAAATCAGTTTGAGTATTTAGGTACTTTGTTTGCTTTACTTTGGATAGGTTGATGCCTTGCGTCAGGATTTTTTCTTGGAAGTGTGTTTTCCTATGGTTGCATGTGTGCCTGGTGAGATGGACCCTAAGGGACTGACCTAGTGCCTCGGGGGTGCATTGCTAAATGGCCTTGTCTACGTGATGATGCAGAGGCAACGTAGTTCAGGGACTTGGACCACGTGGATGGACTAGAGGACAAACGAAAAGGTATGGGATGGACGGGAAAGTGGAGCCTCGAGGGTGCATTTGATAATGGCCTTGCCTATGTGACGATGCAGAAGCAACGTAGTTCAGGGACTGGGACCATATGATACTGACGACAGATGCTATGCTAGGCTGACACTGTGGATAGGATACTGGATAAGACCTTAGTTGATAAGGTGACAAAAAGAGATAGAGTATCAAGCCATGATAGGTTATCGTTAGGTTACACAAGATGTTTTATTATGGAATAGAGATGGATCGGATGAGGGATGATGGTGGGAAGAATGGACACAAGGTGATTGGTTTCCCAAAGATGGAGAAGGCAGTTTATCACAAGTAGCACCTGTTTACCAAGTTTTCACCACTTATTTTTATTTGCACAAAAGCTAAAAGTACACATGACGCTTTTTTGCCAAGTTTTCACCATGGTACCTATCCAAGGCACCTGTTTGCCAAGTTTTCACCAGAGGATGATTTTTTTGTTGTTTTTTTACTTTTTGATTTTTTCTGATTTTTTTTTTGATATTTTATGCCTCCCTTACATTGGGGTTCTCTTAGGTATAGAACTGATGAAGATGCATACTGTTGATTGGGTCATCAAACAGCTCACCTTTTGATGTTGCTAACTGATATGCTCCTGACCCATAAGCAGTAATGATGACATAAGGATGAAGCCAATTGGGTTCAAACTTACCTTTCTTTTCCCAATCCTGCTGATTGTGGGGATTTTCCTTAAGTACTAGATCACCAACATTAAATACTCTTGGACGGACCCTATGATTGTAGCTTCAAGACATTCTCTATTGATATGCCTTGAGATGATTGAAAGCATTGTCTCTTCTCCTCTAACAGCTCTAACTCTTCCAGTCTGGAAACTCTGTAGTCTTCATCAGTAATAAGACCTTTTAACGACACCCTTAGAGATGGTAACTCGATCTTGATGGGCAAAATGGCTTCTAATCCATAGACAAGGGCATAAGGGGTAGCACCTGTGGGAGTGCATATACTAGTTCGATAGGCCCACAGAGTGGGATTCAATTGTATGTGCCAATCATGGCCAGCATCATTGACTATTTTCTTGAGGATTTTCAAGATTGTTTTGTTGGATGCCTCTGCTTAGCCATTGCCTTGTGGATAGTAGGGGGTGGAGAAATGGTGTTGGATTTTGAATTTGTCACAAAGCTCTTGGACATCCTGGTTCTTGAAAGGTCTTCCATTATCCGTGATGATGGATGAAGGAATTTTGTATCTGCAGATGAGGTAATTGAGGATGAAGAGGCAATCTGTTTGCTTGTGACATTGGTGAGTGGAATGGCTTCAATCCACTTGGTAAATAGATTCAGTGGTGGTTATTATGAACTTGTGGCCGTTGGATGATGGAGGGTGAATTTTTCCCACCAGGTCGAGTCCCCATTGACAAAAGGGCCAAGGTGTCGTTAAAGGTCGTAGCTCTTGAGTTGGTGCATGGATGAGGCTTCCATGTATCTAGCACTACTTGCATTTCTTCACAAACTGATATGAATCGGTTTCCATGTTTGGCCAATAGTATCCCAAACGCATGAGTTTCTTAGCTAAAGAAGGACTGCTAGAGTGTGTTCCACAATTTCCTTCATGTACTTCTCGTAAGGCGGTTTGAAATTCTTCTCATTCTAAACATCATAGTAAAGTACCATCCAGACTTAGCGGTAAAGGGTGTCAGCAATAATGGTGTAACAGGAGGTTTGGCAGATGAAGGTTTGGCGTTGGTTAGAAGACAAGTCAGGTAGTATGGTGTTATCCTTGAGGTAAGTGTAAATCTTATCATACCAATGTGAATCAGATCCAACCAATAGGCATATGGAGTGGGTTTCAGGAAGATCATAAGCTAGTTGCATAACTAACTCCACCAAGAACTCATACCATGACTCATTCTCTAGGATCTCGAGGAGCGAGGTAATGGTTGCCATGGCATCTGCTACTTTGTTTTCAATGCGAGGTATTTGTTCAAAGGTGATGATCACAAAGTACTGTTTAAAGTCATCAACCATATGCTTGTATGGGATTAACTTGTCATCTTTGGTCTGATAGTCATCGTTGACTTGATTGATTACCGGTTGGGAGTCGCCATAGACATGTAGCTCTTTGATTTTCCATTCTATTACCATTTTGAGACCAATGACCAAGGCCTCATACTCTGCTATATTGTTTGTGCATGGGAATAGCAGATGGTAAGACTTAGGTATGGTGTCACCGTGAGGAGTGACCAACAAGATTCCTATCCCCGATCCATGGTTTGTATAGGATCCATCAAAGTAGAGTTTCCATGAGCGTGTTGTGATACTGAATATGGCTTCATCTGGAAACTCGAATGTCATTGGTGTGGTATCCTGTAATGGTGCTTCTATTAAGTGATCAGCAATGATTTGACCTTTGATAGCCACAAGTAAGGATAGCCGGTACCCATTTACTATGTAGAGACTAGTCTTGCACCAAGACCACTAGTGAAGTTCTGTGACCTACAAGGGTTACTTGAATCTGAAATGGTTTGAAAAAGGTCTTGCACTAATCTAATATAGGAACTTTGACTTTGCTTGTGGGAAGACCTGGTAGAAGGTGGATGAGACGACTGACGAAGGAGAAGGTATGCTATGGAAATGGATGAAAGAGGCAACTGCACGGTAAATCTAATCTTAGAAACTGGAACAAGGTTGAAATGGGTACCTAGAAAGGTTGATAGATTTTTCTCAAAAGACCGGGAAATGCTTACTGTTGCGGATGCGCAGCAGGTTGAGACAAATGCACAACTTTGGTGAATGATAGAAGCACAGTAACAGATAGCAAATGCACAGAAAGTTGAGGTATATGCGCAGTAGGTTGAAATGTATGTGCAGCTCTGTAGGACAGATGCGCAGCTCTAGTTTTCTTGACTATTTTTGCAATTTTTTGGCACATTTTTCAATGTGTTTTGGTTTCTTGGTTGCACATTGGTTTTTTTGCTCTGATTTCTCAATTATGGCAAGTAGAACAAAGCAAACACAGAATTTTTTGTGATTTTTGATCTTTTTTTGTAATTTTTGGATTCTTTTTTACTCAAAAGCAAGTACAAATCCTAGGCTGGCTGGGACAATATAAACTGAATTCTCACTATTTATAGATGAGGCATCTTTGGGAGGTGATAATCGCCCTTCCCTGCACTAGCTTATAGGGGTTTTTGGCTACTAAAAACAAAAGATGATTAATAAGTGCAACCATTCAAGTGGTTATACATGCGACAGCACTACTCCCGTTATGGAGTCTCCCAGCTTGCAAGGGTTGGGCCTTGGAGGGTTTTGGGGGAGGTTGGCTGTCGGTATAACACAACTTCACTCGTTGTTTGAAGCTTTCAATCCAAACACAATTTATTTATGGCTTGGCAAAGCTTGGCTTTAGCTTGTTACCACTTAAGGTCGTTCCCACTTGGACAAAAGGATATCCAAGGGTAGGCCTCTCTAAAGGTTTAACACATGCGAAAACGATATGTCTGGCATGTTGGTCACCCAAGATAGGGGAGAGCATAGGTCTAGTATCATTCCCAAAAACATGAAAGCCAGTGGTTCTTTTCCCCTAATTAAAATGAAAAAGACTATATGAGCTAGCTACTTGGGCACACACGCAAGTTGTTAACTTTGAAAGCAAGATAGTCATGGTTCAATTTTATCCTCCTAGCATTAGGACTATATTCAATTTGTTGATGCAACAATATCAAATTAAAATCCTTCTGAGTTAGATCTAGATGTGATTTTGCATGAACATTTGATTACTATCCTTCAGAAAATACGATGTGTGTTAACAACGCAACTAGAATGTCTAAACCAACCCTTAACCTGCAAGTAGATCAAAGAATTTTCTTGTGAAAAGTGTCAACGTTAGCAAAATCACAAGAAAACCCAAAACTTCACTGTCAGAATCATATGCGCAGGTACACAGATTAGATGTACAGAGACAAAGATCAAATGTGCAGTATTACATAGGCACTGAGATGGAGGTCAAAAGCATGGCAATAGAGATTATATGTGTAGTTCGGTAGATGCACCATAACATGACACAGATGCGCAGCTTCAAGAGGTACACGCACTGAAAGAGTAGATGCACCAAAACAGAGCTCAGATGTGCGTTAGAATTGATCAGATGCATCGAATCCTCCTATGTACAGAACCTTTACACAAAAAACTCAATTTTGGGGTCAAATCAAGGCAAGGCCCCATGGTGGGCGCCAAAAATGTTATGGGAAAATTTGTGTAAATGAATAATCAATTTATATCAACAATACCCAATAACTCAATGAAATAAGAAACAAAGAAATCAATCAAACAAAGAACTTCAAACCTTTGCAAACCTCTTCACTTCATGGCTTCCATTGATTGCCTATCATAAATGATCTTGTCTATGAATATGGCCCTCAGAAGGTGTGCTTCCTTGCTATTCCAAGATGTCAAATGGGAATGGCTATGATAGTTTATTGCAATGAAGATGAGCTTCACAACAATGGTAAAAATATGGTAACAAGTTGATCTCAAGCAAATGGAATGACTTGGGTGCCAAAGGCATGCTGTAATTCCTGCAGAGTAATGAGACTAAAAGCTTGGATGAATGAAATGGAGGAATAAGGTTCAATTTATAGACTTGTGAGAGAGAAGATCAACGGTATAGAAAGAATGAGAAGATCAATGGTATAGAAAGAAGACAAGTGTCACACAAAAACTGTTTTGTTTGAGTTAACTACTTTCTTTTATAAAGATAATATTTGATTTCATAAATTAGAAAGCTTTTTTCTAATTTAAGAGTTATTGATAAAAACAAGGTTGATTGAGTCAGTTAACTCAACTTGTGATTTTCTTTTGCATGATTTGAGAGAAATTAAATAAATTATTTAATTTTGTGTGTATAAAGAAGAAGGCTTATTTTTAGAAGATTTGGAAGATATTTGAGGAATTTAGAAGATAAAAGAGCAAATTAAATAAATAAATTTATTTAATTGTTTGTACATGATTTGGAAGAATAAATAAACTATTTGATTATATTTTGTTTTTAGAGATTGAGAGAATTTAAATAAATTTGATTGATTTATTTAAATTTGGAGGAATAAGTGATTTAATTAAATAATTTAGAATTATTTAATTGTTTGGAAGAATTAAATTAAATAAGGGATTTTATTTAATTTTGGATTTAGAAGAGGTAATTAAATATTTTGATATTTAATTAATTTAGAAGAATATGAATCAAATAAATAAATTTGTTTATTTATTGATAGAGGAATTAAATGGAATAAATATTAAGAATATTTATTTAGACCAAGTCGTGTCATTTTTAGGCGTATACAATTACACCACTTTCTCAGCTAGCAGATAACACTTACATATGGCCACAATAGCCCTTGATGGTAGGTTGTACAACTAGCACATCATCCCTCAAATTTTGAAGAATGAAAACCAATCAATAAATTACAATTTAAATTTTAACCACATTAAAATATAATAAATTCCCCTTTTACCTTACATCTATTTAAAGTAAACTAAATGCTAAGTTGGCATAGTTGGTCCAAATGCATCAATGGTTTATAGATGTCTAAGGAGAAAATGAAGATTGTCAAAGTTGGAAGCAACACCATTGGCTAGAGAAGGTGACCAATTAGTTGGTGGGGTTGGTAATAGGTTAATTTTAATATAACAATTTAAACAATTACTATTTTCCCCGCATAAGGATTTAAAATAAGATTAAATTTTAATATAATTCTCTATATATTCTATTATCTCTGTGGATAAAATCAAGTGAAGATTATTTAATGTGTCTAGAATATAGATTAAACTCTTATGCATTTTAATATGATAAAATCAACTGAAAATAAAATCTAAATATATTAAAATAACTTGTATTATATTTGAGCTTCAAAAAGATTACATGAGTTGAAGACTTGAACTTGAAGTTCCCTATTTTCTGAAGCAAAGATCTTAAAACTACTAAACTTTTTATAAAAAACTACACTATTTACTATACTATTTACATAATTTTACACTCTACTAAAATAGTAACCTTCCTCTAGGTTCTGTGGTGGTTGGAATTTTAATCTAAACCTAGAAGAAATAGTATTGCCTAACGGGAAAGCTTGAATCAAACTTTGTCTACAAAGGGATAAAACTAATGGAAGGAGTGCACATTTCATCCAAAATACTCATAACACCCATAGTTGCAATTCCCAAATTACTAGTGAGGATGACTTCCCAAAGTTTTTGAAGATTTTATGCAATCCTCATCATTCTCTACTTTAGCTCTCAGAGTGCTCACATAGAAGTGATTCCTCTAAACTCATCTCTAACAACAAGTAAAGTCTCTTGCAAGAAGTGCCAATCCATTGCTGACACTACAGCCAACCCAACTCTAAACTATGGTCGGACAAACATTTCCACCACTAGTGCCATTGATGTCATGGAATGTATAACCCATAGGAAATTTGATAGGAAATAAGATGCTACCTCATAATTGACACAACGCTTGATATCAAGTTCCAAGTAGTCAATGCCAATGACTTCCTTAATGGCCACCTTTACCTCATTTGAGGGTGAATTGAAGATGATGTTTAACTTACTTTGCAAGATTGGTCCACAAAAAGCTATCTCTCTATAATTAGAACACAAGAAGAAGAGAGGCTCCATGTGTTGGAGCAACCAAGATCAACAAGACCAAAGAATATAACCTTCCACAAGTGAAAATAGAGCACAAAGGCATATCTATCATATACAATGAGAGTATGTAAAATACAATGAGAAGCCTTGCATAAATAGGCAAGGAGGAGGAGGTAGGAGGGTAGGACAAAACTACTGACTACCCCTACAAACATGCAACACTTGTATAACTCACATGACATGTGTGAGGGCAAGTGGCAAGCCAAAATGAAATAGGTGTCTCATATGTGTGAGTACACATGTCGAAATGAGACAAACTCCTAAAAGATTAAGTAAGCTTAAGGCTATGTGTGAATAGGTCAAACCTTCAAAGAGGTGATATCTAAACTAGTTAGATAATGAAACTATTTACACTAACACCCCCTTAAGTGCAAATTAGGGAGAAGCAATACAAATATGATGATTAGTCTCAGCTACTAGGCCATGTTAGGTACCCATGTACAAATAAATTTCACATAAAGTGGAGAAAGAAAGAAAACCCAGTGGGAAAATAACTTTCCTCCGAAACAGAAATGATACCAATAGAATTGTACAAGTGAAGAAGAAAGAAGGAGGACTATACATGACCCCCAAGGACTACTTCTAACACTAATGGACAATAGATTTTTCCTCCATAGGAGAGAAAGATGAGAAACTCAAAGTGACCCCCCCCAGAAAATGTGAAGGAATGAACTCCATGTGAAGAGATGGATCTTCCCACAACTAAGATTATAAGACTAACCATGCAGCCTATGTTGAACACACCTAGATACTGAGAGGGGGGGTGAATCAATATCCAAACAAACCTCAAATCCTCCGGAGTAGATTAAAAATTAATCTTTACAACATTAACATAAACATGAAAGATCAACATAATGCATAACATCACATAACACCAAATATACGTGGAAAACCCCAAAAATGGAAAAACCACGATGAGGATTAACTCACAATATATGAAGCTCATTGCAATAAAAGATTACAACTTTGTTTTAGGGATACAACCCAAAGAACCTACTACTCCCTACTAACTTTGTTTTAGGGCTACAACCCAAGGAAGCTACTACTCCCTGAACAAAAGGTTTTAGGGTCACTCCCAAGAAAGCTACAACTCCATGAAGACTTTGTTTCAGGGCCACAACCCAAGGAAGCAACTACTCCCTAAACTAAGAACAAGCTCAGAAATGATTACAACATGACAATCCTTATATTGTCTAAAACATATAATAAAGCTCACTCCTTTTGATGATTGTACTTATGCCTCTTCACTCCTCTTTTTTATGATTGAATCAATTAGGCACACTATTCACTTTCCTCATGTCTTAAAAATGTCTTCAAGATGAATCAGGACAGGCTTGATTGCTTCTGCTCTTTCTCTTTCAGTCCCACATCATAATGCATATCATATTCATATTCTCCTCTTCACATACTCATATTCGTAATCATACCTCACCTAGATTAACTAGGTTTACAATAAATACATGATATTACATTGATTACATTATAAGTCAGCCAATACAACAAGAATATTACAATTTATAAGTCGGCCAAAAATCACACAACATGAAACAAGTAGAGGGCAAGCCCTAACATGAACTACTCACAACTCCAAGAAGAGAAACATGCCTTGTAGATCCCAACACTCACTTAGCCCAGTCCTAAACATTCTCCACAACATCATCCCTCAAGAAATAACATCTGCACACTTCACACATTTGAATTAGGTTACCCTTAAGCAAGAAAACATGAAGCTTGTAGCACAACGGTCATTACAATCTTGGTGGTACTCATGAATGATTAAACATTACTTGTTCTTCTCCTAGATGAGTTGACATGATGCACACAACATCTCCAAACACTCCTTGAACTCTTCATAGCAACGACTTTGTGGTACACATTATCAATATTCCGCAGTCGACCTTAACAACTCCTTATAAATTGACTTGAAAACTTTGTACAGTATTGGAAACATTGAAGATCTACATGTGCTTCAAACCTAAGAACCATAGAGACATGTAGAATGTCCACATGATCTCATATAACTAATCTATGCAATCTCCAATTGTGGCAAGTACTTAAACATGTCTTGAGAAGAATTAGGCATCCAGAACCATCTATAGTACACTATCATTTGAAAACTAAACTTGCAGACCACCAAAACACTTAATACTGCAAAAAAACATGAATTTTACATTCCTAAACATATCCACAAAACCACATGGAAAAACTTTCACTTCCAGAGGAATGCAGAGCATTCCAACAAGCCTTTATGACCACTTTATTCTGCCAGAACACAGACTGGAATTTTGTCGCTTATAACTTAAGCTATAGAGGATAAAATGATATAAATATTTGGATTTATCACCTTTACAGCATACTAAACTTAACTTCTAAACCACATGACCATATCTTCAAATGCGGAGGAATGTGAAGCATTTTACCAAGTGGTCTTCCAAGCAGCTTCCTGCATCAGAAACCTTCACCAACATCCAGAAACTAGAACCTTCTTGTAACAACACATACATCCTTAGGAAAAAAAAGAAAGATCATACAACATGCTACAGGTCATCAACACCATCTTTCCAAGATCAACATTACTTCTAATCATCATCTTGATGCTTCTAATTCCCATCTTAATATATCATCATGATATCATCTCTGTTGACAAGCTTAATACAACTTTACTTGACATTAATCAAGGCATGACATCCAACCATGAACATTGGCAACACCTCTGCTAGCACACCATTATAGTATATCAGTAACAATCCAAACTGAATGTTCCAAACTAAGTGTTGACATCATTGACAACCACACAACCACATCAGTGACAAGCTTAGGTAATATGTGTGTAACAATCTCCCCCTTTGGCGTTGATGGAAATACACACCAACGCATTATCCTCCTTTGACATCAAGGACAAAGGACAACATCTTCTCCTCCTTAGGTACAAACTCTCCTTTTCAACCTTCTCCCCCTATCAGCAAAAACCACTACCTGCTCCCCCTAAGAGGTAGCCACCATCAATCCAGGATAAAGATATAGCATGAATTACTCCCCTTGGACAGATGCACCAACTATGCATCTAGAAATAAGAAAGAGGGGAAATTACTGCCAACCTCTGATAGAGATACTCAAAAGTGTCCTTTACAAGAGCCTTTGTGAAAATATCTACAATCTGATCCTTTGTTGGAACATATTCCAACTTCACTTCTTTCTTTGCAACCTTCTCTCTCAAAAAGTGATACTTGATTGATATATGCTTGGTTCTAGAATACATCACTGGAATCTTAGAAATATTGATAGCTCTAGTATTATCACAAAAAATAGGAATAGGCTCATCATATTGTACCTTGATATCTTTCAATGTTTGCTTCATCCACAATACTTGTGTACAACAGAATGCTGCTACAATATACTTTGCCTCTGCAGTTGATAAAGATACTGAATCTTGTTTCTTACTATGCCATGAAACCAATTTTCTTCCTAAAAGGAAAGCACCACCACTTGTACTTCTTCTATCATCAACACAACCAGCCCAATCAGCATCAGTGTAAGCACTCAGATTAAAATCATTACCTCTTGGATACCATAATCCATAATCTAGAGTTCCCTTCAAGTATTTGAATATTCTTTTCACTTCCTTCTCATGATTTTTCTTAGGATTAGCTTGATATCTAGAAACCAAACATACTGCATGCATAATATCAGGATTAGAAGTAGTCAAGTACAATAATCCTAAAATCATAGATCTATAAAGAGTCTGATAAACCTTCGGTAGCTCATCTGCCTTTCTCAAGTGACAACTGGTAACCATAGGAGTACTTACCAGTGAGTCCTCCATGCCAAACTTCTTCAACATCTCTCTAACATACTTAGCTTGAGAAATAAAGTTACCATCATCTAGCTAAAAATTTTGAAGCCCAAGGAAGAAAGACATCTCACCAATCATAGACATCTCAAACTCTTTTTGCATCTCTTTTGCAAACCTCTTGCACATATCATCATATCTACCAAAGATAATGTCATCAACATATACTACAACAAAATCATATCTCATTCTTCCTTAATGTAAAGATTATTATCTATGGTACCTTTCTTGAAGCCATACCGAAGTAAGTATTTATCCAACCTAGCAGACCAAGCTCTAGGATCTTGCTTGAGTCCATACAAAGCCTTTTTGAGTCTGCACACCATGTCCAGATCTTCTGATAACTAAAAACCATTAGGTTGTTCAATGTAGACCTCTTCCTCTAGATCACCATTCAAAATGTTGACTTGACATCCATCTGATAGACCTTGAAGTTCTTGTGAGTATTAAGGGCAAGAAACATCCTAATTGCCTCCATCCTAGCTACCGAAGCAAAAGTCTCCTCAAAATCAAAGCCTTCAACTTGTGAATAACCCTTACCAATCTTGCTTTGTTCCTCACAACTTCACCATCTTCATTCAATTTGTTCTAAAACACCCACTTTGTTCCTATAACATTCTTATTGGCTGATCAGGGAACTAGTTCCCATGTCTAATTCTTCTCTATCTAATTCAATTCCTCTGCCATTGCCTTCAACCATCCATCATCTTTGCTAGCATCAGGAAAGGTTTTGGGCTCTACTTTTGATAGTAAACACAAACTCACTTGCTCACTTGACTTTGCTAGCCTTCTCCCAGTCTGCACACCTTCATTCTTATCCCTAATGATCTGATCTACAGAATGGTTCCTCTAAACATACTTTGCTGGAGTCTTAGGAATCTACTATGATTATTATTCCTTCTCTTCTTTCTCTTCTTCTTCTTCTTCTTCAATGCAGGGAGGTATATCAAATCCACAGTCCTCTGGTTCTTGTGAGATCTGATACAAGTCTTCATCTACCTTAACATTTGTGCTTTCAATCATCTTTTCCAATCTCTTGTTGTGGCATCTATAGGCCTTGCTTCTGGTTGAGTAACCAAGAAAAATTCCTTCATCACACCTTGCATCAAACTTTCCAAGGTCTTCTTCATCTCTCCTGATGTAGCATTTGCTGCCAAAGATTTTAAAGTATCTGACAGTGGGAGGTCCTCCATACCATAACTCTTAAGGGGTCTTAGTGCTATTGACCCTCAATTGTACTCTGTTGAACAGATAGATAGTAGTGTGAACTGCTTCCTTCAAGTACATATCAGGAAGATCTACATCTTTCAACATTACCCTAGCCATCTCTTGCACAATCCTATTATTCCTCTCCACTACCCCATTCTATTGAGAGGTCCTAGGAGTAGACAGATGTCTCCTAATACCATGATCTTCACAAAACTTTTCAATTCATTTGAAGTAAATTTGCCTCCTCTATCAGACCTTAAGAATTTGATCTTAACATCCATTTCATTCTCAACTATTGCTTTGAAAATCTTAAACTTATCAAAAGCTTCTAATTTTTCTCTTAAGAAAGTAACCCAAGTCGTTCTAGAGTAATCATCAATAAGCAACATGAAATACCTTTCACCTTGTTGACTCTTTGTTCTTGTAGGGCCACATAGGTCAGTGTGAATCAGCTCTAATGGCATTGAAGAAGAATACTCCTTGCTCTTGAAATTTGTCTTTGTCTTCTTTCCCATTTGAAATTCCTTACATAATGTGTTTGCGGGCTTGATTATCTTAGGCATATCTCTCACCACATGAATAAAGCTAATCTTTACCATATTATAAAAGTTGATATGTCCCATTCGCTTGTACCACAACCAACACTCACTAGATTGAGATAATAAACAAGTTCTTCCATTCACCTCCTTTAGATGATAGATATCTCCATATGTCTTGATACCTTCTGCAATAAGTCTTCTAGACCCTACCTTTCTGATTTCACATCCTTTGGCATGAAAGGTAAGATTGTATCCTTTAATGCACATCTAACTGACACTAAGAATATTGTGCTTTACCCCTTTGACATAGAGGACATCCTCAGTCCTATTCTTCCCATCAATATTTATAATACCCTTTCCATAGATTTGTGCTGACTCATCACCACCAAACTTAATAGCTCCACCATTCCACTTCTTAATGATGATAAACTTCTCCTTGTCACTAGTCATGTGGTTAGAACAACCACTGTCAATTAACCAAGCATTGGCTTCTTCTTTTGCATGGAAGACAGTCCATACAACCATTAATTTTTCATTATCTTGGTCAGCTTGCAAGGTATTAGAATTTTCATAATTCACAATATCACCCTTTTTGTCGCCAACATTCAAGGCCATGAAAAGTGTTTCATCATTTGAATCATCATGATCCTCATCTTTTGAAGAACAACTGCTCTCCATGGAATACATACTTCTTTTGGGCTTCTCTCTTTTGTTGTTATGCTTTGAATCTTTAAAAGGACATTTAGAAGCAAAATGACCAATTTTACCATAATTGAAACATTTGAAAGGCAACTTACCTTTGTATTTTCTTATGCCCTTCTTCAATCTTCTTACAAAATTTGCCTCTACCTCATCAAGGTCATCATCTTGATCAGCTGCTTTATCTTCTACCTTCTTACTTGCTTTGAATATTTCTTCCTTATTTGGAGCACCTTTGTCAAATTATTTCATTTCAAATATTGTGTGAGCACCAAACAATTGATCCACTGTATAGACATCCAAGTCCTTAGATTCCTCAATAGCAGATACCTTATGACTGTAAGATTTAGGGAGAGATCTCAGAACCTTCTTCACAATCTCATCTTCTTTCACTTCTCCACCAAGACCTCTGATGCCATTAACTACATCATCCACCAAGAGCATATAATTGGCAATGTCTTCTTCTTCTATCATCCTTAGGGTTTCAAATTTGCTCTTGAAGATTTGCATCTTGGCTTGCTTCACTTTGCTATCTCCTTCATAAATACTGTCAAGTTTTACCTAGACATCCTTAGCAGATTTACAACTCATTACTTTCAAAAGTTTTGAATTATCTTAGCCCACTCATGATGGCACTCTTTGCCTTGGCATTGCTATCATACAACTTAATCTCATCAGCATATGTAGGATCAGAAGTAGTAGTGTAACCATTCTTGATAGATTGCCAAACACCAAACCCTAGAGAGAATAGATAGTTTTCCATTCTTAGCTTCCAAAAGGTGTAATTTGTTCCATCAAACATCTAGGTGCCTTGTGAGATCCATTATTAGCCATCCCGAACCTTCCTCAAGTGGTTAAGATTCTTTTGAGTAACTTGGCTCTGATACCAATTCTTCAATGTACACTCGAATACTAAGAGGGGGGTGAATAAGTATCCAAACAAACTTCAAAACCTCCAGAGCAGATTAAAACTTAATCTTTACAACATTAACATAAAAATGAAAGATCAACACAATGCATAACAACACATAACACCATATATAAGTCAAAAACCCCAAAAGGGAAAAAACCACGATGAGGATTAACTCGCAATATATGAAGCTCACTACAATAAAATATTACAACTTTGTTTTAGGGCTACAACCCAAGGAAGCTACTACTCCCTAAAGAAATATTTTAGGGTCACTCCCAAGGAAGCTAAAACTCCCTACAGACTTTGTTCTAGGGCTAGAACCCAAGGAAGCAACTACTCCCTGAACTAAGAACAAGGTCAAAAATGATTATAGCATGACAATCCTTCTACTGTCTAAAATTGACAATGTAGCTCACTCTTTTTCATGATTACACTTCTACCTCTTCACTCCTCTTTTGATGATTGAATCAATTAGGCACACTCTTCACTTTCCTCCTCTCTTCAAAATGTCTTCAAGATGAATCAAGATAGGCCTTATTGCTTCTACTCTTTCTCTTTCAATCGCACATCATAATGTATATCATATTCATATTCTGCTCTTCACATACTCATATTCACAATCATACCTCACCTCGATGAACTAGGCTTACAATATATACATGATATTACATTGATTACATTATAAGTCGATCAATACAATAAGAATATTATAATTTATAAGTCGGCCAGAAATCACACAACATGAAACATGTAGAGGGCAAGCCCTAACATGAACTACACGAAACTCCAGGAAGAGAAACATGCCTTGTGGATCTAAAAACATGCTTATCCTAGTCCTAAACATTCTCCACAACATCATCCTTCAAGAAATGACATCTACATGCTTCGCACATTTGAATCAGGTCGCCCTTAAGTAAGAAAACATGAAGCTTGTAGCACATCGGTCATTACAATCTTGGTGGTACTCATGAATGATTAAACGTTACTTGATCTTCTCCCAAATGAGTTGGCATGACCCACACAACATTTCCAAACACTCCTTGAACTCCACACATCAACAAATTTGTGGTGCACATCAGCAATATTCCTTAGTTGACCTCAATAACAACTCCTTACAAACTGACTTGAAAACTTTGTGTGGTACTAGAAATAGGAAAGATTTGCATGTGCTTCAAACCTAAGAACCATAGAGACATGTAGAATGTCCACATGTACTAATATAATTGATTTGCGCAATCTCCAACTGGCGCAAGTACTTAAACATATGTCCTAAGAATAATTAGGCATCTGGAACCTTCTGTAGTACACTATCATTTGAAAACTAAACTTGTGGACTGCCAAAACACTTAATACTACAAAGAAGCATAAATTGCACATTCTTGAACATTTCTACAAAACTGCATGAACAAACTTTCACTTCCAGAGGAATGCAGAGCATTCCAACAAGCCTTTATCACCACTTTATCCTGCCAGAACACAGACCAGAACTCTATCACTTATAACTTTCACTACGGAGGATAAAATGATATAAATATTTGGATTTAGCACCTTTATAGCATACTGAACTTAAATTTTGAACCACATGACCATATCTTCAAATGCGGAGGAATGCAGATCATTTTACCAAGTAGTCTTCCAGGTAGCTTCCTACATCAGAAACCTTCAAGTCAACATCTGGAGATCATAACCTTCTTCTAACAACACATACATCCTTAGGAACAACAAGAAGGATCATACAACATGCTACGGGCCATCAACACCATGTCTCCAACATCAACATTACTTCTAATCATCATCTTGATGCTTCTAATTCCCATCTGAATGCTTCTAATTCTCATCTTAATATATCATCATGATATCATCTCTGCTGAACACAAACAAGCTCAATACAACTTTACTTGACATTAATCAAGGCATGACATCCAACCATGAACATCAGCAACATCACTGTTAGCACACCATTATAGTATATCAGTGATGGTCCAAACTAAGTGTTGACATTAATGACAACCACACAACCACATCAGTGACAACCTTAGGTAATATGTGTGCAACAACCTCCCCTCAAAATACCTCCTGCAGTGCTAGTAAAATCTTGAGACTGGATGCTAACGATGATCCACAAATGTTGAACAATATTTCTCCCCTTAGGAAGAAATCGAACCATAGAAGTGCGCAAGTGATCTTCCCCTTCCAAATAGGAACATACATGAAGAAGTATGAAGGTCTATGAATTCTGCACATGATCCAAAGACACAGATGATGCCCATGATGTCTTTAAAGTATGCTCAAGGATCTCCAAGCCTATGCTGACATGTGACTATTGAAGGCACAACACAACTAAGAGGGGGGGTGAATCAACTGTATCAAAACTTTAACCTTAATTGATCAATTTCACAATCACATTAACTTGCTTTAACCACTTAATCTGATATGAAGAATAAACATGAAAAGAAGAAACAAAACTTAAGCACATCAACACCATTCACACATGAACACCAAATTTTTACGTGGAAAACCCTTAGAAAGGGAAAAACCACAGTGAGTGTTAGCTCACAATATAATGTAGTAACAATACTGAATATCAAAGAGGCTCACTACCCAGTAGGGTTTCTCACTACCGGTGGATGGCTCACTGCCAGTGGGTAGCTCACTGCTGGTGGATGGCTAACTGCCAAGGGTTGAACTGATATAGTAGCATCTATAGCATGCTT
This sequence comes from Cunninghamia lanceolata, assembly GCA_027924645.1. Classification (NCBI taxonomy): domain Eukaryota; kingdom Viridiplantae; phylum Streptophyta; class Pinopsida; order Cupressales; family Cupressaceae; genus Cunninghamia; species Cunninghamia lanceolata. The sequence goes on from BSBN01000391.1 coordinate 19,954,686, forward strand.
GAGTTTAGTTCCATTGAAGTGCAAAATATCTCTCTTGCTCTACTTTTTCAATCACACACTTTATCTTCGCATCTTCACATTCTATTTTTATTTCACAACTTCATTACATCTATCTATACCTATCATCAACCTTGGAATGTACATCAAGGTCAGAATTACAATCTTCAACTGTTGGAACTTTCTCCAAGGTCGCCATACATATAAATTCCTAAAATAGGACTGGACCTAAACAAACTTGTGGAGGAAAAGAATGAAGGATGAACACATCATAGCTTAGCTCGAACCATAATACATCTTCACATGCTTGGACATGCTTCTACAATCCATGAATTATCTCCGCAACAATTGTGACTAACCAAGTCGGCCAGAACAACATCAAGAATCACTAAGTCACACACTTCCAAGAACTCCATTACAGCTTGCGGAATAGACACATGCCTTCAATTGATTTAGGGGATATCTACGAACACCATAGAGTCATTTGGAAACCAACAAATCCAACCGCAACAAATCTCAACTTACATTTCTTGAAGATGGATCACAGACTTCTCTCAATCAGACATTGTCATACTATGCTAACCAAAAACTGGCTTTCTAGAGCACCAAATCACAAAACCTTTGGAATGAAGAAAGCTAAGGATCTTGTAAGCTTATGTCCAGAACTGCAGACTAAAGAACATACTACAGAGGAATGTGGAGCAAAAGTCAGACAGTTATTCTGCAAGCCAAAATACTCTGGAACACATTGTTTCCACTTGGAGAGAAAATTTTCTCAAAAGCACTTGGAAACTCAGTATCAAGAATATCTTCTCATCATCTTCAACACTTACACAAGACAATACAAGGCAACTGACTCATCACAAACAATCATCAAAACTAGAGCACATTTTTCACCAATGACAACACAGATATGTTGACATCAATGACAACACCGGTTAGCACATACTTGTAACAGTGACAAATACTGATATTCAGGAATGGAGACCATAGATGTATGGTGATAACTAAACCTAGAAGAATCTGATACTACTACAGAGGATGTCAAAATACATGATGGTAGACTCTAATATGTGGACTCATAAATATCCACATAATCTATCATATAGAAGCTAATGTAGGAAAAGTAAGAGTAATCATAACTAAAGAAAACAATGGTGATGCAACTTTGTAGAAGCCATCATGAAAATAAGATTGATTTCGTCAATAGTGTCTCCCAAATCAGCAATGTGGGACTCTACAAAAGACACAAAATGTCATGTAGATATACATCCCAATGTGGTAGATCTGGAAAGACGATAACCATATCCTGGTGCAGAGAATTGTTGGAATCCATCGAGATATCAACTCTGAAATTAGATGTAGCAACAAGTGATGATGGTGTAGATGGTATCTCAATGTAGGTCATCTGACTACAATGTACATACCCAACTGATGGTGTCTCATAAGATGGCTTGGTGAGATGAGATTTTTCTACAAGTGCTTTATTAAGATCAATAGAAATTTGATATGCATGAAGAATTTGTTGTCTTAGTTCATTGATTTTGAGATGATGACATTATTCTATAGTATTTCATTTTAGCTCACAATATCCATATTTAATTTTCCATTTATTATGAGGTTTATTGAGAATACTTGAATGGAAGGGAGTATGTGATTCATCCATAACAATATACATGATCAAATTGAAGCAATATCTAAGAAGAAATGAAATTTTGCCCCCCAAAAAGGATTATGACTTGTTTAGAAGGCCCCCAGAAAGATATGCAAGAGAAAAGGTACAATTTGTGCAAGTTTGGAAGCCAAATCATTTGTTTATAACACAAAGATTTTTATAGTTTTTTGAAAAAATGGATATCTAAAACTAAATGTTACATACACTAATGAATTCCTTGTGAAATCCTGAGAAATTAAAAAAAATCATGAAATTTTGATGTCATGGGCAAAATTTATGACTTATCAAAATTTGCAAGTACAATGGGGTTTGGGGATTAAAAAACCATTAAAAAAGGCAAAAAAAATTAGTTTGACTTCTTTGTATCAAAGTAGACAGAAAGATCTTTCCATCGACTATAATTTTGCGAAATTTTACCTCCATTGGTGAAAGTTGTCGCAAAATGAAAAAAAGGCCTACTAGAGGCACTTTGAAGGGACCCTGGTGGTCAACCTGGCAAGAAATGCTATCTGTGGCAGTTTGGCTTAACTATGAGGAGTTAAGAAAAATATTAAGGTTATATTGATGTAACATTAAAAGTTACATGTTACATGTAATTCTATTCTAAACAGTTAATGGTAGCAACAAATATGTTGGTTACAAAGATGTAATATAAAATGTTACATGAAATATGAATGTGACATGTGATCACATAAAATGATAATAAAGAGAACTGCTAAGAAATAACATTAGTTGTAACTTAAGACATTTAGCCTTAACATTAAACTGCCTCATGTAACAGAAAACCATGAGTTGCTGGGCATGAAGACTGGTGCAGAAACGTGGGCCTATAAGGCCAATTTAAGGGCCCGGTTTGAGGTGAACTACAGGGCAGGAGTCTATTTTCAAACAAGAGTGTGCCAATAGACTGGATAGCAAGCCTATAGAAGTGGAACGATTGGCTGGAAGAATGGAACACTACAAAGAACTTGAAGTTGCGACCTCTAGGCATGAATGGTGACCTCAATGTGGAAGATCCAGAAGTTAAAAAATGTTAAGCACTAGAAAAGAGGCATGATCTCAATTGATGGCCATAACACAAAGCAAAAAAACTTGACCTTTATTTAGAATGGTGGCCCAAAATGCTTGGTAACCTTGGTGACTGCATGGAAGGCGACCAGATGGAGAGAAAAGTGAATGCCAAACAAGAATGTGACCTGTAACAAAAGATAAATCTTGACCTCTACCAACAAAGATCATGACCTCACTGGTTGAAGAGAACAACTGGCTTGGTGACTGGCAATGAAGAGTTGGAAACAACTAATGAAATGAATAATGCAGCCTATTGAGTGGGTGGAGCTGCCCATAGAGTTGCCATTTTTCTAAGACCAGACTTGTGGATGGCCGAACATGTCATTTCAAGGTTGCAAATCCCAAATGGGGCCGATCCAAGGAAGAGCTAGCTGAAGGAGTCTTTGAATGGAGGAAACATGGTCAAAAAAAAAAAAAAGACGACTGTGTGAAGACAACCCTGCAATAAAATAGAGGACCAAATAGAAGCCAAGGAGTGAATGCAGAGGTCAAGTGTGACAAGGCAGACTGAGAGGCTGGAGATGAGGCCAAGTACGCAATCAAATAAATAATTTAGAGGCCGATGGGGCCTGAACCAAGCCGAATGGCCTCAAAAACCTGCTCAATAAAAATAATTAACCAAGATTTGAATCTCTTGACCTATGAAAGGTGAAAAACTGATAAACACAGAGTGACTTTCAAGAGATAAAACTGTGAGCAAAGAATGCCTAGTAGTGCATGCAACAGGGTTGAGACAAAAAATAAATCACCTAGACAGTTAAAGAATGACTCAAATGAGCCAAAAATCTTGTCAACCTCTCTGGTGTTGAACCCTTAACAACAAACCCTATGAAGAAATCAATCCAATGAACATGAACAAGTAGGCCAAAGGGCTTGAAAAAACTGAGGGCTCAAAAATGAAACCCAAACATGCCAAAAAACCAGTCGCTTGAGAATGAGATGAAATAGGCTGAAGATGCCCTCAAAATGGGCTTGGTGTTTGTAGAGGTTGATAGGCCACAGAAGTTGCCAAAAAACACACCTGCTAAAAGATTGCAAACAAAAAATGAATTTTGACTTTCCATTTTTGGCAAAAAAATTGTACAATACAGATTTGGAGGCCTTACAAACTGTAGGGGATAATTTTTTTTGAAAAAAATAACTTTACCAAAAACATCATTCAAAGGGTCACCTTCACTGTCTCAGGCCTTCTGAACTCAATGACGTAATCCATTTGGCTCCATGACGCTCTGATGATAGGGCTAACTTTTGGAGTCAAGGATTCGGGAAGGAACGTGCAAGCATGGCTCTGATACCATGTTGGAGCAGCCAAGATCAACAAGCACAAAGAATATAACCGTCCACAAGTGAAAAATGGAGCACAAGAGCATATCTATCATATACAATGAGAATATGTAAAATACAATGAGAAACCTTGCATAAATAGGCAAGGAAGAGGAGGTAGGAAGGTAGGACAAAACTACTGACTATCCCTACAAGCATGCAACACTTGTCTAACTCACATGACATGTGTCAGGGTAAGTGGCAAGCCAAAATGAAATAGGTGTCTCATATGTGTGAGTACACATGTCGAAATGAGACAAACTCCTAAAAGACTAAGTAAGCTTAAGCTTATTTGTGAATAGGTCAAACCTTCAAAGAGGTAATATCTAAACTAGTTAGATAATGACACTATTTACACTAGCACCATGATCTTGTAGGCCAAGATTTGAAGAGCTCAATAAGATTTCCACAAAATGAAGAGAGCATAGCAAGATTATAACAATTGGTCAAGCATGCAATTGGATACCTCTTCATTTATGTAATTTAAAGCTAAATTAAATGAATATTTTATTTAAATTAAAAAATAAATAAGAATATATTAATTAGATTACACATGCATAGATAATATTTTTGCACAAGCCAATTTTAAATGACATCTGTGTGATACTTTAAGTGAAAGGATAGCTTTCAACATAATATTATAGGTGTCTAGATAATATTTGTGCATATCTCATAAACCAAATTTAGACAGATAGTTCTGATGTGCAGAATTAAATGCAAATATTATTGATGACAATCACACGGATGGTTAATGGTACAACTTTTCTTTAATGTTTCCCTATATTAATAGAAATCTCAATGATGTGCTTGTTGGAAAAGGTTGCCATTAACTTTGCAATCTTAACCAGTTCATGTGTCTCCAAAGTTCTTGGAATGTGTTCCCCAACACATAAGGACTTTGAGAGATAAAGTAATATTTAATTATATTACTTGGCTTATTGTAAATAAATTTTAAATGGTAGGGTCAAACTTGGGCGTCCACTTTTGGAGTGGGCTCCATGAAGACTTGTTGACAACTCCTTGAAGTCTATTTTGGGTGTTTGACAACTCCTAGTGAGTTGGAGTTAACTTGGGCACCCACTTTGGAGGTGTCTTATATTTAGACTAGGAATTTGTTTTTTTATGTACATGAGTGGATATTGTTGATACACTTTGCATGGATATGATGTGGGAGTTATCAGAAGTGTTAGAGATGCATGATATTGGAATATTGCTTGCATGAGTTCATAAAAGATTTGCATGGACTTGCAGGTTTTTGCATGTGGTTACATGAGCTCATAAAAGCTTGCATGTGCTTGCATGTTGTTGCATGTCACTTGCATGTGTTTTCATGTCACTTGCATGTGTTTGCATGTTGTTGCATGTGACTTGCATGTGCTTGCATGTTGTTGCATGTTGCTTCTATGAACTTGCATGTTGTTGCATATCGGTTATATGGACTTGCATGTTGTTGCATGTTAGTTATATGGACTTGCATGTTGTTGCATGTTGTTGCATGCCATTTATATGGAGTTGCATGTTGTTGCATGTCATTTTTATGAGGTTTCTTGCAGAACACTCCATCTACCAGATTTAGTTAATGGGTATCTCTTACATTGTGCTACAAGTGTTTGCATGTCACTTGCATGACATAATAGGTTAATTTAGAATATTATTGGGGGCATCAATCATGTAGGTTGTTGCATGAGGATTGATGTGTGGTGATGCACTTTAGTTGACTGAAATAGATTGGGAAAACTTAGGCATCTGATCTAGAGACTTTCAGTTGTTGCTTTTATTTGGAAATGTTATTTCTATTGACTAAGTTTAAGTGGGACAACTTGGGCACCCATAATCAGGACTAGCAATTAACAGGGTGCTTGGTACAGTTTGAGTTTAGTCTTCTCTATTTGGAGTGCTTGGGTTTTGCATGAGGACTTGTCTTATGTTATCAATTATAATTTATTGTAATTTGAGTTTCAAGTTTTTGAATTAAGAAGCTTTGGAGTTGTAATTAAAAAAACACAATGTATTTTCCAGAGAGCAAGTTTTGAAGCTTTCTAAATAGAATCTTTGAAGTTGTAGGAAAAATCATTACATGTATTACATGAATTACAACATAACATGTTTTAGAAGATTGAATAATTTTTGAGGTGTGCATCAGGATTCAGAGAAGTTTCAGTATTGAATGTAATCTTTCTTGAAGATATTTTTAATACAAGCATAAACATCTTTGGGTGTGGAGCTTTTTCCCGCAAGGGTTTCTCCACATAAATATTGTGTCTCCTTCTATCATGCTTTCTTCTTCTACTGCACTTATTAAATTGGAGAAATACTATAACATCTAAATTGAAAGTAATTTTCAGATTTGAAAACATTTTAAAGCTTCATAGCTGCAACATTACCTTGTTCCCTCTCCTTTTTTCCAATAGTGCTATGCTATCTTTTCACAAAACATATAACACGAATGTGATGCAAGATATGTACAAATGTTTTCATTTACATTAATTCGATACATAACTTGCAAATTAGTATTAATTTAAATCCAAAAAGTAAAAAAACTAGAAATTGCCTTGTCATGAAGCTCTGGTAAAAATCACAACCATCTCAACATGAAAATTTGAAAACAAAAAGGAAATATGTGTGAATGCACCTTGAATTTTTTAAATAACTGCCCTTGTTGAAGCTACCCTACATAGGAAGAAGACCTTATTTACCACCTTCCTTGATTTTTCCAAGAGACAATTGTAGATGAGAGAACTATATCACATACATACCAATAAATAATGATGGTCATCTCTTCACATGTAAATTAAATCAATTTCTTAATGATGTTACTATCTAAGACACTAATGTTACGTAAGATGTACAAACATTTTTATTTTTTACAATTAGCCACAATTAAAACATTTATATTAGATTAGGTTTTAATTCACTACCACAATTAAACAATTTATATTATATTAGGTTTTAATTTTCCCACCCAATTACAAATTTATTAAAATTTAGACTAACTTCACCACTTCAATTAAAAAGTTTTGAGCAATTCAAGCTTAATTCACCACCTCAATTAAAATATTTATGGAAAATTTGGGCTTAATTCGCCACCTTAATTTAAAAATTATTAAAAATCCATCCTTTATTCACAACCTCAATTAAAAAATTAGCAAAAAATTAGCCTTCTTTTGCCACCTCAATTAGTATTATATGGAAAATTTAGGTCCTTATTTACCAAATTGATTAAAAACAAGAATGAATTTTGGTTTCCAAATCACCCACAATTTATTTTTAAAATTATGTTTTAACTTAAAATAGCCACCCACTCTATGACTTCAATTCATTTGTTGGAAAAAATCTCCAAGACAATTATATCGCTACATAGGGGATTCACCAGGATTTCTATTGAATTTTTCAAGGGCTAGTTCTTAAAGTTTACCTTGGTCATCGGGCCAAGAGAGGGCATGGTGCCACCTAGTGGAATCAAAACACCACCAGTGATATGGCCAACGGCCACTACTACTTGGAACACAACCATTGAATGAGGAATCTCCTCACCAAGGATTTTACCCTCACAATATGCCACTACAACCATAGTACAAGGCTTGATAAGGGCCTACACAAGCAATACCCTATGGGTACCCTTTTTATTTTAATTCTAAAAAAATAACTTAAAAAAATAATATATAAAAATGCATCCCATACCAACATGACAGGCAATTTTCTTATGTCATCACTACATAGTGCTTGTGCATTTTAAAAAAAGACTATACAATCTGTACAATTGAGTAGGAGAAAATCTTCTTGATGGCTCTATGTAAGTGCCCTAATTTTGATGAATTGATAGTCAGTGGGTTTTTGGGCCTTCTAAACATGATGGTAAGGTTAGATTTGACCCAAAATACTCTAAATAATCAAGTACCCACTGGATCTAGTATGCACTTCCCAATTTCAAACCCTTGCAATTCTATTCTCCAATGTCCAAAATGAACACATCAAATGGCAAAACTAACTTTCTTGGATGCTATACACTCAATGGTGAGCTCAAATTTACTCCAATAATCGCCAAAAACTACTTACAAAATAAAGCTACAAAAAACCCCAAATCTAGTATTTCTATCAATTTTTTATGATTCTCTAGCTCATCATTGGATGCAAGAGAAGAGAATATTCAACTTTTTTAAAGAGAAACTATGATCTCTAATAATAGAAATGCACTAGATTTAGGATATCATGGCTATTATACCATGTTTTAATTTGTTATGAATAACAAATCTACCCAAAACCTTAATGCCTATAAGCTAGTCACAAAACCAAGAAAATGAATAAAGAATTTCTATATTTGATATTTATGAGACAAGTTACAAAGAGTAACATAGGCCTCTTGGATGCATGAATCAAGGAGATGACATGTCTAAGATGTATGTGTTAACTCTCAATTACTCCCAATTAGGAGGTGAGTTAACTTAGTCTAACTATGAAGTCAAGAGTTAAACTATTAATCAATGCATGAGTTCACTCAACCTAACTGGTGCAGGGGCACCTAACAACTCAACTTATTTTGTTGTTTGTTTGTCATAAGGTCAAACCGACCAATTGTTGTTTTTCATTTTTTTTGTGTTTAGTTGTAATAAGGGCAGTTCGAGGATATGAAGCGGCTAGCCTTCCCCAACTGTCGTGAACGGTTGATCTCCTACTGTATTGGGATAAATTGGCAGCAGACCGAACATGTGGGTTCAGTTCTGAGTTTAGTTGCGTATGTTCAATTCTGTGCAAAAAAAATAACAAAAACTCTATCCTATTCGTGGTGTGCAAATTTTTTAACTGTTGGTAGATTTCCTTTTCCTGTAACGTAGTCATTTCTATTCTGCAAGTTGTCGAAGTATGAACCGATGAAGCATTCCACTGGTGGGATTTTTGTTGAAATCAGTGGAATGGCTTCATTGTGTACATATGTGTTTTTATTTTTTGTTCTTGTTCCTGTGTGTTGTGTTCTGTTTACTAGTACAGAGGACCGGGTCGAAGGTATTGCACAGTAGGTTCCCTAGCATTTCTATGTGCTAGGGTTTAGTCGAAAGTTAGGTGAAGTGAAGTTTTGCCTAAGTGTTAGAGTATCATCGGTGAGACTGGGGGTCATCGGAAGAGTATTTAGTATTCTAGGCGAAAGTAGTAGTCTGCCTGAACAGTAGTCAAGGTGACCAAGTGCATCGGCAAAGTTTGGTGATGGTTCGCTGAAATGAGAAGTCATACTGAAGTTAGTGTATCGGCGCGAGTTTGATTTAGTCTTTCCGAATCCAAGTTCAACCATCGGTGTATCGGTAGAGCCCTGTAGAAGTTCACCGACGAAGGTAGTCACACCGACAGTGGAAAGCCATCGGTATCGGTTAGTAAATTAAAGGCCCCGCCGATGTTTGTAGTCTTGCCAATGTCAAGTTGTATCGGCCAATGGATCATTGAGTCCTGCCGATAGTTGAACTGATAGTTGAACGGTTCGTGTGGTTCAACAGGTTCAATGGGTTCAGGGTTCAACTGGTTCAGAGGTTCAACGGGTTCAACAGTTCAAGACTGTTCGAAGATTCAAACTAGTTCAACCGATAAGGAGTTCAATGGTTTAATCAGTTCGATAGTTGAACCGATAGTTGAATGGTTCGAGAGGTTCGGAAGTTCAACGATTCACATGGTTCAATGGTTCAATAGCCGAAGATTCAAAAGGGGTTCAACCGGTTCAAGGTTCAAAGGTTCAGTGGGTTCAGCAAATACAAGGGTTTAATTTTTTTTGAATAGTTTTATCTGCTTCATTGTGCACTCTGCATCATTTTGGTATCAGAGCTTTAGACAGTCTGTGTGGTGACGTGTTTTGAACAAGTTTGTGTATGTTAGCAGACGAGAGCGAAGGAGAGGCTAGCAATATGCCTCTGAAGGGAATGACCACTGAGGTGGCCAAGAAATTCTAGGAGATGGAAGAGAAAATAAAAGCTCAGGTCAGGGAAGCACTCTAGGCTGAGTTGAAGACCTTGAGAAAAGGCAGGAAATCAGACGAGGAGTCTAATGAAGAAGAAGAATATGGGGAAGAGGAAACAACCCCAGAACAGGCAGATATATCTGCAGACCAAAAATAATTTCTGGAGGCCATAAGGACACTTGGTAAGGAGTCGTCTAAATCCAAAATGGAGATTCTGATTTTCAGCAGAAAGATGGACATAGATGAAGTCATCGAATGGGACGAGGCTTTGAACAATTACTTCGAGTACAAGGAGGTACCAGAGAATAAAAGAGTCAAGTTTGCAAAGATGAAATTGAAAGGTGCTGCACTCACATGGTGGAACTACACCCAGAGAGAAAGGGTGAAGAGTGGCAAGAGCATGATCTCATCCTAGAGTCGAATGGTAGAGAGGATCAAGGTCCAATTCCTACCCGTAGATTACAAAGTGCAAATATATAGGAAAATGTAGAATCTCAGACAAGGATATGGATGTATCCACCTATATAGAGGAATTTCACAAATTATCTCTAAGGTGTGGACTTGCTGAGGATGAAAAGGGAAGAGTTGTCAGGTATATTAATGGCCTAAAATATAGTATTCAAGATGAAATTACCATTCTAACACCTGAAACAATGGACAAGAGCTTCCAGGTGGCACTGAGAGTAGAAGAGAAATAGAAAAGAAAAGGAGAATAGTAGAACAGAGGCAGAGGTGGAAGGAATTTTAGAGGCAAAAATAATTTTGGTGGTAGAAACCAGTTCCAGAAAAAATCAAGGGGAGTCTAGTCAACAAGAACATAGTGGAGAATCTAGTTACAGAGGGGGTTTCAGAGGAAGGAGGCCCAATGGAAGAGGCAGATTTGGTGGACCAGGTAGAGGTCCTAATGTCTTCATGGGAAGATGTTATAGTTGTAACCAAATTGGGCACACAGTAGGCAAGTGTCTGGAGAAAGCCTCAAGCTCTCATGCAGGAGAGAGAAGGATCCAGCTGATTCAGGAAGAAGATTGTCAGTGTGACTTCACCTATGGGAAGCACAGCTCTAGCACAAGATGGAGAGAGTCTCATGATGAGAAGGACGATGCTGAAGGTACCACAGAACAAAAAACCAGCGCAAAGGAAGACACTATTCAGAACTTTGTGTAAAGTTTTCGACAAAAGGTGTAAGGTAATTGTTGATTCTAGCTCAACTAAAAATTTAGTTTTAGTAGAAATGGTAGAGAAATTGAATTTGAAAAGATTACCACATGTTAGTCCATACAAAGTGTCCTAGCTGAACAAAGGGCAGCAATTCTTGGTCGATGAACAAGCTTGGGTAGAATTTCAAATAGGGGAATATGGGGATAAATTTTTGTGTGATATAATTCCCATGGATGCATGCCATTTACTGTTAGGTAGACCTTGGCAGTATGATGTACAAGCCCAGCATGATGGTAAATCCAATTCCTTTGTTATCACCAAGAATGGTAGACAGTATAAGATGGATCCTTTACCAGAAGAGGGTGTAGACAAGAATGTAGGCTCAAGTATCATGTGAGTGAGTGGGAAAGAGTTTCTCCATACTCTGAAAGAAGAGGGAACCCAAGGGTATGCTCTAATTTTGAAACCTAAAGACAATTCTAATTTGTCTAAAAATAGCAAGGAAAAAGTCCCTAAGGAAGTGCAGGAATTGTTAGACCAGTATAAGAGTATCATGGTGGAGGATATGCCCAATACACTACCCCCTGTGAGAGACGTAAGTCATCAGATTGACTTCATCCGAGGATCTACATTGCCAAATAAACCAGCTTATAAAATGACACCCAATCAGAATGAGGAAACTGCTAAACAAGTGTAAGAACTATTGGATAATGTCTTGGTGAAGAAAAGTCTTAGTCCGTGTGTTGTACCTACAGTTTTAGCTCCCAAGAAGGATGGCAAATGGAGGTTATGTACTGATTCGAGATCCATAAATAAGATCACCATCAGATATAGGTTGTCTATGCCCCGAATAGAGGACCTAATGGATTGTTTGGGTGGAGCTCGGTACTTTTCTAAAATTGATCTCAAAAGTGGATACCATCAGATCAGGATTAGACAAGGGGATGAATGGAAGACAACCTTTAAGACTAATGAGGGTCTTTATGAGTGGGTGGTGATGCCATTTGGACTGTCCAATGCTCCAAGCACTTTCATGTGTCTAATGAATGAGGTATTGAAAGATTTTATTGGCAAATTTGTTGTTGTCTATCTTGACAATATTCTGATTTTCAGTAAGACAAAGGAAGAACATTTGCAGATTTGGAACAGGTGTTGAAGAAGTTGCATGAGGAGAAACTGATGATCAATATGGAGAAGAGTGTCTTCATGAAGGAAGAACTCACATACCTTGGATTTGTGATATCCCAGGGCAATTTGAAAATGGATCCAGAAAAGGTAGATGTTATTTTGTCTTGGCCAGCACCTAAAACAGTAAGTGATGTAAGAAGTTTTCATGGGTTGGCAACTTTTTACAGGAAATTCATAAAGGGATTCAGTCACATTTGTTCACCTATTCTAGATACCATCAAAGGAGGATAGAAATGTAAGTTTCTTTGGAATAAAGCAGCAGATGAATCTTTTGAGATTCTTAAACAGAAGGTAGAAGAGAAACCCATTTTGGTTTTACCTGATTTTAATAAGTTGTTTACTGTGGAATGTGATACTAGTAACCTTGCCATTGGTGTTGTCTTGAGTCAGGAAGGTAGACCTGCTGCTTTCTTTAGTGAAAAGTTGAATGATGCTAAAAGAAAGTATTCCACATATGATCTAGAATTGTATGCAATGGTTCAAGCATTGAAAAAATGGAGACACTATCTCTTGCTGAAAGAATTCATTATTTATACCGACAACCATGCTCTAAGTTTTCTGAATTTGCAGGAGAAGTTAAACCATCGACACATGAAGTGGGTTGAGCAACTCCAGGCATACACTTTTTCCATCAAACATACAAAGGGACAAGCCAACAAGGTGGTAGATGCTCTAAGTAGAAGAGTGTGCACTATACAAGAAATCTAGTTGCAAAGTGTGGGAGTGGATTCTCTCAAAAATATGTACCAGGATGATGAGGACTTCAAAAAGATATATGTAGTTTGTTCACAATTTTTAGATTCCTATCATTCAGATTTTTCTGAATATTTGTTACAGCAAGGGCTACTGTTCAAAGGTAATCAACTATGTGTACCTAGGTGTTCCATGAGGGAGAACATCATAAAAGAGAAGCATTGCGGTAGTCTTGGAGGTCATTTTGGACTGGACAAGACGTTGGAACAAGTGACAAGGCTTTACTTCTGGCCTAAGATGCAAACAGATGTCAGGAAATTTGTAGAAACTTGTAGCATTTGTCAGAGGGCAAAAGGAACCTCATCCAATGCCGGTCTCTATCAACCACTTCCAATTCCGCAAAGGCCATGGGAGTGCATCAGTATGGATTTTGTTTTGGGTCTTCCCCGGACTCAAAGAGGTTTCAACAGTGTATTTGTTGTAGTTGAAAGATTCAGTAAAATGGCTCATTTTGTGCCATGCAAATGTACCAATGATGCTTCACACATTGTTGGTCTATTCTTTAAGGAGATTGTTCGAATTCATGGTTTGCCATTGAATATTGTCACTGACAGAGATCCCAAGTTTGTGGGACATTTTTGGCGCACATTGTGGAAGAAATTAGGCACTCAATTATCTTTCACATCAGCCTATCACCCTCAGACGGATGGACAAACTGAGGTGGTGAATAGATCACTGGGTAATCTTTTGAGGTGTTTGACTAAACAGCATGGAGAAGCATGGGATATGGTCATCCCACAAGCAGAATTTGCATATAATGACTCTGTCAATCGGAGCACAGGAAAGAGTCCTTTTGAAGTTGTATATGGGATTCATCCTAGGGGAATTTTGGAGCTCAGGGATCTCCAGAACATGGAGAAAAGGAGTGCACAAGGTGAAGATTTTACAGTCAGCATGAAGGATATCCAAGATGCTGTAAGGGAAACTATCCAGAAGAACACAGGGAAATACAAAGAGAGAGCTGATCAAAAGAAAAGGGATGTCCAATACAAAGTTGGGGATCTGGTAATGGCATATCTGAAGAAGGAAAGACTCCCGAAGGGCAGCCCGTGAAACTTATGAAAAAGATTGGTTCATGCAAGATTGTACATAAATTTGGGCCTAATGCATACAAAATTGAACTTCCTCCAGGTTTAGCAATATCACCCATTTTCAATGTGTCAAAACTGTTTCCATTCAGGGGATACAATGTTACAGATTTAGATGTGACAGGACCAGGGGATGCAGAATGGATTTCTGATCTTCCACCGAGTCAGGTAGTACAGTTGGAATGTATTTTGGACACCAAAGTTTAGAAGAAGACCAGGCATAAAACCTACAAGCAGTATCTGGTCAAATGGCATGGTTTGCCTGATGAAGATGCTACCTGGATGAGTGAGGAGGACATCATCAAACATGGGGTTACTATTTCAGACTTGGTTCCTCAAGGGACTTGAGTTCTTTTAAACCCCAGGAGTATGGTGTAGGGGCACCTAACAACTCAGCTTATTTTGTTGTTTGTTTGTCATAAGGTCAAACCGACCAATTGTTGTTTTTTAGTTTTTTTTTTGTGTTCAGTTGTAATAAGGGTAGTTTGGGGATATGAAGCGGTTGGCCTTCCCCAACTGTCATGAACGGTTGATCTCCCACTATATTGGGATAAATTGGCAGCAGACTGAACATGTGGGTTCAGTTCTGAGTTCAGTTGCGTATGTTCAATTCTGTGCCAAAAAAAAAAAAAAACTCTGTTCTGTTCGTGGTGTGAAAATCTATTAACTGTTGGTAGATTTCCTTTTCCTGTAACGTAGTCATTTCTGTTCTGCAAGTTGTCGAAGTATGAATCGATGAAGCATTCCACTAGTGGGAATTCTGTTGAAATCAGTGGAATGGCTTCGTTGTGTACATATGTGTTTTTATTTTCTGTTCTTGTTCCTATGTGTTGTGTTCTGTTTACCAGTGCAGAGGACCGGGTCGAAGGTATTACATAGTAGGCGCCCTAGCATTTCTATGTGCTAGGGTTTAGTCAAAAGTTAGGCGAAGTGAAGTTTTGCCTAAGTGTTAGAGTATCATCGGCGAGACTGGGGGTCATCGACAGAGTATTTAGTATTTTGGGTGAAAGTAGTAGTCTGCCCGAAGAGTAGTCGGGGTGACCAAGTGCATCGGCAAAGTTTGGTGATGGTTCACCGAAATGAGAAGTCATACCGAAGTCAGTGTATCGACGCGAGTTTGATTTAGTCTCGCCGAAACCAAATTCAACCATCGGCGTATTGGCAGAGCCCTGCAAAAGTTCGCTGATGAAGGTAGTCATGCTGACAGTGGAAAGCCATCGGGTATCGGTTAGTAAATTAAAGGCCCCGCTGATGTTTGTAGTCTTGCCGACATCAAGTTGTATCAGCCAATGGATCATTGAGTTGAACTGATAGTTGAACAGTTCATGTGGTTCAAGAGGTTCAACGGGTTCAGAGGTTCAATGGGTTCAATGGTTCAAGACTGTTCGAAGATTCAAACTAGTTCAACCGGTAAAGGAGTTCAATGGTTCAACCGGTTCAATAGTTGAACCGATAGTTGAATGGTTCAAGAGGTTCAGAAGTTCAACGGTTCATGTGGTTCAACGATTCAACAGCTGAAGGTTCAAAAGGGGTTCAACTGGTTCAAGGTTCAAAGGTTCGGTGGGTTCAGCGAATACAAGGGTTTAATTTTTTTGAATAGTTTTGTCCGCTTCACTATGCGCTCTGCATCACTAACTAAGACAAAGGTAGCCTTGACTAAATAGAGGTGGCACCTAACTACCACCAATCAAGGATTAATGAGGTAGTGGTGGCACTCAAGTGTACCTCAAGTCAAGGTATACACATGTCTTTATTAGCTTCATAGGTGAGAATAATTAAATATCCTAATTATCCTAAGTAAACATATGAAATAGATGCAATACAAAACTTAGGATATAATATGTCCAAGATGAATAAAATATTACACCAACATTTTTTAATGTAGGGCAATCAAAATTTGCTTTTACCTTTTCTAGATCCATCTTCAAACCCTTAGCTAAAATTATGAACTTGAAGTATATCAATTCTTCTTTCATGAAATTATGTTTCTTGGTATTTATCAATAATTTATATTCTCACTCTGTGAAACACTAATTTGATATGTTCTAGGTGTTCATCCAAATAAGAAATCTCAAACTTACCTAAATATGACTTTAATAACTCATTGATCAATATCATATATATGTTTGGTACATAGGCATAATAAATCACTCATACAATACTTATTTTGTATTGAATATTATCTTTCATTCATCTGCTTCTCTTATCCTAATCTAATGATCTAACCACTCTTCCAATCTATCTTGTTGAAATATTTTACTCCACCCAAATATTCCATCAAATCATCCATCCTTAGAAATAGAAATATGTATATTATTGTGATCTTATTTATTGATCTTTAATCTATACACATTCTCCATTGTCCTCCTTTCTTTTGTACTAGTATGATTGGTAGCACACAAGGACTCAAACTTTCCTTTATCAAACCTTTTTTCAATGATTCTTACACTTATCTATTCAACTCTTCATTTTCCGATGGCATAATTTTATGTGTATCTTTAATTGGAAAACTTGCTTCTAGAGTCAAATCCATATGATGACTAATACTTCTCATTAGTAGTAATCGATCTAGCATATTTGACACTATTTCACTATTTTTTATCAACAAATCTAGAATTTTTGACTGGAATTCTTCTCTTTAATTTGTGCTACTACATATTCTTGGAATCAATTTAAAACACATATTTTCATTCTTTAGACTATCTAAGAACTTCCTACCATCCACCAAAAAATTTTGGCATTACCACATACTTGTCTTTCCTTCTCTTTCAAAGGAGTAAGAATATGTTTTTCACCATCCTTCATCAAAGTGTAAGTATTTTATCTACCGTTATGTATATATTTTCTATCATATGGCCATGGTTTTCCTATCAAAAAATGGCATACATCCATAGGCATAACATCACACAATACTTCATCATGATATGTTCCTATCTCGAATTTGACCAAACATTGTTCACTTAGAAAAACCTAATATTCTTTCAACAACTATGAAACTTTGTAGGACTAGGATGCTCTACCTTTTTCAACTTCATCTTATCAACCATCTTACTTGACACAAGATTATTAGTAATACCACTATCAATAATCACTTTGCAATATTTACCTTCGATTTTATGTATATTGTTCTCAACAATGTTTTCCTTTGTATTGATTCATCTCTATCTATACCATTACGTTTCAACAAAACTCTTTTCATCAACAAATACTCACCTCTTTATTGTTCATCCACTTGACTTGACAATTCAATTGAGTCTTCATTTGCATGTGTGGATCTTGTGCTTCCTTTAGGTCTTTTGATATTACTTCCTTGAGATTTAAAACAATCAAATGCACTATGTCCTTCAACTCCACATTTGAAACAAGTTCCTCTAATCAATCTTCCATGTCCTCTATCATATCTTCCTCTACCTCATTAGTATCCATATGATCTTTCATTGTGGTATGCACTATCACCTCCTTTTTCTTGAGTATCTTCATTTGTTATGTACCTAGGGATATGATATTATAATGTATTTAGGTGGATGGAGATGCCGACATGTGGCACACATCCCTTAAGTTAGTTATATTGGACCATGTGGATAACTTGTGTAATTAATTATACCATGTGATGAGTAGGCCTTCATTAGGATTACCACAACATTATGTTATTAGGAGGAGGTCTATAAAAGGAGATCATTATCATTCTAAATATATGTGTTGAGTATGATATTGTGTTTGGGATCTTTTGGAGATATAGTGTGGAGAAGATTCTTCCATAAGGAATACTGTACTAAGTTATCATACCTTAAGGGTTTATTCTATTTCTACATATATTGGATATTAGGGCATCTTGGCCTACGAACATCTCTTGTGTGGTGTGTGATCTATTTTTTGCATTGTCTTACTGCCATTATTATATGTGTGGATCTTATCATCATTATGATGTTCTCTACCATTGCCTTGATTTCTTCCTCTTTGCCTACTTTGCCTCATTTGAAATCTCTTATTCAACTTATCTTCTACCTTTAGGGAAAATTGATATGCTTCCTCAACTATTTGTAACTTTACCTTGCTTGATTCTTCTTGAATAGATTTTTTAGGGAAAAGTAATATAATGTGATTACAATATTATTAATTGAGCCGAGTTTGTTAAAATTAAGAATGGAAAAACATGCTTAGCTCTTTCCATTTGATATGTTGATGTGTGATATTATTAGAACTAAAAATCTCACTCAGCGTCCATTATCTACGATAAGTATGAATAATATGAATTAGGGTAGAATTCTAACAATGCACTCTTGTCCTTTTATTACAAATATGTCTACTACCAATGCAATCTTCTACTCTACATATTTTTCTTTTTTGTACCTATTGTTAGACAAAAAATTATGCTACAAAGCATAGTGGTATGTGTTGTTTATGTAGAGGGAAGATTGTGGACTTACTAGCAACAAAACCCCTTTGCTAATGTACAATACTTACACACATTCGAAATAGTTAATATAGTATTGATATAATACTCTTTAATGTTCTTTGCACTCTTTATGTAAGGACTTTATGATATGAGATTTCACAACTATCTATAATAACTAATCACCTATGGAAAAAAACCCACTTTTCCTTAAATCTTTTTTTAGTTTTCTCAAACATGGTAGACTACAAGGTCTAGCCATATTTTTGCCCATTTCTCAGAGTTACAAACTTCTTATTCATACCAATGACATGGAAAAATTTGCATCCATGTTTTGGATTTGTTCATCTAAGTTTATATCCATGATATATAAAAAGGGAAACTATCTATATAAAATATAATGTTTGTTCCATCACAATTCATCAATATCTCAAGTATATGCATTACAATGGAATACCTTTGTATGGATTACTTAAAGGTAAGTGCGTACCATGTGACTATATAAAACAAAATTTCTCTTCGATGATAGGAAAGAAAGTTGAAGGGGTAGGACACGTTTGGTTATATTTAAATATTTCGTGTATACGCACTAATGACAACTTTCTACAAGATAAAATTCATTGAATATGGTTTGAGTTTAAAGTATGCTTACTTTGAATATTACCTAATCGATTTTTACTAATTAATATGTATTTTATCCAAAATTTGATTTAATAAGACATTAGAGGAGTCATGTTCAATAACTCTAGAAGTTTCTTCTAACATCTATGTTGACGAGTCATTTGAAGTGGAGAAGAAATGACTAAATTGAATATTCCAACTCTTTATAATATGTATCAAAAGTATTAGAAGGCAAAAAAGTTGTGTGAATGGTTGGATAAATAATCATTTTTAACTATATAATGATAAATAATGAAATTTTGGTGGCTTATATCTAAGCCAAGTATCTCCACCAAATAAAATTTATAAATATAAATAGGTAAGACAACATTATATTCTCTTTAATCTTAAATATATGGCATTATATTAAATAGCTTTTGTATAATTGTATTAAACTTTTAAGTAAAATTATATTATGATAATATTTTTTATGTATTAAAAATATTAGATTGAAATTTGTATAAATAAGTTAGTATTGAAAATATTTAAATAGTTTAAATCAAATAAGGTGTTATGTTGTTATGTTATCATGTTCAAGGGATGAGAGAAAATAAGATTGGAAGAAACAAAGAGGTGTAAAGATCCTAAAAATCAAGAAGTGAGTATGAAGTGAATCACCTCTCTTGAAAAATTTGTAAAGTTGAACTTCAATGGTACTTCTAGGGGCAATCTGGGCAATGTCGATGGAGGCTTTGTCCTAAGAGATTCTAAAGTATGCTTTGTGTACGGAGGTTCCCTCTTATTGATGATTAAATCAAATAATAAAGATAAATGGAAAGCTCTAGTTTCTTGAATGGCGACAATGTCTCAAGGAGTGAAAAATATTATTGTTGAAGAATATTCTCTTATAGTGATCAATACTCTTCGTAAAGGATCAAATCCAAGCTAGAAGTTAAAATGATATGTGGAAGAAGCATTGTGGATAGGAGCCAAATTTGTGAAGGTTGATTATGAATATTGCAGGTGTAATTTGAACCTTGTTGCAATTTTCTTTGTTAATTGTGGAGTGGATCAAACATCTCTTACAACACTTCATAGTGATCTTCCTAACTCACGGAAAGGTCTTTATCATCACTTAAATTTAATGCCACCTTAAGAAAATTATAAGGGCCCTCTCAAGTTTGCTCCTAAGCTATTGGAGCTCTATTATCCCATTATTACTTAGGTTTTAGACTATTATTATGGTTTATAGCTTGTGGACAATGTTACTATGTATCCATAATTTCTTCTAAGTATTTTCCATTGGTGTTTAAATTTGGCATAAGGTTGGATTGGTTGGAGATTCGAGATGGCATGGGTTTGTGAGCATGGGGCTAGTGTGTTCTAGAGTGTTCTAGTAGTGAGTTTGGGAGGCATGATGTGTGTGTGCGTACGCATGTGTGAGTGAGTGTGTGTGTGTGTGTGTGTGTGTGTGTGTGTGTTTATTTGGTTTCTTACTTAGAAGATGACACAAAGGTGAAGTAAGAAGACAAGCATGCCACTATGTGTACAAAGAGGTAGTATCAAATAGGTATTGAGGCTTAATCATTAACTATAATTCTAATCCATCCTTAGGTTTTATAAAATTTGTTCTAGGAGTGGAAGGCTTGGGTGCTCAAAGATATTGCCATTCTAAAGCTATGGTATGTCAAAATTGTGTGTCCCACTTAGCTATTTTCATCCCAGATGTTTCTTTATGTATGTGGTTACTTCAAATGTTCCTCTCACATAATTTTGAGATCATGTCCTTTCTTTTGTCAAAGCTTGCCCTAGGACGCTCTAGAGAGAAGAATGAAGAGGGCATTGGTGTGTAAGACTCTAAGAAAAGGGGGAGTTAAAGAGAAAATTATCTCCCTAGAGAAGGATGTGAGTGTGGTTAGGGTGTATTGTGTAGATATGGGCAAGGTGATGTATGGTCTCTTGGCACTGACGTACAAGAAAAGACATTTGGAGGTGATGAGTGATCATAATATGCTTATGTTCTATGGACACTTAGTGCATAGAGCTAAATTATAGGATGAAGTCATTCATGGGTTGTGTATATGTTCCCTAAATACCTTTTCTTAGTTTAGTGTTCATAGTGTGGAAAAATTACGAGTTGAGAATGAAGTTGTGGCCTCTAGAGTTGGTCACTAAGGGATCTACAATCGATTGTTTGTGTGGTTGTCTAGTTTTTTGGGTTATGCAAGCACATTTTAATGCAAAGGAGGTCGTACATAGGGTATCTCTATTGTTGATTGTGAGTTTTGGTGGTGCTACCTAGTACCTATTTGTAGCACTTAATTGACAAGTAGTAGCATGGAGTATGGAGTTTATGGCTTGTGGGTGTTGGCTTTTCCTTCAAGGTGACAAGGTGTTTTGTTTGGTAGTTAGTATTATGTTTTTCATGACTATTTTACTTTGTTGGCTTCTCAGTTCCATTTGTTATTTTATTTAATATAATAGATGTAATGCAATTTATTTTCTCAAGTAGGGGCCCCTATAGATTCCCCAAACTATATTATCCAAAAAGAAATAAGGTTTTTTGTTATATATATTTACAATCTTATAATCAGTAAACTAAAGAAATCTAGGCATTACAATTAGTCATGAACATACATATCTATAATGAAGGATTAACAAATTACACTTCCTAAGAAAGTAAATAATACTACACTTAAAAAGGAATTGATAGTAAAGACACCACAAAATGAAGACATAAAGGATTCACCATGGAGAACCCAAATTTCAGGAGAAGACTCCAACAAAAGTGAGGAAAAATATTTACTTATCTATTATCTTCAAAGTGGAATTCAATATTAGGCCTCTTAGGCTAATGGTGTGCCTAAGAGGCCTAAGATTATATTCCCCTTGAAGATAATGAATAAGTCAATATTTTGCCTCACCTTTCTTGGAGACTTCTCCTAAAATTTGGGTTATCCATGGTAAATCCTTTGCATCTTCATTTTTGGGTGTTGTTTCTCCCAATTCCTTTATATTCAATAATATTTAATTTCTTAGGAAGCACACTTTGTTAATCCTTCATTATAGATCTATATGTTCATGACTACTTGTAATGCCTAGCTTTCTCTAGTTTACAAATTTTAGGATTGTAAATATTTATATCTCAACACCTTAATTTTTAGATAATATAGTTTGGGTAGTTTGGGGAATCTATATGGTCCCCTACCTAAGAAAATAAATAGCATTACATCCATAATATTAAATAACAAGAACAAATGGTGGATAATCTAACAAAACAAAATAGTTATGATAAACATAATACTAAAAACCAAATAAAACACCTCATCACCTTGGAGGAAAAGCTAGAACCCATGAGCCATAAACTCCATACTCCATTCCATTACCTATAATTTGAGAACTATGAATAGGTACTAGGTAGCACCACTAAAAAGAATGAGTAGCAATAGAGATACCCCATTCATGACTTGCTTCACATCAAAATTTGCCTGCACAACTCAAAAAACTAGATAGTCACACAAAAATCATTTGTAGATCCCCTAGCAACCAATGCCAAAGGTCACAACTTCACTCCAACCCATAATTATTTACATACTATGAACACTAGGATGAGCCAAGGGATCTAGGGAATAATTGTGTACCCCAAGAATGACTTCCTCCTATAATTTAGCTCTAAGCACTAAGCTTCCATAGAACATAAGCAAAGTATGATCACTCATCAACTCCTACTACCTTTTGATGTGCATCACCAAGAGAACATGCATCACCTTACCCATATCTACACAATATACCCTAAGCACACTCACTTCCTTTCAAGGAGAGAATCTTTTCTTCTAGCTCCTCTTTTTTCTCAAAGTCCTACACACTAATTCCCTCTTCATTCTTCTCTCTAGAGCCTCCAAAGGGAAGCTTTGACAAGAGCAAGGACATGACCTCAAAATTATCTAAGAGGAACATTTGAAGCAATCGCATGCATAGAGAAACATATAAGATGAAAGTAGCTAGGTGGGACACAAAAGTTTGATATATTGGAGCTTTAGAATGGGGAGATCTATGAGCACCCAAACCTTCCACTTCTAGAACAAATTTTACAAAACCCAAGGCTGCATTGGAATTATAGTTAAAGATTGAGCCTGAGTATGTATCTAACACTACCCCTTTACACATATGGGTACACCCTTGTTGAACACCCAAAGTACTAAGAGGGGAGGGGTGAATCGGTACTTTATTAAACCTCTTACTTATTAAACAAAGAAAATTAAACATAGAAGAAACAACCACAATCCATCACACTGAATTTGATCTCATATATATATATATGAAATTTACATATTAGGTCGGCATATTAAGATGTAGGGTGCTGCCACAATAATGGGTTACACTTTCTGTGACATCCTGATTTTTGTTGAAATCACATATTTTTAGAAAATATAATGATTTAAGCCTTGAAAGGTTCCATTTAAAGGATTTTAATTAAAGAGGGTTTGATAAAATCCCCTTAGAATCAAACCCCCTTAGATAGAACACCGCTAGATTTAAACCATACCTATAATGGAGTCTCCTCTAAACCTATCAAAATACTAATAAAAAACCACTTTTGATTTACCTTTTGGGGGATCAAATGAATTCATTTAAAATTTATGTTTTGTAAGTATGTAGTCCTTATTATAAGCTTCCCAAAAAGGATAATTTTAAATATATTTAATTTGATTATTATATTTATTTTTTATTTCTTGTGAATGTAGGTTTTTCACCAAACATCAAGTTCTCTATTCTACACACATGGAAAATCAGTAAATTAGTGAAAAAAATTCTAAAAATTATCTATGCCCTAGGTATTGATGTCCTTGTTTCAACAAAAAAAAAAAATTGAATTTCGATATGTTGGTTTTTCTTCTGAATCAGCATTAGGGTTTGCCAGTTCTAATGCACAGGCAGATTCAGCCAACTGAATACAGGAGGTTGCGTGAGCTCCTCCCCTTCACTTCTGGTTCTGCCGCACCAAGGGGGGTTTCCCTATGTTGACATTTCTTCTGAATCAGCATTAGGGTTTGCCACTTCTAATGCACAGGCAGATTCAGGCCAACTGAATACAGGAGGTTGCGTGAGCTCCTCCCCTTCACTTCTGGTTCTGCCGCACCAAGGGGGGTATCCCTATAACTTAAGATGTAACCTTGACTAGCTCAAAGATAGAAAGATCTAACTTGACAACAACAGGCAGAATACTCTCATGTATGGACCAAGATCTGCATGATAGATCACAAGGCTGGCAACATTCTTGGACATGATGTCTGGTTGGGTATGAGAGCATGCAGGGGGTTCCTAATCCTACTCCTACAACTAACAGGTGGAAGTATGAAATGGTTTGATATGAATTTGGATGCAAAGCTGGACATGGTGTATAACACAAAAACACAGCATGATTGGTGCCTATCCAGGGCTTGGAGTCGGTAGACATACACCTGTGAATGATCAGCATGAATAGCTAAAACTGGACTTCAGGGGGATACACATGATATCTGCCCTACAGATATCTTCCAATATAGAGTGTTGAGCCATCTCTACTTACGGCATCCCTACTGCAGTATACCCTTCCCAATGTTCAACCTGAAAACAGTTTAATCTGCCCCTTGAGCAGAGGTCAAAAGATCAGACATTCAACATAGGAATTCTATGCTCTAGAATCTAAACATAAGCAAACATCCAGATCCAGAAGAAGGATACATGCAATACTGGAGACAGAATTAACACAACACATGCTAAGGTAGCATTACTCATATAAGATCAACCATGAAACCAATGGATTCATGCCAAGTCCTGCAACAGGAGATACATAAACTCACAAGAAAAACTGTACAGAGCAACCAGATCAGCTGGTTTTGGATTACAGAGCCAAAAATCTACAACTTTCAACAACCACAAAAGAATAACACCATCTGCATTATATAGCAGGAGGGTGTCTTCAGCATCAACTACCAGGTTGACCAAAATTCCCGCCAGATATACAGTACCATAGAAATGGCGCTCAAACTTGAATGCAGCAGGTGGGGGAGGAGACAGGAAGATTTCTCGAGCCTTGCGCCGCCGCCTAGGGATTCAGATCTTCAATCAGGTACAACATTCGTCCACGCCATCGCCCATACCTCTGCAACAATCGCCATTAATGGCGCACCAACCCGCGGCCTCGGGAAGAACATCAAACAGACAGTCGCAACCGCTTCCCGCCGAGATTCATCATCATGATGTTTCGAATATGCAGGATAACATTATCCCACATGCACCCCGCAGCAACCTCCTTTGCACTTTATATACTAGGTCATGAGCATATATCATGTCGGCGCTTTTGCTCCTGACGACACTAGTATAGACTTCATCATCATCATCCTTCAGCAGCATGATATCCTGTTGTTCGAAAAATCACCCTGACGTCATCATGATATTTGAAATATAACCTTCATGATAATCGGCACAACCTGATCCTTCGGAGGAACATCCTCCTGCTGAGCTTATAACAAAAGTCTGGCCGATGAACATCCTGATGACGTCATCATCATATCCTGCTGACATCATCATCATATATGCCTACTGCGCACCTCCTCATATCCGGATGACGTCATCATCATGTTTGCAAATATCCGGAGGTCTCTTCAAGATGATCAGTGTTAGAAATATGACCCCGCGGGACCTTGATGACGTCATCATCATATTAACATCATCATGATATTCGGAAGACAACCGGATATTTGGAAATATCCTCCTGATGTTCAAATATCAGGTTGCACTGTAGCTCCTCTATAAGATCAGGGCGATAACTGAATATGATGATGCTGCTTGAAAAGATCACCCCCAGTAGATAATGCGCGAAGCAAGCAGGCGGATATCTCCTTGATATTAGCATCATCATGATGTTCGAACAAACATATATCCGGGTGATATGAAAATATCACCCCCTCCTTCGCGAATATCATGATGCAGATAGGCAGAAAGAAAAATATCACCCTGATATACGGATGACGTCAGCATCATCAGGATGAGAAACAAAGAACAAGAAGTGATACAACATCATCAGGATGATATTGACTAAGATCATCCTGACGTTCGAAATATGATGACCCTAGTGAATATCGGGTCGCACTTAAAACTCTTCAACATCATCATCAGGATGATCATAACCAAGATCACCCCGGCGAAATATCATGAAGGCAGAAAATATGATGACCTCCACAAGCAGCAGGATGATAACTGGAAATATGATGATGATGAACACGACCCTTAGGAAAAAACAAGTTAGGTCGAGCAATTCAAAGAATAAGCAACATCATCATCATGCTCGCGCAAGGTGATAAATGGAAGATCACCGGAGACTTTGAAACATCACCCTCGCAAGCAGATCAGGGCGCACTGTAGCTCGTCAGCATCATCATGATAAAAACCAAACATCACCCGACAGTTGAAATATGATGATGACGATGAGAAACCGGTCGAAGGAGAACATGATGATGCTGACCCACATGGAAACAAACATGATGATGATGACCTCCTCCTCAAGAAAATATGATGATACAGCTGAAAAATACTGAGGAGGTCCGTTACTTAGAGCATTTTTTGGATACTTAGGGAGAGTGCCTGAATGAAGATTGCTCAGAAAACCACCAGTCAAAATGAGTGTCAACAGTGGCTCTGTCTGGGGACGTGCAGGTGAAAACCTGCAGCGAGAACCCCAGATCTCTGGGATGCAGACCAGTCCCTTATCCATTGGGCACAGAGTCAAATATTACACCGACCTGCATCACCAAACACACTTGATGGCCTAAGGCCACCAAGAAAAGAAAAGCATGTATCTGCCTTTGTCAAATATCTTGTTTTCATCTGCATGCACTGGGTCAAGCTTGGAGATACTACAAAGATCCACCCACAAACAAATTTTGTCATCTGCATATTCAACCTTTTGATTTAGCTTGTCATTATCCTTGTGCAGATAACCCTCAGCATCATGTGACATGTGGGTGCAGAATGTATCAAACAATGCATGTTCATATGGCATATAGCACTTATCACTTATATCATCATCATGCATTGTAACATGATCTCCTAGCTGGACTGCAAATAGGAAACACTCAGAGTCCACCACAAAACTAGGAAGATCAAGGCTCATTGTATTATATGCTAGCTCATCAAAAGAAAAGCTTTCAAAATCACAATTGTGTACATCATGTACACAACCATCTGGTACACCAGGCTGGAAAAGATCAGGCTCTGGCATCTGTTTTAGGTCAGGCACACTTTCACAGTCACTTACCTGATGTATGTTGTTTCCTCTTTCATCAGGATGAGAAACGGAATCCAAGTCAAAAATAGTGTCAATATCCTCACCATACTCAGACAGATCCTCATCACCACATGTGTCATAAATGGGTGGCCCAGGTACATCAGCTTCATCATAGTATGCCATTTGTTCATGGGCAGCAGAGCATACCTCTTCATCACCAATGGATTCATTCTGTGGAGGAGTATCAGCCTGTGTATCATAAGCAAAACAGCCATCAAATGAAAAACAGTCATGCTCTGAACTAGCACTTATTTCAATTTCTGACTGCTCTTCATGATCTCCATGTGTTTGAAAGGTAGGCAATGGGTCACACATAGGACTGCTTCTCTGTTTGCTTGTATCTTCTCTGTCTTGAGTACAATACTCACAATTTTCTCCACAGGTCCATTCTAAAAATTGCTCATTGCTGTCCACAACCTCATTGTTGTCTTCATGGTCAGATGCCTCATGATTGCAATGGGAATCCTCATTAGTCCTTTCACTGGCATCCTCAACATTCATCTTTTCATCTTCACATGATGCCTTCATGACTTGGTCATTTGCAGCTTCATAACCATTTTTCACACCAAGGCCTGGGGAGAGGGGTTTCAGCAGGTGCATATTTCTCATTTCTTCCACATTCTCAATGAACCTGTATGCCATCTGCATACTTGTCACCTTGAAATCCCTCAGTAATGCACTAGAGCCCTCCTCAAAAGCTTCAAAGAATATGCCAACACAGGCTGTAATATCAGGTCTGAAACTTTCAGGGACATGTGAAAGGGCTACTGCAAACCTATGACTGAAAACAACACATGGCTCTTCATCTTGTTTTCTGATTCTCATCAATTCTGCAACAAGATCAGCCGGTTCTTTTGCAAATTCTTCCTTGAAACAGTCAGCAAGCTCATCCCAACAGGCAAAGGACCTCTTTGGAAAGCTCAAATACCAATCTTTTGCTTTTGCATCAAAGGACCTAACAAGAAACCTCATCCACATATCCTCATCTCTGAAAGAATATTTTCCCATAAAACTTTGAAAATTTTGGATATGTGCATTCCCATCACATACATTGTGACCACTAAACCTAGGCATCTGACAGTATATCCTAGCAGGCATAGTTTCTATTCTATAATCCACCCATGACAAATCCAGTTGGTCATACAAAGGATCAAAAGGGCTGACAGGAGGTTTAGCTTTCTGACTGGCAGACACAACAGGGTTACTGCTTTTTAACTGGGCCTGCTCAACCTCTAAGAATATCAACCTATTTCTTATCTCTTCTATTCCTTTATCCAACATTTCACCACTGAGTATGGGATAATTCATACTTGGATTCATAAAAATCCTACTCTTAGACAACCTTTGTCTGTCTAAGACCTAAGGCTTCCCCTGGCATCTAACTTATGCAGTAAAACAGCAAATAAAGGGGAAGTAACAAGGTACCTTTTCTCATACAGATGCAGAAATATGTACATCTTTCAACCAATAACATACATCTATCTTTCATGTGCATTTAGATCTTTTTTGCAGAGTCGCCACCTCTCCAGAGAGGACAAAATTTTCAATAGCTGAAAGCTACTTTTCCAGGTTCATTCCACCAGCAGAGCATCATTTTGTTAGTGACTCGGATGGGTCACAAGTATTATTCTTTATTTTATCAATCCTTCCCCAGCGGAGTCGCCATTTTGTTGACATTTCTTCTGAATCAGCATTAGGGTTTGCCACTTCTAATGCACAGGCAGATTCAGGCCAACTGAATACAGGAGGTTGCGTGAGCTCCTCCCCTTCACTTCTGGTTCTGCCGCACCAAGGGGGGTATCCCTATAACTTAAGATGTAACCTTGACTAGCTCAAAGATAGAAAGATCTAACTTGACAACAACAGGCAGAATACTCTCATGTATGGACCAAGATCTGCATGATAGATCACAAAGCTGGCAACATTCTTGGACATGATGTCTGGTTGGGTATGAGAGCATGCAGGGGGTTCCTAATCCTACTCCTACAACTAACAGGTGGAAGTATGAAATGGTTTGATATGAATTTGGATGCAAAGCTGGACATGGTGTATAACACAAAAACACAGCATGATTGGTGCCTATCCAGGGCTTGGAGTCGGTAGACATACACCTGTGAATGATCAGCATGAATAGCTAAAACTGGACTTCAGGGGGATACACATGATATCTGCCCTACAGATATCTCCCAATATAGAGTGTTGAGCCATCTCTACTTACGGCATCCCTACTGCAGTATACCCTTCCCAATGTTCAACCTGAAAACAGTTTAATCTGCCCCTTGAGCAGAGGTCAAAAGATCAGACATTCAACATAGGAATTCTATGCTCTAGAATCTAAACATAAGCAAACATCCAGATCCAGAAGAAGGATACATGCAATACTGGAGACAGAATTAACACAACACATGCTAAGGTAGCATTACTCATATAAGATCAACCATGAAACCAATGGATTCATGCCAAGTCCTGCAACAGGAGATACATAAACTCACAAGAAAAACTGTACAGAGCAACCAGATCAGCTGGTTTTGGATTACAGAGCCAAAAATCTACAACTTTCAACAACCACAAAAGAATAACACCATCTGCATTATATAGCAGGAGGGTGTCTTCAGCATCAACTACCAGGTTGACCAAAATTCCCGCCAGATATACAGTACCATAGAAATGGCACTCAAACTTGAATGCAGCAGGTGGGGGAGGAGACAGGAAGATTTCTCGAGCCTTGCGCCGCCGCCTAGGGATTCAGATCTTCAATCAGGTACAACATTCGTCCACGCCATCGCCCATACCTCTGCAACAATCGCCATTAATGGCGCACCAACCCGCGGCCTCGGGAAGAACATCAAACAGACAGTCGCAACCGCTTCCCGCCGAGATTCATCATCATGATGTTTCGAATATGCAGGATAACATTATCCCACATGCACCCTGCAGCAACCTCCTTTGCACTTTATATACTAGGTCATGAGCATATATCATGTCGGCGCTTTTGCTCCTGACGACACTAGTATAGACTTCATCATCATCATCCTTCAGCAGCATGATATCCTGTTGTTCGAAAAATCACCCTGACGTCATCATGATATTTGAAATATAACCTTCATGATAATCGGCACAACCTGATCCTTCGGAGGAACATCCTCCTGCTGAGCTTATAACAAAAGTCTGGCCGATGAACATCCTGATGACGTCATCATCATATCCTGCTGACATCATCATCATATATGCCTACTGCGCACCTCCTCATATCCGGATGACGTCATCATCATGTTTGCAAATATCCGGAGGTCTCTTCAAGATGATCAGTGTTAGAAATATGACCCCGCGGGACCTTGATGACGTCATCATCATATTAACATCATCATGATATTCGGAAGACAACCGGATATTTGGAAATATCCTCCTGATGTTCAAATATCAGGTTGCACTGTAGCTCCTCTATAAGATCAGGGCGATAACTGAATATGATGATGCTGCTTGAAAAGATCACCCCCAGTAGATAATGCGCGAAGCAAGCAGGCGGATATCTCCTTGATATTAGCATCATCATGATGTTCGAACAAACATATATCCGGGTGATATGAAAATATCACCCCCTCCTTCGCGAATATCATGATGCAGATAGGCAGAAAGAAAAATATCACCCTGATATACGGATGACGTCAGCATCATCAGGATGAGAAACAAAGAACAAGAAGTGATACAACATCATCAGGATGATATTGACTAAGATCATCCTGACGTTCGAAATATGATGACCCTAGTGAATATCGGGTCGCACTTAAAACTCTTCAACATCATCATCAGGATGATCATAACCAAGATCACCCCGGCGAAATATCATGAAGGCAGAAAATATGATGACCTCCACAAGCAGCAGGATGATAACTGGAAATATGATGATGATGAACACGACCCTTAGGAAAAAACAAGTTAGGTCGAGCAATTCAAAGAATAAGCAACATCATCATCATGCTCGCGCAAGGTGATAAATGGAAGATCACTGGAGACTTTGAAACATCACCCTCGCAAGCAGATCAGGGCGCACTGTAGCTCGTCAGCATCATCATGATAAAAACCAAACATCACCCGACAGTTGAAATATGATGATGACGATGAGAAACCGGTCGAAGGAGAACATGATGATGCTGACCCACATGGAAACAAACATGATGATGATGACCTCCTCCTCAAGAAAATATGATGATACAGCTGAAAAATACTGAGGAGGTCCGT
This sequence comes from Cunninghamia lanceolata, assembly GCA_027924645.1. Taxonomy (NCBI): domain Eukaryota; kingdom Viridiplantae; phylum Streptophyta; class Pinopsida; order Cupressales; family Cupressaceae; genus Cunninghamia; species Cunninghamia lanceolata. The sequence goes on from BSBN01000391.1 coordinate 19,986,438, forward strand.
TACTTAGAGCATTTTTTGGATACTTAGGGAGAGTGCCTGAATGAAGATTGCTCAGAAAACCACCAGTCAAAATGAGTGTCAACACCCTACTTGATAAAAATATAACCTTGACTAGCTCAATGACAGAAGGATTTAACTTGACATCAACAGGCAGAATACTCTCATGTATGGACCAACATTTGTGTAACAAATCACAAGGTTGGCAACATTCTTGGACATGATGTCTGGTTGGGTATGAGAGCATGCAGAGGTTCCTAATCCTAATCCTACAACTAACAGATGGAAGGATGAGATGGTTTGAAATGGTGTTTGGAGTTATGGGACTTTCCTAGACCCATTGAACAGATAGATTCCCAAACCAGTGCCTTATCTGGGCAGCAGAGTCATATCTAAGACTGTAAATGTCTCCCCATGACAACATAAATTCATATCCAGAGGACCTAAGAATAATGCTACTGCCTAACAGCAACATGTCCAAGAAAGAGTATCATTAATGATCATACTTAACAAATCCTATGATGCAATCTATTTCCCTTTGTATCTGATCAAAAGCCTATTTAACCACTCCTTGAGCAGACGCAATAAATCAGACACACAGTATGCACATACTGAAAAACTTGGAAGCCCTTGACAACCTTGTTTGAAAGGAAAACAAATGACATACAGGAGACAATCAAAAACAATACACACACAGGTGTTTTTCATTTAAAATCAATCTGCATAGAAGGCCATCACAGAGAAAATCATCATTTACAAGCCAAGATAGATTAGTACACCAGACTAAGGACCGAGTCTGTAGCAAAAAATGCCTTTCAAAATGTGAACACCTTATGTTCAGAGTCAGAGCAGAAAGCCCAAAAACATCCAACCACTAAAAAGTAACACAGCCAAAACCATTTATACAGAACCGTGTACATTCAACAATTAATTACATGGCCAGAAGTCAAAAATTTGGGATACATTCCTTCCATTTGAAAATGGCCTTCACAGATTAAATGCGACAGACAGGGGGAATCTCGAGCTTTGCGCCGCCATCTGAAAGTCTTCATCCACGATCAGGCAGCTTCACCGTTTGTACCGTCACCCATACCCCTGCACGACTGTCATTGATGGCTCAACCACCCGCACTTCACTTGGAAACTATCGCAACCTTCAAACGGAAGCCTCCCGCCAAAATGTGCTTCACTGAAAGTTCAAAATTGTAGGAAGAAAAATCCCACATTGGTGCCGCGGAGACAACTTTATCATTTTAAAAACATGGCCGCATGGATACTAAGTGTCGAGCGTTTTGCCGCGCTCGACACACGACCCTTCGCCCACAGCCCATCGCCATGACATACATTATCGGCCTACCCGACAGATCTCCTGCCGACCACAGTGGTCTCGCCGATCGCAACATCTCCACAAGTCACCAACATCCCCATCGGCCAGAGGAGAACCATCGGCCAGCTCCACAAAACTTACCCCGACATCACTAGTCTCTCCGATCACACACATCCTCTGTCGGCGAGACCCTCAACCGTCGGCCAAGCAGAAACATCCTCTGCCGATGATACCATTCACACCGATGACCACTCCATGCTCCCCTCTCGGTGTGACCTACGCCGATGACACCCTCGTCGGCCAAACACTTTCCATTGGCGGACCCTCCAACAGCTAGCTCGACAACCAAAGTCTTCCCGATGCTCACCTTCGCATCCCTCCATCGGCGAGACCTACGCCGATGACATCGCATCGGCCAAGCCTCCCACCATCGGCACAATTCAAAATACCTAGGCCGACAATACAACTCTCGCCGATGAACCATGGCTTCATCCCTTCGTCGGCCAAACACACGCCGATGATTCTTCATCGGCCAAGCTCCTCACATCGGCAGATCGAAACAATGCTAGCCCGATACACCAAATCTTGCCGATGAACACTTGACTTACCCCCATTGGCATGACCAACACCGTCGGCGGAACCACAATATCCTTTGCTGATAGGCAATAGTCTTGGCGATATACAAAGAACACACCATGCTACTGAAATGATCACCAAGACACAAGTAAACTTATGCCGATGGGCAAAACATGATGACCCCTTCCTCAAGAAAGATGATGTGGATGCTGCAAAACACTGAAGGGGTGCCAACACTTAAAATTTTTTGGATTTTAGGGAAGGTGCCTGCATGAAAAATTGCTAAATCAACTGACAGTCAATTCAGGCACCAACACGATACATACAGAAAAAGTTATGTTTTACGGAATACGCCTATGTCTGAATTATAATTGGTTTGACTTCAAAACTTAATTAAAAAAATATTCAACAAAAAATTATGAAACCAAATGCATGCCCTATATATCGGTGTTACCAATCTAAATTCAAAAGAATTAGAATTTTATCCTTTGTAGAAAAAATGTTATGTGCTACAGAATACACATCACTTTAAAAAATGTTGTTTACTATTAAAAATTAGTTATCAAAGGAGATGGAAAAAAATTTACAATTTAACTCCAAATTTTTTTAAAATATATATTTAGAATCTACAAACAAAATCTCACAAATCACTAGTTCGCATCATCTTCAAATTCCTAATGGTTTAGCGGCTATAGGTGTTAGAAAGTGAAGATTTAGTTCAAAATGTTGATTTCAATGTCAAGTTTGGCCAAAAAGCATAACCCATTATTGTGTGATGACCCTGTAGCTTGTAGTCATAACTTGTCAACCAAAACCATTTACCAAAATACACAGCGGATCAAAACAACACTTGAATCATATTCACATATGTCGGCTCCATCCATATAATCACTTAGGATAAGATTCCAAACAACAAAACTTACTGCACACACATCATACTGTCATGTCAGCCTTAACCATAGACTGTCACTAGTTTAGTTCAGCTGTCAAACTACATCTTCCACTAAGGACCACAAGACTTGCTCAAATCCTTATCAGAGATTCTTCACATATCATAGATCATACCTCTAGAACCGCAAAGTAAAATATTCTTTTGTGGTAGAATGCGGACCACACGAACACATGCTCTGTCATAGTCAAGTTCTGCCAGACCAAGTAGCAATACTCAGGCACCCATAACTATCTTTCTAGTGGAACTCAGAACTTGTAGCTTTGGATTTATATACTTCATACATGTGTTTACAACACCTCAAAACTGCATAACAAAATATGCAATAGTGGAGGAATGCGAACCAAATCAAATGAGTGTTCTGCTCTGAATCACAATGTATTTTGTTCTTCCAGACTTAGTATGTTTGAGTGTATGCTTCTAGTACTTATCAGGAGCTAAAAACTTGGATATAGGATCATCAAAGGACTGCAAGCAACATACCAAAACTGCATTATCTAATCTTCATGCAAACCAATGCCATCCATTATACTGCTACTCTATCGTTGTCTGCTGTATAGTGCCAACACTTAGTCAAAAATGACTAAGTCTTTTTCACCGAACCAAAAACTTTGTCTCAACCTTATTCCTTTCCTTTTTACCATCAATGACAACATCTTCAACATAATGCACAATCATTCACCATCAAACTAGCAGTGTCTCTCTCTTAGTGATGTTTGCCAAGTTGCCAACAACCCTATCTTCTTACTTTTCCTTTTGTGTCATCTCCTAAGAAAGAAACCAAAGGAAAACAAACACACATGTTGTGTCTCTCAAAATCCCTACTAGAATAGTCCATCACATCACCACATGATTGAGTTCTACCAAGTGCAACAAATAAATGCCTCACACATGCCAAGCAAATGTAATCTAGCCTCATGATTACAAATCCATGCCATCCCCAATCTCCAACCAATCCAACCTTATTCCAAATTTAAACACCACTAGAAAATACTTAGAGGAATTTATGGATACATAGTAACATTGTCTATAATCTATAAACCATAATAATAGTCTAAAAACCTAAGTAATAATAGGATAATAGAGCTCCAATAGTCTAGGAGTAAACTTTAGAGAGCTCTTATAATTTTCTTAAGGTGGCATAAACTTTAAGTGATGATTAAGACCTTCCCAAGAGTTAATAAGATGACTATAAAGTGTTGTAAGAGGTGCTTTATCCTCTCAACAATTAGCAAACAAAAAATTGCAACAGGTTTCAAATTACACCTACAATGTTCATAATCAACCTTCACAAATTGGCTCCTATCCACAATGCTTCTTTCACATATCATTTTAAATTCTATCTTGGGTTTGATCCTTTAAGAAGATCATTGATCACTATAAGATAATATCCTTCAATAACATGACAAAATGAAGACACAAAGGATTTACCATGGAGAACCCAAATTTCAGGAGAAGACTCCAACAAAAGTAATGCAAAATATTGACTTATCTATTATATTCAAAGGGAAAAAATATTAGGCCTCTTAGGAACACAAATATACTAAAATAAACTTATGTCAATCCCTAATATCACTAGAACAACTCTCTTTTGCACATTTTAAGTTGTACACTTTATGTATGGAAGTCAATTGAAACTATGAATTTTACTAGAATCCAATATAATTCAACTCAAATACTTTTTTTGTGCCTCTATAGGTGTTTACACATGATACATAGACACATGTAGTCCCATTGGGAATCTCAAAAGTCTTTAGAAACAAAAAATAGGAGGAATTTCAAGCATTCTCAAGTTTTACTAGTCATTTTAGACTATGTGACAAATCATCAATTCATGTAATGAAAAACCACCACTTCATGATTAAACTACCCTGATAATGTGGTGATTCTAAAATCACTAGTTGTTTGAACCAAAAATTTCTCACAAAGTTGTTGAAACCTTCATTTTCTCCAAATTTTTAACTTATGATGCCTACATCATGCTTCACATGTCTTGTGAGTTGTGTTCCACATCTCCATGTTAGAATAAAATAACATTACATCATGTTGTGTAATAACAATAATAATATAATCATATTATTATTAAATTAATATTTAAGTAGTAATAGTTAAAATTGTTTATTAACTAACATCCCTATTGTATAAATATGTTTTCATATCATTAAAACAAATTCTTTTTTCTTGATAATAATTTCAATATGGTATCAAAGAACTTTTCCATTATGTTCTTGTGAGTCATAGTAAGGAGAACTATGGAAGGAGTGTTGGAAAACCTCCATCCATACTTGCAACAAAACTCAGGTGGACAGTAACATTCAAGAAAAAAGAGCATGGGTAAAGGATAAATGTCATATCCACTATTCAAGCTCAGAACTAATGTTGAAAATAAAAAAGAAGCATTGTATGTAGCCCAAGCACTATCAAACCTATAGAAATGCTACTAGTTTTTTGTATATAAACAAGGCACCACTCATTTTTGTCTTCTTTTGATCTATCATAGAAGAAATAAGAAAAGAAGCATTATCCAATCAACATTGGTGGTTCTAACATTGTCATACTCTTCCAAAAATTTGGGAGTGTTGTTAGAAGACGAGGCACCAATCCAAGTCAGGAGAAAAGAATATAACATTAAATGCAACATTACTATATTATTTATATCACAACATTATAATCAATCCAACTAGATTGAAAGGTTATAGAAGTTGTAATCCCCCAAGATTTTTCTCAAGACATTAACGGAACAAAAATAGATTTTTTTTACATTGCAATTGCCACACTTGCATGCCACATTTGCACTGACACACTCTAATATGTCACATTAGAACATGAAACTAGTTGACACCTGAAAAAACTAGTTCCCAACTTGCTCTATTTTGCCCCAAATCCATCTAGGATCCATACTCTATGCCTTTGTTGTAACCCATCATTTATATCTGATATGAAACTATTTTGAATGGGTCCCCTCCAATAGGTTTCGATCTATTTGCTTTTTGAAATGAAAGGAAGAAACCCTAAAAAATGGCTAAGTCAAAAAATTCTACGCATTTTCCTTGTATTTTCTACTTTTTTCAAAGTTTCAGAGTTTCAGGTTCCTGTCTTCCATCGTGTCATTTCTATCGGCTCCAAATTCCACCTCAGTTCCATGCAAAATTGCCTAAGTGTTTCAGGTGTTGGAAGTCGGGCTTGTGGCCTTTCATATTCTTCAAATCATGTGTTAACAGGAAGGCCCGACCGCTGAATCTGCCAAGGGTTTTGAAATATTTCTAAGTATTGCAGATTTCGGAGGTTGAGATGGTGGTTTTTTTCTTCTTCTGAAGCAAGCAGAAGGGAGCCTTTTTTCATCTAAGTGTTGTGGGAGGCGAAAGGTAGGAGTTATCTTTTCTTCCTCCTTTATTTTTGAAGGTAGAAGGAAGAAGGTCTAAGGCCTGACCCTTGGTGACTTTCATTTCTTCTAAGTATTTTGGGGTCGATGGTCCTTTCCTTCTCTTCCAAAGTGAACAATGCTTGGTGAAGGCCTGATCTTCGAAGTCCGATGGTTTCCCTTTGTTCCTAATGGAATTTGGAGATTGGGATTTCCTTCTTCACCTTTTCAAAAGCTGATTACCTAGAGGAAGCCTGATTTGGTAGGGCCTGGCTGTTTTGCCTTTCCTTCTCTCTCCGTCCTCTAGAAACACCTAGAAAACATGGGAAAACATGCCATCAACTCTCAGGATCTCTATTAATGTGAAATGGGTAGCTGGAAATGATGTTTTTATTGCATTTGGTGGGGTTGTTGGGGGTTTTCCCACCCATTTCATCCTCAGGTCCGAGTTGTTAAGGCTATAAAGGCAGGATTGAAATTCATTCTAAGCGTTAGTAATTTTGGGAAGAATTTCTCTCTATAGGTGCTAAGCATCCAAGGCAGTTAGGGCTTCATCTATTGTTTATTTCTAGTTCTTCAAGAGCAGCTATAAAATTGTATTTGAAATATATTGTAATCTTGATATCAATCATTGATTTTCTCTATTGTTGTAAGTGTTCTTTCAGGAAGTCTCTATCGCAGTTAGGGTTTTCTCTTGCCACACTTCATGGTATGATTGTAAAATTTGATTTGAATGAATTTGACAATTCTTAAACTATTTTCAAGCTTTGTAAATGGTCATTTTAGTATTACATATGGAAGAATATTGTATGGTGTTGGATTACTAAGTATTCTCATAGTTTGATATCAATTTTTGTGCAGCTGAGTAACCAGATAAGCATTCATACACCCTTTTTAGTGTTTTTCTTTGACAAACTTGAAACTATGTATCCCATTGGATAGGCACTGGTTTGAGAGGCCTATGATCATCCGCACTCTATTGAAAAATAAAAAATAATACATCAATTTTTAGATGCAGTTTCAGTTTCATAAGCATCCTTACTCTATAAGATTGCTCCCATCAGCTTAAAATAGGGGTTTTGTGACAACCAGTTGCTCTTGGTTTAGTGAAAATCTTTGGGGCCAAGGCAAAGATTTGGGTTTGGTTGTTCATTTGGTTTTGAAATCAATACCTACTAAGGTGTACCTTTTGGAATATCCCTCCAGAGTCTAAGCTGAGCTTGAAGTGTAGAGGAGTCTACCTGCTCCTGTAAGTTGGCCAAAATCACCCTTAACCTATGGATAAACCTCATTTAATCACCCTAATGACACCCCTAGGGCCTAGGTGATTGTAAAATGTTTTAGGGCTTCAGGATGTAGTAATTTTGGGAACAAACATTTTGGCACTATTGTTCGGCACTAAATTGAAAGGCTGAGAAATTTGAAGGCCTTGGTAACAATAAATCTTTACTTATGGTTGATGTAGTATTGAAATACAGTGTTTGTTCAAATTTTCTTCCCAACAGGGGAAGTGGCGACTCTATTTTTACAACCCAGAAAATATTTGTTGTTTGAAAATGAAAAGAGCTTCACAATGAATAGAGGAAGAAACTAGGAGAAGTCTGGGCGTGATGAATCCTCTTGTAGTACAAGAAATAGGAGGAGTAGATGGAGGACAAGAAACCCCAATGCAGTGCCTCCATTAAATACCCAAGACCAAATAGGTACCTCTGGTAGAAATGATACATTTGTTGAACTTAGGACCCAATATCAGTATACTTTTGAGGCTCTACAAATAACATACTCAAAACGAACAAAAGGAGGAATAGGAATGAGTATGATGTTAGAAGAAATGAAAATGTTATTAGAAGAGGAAGTAGAGATAGATCTCGTGGTCCACATTTGAGAATATTTGGAATGCCCACTAAGAATGAAGAGACATATCAAAATATTAGGTATCCTACTTCTCCCCCAGGATCACTTGGAGGTCAACATGACAATATTCCTAGTGAGGGACATCAACAGGAGTAGCCTGGTGATGAGGAAGGAGAAAGAACCATCCAGTATGAGCTTAACCTACTTAATCATCTCAGTAATAGACAAAGAGAGGTGTAGACTTTACTTGATCAACAGCAAGCCCAACTTGCCCAACAGGCCCAGGGAAACCAAAATGCACAGTAGCAGGGCCATAATTAGCAGTACAACCGACAACAACAACATCATCAACAAATGGGACAACAAAGTATGAATCATTCCCATGCTTAAAATGTTCATAATCATCCACCTCAAAATTAGGCAAATCAGTAGTATGACAATGTTCAGAACCCTAGGCCTGCAAAACAAAGACAAGCTTAGAGATTTCCTCCAATGAGGAAACCACTAGGAGTTGAAAGGTATAAACAACTTAATTTCTATGGCATACCTAATTTTACCAATCTAATTCCAAATGAGATTAGGGGAAAGATCCCTAGGTTTCAAGGCAAGAATGTTGTCATAGGTGAGGAGCATCTTAGACATTTTATTAATGTCACTGATGAATATGAAATTGAGGATGAAGATGTTATGATGAAATTGTTCATGCATTCATTGGAAGAAAGTGCTAAGGAGTGGTATAAGGCTCTACCGGATAGAAGTATTGACTCATGGGAGGAGTTCATGACGGTATTTAGATTGCAATATGGGGATAGGATTGACCCCAAGTTTGCTATCCATGAACTCACAACTATCAAGAAGGCAATAAAATGAGACAGTAGTTGATTTTAACAGCTACTTCATCATGACAATGAGAAAGGTACCTCCTCATATGATACCTAATGAATCTATGTGTTTGGTTTTGTATTGTAGAGCATTTGACTCAAAAATTGGTTATTGTTTGAGGGACAAGAGTCCACAAACATTAAAGGAGGCATATGCTATAGCTATCAATATTGAAAGCAATATGAGACATTCAGGAAAACACATCAAAAAGTCTGATGTAAAACTATCCCAGCCAGACAAAGTAGCCTTCAATAAGCCTCTCATTACTGAAGACAAATTAGATAAGCTTATGGGGGTTATGACAGATTTATCCTACAAGGTTGCTAGAAATGATAAAGGGTTGCCACCTCAGGGTGCTGCAACACATTTCAATGAAGGTTAGAGATTGCATAATAGACCTTACAATACTGACTGGTTTAAGAGACCACAATAAAATGATAGACAAGTTGTCCCCAAGCATGTAAGTTTCAAATAGCCTGAAAGAGACATGCCTAATCCATTAAGAAAGGATCTGTATACACCTAAAATTGACATGACTCTACTTAAATAAATATTTTATATATTTATTTCACCTTCACATTCCTCTATCAATAAATAAATACATTTATTTATTTATTTGATTCACTTCCTCTCATTTAATTAAATAAATTACATTTTATTTAATTAATTAAATTCATCTACATCAACTTCATTCTTCTAAATAATTAAATAATTTCAATTATTTAATTAAAATCTTTTATTCTTCCAAATTTAAATAAAATGCAAATTTTATTTAAATAAAATCTAAATTCTCCACTAAATCAAATATATTTTTATATTTTATTTTATTCTTCAAATATCTTCACAAAAATAAAATATATTTCTATATTTTATTTATTCCTCTCAATTATCTACAAAATAATTAAATAATAAATCTTTTTATTTAATTATGCCTTCTTATCTTCACAAAAATCATTCTTATCTTCTAAAAATACTTTCCTCTTGTCACATAAAAGAAAAAACTGAGTTACAAAAGCAAAATCAGTTTTAAAGCATCTTTAAAGCAAATCTTCTCTTAAATTAGAAAAATAAATTATAATTTAAGAAAATCAAATCTCATCCTCATCAAGAGAGGAGTTAACTCAATAAGGCTGCTTTTTGAATGACATGTGTCCTTCTTCCATTTGTTGCATGTTCCTCAACAATCCTCCTCCGTTGATCTTCTCTTTTCTTCTCAACCATTGATCTTCCCTCACCTTTTTCTATAAATACAACTTTCTTCTCTTCATTTCATATATCGATCATTGTGCAAACTTATGTTGCAGGGATACCGACGCGCTTTTGGCACCCCCATTTCCTTAAGCACTTCATATCCATTTGTTAGTGTGCTTGGAGCTCATCTTCAACCACATGAATATCATAGCCATTCTGTCTTTGTCATCTTCAACAAGCAAGGGAGCAAAAATGCTTCTGAGGGCTTCACATTTATCAAGATCAAGAGCTGATAGGCGAATAATGGAAGACACAAGGTAAGAGGTGTAAGTATCATCTTTGTTTTATTCTAAATCAATCTTTTATCTTCAGATTTCATTAGTGTTTGGGTTTTGTTATCATTATTGATTTAATCCATTTTCCCCCACATTTTGGCGCCCACCGTGGGGCCCTTGCCCCTCTTACTAATCAAAAAAACTGAGTGTTTTCAAGTGACAGGTCCGTATAGGTGACGAAGCAGGTTTTTGACAGAGGCATCTGGCGCATATAACTTCCGAAACAATGCATTTACCTTCCGAGTTGGCGCATCCGATCATTCGGCACATTTGACTCCAAAAGCGACGCATCTACCTCCCGAATCGACGCATACGAAACTTTGGTGCATTCATCCTCCGCAACGGCACATATACACTGAAACGGCACATATACAGTTTGAAATGATGCATATGACCTCTGAAATGGCGCATATGACCTCTGAAATGGCGCATATGTTTTACAGTGAATTTTAAGAAAGTTTTCTTCACCAAACTCTCTATTTTTCATGAAATCTGGCAAATTTGTACTCAAAATTTATGGAAATGCCCCCCCAGACGCAATGGTGAGGTTAGATTTGAGCTAAGAGATTATCTACATACATTTTTATCCAAATCTTAACAAACTAGGGTTAGAAAACACAAATTTCTGTAGACCGATTGTTTCTTTCTGCGCATATGTCCTCTGATTCAACGCATCTGTTAAAATAGTGCATATATCTCTTGTTACAGTGATTTTGACACCTGTCTTAGCACTTTTGTAAAACATCGCATGTAAAATCTATTTCTACGCATTCAGACTGCAGTGCGGCGCTTTTGATTCTACTTTTTGTTTTTAGGGTTTCTGATTTTGTGTGTTTGAGCTAATGGTCATTTTTGCAGGGTTAGTGGCTGGATTAGATCATTAGCTACTTTGTCTAGTTCATTTAGACTAATTAGGGAAAAAGTAAACAAGTGCATTGCATGCAAATTCCACATAGTCTCTAACTAGGAAGAAAGTAAATGAACCCATTGCTATCTTTGCATTGTTAATTCCTTTCCTAGATTAAATCATTGCTATCTCAAACAAATGGGAATGAACATTGCTATGCTCTAAACACTTCCAAGTTAACAATCGTGTGAGTGCACAAGTAGATTAGCCCATTTAGTTTTTCTACTTTTAACTAGGTTGGATTAACCAGTGTATTTTGTGCTTGTGAATGACAATAGGCTTATGCTCTCCCCTTAACTGGGTGACCAAAGTGCCAGACTTGTCATTCCATTTGTTTAACCTTTAGGGGGGCCTGCCCTTGGATGCACGCCTGTCCAAGTGGGAACGACCCTGAGTGGTAACAGGCTAAAGCCAAGCCCTACCAAGCCACTTAAAATAAATTGTACTTGAGGTGAAAACCTCCTACAACGAGTGCTGCTGTGTTACACCGACAGCCAACCTCCCCCAAAACCCTCTAAGGCGTAACCCTTTGAGGTTGGGAGACTCCATAACGGAGAGTAGTGCTGCCGCATGTGTAACCACTCGAACGGTTGCCCTGATTAAGAACTAATTGTTTAGCAAGCCAAAATCCCCTATTTGTTGATGCAAAGGGTGGAGCTCTTGAAGCGGCCTCAATTCATGTGACTCTTAGTAGAGGTAGCAGGGACAATCCTAAGGTTCGGTGGGGGTACGAGCCTAAGGAAACCCGGATCTAGTATACGTGAGAAGTGAGTGCCGTGGAGGGGAGCTGGTGCTACCAGATCCTAGAGCTACACGCTTTGAGTGGCACAGCTAGAGGATTCAACGAATATTGTCATATCCAGCCTAGGTTGTACTTGTTTTGAGTCAAAATAGTCCAAAAAAATATAAAAAAATATAAAAAGGTAAAAATCATGAAAAACTTCTATGTGGTTGTTGTGTTTTTGCCATAATTGAACATCAGACTATTTAGAAACACCAAGTTTTTCAAGCCAAAAAAAATAGAAGCTCCTGAAAACGATCCAAAATTTTGAGAAAACAAGGAAAAACACCAGAGTTGCACATTTGATTCGACTTATAACACTTTTGCACTCTATGCATTTGTTTTTGCGCATCCAAACCAGTAAGCTTTTCCGGTCTTATGTCAATGGAAAACCAATTAGAATATTTTGGTCAAAAACTCCAATACCTGCAATTGCAAATAAGCTTAGATCCCTCGCCCCAAAATTGTATAGCAATTTCTTAACAAGCCCAAGTCTTACAACAAGAAATGGCAATCTTGCAAGCTGAACGTGCCAGTACCAGCTACACCTCACCCCGAAATCGTATATCCTTTTCCCATACTCATGACAAGGCAAGCACCACCTTAAGTCAGAAATCATATACCACCCCATCTACTAGTCCTCGTTCGCCACCTTCTAAGACACATATTCCAAAACATACCAATTCTACACCAACACCACCATCTAGTTCCTCAAACTCTAAATGGATGACCAAAAAAGAATCAGATGAGTGGTAGGAAAGAGTTTTTCCAAATTTATACAACCAGAGAAAAGCTAGAGAGAAAGCTAAATCCCCTCATTCACCTATCCATACAGCTACCCATGATGTGATCCAAGGGCTACTAGCAGAGAGTCAACCATGTCCCCAAATTCTAGTCCTTAACCTTACCAAAGATTCTTCCAATCCCATGTCAAATCCTACAACACCTTCATGTCATCTGCAAACCCTTGAGCTTATCGAAGAACCTCCTACCATGAACCAAAGTCAAAGTCCATTAAACATCCATGTTGTCAACCAAAAATCTATCCAAGAGCTATCCACTTCCATTCAAGAAGACCAAGAGCTATGTCAAGAGCACACCTTAGAGCATGTGGAAATATCCACCCTTTGTCTAAATCAAGATCAAAACACCCCCATCCAATTTCAAACCATTCATAACCTTTATCTCTTCCATGATCAAGATAATACCTATGAAGAATCTATCCACGAGCAACTTGATCCTACACATGGGAAAGAGATCCAATTCCAACCTGTCCATAATCTATACCTTCTCTATGATCAAGATATTGCCTATGAAGAAGATGTCCTTGAACAACTTGATCCCATACCCATCCATGAGCAAGAAACCTCCATTACTTCTATCCCTCTTCCATTTAATCCCATCCATGATCCAACAACTTCTGCTTCCTCTGATGAGACACTTGCCTCCCAAGTGCACGTGGATGATCAACCCAATAACTTGGACCCTAAAGAGCATAATGATGATCAAGATCCAAATGATCCTTCACCATCCATCATTGATCAAGCTACAAATCCGTCGTCTTATATCCTTGGGCTTACTACCTTCATGCATGAATGTTCTTCCTTAGAACACCAAAAACCATTATCCACTATCTCGTCTTCCTCATCCTATAAGGTGCTCACTGCTAGTGCACCTATACCTAATCCCATGGTCCACCGCATACTCTAGAATATGAACTATCAAGGTAAAGGCTTAGGCCTTCATGAACAAGGTATTTTGGAGCCCAACCATGTCAATGTTCCTCCACGCTCATACGGCCTTGGATACATACCCCAAGGTGAGCAATCTCAAGATGTTGGTACTTCCTCCACTCCTCCTAAGTCTACCACTTTCCATTGCAAACCCTATCATATCCCCAAAACATATGTCGCCATTCCACCTCCATCATCCTACAATTGTCAAAAGCATGTGACCATACACCTTCCACCATCCAATCTACCTTCGCTACTTCCAACTCCTAATAGCCTTCCGTGCATCCTACCTCCACTTCTTCCAACACCTTATCCATCCATCTATAAATCCTCTAAATATCCCAATCATGGCCAACAAATGCACATGTTGTCTAAACAACGAGCTTCCACCAACCTCACTTCCGCCATCCCCAGAGGATTCAAAAGCACAAATCTAGATGCCCCTACCTATAAAGTCAAAAATCCTAAGCATCCTCATGGCCTAGGATACAAAATTCAAGAATTAAAGAATTATCCATATCAAAAGCTGCATACACCCATACACCTCAATGCCAAACTGAAAAAGGTGTGGGTCCCCAAGCAACAACTAATTACCTCTGAAGCTGCATAAAAGTTGCATACACCCAATCCCATACCTTCACAAGAGAAGTCTAAAAGCAAAATGGTTTGGGTACATAAGCAAAAAGCCCTCAAGTCAAATGAGGCATCCACCTCTCGCAAATCCCAACCATCCACTTTCTCCTCTGTTATCCACAAATATCCAATCTTTTCATCCCACAAGACAAGCAAAAATCAGAAAAATACTAAGTCTATGTGGGTCCCTAAAGATCTATATCATTCATCTACCAAGCAAAAGTCTTCCTTGCTTCCCACACCACCTACCTATCATAAGCTTCAATGTTTATCATGGTATGTGCAACCGTTGGTCATGGTTCCCTTCCATTCCACAACACTTCCATATAACTCCATCTCCCCTTCCTTCAACTATTATCCTACATATCTTCCCCATCCTACTCCCATGGTCCATGCTTTTACATAAGCTTTCCAATCCGTATATCTACATCAGCGTCCACTATCGCACCTTCCATTATCCATTATCTACCTTCTCCATACCTCACCTTCATGCAATCCCATACCAACATCTATGAGCACACTTGACATGGTCCATGTGATGACATCCATTGAGACTATCACCTTTCAAGGAACTATATGCTAGAGTCTCTCCTTGTCCATATCCACATTTCTCCTATCTAATTATTCAAAAAAAAAAAAGAGTAAAGAGAAATCCCTTCGTCCAATGGTGAAAACCTGGCAAACAAGCACCTTGGATAAGTACCATGATGAAAACCTAGTAAACAGGCGTCATGTGTAAAGTTGATCTCCTACGTCACTCACACTTGGGGACACCTTGTCTCATCAGCATATCACTTGTCTCCTACCAGTTTCCTTTCATATCATTTCCTATCCTATTCCTCTATCCATTACATACCTATCTTGTCATGTCCATCCATCCCGATCTTCCTTTCCTCTATTTTTTTGATCTTGATAAAGATTGGGGGCACAATGTTGACAAATGTTTTAGATGTCTCTTGACATACCTTATCCCTCCAAACCACACAAATCCTTCATTATCCTCTCATCCTCCTCCTTCGTCTTAAGCATTGTCATGAAAAATCCTACGTATTCTACCTACAATGGGGCATGTTTTTCTTATGCAACATGGTCCTTGGAAATCACATCCTTGTTTCCTTCTACCTACCCTACCATTGATCCCCTATCGCCCATCCATCTACCTATCCATGGTGTTTCCCTTGTCATCAGTATCTAGCATTAAGGCTATCCAAAATTCTTGTCCAGTATCCTGTCCATAGTGTCAGCCTAGCATGGCCTCTGTCATCAATGTTGCCTGTTCCATATTCAATCCATATTTGTTTCATATCATGTCTCATCTAGTCCATATCTCAGTATCACAAGGTTCACCCCAAACTACGTTGCCTCTGCGTCGTCATGTAGGCAAGGCCATTATCAATGTGCCCCCGAGGCTCTGCTCCGCTACCCATCCATTCCCTATCTTGTCGTCTGTCCTTCTCTCCATTCGTGTCCGCACCTTTCACCAAGGAAAGCACGCACAGCAAAGCCTGCTTCTAAACAAAAGTCTTGATGCAGAACATCAACCTGTCCAAAGCAAAACAGAGCACCATACCGCAACATTGAAACCGATTCTATATCAATTATGGCAAAAGACACATCTAATGCAAGAATTTTTTGTCAATAGGTTAATTTACAAGGTCTTGAATTTTTGTCATTATGTCTTCCTATGCTACTCAAGGATGCCAAAAGCTAGAGATGCTATGATGGGGGACATAATCCTTTTCTTTGTCTGCTGCTTGTGGATTAAACTGTAGTAATGTGACGACTTTTGTCTAACGACATGATCAGCAAAAGATCATCGAGGACTCTGAGGTCTAAACATGAAAAGGGGCAATCCTTGTCTATTGAAATGCAAGAAGTACTCAGGTCATCTAGATTCAAGTTTGACTAGAAGCTTGTATCAACTTGCAATATCAAAATCCATGTGAAGAATACTCAGGTCATCTCGGTTTAATTATACCTAGATGCTTGTATTTTCTTACAACATAATAAAGCCCAATGATGAAATAAGCACTTCAAAATGCTTGCTATATCAAGATGACAAATATCCATATCCATATCCATACAGTATTCAATTGTAGTTCATATCCCTATCCATATCCATAACATATCCAATTGTGTCTCATATCCATATCCATATCCAAATACATTTCTCCATATCCCATGCCATAAAATTCTATGCAGAGTATCAATGTTTGCAAAAGCTTGTGATTCCTTCTATCGAGTCATTCTTCTATCAATCAAATTTCTATCTATCATTGTATCTCTCATCAACAGTTCTAGCTGTCAATCTGAGCAGTGATCAAAATGCAAGTCTATCCTTAATCCATACCAATCGAGTCAAGCCAATCTTGTCAAATTATCCAATCGTAATCAGCGGTCTTGATCCTAATCTTGTCGTAAACCATATCAATTAGCCATAACTATCCTTCATGTTTCTCTAGGGATATATCATTCCCCGCCATGACAACACTATCGTATATTGTTATCATATCAAATGTCTTAGACATGATGTTACATTGTTGAAACCAGACCTGGAGTCTTATACGACATGTTTCATTCCTAACACCAGACATCATCGATCTATATCATTAGTTTACCGCTTGACCGGGGCATTACCTTGCCTGTTCTTGTATCATTTGTGCATGCTGGCTTACTTGCTTGCGTGGGTCATCATTTTATCTTGCATCACATATCATTCACCTCTTTCTTCTGCATCCAACCATTTCTTCTCCTGTTTCTCTTCTTCATCGTGAGATTGTCCGTTTCACACCTTTCTACCGTCTCCCCGTCCAATCTCCCGAGGGGGCATCCTGTCATTAAACTTGTACCAAGGGCAAACTGGGGCATGTATCACTGTCGAAAGTCTTATTCTTTGAAACAACGTGATAAAACACATTGCATCAAAGAAGGGCAAAATGTATACACCTAAAATTGACATGACTCTACTTAAATAAATATTTTAAATATTTATTTCATCTTCGCATTCCTCTATCAATAAATAAATACATTTATTTATTTATTTGATTCACTTCCTCTCATTTAATTAAATAAATTACATTTTATTTAATTAATTAAATTCATCTACATCAACTTCATTCTTCTAAATAATTAAATAATTTCAATTATTTAATTAAAATCTTTTATTCTTCCAAATTTAAATAAAATGCAAATTTTATTTAAATAAAATCTAAATTCTCCACTAAATCAAATATATTTTTATATTTTATTTTATTCTTCAAATATCTTCACAAAAATAAAATATATTTCTATATTTTATTTATTCCTCTCAATTATCTACAAAATAATTAAATAATAAATCTTTTTATTTAATTATGCCTTCTTATCTTCACAAAAATTATTCTTATCTTCTAAAAATACTTTCCTCTTGTCACATAAAAGCAAAAACTGAGTTACAAAAGCAAAATCAGTTTTAAAGCATCTTTAAAGCAAATCTTCTCTTAAATTAGAAAAATAAATTCTAATTTAAGAAAATCAAATCTCATCCTCATCAAGAGAGGAGTTAACTCAACAAGGCTTCTTTTCGAATGACATGTGTCCTTCTTCCATTTGTTGCATGTTCATCAACAATCCTCCTCTGTTGATCTTCTCTTTTCTTCTCAACCATTGATCTTCCCTCACCTATTTCTATAAATACAACTTTCTTCTCTTCATTTCATATATTGATCATTGTGCAAACTTATGCTGCAGAGATACCGACGCGCCTTTGGCACCCCCATTTCCTTAAGCACTTCATATCCATTTGTTAGTGTGCTTGGAGCTCATCTTCGACCACACGAATATCATAGCCATTCTGTCTTTGTCATCTTCAACAAGCAAGGGAGCAAAAATGCTTCTGAGGGCTTCACCATCAAGATCAAGAATAGATAGGCAAGCAATGGAAAATGATAGGTAAAGAGGTTGTAAGTATATCATTTGTGCTTGTTTTAATCTTCTTTGCTTTCAACTTCCATTGATGTTTGGGTTTTGTTTTCATTGATTAGATTAACCTATTTTCCCCCTTACAGGATCAAATCAACTTTAAAGATTTGTCTTTGTGGTGCCAGGCATGTTTCTTTCCCCATGATCCAATAAATTATGTGGTGGCTCATTCAATGAGTAGAGACATAAGAATTTCCAAATGAAGAAGGTGCAACCGAGTGCTATGAAGAGGAGATAAATCATTTTGACACATATGGGTATGAGAAGATGGGTCAGGGTGTCGACTATGATAGTTATGAAGAGGATGATCATATTTTCCAATATGATTATGATGAAGGTCCAAAGAGATGTCAATTGCCAACTCATAATTTTGGGCACTTGAAAGATCTTATGCAAAAGAAGTACAAGCAGTCCAAACCTTTGAAAGAAGATATGAAAGATTTGACTGGTGTAGCCATCATGCAAGTCCAAGGAGGTTATCGGATGAGGAATAGGCCAGTCCCTATACAAAACTCTCTTGTTGTAGAGTCAAGACAATACAGATTAGAAGGTGAGAAGGAAAAATGTAAGGCGAATATGGAGAGGAAAGATGGTAGCGCTCCCAAGAAGAATGTGTCAGAAAAGAAGAAACTTTCTGCACAGCCACTAGTAACAAAGAAGAAGTATGTGCAGAAAAATCTAGCACAAGTGGTGCAACCAGCTGCTATACCCATTCTGAAGGTTCATGATCCAAAAGGCGGTGAGAAGCATGATCAACCTTAGGTACAAAAAGAACCCGAAAAGGGCAAGGAGAAGATGAAGGAAAAGGTATGGATGTTTCTTCAAATCAAGTAATACCTTAATTCCTTATGCAAATAATATTACCATCTCATGTGATGCTCCTTTGCCAAATTATAGCCCTATTGACATGGCTCAAGTCTTTAGCCAAGTTAGAATTTTAGTGCCTATAGGGGAACTTCTTAGAATCCCTAAACATAGAGATAGGGTGGTGTCATTCGTCATTGTTGTAGATGCACAAAAATAACCTATTGTTATTCCTAGTAATGATGATGAGGGTAAAGGTCATGATGAAACTATAGAGGTATATCTATGATCAAATGTTGTTAACAACAAGATGGGAGTAGACCCTTTTTATACAACACTGATCATAAATGGTTGGCTATTACATAATTGCATGCTTGATTCCAGTGCTTCCAGCAATGTTATGCCTTTGGAGATAATGAATGAGTTGGGACTGAAGTGTTCAGGTCTTTTGGAAAGTACTTTGCCATGGATTCCAGGGAAGTTAATGTGATAGGTATGGTTAAGGATGTTGAGGTCAAACTCACTGCTTACCTAGACAAATCATTCTTGATGGATATTATTGTTGTAGACTGCCCTGCTAAGTGGGGTATGTTGTTATCAAGAAAATGGACAGTCTCCATGGGTGGAAGTATCTAGATGGATCTTTCATATGCTACTATTCCAATCTAGAGTGTGGAAGTGAAGTTGTATAGGGAGAAAAAGGTAGAAGATGAAAACATTGACAACAGATATAAAGCACGGGATGATCATGCCAACTTCTTTGACACTGATATTGACCACTTCATGGGATATTGCAATGAGGATGATCATAGACTTGATGTCTTACCTTCCACTCTCGTCATTCTTACTTGTGGCACAAATGATTTGTGGATAATGAATTTTGATGGTGCATATTCAAGAGAAGGCTCAGGTGTTGGTATTGTTATGATAGCACCAGATGGAGATCAGTTTGGCATGTCCTTTAGACTTTATTTTCAGTGCACTAACAACATAGTTGAGTATGAGGCGTTGTTGTTGGGTCTAAATGTTGCTCATAAGTATGGAGTCAAATGTTTGAAGATATATGGTGATTATGAATTAATTGTGTAGTAGATTAGGAATGCTTTTGTTGCCAAGGACGGCAAGTTGAGAGCATATGGGAATGCAGTCTAAGACACTTTGGAACTGTTCAATGCCATTAGTATTGAATGGATCAGGAGAGGTAGAAATGAAAAGGAGGATGCTTTGGCTATTGTTGGTTCAAAGTTTGACCCGCAACTAGATTCTTGTCCTTTTTCTCATTATGTTGTTAAAGTTATCACCAAGCCAACAATCCCTGATAACATATACAGTTGGTAAGTTTTCAATGATAATGATCATATTTTTAGTTTCCTAAATTGCCTAGATGAGTTCGATAATCAATTGATTGATTGGCAGCCTATAATAGAAGTAGAAGATGGAAAGGAAACTCTATTTGGTAGTGAGGTCATGCAATTGAAGACGAATACCATTCCAAAAGGACTGGTGGTGCTTGAAAGGATGTTTGACAATGTTGACAGCTGGAAAAGAAAAGGAAAACTAGTTGAAGAAGAAAGCGTTGAAGGTATTAACCTTGGCATTGATGAGGCATCTAGGATGGTTTACATTGGTAAGCAGCTCAAACCCCATGAGAAACAGATGTTGATTTCTCTATTGAGAAAATTCAAGAAGTGTTTTGCATGGTCCTATGATGAGCTAAAGGCTTATAGGGAGGATTTATTTCAACATACTATTCCTCTTTAGCTTGATGCAAAACCCTTTAGGTAGAAGCAAAGACCTATAAACCCCACCATAGATCCCAACATGTAGAAATAATTGTTAAAGATGAAACAGGGGGTATTATAAAACCAATTAGACATTCTGATTAGGTATCTAATCTTGTCCCAATGAGAAAAAAGAATGGGGAGATTAGATTGTGTGAACACTTCAGAAACTTGAACATCAAATCCCTTAAGGACAACTATCCTCTTCCAAGTATGGACAATCCTTTGCAAAGGGTTGTTGGTTTAGAACTCATGTCTATGATGGATGGATTCTCAGGCTATAATTAGGTGTTAGTCAAGGAGTCAGAATAGTACAAGACAACATTCACTACTCCTTGGGGAACCTATGTTTATTTGAGGATGTCATTCGAGTTAAAGAATGCAGGATCAATGTTTCAAAGAGCAATGGATGTAGCATTTGCAAGCCTCATTGATGAGATCATGGTTGTATACCAGGATGATCTTATTGCATTCTCCAAAGATAGGAAAGATCATTACGTGCATTTACAACTGATCTTTGACAGATATTTGGAGTATGGAATCTCTTTGAATCCCAAGAAATGTCAGTTTGGAGTAGAAGAAGGAAAGTTACTGGGACATATTGTGTCAAGAGATGGGGTTAGGATAGATTTTGAAAGAGTTGAGAACATTGACCTTATCCCTCAGCCTAAAATAGTCAAGGGTATCAAATCTTTCTTTGGACAAATCAACTTTGTAAGGTGGTTTGCCCCTAACTTTGTTGAGAAGACCAAAGCAATCTCCAAGATGCTCAAGAAAGGACAGTCTATTACATGGGGAAAGGAACCAGTTGAAGCTTTTGTTGACATAAAGGAGGCTCTCAAGAATGCACCAATTTTGGTGAGCCTAGATTACTCCAAGCCTTTTCAGCTCTTTTCTTTTGCTTCATATTATACTATTGTTGTTGTGTTGTTGTAAAAGAATGAGGATGGATTTGAACAACCCATAGGATTCTTTAGCAAATCCTTACAGGCTGCACAATTGAATTATTCAAATATGGAAAAGCATGCATATGCTTTGGTTAAAGAAGTAAAAAATGTTAGGCCATATCTTATGGGTGCAAAGATAATCGCATATGTGCCCCATTCAGCTATGAGAGATATTTTCATGCAACAAGAAGTTTCTAGGAGAAGATGTAGATAGGTCAATAGGATCCAAGAGCATGACATTGAGGTACAAGTCACCAAGATGGTTAGAGGCCAGGGTTTAGCTAAGTTGATGGCTAATTCTAACTTAGAGGCAGCTAAAATAAATGAGGTAAATGATGTTCCATCTGCTAATGTGTGTACGTTGACAAATGATCCATGGTACAAAGATATTATCTTATATGTTGCTCAACATGGATTGTCCCCCAGGCATGAATGTAACTCAGCAAAGGACACTTAAGCTCTAGTCTTAGAGATATGTTTTACTTCAAGGTGTTTTGATGTAGAGAAATCATGAGGGACCGTTGTTGAAGTGTTTAGACCAGCAATAATTTGAGAAAATCATTAAAGAATTTTACCAAGGAATAGGTGGTGGGCATTTCCATGCTAAAACCATAGCACATAAGATCATTAGGGTAGGTTTTTTGTGGCTAGGACTCTTCAAGGATGTTGCAAAATACATCATAAAATGTGATGCATGTCAAAGGTTTGTAGGTAAGTTGAAGTTTCAAGGTGCTCTTCCCTTATGAATGTTACCATTGAAGTACCATTTCAGCAATGGGGCATTGATTTAATAGGGGAGATCCAAGAAAGATCAAGCAATGGGTACAGATGGATATTGGTGGCAACTGATTATTTTACAAAGTGGGTTGAGGCTATTCCAACTTGTAATGCCACATCCAAGGTAGTGATTGAGTTCCTTTTGAACCATGTGATAACCAGATTTGGCGTGCCATCTAGAATTGTTGCAGACAATGCCACGTGCTTCAGATCTCAAGACATTGTAAGTATGTGTTCCAAATATGGGATAAAGTCGATTCCTCTATCACCATACAATCCGCAGAGTAATGGACAAGTTGAGTCCAACAATAAGAGCCTCATGAAAATTCTAAAGAGGACTCTAGATATGAATAATAAAAAGTGGGTAACAAGCTAAAATATGTAGTTTGGGCTGATAAGATCACCTACAAATGTGCTACATGTAGAAGTCCTTTTGAGATGGTATATGGGATCGAAGCCAAAATGCCAATGTCATTAGAACTACCTATGTATCAATTGTTGCAATGCATGGGAGTAGATGGGGATGATGCCTTGGTATTAAGGATGCATGAGTTGACAGAATTAGATGAAGCTAGAAGGGTGGTGCATGATAAAAATTTTCTACAACAGCAGATAGTGGAGCATATGTTCAACAAGAGAGTGGTTAAAGGTGTTTACAGATTGGTGATTTGGTCCTTCTCTGGAATGAAAAATTAGAAGACAAGGGCAAACATGGTAAGTTTGAACCATTATAGTTAGGCCCATATCAAATTGATGAAAAGGCTAGCCAGGACACCTTTTATATCAAAAACATGGAAGGGAAACTTCTAGAGCTGCCTATTCATGGACATCATCTAAAACTCTACTTCTCATAAGTAGTGTGGTCCTTCAAAATTTTGTGATGAAATCTTGTTATATCTATTATTTTTTACCTCGAGCAGTCTTGACCAGTGTTGGTCTTGATGGTGTTTATTTTATATTCTTGTGTGTTGTTTTTTGCCTTTTGGTTTGCTCCAAAGATCTGAATTCCTTGTTGTGCCACTGCTTGGCACACGTCCCCAACCATAGCCAGTGTTGACACCTGAAAAAACTAGATCCCAACTTGCTCTATTTTGCCCCAAATCCATCTAGGATCCCTACTCTGTGTCTTTGTTGTTGAACCCATCATTTATATCTGATCTGAGACTATTTTGAATGGGTCCCCTCCAATAGGTTTCCATCTATTTTCCTTTTGAAATGCAAGAAAGAAACTCTAAGTAAAAAAGTTCTAAGTCTTTTCCTTGTATTTTCTACCTTTTTTGCAATTTCAAGTTCCTATCTTCCATCTGTTAGAAATGAAAGCAACACTACTTCAATGGAAATCTGATTCGAGATAAATTTCAGCAATCTTTAACTGTGTTCTATTAACAATGGAGATTGTAACAAAAGATAAACCCACAATACAAAAATATACCAGAAGCAGAATGAAGCACATAACACAAGTGTTTAATGTGGAGAAAACCCTTTCAGGTAAAAAACTCCACTAAGAAAAGAGGTCAAGTTGTATTATCTTCACAAAAGGAGATTACAAATACATTCACTTCCTCTGTCTTCCAACCTTCACTCTGGCAGAACCTAGGTACCTGTAAACTATTATATGCTTCTCATCTACTATGCTATAGTTTATATAGAATTTACACAACCTCAAGACATTAAATGACTTCTTACAAGGTCATAACACTTGTCAAGAGTCAACAATACAACCTTGGGCGTCAATGGCCAAGAATAGGCTCTTATGAGGTCATAAATGGTGTCATACATGCATCCTACACTTGGGAAAATGTGCCCATGCAAGCTTGAATGCCTTGGGGCTAAAAATAGCCACTTACAACATCTTATGACGTGTCATATGCTATTATAAGTGTCATAGATTCTTATGACAAATTGCAGTTGTCATAGAATCTCTTACACCTTCTTACAGCATCTATGACATGCGTCATAACACTAAAAATAGATTATTCCTCCACATGTGCACCCCACTTTGACCAATTACCATTTACCATAGTAAATGACATCCTGTAACTACCTCTGGTAACTCTAGGACTTACCGTGCAGTAACTCCGTAATTACTGTGGACAGTAAATAATTTTTACTACTGTCGGTGAAACTTGTACATCCCTTATGGGTAATTACAAATTACAAATAATAAATGGAATAAATACAATATTAGGATTTACAAGGTTAATGGCACCTTACCCGAACATTCTCCCACTTGACATTATACATTGTAAATCAACCCATAGGAAATCAAATGAAAAATAATCAGGCACTACAAACAAGGCCCATGGCCTCTCTACACCACACGAACTTCTCTGTGCTCACAGGCTTAGTCAATGAATCTGCAACATTCTCCTGAGTGTCTATCTTCTTTAGCTCAACTTCTCCATTTGCAACCAACTCTTGAACAAATTGATACTAAACATCAACATGCTTAGTCTGAGCATGACACATGGGATTTTTGGCCAAACAGATAACACTCTAGCTATCACAACCAATTTGGATGATCCTGCAATCAAAACCAATACATGTACACAATCTCCTCAACCAAACTACCTCCTTAGAGACATGAGTAGCATCCATATACTCTGCTTCTGTGTTGGACAAAGCAACTGTGGGCTGCCTCTTACTCATCCAACTCACTGCACCTCCAAACAAAGTAAACACATAGCCACTAGTGGACCTTCGACTATCCAAGTCACCCACCCAATCTGCATCAACAAAACCCTGTATGTCTAAAGATTTATCAGCACTATCAGTACCAGAATAAACAAAACAATGGTCAGGAGTACTTGCAAGATATTTGAACACCCTCTTCGCATAGTTCCAATGTTGTCTACCAGGGTTAGACATAAATCTACTCAAAACTCCCACTGCTTGGGCAATATCTGGTCTAGTGCAAACCATTACATACATCAAACTCCCTACAACACTAGCATATGGCACATTAGACATATCCTCAAGATCATCCTTAGTCTTTGGACACATATCTAATGAAAGCTTAGTACCAATGGGTAAAGGAACTCTAACTGGGTTACAGTCCTACAAACTAAACCTCTGCAAAATAGTATTCATATACTTACTTTGTGACAACCAAAGCTTTCTGTTAACTCTGTCCCTCCTGATCTCCATTCCCAAAATATACCTTGCAGTACCAAGATCCTTCATCTCAAATGCACCTGAAAGTTGGACTTTAAGCTCACTGATCATACCCTTAGTATTGTTGAAAAACATGTCATCAACATACAAAGCAATAACCAGTATAGAATCATCAACACAATAAATGTAAACACAGTGATCCTCCTCACTTCTAAAAATACCTAATTTTAAAACAAATGAGTCAAACTTTTGATACCACATTCTGGGGTATTGTTTCAAACCATAGAGAGACCTCTTTAACCTACAAACCCAATGTTCTTTTCCTTTTACCTCAAAACCTATAGGTTGTTGCATATAAATTTCTTCTTCAAGATCTCCATGCAAGAATGCAGTCTTAACATCCATTTTCTCAATCTCCCAATCATAAGCTGCAGTAATGGATAAGAGAAATCTAATAGAAGTCAATTTAGCAACAGGAGAGAATATCTAACCAAAATCAACTCCCTCTCTCTGGGAGTAGCCCTTGGCTACCACTCTAGCCTTGTACTTCTCCAATGACCTGTCTGCTCCAAACTTCTTCTTGAAGACTCACTTACATCCTATGGCATTTCTTCCTTTGGGAAAACAAACAAGATCCCAGGTGTTACAAGAGTCTAAAGCCATCATCTCCTACATGGCTAACTACCAAGACTCACTATCATCTACAGAAATAGCTTCCCTGTAGGATCTAGCTTCATCATTAGTACTCAATAAAGAATATACACAATAGAAATCTGGTGGGTTATACTTGTCAACTAGATTTCATTGTCTTGTGGATCTCCTCAAAGGTGGAGTAAGAGACTCTACTCATTCTTCTGCATGATCATCTTCAACAACTTGTTCTATAACAACAAATTCATCTTCATCAGAACTACTTGAATCTTCTTCTTCTTCTTCACCCCCCAATCCATCATTTTGTTCTTCTTGAGGTGCATCTTGCTTCTCTAAATCAAAGTGCACCTTCTTTACCTTTTCATCTTTTCCTTTTGGCTGCTCAGGTTCAGAAATAGCTCTAAGTTCCCTAAAAATAACATCTCTAGAAAAGATAATCTTGCAGGTTAGTGGATTCCAAAGCTTATAACCTTTCACATTATCACCATATCCAATGAATGTACACTTTTTAGCTTTTGGATCCAACTTAGATCATTTTTCCTTAGGCACATGAACAAAAGCCTCACAACCAAAAACCCTTAAATGTGAAACAGAAGGTTTCTTACCTATCCACAATTCATAAGGTGTCAAATCAAGAGCCTTATAAGGAGATCTATTTATCAAGTAGAAAGCAATACACACAGCCTCTACCCAAAAGCATTTATCCAACTGTACATCACTAAGCATACTTATAGCCCTTTCCATAATTGTTCGGTTCATCCTTTCTGCAACACCATTCTGTTGTGGTGTATACGGAGTTGTCTTTTGTCTGATTATACCTGCATGCTTGCAAAACTCATCAAATTCCTTAGAGCAATATTCCCCTCCATTGTTAGATCTTAATATTTTTATCTTTAAACCTGATTGGTTATCTACTAAGACTTTGAATTCCTTAAACTTAGTGAAAACTTCAAATTTATGCTTCATAAAATAAATCTATGTAAATCTGGATGCATCATCAATGAAGGTTACAAAATAACGAGATTTTCCAATAGATTCATTATCCACATGTCCAAACACATCCGTATGAATAATTTCTAACTTATCTTTTTCTCTATTTCTTCTTGAAGGAAATAATTTTTTGTTTTGTTTACCAAACACACAATGCTCACAGAAATCAAAGTACTCATCAGAATAGGAGAAACCATCCAACAAATTTTTATTCTTAATAGTTTTTAATACATTATTGCTTGTGTGGCACAATCTACAGTGCCACAACATACAAGTGTTTTTAGAAGCCTCAGAAACATAAGAGGCATTACAAATTGTAGTGGCTTCAAGCTTAAACAAGTTCCTGAATCTCTTACCTTTCACTACCACCAAGTTCCCTCTTACCAATCTTTCCTTTCCCGACAATTGGATATGAAGAGTTGTCACCAAGGTAGATATTACCTCCATCATATTCTTCATATGTGGAGAACCATTCCTTATGCAGAGTCATATGAAATGAGCATCCTTAGTCAACCGACCAGTGATCATTAGAAACAAGATTACATGCATAAAGTAAAACTTCTTCACCTGCATTCAAGGACTTATCTGAAGCACTCTCCCACTGTTTCTTGGGATTTCTGCACTCCTTTACATGTCCCCTTTTATCGTAGTTCCAACAATTAACTCTGTTCTTTTTACTAGGAGTCTTAGACTAGCCCTTGGACTTGTCCTTAGCCCCTTTCTGATCTCCTTTAGGTCCCCTTTCCTTAGACCTTCCCCTGACATTGAGAGCATCCCCTGAACTATATGAACTCTTCTTCCTCAATTCCTATGACAGTAGCACTGAAACAAGAGCATCCAACTTCAGATCCGCAAGGTTAGTAGTGATAGAAAGGATAAAATTCTCCCAAGACTTAGGTAAAGAACAAAGAAGTAAGATACATTTATATTCCTAACTAACCTCAACATCTACTGAATCAAGATGACTCACTAACAAATTAAAAGAATTTAAATGCTCTACAACTAATTCATCTTCTCGCATTTTCATGGAAAACAATTTTCTTTTTAAATAAAGTTTATTTACCATACTTTTGGCTTGATAGATCTCACCCAACTGTTTCCACAACTTGTATGCAGTCTCTTCCATTGCGACATTCAATAGGACAGAGTCTGAAAGACACAACCGGATGGTTCCTCGTACCTTCTTATCTAGTCTATCCTACTCATCTTGAGAGACATCGTCAGGTTTCTTCTCTTTTTGAACACCCAACCATTGGTTTCTTTCTTCCAACAAATCTTCCATTTTTAGCTTCCACAACTCATACCCCGTTCTGTTGAACTTCTCAATGTCCAATCGAGAGGTTGATGCAATGGTGGATGTAGCCATAATAACAACACAAGATCTGCAAAATAAACACAACCAAATCTCCCACTGCAGCTACAGCTTCCACACTACCACCCAAGGGTCAAAGATGGCTAGGCTTTGATACCAAATGTTAGAAATGAAAGCAACACTACTTCAATGGAAATCTAATTCGAGATAAATTTTAGCAATCTTTAACTGTGTGCTATTAACAATGGAGATTGTAACAAAACATAAACCCACAATACATAAATATACCAGAAGCAAAATGAAGCACATAACACAAGTGTTTAATGTGGAGAAAACCCTTTTGGGTAAAAAACTCCACCAAGAAAAGAGGTAAAGTTGTATTATCTTTACAAAAGGAGATTACAAATGCATTCACTTCCTCTGTCCTCCAACCTTCACTCCGGCAGAACCTGGGTACCTGTAAACTGTTATATACTTCTCATCTACTATGCTATGGTTTATATAGAATTTACACAACCTCAAGACATTAAAAGACTTCTTACAAGCTCATAACACTTGTCAAGAGTCAACAATACAACCTTGGGCGTCCATGGCCAAGAATAGGCTCTTACGGGGTCATAAATGGTGTCATACATGCATCCTACACTTGAAAAAATGTGCCCATGCAAGCTTGAACACCTTGGAGCTAAAAATAGCCACTTACAGCATCATATGACGTGTCATATGCTATTATAAGTGTCAGATTCTTATGACAACTTACAGTTGTCATAGAATCTCTTACACCTTCTTACAGCATCTATGACATGTGTCATAAGACTAAAAATAGATTATTCCTCCACATGTGCACCCCACTTTGACCAATTACCATTTACCATAGTAAATGACATCTTGTAACTACCTGTGGTAACTCTGGGACTTACTGTGCAGTAACTCCATAATTACCGTAGATAGTAAATAATTTTTACCAATGCTGGTGAAACTTGTACATCCCTTATGGGTAATTACAAATTACAAATAATAAATGGAATAAATACAATATTGGAATTTACAAGGTTAATGGCACCTTATCCCAACACCATCATGCCATTTCTATTGGCTCCAAATTCTGCCTTGGTTCCTTGCAAAATTGCCTAAGTGTTTCGGGTGTCAGAAGTCGGGCTTGCAACCTTTCATCTTCTTTAGAGCATGTGTTAATGGGAAGGCCCAACCACCGAAGTCCACCAAGGGTTTTGAAAATTTTCTAAGTATTGCAGATTTCAGAGGTCAATATGGTGGTCTTTTGACTTCTTTTGAAGCAAGCGGAAGGGAGAAGGCCCGACAACCGAAGTCTGATAGAGCTTTTTTTTGTTTAAGTGTTGCGGGTGGTGGAAGGTGGGAGTTCTCTTTTCTTCCTCCTTTCTTTTCAAAGGTGAAAGGAAGAAGGTCTAAGGTCTGAACCTCGGTGACTTTCATTTCTTTTAAGTATTTCGAGGTTGGGTGGTCCTTTCCTTCTTTTCCAAAGTGAACAATGCTTGGTGAAGACATGATCTCTGAAGCCCAATGGTTTCCCTTTGTTCCTATTAGACTTTGGAGATCAGGGTTTCCTTCTTCACCTTTTCAAAAGTTGATTACATAGAGGAAGCCTGATTTGGTGGGGCTTGGTTGTTTTTCCTTCCTTGCTCTCCCCATCATCCATAAATGCCTAAAAAATGTGGGAAAATGCGCTAACAGTTCTCAAGATCACCATTAATGCAAAGTGGGTAGCTGGAAATGATGTTTTTGTTGTAGTTGGTGGGGTTATTAGGGGGTTTCCTGCCCATTTCATCCTTAGGTCTGGGTTGTGAAGGCTATAAAGGTAGGATTGGAATTCATTCTAAGGGTTGGTCATTTTGGACATAATTTCTCTCTATAGGTGCTGAGCATCCAAGACAGTTAGGACTTCATCTATTGTTTATTTTCAGTTCTTTAGGAAGCATCTATAAAAGTGTTTGAAATATATTGTAATCTTGATATCAATCATTTATTTTCTCCATTGTTGTAAGTGTTCTTTCAGGAAGTCTCTATCGTAATTAGGGTTTCTCTTGCCACACTTCGTGGTATGATTGTAAAATCTGATTTGAATGAATGTGATAGTTCTTAATCCATTTTTAGGCTTTGTAAATGGTCATTTCATTATTACATATGGAATAATGTCGTATGGTGTTAGATTACTAAGTATTCTCATGGTTTGATATTAATTTTTGTGCAACCAGATAGGCATCCATACACCCCTTTTAGTGTTTTTATTTTAATGAACTTGAAACTTTATAGCCATTGGATAGGCACCGGTCTATGATCACTAGTAGAATGGGTGACCTAGAACAAAGGCCCAACTTGAACGTGGCCCTAATGGTGTTGGAAGCACTGAAATGGATCTTCAAGTTGGTTGAAGGCTCCTAACCATGCCCCTAACCATGGGAAGCCCTAAGCACTAAGTTACAACCTCAAAAAGCATGAAAAATGAGGCTCAAAACCCAAGACAAGAAAGAATTAGGCCCGAACATGCTGCAAGCACCCTAGATGCTAAACAAGGCATATCTACCATGATAAGTGTGATGTTATAAAATAGGCTTCATCAATGATTTTGGTGAGGTTTATTTAGAATACAAAACATCACAAACTCATTTTATCCTATGAAGCACTTATATAACATCAATTCCATTCATCTCAAGGACAAGCCATGAAATTGCGACCATCTTACTAAATTGTAGAGTTGAACATACATTCTATCATAAATTGAAAACCACTTAAACTAACATTTAAGGATCATATACCATGATTAAGATACTTCACAAGTACAAAATAAACTAACCTAAGATAAGCATCATAATTTAGTACTAAGCAAAACATGCTAACACCCTCTCAAGAGGAGGTGTTAAAATGACTGAAATAAAACCACATAATTATTAAAATTAAAATGTCTCATCTCAAGCCTAGATGTGCCATAATAAAATTACAGAGATCAATGAAACATAACTAATTACTTATTACAAAGATTGGAAATGGCTTAATTACTCATTTCCAAGAAACCAACAATGAAGAGCTACAAAGAGCATGATTTCATGAAAGCTCAGAGTACCCTCCAATGAGAATCCTATGGATATTATTGGCCCAATGGTGGTTCAAAAGCACCCAACCATGTAGAACCCTCAGGTCCACCCCTCTATAGTAGGAGACGATCAACTAGGTAACAAGCACAAATAACACAACAAGGAAGTATATGGCCACATACACATCAATCAACACATTTAAGGAATACCAAACAACATACATGAATGAGGGTTCTTCATGCGACCATTGCACATATGAGGTGTCTCAACACATGTCAGATACAAAATCTGATGAAATAATAGGAAGAGGGTCCTATATGTCAAACAAGGAGTGTCTATACTTTGTCATGATGATCATGTAGTTTGTTTAGTAGTATTCATATCCATGATACGGGCACCCAATGAAATTCACTAATATCAATGAGTTGTGAAATGACATATTCCTCCAATTCATGAATCATCTTAAAGCATTCAATACCTAGTGAAGGTTTATGTTGATTATGTGTGTATCTCATTTGATCCCCATTAATTTTATTAAACAAGTTTATTTAAACTCTCACTTGGCTTAGTCCACAAGTTCCTTAAATTAAACCCAAGAAAGTGGTGGGAGGGCACTCCTTTACTCTATATCTCAATCCTAAGTGTCCAATGTCCCAAAATATAATTTGGTTATGGCATG
Source organism: Cunninghamia lanceolata (assembly GCA_027924645.1). Taxonomy (NCBI): domain Eukaryota; kingdom Viridiplantae; phylum Streptophyta; class Pinopsida; order Cupressales; family Cupressaceae; genus Cunninghamia; species Cunninghamia lanceolata. The sequence continues at coordinate 20,019,046 of BSBN01000391.1, forward strand.
GAAATCAATGCAAAAAGTCATGACACTAGGTCCAATGATGCACAATCACAAACCAATAGGGAGACTACACATCCCACAAAATAAAACAAGCTAACATTGTTTGAAATCAAAATTTCATTTTCTAAAATGTTCCAATTCTATGAAGCTGTGAAAATCCAGCATTAATTGATTTAGTGAAACTTCAAATTTCAATTTCTAAAATACTCAAAATTTCAAAACTTCAAGAATACCCTTAGAAGCACAAACTACACAACTACATGCTTTTCCACTCACATAATATTTTTGGAATTTTTTTTTCCATGACCCAAGCATATTTTTGCATTGCTCAAAATATTTAAATCCTACAACAAATAGAATTGAAACTACTTTTAATTCTACAAATTCAACTCAAGAAAAAACCCTATAAAAGAGGAAGTCATATGCATCCACCTATTGCGGGCATGTCAAATGAAGTATTGCATTTATAATACATAAACAAACAAGGAAAATACATTTCAATTTATGAGCTAAAACAATGGAGAAATCCTTATTTGAGAAGCAAGCACACCACTAAACTTCTTCCAATCCCAAGCACAAGTAAATTATTTGAGCTCAAGATAATCCAAAATGTCTTCTTCGCAAAGGAGGGAAGAGAGGTTTTCCAAGAAATTCAAATTCATTTTAAAATGTCTTTCCTTTTCATTTTGTCCAAAATTCCCTAAATCCCTTTACATCGTTTCCCTCCTTTCCCATTTGAACTTGTTATTTCAAAAATGGCTTTTTGTAAAAGATCTTGTAAAGAGATATTTTTAATAGATATTTTACATACAACTATATTCAAAAAGCTATTATATTTCAAATAATTACAACACTAGCATAAATAACATCATACATATCCTCCAAATTATCATCCAACTTAGGATGTTGTTCCAATGATAACTTAGTGCCTATAGGTAAAGGAATACTAACTAGTTTGCAATCTTGCATAGAAAACCATTGTAAAATATTGTTAACATACTTACTACAGCCAAGCCAAAGCTTTACGTGAACTTGATACTTGTTTATTTCCATTCGCAAAATGAATTTTGTTGTCCCTAGACCCTTCATGTCAAACACACTAGAAAGCTAAGTTTTAAGATTCCTAATCGTTCCCTTATTGTTACCAATAAGCAACATGCCATCAACATACAAGACAATAATTAGAAATTCATCACAATAAATTTAACATAAACATAGTGATCTTCTTTACTGCTAACAAAACCTAACTTCATGTTAGGGTTCAGGCAGATCAGAGAAATAAACTCTAACAATTATATGTAGATTAAATAACCCAAATATAACAATGAAGAATAACACAAAAGAGATCAACACAGAAATTTAACATGGTTCACCCAATATGGGCTACATCCATAGAAACTCAGCCATCCAATGATTTATTATCCAACACAAAATAGATTACAATCTCGTGAATTCGACACCTGCAACATACATCCCAGCTGCTTATAACAAGCTTTTTGGAAGCCTCTAGAATTAGGGTTTTACAATGTCATTTTTCTTTTGTCGGTTAACAAAAATTAACAACCAACTCTGAACCCCAACGAAGATACATCACGAGTGTACAGTATTTGCATGATCATTTACCACATACCAACACTTCAATGCAAAAACATCAAACTTATGATACTGCATCTAAAGTGATTGTTACAAACCATACAATGACTATTTTAACCAACGACCCAAATTTGCCTTCCCTTTACCACAAATCTATCAAGTTGTCACATGTAAATTTCCTCTTCAAGATGCCTGTGCAAAAAGGATTTTTAACATCCATTTTCTCTACTTAAAATCACAAGCAGTAGCAATAGAAATATATAATTTAGTGGAAGACAATTCAGTGATAGGAGAGAAAATTTCACCAAAATTAAATCTCTCTGGGAGTAGGCCTTTGACACCAATATGGGCTTATACCTCTCCAAATTACTATCTACTAAATTTCTTTTTAAACATTGACTTGCAACCAATGCGCTTCCTTCCCTCGAGAAAACTCACTAGATCCTAGGTGGGACATTTCTCAAGTGTTGTCATCTCCTCTTGCATGGCCTTGTTCAAATATGTGACACTTCTCTAAAGAGAGAGTCTCCTAGATAGATCCAGGTTCATCATCAGTACAAGATAAAGCAAGTAGATAATAGAAATATGGTGGGCTATACCTATCAACTAGATTTCATTGTCTCATGGATCTTCTCAAAGATGGAGTAAAGGATTTTGCTTGTTCCCCTACATGCTCAAACTACTTAGAACTCCTAAATCCTCTTCTTCTTCTCCATTCGCAAATCCATTATTCTATTCTTGAACATGTGCATCTTCCTCTTCTCAACCTTAGTCTCAAAATGCAACATTTTCCTTTCTTTTTCTTTGGCTATCTTGGATAAAAAACACTCTAAGTTTCCTAAAAACCACATCCTTATAATAAATCATTTCAAATGTTAGATCATTCCAAATCTTTTAACCCTTAACATTCTCACCATATCTGATAACACATGAATAAAAGCCTCACAATCAATTACCCTTAAATGTGAAATAGAGGGTTTCTTATCTATTCACACCTCAAGGAATTTTATCAATAAGAGTCAACACAAAGAGATATGTTAATCTAATAGAAAGTAGTAATCACAACCTTAGCCCATAAGCACTAATCCAACTATGTACTACTCATCATACTTCTAGCTCTAAATTCCATTAAGGTTTAGTTCATTCTGACCTCCATAAATTAAATGCATTCCCCTAGTGAGCCGAATAAACCATGTGCTCACTAAACCATGACACCCCAAATATTAAATACATTTCCCCCAATGTACTATTAACATTAAATGAATTTTCAATGTCACACACATCAACCCCCTACAAAGATATAGAGCCCTCCCAAAGTTTGACACCTCATTTTGAGATTGACAACAACATTATAAAATATCATATTTTATGCAAGGTGTACAACACCTTTCTTAGCATTCTCCCACTTGTTGTATACATTACATAAGAGGCCAAACATATAAAGGGCTAAACATATATGTAAAATCTTGCAACAAAAGGAAAAGATACCCATATCCATCTTGCACCATTTGAACTTCTCTTTCCTCATGGTTTTCATCAAAGAAACTATAAAATACCAAAACTACACATCAACATGTGCTTCATCTAAAAATGAAAAAGTAGGGTTCTCTACAACATCAATGTGATTCATCAAAATTTTGGTAACACATCCTAGGTTACTATTTTAGACCATACAATGAATGTTTTAACTTTTAAACTAAATGTTCCTTTCCCTTCACAAAAAAAACTATCACAATGTTGCATATGAATCTCCTCCCCAAGATCCCCAAGCAAGAAACTAGTCTTAACCTCTATTTGCTCAATTCAAAATCACAATCTACAACAATAGATAATAGGAATATAATAGATGATAACTTAGAAATAGGAGAGAAAAAATTATTGAAATCAACTCCCTCTCTTTGAGAGTATCCCTTGGCCACTAATTTGGCTTTGTATTGCTCTAATTGTCAATTTGTTAGATCTTATTTTTATAAACCCACTTGCAACTAATGGGCTTTCTTCCCTCAAGAAAATTAACAAGATCCCAAGTATCATATTTACCTAAGGCCATCATTTCCTCCTACATCCAAGACTCCCTATCCTTTGAAGAAGGATACTCCCTAAATATCTCAATTCATCATCAATACATAACAAATAATTTACATAATAGAAATCTAGTGGGCTATACCTATTAACTAGATTTTGTTGTCTCATGGATCATCTCAATCTAGGAGTAAGGGGCTCTACCAATTCTTCTATAATCTCATCATGCACAACCTACTCAAAACTCTCATCTAAACACTCTTCTTCCTCTTCATGCTCTAATCCATCATCTTGTTCTTCAACATGTGCATCTTCCTACTTTTCAACCTTCATCTCAAAATGCACTATTTTATTTCCTTCTTTTTCTTTTGGTTGTATAGGATTTTAAAATTATCTAAACTCCATGAAAATCACATCTCTAGAATATATCATTTTTTGGGTTAGTAAATTCTAAAGCTTATAACCTTTTACATTCTCACTGTAGCCAACAAAGATGAATTTATGTGCTTTATGAATCCAATTTAGATTGCTTTTAATTAGGAACATGAACATATGCCTCACAACCAAGTACCCTTAAATGTGAAACAAAAATTTTCTTACTTGTCCACACTTTATAAGGAGTTTTTATCAACAAGATCTTTAAAACAAGGAGATCTGTTAACCAAATAACAAGTAGTACTTATAGCCTTTGTACGAAAGCACCAATCTAACTACATACCACTTAGCATACTCCCATCTCTTTCCAACAAGGTTTATTTCATTCTCTCTACCACCCCATTTTGCTAAGGTGTGTATGGAGTAGTCTTTTTCTAAATAATAGTTGCATGCTTACAAAACTTATTGAATTCCTTAGAACATATTCACTTCCACTATCAAATCTCAACACCCTTATTTTATAATATGTTTTCTTTTCAACCAAGGCTTTAAATTCCTTAAACTTAGTGAAATATTCAAATTTAGAATGCATAAAATAAATTCAGGTGTATCTTGAGGCATCATCAATGAATTTATTGGAATAATGAGATTTTCCCATAGACTTAACATCCATTGGACCAAACACATTCGAATGGATAATCTCTAACATTTTCTTAGCTTTGTAACTACCTAAAGGAAAAGATGTTTTGTTCTATTTTCCAAACACATGATGTTCATAGAAATCAAAATGTTCATCAAAATAAGGAAAATCATCAACCAACTTTTTATTAACTAGGGTCTTAATCCATTTATAAAAAATGTGGCCCAATTGTTGGTGCCACATGTACATGTATTTTTAGTGTCAATCACATTGGTGGAGTTACAAAAAGTAGAGGTATTTATCTTTAAAAAAAATCATACATGGGATCCCTTAGCAACCACCAAACTCCCTCTCACCAAATTGTAACCAAACTTATAAAAAGTCACATGCATCCCTGAATCATTCAACCTAGAAATAAACATCAAATTTCTAGCAAGTCCAAGAATATGTAAAACACCAGTAAGGGTTTTCACCCTCCCATCACCAAAACACAACTATACCTTCTCATGGTCAAAAATTTGATGCAAACTAGTGTCACTAGATACACTTCTCCTCCATCATATGCATGGTACAAGGATAACCATTCCTTGTGAGGACTCATATGATATTAAAAACCTAAATCAATCAACTGTGATTCATTAGAAATAGTGTTATCAAACATAAACAAGGATTTATCCCCTTCATCAAAGGATTTTTTAGTGGATGAGTCATACATCTTCTTCTCATTTCTACACTCCTCCTTAACATGCCCCCATTTTTCATAGTCCCAATACTTCACTCTACTCTTCCCTAGGGTCTTAGAATGACCTTGAGACTTAGATCGCTTAGTAAACTTTTTCTAATCCTTCTTTATCCTCCAACCTTCCTTGAACATGCAATGCATCCTTTGAGATCTCTTCCATGGATTTTTTTCATATTTCCTTTATAAGAAAAGTAGCAACAAGGGTATCCAACTTTGGTTCTATCATGTGTCCACTCAAAGCAATAATTAGACTTTCCCATGATTTAGGCAAAAAGAGAAGTAGCAATATACACTTATCCCTCTTGCCTATTTTAACATCAATGGATGCTAACTAATTCATAATCAAATTAAATGCATTCAAATGTTTTTCCATTGAGTCCCCATCTTTCATTTTTAATGAATATAGTTTTCTTTTTAAATATAGTTTATTTACTAGATGCTTTATTTGGTACATTTCACCAATTCTTTTCCAAAGAAGATATGTGGTGGTCTCTCTAGAAACATTTAGCAAGACAAAATTTGCAAGACACAACTGAATGGTTCCTCATTCCTTTTTATCCAAATTCTCCCAATCATCATTGAACATAGCATCTAGTTTCTCTTCATTTGAAAATCTCTCCATTGATCTCTCTCTTCAATGAATTTCTCCATCTTTAATTTCCACAATTCATTACTAGTTTCATTGAATTTCTCAATGTCCAAATGAGAGGTTGAAGCCATGGTTTCTAATCACAAATCTACAAAACCACTCAACACAAAGAACTCCCACTACAAAAAAAAAAATTCAACACTTCAAAAAAGGCATCCCCTTCTCTATGGAACTAAATCTTTGATACCAAATGTTGTTAAGACAAGGTAAACTACTACAAATATTAGCCCTTCAAAAGGTATGAAAATCTATTTTTATTAATGTAACATTATACTACCCATTAAGAGATTATATGGAACCAAATAGAAGTCAACAAACCATGATAAAATAGACACATGATACCAAATGTATGTGGTGAAATTTTTGTAGGAAAAAACTCCACCATCAAAGAGAGACATGTATTAATATTCAACACAAGAGTACATATGCAACACACTTTCTCTTTCAATCTAATAGCATTCTGGCAGCCCCTATATACCTATGATAAAACTCACTACACCAACCCCTCATGCATGTGCAAGTATTAATAAGCACATAAAAAGGTGGTTTTACAATACCACATGGACCGAAACAACCCAAAAAGTGCCCCAAAAAGATAAAAAATGCCAAAACATTGGAGCACTACCCCAAACCCTTGCTTGGGAGCCCACCACCCTCCCTGAACCCCCCTGGTGCAGCCTTTAGATGCATATGCAAAAGCTTTTAGCTCTGGCTGGTGAGGAAAAAGGGGGGCCTACTTGTCACATATAATATATTACACATGTAGGATTGCAATTAAATATCACACTATCCTAACAAGGTTTTCTCCTGATTTCTTCTTTGAGAAATTTAGCAACAAGGGTATCCATCTTTGGCTCTATCCTCTTCCATAGTAAATATGTGGTATCCTCCTTAGAAACATTCAATAGGATAGAATCTACAAGATAGAACCAAATGGTTCCCCAGCCTTCTTGTTTGACTTCTTCCAATCTTCATCAAACATTCCTTCACACAACACTCCACTAATCTCTCTCCTTAAGAATTTTTCTTAAGGAGATCTTCCATCTTAACCTTCCAATTTAGATCATATCCTGTGCCACATTACTTCTTAATTTTTGTCCAAGATGTGCTTTCCATGGATTCCAAAATACACATGGATTTGTAATCACGCTAAACAAAATGCTCCCACTACATTGCAAAAAACCCACAACACTCTAAGAAAGGTGTCCCCTTCTCAAATCAAGTTATGGCTCTAATGCCAAATGTTGAAAGATAGAGTAGAAAAATACAGTGAAAATACAACATTAAGTGTTCAAATCTTTATTTTTTAATCAATGATTCATGTACTTAGCCAATTGTGGAATGGAGTAACACGTAAAAAGTCAATAAACTACAAATAAACACATAACACCATAAGTACATGGAGAAATGATTTCAAGAAACACTCCACCACCAAAGAGACTCATCAAGCTTGTATTAACCAATAATAATGTGGCACAATAATATAATCCACTTTAGTCCTCTTCTAACAATTTTCTTGTAGCATAACAATACTCACGTACAAAAGACCTATAAAAATACTATCCAATGCATCTAATTTATATAGAAATGGGAAGAGGAAATAAGAGGCACCAAAACCATGGTTGATGGAAAAAACCCACACCCCCATGTGCTAATAATCCTGCATCTAAGATAGAAATCAATAATGGACAACATCTTTGATTTGTAACCCCTGGTGGGAACACATTCCCAAGTCCACCATTCCATAATGGAGTGCTCAATGAATGTAGACCCCACCCCTTATAACAAGATGGTCCACTCATAGAATGAATTCCCAAGCGCTCCATGAGAGAGCAATGGACAATTATTCTTATGATGATGATGATTGTAACTCCTACCAACTGTAACTCCCCTTGTAAATGTCATTACAATATTCAAGATTCTCGAGAGAATAATAATTAAATAATCGAGCTTAACCACCTACATGGGTATCCAATTACCCATTCCGAAGAAGTTGGAGACATAGAAAATACATAAGATTGTAAGGTTAATATCACCTGATCCTAACAAATGTATCATGAATGCTCTATGAAAATGCATTTCCATAATCCCTAATAATTTCAAAATGAATGATGAATCTCCTTAAATACAACAATATAACACACAAATCCACATAATCATGCACTAAATCAACTCACAAAATCTAGTGAAAATATAGGCAAGGTTTAAATTTAAATGTGAGATTTAAAAGTTTGAGGTTTAAATTTGCAACTATGAAAATGAATTGGGTCAATTTTGCACCCATGAATTTGAACCAAGGCAAGGAATGAGAGATCTAGGGGTCAAAATTGGTTCCCAAGGGATGAGTACTAATGGGGATAGTTTGGGATAAGGTCATGAGCCACATTTCATGCAAGAACATGCCACCTATAGGATTGTTATTGTTTTAAGGATACTCTAATTGAAGTTGGCCCAAAACCGTAAGGGTAAAAGGCATGAGTATGCAATCTCACCATTACAATTATATATAAACTATAAATTTTATTTAAGCCCAAACCTTAATCAAGATGTAATAATGAAACACTAATTTAAGAGTGGATCCAAAACCTAATCAAAATTGAGATGAAGGATATGCATTTAAAAATCAAATCTGGAAATCCTAATGAAAGAGGGAATAAACCCTAAAATGTCAAAACCATAGGTTGTGTAGGAACATTGGGTTCACCATTTTTTGTAATGGAATAATCACACCTACATAAATATCTAAACCAATTAAATAAATAAAGTAATTAAATAAACAATTAACCTAGATTTTAAGAGTTGTGTCTAGAATAGTAAAAGCAAAATTAAATTTATGGAATTTAAATGAATTAAATGTGATGCTTGGCTAGACTTTAGATGGAGGAATATATTGTTGAGGATGCTAAGAATTGATTTGCTAATATGCTAGAAATATGAACACCTTAGAATCTATAAATTGATTGCACTCCACTCTAGTTCACTTTCGTGAGTGCAAAAATGAACCTAGTACTTGGATCTAAATTGTAAGTTGCATAATTGAATTGGTAAAAAGCTAATGACTATTGTAGGTGTGCCTTAGCTCGTTATACATGTATCTAAAATGGAGTGGCATCATAAGACACCGGTTAGGAACTTGCTAGGTAAGGATTGACTCTCCCTTGGCCAAGCCCCTAGGTGGACTATTAAATAGGTTTGAACCAAGATTGAAGACAATAGGCAAGCATGCATTATGCCTAAGATGGTGTATGTTGATGTGCAATTTAATAATGCTACTATAGATGCATCATGAATGCTCTATGACAATGCTTTTTCATAATCCCCAATAATTTCAAGATGAATGATGAATGTTGATTAAAGAAAATAAAATAGCACATAAGTGTGCATTTGAGTGAAAAAGGTCAACAAGGTTTTAATTTAAATTTGAGAATTAAAAATTTGAGGTTCATATCCATGCCCCAGAAAATGACTTGTGTCAATTTCACACCCATGTATTTGAACTAAGTTGGTGAACTAGATATATCAAGATCAAAGTTGATTCCTTGGAATAACTAATAATGAGATCAAGCTAGGATAATGCCATGTACTAAATTTCACGCTAGAATATGCCACTTATAAACTCATGATTACTTAAAAGCACTTTAATCAAAATGGACCGAAAGCATTAAAAAACACATAAAAGATGTGATGATACTCAAAACTACCCTTCTTTAAGTAAAGTATATATCTAGAAGGATCTCAAGATCTAAGAATTCTATGGACTACAACCCTACAAAGCTGCCCTACGAGAAGCTTTGTTAAAGTAAATACGTGATCACATAATGTGGAAATGATACGCAAGAAATGATGTCATATGGACTTTTCCTTTTCAATATTCGGTAATATGTCTAAAATTAATCACTTAGGTGGGAAGGGGGAGTCATGAGGTCGATGCCGGGTGGCGGTCAATGGCAATGCTTCTAGAGAGAGAAATTGTTACGCGTCTAGAGAGAGAGGGAGCTACGCCTAGGTAGACGTTGGTCTTCCAAATCAGTTGCATCGTGCACGCAAAATGCACTTAAACGCTCTCACCCAACTCAACTTACTTTTTATTTTATGAAATATCTTACCCGAATCCACCATCCACGTGGCGGTTAGATAACTTGTGCCAGTCGCCGGGAAAAACAGGCGGACCATTTCACGCCGACGCCGACGCCGGCGATTAAGTAAACAAATCTTACCAATTCCCTCGTCTTCGTCAAAGCAAATCTCACGCTGGCGGCCGGACGCTGCCGGTGGGCCCCATGTTACTTGTATTTCCACCCAGGACTCTGTTCACAACGATTCCACGAAGGTGTAATGGGTTTTTTTAAAAAAAATCTGTTATGCTGATTTGATTGTTGTTTGTGTTCTTTTTTGTTTTGGGTTATAGTTAAGGTAGTAGTCTACAGGTTATTGAGAATTCGCCGTGTGATATTTAGAGTGGCATCTCAAAATAACTTTAGGTCGCTAAGCTTGCCAATTCCTTAAAAATTCATCATGTGATATTTAGAACGGTGTTAACTTTAGGTCGCTAAGCTCACAATTCCTTAAAAATTCGCTATATGATATTTAGAGCGGCGTTAACTTATAACTCTTGGTCGCTAAATGATATTTAGAGCGGCGTCTCAAAATAACTTTGGGTCGCTAAACTGCCAATTCCTTGAAAATTCGCCGTGTGATATTTAGAGCGGTGTCTCAAAATAACTTTAGGTCGCTAAGCTCACCAATTCCTTGAAAATTCATCATGTGATATTTAGAGCGGCGTTAACTTTAGGTCGCTAAGCTCACAATTCCTTGAAAATTCGTTATGTGATATTTAGAGCGACGTTAACTTATAACTCTTGGTCGCTAAATGATATTTAGAGCAGCGTCTCAAAATAACTTTGGGTCACTAAACTACCAATTCCTTGAAAATTCGTCGTGTGATATTTAGAGTGGCGTCTCAAAATAACTTTAGATCGCTACGCTGCCAATTCCTTGAAAATCTGTCGTATGATATTTAGAACGGCATCTCAAAATAACTTTAGGTCGCTAAGCTTCCAATTCCTTAAAAATTTGCCGTGTGATGTTTAGAGCGGCGTCTCAAAATAACTTTAGGTCACTAAGCTGTCAATTCCTTGAAAATTCGCCGTATGATATTTAGAGCAACGTCTCATAATAACTTTAGGTCATTAAGTTGTCAATTCCTTGAAAATTTGCCGTATGATATTTAGAGCAGCGTCTCATAATAACTTTAGGTCATTAAGTTGTCAATTCCTTGGAAATTTGCCGTATAATAGGGGAGAGGATCCAGTAGTTTAGCACCCTGACTTCACGCCTCTCAAAATCATAGTGGCAATTTTGAATCACTCCAAAAATTTTACAGTAGCTTACTTGGCAAGACCCCTGCTTATAACTAAGGTTTCGGGGCCACATCAACATGCTTTTTGTTGAGGTGTCAAATAGTTCCCCCCCAAAAAAGGGTGGACCAATAGGTGTGCATTAAGTCATGTTTTGTTGGTGGGTTGATGTGGCATCACATGATTGGGTGCTTTTTAAATCTAAAGAGCACATTTCATTCAATTTTTAGTACTTATAGTAACACTAACAACCTTAAACTCACAACTACTAATACTAAACTTCTAAAAATATTGGGTCTTAAATGCACAAAAACTATCTCAGCGATTGGAACTATCTCACCTATTGGAAATTTTCCCCTATTTAAAGCGGTGTCTCAAAATAACTTTAGGTCGCTAAATTGCCAATTCCTTAAAAATTCGCCATGTGATATATAGAACAGCGTCTCAAAATAACTTCAGCGAATGATATTTAGAGGGGCCTCTCAAAATAACTTTGGGCCACTAAGCTGCGAATTCCTTTATAATTCTTAAAAAGCAAAAAAGAAAATGTGAAAGAAGAAACCTCCCTATTTCTTTGCCCAAACTTCCCCCGACTTCATCGTGTCGGTCGCCATTTCTTTATTTCTCCCCAAAAAAGTCAGCTCATGGATTTGAAACGGTAAGCCCATGAATGTTTCTCGTTATTTTGTCATTGTCTGGTTTGTAGTAATCCATAACAAAGCATTGAAATTTTTTGCCTATTAATACATCATCTCGGGGCATACTTGTCACACAACTTTAGACCCCTTTATTTCCATCTCAATTCTGCCCCTTTTCATACCTCATTTTTTTGTTCCGAGACTCTGTTTCTGTAGATTATGTACGAATTAGCAATGGCAGATTCAGTAAAACAGCGACCCCTTCTGCACAGCCAGGTGATACGAATCAGGGCAGAAGATGAGAATATTGGTAATAATATAGGAGAGCGCAAAATTTCGCCCAAGGACCGAGCGGCTATATTGCATCTAACAGCTGAGATGAAGGATGTTTTTGCTAATAATTCCAAGCCAGTCATGCCCTCGCCGCTTGGTATGAAGGAAAAGGCCTGGGCTTTATCTGTGAATAGATAGTTATATAAATAGATCTTCATCGTTACCTTACTTGTATATTCAATACAGTTTTCAGTGTATATAAGATATAAGATGTTCGTTTCCTTCTTTCCTGTTATATTCCGGAGATAAAAAGGAAAGCTTTTCTACAGAGGATTTGAACGTGCTGTTTTTTTTACAGAGAATTTGAACTCGCCGTTCATATTTAGCCTCCTCTTCTGTATAATACTGGTTCAGTATAATTACTTTTTACACCCCTTTTTTCGGGGAGAAAAAGATTTTGCTTTGTGGGTTGTGTTCTGTTCTTTCCTTTGGGCAGGGTTTGGTTTTATGGATTACAGGGGCCAAGACTGTTTATTATTTTTTTTTATCATTTTAATTCAATTTTGATACAGGGATGAAGGGATGAAAATAGGATTGTGTCTTAATTTTATTGAGTGTTGTGATATTAACTAGCACTTGCACCTATAGGAGGTTCAAGGAATAGGAATAACCAACGAGTTAAGAAAATTTTCGGGGTGTGAATTTTTTTTACAGCGTGAGACAATTTTCGGAGGACTATAATGTTCACATATAAAAGTCTATTGGCTAATTAAGTTGTAAAGTTTTGGGTAGATAATTGTGTATAATTTTTTTGCATCGTTTTGATCACTTTGGATCCATTATAGAGAGAGGAGGATATTTTAAGAGGATGAGAATGGGATTATGTTTTGAATAATTTTTGCAACAAGATAAATCTATGAATGTCCCTTTCTGTTTCGAGCCTTATCCTCCTTATCCATGGCGAGAGATACTTCTCTATCAATGATGATGAAATTAAAATGAAAAGAAGGAATCACACTACATCTACTTGATATAATAACACTGTAAAAACTATCAATAATGATGAAATTAAAGTGAAACAAAGGAATCACACTACATCTAATTGATATAATAACACACTGTATAAACCGCTTTTCAATCCTTAACTTTTAATCCAAAGAGTGACTATTGATATAACTTTAATTTGTACTCCCCAATAACAAGTAATTGAAAACCGATCCCAAAAAATAAATAAATCATAAAACCTCTCAAATTAACTTAGGCAATCAATTGATGAGAGGAAAGCACGTGTGAAAATTTGGCATTAAATATCTTAACGTATAAAGAAGGGCTTTGAAGGGATAATTAAATTCTTGTGAGTCAATTTCAAAGTTAAGAAGGGGTGTACATTTCAACACGAAACAACACATGTTACATCATTCGACACGTGGATTGGTTGGGATTAGATTGTGGCAAGGTATATACTTTTTAAAGATTCTTTGCCAAAGAGAACAATATTGTGAGGGAATAAAAGCTTTTTATTAATTATATACTTTTTATAATTATAATTAGGAGTTGATCGTTGCTTAAAAAATAAAAAAATAGATGTAGAGATTAAAGTAAATTGAAAATAACATTTAGTTGAATTTTAATGATGAGTAAGTGTTATAATAAATAGAAAATGATTTGTTAATATTTTAAAACTTTTAATAAACTTAAATAAACAAAGGTATTATATTTAGAAAATTTATTGTATGTCACTTTGGTATGAAATTTAATTTGTAGAACTAATTTTTAGAGTATGTAATGATCTTGTAACTTGTAAACTTGATTTTATCAATTCTTATAGTTCGTCTCACTTTTTTAATGTTTAAATATTGTAAGGGAATTTGTCAAATCACTAGGGTCAAGTTCTCCTCAATCAAACCCCCTAGTAGATTGGCTTTATGGTTATGAGCAACGATTCGAGACAATAAGCAAGAATGCAACAAATTATTGGTGTAATATTCATACTTTATCTTAGATATGTTTCTATTCTAAGTGTGATATTGCACCTAATTAGTAAGTTTACTTAAGGATATTAGAAACATCTAATTATTCTCACCTATGTAGCTAATAATGAAATGTGTTCACCTTGACTTGAGGTACACAAGTGCTACCATTGCCTCATCAATCCTTGATTGATGGTAGTTGGGTGCCATCTCTATTCAATCAAGGCCACCTCTGTCATAGTTAGATTGAATTAACTGGTCCATTGATTGATAGTTAAACTCATGAACTCTAGACTATCAATTCCTTAAGTCATGCATCCAGGAGGCCTATTTAAATATACTTCATCATTTCATTTGATGGGTTGATTTCACTATTGATTTCCTCTATTTTGGAATAGCATTTTATATTGCATATTGCAACTCTTGTTGTCTCTATGTTTTTTTACTATTGTAACTTTATCCATTCGCTTGGATCTAGGGTTGTGTGATTGGATTCCCATCAAATCAAACATAGTGTCAAAGCCCTGTTGATGTTTGGAACTTGTTCATGTCCACTTTTTTAACAAAAAGACAAAATATATTAAAACAACAACTGATTACAACGTAGGTCTACTAGTCTTAAAAAGACTCATGGCGCGCCAATTCCATAAAATCAAAAAAATCCAAATAAACTAAAAACAAACAATCAATAAGAGAGGAGGAACCCTCCAAACCCCATAGACAAAGCATAAGCACATGTTCCCCTGAAGATTGTACATGCCTTGAGTATCAAAAATAATGTTTTCCCTTATGTTAAAAAACAAGACCAATAAGAAAACCATTTAAAAATAATAATAATAAAGTTAGTCATAGGGTAATAAACAAGAAGAATACCACAATAAGAATCATGAATCTAGAGAGGCATTGTAGTCAACATTCACAAAATCACTAGTCTCTGCTTAAGTCCCAGACAGGGCAATCCTAGTTGTTTTTAGTATTAACCTTCATATCATTCTAATTAAAAGCTAATTTAGCCAAAAAAAATAGCAACCTGATTTCCTTCCCTTCTAGTATGGTTCCACTTAACAACATTAAAACCATGAATGAAGATATTGATGTATTTCTTACATTCATTCATTTGTCACTACTAGAAGTGAGAGGAATATTTTCTTTTGAAATAATCAACCAAGATTTAAAAGTTAGATTCTAGAATAATATCAATAAAATGCCTTTGTTTAGCTTCTAAAAGAGCTTAGCAAATAGTCATAGCCTCAACAAAATTATTAGAACCAACACCAAGACTACTAGAAAACCACAATTTTGACCCTACCATTATGGCCACAACAAACACCTCCCATACTAGCATTTCAAGGATTTTCTTTTGAAACTCTATCAACATTTATTTTAATCAAACTGAAAGGAGGATGTTCCAATGTAGTAAGTTGATATTCCTGAGGGTTATTATTGGACGAGACAGAAAAGGGAGAAGCCATAGGAATACCAAGTCTCATCAGAACTTTGAATTCCCACCAAGAACTTGTTTGATAATCTTAAATCTAAACTTGATAGGTTTCTTTCAAATTGACCACTATTCTATTGGGTGAAAGTTCAAAGTTGTGTCACACTTTTATAAAGAAAATGACCAACATTGATCTAACTTTTTAACTTGAATCACTAGAAAGTGACGTATACATTTTGAATTTAGAAATGATGTAAACTAATAAAATGTAGATTTTTTACTGTATTTTATGTTTGTATTTTTTTAAATTAAAAAATTATTTGAATGTAGTTTTTTGGGTAAAAGTTCAAAATTGTGTCACACTTTTATAAAGAAAATGACCAATACAAATACAAATTTACAACTTGGAGCACCTAAAAGTGATGTTTATGTTTTAAATTTTAAAATGATATAAACTAATGAAATGTAAAACTCTTAATGTAGTTTATGTTTATATATTTTTTTTAATTTTTTAAAAATTAGTTGGATATATTTTTATGCAAATTTAAGAGCATAAATTTAATTGCTGTAAAAAATTAAAAAAAGTGAGGTTGATGGGAAGTCACAAAATTAAAGCAAATTTAATTTTTTTTTAAATTTCTTTCCCACTTAGGTAACTTGAAAATCTAGTGCGTGGAGAAAAAAATATTTTTTTATAAATATTTATTTTTTAATAATTTCTTAAAGTCAAATTTGCTCAAATCGACATAGTTTTCATAGGATGTCAACTTTTGTCTCAATTTTTTTATCATTAAAAAATTATATCCTCTTTGAGAGGAATCTCTCCTCTAGTGCACTATATATTTTTCAAAAAAATTAAGTATATTTTAATATTTTTTTAAAAAATTCTAATCAGTTGCATGTTTGATTATAATAACCTACTTGCAATAAAATTAAAAATAATCATAATAGAACAAATGAAAATATTAAAAAAATTATATTTCTAAATTGTAGACTTCGAGATCTACCAAAGGGTATTTTCATATTTTCATGAAAATACCCCATAATTAAAGAAATTTAGAGTTGAACTTGAAGTTTTGCTCAATTTGTCAAAAATAGGGGGTTGGCTGCCACATGGGATGCCACAGACAATTTTAGACGAGATAGTATCGCTAGGAAAGGTTTTGGGTGAAACTCTCTCGCTTGAAACCTTCTATGTAAATAAACACCCTTTTCAAAGTCGCAATGAGATTTTATAAATTTAAAAAATGCAGGGGAAAAGGTTTCAGGTGGAACTCTTTATGCCAGGTAATGCCATATAGGTGCACTACATGGTTTCAGGTGAAACCTTTTCTCCTAAAACTGTTTAGGGTGAAAGAAAATAGCACAATAAAAGAAAATTATCGTAAAAGTAAATTGGTGGCCAAAAGTATATCTATTTTTAGGTAAAAAATAATTTATTTAATTTTTAATAATCTAATATTTATTTTTAATTAAATTAATTAATTGTAATTATTTATTTAGTTGTTTTAATTATTGATTTATTTATTTTTTGCATTATGTACTTTAGAAAGTTAAATTTTTACATCGTAGACGAAGATTAAAAAATGAAACAAACTAAAATTAGAATTAGATTTAATTGTATTTTAAATTTTATAATTTGTCAATGTGTTTAGTTATGTACATGTTTCTTGAATCCATCCATTTTTGCTATTTCCTTGCATTGTAAGGCGATCTTGGAAATTAAAAATGGTGTGGATTTTTATTTTTCTTTTTCATAGGGGTTTAGTGACTTGCATTTCATCATGACATCATAATGACATTAGCAGAAAGAAAAATAAAGATGTCGAAATATTCCCTACATCCCTCAAGATTCCAAAACCACTATCAAAATTCTCCAAAACTACTTTTTAGTATGAAAACCACTCAATTCAAGGTTAAAAATACCATTTTGTCATAGGAAACTACTTACAGGTGAAACAATTATTTTGATAGGAATGTTCTTGAATATTCTTTGTTATCTGCATGGGGTGCTTTTACTAGGTGTCGTTGTAGAGCTAGGAGGCAGGTGGTGGTGGCACCACCTAGAGGTGGTGGTGGATGTTGGTGGTGGTGCAAACACCATTTCTACAATGTTCTATGCACTATTCTTGGACAGTGTGCAAGAATAATTTTTCTATTTTTGTTTGGAAAAGGAGGACACAAAATCTTGACTGCAAGTAAAACTGCTCTGATTTTAATTATTTGACGGTCAATCTATATAGATTCTTGGGCTTTCTAAATGTGATGGTAGGGTCAGATTTAACCCAAAATGCACCAAAAGATTAGGTACCCACCAGATTTGGCATGCACCTCCCAACTTCAAACCCTTTCAAATTTGGCCTCTGATGTCTAATTTGAATGCAATAAAAGAAAAATTAACTTTCTCAACTACTCTACACTCAATGGTGATCTTAGATTTTCTTCAAAAATTATCAAATCTACTTGTAAAATAAAGCCACAAATAAAAAACCCCTTGAATCTAGTAGTTCTTTCAAGTTTTTCTGATTCTTTAGATCATCATTTGATGCAAGAGAAGAGCATACTCAACTTTCAAGAGTAACCATGATCTTTAATCTTAGATTTTCTTGTTGCAAGTATGGGCCTAACCGGTGTTGTTATTGATGCCAACATACTCATGTTGCATTAATGAGAAGGATTAGATGAGCTGTGTGCTAAGGATATTGAGAAAATAAGTCTCAATCAGGAACAGTGAAGAACAGTGATGACAAGAAGGTAAAAGTCCTCAATAGGTTGAGGATCAGAGGATGCGGTTTAAAGGGTTTGTAGATATAAGTCTTGAGATGCTCCAGTCAAGATTTCAGAGGTCCGTATGAAGATCTGAAGAAGTTATGGTCGCTCAAGTAGAACCAGTTCCGGCAGGTGCTCAGAGGTGACAGAGGGCCATAGATAGGTCCGATGAGATCCGGTATTTCATTATCCCGTTCTGCGGATCTGAGGGAGTGTTGAAGATGTCCCTGTGAAGTATCAACTAGATTAGTTCTTGGGTTGAAGGTCCAGAAGTGCCTATTCATTTGTGACAGTGATGACAGACTGTGTTCTTGTAGCTCCGGATGAAGGAGAGAAGAATTCTAGTAGGATGATGAAGTGTAGATGTTTTTGGTGATTCAGGGAAGGTTATGATGATCGTTGGATCATGTCCAGTTAATGTTGGTGGTCCGCATTGAAGTTAGAGTTTGCATTTGAAGAATAACCACGGATATTAGTGTTCTTCTTGAGACTAGCCGACTGGATGTATTACACATCTTGCGGATGATCTTGTAGGTGTTTGTCGACTTAGATGATTGTTCCTAAGTCGATGCCTTGTATAAATAAGGGATTGTGAATTCATTTTGAAGTGTGTCTTGAGGTGATGAGTGTGTGGTAGCGAAGAGCAGTGCAAAAGGCAGAGTAGAAGTATTGGGCTTAAATGGAACTAATTCAAGCATGCTGAAGATGCTATTCTCCAGTTCATAAAGGTGATACTTATTCCTTTGTAGACAGTGTGTCTCTTGTAGGCAGTGAGCCTCTTGTGAGCAGTGTGCTCAGGCAGTGAGCCCTAATTGGCATGTGCCATTTTGTTCTTTCTATTCTTCTAACAGAGAATACATTCTTGGGTTAATCACCCCATGGTTTTTCCCTTAACTGGGTTTTCCACGTCAAAATCTTGGTGTCATGTGTGTTGATATGTTTCTACTTTTGATTTGAATGCATTATGGTTCATGATTAATATTATGCTAATCACTAAAGAAGATTCAAGTGTTTAAATAAGGGAAAGTTTCGCACAACTGATTCACCCCCCCTCTCAGTTGTATGCCCTAAGTCTAACAATTGGTATCAGAGCTAAGTTCCTCTAAAAGGAGCTTAACCGCTTGAGGAGATCTAGGATGTCGTCATACAAGAAGGATAGTCCGAAGTTTGATGGAACCAACTTTTCTCTTTGGAAAAGTTGCATGAAATTTCACTTGTAGTGTATGAGAAAGGCGTACTGGTCCATGGTCACAAAAGCGTATGCACCTCCACAGGGTGGTCCGATAACCCTAAATGAAATCACAGATGCTGAAAACAATCTACGGACCAAAGAAGCTCTTCTAAGCACATTAATTGACTCAGAGCTCTCAAATGTTATTGACCTACCAACTGCCTATGAGATCTGGATTAAACTAGAACTTCTGCATGAAGGAGATGAGTATGTTAAATGTGCAAGGTTACAAAGTCTAAAAGGGAAATTTGAAAAACTGAAGATGAGAGATGATGAAAATATTACCACTTTTATGCCAAGAGTGAATGAGCTGGTTTGTGGAATTAGAAATTCTGGTGGAGTCTTGGATGAAAATGAGATTGTTGGTAAGATTCTTAGATCCCTTCCTGCCTCTTACAAAATCAAGGTTGCTGTCATTGATGAATTCAGAGCCCATACAACTGTCACAAGAGACCAATTGGCTGGCAAACTGGCTACTTTTGAAATGACTGAATTTGGAGATGATCCCCCCAAAACTGAATCTGCATTCAAAGCTAGTACCTCTGTGAAAGGTAAACAAGGATTTGATCTGGGAGAGAACTCATCAAGGAATTTGTCATGGTATGGAAAAGCAAGAAAAGACCTGGAAGAAGAAGAAGTAGAAACTGCTCAACTTGAAGCCCTCATTGCAAAGAGACTGCCAAGAGGATCCGGTAAGTATGAAGGAAAACTGCCTTTTAAGTGTTTTAACTGCAATAAGATTAGTTATTTTGCCTCAAAATGTCTGAAAAGATTTTCAAAGCCAAATCCTAATAGATCAAGGTTCCAAAAGAATTGTTACTATGTTCATGAAGAAGATGATAATGAAGGAGTAACAGATGATGAATCAAAGACAGGAAACAAATCCGGAAGTGAATGGGTGTTTATTGCCATCAAGGAAGAAGAACCAATATCCTCTGTATCTATCAATCATAAAGTTGTAGAAAGAGCTCTGGCTGCCCAAGTTGAAGAAAAGAATGATTGGGTCATTGACAATGGTTGCTCTCACCACATGACAGGTGACAAGAATAAGTTCATAGATTTGGAAAGGTATGAAGGAGGAGTGGTGAAGTTTGGTGATAATTCTGCTGGTAGAATTAGAGGAAGAGGAACTATTTCTTTTAATGGAAGAAACAAAACTGGTAATGTACTGTATGTTGAAGGTTTGAAGCACAATCTTCTCAGTGTTGGAAAGTTGGTGGACAAAGGCTATGATCTCCGATTCAAGGATGGAAAATGCAAAATCTTTGAAAGATCCGGAACAGAGATTGCATCCGATACTCAAACTAAAGGTAATATCTTCCACTTGGTTGGTACTGGCAAAAGCTGCTTGTTTGTTCAAGTTGATCAGAATTGGTTATGGCATAGAAGGATGTGTCATGTGAATTTTGATAATATCATCAAAATAAGCAATACTCAGGCTGTAAGAGATCTTCCAAAATTGGTGAAACCTACTAACAGCTTGTGCAAGGAATGTCAGTTGGGTAAGATGAGCAGAGTCACATTCAAAAGCAAGGAATTGTCTTCTACCGGACTATTGAACTTAGTTCACACTGATCTTTGTGGTCCGGCAAGAACCAGAAGTATTCAAGGTGATAGATACTTCATGCTGCTAATAGATGACTATTCCCGGATGATGTGGGTAACCTTTCTTAAGGAGAAATCAGAAGCTCTTGAGAAATTCAAAATATTCAAGGCTATGGTAGAGAATGAAACAAGAATAAAGTTGAAATGTCTGAGGTTTGATAGAGGTGGAGAATTCACATCCGGTGAGTTCATAGAATTCTGTGAGAAACATGGAATTAAGAGACAGTTGTCTGCTCCGAGGACTCCACAGCAGAATGGAGTAGTGGAGAGAAAGAACCGAACCATCCAGGAAGCATCTAGGACTATGATGATGGAAGCAAATGTTCCTCAGATCTATTGGAGAGAAGCTGTCAGCACTGCAATCTATACTCTTAATCGAGTTCAAATCAAAAGCAGTACCGGTAAGACCCCTTATGAATTTTGGTTTGGCATTACTCCCACTGTAAGATATTTTAGAGTTTTTGGTAGCAAGTGTTACATCAAAACAGATGAATATTTAGGCAAGTTTGATGCTAGAAGTGATGAAGGAATATTCTTGGGTTACTCTACTCAAAGCAAAGCATACCGGTGTTATAACAAGAGACTAAGAAAGATGATAGAAAGTACAAATGTGAAGGTTGATGAGGGAATAGAGAAACCCTCAAGGTTTTATGAGTATGATGAAGATGATCAGAATGGTGTTCTGGTTCAAGGAGCTCAATCCTCTCCTGAAAGTCAGATTCAGACTGATCCGGTAAATCAGGAAGAAGAGATAGGTCTGAATGAGCCTGATCAAGAAGCAGAAGTGCAAGAAACTCCCAAAGTTCCAAGGTATGTAAGACTGAACCACTCTGAAGATCAGATCATAGGTGACAAAAGCAAAGGTGTGCAAACTAGAAAGAAAATTGCTCAAAATTCAGATGAATGTTGTCTGATTTCAAAGATTGAACCTAAGACAATAAATGAAGCCTGCAATGATGAAAATTAGACCAAAGCAATGGAGGAAGAGTTGATGCAAATTGAGAAAAATCACACTTGGGATCTTGTTTCTAGACCTAGAAACAAGAATGTGATTGGAACCAAATGGGTCTTCTGGAACAAACTAAATGAAGTTGGTGAAGTAATCAGAAATAAAGCTAGATTGGTCTACAAAGGCTACTCTTAAATAGAAGGAATTGATTTTGAAGAAACCTTTGCTCCGGTGGCAAGAATTGAAGCAGTCAGATTATTTCTTGCATTTGCTGTCTTCAAGGATTTCAAGGTGTATCATATGGATGTCAAATCTGCTTTCCTAAATGGTGACTTAGAAGAAGAAGTGTACATTAAACAATGGATGGATTTTAGTTATCTGAGCATGGTGATATGGTCTGCAAATTAAAGAAGGCACTGTATGGTCTAAAGCAAGCCCCAAGAGCATGGTATGAAAGACTGGACAAACATCTTTTGAAGATTGGTTTCAACAAAGGTACTGCTGATAGTAACCTATATTTCAAAATTGATCATGAAAACATCTTGATTGTTGAAGTATTTGTTGATGATATCATCTTTGGAGGAAGAGACAGTATGTGTAAAATCTTTGCAAATCAAATGAAAAGTGAGTTTGAAATGTCAATGCTCGGTGAAATGAATTTCTTCTTGGGTTTGCAAATTACTCAGACAAAGAAAGGAATCTTTATCTCTCAGACCAAATATTGGAAAGAATTATTGAAGAAATTTGGAATGGAAGATTCAAAGCCAATGAACACTCCCATGGCAACCGGATGTAAGTTGAGCAAAGATGATGACTCTCCTAAGACAGATCAGACAAAGTACAGATCAATGATTGGAGGATTATTGTATCTCACTCAAACTAGACCAGATATAATGCAGGCTATTGGTCTTGTGGCGAGATTCCAGGCTGATCCCAGAGAATCTCATGTCATGGCAATCAAAAGAATTTTTAGGTACTTAAAAGGAACAGTTGAGTATGGTCTATGGTATCCTAGAGATCATAATTTTTCTCTTCATGCATATACAGATACAGATTGGGCAGGAGATGTGGATGATAGGAAGAGTACAAGTGGAGGAGCATTCTTTTTGGGAAAAACGTTGGTTTCTTGGCTAAGCAAGAAATAAGAGGCAATATCCTTGTCTACAACTGAAGCAGAATACATTGCAGCAGCAGGAAGTTGCACTCAAGTTTTGTGGATGAAGCAGATGCTAAGAGATATTCAAGTAGAATATGAGGAGCCTATCACAATTTTCTGTGATAATTCAAGTGCAATAAATATTTCTAAGAATCCGGTGTTGCATTCTAAGACTAAGCATATATCTATCAAGTTTCACTTTTTGAGAGAGCAAGTGAACAAGGGTGAAGTCAAATTGGAGTATGTGCCCTCCAAGGATCAGCTTGCAGATATTTTTACTAAACCTCTTCCCAAGGACTCTTTTGAGTATCTCAGGGAGAAGTTAGGGGTTATTGCCCCTCCGGTGATGAACTAGGATGCACTGATGTGCATCAATCCGGTGGATATCACAGTCATATCTTGTGATCCGGATTGATGATAAGGGAGCTGCTACTCAGGGGGAGTAGCTGGTATGTTATGAAGTAGTGAAGTTACAAGTATGAGCCCTTTGCCATTGATGTCAAAGGGGGAGAGAAGACATGTGAAAAACAAGTGGTTGTTGATCAAAGGGGGAGCAATAAAGGAAGAGAAGACATGTGAATAGTTGTTTCTGTTAGGGGGAGTTGTAACGGCAAGGAGAAGTTCTTGTCTTGATGTTTTTTCACATCATATGTTGCCATCAATGACAAAGGGGGACATTGTTGCAAGTATGGGCCTAACCAGTGTTGTCATTGATATCAACATACTCATGTTGCATTAATGAGAAGGATTAGATGAGTTGTGTGCTAAGGATATTGAGAAAATAAGTCTCAATCGGGAACAGTGAAGAACAGTGATGACAAGAAGGTAAAAGTCCTCAATAGGTTGAGGATCAGAGGATGCGGTTTAAAGGGTTTGTAGATATAAGTCTTGAGATGCTCCAGTCAAGATTTCAGAGGTCCACATGAAGATCTGAAGAAGTTATGGTCGCTTAAGTAGAACCAGTTCCGGTAGGTGCTCAGAGGTGACAGAGGGCCACAAATAGGTCTGGTGAGATCCGGTATTTCATTATCCCATTCTACAGATCTGAGGGAGTGTTGAGGATGTCCCTATGAAGTATCAACTAGATTAGTTCTTGGGTTGAAGGTTCGGAAGTGCCTATTCATTTGTGACAGTGATGACAGACTGTGTTCTTGTAGCTCTAGATGAAGGAGAGAAGAATTCCAGTAGGATGATGAAGTGCAGATGTTTTTGGTGATTCAGGGAAGGTTATGATGATCGTTGGATCATGTCCAGTTAATGTTGGTGGTTTGCATTGAAGTTAGAGTTTGCATTTGAAGAATAACCATGGATATTGGTGTTCTTCTTGAGACTGGCTGACCAGATGTATTACACATCTTGCAGATGATCTTGTAGGTGTTCGCTGACTTAGATGATTGTTCCTAAGTCAATGCCTTGTATAAATAAGGGATTGTGAATTCATTTTGAAGTGTGTCTTGAGGTGATGAGTGTGTGGTAGCGAAGAGAAGTGTGAAAGGCAGAGCAAAAGTATTGGGCTTAAATGGAACTGATTCAAGCATGCTGAAGATGCTATTCTCCAGTTCATAAAGGTGATAATTATTCCTTTGTAGATAGTATGTCTCTTGTAGGCAGTGAGCCTCTTGTGAGTAGTGTGCTTGGGTAGTGAGCCCTAATTGGCATGTGCCATTTTATTCTTTCTATTCTTCTAACAGAGAATACATTCTTGGGTTAATCACCCCGTGGTTTTTCCCTTAACTGGGTTTTTCACATCAAAATCTTGGTGTCATATGTGTTGATATGTTTCTGCTTTTGATTTGAATGCATTATGGTTCATGATTAATATTATGCTAATCACTAAAGAAGATTCAAGTGTTTAAATAAGGGAAAGTTTCACACAACTGATTCACCCCCCCTCTCAGTTGTATGCCCTAAGTCTAACAGTTCTGAATGACCAGCCGTAAGCATTCACCCACTTTAATACCACGTTAGTTTTAGCTATGGAAATAACCACCCAAAATGTAAAGAGCTAAAAGCAAGTACAAAGAGAAGATTAAAATGAAAGAATAATACTACTCTATTCAATGATGCCATATGAAAAAGAGATCAACTAATTAATTCATTTTATGATAGGATGCATATAATATATAGCCTCATAGTTTCCAAATCTGATGAGGATGAGGATAAGGCATAAAACAAAAAACAAGGGATTGCTTATCCAAGTTTCCAAATCCAAGAGGATAAGGAAAAAGTTGAATCCCATGAAAGAAGGAAATGACTTGTACATATTTATCCTATCCTACCTGAGTAATAAAAATAAATTACCTAAGTGAACTTAATATAATAATGTGCAATTAAATAATTACACCAACAACCATCACATCTAGAGCAATTGAGAAACTAAGGTTTGACTTTTATTGCATTCAATTTGGACACTGGAAAGTTTTTTTTTTCAGTTTGTGGTTGTATCCAACTCTCTTATCTTTTGTGAACAATATACTTTTTGAGGTAGTTTTAAGGAAAACAAATATCACCATTATGTCTAAAAAAAAGTATCAAAATCTATAAATCAATATAAAATTTGTTTGATTTAGAGTAATTGCAAGAAAAGATTTTTTTTTGTCCAAGGAAGTCGTATGGCCTCCATATGCAGTACTTGTAGACACTTAAAATCATCTCATCACCATTTCAGTCATCACCTAATCATTCCTCTATAATTAATTGAATGAATCTTATTATTTAATTAATTATCCCAATTTCCCTTCCAACATTAATTAAATATTTTTTTATTATTTAATTAATCCACTACTCCTCTGGCATTAATTTCTTTTTGATAGGTAAGATTAGATTTATATTATATTATCAAAACAACTGTACAAAGTTTGAAGTATGAGCTCCATGAGCAGAGACTATTAACCATGACTACCACCCTTACATCGATTGTCAAAATGCCCCCCCCAAAATGTCCTCCATGGGACTGAGCTATTAGCCTTCACATTTTAACGTAATAAACTTTTTACAAGTTAACCCATACTACCCGACCATTACCAAACTATATCAGAAAAAATTATATCAGACTTGTACACACCCAGCAGTAGCACAAACAGACCAAGACCGAGCCATCAAATCTCCCCTTCAGTGAAGAGATAATCCCTGAATTCACCAACCCACTCAAAGCCTTCGACTGGAGTTATGCTCAATAGTTTCTTTAGAAAGTCTCGGCCTCTGCGGACCCTAACCCTGTGGGCAGCTAGTTCTTCTCCTTTACTATCTAGAATAAAGGGAAGAATTTAATCACTTCACCTAGCTAGTTTGCCCTGGCCAAATCCTTCGGCCTAGGAAGCCCTACTCTTCTTTCTATAGCCTCCAACACTACATCGAGCCCCCTCTAGCAAATTATGTTTGAACAGGCGCTTCACCATCACCCAGACTTCCTCCTTTGCTGTCAACACATTTAACAGAGATGCCACCACCCAGGAGAAGATATCAATATCTACCCAGTATCTTTCTCTGTCATTGATGAAAGCTTTGCCAAGAATGAGTTTTATAGCGCCAACTATGAAAACAACATTCTAGCAAAGCACCCTCCGCAGCCTTTGCTTAGTCACCTTACCTTTAAACACCATCTGCCTACTGGTTAGGCAGATCGGTGACTCCATTCCTCCGCACCTCAGATGCTCGGCTGGGAGATGGAAAATGATAATTGGCGGAGGATCATTTTCCATACATAGCACTGCAATAGAACTAACTCGGTGCTCAATAGAAATAAAAGAAACTTGCCCAAAAATGATGCCGAAGAACGTGTGAATGGGGGATACAATCCTCTACCAACTCATGCCCTCTGCCACTCTCTATCCCGAGTAGATCAGCCAACCATCGGCATTCAATGTGATGATTAAATGTTGTCCTTTACACGTGAGAACATTTGTAGCCTTCTGCCACCCGCCGCCCTAAATGTGCAAAAAAATAATTGGAAGGAATGTCTTTTACAATTTCTCCCATGTTGCATATGGTTGCTGGCACCCTCCAACCCATCCCCTTTTGTCGCTGCTGAGTCAGCCACCTCAACTTTGTGAGGTGGCGCCCACCCTTCCACCCACACTCCTCTGGCATTAATTAAATAAATCATAATATTTATTTAATTAATCAATCTCACATCTATAGTCCAACCTTAGGTAAATAAATTCAAATACTTATTTATCTAAGTTCCTCATCCCTGTCCCAAAAATTAAATAAATATCCCTATTTGAATTTAATTCCTAATTTATCCATTTATCATTAGTTGTCAAAATCAAATCATTAACCTTCTATAATCATTTGTACATTCTAAAGCATGATTAATTAAGGTAAATCTTGCACAAGTTCCTAAAGTGTACATGGGTCAAAGGTATGGCCTTGATTCATACATGATTGGTACCTAGGCATGAGAAAGGATTTGCACATCCATCCAAAAATCTACTTTTTGAAACTCCACCATCCACTTTCTCCAATACAATCCTCCACCATTGATCTCCCTTGAATCTTGGAACCTCCTTTGACCACCTCTCAAAAGGTGACATTTGGAAGCTCCTCATCAACCTAATCCTCTCAAGCACCCTCAACCATAAACCTTTTCAATCAATCATATCCCTTCATCCACCCATCCAAAAATCTATAAATAGCACCCCTCACAAGCCATTTTCAACATAAGTCTTGAATGTAGTGTTATGCTGTCAATTTGAGCACTTAACATAGTATCTTTAAACCACAACTACCTTTGGGGCACAACCACTATTGCTTGGTGCAACAAGGGAGCTTGTGGGTGAGAACTTTGTATAGGTTTTCATCCTTTTATTGCAAGTTTTCTTATGCTTAATCTTGATGTTGTTTGTGTTTGTAAATTGAATAGGTTATGTATAAAATAGCTTGTTTATATAGGTTTACTTACACTTGAACACCTTACTATATAAGTTTAAATATATTTTTCAAAAAAATATTTGTTTTTAATTTTAAAATTGAAAAACAAATATAATAAAAAATAAAAAATAATGGAATAATTTTTAAAAAAGAGCTTATATTGTTGTGCAAAGCACAGGGTATAGGGGATACCAAGCTCCCTTCCACTAGAATGTGGTGTTAGGGGTGGTCAGCACCATTGCCCCCCACTTGACACATCTATCAAACCTTACAAAACTAGCAACCCCTACTTTTTGGTGATAGACTTCTAGTAGAGCTTAACCCCATGACTACCAATGTGTGACCTACAACTAGCCAATCTACTTTACCCTCTACTCAATTGCCACCCTAGTGGCTCTACCACTATGCCACTACACTACCACTAGATTGCCACCATGGATGTTCCTTCACAGTGTCATCATTACTCTACCATTAGTGTATTTCTCATCTACTGGTGGCACCACCTTTTTTTGTTTGCCAACCATTGGACCACCACTCAAGAAGAGATGCCACTTCCATCTACATTTTCAATTTGGGAGGCAAACTTCAGAGGGTAATATCTCAAACATATAGAGGTGTTTTTGATGTTATTTTTTTGAAATGGGCTTTTTTTTGCATAGTTTGTATTGATGTAATCAATTTCTACTCATGACTCCTAGATTTAAAAAAAACAATTTTCTCATAGATTTTGTTGCATAATCTCAACTTTTTGAACTTCTAGACCTCATAACTTTTACTAATGGACTTGGATTTGATTTGTTTTTTCAAAAGTGGAGTATTTTTTAGCATTACATATCAATGAAAGGCTATATGTTCTTATTTTATCATTTGATTATACTTTAAGATTTCTAGTCCAAATTATATGTTTTAAAACACAAAAAAAATAGCTTCAACTTTTTAATCACTAATTTATAAAGTATTAAACATTATAACTTACTAAGAGTAACTTAATTGATCTATTTTTGGGGGTTAATGCAAACCATACTCAATTATAAATAGGCACTTATGTACTTATTTTAAGGGGGCTTACACATGGGTATTTTTGTAATCATAAACTGATATAAAGTTCTAATCTTAGGGAGTTCATAACATGTCTCTTACTTCCTTTCCTTTCCATTTTAGTATCTTGTAGAAGACTTCTCCTTGTATTGTATCTGTAGAGATCATGACATCTCTAAAGACTTATCATGTCTAATATGGACAAACGTTGTCATGTAGGGTTGTCCCTCTTCAACAAGATTATTCTATGAAATCTTCTAAATCATGTAGGGTTATATATGCTTATTGGACCAAAATAAAATTGTGATGAACATGATTTCTTTCACAAATAAATTAATGAACTAAAGAAACTTCTTTAGCAACATCACATTAATTTGTCAAATTCTTTTGCATAATGTTCATTAGATTCTATTCATTAGGATTACACTTGTCATCTTAATCATTGGGATTTCTACTTATCTAACATATGTCTATTATTTGTAGAATCCCACATTCATGATCTTTACAACACCATTAATGACATGTGTTTTCTCTTTGATGATAGCTCCTATGGATTTGCATCTCCTATTCCAGATGTTATGAAGGTGCATTCTAGCCCTCCTATTCTTTCACTACCACATCATGCTTCCATCTTGACACATTCTAATGCACATCAGTTTAAATCTCCCACATTAGTTGAGATTCATTCATACATGGGTATTGTACTTGAATCTTGCATGGTATTTTTGTTAGGATTAGGTGATATTAAACTTGAAATCTTATGTATTTTCTGTGTCTTCAAAATCTTGGGAATTGGTACTTGGACACCCATGAAGGTGGTTGAGACATTATTTAATTATTATTGTCTCAAATTTGGAATATTAATTGTAATGAAATTTATAAGGGGATTTATAGTTGGAAAGACTTACACAATCATCATCATCAATAAAGTTGACCATCTCTCTAATGGAACACTTGGGAGTTACATAAAGAGTTGTGGAGCATCTTGTTATGACAAGTGGGGTTCACATTAGTTGGCCACTCTGATTTGGAGTTCTATACTTGGGAATGTGTGCCCACCTTCTTCATGGGTCAAATATGTTTTAATGAGGTCTATCTTGAATGCATTGAATAATTTAGTCAAGGGGGTTGTTGACAAGGCAAATTATACCATTACCTGCACAAGATAAATAGAGACAAACTCACTACAAGACTAGTGTGGTACCTCTAGTTGACATACATCACATTCCAGAGACATATCAAGGAGGAAAGACATATATCTCTATGTATTTATGTACATATATATCAATTAGAGATAGAAATTTAGATAAGAGCTAGACAAGAGGATAAACATAAGGAGATACAAGGAAGTTGTAATAGAAGTTGCCCAAGCATATGTGATGCATATATCTATGCTTTGGGTAAAGAATTTACATTTGTATAAAGAGTATATGATATGAATATATGAGTAGACCTATCTTATGGTACCTATGAATGTGTAAAATTGTTTGAATCTTTATGGTATGCATATATTATCTACCAAACTCTTTTTGTTTCCTTATTGCATCACCCTAGGGTTAACTTATTTGACATTAGTAGTACAAACCTTAGGCATACATTTTATTGTCAACTTTTGGTTCCATTGCGAGGAACCTAGTTTGTGGTGTATAAGAAGAGAAATTATAGAAATAAAAAAGAAAATTTACGGTAAATAATACCACCAAGGAAGAGAGTATTAATGATAGTTATTGTAATAAAAGAGACGTGCAATAACACACTCCAGGTCCTATCCTATGAGAGGGGTTAGGAACCTAAGGGTGATAAATGGAATGGGGGGAATCTTGAAAAGATGCAACCACTAAGGTAGGTCCACAATGAGCCATTGAAGATGAATAAAAGGATTAATGAAAATTTAAATAGAAAAACACCTATGAAAAAACGAGACAACAAAAGATTGAGAGAAATTTTTGAAGAGATTAAAATGGTTTATGATATGCACATGGAAGAAGAAGAAAGGTTGAAACAACCCTAAGAAAGATAGAAAAGCTACTGTAGAAAAGTGGAGAAGGTTAGAAAAGAAGGGATTTTACTAAAAATGACGAGAATCTTCCAACAAAGGGATATATAGTTACTATGCCACTCAATAACAACGAAACATCTAAGAAAAAAACTATCCACATATAAAGAGTACAAAAAAATTGACTAGATTAGTAGATGACATAAGAGAATATGATAATTGAAAGAATCATTAGAGAAAAGGATTAGAAGTAATGGTGCTCCACAAGATGAATTCCTGACTCCAAAGCATAGAAGCAATGATGCTCTGTAAATTGAATTTTTAACAATAAATCCATATTTTGAACCAAATCTAACATTAGGGTCACAATAAATAAATAATTTGAGGAATTACTAACCGTAATTTCAAAAAAAAAATCTTTGAATTTGAGTGAAGAATATATAGATAGCATAGTAGGTAAATTAGCAAAAAAAGAGATGTTGAAAAACTTTAAGATTTTGGGAAAGGAATGTGAGAAAAGAAGATAAAAGGGAATTATGAAATCAGTTAGACATTCATACAACTAGAAAAATTGAATAAGGATGGAAGATTTCTATATTAATTAACAAAACATCATTAAATAATGATAAATTACCAAAAGATGCATCTCCCAAGATGAAATTATACCTTGAAGAGGTCAACCCCCTAAACCAAGAGTCACCCCCCATGCCAGATAAGACAAGAAGAGTATTAGAAGAAGAGATAAATAGTGAATCCTTGCTAAGGATAGAAAGAGTGAGGCCAAGAAGAAAGTATGAAATATTTTGATGAAATATTAGGTAGTTACTATTTTGAAATCAAATTATCTAGAGACAAAGGCATGGAAAATAAATTAGTCAACCAAAAAAGGGATAAAACCAAGAAATAGAGACTTAATAAAAAAAGAGAAAGAAAACCAAGAGTACAAGATTTGAAAAAATAAGGATAAGCCTTAAAACACAAAAAGACAAACCAAAAACACCTTTAAATTTGACACAAATGATGGGAAACATGATTAGACTCCCTATGATTGGTAAAGATTCTAAGGATGCAAGTGAACATCTCTTCATCCTGGAATCCCATTGGAGCAAGGAAAACATAGATGATGACCAAACTAGATTGTATGAATTTATAGAGACACTAAGAGATGAAGCTCTAAAGTTGTATATCAAGGTATGCCCCAAACATGATAAGGAATGGGAAGAAATATGTCAATTATTTCTGGAAAATTTTTATTTTCCAAATGCTCCTATTGAAGTGTGAGAAAATGTGGGATATGATACAAGAAAAGAATGAATTGGTGAAGCAATATCATTATATATTTAAAAATGTATTCCATAAATTGTAAGAACATTGCCCAATGCCACCAAATGTGCCCTCTCATGCTCAAGCTCCTACTCCACTAGGCTTTCACAACTTTCTTCTAGAGCCCCTAGCAAAAGCTCCATTGCCAACACCTAAAACTCTTGGCTATGGTGTTTTTGGTTTTTTCCTCTGGTAATCTATTTCCCCACTAATCAAATGTCCATGATGATTGAAATCCATAACCCCTATATTATACAGCATATATTTTTGTATTTTACTATAGAAATGGATCTTGTGCATGAATGCAAAATTTGCAGTTATGATCTTCGCTCCTCCATAGAGCTCATCTATAATTATTACTATGTAATCTGTTGTTCTTAGTTTCAAAAAAAGTATAGGTGAAAACACCTTTTATCTTAAAAACAAAGTTGAGTAAGTAGAGGTGTGCCTATTTTGAAGGCTAAAGTAGACATAGAAGGGTGAAGAGAGACCAAAAAGAAGTTCTAGAGTGCTAGAATTAGGTTCTAGGATATTGGTTTCTATGACAATCTACATAGGGATAGAAGTACATGCAAATGTGTTTGTACTAGTGTGGTCCTATTTGTATAAGTGTGGTTGTGTCCCATCCTACATGCACTATCATGTAGGATACATTGGTGTCCTATTAGTAGTTGCATCCTCTACAACTATTGGAGAGCTACACAATGACTTTATGCAACTAAAGGGAAAAGGGGGTGTAGACACCTAAAAATGTCTCGACCACCAAACTGATTCCCGACACCCCTAAACTTACCAATTCCCTTTCCAACTAATTAATTAAATTTTTATTTAATTAATCACCCCGTTCATTTTCTAAATCCACACCATTTTATCCCAAAATTGAATTAATTTTATCAATTAAATAGTCCAAACCTTAGCCAAATGATTTAATAAATATGCAAAATTTATTAAATCAAATCCCCATTTTCCCTAAATCCAATTAATTAGTTAAAACCATGTTAACTAATTAATCCAGCCTACTAATCAGCCTATCCCTACCCTAGACAATTAAATAGCTATTATTTAATTGCCTACTCTAGCCTATCCCATCCTAGCCTTAGGATTAATTAATTAAATCACTAATTAATTAATCTTATCCCCCCTCTAATCCCTCTACTAATCTATTCCAGCCATATTAATTAGGTTAATCACCCTAATTAAGAAAGTCAAATCCTCATTAGCACTTCTCTCCACACCTCCCAAATTTAAAATTCAAATAAATCACACATCACATTTACTCCTCTTACACATCCCTTACACATGTCATATCCACTCTTCCCCAAATGAATTTTTAATTCATTTTACCCTTCCCCATGTGAATTTTTAATTCACAAATAATCCATCTCACCCAACCTCATTTATTCACCCCTTTCCCAAAAATGAATAAAAGATTTACTTTTATTCCTAGCCCTCCATCTTCCAAGATCAAATCCAGGCCCTCCACCTCACTTTCATCCTCCACCATTGATCTCTCCAATCAATCTCCACCCTTGGATCAAAATCTTCTCCAAAAGTCTATAAATACAACCTCTCACAAGTCATTTTCATCATCCATTTTCATGCAAAGTTACCATGCCAAAATCACATTTGAGCTTATAGTGAGTTGCACATTTGAGAAGGCATTTCACATTTGAATCAATAGTCTAGGGACAATCTTGGTCTTGGGAGCTTCTCTTGGGTGCAAGGGCTCCTCTTTCCCTTGATGGGATTAGGTTTTGCTTGAGGTATAATCTTGTGTTCTTGTTTACATTTGATTTTGCTTTTTACCTTATTGCATTTCTCTAATCTACATTAGCACGCCCGGTGGGACCCACAAGGTCCAATCTAATCTTTGCTTGTGAGTTGTTGTGTTAGTATTCAACATTTTGCAGGTTCAGTGCCATTCGACAGTCGCAGCAGTGCCATTACTGCCGTATTTCAGCGCTATCTCTGTTTTAGCGCTATTTCTGCGCGATTTTATTTTATAGGCTAACCATACTCACGTGTGTTTTTCGATCTTCCTGTTGTTTTTGGTGTTTTCTGTTCTCTGTTTTGCAGGAAAACCAGGAATTACAGGGGGAGGTTATGGCAAATTTTTGAGAGAAACGACCAAATAGATTCGGTTCCGCGTTTTGGCGCTATCCTTCAGATTAGCGCCATCGGTGTGTTCTCAGCAGCTTCAGAAACACCGCGCAGTGGCGCCTTAACTACTTAGTATTATTGCCATTTTCTATATTAGTGCCTAAATTAGAGTCTATTAGCGCTATCCTCTGTATTTACGCCTTTAGATTAGCGCTATCTTAGTTTTGAATTAGCGCCATCAACTGTTTTAGCGCCATTTTCACGTAAGTCGGGTTGTTCTGCCCACAGTGGCACCTGTATATTTATGTTTTAGCGCTATTTGTTTCTTTTTGTTTGTTGCAGGTACTGCGGGTACTAACGAAATCTTTTTGCAGGATGGTTTGTTAATTAGTAAGCAAACACTTCAATTTGGAAACTAAAAGGAACCCTTTGCCATGTCTTGAACAAACATTTCAATTTGGTGTTTTAAAATTAACCACAACTCCTTGATTGAAGTGTGTGATCATAACATTTACTTTTGGTGCTCTAAAATATACTTCCTTTTTGT
This sequence comes from Cunninghamia lanceolata, assembly GCA_027924645.1. Taxonomy (NCBI): domain Eukaryota; kingdom Viridiplantae; phylum Streptophyta; class Pinopsida; order Cupressales; family Cupressaceae; genus Cunninghamia; species Cunninghamia lanceolata. The sequence goes on from BSBN01000391.1 coordinate 20,054,326, forward strand.
GTGCCAAACAAACAAACAATCAAAACACTTCAATTTGGGCTATAAAAAGAACAACAAATTGCATACTGCATTGGATAAAAAGAACAACAAAATTGCATTTTCACGCATCTAATCAAGACCATTTAATACTTGAGTGAAGTGTCTTCGTGATTGTGTCAAGTAGAGTGAGAGGTGTATGCTCTTCCCTCGCACCTTTTTGGTGATCTTGGGAATCAAAAACTTCTCACAACACTTTGCATTAATCACCCCCCATCTAATCCAAAGATCTAAAATTGAACCATGTTGGGTGTGGTATAATCATAGGGAACACGTATGCTCTCCCCTCGCATCTTTGTATGAACTTGGGGATCAAAAGTGTTTTCATGATTGTATCACTTTTGTAATCTTTAGAGGGCCTGCCACCCCGCTTCGAAAGGTGGGAACGACCCAAGCGGCAACGAGCTAAAGCCAAGCTCTTCCGAGCCGCTATATAAAATAAGGCGTTTGGGATGAAAGTCTCAAGCGACAGGTGTTGTTTTGTTATACCGACAGCCAACCTCCCCATAAACCCTCCAAGGCGCAACCCTTGGAGGCTGGGAGACTCCATAACGGAGAGTAGCGCTGCCGCACGTATAACCACCTGAACGGATGCCCTTACTAAGAGCCCTTGTTGTAGTAAGCCAAAATCCTTCTATTTGTTGACGCAGAGGGCAAAACCCTTGAAGCGGCCCTGATTCATACGGTTCTTAGCTGAGGTAGCAGGGATAATCTAAAGGTTTGGAGAGGGTCAAGCCTTATAAGAAACTCGGATCTTGGTATGCGTGAGAAGTGTGTGCAAATGTAAGGAGGAGCCGGTGCTACCAAGATCCTGGAGCTACCCGCTTTGAATAGGCGTAGCTAGGGGATTCAACAAATACTGTCCCATTCTCACCATAGGTTGTAAAAATGTGCTTGCTCTAAACAAAGTCATATCATTTCACAAACAAAAATCATTGCTTGTTATGCGTTCAAATGTGTGTTAAAGTGCTTTGATTTTTCATAAACAAATTGCCAAGAGACAAAACAAATTAGTTTGTCACAGTCCAAACAATCAGATCCAAAAATTTGATATCAGAAGTCTGTCAAAACCTGTTTTAGCGCCATCTCAGTTTTATTGTAGTGCCTTTTCACTAGTGGATTGGCGCTATTTTGAGATTGACTTGCCTGAGACAGAATACATCAGTTGGTCACATCCTAAACAGACAAGTCCAAAATCTACCCTCAGAAATCCAAAAATTTGCAAACAGAAATCTATCAAAACCTGTTTTAGCGCCATCTCAATCTGATTATAGTGCCTTTTCACCAGTGGATTGGCGCTATTTTGAGATTGACTTGCCTGAGACAGAATACATCAGTTGGTCACATCCTAAACAGACAAGTCCAAAATCTACCTTAAGAAGTCCAAAAACTTGCAACCAAAAATCTGTCAGACCCTGTTTCAGCGCCATCTCAGTCTTATTATAGCGCCTTTTCACCCGTGGATTGGCGCTATTTTGAGATTGACTTGCCTGAGATAGAATACATCCGTTGGTCACATCCTAAACAGTCAAATCCAAAGATCCACCTTCAGAAGTCCCAAAATTTTGCCATCAGAAATCTGTTTAACTTGTTTCAGCGCCATCTCAGTCTGATTGTAGCGCTTTTTCACCCATGGATTGGCGCTATTCTGAGATTGACTTGCCTGTAGCAAAGACCCATTCTGTTGTGATCTACACCTTCTATTCTGCCATAATCCATATCCATCTCATAGAAATCCGCCAACCGTCCAGCCGTTTTTCTTCCAAAATTACACATTCTATTTGACCTTAGGGAATCACTCACCACCCTTGTTGGACCACTTTGATACATCATAATCAACCCAAATACATATCTATCCATCCCCATTCATTTCTTTTTTGCATATCTCCTTGGACCAATATAAAATCGTTTCAAAAAATTCACATCAAAACCTCATCAAATCACTCATCAAATCTTGTCACCCTTTTTGAGCCAAAGATAGATCTAGATCCTATCATTAACATCATGTTTTCCTTGAAAAGTCATTAGTCTACATTTCAAGAAAAACAAATCACCTCTCTTTGTGTAAGGTCATTAGTCTACCCCAAACAAAGAAAATCGTCATCCTTTGTGTGTCAAATCAAAATCTAGATCTTATCCAAAAGCTCAATTCGAGAAACATCAACAATATCATCCTCATCATCCTAAACCAATCAAAAATCAAAAAACATCAAATCCCTTTGTTATCATACATCTTTGGTCCAAAATTTGTGCAAAAAATCAATATCACCCTTAGGGTAAAACCTTTGGAAAACATATCGATCTTCATCACATCCCTCTACTTCATCTCACGACCACATCTATCTTTGGGTCCAACACAATCAATTCGATTCTCTAAGGTCTCCACTTCATCGCACACCTAGAAATCAAATCCATACGTGTATGCCCACCACAAGATCACAACACAAAAGAAATCAAGAAATGGCGGAACGATGGCCCTTTGGCATGCCTAACACCAATAGTACCAACATACCCATCTATCAAACATACAATCCACCCACATATTCCTTCATCCCCCCATTTGGCGCCAACGACCCTTTTCACTTCTTACCACAAGCACCAACACCAACCCCACCACCACCACAAAATATCCCCATCATACCCCAAGATGACCTGGATGTCTTGACTTTCACGCAAGATGCCGATAATATGGACCTACTTGATAAAGTCCTAAGATCGGATCCAAAGAGATATCTTGACCATCTTCTCAAACTTGGCACTCAACTTCCCCCCGTCACAACATCATCACAACCATCCACTTCTACAGTTGTCCCAACCCCATCAAATACCCAAGCATCTACGTCACATACCCAACCCACCATCTCTCAAACATCAACACCTAACGTATCTACCACATCCACAACCTCAACCGCTACCACATCTACTACTTCCACATCCACTGCTAACATCTCCCAACCTGTCATCACCTCCACTACCACGACTACCATCAACCCCTCCGCTTCAAACACAATGGCCATACAAGGCAACATCACACAAGCTAATACCTCCACAAGTGTGCCCCCACCAAACCCTCACACCCTTGCATACCTACGACAACTGTTCGCACAACAATCCCACAACACGACCAACCCATCCAACGTCCACATACCCAACGTCAATCTCACAAGTCAACACAATCCCAATCCCCAAATACCACCACATGTTCTCCAACAACTATACGCACACCAACAACAACAAACACCAATCAATCCAAACCCCAACCCCCAATACCAACATCTCATCCAAACCAATCCCCAACATCAACATCTCATCCAAACCAACCCGCAACATCAACATCTCATCCAAACCAATCCCCAACATCAACATCTCATCCAAACCAACCCGCAACATCAACATCTCATCCAAACCAATCCCCAACACCAACTCCCACCCCATCTCCAATATCTCACTAATCAACAACCCTACATGTTTCAACCACAACAACTGCAGGATTTCAACACCGCACTGCAAAGCCTAATCCAAAAGGTGGATGACTTACAAACTGGGGGCAAACGCAAATACTATTCTTTTGAGGATATTTGTCCCTACCCGTTTGATCGCACCTTGTACATGCCCCCTTTCCCTAAAAACTTTGAAACGCCAAAATTTGACAAATACAAGGGAAAGGGGGACCCTAGGGACCACCTAAGGGAATTCTATATTGCTTGCCTCGAAGTCTCTCACAACGACACGTATCTTATGAGACTCTTCCCAAGAAGTCTTGGCGGCCAAGCCGCTGAATGGTTTGCCCATCTGCCACCAGGAATTCAAACATTTCCCGAGCTTGCGGAGAAGTTTGTCAATCACTTTTCCTACAACTTTGAACATGAGGTGTCAATGACCGACCTTTGTAACACCAAACAAAAGAACGGCGAAGCTTTTGCTTCTTTCCTACAAAGGTGGAGGGGTCTAGCAAGCAAGCTCCCATGGCCCATTCCTGAAAAACAACTTGTCACCATGTTCATGGCCAATCTCAATCAGGAATTAGGCTTTCACTTACAAATTCTGTGTGCATCTACCTTTGAAGAGGTTATCGACAAAGGCACCACTGTGGAACAAGCCCTCATTGCCAAGGGTTCCATCAAACTTTACGATCCCAAGTCCAACAACAACAACAACAATAACAATAACCACAAATCCAATCATAACACCCCCAACAACAACAACAATACCAACACGCAATCTAATGATAAATCACGTTATTGGGGGAAGAACAAGAATAATTTGAACGACGGCGTCACCGATATAAAGGCCGTCCAACACATCCAAAATCACACACCGGCACACACATATGCTACAAACACCAATAACCAACGAGGACCAAAAAAACTCTGCAAACCTCGCCGAAACTTCACGCCGCTAGCAGAACCTATTGAGGACATCCTCGATCGATGTCTCAAGCAAGGAGAAATCACACTCCCGCCTGTCAGACCACGCCAAGACAATGACCTCAAGGCAGCATGGTATAATGAAAATGATTATTGCGAATACCACCGCGTGGCAGGTCATAAAACAGCGGACTGCATGCAATTAAAACATTGTATCCAAGACCTAATAGATCAAAATCTTGTCAACCTTGAACACAGTACACAACCATCACCAAATGCCAATCTTGGAGCTTACAAGGATCCCTTACCTAACCATAACAAAGCTTCATCCTCCAATCAAGCGTACAATGTCACTCCACCACCCACACACTACGATTCCATTGTCGGCCGCATTGAACCCTCATCCCACTCTGTCAACACAATCACCATTCGAGCACAAGCACCCGATTGCGCCGTCACAACCCATCGAGGCCGTGTCTCAATCCGCACTGCCCCTCCCACTGAACCAACACCCCCATCCACATCTGATCCCCTCCCCCCTCGTCCAAATGCCCGTCCATCACTCACCGCTCGATACAACCTCCTAGACCATCTAGGAAAAACACCCACGCAAATTTCCATCCTTGAGCTCCTTCGTACATCACCCCGCCACAAGGACATTCTCGACAAGGCCCTTTTGGAAACACAAGTCCCCGCAAAATTGGATGTCAATCAATTTCAAGCCATGGTCGGCCATATTGCCACACCACACCATATCACGTTTTCTGAAAAAGACCTTCCTGCCTCCGAGCACCTACATAATGATGCACTACACATCGAGGTCCGCATTCACAAACACACCATTAAAAGGGTCCTAATAGATGGTGGTTCCGGCCTAAATATATGCACGCTAAAATTGCTAAAACACTTGGGGTACTCAGATGTGGTTGTGGATGCTAGCGAGTGCATAACAATCAAAGGATATGATGACACCGAGAGGCTATCAGAAGGTACCATAAAGCTTCCTATTCAAGTGGGACAAAAAATCCTTGAAACCAAATGTCAGGTTCTGGATCTTGACCTCCCTTATAACATTCTTCTCGGTCGCCCATGGATCCATGCCATGCAAGCCGTCCCCTCCACTTTCCATCAATGTCTCAAATTCCCCCACAACGGCACTGAAGTCACTATCTATGCCGATCCTCGTCCTTTCCAATACTGTAGTTTTCTGGAAGGACACAACCACACCTTCTGTCCGTACAATAAAGCCACCAACCAAATCACCCCAACAGCTTCCACTTCATACATCGACCCTGCCAACATCGCCACCACTTCATCCCAAACACCTTCACCACCTGAGGTCAAGATCAAGCTCAGCGACCAAGGCTGTGGAGAATACAACCTTCACGGCACCTTTTGCGTGGGCTTATTACCCACTCCTAAGACATTTGGCACTCCGCACATAGAGGCAGCTGACACAGTCATCATCAAATGCAAACCCTCGCCCGTCTTTGAGAAAAAACACCTTCTGGATCAGGACATACTTGAAGATATTTCATCCTAGCTTTACAAGGACGAGGAAACAGAACAAGACATCCCCACCATCCCAGCAAATAGTTACGGCAAAGGTTCTGAGATAGTCAAAAGCATTGGTTACAAAGGACAAGGCGGCATTGGCCTTCATGAACAGGGCATTGTGGAACCACTGCAAGCAACCAGGAACCCCTATACTCAAGGGTTAGGGTATGGCCAACCACAACGCATCCTTAATACTGGTGAATGTATCTTAGCCGAGTTTGCTCCAGTATCTCTAGACCTCGACCACATTAACGAAACGGACCTACAAGACTCCTTTAGCGACTTTGCTGATTTCTTCGCCTCCTCCATTTGCACCATCTACTCTGTCACTACTCTCGCCTCATCACCTAATGACCTACCATTAGTATACCCTAACCTCATCGACTGGGACCAACGAGGACCTCCTATTTTGGATATCGCACCTAATGACGAAGCCATTGTTGAAATGATGGGAGTAAGAGACAACTTCCCCTTGGGAGATCACTGAGCTGGATACATCATGGAACTCAATCCGGCTGCCTATTTTGGGGAGACAACCCCTGCTTCTAGTCGCAAAAATACAAAAACAAAAAATAGATCTGATGGTGAAAACTGTTCTACGGCAGTGTCAGATCCTAAAAAAGTAAAAATAAAGGACGTATCTCCTGGTGAAAACCTCCATGAGGCACCAGGAGATGGAAGCATGGGCCTCCCTGAAATAGATAAGGTATATCCTGACAGATCACCCATTTTGGTTGAACCAGCGCAGGAAATGAATCTAGGGACAGAGGAAGAGCCGAAAATCACATATCGAGCAGAATCTCTCAGCCTGTTCAAACAGGAGGACTTCTTGGCATTCTTCACACGCAAAAATCACAACTTTGCATGGACCTACGTAGACATGCCAGGGCTAGATCTCGCCTTGGTTGTACATCACCTTGCAGTACGTCCTAATGCCAAACCAGTCAAACAGAAGCTCCGAAAGATGAATCCTTAGGTGGCCCTTCTTGTCAAAGCAGAGCTTAAAAAGTTACTAGACGTGGGGTTCATACGTCCAATTGTTTATCCCGAATGGGTCTCGAATCTAGTACCTGTTGCTAAACCAGATGGCAGAATCCGCTGTTGCACTGACTTCAGAGACCTCAACAAGGCCTGCCCAAAAGATGACTTCCCTCTTCCCAACATTGACATGATCGTGGATCTTACCGTAGGGCATGAGATGCTATCCCTCATGGATGGCTTTTCAAGATACAATCAAATCAAAATTGCCAAAGAAGATCAGCACAAAACATCCTTTATATGCCCATGGGGGACATACTGTTGGGTAGTAATGCCGTTTGGCCTAAAGAATGCAGGAGCTACTTATCAACAAGCGATGACTGTCATCTTCCACGACCTCTTTCACCACATCATGGAGGACTACGTTGATGACTTACTCGGCAAATCAAAGACCCGAGAAGAGCACTTAGACGTGCTAGCCCAGATCTTTGACAGGTTAGAGCAATATAATGTTCCTCTAAATCCAAAAAAATGTGTCTTTGGCGTCACTTCAGGCAAATTATTGGGATACATAGTATCCAGACGAGGAATCGAGGTGGACCCGGCAAAGGTCAAGGCTATTACTGAAATGCCACCTCCTAAAACCTTGAAACAATTGAGAAGCCTACAGGGTAAATTACAGTCTATTCGCCGATTCATTGCTCAACTTGTTGACAAATGCCAACCATTCCAGCATCTTCTCAGAAAAGATTCAGCTTTCACCTGGACTACTCAGTGTCAAGATGCCTTCGACCAACTAAAAGCATATCTGGCTAATCCCCCTATTCTATCTCCACCAAGACAAGGAGAGCCCTCCTCTTGTATATTTCCGCAACCGACATAGCAATTGGGGCTTTGTTAGCACAACACGATGAACAGGGAAAGGAAAGAGCTATCTACTACATCAGCCGCACCTTGATTTCCTATGAGCTTAACTACACACAAATTGAACGAGCATGCCTGGCCCTCGTCTTCACATCACAAAAGTTAAGACATTATATGCTCAATCATAAGACTAAGCTCATTGCTAAGATCGACCCACTCAAATATCTACTAAACAGAGCAGCTCTCACAGGAAGGATGGCAAAATGGGTCATGATTCTCACCGAATTTGACATAGAATACACAGAGAGGAAGGCAATCAAAGGACAAGTCATAGCAGATCAACTGGCTGAGGCGCCTATTCAGGTAGAGCATCCTACAATAGTAGAATTTCCAGACGAGGCCATCTTGACAATCACACCAGCCACAGATACATGGAAGATGTATTTTGGTGGATCCTACACTCACAGAGGCTCGGGGGCAGGCGTCCTGTTTGTTACCCCTCAAGGTGACACGATCCCTAAATCATTCAAAATCACATTTCCATGCACCAATAATGTAGCAAAATATGAGGCCCTCATCACAGGTCTCCGAATGGCCATCCGATGGAAAATAGACAAACTAACTATGTATGGCGACTCTCAACTAGTCATCAAACAAGTCAATAATGAATATAAAACCAAGGACGATAAGCTTCTTCCCTATAAGAAGATGGTCGATGATTTTAAAGATTATTTTGGTGACATACACTTTGAGTAGATCCCAAGGTTAAACAACAAAGCGGCAGATGCTATGGCCACCATTGGATCTCTGGTTGATATGAAGCAAGGCAGCAAGAAATGCGAGTTCCTGATCGAAGAGCTCCCCATCCCAGCATATGACGTTCCCCAGTCTGAATTAGTGTGCGAAATCGTTGGTCCCTTATCCCCCTGGTATCAGGAAACTTACCTCTATCTTCACGATAACATCCTCCCCAACAACCTATCCCCATCACAGAAAAAATCCTTCATCCGTCGAGCTTCCCGTTTCATCCTTGTAGGTGACACCCTCTACAAAAGGAGTCTTGATGGTACGCTTCTACGATGTTTAGACTCTAGGGAAGCCGAAGCAGCTTTGGAAGAGGTACACGCAGGTATTTGTGGGGCACATTCAAGTGGACCAGCTCTTTCTAAAAAGATCCTAAGGACTGGTTATTATTGGCCCACTATGGACAAGGATGCACATCAGTTTATCAGAAAATGCCTCCCATGCCAACAGCATGGCGATCTCATCCACGCACCAGCACAGGAGCTGCAACCAATCACAACACCATGGCCTTTCTCACAGTGGGGACTCGACCTCGTAGGTAAAATACACCCTCCATCTTCCAACGGCCATAAATTCATAATAACTGCTACCGAATACTTCACAAAGTGGGTGGAAGCAATACCACTCACCTTCACCACAGGCATCCAAATCTCCAAGTTCATTCTCCACTACATCATCTGCCGCTACGGTATCCCCCATTCCATTGTCACTGATAATGGGAAGCCATTTAAGAACCAAGAAGTTCGCACTTTGTGCGAAAAGTTTGACATCAAACACCGCTTCTCCACGCCATATTACCCCCAAGGAAACGGTCAAGCAGAGGCTTCTAACAAAACCATCCTCCGCATCTTAAAGAAGACAGTCAATGAAGCTGGCCGCGACTGGCACCTCCAACTTAACCCCGCCCTATGGGCTTACCGCACTAGCATCCGCACTCCTACTGGAGCCACTCCATACTCACTAGTATTCGGATCAGAAGCCATTTTACCTATAGAGGTCGAGCTCCCATCCCTCCGAGTATCATTGCAAAATATTATATCTGATGAAGACTATCGCGTCGCAAGGTTGCATCAACTTGAATTGTTGGATGAGAAACGCCTGAACGCATTAAATCACTTACAAGCATATCAAAACCGCCTCAGAAGAAGCTACAACAAAAAGATCAGAACCAGAAAGTTTGAGGTAGGTGACCTGGTCCTAATGGAAAATCAAAAGAACCTGCAAGAGCGTCCGAAGCAAGGAAAATTTGAACCTAATTGGCTAGGACCTTATGTCATCGCCACCGACTATGGCTCAGGAGCTTATCAGCTGGCAACACCCAAGGGGCAGCCTCTAGATGAGCCAATGAACATCTTGCATCTCAAGCGATTCTATGCATAACCCATCTGATACCACAAGTCAAAAATAAAAAAAATGTAAAAAAGTAAAAACACCAAAAAAATCAAAAAATCAAGAAAAAAATCAGAGTGCAATAAAAAAACTTCCAATGGTGAAAATCACCTCGGTGACGCCTTGGATAAGTACCATGGTGAAAACCTGTTTCAGGCGCCATGTGTAATGGCCGGTTCTACCATCTAATAAGTCCTCTTTCCAGCATAATACTCCATACCCACACATCCCATGGCTTGAAATTCTGAAACATCAAGTTTGTTCGCCCATCCCGCACTAACTCACCCACCCACAACCCCACCTGGGGAACGAGGATCCTTGTAAGCTCTCCTTTGTACAGTTCATAAAAATCAGAAAATCCAAAAACATCATAAAAATCAGAAAATCCAAAAACATCATAAAAAATCAGAAAATCCAAAAAAAAAAAGCAGAAAATTAGAAAATCCAAAAATCATCGCCACATGCATCAATCTCACATCCCACCACAATCATCTAAACACGTCTCAACCCTCATCACATCACATCGCCGACCATTCCCACATCATCAAGTCTTGCCAGAACTACATATTCATTTCACCCGCATCTTAAAAGTACCTTGATCCCGTGGACACAGGGTATGTAGGCAGTCTGGAATATGAAGGATGTTTCCAGTACTCAGGTATCTAAGATGCACCCATCCCACCCATTGGGATGGTTCCCACTCACTGAGCTTTCCAGATCTACGAAACGATATGCATGCTACACATACCATTGAAACATGGTCCCTCGCACAAAAATCATCAAGCAAATATACCAACTATAATCTTCCATTTGGCCCGAATGTTCTTTTGCCCATCTTCCACAAAAAAACTCTCCAATCAAAAACAGATCTGCGTCCTAGGATATGTCTTTCCTACAATGGACAAAAATCTATCATTCTATCATCACGTCTCTTGGCAAGAGCACACAAAAGGCTATTTGTATCTTTCGTTGGTCTTTTTGCTTATTGATTTTTTATCTTTTTGTCTCACTCCAAGTAATCTCCAAAGCTACCTTGATCTCATTATATCATGGTACGTAGCGGATAGCCCTTGGAGTAGACATAGTCATTGTTTCACTATGCTGTGCTTGTGGGTTGGTTTCATTACTCCAAGAATAGTATTCATATCTTGAAGTTTAGGTCAGTTCTAGCATAATGAGTCCTATTTTGCATATACAGGCATCAACACCTTATATGCATTATTCACACTCACTGCTATGAGTCCCCTTCCTCTACTAGACAAGATTATACTACATTGGGCATGCATGAAACCAACCTATTGTTTGTGGGTCTAGTCCATGCAATTGTCGGATATACATCATCACCTAGGTCATTTCATACCTTCGTGAATTGTATCCAACATTGCTACATTAAACTAAGAAATGCTCTCAATTAATTTTATGCAACTACTGATACTAGCTCAACATCATCATCCTAATCACTCAGTCACCTATCCCATATCGGCCTAGATTTGATCAACACTTTCCAACCCCCCCCCCACCAATCTAATTCCCGCACTAACTACCACATCCCAACCTATCTCCACTTAACACACCTTGAACCAAACCCCCCCCCCCCTCAATGACGTGGTATCTTATGACTCAACCATCCTCCAATCCCCCCACCGCCATCCCCTAGACGCTCTCACCTCTATCATCCACAACACCTAACACCTTCTCCCACAGTCTCACCATTCAGGGTCAACACAAGGAACATCACGTGTATCAGGATTAGGCTACCTCACCTATCACCTAGTTTGCATACCACCTATCACCGATACTGCATTTAGCACATATCATTTAACTACATCTCACCACCATTTGCATCTCAGTTTAAGTTCATATTAATCCATTTGCACATCATGTTAGGTTCATTTTAATCCGTTTGCATCTCATATTTAGTTCATTTTTAATCCGATAGCATCTCATTTTAGGTTCATTTTAATCCATTTGCATCACATATTAGGTTCATTTTAATCCGTTTGCATCACATATTAGGTTCATTTTAAATCCATTTACATCACATATTAGGTTCATTTTAAATCCGATAGCATCTCATTTTAGGTTCATTTTAATCCATTTACATCTCATTTTAGGTTCATTTTAATCCATTTGCATCACATATTAGGTTCATTTTAATCCATTTGCATCACATATTAGGTTCATTTTAATCCATTTGCATCTCATTTTAGGTTCATTTTAATTCATTTTGCATCACATATTAGGTTCATTTTAAATCCATTTAAGTTTGCATAAAACACAAGTAGATTCATTTCAGCTGCATATCATTACACATCATAGCATAGGTACATATTAAAAATAGCATCATCACATTGCATTCCATACATATCAACATCTCATAAACACATAATTGCATCCACCAAATCACACACATCATTTGAAAACACATCATACATCCACAACATATAAAATATAACATGTGCATCCATCATATAAGCATCATCACAATAGAACATCATAAGCCATCAGAAGTCTCATATCATATATAATCATTGCAAAAAATGTACATCGCTCACATCATCAAAAAATAATAATAATAAAGTGTCCTGATACAATGCCTCTAAGGGCTATCATGATATAACTATCACATCAAGGATCCTCTCTCTGAGGGGGTAGGAGATGATGACCCTGGTCGAGCCTGTGATCCTGGCGGCGGCTGTGGCTGTGGTGCTACTGGTACCTGAGGATCCTGCTGGGGCACATACGTAGGAGGGGGCATCGTCTGCTGAACTGACTAAATAGATCTAGATCGATGTGATCTCGACGCCCCCGATCTACTGACCTGGCTGTAACTCGGTGCTCGCTACGCTGCAGGTACGGCTGCATAGTATAACCCCCGATAATACTCTGTCCGCGCTCTCGCCTCTGCTAGCTCCCCTCGTACCTGAGCCACCTGCCCCTGTACCTGAGCCACCTGTCCCTGTGCCTGGCTCAACTGACCCTGTATCTGATGCGCATGTGTTTGAGCCTGGGCCAGCTGAGTCTGCATCCCTGCCAATATCGGGGCAAGGCCCCCACCCATAGCCTGTGCACTGCTCAACGCAGTCTCTACCTGCTGTGCTCTCACCAGCGCTGCATCCCGCTCTATCCTCAAGTCCTCCATATCCTCTCTGGCCTGAGCCAGCTGAGCCTCTGCAACTACCAGCCGCCCATCTACTCCCTGCAGCTGTCCCAACTCAGCCTCTCGACGCCCCAACGCCTCCTCTAGACTGGCCACCTGAGCACGTAGTGTCTCTATCTCCTCCATCTCATCCCGTGACCGTCGCCGGTGCTCTACCCTGCCGACCACCCCTAGCCTGGACCTGCTGCGCAGGAACCTGCTGTCCTGGAACCTGCTGCGCAAGAACCTGCTCTGCTGCAACCTGCTGCGCTGGCACCTGCTCTGCTGGAACCTGCTGCGCTGGAGCCTGCTGTGCTGGAACCTGCTGTGCAGGAACCTGCTGTCCTGGAACATCCTGCCCCACTGGCCCCTGTCCCGCTACCGCTGCTACCTCCTCATCCACCAGCTGACCATCTCTGGCGATCACCCTCTCCGATCCATCATCCATCACCTCTACAATAAAATCTGCAATGACCTCATCCCCACCCCCATCTGGATCATCTCCATCTCCATCCCCCTCATCCTTCGATAACTCCGCTGCCGGATCGGTAAATCGGGTGGGCTGATGTGTCTGCCACCATGCATCATAGGCAGGTGTAGTACCTGCATCCACCACAGTGCTCCTCCAATCCCACTGAACTGGTCGAAGTGCTGCCCAGTCATTCAGCGCAACCTGTGGCTGTAATGCTGTGGGACAATAAGCTGTATCTTGCGGTGTCTGTGCATAAATAGCCATCTGCTGGGGCACATCCTGTACCCGTCCAAACTGCTGCATCACCCGTGAGGGTAGGTACATCTCTATCATACGGTCCGCACGACCCATAAGAAACCTCTGCTGAAAGGTGTACGGGAGATGGATAACATCATCAGGCCACTCCTCACAATCAATATATGGATGATAGACCACGCTAATCACATCATCCAGTATCCTCCGCCAGTGGCGGACCTGTCCAGTATAAGTATACATGGCATCCCGATACAAGAACACAAATGCCTCAAACGACCGCCGATAATAGCCGCAGATCGGCCTAGTCACAGGGATGTGCTCCCAAAGCCATACGTGCAGTAGTGTAACTCCAGCAGATAAGGCCCTGTCATGCAGATAAGCAACCGTGTGCATCTCATGTAGCAGCTGTGCTAGCATCACCGGCCCCCATGCGTAGACAGTCTCATGTCTCACCATCCCCTCTATCATCCCACCCCAGCCCACAGGAAAACCCCTGCCTCGCCTATCCGGCAGCACTACACCTCCAATCAGCGCACACAAATATAAGGCAAAGGGATCTGCACCCGCCGCCAGCGTCCTGTCGTAATCCATCTCCCTCCAGTCCGTGGAAAGCACCACATGCTCTGCTCCGAACACTCTGATCAACGCGGTCCGCCCCCTCCTCGTGTCATACCTCACACGTCGACCATGAATCGACAGCTTGAGGATGCGATGGACATCCTCAAGTGTGATGGTCATCTCTCCCGTCGGCAGCAGAAAGCTGGAGGTCTTGCTGCGGTATCGCTCCACTGCGGCCGTCATCAGAGCTCTATGAGCTCGCAGCACAGGCATCGCTGCCACCGTCCAAAGCCCCAATGTCGCAAGTCGAGGTCGCCATGTCTCGTCAAATAGTGGCATCACGGATCGCACTCGTCGCTCTCGCAACTGCAGTATAAACCGCTGCGTATCCTGCATCCACCACTTCTTCGTTAAAAACAAAATTACTTTCCCCCCTACATCTTTTTCTTCTAAATGTCTCAAAGGCCCAAATCATGTGGCCCCACACAGACAATCCCTAAGTGCTATTTAAAAAATAGCGCTACTTTCCCCTGCCTATAGCGCCAATACAGAAAATGGCGCCACTAAACTCCCCGTATCGCGCTAATCCAGACATTGGCGCGACTGCGTGCCCTTTATCGCGCCAATCCAGATGATGGCGCCATTCCCCATTTTCGCGTCAATCTAGCTTTTAGCGCTAAAACTAATCATAGCGCTATTCCACATCATGGCGCTATTCCAGACGATAGCGCCGTTCTACCCATAATATGGCGACAGAATGCCATAGTTGCTTTGCCCTTAGCTTTGGCGCCAATCCAGAGGATAGCGCCAATATTCCTCCAAAATGGTGACAAAATTGCCTTAACCTACCCTGGCGAATAGCGCTAATCCGCAGGATTGCGCTAATTCGCCTTGTCTATGGCGCCACGTGCTCCTAACCCATTTCCCGAAACCCAAAAATAAGTGCGTAAAATAAAAAATCACAAAGTCCAGGTTAGACCCTACCTGGGGTCCAGCCTCGGGAGCCCGCCTGACCTCTCGGAATCGCTTGGAGATGTGATGAAGTCGCGGGAACTGTGGGTTGCGCTCGCCCATCTCTCCTTTGTCTTTTTCTTCTAGAAGGTCAAAGTGTGCAAATGTGGCACTCTTTGGGCCCACTTTTCTTAATATAGTGGGCCATGTCCTCCCTCCATCCCTTTCTTTTCCCTCCAGGGTGCAGATCTCAGCCTTTTTCCTCTATTTTTCTTCCCACCATCTTCTTTTTCCATCACCTTCGCTTCCGTCACATCCTTTCGAGAGCTTACCTGAAAAATCGATATTTTCCCCGCCAACCTCTCGAGGGGGCATCCCTTATCCATCTCACTCCTTCCCGGCAGCTGGGGCATATTTTTCTTCTTCGACCTGACGCCACTTCCCTCCTAGGTCCTGACGCCACGTCAAAGAGGGGCAAATGTAGACACCTAAAAATGTCTCGACCACCAAATTGATTCCCGACACCCCTAAACTTACCAATTCCCTTTCCAACTAATTAATTAAATTTTTATTTAATTAATCACCCC
This sequence comes from Cunninghamia lanceolata, assembly GCA_027924645.1. NCBI lineage: Eukaryota > Viridiplantae > Streptophyta > Pinopsida > Cupressales > Cupressaceae > Cunninghamia > Cunninghamia lanceolata. The sequence continues at coordinate 20,070,283 of BSBN01000391.1, forward strand.
GTTCATTTTCTAAATCCACACCATTTTATCCCAAAATTGAATTAATTTTATCAATTCAATAGTCCAAACCTTAGTCAAATGATTTAATAAATATGCAAAATTTATTAAATCAAATCCCCATTTTCCCTAAATCCAATTAATTAGTTAGTTAAAACCATGTTAACTAATTAATCCAGCCTACTAATCAGCCTATCCCTACCCTAGACAATTAAATAGCTATTATTTAATTGCCTACTCTAGCCTATCCCATCCTAGCCTTAGGATTAATTAATTAAATCACTAATTAATTAATCTTATCCCCCCTCTAATCCCTCTACTAATCTATTCCAGCCATATTAATTAGGTTAATCACCCTAATTAAGAAAGTCAAATCCTCATTAGCACTTCTCTCCACACCTCCCAAATTTAAAATTCAAATAAATCACACATCACATTTACTCCTCTTACACATCCCTTACACATGTCATATCCACTCTTCCCCAAATGAATTTTTAATTCATTTTACCCTTCCCCATGTGAATTTTTAATTCACAAATAATCCATCTCACCCAACCTCATTTATTCACCCCTTTCCCAAAAATGAATAAAAGATTTACTTTTATTCCTAGCCCTCCATCTTCCAAGATCAAATCCAGGCCCTCCACCTCACTTTCATCCTCCACCATTGATCTCTCCAATCAATCTCCACCCTTGGATCAAAATCCTCTCCAAAAATCTATAAATACAACCTCTCACAAGTCATTTTCATCATCCATTTTCATGCAAAGTTACCATGCCAAAATCACATTTGAGCTTATAGTGAGTTGCACATTTGAGAAGGCATTTCACATTTGAATCAATAGTCTAGGGACAATCTTGGTCTTGGGAGCTTCTCTTGGGTGCAAGGGCCCCTCTTTCCCTTGATGGGATTAGGTTTTGCTTGAGGTATAATCTTGTGTTCTTGTTTACATTTGATTTTGCTTTTTACCTTATTGCATTTCTCTAATCTACAGGGGGTACTAAAAGATATTTCTGGGATTTTCCTTAGTATGGTGTCAAGGATGATTTAATAATTTACAGATGATGAATTTGGGTGTATGAATCTAGATGATTGATGTAGGAGCATCTAGTTCCAAAAGTAATCTTGTGTCACTTAAAATAATATTAAGTTATGTTTTCAACTTTCTCTAACTTTTTGGGTTGTTGTTTGGTGGAGTTTTTGCCAACTTGCTTTCTTGGAATGTTACTACAAGAAGGTTGCAGGTTTCCAATAGATTTTAGATTATTTACAATTGAGGTACAAGTCACTTATTGGTTTCAACAAGCCTAAATCAAGTTTCTATAGGTCAAATTATTGTGTAAATAGATTGCTTTAGAAAATGCAACATAAGTTGCTATAAGAACTTTGTAGTATGCTATAGGATGTCTATGCATGTTCTATAGTGTATCACCTTGGTGATGACTTCTATTGTCTTGATGCTACATGATAGTGAATATGAAGACCTACTATAGATATTAGTGTTGAGTTATATGATGGGCTGATTGGATAATTCGATTATCATTGCTTCATGCAATATAATCAATTATAAATGGATATGTCATGATCTCATGAAAACCTCTAGTGATTTCTTTTCCTTTTGATAAACAACTATCTTTCTAAAAAGGGACACTTTTTGTCTTTTCTAACCTTGGTAGTGCTAAATCAATTTATTTCATGAAATTATTATTGCTTTCAACAATATAGTCGATACACAATGATTTTTCTTATGATGTGTTGTAGTCATTAATCCACCTAACTATTAATTAAGGGGCCATGTTATTATTCCTTCTATTGGGGTAGTTTTATATTTTCTCCTATCATGACCTTTCACATTCTTTCTTTTTTTGTTGACTAATCTAACACTTGCATGGGACATTTTCCTACTTGTTCAATTGTAGGTTTTCTTTTTTATTCTTGTTTCTATTTATTTATTCCACATGGTAGGCCATTACCTTAGACAATAAAAATTTCCATTGCTAAACAAGCTACTAGTTGTTCTTTGACAATCAATGATAACTTTAGGAAAAGGCCTCTAAAAATTCCTATCAAATCTTGGCTAAGTACATTGATTTTCCAAGCGAATCTTTCCTTTTTTGAAAAAATGTTAATTTTCTTGGCAAATTTTGGCACATAATTAGAAATTTGTTTAAAATCTTAGTGAATACTAGCTAAGGGAATTAATTACCATGGTGAACCCTTCCTTTTTAAAAAAAAATCATTAATGCATCCCCCCCATATATTCTTTTCTTTTTTTGCAATGCTCAAGTAGGGGCTTGGGGGCAACAACCATTAGCAGGGTCAAGGGGCAACTAATTGCATGGCCCAAAATAAATTATGGGTTGAGTAAACATCTTTTGCAACACATGCTTATAAATCTATAGAATGAAATCATAGTTCTATTAGATTATAGTAGAAATCAATGGCGAGAAATGTATGCCCTTTTTTCCTTCATACATCAAACTACAGAAATTCCCTACTATATATAATAGCCTCATTGATTCATGATACCTATAGGCCCATCAAGGTCAATCGAAAGTTCAAGTTGCATTGTTAATAGAATCTAGGTCACATTCATTACAAGAGCTTTAGATGCTCCTACTTACTATTTGTGCATAATAGAGTAGAAAGCTTAAGATTGTAGTCATCTTAGGTGGAATTTACCAAACATAAGAGCTAGTCCAATCATTGTATAAAGTGAATAACTATCACAAGTTGTAGACAAGATCTTAATTTTTCATCCATGCAAACTTTAAAAAATAATATTGGTACATGAATCCTATATTACCTATATTCTTCATAATCATTAAATTTGAGGTCTTGTATGTCTTGGATTTTAGAGGCCATGATAATAAAGGAGAGAAAGAGTCATGTTTTTGATTAAAGGTCAAACAGGTTTTAAAAGGGGGCCCCGAAACCCATTACAAAAAGAAGCTAACAAAAAGATGAAAGCCAACCGGAAGCTACAACAAAACAAAAGCATTATAAAGTAGCTATGAGAGTCCAAAGAACTAAAAAAAGAAACTAGTTCATATTTTTCAGAGTTTCAGCAGCTTCTATTTCCTATTGGTAGAAAGCCTCATGCATCTTTGCGAAATCTAGAAGCTCTTTCTTCTCAACTTCAAATTGTTTCTTGTTCCTACCTCTGGTACGAGTTGAAGGCCCACCTGTATCATCATCAACCACATGTTTACCTTTATTTCTTTTGTTCTCATCAGCCCTAACCTGATTATCCTGATTCACATCTGTATTAAATTCTTCCTTCATCCTACTAATTTCCATGTCCATATCCTCCATTTTCAAGATAGATTTTGAAAATTATCTTATCATGTTTAGCAGTAGAGTGGATTCCAGAACCCAAAGTTTCCTGAAGCACCTAAAATTGAATATTAATTCTGCTAATCTCCAAAAAGAACCATTTGGTCATTCTATGCTGAGAATTGACCACATTCTTCACCAGCTCACAAGCTTCCTCAACTTGATCTCTATTCTCTGCGTGGGCAAGCAAATTCTCAAAGTCTTCAAGAAGGTCAATGGAGGGGTCATTAATCACAGGAAACTTACCACCCACAGTAGGCTCTGAGAAAGGTTGGAAGACTCCCCCTCGACATTACCCTTCTCATTCTGCCTCATCTTAATCCCCTGCACCAACTTGTTGCCCTATTTTTTGACTGCACTACTAGCAATTTTCCTCCCTTCCTCTTCTTGGTTTTTCAGGACAATCTTATGTTTTTTTCCCTTGCTTAGGCCCCACTTTCTAAGAAGAGCCACCAACATTCTAATCACACCCCTCCTCTTGTTCCATAGGTTTTTTATCTTTCTTCTTAGAAGTAAGGGGTTTTCCTTTTTTGAGATTTAAAATTTTTACCAGAAATTTCTTTAATAGAGGTGTCAGTATCATTACTAGTTTCAAACCCTTCCGACCAGGAAATAGAAACCTCCCTTTTCTTCTTTTTTGAGGTTTCCTCCTCAGTTTCCTCATCCTCAGAATCAGAATCCTCCTCACTAGAGACCACCTTACCCTTCTTCTTGGAAGTGGGTTTATGCTTAAGAGATTTCTTAGGGGTGTTTATTTTCATATGTTCCATAATGAGAAGAATGAGACTCTCATGAAGAACAGGGAGGCTAGGGTTTCTATTATGCTATTTCAAACTAAACTCCAATGAAGAAAACAAGTAGAAAGGAAAGGACACTGCCAATCTATGCCTAAAATGATTCAGTAAATTGAAGTGGTAGGAATAGATAGCAACATACCTTCCATTAAGGGTTACATACGCATGATGGCTTCTGCAACCTCCCCACAAATAGGTTTAATGGAAAGGCGATTGTAACCTCCCATCTAGAATTTTACCAACTTATCCCTTTCATTCCCTTTGAAGAAGCAATTGAGAGCTTCCTCACTCTATTTTCTTTCCCTAAAGAATTTCTTGCCATTGGTAGCGAGCCCCGACACCGTTGCAATTAAATCCTCAGTGAGAGCCATCTCCCATTCATAAGCCGTCACTTTCCTGTTCTTATACCCCTTCACAAACATGGTCGTGACACTGGAATCTACACCATGAAGCTTTTCCATGTAAGGCGTTAACCCTCCACCCTCAAGGATGTTCCAAACCTTGTGATTCTACCCGAAACCTTCACAGGACGAAGGTTCAACCCTATTCCTATCACCCCTCATACTTACAATTCTACAGGCTCTAGAAGTATTCACTCTGCAAACGAAGGCAATGAAAAACACAAGCATAGTTGGCACCCATAATCTGTGTGGGCGAAATAGTCTAGATGGGGGGGTTCTGCAAACCACTTGAGATCATGGTGATCTCCTTAGAGCTTCTCAGTAGTCATACCATTATGACTATCATTATAAATTAGGTTATTAGCATTAGTAGGGATCGAATTCAATTCATCCCATATAAACTTAGCTTCACTTAGAACCCCTAGGTTGGTGAATACATCCACTACCATATTCCCCTCACGAAAAATGTGAGAAATAAAAAAGGCCTCAAACAATAGTATCAACTATCAAGGTCTCTATGGACCAGCTTGGTTTAGTTCTTCCCTTGAGACAATTAATGATATTCATAGAATCACCTTCAATCCAAACTTTTCTATGACCCATAACCTAAGCTAGAGCAATAGAATGATAGGCTGCCATAGCTTCGGCATAGTGGTTTGTTTATATACCCAGAGAGAGTGCCATTGCCAATATAAACCTACCATGATTATCTCTAATCACCCCTCCACTACCTACAGCTCCGGGATTACCTTTAGCTGCCCCATCAAAATTGATTTTAGTCCATCGTTCAGGAGGTAACATCCACTTCACTTCCCCTCTTAAATGTTTCATTCTTTTGAAGGAAAAAGATATGTCATCTCCAATATTCTAGTTATTAGATATACTGCTCTCCAAAGGGGTAACCTCAACTCTTTTGTCATGGGAAAGCTTTTCTTGAAGCCTGGCAGAGAAATTCCCTTAATGTTTCTGATCACTTTGAAAAATAGGTTGTCAGAAGATAAACATGTGTCTCTGAAGATATGGTTGTTCCTCTCTTTCCACAGGCTCCAAGCTATGTGAGGAGAAGATAGGGACTAAAGGAATCTGAGAGAGGGATTAGAAACCGGGCAAACCCATTGAGAGACCAGGTCCATAGTAGAGTTGGGGAGGACCCAACTAAGATTCCAAAGGGAAAGAATCTTGTTCCACAGTTCCAAGGAATAGGGATAAGAGAGGACCAAATGGAAATAATCTTTAGCATTAGACATACATAAAGGGCATCTGTTGACGATCTTGAAGCCTCTTTTGCAAAGGTTGGAAAACGTTAGCACTCTATCTTGAACAAGCAACCAGAAGAAAATATTGATTTTAGGGATAGGTTTATCATTCCATAAGCTAGCCCAAAAGGGGGGATCCTCCACCTTAGGAAAAAGTTCTCTGAACCCTAAATCCACTGAATAGTTTCTCGACAAGGTGGCTTGCCAAATCAAATGGTCTTCACTCCTTCCCTGGGGAATATGAAACACATTAAGCCTATTTTGGAAGTCTATCAGGCAGCTGTCAGTCGAGTAGTTCTTCCATTTGCCCTCTAAGATAAAATCTCTCACCTTCGACCCATTAGAGGAAAAAATCTCTTTAAAGGGGCTAGCCCAAGCAAGTTTGACCAGAGGGATATTCCCAAACCACTTATCATTCCACAAATCCACTTTGCTACCGTCACCAATCTTCCACAAAGAGCCCATTCTGATGATTTCCTTAGACTGGGAGATATTTTTCCATATTTCAGATCCTTTGGGCAGAGTTAGACATTCTAGCAATTCACTAAAATTATTGAGCCCTCTCAGGTATTTGTTATTCACAATTTCCATCCATTCTTTCTTCTCTGACATAAGGCACCAAGCATTGGCAGCAAGGAGGGCTGAGTTAAATTCCTTTAGTTTTCTCAGGCCTAGACCACCTGAGCTTTTAGGTCTGCAAACTGACTCCCACGCCACTAAAGGGATATGTTTTTTCTCCTCAGTACCAGACCATAGAAACCTTTTCTAGATTTTCTCAATCCTTTCTCTGACTTTTGCAGGCATTTTGAATAGAGACATGGCATAAACAGGGAGATTTTGGAGAGAGGCTTTAATCAATAGAATTTTACCGGCCTGGCTCAAGGTAGCACCTTTCCATCCCACTAACTTTGAGTGAAAATTATCAACCATACTCTACCAGAAAGAATTAGGGACACACTTCTCATAGAGAGGTAACCCCAGATAAATGGAAGGAAGGGATTCCACTTTGCATTGGAATATTCAGGCTATCTTTTTCTGTCTGGGTTTCGGAGTGTTAAAGAAAAAAATCAAACTTTTGGGTAAACTGATCTTTTGACTCTAAGCCTTTTCATAATTAAGTAGAATATTTCTCATAGTTTGAGCTTCCTTGACAGTAGCATTACCCATTATAAAAGTATCATCAACGAATTGTTGATGAGAACAAGAAGGTCCTAGTGAGGACGGACGAAGACCTTTGAAACTTCCTTGAAGAGTGCCCTTTTGAATGTTTCTGCCCAGGACTTCCACCATAATGACAAACAAGAAAGGAGAGATAGGGTCACCTTGTCTCAGGCCTCTCGAGCTGATAAAAAAACTGGTCAGATTTCCATTAACGAGGACCGAGAATTTTAGAGTCTGGAAAAGTTGCTGGATAAGTTGAATGGATTTCTTATTGAAACCAAACTTGCAAGCAACATTGGAAAGAAAGTTCCAATCCACTCTGTCATAAGCTTTCATGAGATCAAGTTTAAGCAAGAATCCCTCCTTCTTGTTCACCCCTAGAGAGTGTATGCTTTCCTAAACAATGATGATAGAGTCAAGGATTTGTCCACCCGGGACAAACCCACTTTGTTGCACTGAAATGAGACGCGGGAGAAGGAGTTGGATTCTACAAGCAACAACTTTAGAGATACTCTTGAAAAAAGAATTACACAGACTAATGGGATAAAAATAAACAAATGTGTTAGCTCCATTCTTCTTTGGAATGAGCACAAGGAACGTGGAATTAAGTTCTTTCAGCAACCTCTTGCTGCCAAAAAATTCTTTAGTAGCATCACAAGTATCTTTAGCTACAATATCCTAGAAAGTTTGGAAGAAGAAATGAGTGAACCCATCAGGTCCAAGGGCCTTGTTACCTTCAAAGGAGAAGACAACTCTTTTAACTTCATCCTCTGATGGGACTTTGGTCATCATCTTGTTGTCTGCATCTTCCAGGACATTGGGAATAACTTGCAGCATAGAAGCTTCCATATCCTGATCCAAGGGACCTTCAGTATTGAGAAGAGAGGAGAAGAATACCTTAGCTTCCTTCTGAATTTCATCTTTCTCTGATAAGATACTGTCTTTCTTAGATATACTTTTGATCTTGTTAGCAGATCTATTCTTCATAGTCGTTAAGTGGAAAAATTTGGTATTACGATCTCCACTTTTCAGCCATAGAGCTCTAGATCTCTGTTTCTAGAAATCTTCCTCTCTAGAAACAATCTTATGGAGAGAGTTGAGGAGGTCAATCTCAGCCTCTCTAGTTTCAACATTCATACCACCATTTGGAATTTCAGTTTGAAGTTTATCTAGCTCTCCTTTCACCTTCTCTTTCTCCTTAAATATTTGACCGAAGGAAGATTTGTTCCATTTTTGCACATTACTCTTGACATTCTGTAATTTCTTAACCAATCTGTACATCGCCAATCCCTCAACCTGAATGTCCCACCAACTTCTAATTTTCTCTTTCAACTCTGGATGCTGCAACCGCATCTTCTCAAATCTGAAGGGGAATCTCTTCCTCTTACCTTTTTTGTCAGCAGAGAGAATAATTAGAAAGTGGTCTGAACCAAGCCTAGTGAGAGCTGATAAATTGCAGAAATAAGAGTCAAGCCATTCCAATGACACAAGCGCTCTGTCTAACTGAACTTGGATGAGGTTCTCCCCAGTTCTTTGATTGGACCAAGTAAATCTGGCTCCCCTGAGATCCATATCTAATAGTGCTTCCTTGTCAATGAAGTCCATTAAGTCCATTCTGGAGTCTAGAGAAGCTAGTGCCCCACCCTTTTTCTCATCATCTTTGAGCACAAAATTAAAATCTCCGATGACAAGCCATTTAGAATTAGGGCTTAAGCTTCTGCTAACACTAAGTCTATGCCAAAGGACTTTCCTGGCATTCTTATTGTTAGGAGCATAGATGTTAGAAATAACCCAGGCCTTTTCATCTTTTTTATGAACAAACTTGGTAACAACCTGGTTAGAATCTTCCAAAACAGGGTAGCCAGTGACAATTTTAGGATTCCAAAGAGTAGCTACTCCTCCAAAAGCACCCTCAAAGCTACTACCATGCAGTCCACATTCAGAAAAAATCTATTCTTAATGAGGTCCAATTTTTCAATCTGCATCTTCGTTTCTTGAATCAGCAAAATATCCGACTTGATATCCTGGATTAGGTTAGATAGGAGGTCATGCTTATGACTGTTATTTAACCCCCTAATATTCCATGATAGGATCTTCATAATAAACCTTGTTTTGTGCTCTTAGAGCACAACTCCATGAGGGTCTTTTGCATCCCTCTTGCTATTTCCTTCATGCTATCCCTTTCCCTAATAGCACTTGTTGATGGTCTTCTAGGTCTTCTCTTTTCCGTTCCTACATCAACTTTGTAGGAACTCCTGGTAGCTACCCCATTAGGGGGTGGTGTAGCTCATTTTTTCTTCTTTCTATCCTTGACCTCAACAAAGGGTACTTCTTCTTGACTCAAACTCTCTTCAACAGACTCCAAGAACTGTTTGGGAGAGCAAGGATCCTTGTCATCACCCTTGGGAGTAAGGGGACAAACCTTGGATGAACTAATCTTAGCTCCCTCTGGGGAACCCAAAATCGCAACTGTACCCTAAACAAGATCTTCTTCTAGAGAAATGGTCATGGTTCCCTTCAAAGATTCTAGATCTGGAGCTAAAGACTCTTCGCTCCTAGGGCAAACAGGATCATCGCCAACTCTGCTTCTTCAGCTTGAGGTTCTTTCTGAGAGACCTCCTTTTGCTGAGTATTGGAATTCTCCTTCTAGATTTCTTGTTTCTCTTTCCAAACTTTGTGATTAGGTCTACTTTTCTTAGAGGGGCTGTGTTTTGCCCAATGACCTGTCTTTTTAATTAAAAAACAAGCAAAAGGAATAGATTCGAACTCTATAGCCTGATCCCACACACCGAGTTTAGAGTTAATCTTAATGGAAGTGGGCAGGTCCGTAGATTGGTTAACCAAAACACAAACCCTGGAATACACCAGTCTCTTCCTAGATACAGTGACCAGATCCACCGTAAGCAGGCTACCAAAAGCACTTCCTAAGCCCTTGAAGACCTCTTCATCCCAGAATTCCATAGGCAATCTAGGGAATCTAACCCACATAGGGGCTATGTTGAAAGTGGTTTTCATTGCATCAAAGCTAGGTTCCCATCTGCGCAAGGCCAGAGTAGAGTTCCATGGACCACCAACCAAGGAGCTCAGTAAATCTTCTTCACAAGAGAAAGAAAATGAAAAGAAGCCCTTCTAAAAGGTAGCAATATTAACTTGCCCCTTCAGGGCCCACTTCTGTCAAGCCCAAGACCTAACAACTTCTATATTAGGTCTGGGCCCTAAGAATAAATACCCACCAAAGACAGATCCATACGAGAAATGTCGTTCTCCACCACACTATCAGGTACAGATAAAGAAAACTTACCTGAACCTAGATCTGAAGAGCAGAGAAGGGGTGGGGAATAACTTTTCCCTTTAGATCGTGACCTGAAAAGAGATTTCCATGGGTTAAAGTCCAAGTTCTGAGAAGGATTCTTGGGATCCACCTTAGGTTTCTTGGGGGCTCCTGTTGCCTTGGATCCACTAGGGTCAAGTTGTCTAATCTTTGCTTCCAAGGAGGCTAGATGACTCCCAAAAGCACTAGTGGAAACATCGTTAGTTGTGCCCTCCTCCAAACCTTCTCAGTCCGCTACACTGTCACCAACAGTCAGGCTTCCATCAGCCAAACTGCCAACCCTCAATGTTGCACCTGCACCTGCTACTACCTTCCCACCATTGCTGCCATTGCCATTTTTCAAAAACACCTTTCCCACCTGATCTCTCTTCCCATAGCTCACCATCCTGGCTAGAGAAAGAGTCATGTTCATTGTTCAATAGTCTTTCTATTACCAAACCTAGTTATATACAATTTCTAAGCGGCAAATCTTGCCAAATGTTAATCTCAAAGAGAATATGGCCCTAAAAGCAAGTCAAAATTTAATAGTAATAGTGATATGGCCCCAAAAATAGGTAGGAATGCAATATTATTTGGTGAATATGATTAATATTTGTAATGATATTGTAAACTTATAGTGATTAGGCTCTAATCACACATTGTTTACTATTGTGAAATATTTTCACACATTGTTTACTATGGTGAAATATTTTAGTTTAAAATTCTAATGAAATATTTTAATTTAAAATTCTAATAAAATAATGCTTGGGTAATTTAACTTGCACTAAACTAAATTTTCATAAAAATGTGATGATTTAGTCCCCTTTATAGCTTTGACCTATTCACCAAAAATGGAGGCCCCAAATTTTAACTATTCTCCATTTGGCAAAAATTTGCCACTAAAAAAATTAGTGTTGACATCTAACTTTTCTTGGTCAATTTCTTCATTCTTGAGGGGAAATTATAACTCTCGAGATACGTACTATTTCTTTTGCTAGTTGGAAACATGATCTAAAGTGTTTTTTCCTTGGTTGGGATAGCAGGTATTTCTTTTCTTTTTGGTAGGAAAAAGAGGGGGAATGGACCTCTGATTGAATAAAGGGAAGAGGAAATCAAGGAAAGGAAGGAAGATCCCTTATAAAGAGAAGAGGGAATAAATAGGAAGGTCATGCCAAGGAGCCTCTATAATATAGGAAAAGAGATCTAGCCTAATGCATTCATTAACCTAGATCAATCTCTCTCTATACCACATTAGAACACAAACCAACAAGGCTTATGTACTTGGCTACAATTCTCAAGGGAGAGCCAAGTTTTCTAGGCTTTGTTCCTTTGTTGTAAGGAAGAGAGATTGAATCAATGAGACTAGATCTAGAGTTTTAAGTGACCTAAATGACAAAACGAACAACTTACAGGTGTTACAGACTGATTGTGTAAGAATAGAGGGTAGATTAGTGAGGAGCAAAGAAGTCAGAGCCTATAGCCATAAACAAGAGTAGATATGGGAGGACTAAGGCATTGGGCGCTCTAGTCCAAGGGTTTTAGGGCAAACGAAATCTGTGTGCGATTATATATGTTTCTTTCGTCTTCCTGTCATCCATCAAGTGTTTAAAACTCCTGATGTGACCTGTATACACAAAAGAGGGAAAATGGTTGGGCGATATGGGGGCTTTCCCCAGTCAAACCCCATGTAAGTGTTTCCATTTCTACAAAAACAATGATAGATATGATAGAGAGTGTGTGCTCATGATGAGTAGAGGCAAAACATGTAATAAAGAGTGCAGTAATGAAATGTAATGAAATAGAGTTACCATGAGCATGAAACCCTAGGTGAATGTATGTAGAGACATGAATCATCCACAAGGTGTTGAAGGAAGAAGAAGCTTCCTTGAAGACCTGCAAGGGTTGGTGCATACACCAGTAATCTACAGAAATAGAGATCTTGTAGATAGATAAAGATATAGAAACCTTGTTAGAGAGCATTAACATAAGGAGAGTCATTAGGCGTCATTGATTAGGATTGTTATGTGTGTTCAAGACTTGTTTATATGTGATTTACAGTTACTTTCTGAGGGCCCAATAGAGTTGAGGCTGACAAGGTGCATCACATAAGTCATAAGGCTGACATTCAAATATAACTTGTCGGGGCCAAATTATCAGGACCCAAGCGCTAGGCACCCTAGTTCTGGTGATTTGGGCTATCCAAATGTCAGATGTCAGAGGAGTCAACCTTGTTTCTCATAAAAGTAGTGGAAATTGCACATTGTAAACAGAGGTGAACATACAAGCCAAAACGGGTGCCAAACCTAGTGTGAAATTGTAAGACCAGTATCAATTTTCAACACTACATTTAGCCCCCACTTTAGTGAGGATATGAACTTATGCTCATACGCTCACTAAAGTACAAAGAAGACAAATCTCTTTTCCAAGCCGTAGAATATCGCTAAGTTGAGAGCTGCGCTAGCCCCCAAGATTAGGATCCTACAAGTCTACAATGCTTAGATAAAGAGGTTATACATACACAAGACACATAGCATGAATCACACATATACATAAAGCATTCATAGAGCATACATGAATCATACATAGAAAACATGGAGCATAACATGGAAAACATGGAGCATACATGGAAAACATGAAGTGAACATAGAGCATAGATAAAGCACACATACATGGAAAACAAATACATGGAGTAAGCAAGAACATAAGAAAATGAAATCAAAAAAATTTTGAGCCAACAAAGTAAAGAGACCTAGATTTAAAGGGTGTCTCAATACCCTGTGTCGTCCCCAAAATATAAAATGAAAGAAACCCAAAAATAGAGGAATTCTAAAATGGAGATAGAAGAATGTAATGAGTCGATCAATTTCTTCAAGGAGAGAATGCATACAAATAGACAAGGGATAAATCAATACAAACAAAGAGGAGAACATGACTTTGGCACTAGCTTTTTCTGTTGCTAGGGGTCATGTAAATCAAGGTGCCCTCATTGATCATGGGCTAGTAAGTTGCGTTATGCGAGGTGACCATGAGTGTAACAAGGTCGGGTTGTATGGAACACACATGATAGCAAGTGGTGTTATGCTAGGTGGCTCATAGACTAAACGGATCACAAGCTAGCAATCTATGTTATGCTAGGTGACTGTATACTACCAATGCCTTAGGGAACATATAAATCAATAACACCTCAGGGAGTGTAGCGCTTCAGGGAGCACAAAATAAACAACACCTTAGGGAGAGTATTGATAACCATGCCTTAGGGGGCACTATGAAAACACCACTACAGGGGGACACATCAATAAGCTAGAGCTCAAGAGGTAAGGGTGCATGTATGGATGCACATGTGAATAGGGAATATATGCCCCCCCTTAAAATGTTTGCATGTACAATATGCAAATGTTTTAAGTTCGAGAAGAGGGGAAAGTAAAAGAGGAGGGGAGATCCTTTAGAAAGAATGCCTACCCCTTGAACAAGTTATCATACTACCCCTAGAGTATGGGTGAAGACAACCATGAAAAAGAGAACCGTGTTATTATTAGAAAAAGAAAGAAAAGAGATTACATTGCCATGTATAGCAATGAGATAAAAGGGAAAGCTATAGGTACCATGTAAATAGTGAAATGAATTCTACATCACAAGGAGAGAGATCTCCAAGGGTAGAGCATGAAACATGAATGAAAAAAAAAAGTTATAGTAGGGTCACCATCAATGGATGAAAATAAATTCTTACCAGCAAAAATGGAGAACTGTAGCATCACAATTGAGGTGGCTAATTCTATGTGTGAAGGAGGTATGAAGATCTAGGTGAGCTAAACAGAGGTAAATCTTGATACCCAAGCAAAGTTCATCTAGCCAGTAGAAATAACATTTATTGAAGATAACGATGTGCTTTTAGTCAATGTTGAAGATAGAGGAGGAACATCAACAAGTGTCACGTCTCATTTTTATGGACAATATTATTATTCTAGATTAATGAACATTTACCATTATTGTTTTGCTTGGAGTACATGTCACATGTGTGAAATTGATTATTGTGAAGCTATATTTGAGTAAATTGGAAAATTGATTTACATGTTAAATAATATTGATGTGAATGCAATGATTTGCTTCAGTTATGTTTTGGAGACACTAACCTATTGACGTCGAGTTGAGTGCGAATGAATGCAGGTACTCGTCGAAGATGAGAACATGGTTGAGGTAGAGATGTTCTAGCCACTTGGAAAGAACTGATGGGATGGTTAACCTTGATGCAATCACACACTCACGTAGTTTCATATACATTTCTTTGAAAAGTTTATTTTATGCTTCATTGTGTGTTTAATAATTGTGATTGATGATTTAGAAAATTATTGTGTTTTAATTGTTTTGAAATCCTTTTCAAATGCATGATTTGATTATGAAAAATTAATTTCCTTTTAAATTATATTTTAAATTTTGTATTGTAAATAGTGAATATATCCATATGGTTGTAATTTATATAGTTGAATAAATAATAATAAATGTGTTGGGTGAATATTTTGTCGTTAACTTGCTAACGGTAAAATGGGTATATCAGCCACAGCTATGATGAGACAAAGTCTCTCCTCTCAGCAAGGGGAGGTTCCCTCTGATTACTTAACTTGTACAAATCAAACAACTTATCAAATGTATGTACACTAAAAACTATGTTGGTGGTGGTTCCATCTCATCTCATTCTCTTTTTTCAGAATAGATGTTTATACTTCAAACTCTTGATATAAAACTTATAAATTATCACAATATTACGGAAACACAAAGTTTTCTGTTATCTCACTCACTACTTGTAAGCGGAAATATTTGAAGTAGAATGCAGCCCAAAGTCTTCACTCCTCTTCAATATGATAAAAGTAATTCAAATATAACAACTTGCAGCACAAAGTCCCCAAACTGTTGTATTTTTACAAACATGAACATATAACCCACAACCGATTTGATAACACAAAGTTTATCAGAATCAAATTTAGAGCGCTCTTCAATCACTTGAAACAAACTCCACCGTTCAATTATTATCAATTAAGATTATGATAGCAAGACATAAGAACAAAACTATCACAACAAAAATAATCCCAAGACAAAGATTGGAATTGAACTTGCTTTCTTGTATTGATGAATATTTGAATATTGATTTTCACAATAAGCACAAAGTCTTGATTTGCTTTTCAATTCACCAAAGTTTTCTTACAATAGACAAAAGATGATATTTACAAAAGAGGTCCCCTTTATTTATAGGGAAAGACCTTGAGAAAATCTAGGAAATCTACAACTACTTTGACTTATTCAAAAATAGGAGTCCTTATTGACTTGGGACTTCCTATTTTTTACATGTAATTGCATATCAAAAATGTACATGTAAAAATGTCCAAAACTGTTTTGAAAGTACATTTGAAAATCAGAAAATAAACTAAGGGAAAAACCAGCTGCTTCAACTTGTGTCACCACATTTTCTCACGTGGTCATCATACATAGTGAAGGTCGCCTGCATTTTAATGCTATCTGCTTTGAATGTGTTTTTGAAGATCATCCTGGCCCTCACTATGGCATCCCTTACTGTAGTGATTGACTTGGCATGATTGGTTAACCTGGTTTTCAAATTGTCCAAGGTTAACTGGTTGTCTAATATGCTGTCCACAGAAGTTATTGAAAATACCTTGTCTTCAAATTCCTTCTGAAACATGTCCTCAAATTCCTTAACCATTTCTTCTGCAGAAAGAAACTGGTTATCCTATGATACCAATTTACAAGGCAACTCCTCCAGCTTATGCAAAATGTTAACATCATTTTCTTCACTGTTTTCCTTTGCAGCTTCGAGATCCTTGATCAAATTTCTTAGCACATTGCTCCTGTACATTAGAGCTTCCTTTGTTTCTATATATGAATCCCTGTTGGAAATGGCGCCAATGGATATTAAAGTGCTCATTTTTAGCTTCCTCATTTCAACCCACTTATCATGAGTATCCTCTGTGTGCTCAATATCATGAGAGATGGCATCAATGAGATCGTTGAGTTCTGCTCTTACTTTCCTCATCTTATCCGTTTTCTCAAATACCTCCGTGAGCAAAGAGATTCCCTGGGCTCGCATCCTGTCCAAGTATTCTTCAAGTACTTTCCCTCGGAGGTGAGTCTTTTCCGCTTTCAGGATGACAGGGTCTTCTACAGATACGGCCTCTGGAGTAACTGCTTCTGAATTCAACGTGATCTTTCTTACCACTGCAGTCAGCTGTTATGCTTTTGCCTTGTAGTAGTCTTTCATTTCTTTTTCCCTGTCGAATTTCTGGATCAGGATGTCCATGGCTGACTGCATATCATTTTTAGCGCTTTCATGTGTGATTTTGCCCAATTCAACCCTAGAAATTGAGTAGTCATTCATGTCAAAATTTTCAACAGTTGCATCCTATGGGGGTTTTGCTATCTCCAAAACTTTCTGCCCCTTTTCTTCAAGTACCCTTAAAAGGATCTTTGGTTTCTTCGGAGCCTTAGGTTTTGCAGGTGCCAGCTTAGTGAAATCAAAATCATCTGGAGAGATGACTTGCTTTTTTCTCTTTGGCGTGTAAGCTGACAACCAAGGTGGCAGCAGAGAAATATTCACATTGGAATCCATTCCTACCACTGGTGTTACTGGAACTGTACTTGTGCTGGTGGTAGAAACAATAGGCGGGGTATTGGTAAAAACTGCACCTGTTACATTGGCACTTGAAACTTGCTCAGTATTCATCACAAAATGATCAAACATAGAAGTATCTCCTATATCAAATGACGAAGAAGACAAACTAGGAATTAAATCAGAAGAATGGAGAATATTTTCAAAAGTGCCTCGGGGATTATCAAAAATTATTTTAGGAGGAGAGGGGGATTCAGAGGAAGGAATGATAATGGGGGAAGCAGGCACAGGGGGTGCAACAGGTGTATTGTCTTGTGGAGACAAAGCCTCTTTATCTTGTTGCTCTGAATCCTTGTCTTCGACATCCATCTCTTCTGTAGCTGGCTCTTCAGTTGTTGGATCCTCGGCCGATGGCTCCTCAACTTCCATATCTTTCGCTTCAGGTTCCTTCTCAACAACTTTTGCTTTCTTTGTCACAAATCTGATTTTAGGTTTATGTGTTTTAGAGGATGATGGAGCATCACTCTTGTTCTTCGTTCTGTTTTCAACCTTCTTACCAGTCTGCTCTTGAACTTCAGTTTCTGAACCAGTGAGGAATTCCTTCAGCGTAATTCCCTTATCTTCCAGCCACTTATTGGTGTTAGCCAATATGGGTTCAAATCTCTTCCTTAGCGAAGTCAGCTCCTTTTGGGACCATTGGATTGGCGGTAGAGGAGTACCAGCTATCTTTTCTGCTTCATACTTGGCATCAACCAATTCGCCATCATCTACAAGGTCTTCTGGAATATCAGCAAGTCCTAGGTATTCAATTTGCTCTAGAGACAGCCTGCTATAGTCCAGTTTCCTGATGTCTTCCTCTGTTCTCAAATCTATCCAGACATCTTCCACCATGGGTTCATGGAACTGTGTTTTCCTCTTGATTTTATCCTTTACGCCCCGGTAATCAAACTTTGGTCTCCTCTTGAATTGCTTCATGGTGACCAACTGCATTTCCGTCTCCATAGCCCTTGCCTTTGCGGCAGTCAATACTGAGTATCTGCCGATTTCTACGGGAAATCTGAATCCGGGCTTCTTGAGTTCCATCTATTTGTTATGCACGACAATCATTTGCCTGCACAACTCCATCAAGACCAATCTATCTGAAGGAAACCTTGGAAGCATATAAGGGTAGCCTTGGAAAAAGCCAACCCTCAAGTAGGAGAAAGATGGAAATTGCAAAAACATACAACCAAAACCATTAACCACTGTCCATGCCTCATCTGAAATTCTTCTCTGCTCCAGTTGGGGATTAAAAAGACACAAAAATACAGCAAAGAATGCATCATTCACTCTCCTGAAATGATGAATTGAACCTTTCAACGTTAGCTGAGAATAGTACTGGTATACTGGGACTACTCTTCTATCCCCTTCTGATGATAATCCCAGAAAAATCCTCATGGAGGCTGCAATGTATACCAGGTAGGAAGTCATGAAGAACTTGGAGGTAGTGGATACCTTCGTCAGCTGATCATGCAAAGCGTTACTGATTTGCTCTCCCCAGAAAATAACCTGCTTGCCTTGGAGTATGACCTTAATGAAGGGATACATCCATTCATGAAATTGTGAAGAGGAAGACAAACCTCTTATCCTGCTGAGGAGGGTAATCAAGTCACCAACTTCTTCCACAAAATCGCTTCGAGGAAAGCTACGTGGCCATCTAGACAAACTTGGCCTCGCAGTCTTCAACCATTTGTTGTTGATTACTTTCTTTGCCTTCTCTGGATTCTTGTCGTATTCCTTTTGAGCTTCGATGAAATCAAGCTTCAACACCTCTGTTGCAGGAGGACACATGAACACCTTGTCAATGAACTCAGGATCCAACCTGATTATCACATTACCACTGGCGTCCACCACGGCTCTAATATCTTTGTTATAGAAATGTGCGCACTGAAGAACAAATTCTGAATTGTGAGCCGCCACTGGGAAGGAGGATACCAGATGAATATTACTTTCTACTATCTTCCTCATCATAGCACTGGGGTTGCTCGACTTGGTTCTCTCTACAAACTCAGCCATATCAACATGGCCAATCTCTGTATCTCTAATATCTTCAACATTAGAGTGGACTGAGGTGATTGGGAAAACACCTTGATATTTGTACTTCATAGCTTTTGCCTTCTTCGGGGACAAGTCAGTCATTTGGACGAACTTTCACCGAGAAGAAGTTTGACGTTGAATGGAGCTCCGTAAGAGAAACTGCAAAAAAGTCATGATCATGCAATCAGGGAAAATATGGGCAATCTGGGAAAATTGCATGTCGACGATCACGACTATGGGAGTGCGTTTGAAAAAGGGCTATAGTGCGAGCTGGCCAAGAATCAGAGGAGAAGCGGGCTCGGGAAAATGAAATTGGAAATTTTCCAGTGTTAGGAAAATTTGAGATATTTTTTGCACGGGCGGCAAAATTCGCCGCCCTTGCATATGAGGGTTTTGGTATATTTGCATCGGCGGCGAATTTTGCCGCCTTTGCAGTTTGAGAGAACAGTGAGATGGTTGGAGCGGCAAAATTTGCCGTCAATGCAGGAAGGTGTGTTGGAGTATGAGCGGCAATTTTCACCGACGCTCCATATTGATAACCAGTTGTAAGTTCATTGCTTTTTGATGTTCCGTCGGTGAATTTTGCCGACATCACATGGGAGAAAGCTCTATATATGCCCGAGCGGTGAATTTCGCCGACAATGCACTTGAAAAGTGGATTGAGGATCTAGCGGTGAACTCGGGCACTGTTGCATTTGATTAACACTTGCGAGTTTATGTGCGGAGGTTCGGGATGTTCGCCGTTTCAAAACTCGGCGGAGGTTACATGATCTCCGAGCAGGTTCGGCGAAATTCACCGATATTATATTGATGGGATATGGCGAGGGTTCGGAGTATCAATACAATACAAGCCCTAGGGTTTTCGGGAGTAAAACCTAGGGTTTTCATAGGGTCGACAACACAACGACTATGAAACAAAAAACAAAACAAAACACAAGGAAAAACGAAAACAAGAATCAAAACAAAGAATTCTGGAGAAACCGGGAAAGAGGAGACGAAAAACGAGAAAGAAACTTACCCGTGGTGGAAGTGGAAACCCTAGTGAAATCCTCAACGCTAGATCCGTCGGTGAATCGGAATGGTGCGATTAAGCAGAATTTGAGGATGTTGAGTGAGTCGCGCAAAAGACTTGTGAACAAGGAATGACGAGCGACAAGAGGAAAAATGCTTTTAAAAGGCTAAAACCGGAGTTTAAACACCTGGCACGAGTGGCCATTAATGGCACTCAATCGGCAGAATCCCGAAGATCTTGTTCAGGCGGCAATTTTGGCCGCTATGACATCCTTGTTGACAAACGTGCGACGTCGGCGAAAAAGGCCGCCCTTACATGGGCCAGGTGACTCCAATGAAAGATATGCGATGGCGGTGAATTTTACCACTCTCGCATATTTGAACTCAAAGTGATGTAATGGCGGCAAATTTTGCCGACATTACATCGAAAAACAAAAAAGCTTAAGTAATATGTAAGAGCGGCAAATTTTGCCGCTCTTGCATATCAAGAGTCAAAAATTTACAAACTTAAAAAAAATGACTAAAATTAACATCCTAACCAATTTACAACTTGGATTTTCCTCGCAAATATCGAGAAATTAATTCAAGGAAACATCGCAAACGAGTTTTAAAATGTCAACTGACCTCGCACGAGAACAAGAAAATCTTTTCTCGATTTGCGATCTTAGAGTGTAGATTCACGAAACGGACAAGTTTTCGTGGGGTTGTCTACAAAAATGAGCGTAGCTGATTTTGAGAACAACAGCTGGCTCTAACTGGGGAACTTCCTTCAATCGAACTTTGAAACGATTGAGGGGAGTAGAATCCAGTCTCTAAGTGCCTTCATCCATGCCATTGGGCTATAGAGTCAAGCTAAAAAGAAAGAGACACAAAGACTAAACGAAAACACACAAAAATAAAACACAAAACTATACGAATGTACAATTTAACTTATCTGAAACTTCAAGGATTGAAATGCTTCAGATGTTGTCCACTGTGAGGCAACAAGAATGGTGTCCCATCTTGATACTCCAGCAAGAAACTGTTTTCACCACAGAATTGATGAATGGTGAATGGACCTCTCCACAAGGAATCAAACTTTCCGTGCATTCCTTTTGGTTCTCTCCTCTTGTCCCACAACAAGAATTGGTCTCCAACCTGAAACTCACGAGCCTTTGCCTTCTTGTCGAAGAGTCTCTTTACTTGATTTTGGTGCTCAGCAATACGGTCCACCACAACAGTGCGCTGCTCCTCAAGTTCGGCCAAATACATGATCCTTTTATCAATAGAACTATCAAAAGTTCTATCTTCCAATGCCTTTACCAACTTCAATGCTGGCAATTCCAAGGTGATTGGTATCTCCGCATTCAAACCATATAGAAGCTGAAATGGTGACATGCCTATTGCTCTTTTGGGTGTAATTCTATCTGCCCATAAAGCATCAAACAATGCCTTTTGCCAAGTTCTCTGATTCTCATCAACCAGCTTCCTGATGATAGTGACCAGATTCTTATTGCTTGATTCTGCTTGACCATTCCCCTGCGGATAATAGTCTGAAGAATGGGAAAGAGTGATCCCATGCTCGTAGCAAAACTCAGTGATCTCATAAGAGGAAAAACAAGTAGCATTGTCTGCTACAATCTTGTTTGGGATTCCAAACCTGGAAATAATGTTCTCTTTAAGAAAACTGCATACCACCTCTGAAGTGGCGTGTTTGACTAGAATAGCTTCCACCCATTTGGTAAAATAGTCTGTTGCTGTGAGGACATAGTTGTGTCCGGCACTTGATGATGGATTCACTGCGCCAATGAAGTCAATACCCCATTGCTGAAAAGGCTCCTCAATCACCACTGGTTTGAGAGGTAAGGCTGCCAATTTCAGTTTCCCAACAAACTGCTGGCATAACTCACACCTGCGTACCCAACTGTACGCATCCTGGAATAGTGTGGGCCAATAGTATCGAGCTCGCAAAATCTTGTGAGCCGTTACAGGTGCTGAAAAGTGTCCACCACAAGCCAAATTGTGGAAAGACTCCAAAAGTTTACCTTGTTGCGCTTTATCCACGCAACGTAGAAATACACCGTCAAGACTTCTCTTGTACAAACCATTGTCCCAAAGGACATAGTTAGCAGCTTTTAACTTGACAGTTCTCCTTTCCTTATAAGACAAGTGAGAAGGGCACTCACCATAGGTAAGGAAATGAGCGATATTGGAATACCACTCGTCAGTTGTAGTAACAAAAAGAACAGTTGGCGTGTCCACAACTTCTTCTTCTTCGTCCCCTGTCTCTTTTGGAACGTTGTCTGCGATCAATTGACACAAACCTTTACCCCGCACAAGCTTGGTAGGCTTGATATCCAGATCGAATTCTTGAATTGTAGCGATCCAGTTACCTCTCTTTGTTCCGAACTCTTGTTGAGTTAGGATGGATTTGACTGTTCTATCAGGCACCATGACAACAGTGTGTGAGTTTAGAATATAGAACCTGAAATGCTTAACCGCTTTGACTACGGCGTAGGCATGCTTCTCCATATTCGAATACTTCAATTCATGAGCTTTGAGAGGACAACTCATAAATGATATGGGGGATTCAACGCCTTCCTCATTCTGCTGAACCAGAATAGCTGAAAGTGTGTGTTCTGAAGCATAGCTATAGACTAGGAAATCCTTAGTGTAGTCAGGACAAACAAGAACTGGAGCATGAGCAATGGCTCTCTTGATATCCTCGAACGCTTCCTTACCTTCCGCAGTCCAACGGAAAGTGGCCTTACCCTTCATCATATTAACAATGTGACGGGTTTTTTCTGCAAACTCAGGAATGAACCTTCGCAGAAAATTCACCTTTCCAAAGAAAGAATGAACAACAGTCTTACTTGCCGGCAGAGTGAGACTTTGAATAGATTTGACCCTCTCCGGGTCGATCTTAGTACCTTCTCGGGATACAATGTGTCCGAGAAGCTTGCCTTCCGTTACCCCAAAAACTGACTTCTTGGGATTGAGTGAAATACCATTTTGCTGACAGCGCTCCAGCACTTGTCGCAAATGATGGGCATGATCATGACGGTTTTTGGAGAACACAGTCAAGTCATCGAGATACACTACGATGAACTTACCCATTTCATCTCTGAAAGCAAGATCCATCGCTCTCTGAAAAGTTGCGCCAGCGTTGATCAGACCAAAAGGCATTCTGCGATATGCAAATGTGCCCCGTGGCGTGGTGAAGGCAGTCTTGAACTGATCAGCTTCATTTACCTCCACTTGATTGTACCCTGAAAAACCATCTAACATAGATAGCATTTCTGAACCTGTCACTGTTTGCAATACTTGGTCCATGATGGGCAAAGGGTAGTTATCTTTCAAGGAAGACTGGTTGAGATTTCTGAAATCAACATAGATACGGATTTCTCCGTTCTTCTTCCTTATAGGTACTATATTTGAAACCCATGTACTATGATGAATTGGAAAGATAATCCTTGCATTCAACATTTTCTGAATTTCAGAAAGAATCGTACCTGATATCTTTGGATTGTATTGCCTCTGCTTCTGTTTGTAAGGCAATGATCCAGCCTTAAGGGGAATTTCATGCTGAACCTCCTTAGGCCTGAAAGACTTCAGGTCATCATAGGAGTAAGCCAAAACATCAATGTAATGGCGGAGGAGGGTAATGATTTTGAATTTTTCATCAGCAGTGCAACATTTTCTGATGTTGACCATCTTAGGATCTGTTTCTGTACCCAAATTGACCTGTTCAAATTCCATGGAGGAATTTGAATCCTGCTGTTGTTGCCGCTGCTTGATATACCTGTCATGTTTATCAAAGAGTCTCTCGAGGGAAACCAATCCTTTTGGGATTTTATTTCCTTTCAACTGTAGAAATTCTTCGCCAGTCTGCAAATCTACCTCAGAAACATATTCACGAGGTGGTGATTCACTTCCTTCAAAGTAAAGCTCATTAAAACTATCCATCTTTTCCAGGAAAGCAATGATCTGATTGTCACCATTGAACACCTGCCAATGGTCAGCGTTATCAGGTACACTTGGTCGGAAGACCAGTTCAATAGTGTACTTATTTCCTTTGAAATCTTTGTGAGGCACCATGAGAGTGGCGGAAACAGCCAATGAATCTGCACGGTCATTGAACTCTCTTGGCACAGCTGAAATATTGAAAGCATCAAAATCTTCAATGCAATCCCATACGCGATTGCAATAATGTCTCAATCTTTCATTTTTTGTTTGGTACAAATTTCTTACTTGACAAACTACCAATTCGGCGTCCCCTTGAGCATGAAGGATCTTAACACCTCTGGTACGCGCCACTTCCAATCCGAGCAACAAGGACTCGTATTCGGCGGTGTTATTGGTATTGTCAAATTGTAGCTTGTATGAAAAAGGTAAAATATCACCTTGTGGTGATATCAAGACCACTCTGGCTCCAGAACCGGTAGAAGAACAGCTGCCATCAAATTCTAAAATCCAGACTCCATCAGAATTTGATTTCTTGGACTTCCTCTGATCAGAAGATTCCTCTTCATCGGTGAGGGAAGAATCTGGAATTGCTATATCTTTACCTGAACTTTCGTCTGAAAACTCCTCTGAATCTCTATCTGACATATCGGAGCTATCACCCGATGTATCCTCATCTGATGAATCGGAACAATCTTCAGTAGATAGAAAATAGTTACCCATTCCCGAGGATTCAAACAAAATTTGAGCTTTGGGGTTTGATGTTTGAGTAACAATATATTTCGCTTCCTTCTCAGGAAGTAGTTTCTGCATGACACCTTTAACAGGTATCCTAGCCTCAGACAAATCCATGTTCAACTCACCACCCACATCTTTGCAGAAATTACGTCCAAGAAGAATACCGTATGAAGCTGGAACGTCAGCTACCAAGACTGTCATCTTGATTCTCTTATCCAGAAAAGCTGCAAATGCAAATTGGGCATCTTTGATTTGACCCAAAAGTGGAACTTGCTTATTCTCCATAGAGAAACACCTCCCAAAAGTTTTGGTTAAGGTGAGGCCAAGGGCATCTGCTACTTTAGCAGGCATCACATTGTCTGAGGCTCCAGAATCTATTACGCAATTGCTCAATTTATGACCATTTACTAATAGGGAAACATAGAAGGGTTCAATTTTTCCAGAAACCTCAGGGGGAGTAGTAACAAGATTGTTTTGGGTAGGTTTACTTTTAGAGGAGTCATGAGTAACTTTGGGAAACTCTTGTCCTGCAGGGACGGTCTTATTTTTGACATATTTGGCTAATCTATCAAATTGTTCAGGATTAGCCTGTAAATATTCAACTTCAGACATTTGTATCTTAGTTCTCCTAGCATGGTCTATTATATCGAACTGCTGAAAAGAATTAGATACGGAGGAAGAAAAACCATCATTTTGATTTTTGGTTGAAAAAGCACTAGTCTGAGGATTAGAAGTGGAAGGTGCAAATTCATTAGAAGCACTTACCTGTTTATTAACCACCGGGTCTTTTGACTGGAAAGGTAGTGGAGTCCCCCGTTTAGCGATTGAAATCGCCGGTTGAGATTCTTCTCTCGCCTTCCCTTTATCAGCTTGAGGAGCTGACTGATTTTGAGACCTAGTGAAAACAGCATATGCTCCTTCACTCACTTCTCCCTTTTCAGCTTCGTCCTGGTAGTTCAGAAAGCTGATGGTAGAGTCGCCAGCTAACTCTTCTTCTCCTTCTGTGAAGAGATTAGCACCGTTTTCATATTCCAACTCAGGTTGGAAAGAGAGTTCATTCTCAGCTTCATAGTAGCCAACAGCAAAGTTGACCGGCGCTGCCTCAATAGCAAGCTTCCCCTGAGTAGGAGGAAGATGGTTTTGCTGTCCTTGATTCCTAGCAGCATTGCCTGGATATGAATTGTTTGGGAATGTCCTCCTGGGTATATCTCGGTAAGAAGGAGGCGCAGATATACCATGGGACATTTGTCTCTTGAGAGCCAGCAATTCATTTGCTGGCTTTTGCACCATGGGATCCGTGGTGCTTGTGGAATGATTTTCAGTAGAAGAGGAGCTTTTGTTTCTATTAGCATCCCTTCTTATCTTACCCGCTAGGATAAGATCATCTTCTACTTCTGTTGCCAGAATCTGAGCCGCAGCAAGATCAGTAGGAGCAACTCGCCTCAATAGGAAACTCACCTCCGGAAGCTGTGTATTAATAAAGAAACATTTGAGATTCTCCGCTGTGGGCTCAGCGGTAGCGGGAATCCTATTCCTTAATTTGTTGAACTTAGCGATGAAATCTCGCATTGGTTCCTGAGGCTCCTTTTTCATCTGTGTCAGCTGTGCTAACAACGCATGAGCATCTTCCGCAGGTTTGAACCTGGCCTCGAACTTAGTTTTGAGAGTAGCCCAGTTTGTTATGGTTTGGGCTTGGAGGTGATAGAACCAGTCTGTAGCAGCGCCTTGTAGTGTTTCTACAAAGAGTCGCACAACCACGTCTTCGTGTTCGACACCTATTACACCGCAGGCTATACAGAAAGCCGCAATGTGCTCATCAGGATGAACTTTTCCGTCACCATAGAATTTGGGGAAATTCTTTCTTGAACTACGAGGTAGTTCATGTAATGGTGGGGTCAAGTTTAGAGGACCAAAGGTATTACCCCAAGGGCCTTGGGCTACCATGATGCGCCGGTTGAAAGGTGGTATAGCAAACCTTGGTGGTGTATGAACAGCCAAAACTCTATTAGCACTGGCAATAGAAACTTCACCTGGTATTGGAGACCTGGTGTTTGTAGGGGGAAAACTCCTGGTGCGCTGAAGACGAGGTCATGGAGTTAAGAATCCAAAATTATTCTGCCGCATTAATTCAAATGCAGGATCAATAATACCCTGAGCTCTCTTACTTCTGGTGTACCGGGAATCTGCCAGACTATATTATACTAAACACAATATTTGCAAGAAAATGGAAAAGAACTGAAAAATGCTTCAACTCGAAGCGTGAGGCTTCAAGTTGCGCGTTCCTTCCCCAGTAGAGTCGCCAAAAAACTGTTGGATGAATATTTTGTCGTTAACTTGCTAACGGCAAAATGGGTATATCAGCCACAGCTATGATGAGACAAAGTCTCTCCTCTCAGCAAGGGGAGGTTCCCTCTGATTACTTAACTTGTACAAATCAAACAACTTATCAAATGTATGTACACTAAAAACTATGTTGGTGGTGGTTCCATCTCATCTCATTCTCTTTTTTCAGAATAGATGTTTATACTTCAAACTCTTGATATAAAACTTATAAATTATCACAATATTACGGAAACACAAAGTTTTCTGTTATCTCACTCACTACTTGTAAGCGGAAATATTTGAAGTAGAATGCAGCCCAAAGTCTTCACTCCTCTTCAATATGATAAAAGTAATTCAAATATAACAACTTGCAGCACAAAGTCCCCAAACTGTTGTATTTTCACAAACATGAACATATAACCCACAACCGATTTGATAACACAAAGTTTATCAGAATCAAATTTAGAGCGCTCTTCAATCACTTGAAACAAACTCCACCGTTCAATTATTATCAATTAAGATTATGATAGCAAGACATAAGAACAAAACTATCACAACACAAATAATCCCAAGACAAAGATTGGAATTGAACTTGCTTTCTTGTATTGATGAATATTTGAATATTGATTTTCACAATAAGTACAAAGTCTTGATTTGCTTTTCAATTCGCCAGAGTTTTCTTACAATAGACAAAAGATGATATTTACAAAAGAGGTCCCCTTTATTTATAGGGAAAGACCTTGAGAAAATCTAGGAAATCTACAACTACTTTGACTTATTCAAAAATAGGAGTCCTTATTGACTTGGGACTTCCTATTTTTTACATGTAATTGCATATCAAAAATGTACATGTAAAAATGTCCAAAACTGTTTTGAAAGTACATTTGAAAATCAGAAAATAAACTAAGGGAAGAACCAGCTGCTTCAACTTGTGTCACCACCTTTTCTCACGTGGTCATCATACATAGTGAAGGTCGCCTGCATTTCAATGCTATCTGGTTTGAATGTGTTTTTGAAGATCATCCTGGCCCTCACTATGGCATCCCTTACTGTAGTGATTGACTTGGCATGATTGGTTAACCTGGTTTTCAAATTGTCTAAGGTTAACTGGTTGTCTAATATGCTGTCCACAGAAGTTATTGAAAATACCTTGTCTTCAAATTCCTTCTGAAACATGTCCTCAAATTCCTTAACCATTTCTTCTGCAGAAAGAAACTGGTTATCCTGTGATACCAATTTACAAGGCAACTCCTCCAGCTTATGCAAAATGTTAACATCATTTTCTTCACTAGTTTCCTTTGCAGCTTCGAGATCCTTGATCAAATTTCTTAGCACATTGCTCCTGTACATTAGAGCTTCCTTTGTTTCTATATATGAATCCCTGTTGGAAATGGTGCCAATGGATATTAAAGTGCTCATTTTCAGCTTCCTCATTTCAACCCACTTATCATGAGTATCCTCTGTGTGCTCAATATCATGAGAGATGGCATCAATGAGATCGTTGAGTTCTGCTCTTACTTTCCTCATCTTATCCGTTTTCTCAAATACCTCCGTGAGCAAAGAGATTCCCTGGGCTCGCATCCTGTCCAAGTATTCTTCAAGTACTTTCCCTCGGAGGTGAGTCTTTTCCGCTTTCAGGATGACAGGGTCTTCTATAGATACGGCCTCTGGAGTAACTGCTTCTGAATTCAACGTGATCTTTCTTACCACTGCAGTCAGCTGTTCTGCTTTTGCCTTGTAGTAGTCTTTCATTTCTTTTTCCCTGTCAAATTTCTGGATCAGGATGTCCATGGCTGACTGCATATCATTTTTAGCGCTTTCATGTGTGATTTTGCCCAATTCAACCCTAGAAATTGAGTAGTCATTCATGTCAAAATTTTCAACAGTTGCATCCTGTGGGGGTTTTGCTATCTCCAAAACTTTCTGCCCCTTTTCTTCAAGTACCCTTGAAAGGATCTTTGGTTTCTTCGGAGCCTTAGGTTTTGCAGGTGCCAGCTTAGTGAAATCAAAATCATCTGGAGAGATGACTTGCTTTTTTCTCTTTGGCGTGTAAGCTGACAACCAAGGTGGCAGCAGAGAAATATTCACATTGGAGTCCATTCCTACCACTGGTGTTACTGGAACTGTACTTGTGCTGGTGGTAGAAACAATAGGCGAGGTGTTGGTAAAAACCGCACCTGTTACATTGGCACTTGAAACTTGCTCAGTATTCATCACAAAATGATCAAACATAGAAGTATCTCCTATATCAAATGACGAAGAAGACAAACTAGGAATTGAATCAGAAGAATGGAGAATATTTTCAAAAGTGCCTCGGGGATTATCAAAAATTATTTTAGGAGGAGAGGGGGATTCAGAGGAAGGAATGATAATGGGGGAAGCAGGCACAGGGGGTGCAACAGGTGTATTGTCTTGTGGAGACAAAGCCTCTTTATCTTGTTGCTCTGAATCCTTGTCTTCGACATCCATCTCTTCTGTAGCTGGCTCTTCAGTTGTTGGATCCTCAGCCGATGGCTCCTCAACTTCCATATCTTTCGCTTCAGGTTCCTTCTCAACAACTTTTGCTTTCTTTGTCACAAATCTGATTTTAGGTTTATGTGTTTTAGAGGATGATGGAGCATCACTCTTGTTCTTCGTTTTGTTTTCAACCTTCTTACCAGTCTGCTCTTGAACTTCAGTTTCTGAACCAGTGAGGAATTCCTTCAGCATAATTCCCTTATCTTCCAGCCACTTATTGGTGTTAGCCAATATGGGTTCAAATCTCTTCCTTAGCGAAGTCAGCTCCTTTTGGGACCATTGGATTGGCGGTAGAGGAGTACCAGCTATCTTTTCTGCTTCATACTTGGCATCAACCAATTCTCCATCATCTACAAGGTCTTCTGGAATATCAGCAAGTCCTAGGTATTCAATTTGCTCTAGAGACAGCCTGCTATAGTCCAGTTTCCTGATGTCTTCCTCTGTTCTCAAATCTATCCAGACATCTTCCACCATGGGTTCATGGAACTGTGTTTTCCTCTTGATTTTATCCTTTACGCCCCGGTAATCAAACTTTGGTCTCCTCTTGAATTGCTTCATGGTGACCAACTGCATTTCCGTCTCCATAGCCCTTGCCTTTGCGGCAGTCAATACTGAGTATCTGCCGATTACTACGGGAAATCTGAATCCGGGCTTCTTGAGTTCCATCTGTTTGTTATGCACGACAATCATTTGCCTGCACAACTCCATCAAGACCAATCTATCTGAAGGAAACCTTGGAAGCATATAAGGGTAGCCTTGGAAAAAGCCAACCCTCAAGTAGGAGAAAGATGGAAATTGCAAAAACATACAACCAAAACCATTAACCACTATCCATGCCTCATCTGAAATTCTTCTCTGCTCCAGTTGGGGATTAAAAAGACACAAAAATACAGCAAAGAATGCATCATTCACTCTCCTGAAATGATGAATTGAATTCAACGTTAGCTGAGAATAGTACTGGTATACTGGGACTACTCTTCTATCCCCTTCTGATGATAATCCCGGAAAAATCCTCATGGAGGCTGCAATGTATACCAGGTAGGAAGTCATGAAGAACTTGGAGGTAGTGGATACCTTCGTCAGCTGATCATGCAAAGCGTTACTGATTTGCTCTCCCCAGAAAATAACCTGCTTGCCTTGGAGTATGACCTTAATGAAGGGATACATCCATTCATGAAATTGTGAAGAGGAAGACAAACCTCTTATCCTGCTGAGGAGGGTAATCAAGTCACCAACTTCTTCCACAAAATCGCTTCGAGGAAAGCTACGTGGCCATCTAGACAAACTTGGCCTCGCAGTCTTCAACCATTTGTTGTTGATTACTTTCTTTGCCTTCTCTGGATTCTTGTCGTATTCCTTTTGAGCTTCGATGAAATCAAGCTTCAACACCTCTGTTGCAGGAGGACACATGAACACCTTGTCAATGAACTCAGGATCCAACCTGATTATCACATTACCACTGGCGTCCACCACGGCTCTAATATCTTTGTTATAGAAATGTGCGCACTGAAGAACAAATTCTGTATTGTGAGCCACCACTGGGAAGGAGGATACCAGATGAATATTACTTTCTACTATCTTCCTCATCATAGCACTGGGGTTGCTCGACTTGGTTCTCTCTACAAACTCAGCCATATCAACATGGCCAATCTCTGTATCTCTAATATCTTCAACATTAGAGTGGACTGAGGTGATTGGGAAAACACCTTGATATTTGTACTTCATAGCTTTTGCCTTCTTCGGGGACAAGTCAGTCATTTGGACGAACTTTCACCGAGAAGAAGTTTGACGTTGAATGGAGCTCCGTAAGAGAAACTACAAAAAAGTCATGATCATGCAATCAGGGAAAATATGGGCAATCTGGGAAAATTGCATGTCGACGATCACGACTATGGGAGTGCGTTTGAAAAAGGGCTATAGTGCGAGCTGGCCAAGAATCAGAGGAGAAGCGGGCTCGGGAAAATGAAATTGGAAAATTTCCAGTGTTAGGAAAATTTGAGATATTTTTTGCACGGGCGGCAAAATTCGCCACCCTTGCATATGAGGGTTTTGGCATATTTGCATCGGCGGCGAATTTTGCCGCCTTTGCAGTTTGAGAGAACAGTGAGATGGTTGGAGCGGCAAAATTTGCCGTCGATGTAGGAAGGTGTGTTGGAGTATGAGCGGCAATTTTCGCCGACGCTGCATATTGATAACCAGTTGTAAGTTCATTGCTTTTTGATGTTCTGTCGGTGAATTTTGCCGACATCACATGGGAGAAAGCTCTATATATGCCCGAGCGGCGAATTTCGCCGACAATGCACTTGAAAAGTGGATTGAGGATCTAGCGGTCAACTCGGGCGCTGTTGCATTTGATTAACACTTGCGAGTTTATGTGCGGAGGTTCGGGATGTTCGCCGTTTCAAAACTCGGCGGAGGTTACATGATCTCCGAGCAGGTTCGGTGAAATTCACCGATATTATATTGATGGGATATGGCGAGGGTTCGGAGTATCAATACAATACAAGCCCTAGGGTTTTCGGGAGTAAAACCTAGGGTTTTCATGGGGTCGACAACACAACGACTATGAAACGAAAAACAAAACAAAACACAAGGAAAAACGAAAACAAGAATCAAAACAAAGAATTCTGGAGAAACCGGGAAAGAGGAGACGAAAAACGAGAAAGAAACTTACCCATGGTGGAAGTGGAAACCCTAGTGAAATCCTCAACGCTAGATCCGTCGGTGAATCGGAATGGTGCGTTCAAGCAGAAGTTGAGGACGTTGAGTGAGTCGCGCAAAAGACTTGTGAACAAGGAATGACGAGCGACAAGAGGAAAAATGCTTTTAAAAGGCTAAAACTGAAGTTTTAACGCCTGGCACGAGTGGCCATTAATGGCACTCAATCGGCAGAATCCCGAAGATCTCGTTCGGGCGGCAATTTCGGCCGCTCTGACATCCTTGTTGACAAACGTGCAACATCGGCGAAAAAGGCCGCCCTTACATGGGCCAGGTGACTCCAATGAAAGATATGCGATGGCGGTGAATTTTACCGCTCTCGCATATTTGAACTCAAAGTGATGTAATGGCGGCAAATTTATCCGACATTACATCGAAAAACAAAAAAGCTTAAGTAATATGTAAGAGCGGCAAATTTTGCCGCTCTTGCATATCAAGAGTCAAAAATTTACAAACTTAAAAAAAACGAGTAAAATTAACATCCTAACCAATTTACGACTTGGATTTTCCTCGCAAATATCGAGAAATTAATTCAAGGAAACGTCGCAAACGAGTTTTAAAATGTCAACTGACCTCGCACGAGAACAAGAAAATCTTTTCTCGATTTGCGATCTTAGAGTGTAGATTCACGAAACGGACAAGTTTTCATGGGGTTGTCTACAAAAATGAGCGTAGCTGATTTTGAGAACAACAAAATGTTTCTATTTACATGATTATAGATGTTTGGAAGACAATATGTAAAATAGATTTAAATAATTATATTGAATTATAATAGATATATGTATTATTTTATTATTTTCACTTCTTGATTTATTTAAAGTGATTATGTTTTAATAAAAATAGTTGAAATATATTAAAAATAGCATTATTATATTTAGGAAGAGAATAAAAGAATTAAAATATACTTACTGTCATTCATGCGACAGTAAGCTAGATAAATAATATTTTTTAATCTAAAAAAGAAAATTAAAGCTTTTAAACATGGTTATTCTCATGCAAATTAAATTAAAAACTTCAGTTCAAAAACCTAAAAGAGATCGCCAAAATTAGGGAGATAAATTTAATAAAAAGAAGATATCTGCAGTAGAGGAAACCACTAAAGAATTTAGCAGAGAAAGACATTTTCTAAGCAGCAAAGAGAAAGAGGAAGTGATTCTAGTTGGACAACGACAGGAGATAGAAAGTTGCTGCGACTGGGTTGGCAAGATCGACCTCTTCTTAGGCAAACCAATCTGAGTATTTCTCTTATAGTTTTGCATTCAATATATGTAGAAAGTTTATAGTAAACCTAAAAAAATCGCCCTGTATGTGTGTATTCTTCTGGCCTGCATTTAATTACCAATCAGCCTGCTAAAATAAAATGGCTGTAAATTTCTCCTAACCGCTTAATGACAGACCTAGACCTGCGTGCTTTTTCTGATTTATACGCTCTCTCTCTCTCTCTTGAAATTTTATCTCCAACACAGTAGTAAAAGGAAGACCATGACATTTGGATTAGAATGACTTGCCTTGTGTATCTATTAGTCGCTAGACGTTTGCTTTGTTTGTTGTTATTTCTTTCTCTTTTGGCATCGACCCATCTCTCCTGGCCACCTATGTTTCATTCATGCCATTTGACTTCCTAGGTGATTTGTTTTCTTGTTTTGTTGAGCAAATTGACCCACCTTTATTCTGCCCCATTGCCAATTTGCTAAGAAATCGACTTCTCTTATTGTGATTCTTGTTTCTTGTTTACCTGTTAGATCGGCCTTTGTTCTAGCCGTTGACTTAAACCATAGTCTGAGTAGTTACAAACCACAGATACTGTTAATTTACTTCCTGACAGACACTTATGACTGTATCTTTCTGCATAATGTTTTGGATTAGTTCATGATATAAATTGACCTTTCTATGGGTGAAATTTGAACTCTTAAAATTGATAAAACTATTGTATTCCTGTAGACATATTCCTTATTGTTTGTTGATCCAAAACACTATTTTGAAACACTATCTGGAATGACAGTAAGCTGATTAGACGTTATTATAAGTTCTTTATTCTCTACAATAGTTCCTGTCACAGATGTGCTAGGAAGACTGTTTTATTGTTTCTGGACTTCATATCACAGTTGTGATAGCAAGGTTTTTGACTGACTTGTAAACTTATTTGGTTAGATATATGGACTGAGATAATTCTTGTCACAGATATGATAGTGAGATTGCTTAAATCACTTAGATTACCATTTATATTGGGAAATATGATTGAAATATGGGCTTGGAAATTATATAAATTTGACAAACTTATGGATGTAATTGTATGAGCAAAAGATGGATTATTGCTTGAAAAGTTTATTTCCTTAATTCATGTTTTTTGAAATGGATTTTTGATTAATTTATTGGAAAACTTGAATTCTTGATTCTTTATTTACTTGCTTCTTGGGGAAAGAAGTAGTTTTTATCTAGGAATGTATTGGGTTACTTTCTGGGCTAGGATGTCGAATGTGGATTTTCAGAGATGGCTTTTCCTCTTTTCAGGAATTGAACCAGGTTACTATTTAAAGGATTAGATCTAATCGAGATGACATTGAAATAGATGCTTATTTGTCTACCAAAACTTATTTATATATATCTCTACCACATCCTATTGTGAGACAATCTACTTTTCATTATTTAGAATTGCACATTCAAACATCAGGGTTGCATCGGGTGTTCCCTCCTGCTAGTTGTTCCCAGGTAGCTAGACATTTCGTGCAGGGCTGGGTTTCCTTCTTTTCATGAAGGGATCCAGGGAAGTGTAATTATTTCATGGTTGGGTGTAAAAGCACTTGGGCCATGTTCCCGTCTCTCGGCTCGTAGGTGGTGGACCACTTGGTTCGTGCGACTAATGAGCGTATTGATTTATGGATTCTTGTTGTACATGATTATTGTAATTTGAAATTGGATGTAATGTGGCATGATTGCGCATTGATTTTGTATAATATTTATAGTGCTTTTTACCTAGATTGAGCACGCGATTTTGAATGTTTTAATGACATTTTGATTTATATTATGAGATTGCTCATTTTACTTGTGATATTGTAATTAAGCGGATTAATTACACCCCTTTTATCTTTTATATTGTAATTAAGTGGATTAATTACATCTTTTTACTTTGGATATTGTGATGTTGTATTTAAGTAGATTATTTACTTCATTTACTTTTGTGGTAAAATTGAGGGCTTTACATTTTGGTATCAGAGCTCTAGGTTGAACACTAGGGCCTCTATTTTCTTTTGGGACTATTGTGCTAAGTTGTGAACTTGATACAAATAATCCATCATGAATACTAGAAACACTGATCGAGGTAAAGGATCAGGAATTGGTCAAAATAGAGAAAACTGTGGAGTTGCATGTGGAGGTGCTCGTGGTGGTCGAAATGCTGGGGATCGTGGAGATGCCAGTAATGATCAAGATGGAAGATTGGAGCATATTCTTGCTCTCTTGACCCAACATGACACAAGGATGAATGCTTTTGAACAGGAGATCAGAGGAAATCCTAGAGGGTAGAATGCTAATGAAAACCCAAGGGTTGAGGTACACAATGAGAATACAAGAATAGAAGTTCAAGTTCCTGAAGTTGGAGCTAATGCTAATAATCAAGCAAAGATAGCGGAAGAATTGAGGAAAGACCTCAAGAAAGTACCACTGCCAAAATTTGATGGAAAGACAATTGGAGATGGAGCTGAATCCTGGATAATAGAAATGGAGAAATACTTTGGACTTTGAAACCTTTCAAATCACATGAAGGCAATGTGGGGATCTTACCAGTTAACTGGAGAAGAAGCAACATGGTAAGATAATGAGAAGGCTGATAAGAAGATATTATCTGGTGAAATAACTTGGGAGATTATCTTGCAACTATTTAGGAAAAGATGGTTACCATAGTTATTCTTCGACAAGAACATGACAGAATTTCAGAATTTGGTTCAAGGAGAAATGTATGTAACCGGCTATTGGGAAAGGTTCTTGCATCTACTTAAGTATGTTCCATAGTATCAGACATATGATAGATTTTAGATCAGGAAGTTTATTTTGGGATTCAAGCCTAAAATTGGAGTAGAGATAGACATTCATAATCCACTCACTATGGATGCAGTTTTTGAGAAGGCAATTAAACAAGAGCAGAAGTTGCAACAAGAAGCTAGTTACCATAAGCAAAGAGATGCGAAGTTTGCTAATAAGAAACCTCAGAATAACAACCAAGGTAATAATAGGCAAATGAGGAATATGAAGAGAGGTAATAATTCTCAAGATGGAAATGGAGGAAACAAAAGAGGTGTCTATAAAAACAAAAACAACAATTAGAGGGAAAGAGCTGAAGTACCGAAAGCACCTAAGAGTGGATGCTATAAATGTGGAGGAGAGCATTGTGCAAATGCATGTCCACATAAAAGGGGAAACAAGAATCAGCAAGGAGCACCTCAACATCAGATTCATGCCGCAGTGGACAACCGAAAAGCAGATTTTCAAGCAGCACCTATTCAATTTCAAGGTAAGCTCTATGGACTACCTATTTCTATTTTAATTGATATTGGTGCAACAAAATGTTTTGTAGATCCTAGAGTAGTATCCAAGTTATCAATTAGACCTGGTCACATGGAAAACTCTTGGATGGTACAATATGGAAATAGAGCAGAAAAGAGAGTAGACTCATGTCTAGCATGCAGTGAGTTAGAGCTTCCTAGTTTTCAGACACAAGTTAATTTGTATGTAGCACCTTTAGGCTCTTATGATGTGATTTTGGGAATGAATTGGTTAGCTGAACATAAGTCTCTAGTAAACTATGAAGACAAAGTGGTTAAATGTTTGGATGACCTAGGGAATCAAGTGGAAATTAATGGATCTAAGAGATCTTTAGAGCTTAGGCAAATCTCGGCTATGCAATTGAAGAAAGCCAAGAGCAAAGGGTGTGCAATTTATGTCATCCAACTAAAGGACCTTGACAAAGAAGAACCAATGTTCAATGACTACCCAATCTTTAGAGACTTCAGAGATGTATTCCCCGTGGAGTTGACAGAGTTACCACCAAAGAGAGAATTTGACTTCTCAATTGATTTGCTACCAGGGACTGAGCCTCAATCTAAGGCACCCTACAGAATGGCTACTACAGAATTGTATGAGCTTAAAGCACAATTGTAGGAGTTGCTAAAACAAGGGTTCATTAGACCTAGTGTGTCACCATGGGGCGCAACGGTCATCTTTGTAAAGAAGAAGGATGGTACTTTGAGATTATGCATTGATTATAGGATACTTAACAAAGCTACTATAAAGAACAGGTACCCACTCCCAAGAATAGATGAGCTCTTTGATCAGATGAAAGGAGAAATGTTATTCTTGAAGATAGACCTTAGATCTAGTTATCACCAATTGCAGATTAAGGATGAGGACATCTCTAAAACAACTTTTAGGATTCAATATGGTCACTACGAGTTCACAGTGGTACCGTTTGGGTTGACTAATGCTCCAGCAGCTTTCATGAATTTGATGAATAGCATTTTCAGAGATTGTTTGGATGATTTTGTGTTGATCTTCCTTGATGACATATTAATATACTCTAAATCAGTGGAAGAGCATGAAAGGCATTTGAGGATAGTGTTGCAGCGCTTAAGAGAGTGAAAGCTTTTTGGTAAATTATCTAAGTGTACATTCTTTCAAGATAAAGTGCACTATATTGGTCATGTGATCTTAGCAAAAAGGATTGCAGTTGGTCCTGAGAAGATAAAAGTGATAATGGAATGGTCTGCATCGCAGAGTGTGACAGAAGTTAGAAGTTTTATGGGACTTGCAGGTTACTATAGAAAGTTTGTGGAAGGTTTCTCAACTATAGCAACATCAATTACCTCACTGCAAAAGAAGGGTAAGAAGTTTGAATGGCTGAAAGGTGTGAGCAAGCTTTCCAAGTACTAAAGGAAAAGCTTACAACTGCTCCTATCTTGACCATAACAGATCCTAATGGTCACTTTATAGTTATAACAAATGCTTCAGGAGAAGGAGTAGGAAGAGTGTTAATGTAGAATGAGCAAGTGGTTGCTTATGAGTCAAGAAAGTTAAAGCAACATGAATTCAACTATGCACTGCATGATCTAGAGTTAGCCGTCATAGTTCATTCACTTCAGATGTGGAGGCATTATCTTCTAGGTAATCCCTTTGAGTTAAAAATAGATCATTTAGGGCTCAAGTATATATTTACTCAACCTAACCTTAATGCATGATAGAGAAGGTGGTTAGAATTCCTTAGAGAGTATGACTTTGGAATTGAGTATATAAAAGGAAAAGAGAATAGAGTAGCAGATGCTCTTAGAAGAAGAAGACATCTGGTTGCCATGGTTACAATGAGATCTAATTTGAAGCAAAAAGTAATTCAGAATCTTCAAGGGGATGAGCATTATGAAAGAGTAAAGCAAGCTTTGGAAGTAGACCCCTTAGATCATAGGTTTGATGGTTATGTGATTGAATCAGATGGACTTTTGAGATTTCAAGGAAGAATGTATATTCCTAACTTAGGAGAGTTGAGGAAGTTAGTGCTTGAGGAGATCCACAATGCACCTTATTTAGGGCACCCTAGAGTGACCAAGATGGTCAAAGGTTTGAGACCTTTATACTTTTGGCCTAGACTTAAGAAGGATGTGACAGAATTTGTGGCTCGATGTTTAGAATGCCAGCGAGTCAAGGCTGAGCATGTGCATCCAGCAGGATTGTTGTACCCGCACAGTATTCCTGAGCATAAGTGGCAAGTAATAAGTATGGATTTTATTCAGGGGTTACCCATGTCTAAGAATAGACATGATGTCATCTTAGTGGTTGTGGACAAGTTGACTAAAGTAGCACATTTCATTATGGGGAATCTTTCAGATGGTTCTATGGTTTTAGCTAAGAAATTCGTTTAGGAGATTTTTTGATTGCATGGAGTGCCTGAGATGATCATTTCAGATCGAGATACTTGCATGACATCTAGATTTTGGATAACTCTTAATGTAGCTTTGGGCACAACGTTGAATCTCAGTTCGGCCTATCATCCTCAAACAGATGGTCAGACAGAAAGAGTTAATCAAGTTGTAGAAGACCTTCTTACAATGTATTGTATGGATCAGCAGTATAAATGGGAGGAGTATCTTCCATTGGTAGAGTTTGCATACAACAACTCATACCATGCATCTTTGGGAATGGCACTGTTCGAAGCTCTTTATGGGCATAAGTGTTGAACACCTATGAGTTGGGATAAGGTGGAGGACATAATAGTGATTGGTCATGAAATGTTAAGAGAAATGAATGATCAGATGAAGTTGATCAAGGAAAAGTTGAAGCAAGATTCAGATCGTCAAAAGAGTTATGCAGATAGAAATAGAATGCCTAGACAGTTCTCAGTGGGTGACAAAGTCTTTTCGAGGGTCAAACCTCATAAGAGTTCAGTTTTATTTGACAAAGCGTCCAAACTTGCTCCTCATTTTGTAGGACCATTCGAAGTTCTGGAAGTGATTAATCATGTAGCTTGTAGACTTGCTCTACCACCTACACTTGCCAGAATCCATAATACTTTTCATGTGTCCTTACTTAAGCTTTATCATCCTGACGTGTTACATATTCTTGATTGGTGTGCTTTATAGGTTCAGGATCCAAGAGTGGTGCTGGTGGAGCCCACTCAAATTTTGGGGAAGCACAACATTAAGTTGCATAGCAGAGATGTGGTGCAATATAAGGTCCAATGGGATCAGTATTCAGAGGACAGTGCCACATGGGAGGATGCGGAGGAGATTGATAGATCTTTTCCTCATTTAAGGAGGATATAGCATAGATTTCATATTCATGAATAGATTATGATACTTTAAGTTTGATTATTGTCTTGAGATACTTTGAGTTGATGTTATTGTTTTACGATACTTTGATACTTTAATGGTGGTTGATTGATACCTTATTGTTTTGATGTGTAATAATACATCAAGATGATGTCTCTTCCAAGTGGGGAAGGATGTCACGTCTTGTTTTTATGGACAATATTATTATTCTAGATTAATGAACATTTACCATATTGTTTTGCTTGGAGTAAATGTCACATGTGTGAAAGTGATTATTGTGAAGTTATGTTTGAGTAAATTGGAAAATTGATTTACATGTTAAATAATATCGATGTGAATACAATGATTTGCTTCAACTATATTTTGGAGACACTAACCTATTGACGTCGAGTTGAGTGCGAATGAATGCAGGTACTTGTCGAAGACGAGAACATGGTTGAGGTAGAGATGTTCTAGCCACTTTGCAAGAACTGTTGGGATGGTTAACCTTGATGCAATCACACACTCGCGTAGTTTCATATGTATTTCTTTGAAAGGTTTATTTTATGCATCATTGTGTGTTTAATAATTGTGATTGATGATTTAGAAAGTTATTGTGTTTTAATTATTCTGAAATCTTTTTCAAATGCATGATTTGACTATGAAAAATTAATGTCTTTTCGAATTATATTTTAAATTTTGTATTATAAATAGTGAATATATCCATATGGTTGTATTTTATATAGTTGAATAAACAATAATAAATGTTTCTATTTACATGATTATAGATGTTTGGAAGACAATATGTAAAATAGATTTAAATAATTATATTAAATTATAATGATATATGTATTATTTTATTATTTTCACTTCTTGATTTATTTAAAGTGATTATGTTTTAATAAAAATAGTTGAAATATATTAAAAATAGCATTATTATATTTAGGAAGAGAATAAAAGAATTAAAATATACTTACTGTCATTCATGCGATAGTAAGATAGATAAAATAGTATTATATTAATATAAATAAGAAAATTAAAGCTTTTAAACAGGGTTTTTCTAATGCAAACTGAAATTAAAAACTTCAATTCAAAAACCTAAAAGAGATTGCCAAAATTAGAGAGATAATTTTAATAAAAAAGAAGAGGTTTGTAGTAGAGGAAACCACCAAAGAATTTAGCAAAGAAAGAGATTTTCTGAGTAGTAGAGAGAAAGAGGAAGTGATTGTGGTTGGACAACGACAGGAGACAGAAAGTTGTTGCGACTGGGTTGGCAAGATCGACCTCTTCTCAGGCAAACTAATCCAGGTATTTCTCTTATAGTTTTGCATTCAATATATGTAGAAAGTTTATAGTAAACCTGGAAAAATTAGCCTGTATGTGTGTATTCTTCTGGCCTGCATTTAATTACCAATAAGCCTACTAAAACAAACTGGCTATAAATTCCTCCTAGCCGCTTAATGACAGACCTAGACCTACATGCTTTTTCTAATTTATACGCTCTCTCTCTCTCTCTTGAAATTTTATCTCTAACGCAACAGTAAAAGGAAGACCATGGTGTTTGGATTAGAATGACACGCCTTGTGTATCTACCAGTCACCAGATGTTTGCTTTGTTTGCTATTATTGTTGCAAGTATGGGCCTAACCGGTGTTGTCATTGATGTCAAGATTGAATGAGTTGTGTGCTGAGGATATTGACAAAATTAGCCCCATCAGAAACAGAGAAGAATAGTGAAGACAAGGAAGTTCTTTGAAGTAAAGATCCCATCCAGATGAAGATAGAGTACGCGCACCAAAGGGTTTTTAGATATGTGTCTGAAGATCTTCCAGACAAGATTTGAGAGGTCTGCATGAATATTTGGAGAAGTTATGGCCATATGAGTAAAACTAGTTCTGGCAACTATTTAGAGGTGACAAAGTGACACAAATAGATCCGGTTAGATCCAGAAATGCAATATAATGTTCTGCGGATTTGGTGGCATGTTTGGGAAGCTAATGTGCATTGACAATTCAATTGGTTCATGGTTTGGAGGTCCGTAAGAAATCCTTCTATTATGACAGTGATGATTGACTATGTTCTTGAGATTCTAGGTGAAGATGTGATTGATTACAGTAAGCAGAAGTGGTGCAGATGTTCTTTGCGATTCAAGAAAGCTTTTGGTGATCTCTAGATTGTGTCCAGTTCGTGTTGGCGGTCCGCATTGAAGATTGAGCTCGCAAATGAAGATTTACCTTCAAACGTTGGTGTTCTTCCCAGTTTTGGCCAACTAGATGATTTGCGCATGGTGCAGATGATCTTGAAGATGTTTTACAAAGTGTGGCGTGTTCCTCAAAATTGATTGAAGTCCTAGCTGTGTATGGCCGATAGTGTAGTAATGCGCATGAAGTTTTTGTAATAAGTCAAGTTATATTTTTGTAATTGCTCTGTAAATAAAATAAGTGTGTGTTGTGCTAACTTTGATGATCATTCCAAAGTCAATGTCATGTATAAATAAGAGTTGTGAAGTCATTCAAATGTATCTATGTGGTCATGATGAGGATGTGGTAGAGAAGAGTAGCGAAAAGCAGAGCAGAGGTATTGAGCTTAAATGGAACTGATTCAAGCATAGTGAAGATGCTGATCTCCAGTTCAAGTATGTAATATTTATATTATTCTATAGACAGTGTGTCTCCTATAGGCAGTGGGCCTCTTGTGAGCAGTGTGCTCAGGCAGTGAGCCCTAACTGGTAAGTGCCATTTTATTCATTCTTATTCTTCTAACAGAGAATACAATCTTGGGTTAATCACCTCGTGGTTTTTCCCTTAACCAGGTTTTCCACGTCAAAATCTTGGTGTTATATGTGTTGAATTTGTTTCTGCTCTTGAATTATTGTATTATGTTTCCTTGATTAATCTTTAGTAAGCCATTGAAATATAAGAAGGTTTAAAGAATAGAGATTTGGTAACAACTGATACACCCCCCCTCTCAATTGTCTGTCCTAAATCCAACAATTGGTATCAGAGCTAAGTTCCTCTAGAAGAAGCTTAACCACTTGAGGAGATCTAGAATGTCAACCTACAAGAAGGACAGTCCAAGGTTTGATGGTTCAAACTTCACTACCTGGAAAATCGGCATGGAATGTCACATACAATGCATGGGATATCAGTATTGGAACATAACCTCAACTAAATATGTTCCCCCAACAAATGGCCCCACAAGTCTAAATGAAATCAGAGATGTAGAGAATAATCTTTGAGCTAAAGAAGCCCTTCTGAGTGCCTTGTCTGATTCAGAGCTGATAAATATTATGGGTTTGAAGACTGCCTATGAAATTTGGACAAAGCTTGAAAATCTATATGAAGGAGACAAATATGTTAAGTGTGCCAAGCTACAAAGTCTGAAAGGAAAGTTTGAAAACTTAAAGATGAGTGAAGATGAGAATATCACTTCTTACATGACAAAAGTAAATGAGCTTGTTTATGGCATCAGATGTGCTGGTGGAGTACTAGATGAAGATGAAATTGTTGCTAAAGTTCTCAGATCCTTACCTCCTGCTTATAAACACAAAGTTACTGCTATTGAGGAAATTAGATCCTTAACAACTATCACAAGGGATCAATTGGTTGGTAAGATATCTACATTTGAGTTAGCTAAGTTTGGTGATGCACTTCCCAAGACTGAATCTGCATTCAAAGCTAGTGCCTCTACAAAAGGCAAACAGAGATATGATCCAAGAGAAAGTTCCTCAAGAAAATCATCTTGGTATGAGAAAGCAAGAAAAGATCTGGAAGAGGATGAATTAGAAGCTAAACAACTTGAGGCCTTCATTGCAAAGAGACTGCCAAGAGGATCCGGTAAGTATGAAGGAAAATTGCCTTTCAAATGCTTTAACTGGAACAAGATTGGTCATTTTGCCTCAAGGTGTCCAGAAAGATTTTCAAGGCCAAACCCTAATAGATCAAGATTTCAAAAGAAGTATTATTATGTTCATGGAGATGATGATGAAGGAGTAAGAGATGATAAATCTGAGATAGGAAACAAATCCGGAAGTGACTGGGTGTTTATTGTTATCAAAGAAGAAGATCTAATGCCTATTGAATCTGTCAATTAGAAGGTGATAGAAAGGGCTCTAGCTACTCAAGTTGAAGAAAAGGATGAATGAGTCATTGACAATGGATGCTCTCACCATATGACTGGTGAGAAGAATAAGTTCATAAACTTGGAAAGATATGAAGGTGGAGTTGTAAAGTTTGGAGACAATTCTGCTGGCAGAATTAAAGGCAGAGGAACCATTTCCTTTGATGGAAAGAACAAAACTAGTGATGTTCTATATGTTGAAGGTCTAAAACATAATCTTCTCAATGTTGGACAGTTGGTTGACAAGGGCTATGATCTCTGTTTCAAAAATAGAAAACGCAAAATCTTTGAAAGCTCTGGAACTGAGATTGCATCTAGTACACAGACAAAAGGTAACATCTTCCAATTAGTTGGTATTGGCAAAAGTTTATTTGTTCAAATTGATCAAAGTTGGTTGTGGCATAGGAGAATATCCCTTGTGAATTTTGATAATATTATTAAGATAAGCAACACTCAAGCTGTAAGAGATCTTCCAAAATTGATGAAACCTGCCAACAGTTTGTGCAAAGAATGTCAATTAGGTAAGCAGAGTAGAGTCACATTCAAAAGTAAGGCACAATCTTCAACTGGATTATTAGACTTCATGCACACTAATCTTTGTGGTCTGGCAAGAGTCAGGAGCCTGTAAGGAGATAGGTATTTTATGTT
Organism: Cunninghamia lanceolata; assembly: GCA_027924645.1. Lineage (NCBI taxonomy): Eukaryota > Viridiplantae > Streptophyta > Pinopsida > Cupressales > Cupressaceae > Cunninghamia > Cunninghamia lanceolata. Next base: position 20,115,029 of record BSBN01000391.1, read on the forward strand.
ATTAATTGATGACCACTCTCGAATGATGTGGGTGACCTTCTTAAAGGAGAAATCTGAAGCACTTGAGAAATTCAAAATATTCAAATCTATGGTAGAAAATGAAACTGGCTTAAACATAAAATGTCTCAGGTCTGACAGAGGAGGAGATTTCACATCTAGAGAGTTCATAACATTCTGTGAGAAGTATGGGATAAAGAGACAATTATCTGCTCCAAGGACTCCTCAATAGAATGGAGTAGTGGAGAGAAAGAACCAGACCATCTAGGAAGCTTCTAGGACCATGATGATGGAAGAGAAGTTGTAAGCACTGCTATCTATACTCTCAATCGAGTACAAATCAGAGGCAATACTGGTAAGACTCCTTATGAACTTTGGTTTGGTATCACTCCTACTGTAAAGTATTTTAGAGTTTTTGGTAGTAAATGCTACATCAAAAGAGATGAAGACCTTGGGAAATTTGATGCTAGAAGTGATGAAGGAATATTCTTGGGATATTCCACTCAAAGCAAAGCATACCAGTGTTATAACAAGAGATTGAGAAAGATTGTGGAAACTACAAATGTGAAGGTTGATGAAGGCATGGATAATCCCTCAAGGTTTTATGAGTATGAAGCAGATGATCAGGATGATGTCTTAGTCCAAGAAGAACAAGCCCCAACTGCAGCTTAGATTCAGACTGATCCGGAGAACCCTGAAATACAAGAAGAAGAAATAGCTCCGGATGAACCTGTTCAAGAATTAGAAGTGCAAGAAATTTCCAAAACTCCCAGGTATGTAAGATTGAATCATTCTGAAGATCTGATTATAGGAGATAGAAACAAAGGTGTTCAAACAAGAAGAAATATTGCTCAAGATTCAGTGAAATACTGTCTGATTTCAAAAATTGAACCAAAAACAATAAGTGAAGCCTGCAATGATGAGAGTTGGGCTAAAGTAATGGAGGAAGAATTGATTCAGATTGAAAAGAATAACACTTGGGATCTTGTCCCCAGGCCTAAGAATAAAAATGTGATTGGGACTAAGTGGGTCTTCCAGAATAAACTGAATGAAGATGGTGAAGTGGTCAGAAACAAGGCCAGATTGGTCTGTAAGGGTTATTCTCAAGTAGAAGGAGTTGACTTTGAAGAAACTTTTGCTCCAGTGGCAAGAATTGAAGCAATCAGATTATTTCTTTCTTTTGCTACCTTCAAGGATTTCAAATTATATCAGATGGATGTCAAGTTTGCCTTCCTGAATGGTGATTTGGAAGAAGAGTTATACATTGAGCAACCGGATAGATTCCAATTGTCTGATCATGGTGATATGGTCTGCAAGTTGAAGAAATCTTTGTATGGACTCAAACAACCCCAAGAGCCTGGTATGAAAGATTGGATATACATCTTTTGAAGATTGGTTTCAACAAAGGTACTGCTGACAGTAACTTGTACTTTAAGATTGACCATGAAAATATCTTGATTTTTGAAGTATTTGTTGATGATATCATTTTTGGAGGAAGAGCTAGTATGTGCAAGACTTTTGCAAATCAAATGAAAAGTGAATTTGAGATGTCTATGTTTGGGGAAATGAATTTCTTCTTGGTCTACAAATCACTCGATCAAAGAAAGGAATCTTCATATCTCAGACCAAATATGTGAAAGAATTGTTGAAGAAATTTGGGATGGAAGATTCAAAGGCAATGAATACTCCCATGGCAATTAGATGTAAGCTAAGTAAAGATGATGAATCTCCTAAGACTAATCAGAAAAAGTACAGGTCAATGATTGGAGGACTGCTCTACCTCACTCAAACTAGACATGATATTATGAATGTTGTTGGTCTTGTTACCAGATTCCAAGCTGATCCTAGAGAGTCTCATGTCATGGCAATTAAGAGAATTCTTAGATATCTAAAGGGAACAGTTGAGTATGGTATCCTAAGGATCATGACTTCTCTCTTCATGCATACATAGACGTTGATTAGGCAAGAGATGTGGATGACCGGAAGAGTACCAGTGGTGGTGCATTCTTTTTAGGAAAAATATTGGTTTATTGGCTAAGCAAGAAACAAGAGGCATTATCTCTGTCCACTGCAGAAGAAAAATATATTGCTGCTGCAGGCAGTTGCACTCAAGTATTATGGATGAAGCAAATGCTAAGAGATATTAGAGTGGAGTATGAAGAATCTATCACAATCTTCTGTGATAATTCAAGTGCAATAAATATATCAAAAAATTTGGTGCTGCATTCAAAGATAAAATATATATCCATCAAGTTCCACTTTTTGAGAGAGCAGGTAAACAAGAATGAAGTCAGATTGGATTTTGTGCCCTCAAAGGATCAGATTACAGATATTTTTACTAAACCTCTACCTAAGGACTCCTTTGAGTATCTCAGGCAGAAGCTAAGGGTTATTACCCCTCCGGTTCTAAATTAAGGTGCACTGATGTGCATCAGTCCGGTGGATTCCACAGTCATATCTTGTGATCCAGATTGATGATTAAGAGGCTGCTACTCAGGGGGAGCAATCAGTCTGTTTTTGAAATATGAGAAGTGGTTGCAAGTATGTGCCCTTTGCCATTGATGTCAAAGGGGGAGAAAAGGTATGTGAAAAATAAAAAGTGGTTGCTGATTCAAGGGGGAGCAGTAAAAGGAAGAGAAGACATGTGAATGGCTACTATTGATAGGGGGAGCTATGTCAGTCAATAAGGAGAATTTCTTGTCTTGATGGTTATAATAGTTTTTCACATTATATGTTGCCATCAATGACAAAGGGGGAGATTGTTGCAAGTATGGGCCTAACTGGTGTTGTCATTGATGTCAAGATTGAATGAGTTGTGTGCTGAGGATATTGAGAAAATTAGCCCCATCAGAAACAGAGAAGAATAGTGAAGACAGGGAAGTTCTCTGAAGTAAAGATCTCATCCAGATGAAGATAGAGTACGCAAACCAAAGGGTTTTTAGATATGTGTCTGAAGATCTTCCAAACAAGATCTAAGAGGTCTGCATGAATATTTGGAGAAGTTATGGCCATATGAGTAAAACCAGTTCTGGCAGCTATTCAGAGGTGACGAAGTGACACAAATAGATCTAGTGAGATCCAGAAATGCAATATAATGTTCTACGGATTTGGTGGCATGTTTGGGAAGCTAATGTGCATTGACAATTCAATTGGTTCATGGTTTGGAGGTCCGCAAGCAATCCTTATATTATGACAGTAATGATTGACTGTGTTCTTGAGATTCTGGATGAAGATGTGATTGATTACAGTAAGCAGAAGTGGTGTGGATGTTCTTTGAGATTCAAGAAAGCTCGTGGCGATCTCTAGATTGTGTCTAGTTCATGTTGGTAGTCCTCATTGAAGATTGAACTCGCAAATGAAGATTTACCTTCGAACGTTGGTGTTCTTCCTAGTTTTGGCCGACCAGATGATTTGCGCATGGTGCGGATGATCTTGAAGATGTTTTGTGAAGCGTGGCATGTTCCTCAAAGTTGATTAAAGTCCCAGTTGTGTATGGCCGACAATGTAGTAATGCGCATGAAGGTTTTGTAATAAGTCAAGTTGTATTTTTGTAATTTCTCTATAAATAAAATAAGTGTGTGTTGTGCCGACTTTGATGATCATTCCAAAGTCGATGTCATATATAAATAAGAGTTGCGAAGTCATTCAAATGTATCTCTGTGGTCATGATGAGGATGTGGTAGAGAAGAGTAGTGAAAAGCAAAGTAGAGGTATTGAGCTTAAATGGAACTGATTCAAGCATAGTGAAGATGCTGATCTCCAGTTCAAGTATGTAATATTTATATTATTCTATAGACAGTGTGTCTCCTGTAGGCAGTGGGCCTCTTGTGAGCAGTGTGCTTAGGTAGTGAGCCCTAAATGGCAAGTGCCATTTTATTCATTCTTATTCTTCTAACAGAGAATACAATCTTGGGTTAATCACCCCATGGTTTTTCCCTTAACTAGGTTTTCCACATCAAAATCTTGGTGTTATATGTGTTGAATTTGTTTCTGCTCTTGAATTATTGTATTATGTTTCCTTGATTAATCTTTAGTAAGCCATTGAAATATAAGAAGGTTTAAAGAACAAAGATTTGGTAACAACTGATTCACCCCCCCTCTCAGTTGTCTGTCCTAAATCCAACAGTTATTTCTTTATCTCTTTTGGCATCGACCCATCTCTCTTGGCTATCTATGCTTTATTATGGCTGTTTGACTTCCTGGGTGATTTTTTTTCTTGTTTTGTTGACCAGATTGACCTACCTTTATTCTACCCTGTCATGAATTTGCTAAGAAATTGACTTCTCTTATTGTGATACTTGTTTCTTGTTTACCTATTAGATCGGCCTTTGTTCTAGCCATTAAGTTAAACCACAGTTTATATCGTTATAAACCACAGATCCTGTTAATTTATTTCCTAACATACACTTATGACTGTATCTTTCTGCATGTTGTTTTGGATTAGTTCATGATATAAATCAACATTTCTATGGGTGAAATTCGAACTCTTAAAATTGATAAAACTATTGTATTCCTATAGACATATTCCTTATTGTTTGCTGATCCAAAACACTATTTTGAAACACTATCTGGAATGACAGTAAGCTGATTAGACATTATTATAAGTTATGTATTTTATCTCTACAACAATTCCTATCATAGTTGTGCCAGGGAGATTGTTTTATTATTTCTAGACTTCCTGTCACAGTTGTGACAGTAAGGTTTTTGATTGACTTGTAAACTTATTTGGTTAGATAAATGGACTGAGATAGTTCCTGTCACAGATATGATAGAGAGATTGCTTAAATCACTTATATTACCATTTATATTGGGAAATATGATTGAAATGTGGACTTGGAAATTATATAAATTTGACAAACTTATGGATGCAATTGTATGAGCAAAAGATGGATTATTGCTTGAAAAGTTTATTTCCTTAATTGATGTTTTGGGAAAGGGATTTTTGATTAATTTATTGGAAAACTTGAATTCTTGATTCTTTGTTTACTTGCTTCTTGGGGAAAGAAGTAGTTTTTATCTAGGAATGTATTGGGTTACTTTCTGGGCTAGGATGCCAAATGTGGATTTTCAGAGATGGCTTTTCCTCTTTTCAGGAATTGAACCAGATTACTATTTAAAGGATTAGATCTAATCGAGATGACATTGAAATAGATGTTTATTTGTCTAGCAAAACTTATTTATATATATATCTCTTCCACATCTTGTTGTGAGACAATCTTCTTTTCATTATTTAGAATTGCACATTTAGACATCAGGGCATTGGGTGTTCCCTCCTACCAGTTATTTCTAGGTAGCTAGATAATTCATGAAGTGTTAGGTTTCCTTCTTTTCATGAAGGGATATGGGGAAGTGTAATTACTTCATGGTTGGGTAGAAAAGCACCTAGGCCATATTCTCGTCTCTCAGCTCGCAGGTGGTGGACCACTTGGTTTGTGCGACTGATGAGCCTATTGATTTATGGATTCTTGTTGTACATGATTATTGTAATTTGAAATTGGATGTAATGTGGCATGATTGCCAATGGATTTTGTATATTATTTATAGTGCTTTTTACCTGGATTGAGCACATGATTTTGAAAGATTTAATGACATTTTGATTTGTATTATGAGATTGCTCATTTTCTTGTGATATTGTAATTAAGTGGATTAATTACACCCCTTTTGTCTTTTCTATTGTAATTAAGTGGATTAATTACATCTTTTTACTTTGGATATGTTGATGTTGTATTTAAGTGGATTATTTACTTCATTTACTTTTGTGGTGAAATTGAGGGCTTCACAACAAGGGACCAAAACATCAAGTCCTTAGGGGAGGTACCTTTGATTTATAGTTGGAGAACTTCTCATGCAGCAATCAAAGATATTTTTACTCAACAAGAGGTAACTGGAAGAAGATGCAGATGGATGAATAAATTGCAAGAGTTCAACATTGAAATAAAGATCACAAAATTGGTAAGAGGACAAGGTTTGGCAAAACTGATGACACAGTCAAACCTAGAGGCATGCCAAGTGAATGTAGTGCATAATGAAATTATAAATATGTCAGAATCTGAATGGTATAAGGACATAGTACATTATTTGTAGAATCTAAATTGTCCTTCTTATCTCAGTGATAATCAGAAGAGGACCTTGAAGCTGCATGCTGTTAAATACATCATTGTTTAAGGAGAGCTATATTGGAAAAATCTTGATGGTGTATTACTCAGATGTGTGAATGAGGATCAGGCTAAGGATATTCTAAGTGACATGCACAAGGGAGTGTGTGGTGGACACTATGCTGCCCAAACTACAGCCCACAAAATTCTTAGAGTAGGCTACTGGTGGCCAACTCTTTTCTCAGATGCACAAAGAATGATAAGAAAATGTGACCCTTGTCAAAGGTTCTCAAGGAAGCTAAAATATGAAGGTGCATTGCCCCTTAGGACTATAACTGTAGAAGCTCCATTTCAGCAATGGGGAATTGATTTTATAGGGGAAATTTTAGAAAAATCAAGTGGAGGACACAGTTGGATTTTGGTTGCTACTGATTACTTCACTAAATGGATTGAGGCCATTCCAACTAAAAAAGCTACAAGCAAAGTGGTGATGGATTTCATTCTAGAAAATATTGTTATCAGGTTTGGAGTACTAGCCAAAGTGGTCATAGATAATGCAATGTGCTTTAGGTCTGGTGAATTTATTGATTTTTGTAGCAACTATGGAATAAATTTATTACATGCATCACCATATCATCCACATGGCAATGGTCAAGCAGAGTCAAGCAACAAAAGCCTCATGAAAATTGTCATAAGGATGGTAGACAAAAACAAAAGGGCTTGGGATTCAAAGTTGAAAATGGCATTATGGGTTGATAGAGTAGCAGTGAAGAAAGCAACTGGAAGATCACCTTTTGAATTAGTGTGTGGTACAGCAGCTAAATTGCCTGTGAACAACCTCCTACCAGTTTATAAATTCATGCAGGAAAATGAGGAGGAGATTGAGGACTTAATAACTAGAAGAATAAATCAGCTGGTTGCACTAGATGAAATGAGAAGGGAGGCACAGAAGACAAACATCAAGAGAAAACAAAAGGTAAAATATCTGTTTGATAAAAGGGCTACAAAAAGAAAGTTTCAGATTGGTGATTTGGTCCTCGTATGGAATGCAAGGAACCAGGATAAGGGCAAGCACGATAAATTTGAGCCCTTATGGGTAGGCCCGTACCAAATTAGCGACACTCATGGAGAAGATTCCTATTTTCTCCAGGCCCTAAGTGGTGAATTATTGGAATTACCTGTGCACGGTCAGTTCCTAAAGCCCTACTTCTCATAAACGCTTATCTTGTGTTCACAATGTAAATTAGATGTAAATATTCTGTACATGCCTTGTATAATCGATCATGTTTTGAGTTTTGTGTTTTATCTGCTCTGCCCCAGTGTAACTTAGTTCTCACTGCAGTATTGAGTCTGCATGTCCCTAGTCAGAGCCACTGGTGGTGTTCACCTAGGGTTAGGGTTCTGAATTTGAGTCTGCAGGTTCTTGTCTTTATTCCTTCAAACCCTTAGTGCCTTAGTTTGAATTGTTCCTCGACCTACATGCGGTGTTTTACTACTTTTTCCTGTCGCACTTGAGAAGAATGCTAAATTCTGTATATGCAAAGGTGAATTGTATGTTGGAAAGCTTGCAAAATCTCTATCGGCCTCCAAAAAATGATAAGGAATGGAGTTATATGCATTTCTGAATGCATATTGGGCTAAGGAATGTGCATGTACAAAGTGGGAATCTTTCACAGATTTTTGGAATATTCCTAGTTTGTATATCGGGTTGCATGTGGATTTACAAGGGTAAAATATACATTGCAGATTCTCAGAATATTTGTTGCTTGTATATCGGGTCTGCATGTATATTTGGTTTGTATGTTCTGACATACAATGGTTAGATACAAGGGTCATGTGCAAGGAAAAATATGCAGGGGCCGATATACATTTGGTAGGGCCCACTATTGCATGCATCTCGGTTTTATATATGGCATTTGGGTGCATTCCTAGAATATTCTGTCGTAGATTCTGTAGTTGTATCAAAGGTTTTATACATTGTGTTGTATGTTTAATATGCAATGACTAACATACAACGCGGATTCCAAAGGGATTCAAATCAGGCTGTGAGCAGTAGTGGTGTCCGCGGCTTGTACATTGCATTTGTATATGCGATGTGCAACGAAATGTGTAAAGGAGAGAGAAAATGGGTCGGGCCCACCAGTTGTATACAATGGCAGTTGTATGTACGCTGACATACATTCAAAACATAGAAGTGAAAAGATGCATTCTGGACCTGAATAGGATTCCAAGATGCTTCATACAAGTTTGGGGGCCGCAGCATGTATATTGGGCGTTTGTATGTGCCGATATACATTGCAATGATACAAATAGAGGATACAAGTCGGATTTCAAAGCAACTTCAACATGCTTTATGAAAATTTGAAATCCATGCCTTGTATGTATAAGGTGAATGTATATGCAGATATACATTGCGACAAGTGCAATGAAACATATGCATTTCAGACCCGATGGGGAAATTAAATGCGGCAGGTAAGTGTTTGCGGTCTAGCTTGTATATCAGACGATTGTATATGCATTTGAACATGCATATACAAGGGCAAAATGGCAAAATGGAGAAAGCAAAAAGTTAGCAATAGGAACATGGAGTGCCTACATGGCACGTAATCATTGGTTGGCGACTTTTCAATGTTTTTTGGGAGCCGTTGATCCTGGTGATGGGAGTTGATCGACGGTCATGTTTTGAACCCGCAGCGAAGGTTTTTTCCTGTATATTTGCAATCATTTTTAAGCGAGAAAATAGCAGGTGCATCCACTGCTACATTTCAAAGGGGCCTGTGGGTAGGTGGGGCAATAATGGTGGACTTACAGAGGATGATCGATAGAGTTGACAGGTCAACAACCCGATTGATGAAGAAAATCTGTGGATAGCGGTGCAAATCCCAAGTTCACCTGCTCACTCCTCTTTATCTCTCTATTGCATTTACTGTTTCAGAGCTCCATTTCTCATGCATTGTATCTGGCGGGATTTTTGACTTGTGATATAATTAATTTGCTGGATGTACAGTTTGGCTATATGAGGGGCAAACTGTGTCATTCATTTGTTGTTGAAAACTGGACAAAATTTTTGGTGCTGTAATCATATACGACTTCATTGGTGGCTCTGTCTTGGCTATCTTGTGAGTTTATGAGTCTCATGTTGTATGTTTTTCTGCATAAATCTACTGATATCATGCTAATTTAAATGAGTAATGTTATATTGTATGTGTTCTATTATTTGTCTCCAAATTGAGTGTGTTCTTCTTATGAATCTAAGCATTTAAGGGGTGTTCATGATTCTAGAATATAGGTTGTTGTGTTGAATGCTTGATTTCTTACTTCTGCTCAAGGAGTAGATTAAACGTTTCAGATCAATTGTTGGGAAGAAGACATTGCAATAGGGATATCAGTAAGTAGAGATAACAGGATACTCTGTTTTGGGAAGTATATGTAAGGCAGATACTAAAAATTCCCTTGATATCCGGTCTTTGGTATATGTTCATGTTGGCCATTCACATGTGTATGTCTATTGACTCCAAGCCCTAGATAGGCACCGATCCAGTCTTGTATTGAGGTTGCAACCCAAAGTCTCAATTTTGCATCCAAACATAAAATCAAACTTAAACTTTAAATCAAACCATTATGACTTTAGAAGTAGTTTTAGGACCAAAATCTTCTGTCTCACAACTAAATATAGGCCCAAAGATAGCCCCTTTGCACTTATTCCACAGTTTTGGTCTGCAAAAAAGATGATTTATCTACTTTGTATCAACATCCAAGTAAGTTCATGTGCATATGTCATAGATGTTGAGTAGGGAATACCCCCCTTGGTTCTACAGAGCCTAAAGAAGAAGAGGAGATATTTATAGAGTCTATCTCCTGTACTATTGGCCCCTGGCCCAGGAATCCTGTTGATCAATGATGGCTACTTTGTAGGGATAACTGGGAACAATCATCCAGTATAGGAAAATAACCAAAACAATTTATCAAACAATCAAAAGCAAATCAAATAACATCATTTAATCAATCCCAATCAATCCATAACTTGATTAATCCAATCCATATCATCCCATCAATAAAACACAAATCAGAACTACATCTCATCTTTATCGTTAAGTACCTTGATCCCATGGATATAGGGTATGTAGGCAATTTGGGATACGAAGGAAGTGTCCAGATTTAGGCACAAGGTGATAGACCTCTTCCATCTTCCATCTTTCATCTAATCATCCACTTGAGCCTTACTTCTGAGGTTATAATTACTCTTGACCTGAGCCACTGCTGCAGCTGTAAAATCTCTAATTTCTTCATCAGAAGGCCTCTTTAAATTGTTTAGAGGGATGTGTGAATTTTGAGCATATGCATGGATATCCTCATCATCTTCATCAGAAAAGACCTATTGGCAAACCTGATTCATATAATTCCTCTTCTCATCCATGTCGATCTCATCAGAAGAGGAATACTCTCCATTTGTAAAGAGCATATTAACACTATCATCCTCTAGATAATGTGGCTCATTACACTCATCATAGGCAATGACATCATTGTAAAAGGATTGAGCAATCATACACTGTGACTGTGAGTAAGGCATTTGACATATTATACACCATGGATTATCCTCAACAATGTTTACAGTTTTCTTCAAAGGATCAAGGATCTCCTTAACATTTTGAGTTTTTCGATCAGTGTTGTTATTTGGGAGGATGGGCTTACCATTGTGCCAGTTTGTGTTATATGGCATGTCATTCAACTGTCGTCTCTTCTCCTATCTTTGATAAACTTGCTTCTCAGGACAAAATCCTTTTTCATTTTTGGCAAGTTTATAGATTAGGTCCTTAATAACAGATGTCAACTTATCCAGTTTATCTTCAAAAGTGGATGCATTACCTTGAGTACTTTGAGACCTATTATTTGGATTCTGAATAATTCTTACATCATCCCTTCTGTTTGTCTTACCAGATGCTTTCCTATTGTTTTCAATGTTGGTTGCAATTTTGAAAGCATCCCTAAGGCTAGTAGGACTCTTATCTCTTAATTCATAAGCAGATTTGGCATCAAAAGCATTAATGTATAACACCATGCACATTGGTTCATTAGGCCTCATATGAGGGGGCAGTTTATTCAACACTCTGGTAAATCTAGTATTAAAATCAGCAACAAGCTCATTTGACCCCTTGACAATACCAGTGAATTCATTAACAATAAAACTAGGGTCGGTCTTATCTCCATATCGCTCATTAAAAATCCTCCTGAAGTCATCCCATGATGTAACACTCTGATCAGGCAAATTTCTATACCATTCTCTAGCTTCATCAATCAGGGACTACATAAATAGTTTCATAAAGACATCCTCATGTTCGACCTCAAAGCTATCCATAACATTTTGAAAAGCCTTCAAGTGATCTTCCCCTGACACAGCATTATTTCCTAAAATTTTTGGTATTTCAAACCTTATATGTTTGTCAATGGGATTGGGATAACTAGGAATACCATTAAGATCTAACTGTCTGAACCTGTCCAACTACATAGGCTATCTACCAAACTGATTAACATTTGCATTCCTGTTAGTATTTTGATTTCTCATGTTGTTCAATGGCATCCTAATGTTATTCATATTATGTCTTTGATTATTTTGTGGGTTTTGATTTATGTATTGATTAAGTCCCTGATCATTTCTGAGGATGTTCTAATCATTTTGTTGATTGTGAACTTCATTTGTATGTTGGCTTCTGAGCACATTCACATTGTCAAGAGTGGGAACTGAGTCTTGTTGGGCCATTTTCAGAGCTTGCACCTTTTATTTCATATCATCTCTTATTTTCAAAGCCTGCAAATAATCAAGTTCTGCTCTGAGATTTCTAATTTGTTCTGCTAACTGGTCATCTGTTGGCATGGAAGTAGATGATCTTTTTCCATTAGGGTCATCATTATCCCTCAGGGATTTTGTGTCTTCAAATCTATTAGGGGGGTCTAAGAAAGGACGTTCCTGGAAAACTTCTAATCTCATTCTCATCCTATCACCTTGTTGTCTTTCATACACTTCCTAAATCTTAGCTTTAGTATTTGAGAAATAGGGTGCACATTGTCCAAAAGACCTAGGGTTATCTTGAATATCATGATCACTTCTAGGGCTAGGTGAGCCTTCATGACTGGTTTGGGCAGTCCCCTTTTTCCTGTACATCATTTTTCTGGGTAGTTCTTCAAATAAAAGTTGCGCAGGGATCTTCTCCCCTGCATACAAATTTTATCTTTCTAGCTAGGAGATTTGTTCGGAGTCACCACCCACAACTGGGTATGAATTTTCAAACTAAGGTTCTTACATAGAGGTATTCCCCAGCAGAGTCACCAAATCTATTGGGTTTTTTCCCAAACTGGATGCTTCCCAATTATCCCTACTAGGTAGCCATCACTCATCAACAGGATTCTCGGACCAGGGGCCAATAGTATAGGAGATAGACTCTATAAATAGCTCCTCTCCTTCTTTAGGCTCTATAAAACCTAGGGGGTATTCCCTATTCAACATCTATGAAATATATATGTAAACTCACTGAGATGCTGATACAAAGCAGATAAATCCTCTCTAATGAAGACCAAAACTGTAAGATAAGTGCAAAGAGCCTAGCTTTGGGCCTTATGTTAAGTTGTGACTCAGAGGATTTTGAGTCCTAAAACTACTTCTAAATCCTACAGGTTTGTGAATGATATTCTAATTTAGTTTTTTGTATTTTGGATGCAAGATAGTGGTTTTGAATCATAACTTCAGCACAAGAATAGACTGGTGCCTATCTTAGGGCAAGGAGTCAACTAGATGTATATATGTGAATGATTTGCATAAACTTAAAACAACAATCAAATTTCAAGGGGGTTCTCTAGTATCTACCTTACAAATACTTCCCAAGACTGAGTATTCAATTAACCATACTTACAGATATCCTCATTGCATTATACTTTTCCCAATGCTTAATCCAAAACATTTAATTTGTTCCTTGAATAAAAGTAGAAGATCAAACATTCAACATAGAAAACCCATGTTCTAGAACCTTGAATAACCCTTAGCTATTTAGATTTTGAAGAAAAATACACACAACTTGGAGACAAATAGCTGAATACATGCAATGAAGCATTACTCATATAACATCAACATGAAACTGAAAGCATATATTCAAACATACATTCAACATATAACTCATAAACTTACAGCACAAGAAATAGAGCAACCCAAAAAACCTGTATTTTCATTACTTCTCCAAAATTCCCAAGTCTTCAACAACCATAAATGAGCAATATAGTTCCATTATATAACAGGAATGTGTACCCTCAGCATTTAATACATTATTTTTCAAATACAATGGATACAGAGAGGCACCAAAAGGCATCGAAGAAACATTAATTGCACTTAAGGAAAAGAGAAGAAGTGGTTGGCTTTGAGAAGCACACGAAGCTGCCTGGGGATCTGCATTGTTGTGGTTGGGAGATAGTGGCTAAGTTGTCATTAATGAGGTCCATATCTGTCCTGCCACTCACCGTATGTACTTTCAGCCGGCTAAGGGAATGAGATGATTTCTGCTACCTTACTATTGTGGCTGACATACTGTGCATCTAGGATACTTTTGACATTTTTACCAAATAATTCAAATGTAATGTCCACAACATGCAACCCATCAAGCATCCAACTTAATACATGCAAAGCTGGGTCTCCCTTATCACAACAAGTTGGAATTAACTAATCACCATTATCAATGATTTCCTTCTTCCATTTGTTCATATCTTTTGTTGTCCCATCAGTTTCTAGAATGTGAGGCAACCACTTCATGTCCTACCTCTCAATTGCTTGCATTTTATCCTTCAATACTGTATCCAATTTCAATTGATGAGCAGTCACATCCTCAAATTTCTTCAGCATACCTGCTACCAACTCCATCTCAAGAGGGGCATTTAGATCGTATCAAGAGCACCTGAGAAAATCTCTGACATTTGCAATCCTTGGTAGCCACTTGGTCTTCATAGTCGACAGCCTCTGTTTATCTGATTCATGCTTCTAATGTGATGTCCTTAATTGGGAGTAAGACCTATGGGTCTCCTCCAACCTAGCCAATATCTTGTTAATCCTATACTTGATCAAATTTGTAGCTACACCCTCCATTTTACTTTCTATTTCTTCCTTCAACTTCTTATTTTCCTCTTTCAGTTCCTTTACTTCTTGAAGCAGGGATTGTGTGTCTACTGGTAATGACTATACAGTTTGTATAATTGGAGGGGTTTGAGATGGACTAGCTTCCAACTGAGGTTAACTCTTAAGAGTATTAAGTCTAGCCATTGCTTCTGTGTATTTCTCCAATAATTCATTATACTCTTTCTGTAGTTTGAGTGTTGCTGCCTCTACAAAATGTGTTGTTTGTACATTTAGGCTAGCTACCTAAGGAGCAGGGGTGTCTGACACCCTCTTGATGATTACATTACCGGTCAACTCCTCCAAACCTACCTTTGGCTTTTTATCATTTGGGGCTAATGCCCAGATAGCCAAGGTCTCAAATCTAGGGTTAAAGATAGCACCCTGCAATGCCTTTTTGGCCTGCTCTCCACTTGCATCTGAATCATCCCTGGCAATTGTATCAAATGCAATAGCATCTGATAGTGTCTAATGTGGCAATAGTAGGATGTTACTTCTCTTCACAAGTGCTCTCCCTTCCTCAGGAGTCATGGCACTGATGTCCTTGTTCACTTCACCCAGAACCCTCCTTGTGATGGCATCATATTCTAAAGGGTCTACACCGCGTTTTACTTCTTCTATCCTTTTCTAAAATTCTTCACTCCTCATTCTTAGCACATAGGATTTAAATTCTAGAGTAGCAATGAATGCATCATCAGATATAAACTGATTGCATGCCACCACCCTCACATCTTCTGTGTCAACCTCATTCTTGATTGTGGACCTTGTCAATCTATTCTCTGGAGAGGCATATGGTGTAATCCTTGGGGGAGAATGCAATTGGTGTGGAGGCTCTGGGACTTGTTCCTCTTCTACTTCCTCCTCCAGATTCACAACTTCCATCTCTTCCTTTGTTTCAAGGTCAATTATTTTTGTTTTCTTTGGGGTAGGGGCATCAGGGGAATCTTTTCTAACATACTTGCCCCTTGAACTGCTTGGTTGATATGTCAGCCTCTCCTCACCAGTAGGTGCTTCAACAATCAATTCATCTACTTTACCAAAGAACATTTTAATTCTTTCAATGGGGTCTTGGATCTCAGTGAAAGCCCCCTGATATGGAAAGTTAGCATTCTTTTTCCTTTTCTCTGCTTCCATTATCAAACTTCATTTATTTCTCAAGACATACACTTGTTGCATTGATTCACAATTTCTAACAGTGTCCTCATCCAACAGGACATGATGTGGATATGCAAGTCTGTCGAATTTATGCCTTGTGTCATGAATGAAACTCTTAGGATCAAAGTACCTTATTCTCTCCATATCCATTCTATAACTTTGCAACATGAAACCAATTTGGTCCAAAACCACTCTTATCAATTGTAATAAAATCATGAAGTCTTAGAGATGTTGGGATAAGAGATCCCTTCTTATACTTTATGAAATGTTCTTTATCTGCTTCATTTAGTTGTCTGATGATCTCCATAAATGCTATTCTCCTGGGCACAAATTTTGGTAAGGAGTAGGGTGGAGCCTCACACCCATAGGTTTTGATACAAGTTGTGTTTTAATGTAGAAACTAATCTCCCCAATTGTGATTGATCTTCAAATGAGGGGTTCTCTCCATTGGTCTCAAAAAATGCTTTATCTCCTTTGGTATCCTATCTGCAGCTAGCCCTAGGAATCCCAGCACTTTCCTCACAAAATGTTCTTCAAAAGTGACATAGCTAGCATACTTATAATGTCTATCAAGTACGCAGATCCACATCTGAACTGGCATGGCATTGCCTTTTGCATCAATCATTCTTAAGTGCAATTCTTTGCTCCAATGGTCAGACAAAGAGAACAGGATCATGTGGCACATTAATGAATACCTAGTGAATTTTACATGGGGAACCGAAGTGTACATATTGTTCTTAATGGCCACCATTTGCTCATGCATCTTTTTTGACAAATAACCAGCATAATCATATGGCTTCTCAGCTCCATAGTCTTGAATATATACTGCCATCATCATTAAAGACACCGACATTCTATATGATGCATCTCTCCTAAGCACATGACACAAGCTATGATAGGTCTTAACAAAATATTCCATGAACAAGCTGCATCGAAAAGGTTCCTCTTCTGTATCACAAATTTTGATCAAAGCTCCATTAACCCCCTTTAATCTATGCTTGGCCAAGTTATGATATTTGTATGCATACCTAAGACCAAGTAAAACAGATAAGATACTTACACCTTTTACCTTGCATCTTCCACTATTCACCTATCTATTCTTGATCTTGGTAATGATGAAGCCCTCAGAAGCGAATGCTCCCTTGCTTGTTGAAGATGACAAGAAAAGAATGACTAGGATACTTGTGTGATGGAAGATGAGCTTCAAACACACTAAAGATGGATGAGGTGAAATGCTTAAGAAGATGGGGGTGCCAAAGGTGCGCCTGTGTTTTTGCAGCATAAGTTTGCTCAAACGATGGATTGTGAATGAAGAAGAAGAGGGTTGTATTTATAGAGTTGTGTGAGAGAAGATCAACGGTTGAGAAGAAATAAGAAGATCAACGGATGAAGATTGTTGAGGAACGTGCAACAAATGGAAGAAAGACATGTGTCAATTGAAAAACAACTTTGTTGAGTTAACTACTCTGTTGATGAGGATGAGTTTTCATTTTCTTAAATTAGAATTTATTTTTCTAATTTAAGAACAAGTTTGCTTTAAGGATGCTTTAAAACTATTTTTTCTTTTGTAACTCAGCTTTTGCTTTTGTATGACAAGAGGAATTTTATTTTTAGAAGATAAGAAAGATTTTTGAGAAGATAAGAAAGCATAATTAAATAAATGAATTTATTTAATTATTTGTAGATAATTGAGAGGAATAAATAAAATATAAAAATATATTTTATTTTGTGGAGATTTTAGATTTTATTAAAATAAAATTGCATTTTATTTAAATTTGGAAGAATAAAAGATTTTAATTAAATAATTAAAATTATTTAATTATTTAGAAGAATGAAGTTGATGTAGATGAATTTAATTAATTAAATAAATGTAATGTATTTAATAATATGAGAGGAGATGAATCAAATAAATAAATAAATTTATTTATTTATTGATAGAGGAATGTGACGATGAAATAATTATTTAAAATATTTATTTAAGTAGAGTCATGTCAATTTTAGGTGTATACACTTTGTATTTTTCTCTGAAGGTGTTCAAGTCTATAGGTATACTGGCGGTAGGATCAAGATTGAAGACAGTAGAAATATAGGCCTTTGTGAACCTAATGATAACATTGCCATTACCAGACAAGATAGACATGGTCCTAGGGTCATATCTAGTTGCTACAGCTCTCATCAAGTCTGTGTTTATGAAGACATCAAGGCATATCACTTTGGTTAAGTCAAGTGTCCAAGTATGGCAAATTGGGGCTCTGTAGTCAAGTCACTTGTGCTAATGCTCAAACAAACTCCAAGCAGACACAGGGATCCTAGCATCTCGACAATCTACACAGAGGTCATATATTTTGTCATTTTTACCAACCTCCCCCAAATTTGTTAGAGGTCTCCTAGATGATCTGGGACACTGAATCATGATATCCTTACCCAGGCTATGTTTTGAGGTCGAGGCTTGACCTGACTAACAAATTTTGTATTTGTACAAGCAACCTAGGGTTTATGCAATCAACAGCTGCCCTAAATGCCTCGAAAAATACCTATAGATAGAAAGACCAAGTGCAGGGGAGAAACAATAACTTACTAGTTTTTTGATGTTGCAAAGGCTTAGAATTGCTTCACCTTGCTTGTTTTAATGATTCTCTGGCTCTAAACGCGATTGCTCCTTGAAAAATGATAGGAAATACTTTGAATTATGTTGTTATAACATCAAATTCATGTACTACTCTCTGTATTAATGGAGGTCACGGCAACCATAACTCTGCTCATGCCATAGTCATTCGAAAATCATTGGGTGAGTACTTGTCAACAAAGATGACTAAGATTGTCAAATCTAGTCAATGGATCGAAGCCGTGGATTTCAGAAAGGCATGAAATGATCAACGGTCCAAATTCGTGGTGTCACAGTCAGGGAGGGCCACCATATACCTACCACGTGATGGTGCAACATAGCATCCATGCACCCTCTTTATACTTGCTTTTCAATCGGTGCACGCCACGTGTCGTCATCTCATTGCCTCGCGGTGAATATTCCTCCTAGAAAGATTCCCTTGAGTTGAAGCATAGCCGTTGGATCTTAGGCTCGCCCCGTGGACCATTAATATTTTGACATGTGGCGATAGGTAGTTGGCTGAGGCAAGATTTTGAAGTGAACACTTCATAAGCAAAGGTTACTGGATAGGTGGCAGCTCGTCGCAGCGTCGCGGTCGGGTACTGACGTCATCTAATATGCTCTGCGACGGTGCAATATTTATTTTATAAGACTTTAAGACATTTAAACATTGATTTTATCAGCGGCAACAAGTAATAGCTAGGCTAAGGGGTCGGTCAACTCACGGGCTTCAAGACTTAAGGTCATGACTTAAAGGATCGACAACTGACTGTAAAAAGTCAACACAAGAATATAACAATAAAGCGCATGACCTCAAGAAAAAGGGACAAAGGGTTTTCAAGATCGAACACTTGGAAATTTTTTAAACCTAAAACCCTAACCCTAAAGGGGAGAACCACTAGGAAGGAAGATCCCCTATATAGATAAGTGGGGATAAAAAGGAAGGCCCTGATGAGGAGCCTTAGATGGGTTATATGAATTTCTATAGTTCATTGTAGAACAATTTAATTTTGTGAGCAAATTGTATTTTACTACAAGAAGTAATAAATTTACTGTATTTATGTAATGTTGCTTTTATATTCCACATATTTGTGTTGATTGAGTATTGGGCTACTAGATTAGGTCATCTTCCTTTAAACTCCTTACTTTAGGCAGCATCAATCCTTGTAGGAAGAGTGGTGTATGCATCAATAAAAATCTTGCATATAGCTCTAATGGTCCATTAAAGCTCTATTAGTTTTTAGATGTTCATAGAATCCAATTGATCCATCTATACTTAGGTGTACTAGTACTCCTTTCTAATAGCTAATGGATTTCTCATTTCCTTTTCAAAATCCTCTTTTGTAAACATTCTAACTATTTCTACTCGACAACAAGAACACAACGCGATGCCGTCCAAGATGGACAAATAGCCAAAGTCAAGATATAAGGAGATGAAAAAATGGTGGATTTAGTTTAAAGTGCATGTAATTGAAACTTCAAGCAATCATAAACACTCCCAAGTCATATCTATAAAGACATTCACTAAACCAAAATACAAAATGAGAGAAATCATTGACTTCTGTTCACTGCTATTTCAATTTTATTCAAATTAGACTTCCTACAACAATATGTACAACTGTATCCGATCTTGGAAATCACACGTAATGAGGAAAATGCTCGGCGGCGATATGTGAACTCAAATTTAAACTGAGCAACAGATATTCCTATCGAGGGAGCCAAATTTTCCACGGATTGCGGTCAATCCCATGCGTTAAAATTGAAAAAAAAATTGATGGCGGGAAATGTATGCCCTTTTCCTTCATACATCAAATTGTAAAAATTCCCTACTATCTATAGTGGCCTCATTGATTCATGATACCTAAATGGGGTCAATAGAAAGTCCAAGTTCCATTGTTAATAGAATCGAGGTCACAATAGTTACAAGAGCTTTAGATGCTCCTACTTACTATTTGCGCATAATAGAGTAGAAACCTTAATATTAGATTTATCTAGTGGACTTTATCAAACATAAGAGCCATTGCAATTATTATATAAAATGAATACCTACCAAAAATTTAAACAAGATCTCAATTTTTCATCCATGCAAATTTTAAAAAATAATATTAGTACACGAACCCTACATTACCTATATTCTTCATAATCATTAAATTTGAGGTCTTGTATGCCTTGGGTTTTAGAGGCCATGATAATAAAAAAGAGAAAGATTCATGTTCATCGTTCAATGGTCTTGCTATTGCCAAACCTAGTTATATACAATTTCTAAGTGGAAAATCTTGCCAAATGTTAATCTCAAAGAGATTACGGCCCCAAAAGCAAATGGGAATTTAATAGTAATAGTGATATGACCCTAAAAGTAAGGAGGAATGCAATATTGATGGTGAATATGATTAATATTTATAATGATATTGTAAACTTCTAGCGATTAATCTCTAATCACACATTGTTTACTATGGTGAAATATTTTAATTTAAAATTCTAATAAAATAATGTTTGGGCAATTTAATCTGCACTAAACTAAATTTTCATAAAAATCTAATGAGTTAGTCCACTTTATAGTTTGACCTATTCACCAAAAATGGAGGCCCCGATTTTAACTATTCTCCATTTGGAAAAAAATTGCCACTAAAAAAATTAGTGTTGACATCTAACCTTTCCTTGGTCAATTTGTTGATTCTTGAAGGGAAATTATAACTCTCGGGCTATGTACTATTTCTTTTTCTAGTTGGAAACATGAACTAATTTTTAGTTTCCTTGGTTGGGATAGTAGGTATTTCTTTTCTTTTTGGGAGGACCAACCTCAATTGGGAGGGAAAAAGAGGGGGCAATGAAACACTAATTGAATAAAGAGAAGAGGAAATCAAGGAAAGGAAGGAAGATCCCTTATAAAGAGAAGAGGGGATAAATAGGAAGGTCGTGCCAAGGAGCCTTATACATGAGAGAAGAGATAGCTTACAATGACTTCTATAGTTCATTGTAGAACAATGTAATTTAATGAGCAAGTTGTATTTTGCTATATGAAGTTAATAAATTTACTATATTTATGTAATGTTTCTTTTGTATTGCATACATGTGTGTTGATTAAGTGTTAGGCTACTAGATTAGGTCATCTTTCATTAGACTCCTTGGTCTATACTACATCAAATGGCACTGCTAACCTATTTTCCTCTGTCCAGAGTTAAATAATTCACCTTGTATTTTCCTTGAAAATCCTTTAGAAAATAACCCTACAAGGCTTAAATCCTTCAAATACTCATGCTATGCCTTGCCAAAATTACCAAAAATCTCACCTTGAGAATCCTTGCTGAAAACCCAGAAAAACCCAGAAACCTTTTATCCTCAAGTGTTTCCCATCGTAGATAATTCTCAATTTTATACTTGGTCATTTTTATATGTATATGCATTGTATGTTGTATCTTGGCCATATACAAAGGCAAATGTACATCGAGTCCTTTGTATATATTGTTGTATGTATTTTGAATATGCAAAGGCAGACATACAAAGGTTTTATCGGCATGACAATAATCATCGGCAGCTAAGTTCAAGGTCTTTCCGATGAGCCGATGGTGCATACAAAGGGAGATAAAGGCAAAAGATCCAAGGGGAAGGATACAAAAGTCATCGCCATAACAATAACCATCGACGGCCTAGTCTAAGGTCTTCCCGATGGGCCGATGAGGGGTGCAAGGCAATGGTATATACAAAGGTCATATAAAAATGGAAATGTACATCGGCAAACATACAAAGTGTCTTCGGCAAGACAGGCCTTATCGGCGGCCAAGTCTAGGGTCTCTCCGATAGACCGATGGAGAGGTAAAGAAAGCATGCAAGGGGATCATCGCCGAGACAAGCCTCATCGGCAGCTAAGTCTAAGGTTGCTCCGATGGGCCAATGAAGATACGAAGTCTACTTACAAAGGAAACATGCAAAGTCAATATTAAATGGAAAGGATACAAGGTTTCTTCAGTGTAACAATCATCATCGGCAGCTAAGTTCAAGGTCTTTCCGATGAGCCGATGGCACATACAAAGATACATGCAAGGCAAGATACAAAGGGTGGGGTCCACCAATTGTATATATATACAATTGTATGTTTGCGCATGCAATCGAACATACAAGGGATTGTGCAATCCTAAGATGCAAAGCCCGAACCTGAAATAAATATACATTCTGGTTGATAAAGGTAGAGGTCCATTTGTATGTATGTTTTGCTTGCATATTCGCATTGTATATGCAATATACAAGGCATAGATAAATCAGTGATATACAAGGCGGACCTGACTGGGAAATCAAGTTTGACAGATTCAGTGTTGAGTTCCGCAGCTTGTATGTTGAGGTGCTTGTATGTGCCAATATGCAAAGGGGAAAGATGCAAAGGTCGGACCTATTCTCAAGTTACAATATGGTTGATAGTCTCCTTTGAGTTCCGCATTGTATGCATGGCCGATTGTATCTCAGATACAAGCATATATAAAAGGCAAATGCAATGAACATATCGGCGAGACCACAGTGTATCGGCTATTCAACTCATTTTCTCCTCGTCAGCCCGATACATATAAAGTAGTTTGCATATGAAGGCAATATACAAGTGCAGTTTGACCATGAATATCTTCCGCATCCTAGCGAATTTCGACATGCCTCAAAAGGCAAAAGTGCTTATTTTTGCCTCCTCTTTCATCTAGTGGGCTTTTGAGGGGAATATTCTCACTTTCAAATTTTGAATCTAGATTTGCATGCTTTGGCGACTAGATGTTTCAGCAACCATTTTGGGCAAGATGAAGATGCGGATGCAGATATTTTTTGGCATTTATGGGTGCAGATTGATGATTCAACAGCTTGCATTGAAGACTCAAAAATATCTTCCATCTACCCCAGTTCCTGATCTTTTATTCCATAACTTCTTGTAGATGGGCGTCCCTTCAGACATTAGATATTTTTCTATTATAGCTCATGGGCCCAATTTTTGTAACTGACTTAGGTCAAATTGTAAATGCTATATATGCATAAGAATGAGATGTAAAAAAGGTTGGAAATTTTTTAGTATTCAGTCTTTCTGTTTCCAAACAGAGCCTTCCTCTACTGTAACTATGCCTTCTTATTGAATATATGCAAGTTACCTTACCTCTTTTACTGAGTTTTAGTTTAGTGTGAATCTGCATGTGATTGTCTATGAACATCTTTGTTCCTCTTAATTATTTTGTTTCTTACCTCTACTAGAATCATCTAAATCTGTGTATATCTACTTGCTATATCTGGTTGTGTTGTGTATTTTCTCAATTTTGTGAAGTTTCTTTTATTCAACTTGGTGAATCACCCCTTTACTTTCAAGTTTTCCTATTTTATCTTTTATTTCTTAAAAGCATTCCTTCTCCCTTTTCCTCTGCAAATTGAGTAGTTTTTAGGTGATAACCAGTTAAGGAAGCTGACCTTCTCCGGAGGTCTGATCTCATTTCGCAAGGTCCCACACTTTGAGATCATTCCCATGTTTCTCCAGATTGTTGAAGTTTCACAACTGCAGCTAGGGTGCAAATCTGAGAGACAACAGTTTCTGGCACACCCGGTGGGACCGTGGAATTAGAAAACAATCAAATACTACTTTTTATTGATGGTTTTGATGTGCAACCAGTGATTTTTAGACCTGTAAGAGGTTAAAACCTGCATATCTGGCAACTCATATTGAGAAAGGACAAGCAGATCAGTGTTGCTATTACATTTTATGAGAAAAATTCAAACTCGAAGTTTGAGTTCATTTGATTACTTGCAGCTGTCTCCTCCTAGAAGACATAGTAGAGTTGTGGTAAGGACCCCAGTTTCTAAAAGAATACAATCAACTCCACCAAGTTTCAGGCCAATTGCACCTGTAGTTCCTATACCAGCTCAAGCAAACCTACCTCTAGTTGTTCCAACGGCAAGAAATCAGCCATTTGTAGCTTTTCATGGGGGCAACCCATTGAATTTGACAGTACATGACAACATACCTATGGCAGCTCTGAAGAGTTTGCCCTATTTCACTAGGGAGGATCAAACCACCCCAATTGAGCACATTAGAGACATAGCTTCTCTATGCGGTGTTCATCATGTAACCCAAGAAAACATTGCCATCAGGTTGTTGGCTGCCTCTTTTAAAGGAAAAGTATGACAGTGGTTCAGGAGTTTACCAGTGCAAACCATTGCAACCTGGGATGATCTGGGTGATAAGTTTAACAAACAATTTCAAGATAAGTCAGATAACTTATCACTGGTTGAACATATGACTACAATAAAAAGAGCTCCCCAGGAGCAAATGATGGATTTCAACTTCTAATTTTAGAAGACATGAGACAGAATTCCTGCCATAGTAAGGCCTCCATCAGAATATGCATTCTTGTATTTTTTGAAATCTTTAAATAGTGATATTTCAGTAATGATTCAATCGTTGGGAGGTACAAGTCTACCTGATGCATATGAAATCGCTATTAGAGTAGAAAACAACCTGATTCAGGCTGGGAAAATAGCACCTAGACCACCAATACCCATTTTCCTTGAGATTCAAGCTTCAATGCCCTTGCCAATCCCATGTTTTGCCCCTTTTTCCTACTACTGCAGCATTGCCAAGTACTACCAATTCTGAACCTGCTGCCCCTAGCTCATCACAAGAGTTAAGGGAGATTAAAAATAGCCAACAAAAAATAGAGAACATCTTGCAAAATTTTGGGAATGAGCTAGTAAACATCAAAAAGCAGCAGTCCCAGAACAGACAGCCTTATCAGCAACCCAGCCAAGGATAGAATCAGCCTTATCAAGGGTAGAATTAGCCATACCAGGCTAATAGGCCACCTTACCAAAGCAATTACCAGGGTACCAGGCAAAATGTGAACCAGAGGCCTTTCCAGCCTTACAATCTGGCACCCATTAATGTAGTTAGGGACCTTGTTCCTATTCAGAATAATCTTGCAGCTAAGTATGAATGGTGTTTTCCATGCAATCAGCCACACAGTCAGGCAGCCTGTTCAAATGGAGTGATAAATTAGGCTCTAATGGTGCAAAATGTTGCAGTCTCACAGCCAAACACACCTAATGATGGGGTTGTGCAACAGCAGGAACAACCTTAGAATGATTTTGCCTTCATAAATTGGCAGGAAGGTGAATTATGTGGTGTAAACAGCAATAATACTTCAGTTGTAACAAATACAAGAGCTAAAAAGAGGGGTTATGAGGTAGATCAAGCAACAAACAAAGGAAAAGGACATGCTGATGCTTCTACACCCCAGATTCCCCATATTTTGCAAAGAAATACTCAAGCAACTGCAAGGGAACAACCTCATTTGTAGGCTAATATTGTTGCTACAAAGTCACACCAGAAGGTAAATGTTACTCCACCTTTCAATATCATTGAAAATATGAAGAAGATGAATGTGACAATATCTATGTGGGATTCCCTAGCCATCCCAGGCCAAAAGGACATGTTACAATCTGCCTTGTCTGATTTAAAAGTGTCCAATGATGCAACTGTTGACCCAACTAAGGCTGTCCTTACTAATTCATCCCAGGACAACAGCAAACAACCAAACAAGAGTGCTAAACCACTTCCATTTTATGTATCATTAATAATCAGAGATAAGTTAGTACATAACTGCATGGTGAATAGTGGTGCAATTAGTTATGTAATGCCAAAACAAATTATAGATAAATTAGGGTTGAAATACCAGCCCCTTGAGAAGGGTATGCTCCAGCTAGATGGCACAGTTGTTAATACTGTAAGTGTGATGAAAGACCTAGGTCTCACTCTGTACACTTGCCCAAATGTTTCCATTTCACAGGAGGTGTTCATCATAGATTTACCTCCTCATTTTGCTATGTGTTTGTCAAGAGAGTTCACAACCAAGATAGGAGGATATTTATCTTCAGACTGGTCCCACATGTTCTTCAGGACCAGATATGGCACAAAAGTGACCCTAAAATCTGAATTACTTGCCAAACATCACATAGAGCCTTATGTACCAAGTGTTGTTAATGCAAGTTGCATTATTTTTGATAATCCTGAACTTGTTGCTGCTCAAGAGCTACACGCTGAAAGTATACCAAAAGTATTGTTAAAGGAGTGGGCCTTGGAAAATGTTGTTGATGATCCTGAGGGACACATTCAAGAAACTGGTATGGGGGTTTACATAATGCACGAACCTGAAACAACAATTCCAAACCTTGTGAAGAATGCAGAACAATAGATAGAGTAGCAGGATGAGGTATGGAAAATGTACTTTGATGGCTCTAGGAATAGGAATGGATCCGGTGGTGGTGTAATGCTTGTGTCTCCATGATCTGAAAGATATTATTCTACTTTTTGTTTTGCTTTTTCATGTACAAATAACACTGTTGAGTATGAGGGGTTGATCCAAGGTTTGTAGTGGGCAAGGAAGAGGAAAATTGGTTGTTTACAGGTGTATGGGGATAGTGAACTTATTGTAAATCAAGTGAGGGTACTGCATGTTACAAAAAATGATGTTATGAAATGCTATAAACATCGGGTATGGGATATGATTGAAGAGTTTGATGCTTTCAATCTGATCTCTGTTCCAAGAAATTAGAACTACCATGCAGATAGGTTAGCTGCGATTGGGGATCAGTTCTATTGCAAGTATGGGTCTAACCGGTGTTGTCATTGATGTCAACATACTCCTGTTGCATTAATGATAAGGATTGGATGAGCTGTGTGCTGAGGATATTGAGAAAATTAGTCTCAATCAGGAACAGTAAAGAACAGTGATGACAGTAAGCTAAAAGTCCAAGATAGGATGAGGATCAGAGGATGTGGTTTAAAGGGTTTGTATATAAATATCTTAAGGTGGTCCAATAGAGATTTTAGAGGTTCGTATGAAGATCTGAAGAAGTTGTGGCCGCTCAAGTAAAACCGGTTCCAATAGGTGTTCAGAGGTGACAGAGTGATACAGAAAGGTCCAATGAGATCTGAAAATGCATTATCCTATTCTGCAGATTTAAGGGAGTGTTGAGGAAGTCTTTGTGAAGTGTCAACTCGATTGGTTCGTGGTTTGAAGGTATGCAAGCATCTATTCCTTCGTGACAGTGATGACAAACTCTGTTCTTGAGGTTCCAGATGAAGGAGAGAAGGATTTCAGTAAGCAGATGGAGTGTGGATGTTCTTGGTGATTCAGGCAAGCTTGTGGAGGTCTTTGGATCATGTCCAGTTCGTGTTGGTGGTCCGCATTGGAGTTGGAGCTCGCAATTGAAGAATGACTTCTGGATGATGGTGTTCTTCCTGAGACTGGCCGACCGGATGAGTTACACATCCTGCAGATGTTCTTGTAGATGTTTGCCAACTTAGATGATCTTTCCTACGTCAATGTCGTGTATAAATAAGGGATTGTAAAGTCATTTCAAGGAGTGTGGTGTGGAGATGAGAGTGTGGTAGCGAGGAGAAGAGCGAAAGGTAGAGCAGAAGTATTGGGCTTAAATGGAAATGATTCAAGCATGGTGAAAATACTATTTTCTAGTTCAAGTATGTGATACTTATTATTTTGTAGACAATGTGTCTCTTGTAGGCAGTGAGCCTCTTGTGAGTAGTGTGCTCGGGCGTGAGCCCTAATTGGCATGTGCCATTTTGTTCTTTCTATTCTTCTAACAGAGAATACAATCTTAGGTTAATCACCTCGTGGTTTTTCCCTTAACCAGGTTTTCCACATCAAAATCTTGGTGTCTCATGTGTTAATGTGTTTCTGCTCTTGATTCATTGCATTGTGTTTCCATGATTGATTTATTATTATGTTGCTAAATTACAAAGTGGAGTTAAGTGTTTAATTGGAAGAAAAGTTTTGTACAACTGATTCACCCCCCGCCCTCTCTGTTGTCTGCCCTAAATCTAACAATTGGTATTAGAGCGAAGTTCCTCTAAAAGAAGCTTAACCGCTTGAGGAGATCCAGGATGTCATCCTATAAGAAGGATAGTCTGAAGTTTGATGGAACCAATTTTAATCTTTGGAAAAGTCGCATGAAATGTTACTTGCAATGTGTGGGAATGGTATACTGGAACATGGCTTCAACGAAGTATACTCCTCCACAGGATGGTCCGAAAGCCCCAAATGAAATCACAGATGCTAAAAATAATCTGCGAACTATTAAAGCTCTTCTAAGTGCATTATCTGATTCAGAGCTTTCAAATGTTGTTGACCTATCAACTACTTTTGAGATTTGGTAAAAACTAAAACTTCTACATGAAGGAGACAAGTATGTTAAATGTGCAAGGCTACAAAGTCTGAAAGGGAAATTTGAAAACCTGAAGATGAGAGAAGATGAAAATATCTCTACTTTTATGCCAAGAGTAAATGAGCTTGTTTGTGGAATTAGAAATGCTGGTGGAGTCTTGGATGAAAATGAGATTGTTGGCAAAATTTTTAGATCCCTTCCTGCTTCTTATAAAATCAAGGTTGTTGCCATTGAAGAATTCAGAGCCCATACAACTGTCACAAGAGATCAATTGGCTGGTAAATTGGCCGCATTTGAAATGACCAAGTTTGGAGATGCCCCTCCCAAGACTGAATCTGCATTCAAAGTCAGTGCCTCTGTAAAAGGTAAATGAAGGTTTGATCCGGGAGAAAACTCTTCAAGGAAACTATCATGGTATGAAAAAGCAAGAAAAGACCTAGAAGAAGAAGCAGAAACTACTCAACTTGAAGCTCTTATTGCAAAAAGACTGCCAAGAGGACCCTGTAAGTATGAAGGGAAGTTGCCTTTTAAGTGTTTTAACTGCAATAAGATTGGTCATTTTGCCTCAAGATGTCTGGAAAGATTTTCAAGGCCAAATCCTAACAGATCAAGGTTCCAAAAGAATTGTTACTATGTTCATGAGGAAGATGATAATGAAGGAGTAACAGATGATGAATCAGAGACAGGAAACAAATCCGGAAGTGATTGGGTGTTTATTTCATCAAGGAAGAAGATCCAAGTCCTCTGAATCTGTCAATCATAAAGTTGTAGAAAGAGCTCTGGCTGCCCAAGTTGAAGAAAAGGATGATTGGGTTATTGACAGTGGATGCTCTCATCATATGACAGGGGACAAAAATAAGTTCATAGATTTGGAAAGGTATGAAGGAGGAGTGGTAAAGTTTGGTGATAATTCTGCTGTAGAATCAGAGGTAGAGGAACTATTTCTTTTCATGGAAGGAACAAAACCGGTAATGTACTGTATGTTGAAGGTTTGAAGCACAATCTTCTTAGTATTGGACAGTTGATGGACAAAGGCTATGATCTCTGATTCAAGAATAGAAAATGCAAGATCTTTGAAAGTTCCAGAACAAAGATTTCATCTGGTACTCAAAGAAAAGGTAATATCTTCCATTTGGTTGGTACTGGTAAAAGTTGCTTATTTGTTCAAGTTGATCAAAGTTGGTTATGGCATAGGAGGATGTGTCATGTGAATTTTGATAACATCATCAAGATAAGCAACACTCAGGCTGTAAGAGATCTTCCAAAATTGGTGAAACCTACTAATAGCTTGTACAAAAAATGTCAGTTGGGTAAGCTGAGCAGAATCACATTCAAGAGTAAGGAACTATCCTCTACCAGATTATTGGACTTAGTTCATACTAATCTTTGTGGTCCGGCAAGAATCAGGAGTGTGCAAGGTGATAGATACTTCATGTTACTAATTGATGACTATTCCTGGATGATGTGGGTAACCTTTCTGAAAGAGAAATTAGAAGCTCTTGAGAAATTCAAAATATTCAAGGCTATGGTAGAAAATGAAACCGGATTAAAATAGAAATGTTTGAGGTATGACAAAGGTGGAGAATTCATATCTGGTGAGTTCATAAAATTCTGTGAGAAGCATGGAATAAAGAGATAGTTGTCTACTCCTAGGACTCCACAGCAGAATGGAGTAGTGGAAAGAAAGAACCGGACCATCCAGGAAGCATCTAGGACCATGATGATGGAAGCAAATGTTCCTCAGATCTATTGGAGAGAAGCTATTAGCACTGCAGTCTATACTCTCAATCGAGTTTAAATCAGAAGCAATACCGGTAAGACTCCTTATGAACTTTGGTTTGGTATCACTCCTACTGTGAGGTATTTCAGATTTTTTGGTAGAAAATGTTACATTAAAAGAGATGAAGATCTAGGAAGGTTTGATGCTAGAAGTGATGAAGGAATATTCTTGGGTTACTCTACTCAAAGTAAAGCATACCGGTGCTATAACAAGAGACTACAAAAAATGATAGAAAGTACAAATGTGAAGGTTGATGAAGGAATTGATAAACCCTCAAGGCTTTATGAATATGATGAAGATGATCAGAATGGTGTTCTGATTCAAGGAGCCCAAGCCTCCTCTGAAAGTTAGATTCAAACTGATCCGATAAATCAGGATGAAGAGATGAGTTTTGATGAGTCTAATCAAGAATCAGAAGTGCAAGAAATTCCCAAAGTTCCCAGGTATGTAAGACTGAACCACTCTGAAGATCAGATCATAGGTGATAAAAGCAAAGGTGTACAAACAAGGAGGGTTTCTCAAGATTTAGATGAGTATTGTCTAATTTCAAATATTGAACCTAAGACAGTGAATGAAGCTTACAATGATAAAAACTGGACTAAAGCAATGAAGGAAGAGCTGATGCAAATTGAGAAAAATCACACTTGGGATCTTGTTCCCAGACCTAGAAACAAGAAAGTGATTGGAACCAAATGGGTCTTCCAGAACAAACTGAATGAAGTTGGTGAGGTAATCATAAATAAAGCCAGATTGGTCTGCAAGGGTTACTCTCAAATAGAAGGAGTTGATTTCGAAGAAACTTTTGCTCTGGTGGCAAGAATTGAAGCAGTTAGATTATTTCTTTCTTTTGCTGCTTTCAAGGATTTCAAGGTATATCAAATGGATGTCAAGTCTGCCTTCCTAAATGGTGACTTGGAAGAAGAAGTGTACATTGAGCAACCAGATGGATTTCAATTGTCTGATCATGGTGATATGGTCTGCAAGTTGAAGAAAGCACTGTATGGACTAAGGAAAGCCCCAAGAGCCTAGTATGAAAGATTGGATAAGCATCTTTTGAAGATTGGTTTCAACAAAGGTACTACTGACAGTAATTTGTATTTCAAAATTGATCATGAAAACATCTTGATTGTTGAAGTGTTTGTTGATTGTATCATTTTTGGAGGAAGAGATAGTATGTGTAAAACCTTTACAAATCAAATGAAAAGTGAATTTGAGATGTCCATGCTTGGGGAAATGAATTTCTTCTTGGGTCTACAAATCACTCAAACAAAGAAAGGAATCTTCATTTCTTAGACCAAATATGTGAAAGTATTGTTGAAGAAATTTGGGATGGAAGACTCAAAACCAATGAATACTCCCATGGCAACCGGATGTAAATTGGGCAAAGATGATGACTCTCCTAAGGCTGATCAGAAAAAATACAGGTCAATGATTGGAGGATTGTTGTATCTCACTCACACTAGACCTGACATTATGAATGTTGTTGGTCTTGTTGCTAGATTTCAAGCTGATCCTAGAGAATCTCATGTCATGGCAATCAAGAGGATTTTTAGATATCTAAAAGGGATAGTTGAGTATGGATTGTGGTGTCCCAGAGATCATGATTTTTCTCTTCATGCATATACAGATGTGGATTGGGCAGGAGATGTGGATGACTGAAAAAGTACCAGTTGTGGAGCATTCTTTTTGGGGAAGAGATTGGTTTCCTGGCTAAGCAAGAAACAAGAGGCAATATCTTTGTCCACTGCAGAAGCAAAATATATTGCTGCAGCAGGTAGTTGCACTCAAGTTTTGTGGATGAAGCAAATGCTAAGAGACATAAGAATAGAGTATGAGGAGCCTATCACAATCTTCTGTGATAATTCAAGTGCAATAAACATATCTAAGAATCTGGTGTTGCATTCAAAGACTAAACATATATCTATCAAGTTCCATTTTTTGAGAGAGCAAGTAAACAAGAATGAAGTCAGATTGGAATTTGTGCCTTCCAAGGATCAGATTGTAGATATCTTTACTAAACCTCTACCTAAGGACTCTTTTGAGTATCTCAGGGAGAAGTTAGGGGTTATTTCCCCTCCGGTGATGAACTAAGGTGCACTGATGTGCATCAGTCTGGTGGAAATCACAGTCATATCTTGTGGTTCGGATTGATGGTGGGGAACTGCTACTTAGGGGGAGCAGTAAGTATGATTCTGAAGTGTTGGAGTTGCAAGTATGTGCCCTTTGCCACTGATGTCAAAGGGGGAGAGAAGACATGTGAAAAATAAGTGGTTGCTGATCAAAGGGGGAGCAGTAAAGAAAGAGAAGACATGTGAAGTTGTGTCAGTAAGAACAAGTTCTTGTCTTGATGGTCAAAATAGTTTTTCACATCATATGTTGCTATCAATGACAAAGGGGGAGATTGTTGCAAGTATGGGTCTAAATGGTGTTGTCATTGATGTCAACATACTCCTGTTGCATTAATGATAAGGATTGGATGAGCTGTGTGCTGAGGGTATTGAGAAAATTAGTCTCAATCAGGAACAGTGAAGAACAGTGATGACAGTAAGCTAAAAGTCCAAGATAGGATGAGGATCAGAGGATGCAGTTTAAAGGGATTGTATATAAATATCTTAAGGTGGTCCAGTAGAGATTTCAGAGGTCCGCATGAACATCTGAAGAAGTTGTGGCTGCTCAAGTAAAACCAGTTCCGGTAGGTGTTCAGAGGTGACAGAGTGATACAGAAAGGTCCGGTGAGATCCAGAAATGCATTATACTATTCTACGGATTTGAGGGAGTGTTGAGGAAGTCTTTGTGAAGTGTTAACTCGATTGGTTCATGGTTTAAAGGTCCGCAAGCATCTATTCCTTTGTGACAGTGATGACAAACTCTGTTCTTGAGGTTCCAGATGGAGAGAAGGATTTCAGTAAGCAGATGGAGTGTGGATGTTCTTGGTGATTCACGCAAGCTTGTGGAGGTCTTTGGATCGTGTCCAGTTTGTGTTAGTGGTCCGCATTGGAGTTGGAGCTCGCAATTGAAGAATGACTTCCGGATGATGGTGTTCTTCCTGAGACTGGCCAACCGGATGAGTTACACATTGCGGATGTTCTTGTAAATGTTTGCCAACTTAGATGATCTTTCCTAAGTTGATATCATGTATAAATAAGGGATTGTAAAGTCATTTCAAGGAGTGTGGTGTGGAGATGAGAGTGTGGTAGCGAGGAGAAGAGTGAAAGGCAGAGCAGAAGTATTGGGCTTAAATGGAACTGATTCAAGCATGGTGAAGATGCTATTTTCCAGTTCAAGTAGGTGATACTTATTATTTTGTAGACAGTGTGTCTCTTGTAGGTAGTGAGCCTCTTGTGAGCAGTGTGCTCGGGCAATGAGCCCTAATTGGCATGTGCCATTTTGTTCTTTCTATTCTTCTAACAAAGAATACAATCTTGGGTTAAGCACCTCGTGGTTTTTCCCTTAACTGGGTTTTCCACGTCAAAATCTTGGTGTCTCATGTGTTAATGTGTTTCTGCTCTTGATTCATTGTATTGTCTTTCCATGATTGATTTATTATCATACTGCTAAATTACAAAGTGGAGTTAGGTGTTTAGTTGGAAGAAAAGTTTTGTACAACTGATTCACCCCCCCTCTCAGTTGGCTGCCCTAAATCTAATAAGTTCGACATCCCCAGTGATATTCAAAGAGAAAAGGTGCAGCCTCATGTGAAGATTGTTGATAGGCCCTCTATCCCTGACAATAATATTCATTGGCAAGTTTTTGAGAGTGATGAGCAGATTCTGCGGTTCCTATTAGAAGAGGATGAGTTTTCTGTGATTAATCAGGATAAACTCAAACAACAATATGAGGATGGTCAAGTTATTCAGTTAAGAACAAATAAGCTGCCCAGAGGGTTAGTAACCTTGGAATCCATTTTTGGGACTGATGATCAGCTAAAAAGGAGCAAAACCGGCATGCACGTCAAAGAAGAACATTATGAGGAGCTAGAAATTTTTAAAGGTAAGCTTCTCAAAATTAGTAAAATCTGTTCACCTGAGGATAGAAGAGCTTTTATTACTCTTTGTCAAGAATTTGAAGATGTGTTTGCTTGGGATTACTCAGACCTAAAAGGATTTGACCCTCATATCACCCAGTATACTATAGAGTTAGAGCCAAGCGTAAAACCTATGAGGCAGAAACAAAGACCTTTAAATCCAAAGCTTGAGCCTCTGATGATTAAAGAATTAACCAAGCTGATCGAGGGAAACATCATTGTTCCAATCAAGCATACTTCTTGGGTCTCCAACCTTGTTGTTGTGAGGAAGAAAAATGGAGAGATTAGGTTGTGCATCGACTTTAGAGACCTTAATAGAGCCTCACTGAAAGACCACTACCTACTGCCCTCAATGGAGCAAATTATGCAAGTAGTGGCTGGTTCAGAAAAATTATCCTTACTTGATGGATATTTCGGTTATAATCAAGTATTAGTCAAGGAGGAAGATCAGTTTAAAACCGCTTTTACCACCAAATGGGGCACCATGGCCTACAAAAGGATGCCTTTTGGTCTGTCAAATGCTGGCGCTACTTTTCAGAGAGCTATAGATATGGCTTTTAAGGGTTTGCTTTATAAATTGGTGCTTGTGTACCTAGATGACATCACGGTTTTGTCTAAGGATGCAACTGAACATTTATTCCTCTTGAGGCAAGTATTTGAGCGATGTAAAGAGTTTGGGATATCTCTCAATCCCAGGAAATGCATCTTTGTTGTGCATGAAGGCAAGCTTTTAGGACACATTGTGTCAAAAGAGGGAGTTACCATTGATATAGAAAGAGTAAAGGCTATTCTGGAGCTACCATTACCCAGTCACAAAAAAGGGCTACAAAGTTTTATTGGCAGAATTAATTTTCTATGAAGATTTATACCTGACATTGCTAATTTATTGATGCCTTTGACCTCTATGTTAAGGAAAAATACAGTTTTCACTTGGACAAAAGAGGCCAAACTCAGCTTTGAGTCCATAAAAGAAGCATTATTGGCTGCACCAACTCTGGTAAATCCTGATTTCTCAAAAGAGTTTATTTTGTATGCTTATGGAGGTCTAGATACAATTTCTGCAATTCTGGTACAACAGCAAGGTGAAGGCTTTGAGCAGCCAATTGCTTTCTTTAGTCAGGGACTGGAGGAATATGAATAGAGGTATAGCTTCATTGAAAAGCATGTTCTTGCAGTGGTAAGAAGTTTCAAGAAATTTAGGCATCCTATTTCTAATAATAAGATACATTCGATGATTGCTCACCCTAGCGTGAAAGAGTTCCTGTTAGGTAAAGATGTTAATGAGAAAAGGGCTGGTTGGATCACCAAAGTCATGGAATATGACGTAGATATCAAGATAACCAAGCTCGTCAGAGGTAGAGGACTCAATGAACAACTTGCTACCAGTTCTGAGAATGAAATAGAAAAAGAAGAGGAGGTGCTTCTGACCATTGAAGATGAACATCAGAATGATACAGCAGCAGTGGGCACAAGTTGGGTTAATAACATGACTCAATTTTTGCAAACTGGTGAATGTCCAGTAGGTTTAGATAGAACCAAGAGAAGGTATTTTAGACTGCAGTCCATTCCATATGTTCTAATAAATGGCATCCTTTTCAGAAAAGACTTTAATGGTGTGTTGTTAAGATGCATTGATAATGATCAGACTGACAAGGTGTTGCATGAGTTTCATGATGGAACAGCAGGGGGTCATTTTGCCCCAAGGACTACTGCTTGGAAAATAATGAGAGATGGATATTACTGGTCCATCTTATTCAAGGATGCTCATGCATGGGCCAGAAAGTGTGTAAACTGTGCCATTTTTGCAGGCAAAGAAAGGCTGTCAGCTTTACCTCTACAGCCAATTCAAGTAGAGCAACCCTTCATGAGATGGGGGATTGATTTTATAGGTCCCATTAACCCACCATCAAGTACAGGCCACAGGTGGATACTTACAGCTACAGACTATTTCACAAGGTGGACTGAAGCAGTGGCTCTGAAGGAATCCAATGAGAGTGTTGTTTTGAATTTTTATCATGATTTGATATCCAGATTTGGAGTGCCTAAGTCAATTATCTCAGACAATGCTCTAGCCTTTGTTGGATTGAAAATAACTGACTGGGATGTTAAGAAGGGAATTTATTTGAACACTTCATCAAATTATTACCCATAGGGTAATGGTTTGGTTGAATCTACAAATAAGAATCTCATAAGGATTATCAAAAGATCAATGGAGGACAACTAGAGGACCTGGCACACCAATCTGAAATCTGCTTTATGGGCAGATAGAATAACTCCCAAGAGGTCTATTGGAAACTCCCCATATATGTTAGTTTATGGGAAAGAGGCAAGATTGCCTATATCTGTGGGGCTGCCAGCACTAGATATCATGGATCAGCTGGAGATGTTTGAGGAAGAAGACCCCATGGCTGTCAAATATGCTCAACTTATGGAGCTTGAAGAAATCAAAGATAAAGCTATGAAAGCTATGAAGTATCATCAGCTTTAAAAAAAAGAGTTTTTGATAAGAGAGCCACTCCCATAAATTTTAGGGAGGGTGATATGGTGCTCAAATGGGATGAGTTGAAAAGTAGGCCAGGGAAGCACTTCAAGTTTGAGAACATGTGGAGTGGCCCATTTGTCATTACTGAATGCAAGGAGCATAATGCATTTCAGTTATCAAGCATGGATGGAGAAAATTTGCCTCTCCCAGTTAATGGGATACACCTAAAGAGGTGTTTTGAGGTATGACTTACCTTGTAAATCAATAGATCAGGTTTCTTGCTTTTAATAAGTGCTACTGCACAATAGTTTAGATGCCTTTTTTTTTCCTAAGTGTTGTCTAGCACAATGAG
The DNA here is from genome assembly GCA_027924645.1 of Cunninghamia lanceolata. Lineage (NCBI taxonomy): Eukaryota > Viridiplantae > Streptophyta > Pinopsida > Cupressales > Cupressaceae > Cunninghamia > Cunninghamia lanceolata. The sequence goes on from BSBN01000391.1 coordinate 20,151,865, forward strand.
GTGGGTTGCTTTCAGCATATTGTTTTTGTTTTGGTCTTCCAAGTGTTATTCATTGCTGATGTGCTAAGTTACTAAGGTCAGGATTGTTTGTCAAGGGTATATTTTTAGTCTCTGTGTGACTCCATGCCCAATGGATGCTTAAGGCCACTGGTCTAATTGTTTAGCAGGCAAACATCCCATAGAGGTCACCAAAATGTTGACCTATTTTCCTCTGTCCAGAGTTAAATAGTTCACCTTGTATTTTCCTTGAAAATCCTTTAGAAAATAACCCTACAAGGCTTAAATCCTTCAAATACTCATACTATGCCCTGCTAAAAATACCAAAAAATCTCACCTTGAGAATCCTTGTTGAAAACCCAAAAAAACCCAGAAACCTTTTGTCCTCAAGTGTTTCCAATCGTAGATAATTCTCAGTTTTATACTTGGTCATTTTTATATGTATATGCATTGTATGCTGTATCTTGGCCATATACAAAGGCAAATGTACATCGGGTCCTTTGTATATATTGTTGTATGTATTTTGAATATGCAAAGGCAGATATACAAAGGTTTTATCGGCATGACAATAATCATCGGCAGCTAAGTTCAAGGTCTTTCCGATGAGCTGATGGCGCATACAAAGGGAGATAAAGGCAAAAGATCCAAGGGGAAGGATACAAAAGTCATCACCGTAACAATAACCATCGGTGGCCTAGTCTAAGGTCTTTCCGATGGGCCGATGAGGGGTACAAGGCAATGGTATATACAAAGGTCATATAAAAATGGAAATGTACATCGACAAACATAAAAAGTGTCTTCGGCAAGATAGGCCTTATCAGCAGCCAAGTCCAGGGTCTCTCTAATAGACCGATGGAGAGGTAAAGAAAGCATGCAAGGGGATCATTGCCAAGACAAGCCTCATCGACAGCTAAGTCTAAGGTTGCTCTGATGGGCTGATGAAGATACGAAGTCTACTTACAAAGGAAACATGCAAAGTCAATATTCAATGGAAAGGATACAAGGTTTCTTCAGCATAACAATCATCATCGGTAGCTAAGTTCAAGGTCTTTCCGATGAGCCGATGGCACATACAAAAGATACATGCAAGGCAAGATACAAAGGGTGGGGTCCACCAATTGTATATATATACAATTGTATGTTTGCGCATGCAATCAAACATACAAGGGATTGTGCAATCCTAAGATGCAAAGCCCGGACCTAAAATAAATATACATTCTGGTTGATAAAGGCAGAGGTCCATTTGTATGTATGTTTTGCTTGCATATTCGCATTGTATATGCGATATACAAGGCATAGATACATCGATGATATACAAGGCGGACCCGACTGGGAAATCAAGTTTGACAGATTCAGCGTTGAATTCCGCAGCTTGTATGTTGAGGTGCTTGTATGTGCCGATATGCAAAGGGGAAAGATGTAAAGGCCGGACTTGTTCTCAAGTTACAATATGGTTGATAGTCTCCTTTGAGTTCCGCATTGTATGCATGGTCGATTGTATCTCAGATACAAGCATATATAAAAGGCAAATGCAATGAACATATCGACAAGACCACAGTGTATCGACTGTTCAACTCATTTTCTCCCCGTCAGCCTGATACATACAAAGTAGTTTGCATATGAAGGCAATATACAAGTGTAGTTTGACCATGGCTTTGACCATGAATATCTTCCGCATCCTGGCGAATTTCGACATGCTTCAAAAGGCAAAAGTCCTTATTTTTGCCTCCTCTTTCATCTGGTGGGCTTTTGAGGGGAATATTCTCACTTTCAAATTTTGAATCTAGATTTGCATGCTTTGGTGACTGGACGTTTCAACGACCATTTTGGGCAAGATGAAGATGCGGATGCAGATATTTTTTGGCATTTATGGGTGCAGATTGATGATTCAGCAGCTTGCATTGAAGACTCAAAAATATCTTCCATCTGCCCCAGTTCCTGATATTTTATTCCATAACTTCTTGCAGATGGGTGTCCCTTCAGACATTAGATATTTTTCTGTTACAGCTCATGGGCCCAATTTTTGTAACCGACTTAGATCAAATTGTAAATGCTATATATGCATAAGAATGAGATGTAAAAAAGGTTGGAAATTTTTTAGTATTCAGTCTTTCTGTTTCCAAACAAAGCCTTCCTCTACTGTAACTATGCCTTCTTATTGAATATATGCAAGTTACCTTACCTCTTTTACTGAGTTTTAGTTTAGTGTGAATCTGCATGTGATTGTCAGTGAACATCTTTGTTCCTCTCAATCATTTTGTTTCTTACCTCTACTAGAATCATCTAAATCTGTATATATCTACTTGCTATATCTGGTTGTGTTGTGCATTTTCTCAGTTCTGTGAAGTTTCTTTTATTCAACTTGGTGAATCACCCCTTTACTTTCAAGTTTTCCTGTTTTATCTTTTATTTCTTAAATGCATTCCTTCTCCCTTTTCCTCTACAAATCGAGTAGTTTTTAGGTGATAACCAGTTAAGGAAGCCGGCCTTCTCCGGAGGTCTGATCTCATTTCGCAAGGTCCCACACTTCGAAATCATTCCCATGTTTCTCCTGATTGCTGAAGTTTCACAATTGCAGCTAGGGTGCAAATCTGAGAGACAACAGGTACCAAAGCAAAGCTTTCTTGCTAGGAGGTATCATTGAGGGCTCTAGAAATTTGTTGCAGGTGTGAGAGGAAGTACTATAACTATGGAGAGGTATGAGAGGGAGGACTGAGTGTTACTAGAGATTACTTTATTATTGGGATGTGTGTTGTAAGTTTATAGTAGTCATTGTGGGTGTGATGAAGTCCTACAATTACAAGAGTAGTGAGAGGAAATGGTGTTAGAGAAGGTGTGTTTTGTGTATAAAAGTGGTAACCATCCTCCAATAAAGAGAGTGTTGGATAGAAGGTGTGGGAATATCCTCCATTGAGTGGAAAGTAGGTATATGGAGTTCTAAGAGTCTACATCTTCGAGTGTCATTGTTGGGTAGAAGGCATGTGTAGGTTGTTGAGAAAAACTAGTTGTAGGTTGGAGTGTAAAATTATGTGAGTTATTGTGATTGTGAGTGAGTAGTGTCTTGTATCAAAGTGAGCGTCTTTGGGGATTATGGGTTGTGGTTCGATTATGGCTTAGTTAGAGTAAGTATGCTCAAACTATTTCATAAAGGTTTGTGATGCATGACTATAAGCTAGTTAATATTTCTTTACATATCCATACTAATTTATTATTGGATAAGTGTCCTAAGTTAGATGGTGATTTGGAAGATATATTTATTGTTCCATATGCTAGTATCGTAGTTAGTCTAATGTATGCTATGGTCTATACAAGACTAGACATTTCCCAAGTAGTGGGAGTCCTTAGTAGGTTTATATGTCTAACCTTTGTAGGGAGCATTGGACTTATGTAAAAAGGGTTTTAGATATTTGTGATAGACTTTTGATTATTAAACATGTTAGCATGGGACTGATGATGTGGGCAAGTTGCTTGATATACAGGTCTTTGTTGATTCAGATTCTAGGCTAGTGATTTGGATAGCAAGATGTCCATGGGTGGTTATGTGTTTACCTTGTTTGGAGAAGCTATTAGCTAGATGAGTAAGCAGTAACTTGCAGGTTTATTGTCAACTAGAAAATCAAAGTACATGGTTGTGACACATGTCTATAAGGAGGTGGTGTGGTTACAAAGGTTGTGTTTAAGTGTTGGCTTTGAGTGTACATAGGTTAGGATCATATGTGATAGTCATAGTGACATCTATTTGGTAAGGAACCTAGTCTTGCTATTAGTTTGTCCATGAGATGGTTGAAGGTGGTAAAGTCATGATATAAAAGGTTGACACCTTGGTTAATGTTGTATATTTTCTCACTAAGCCACTAAGCATGGAGAAATTCACTTAGTGCAGAGAGGCCATGGGCCTTGCCTCGTCTAGCACTTGGTTTAATTTTTTATTTTCCCTTTATGTCTTACAATGTAAATGTCAAGTGAGAATGTTATGATAAAGGGTGCCATTCACCTTACAATCATAAGCTTTGAGTAACTATATTTAATTAGGTGGATAATAAATAATGAATGATCTTTAAACATGTTGGAGTATACAAAATGAGATGCCCATGTGTGGGTGGGAATATTATTTATTTATTATTTATTCTCTCAGGTACTTGAAATATTGTGTAAGAAGACATTGAATAGAGAGATTACATTGAAAAGGTCAAAACTAGGAATTACAAATCATCTTCTTAATCCAGTGGATATGACACAAATATTGAATGCCCTCGTGGAGCACATAGGATTGAGATCTTGGCCAATTTGATTGTTATGACATAATTTGTGGCACCTATGAGGCATTAAAAAGACGTGAGTTGTGGAAAAGTTGTGGCCCAGATCTAATTTAGCTAAAATAAATCCCACTAGAAAATATCTTTCACCAAAATTGACTTTTAGTTGGAAATGCTTAAATTCATTTATGTTGATAAGTTGGCCTGAAATGTGACATAGCTTTGAACTTTCACCCAACAACTTGACAGTTTTGTTGTTAAAGGGAAGGAGAATATAGTTTGCAAGTTAAAATTGAATCATTGTATGGTTTAAATCCATCACTACATATGTGGTATTAGAAGTTTGATGACTTTGCATTGTACCTTGGGTTTGTTGGGAGTGAATGTGAACATTGTGTTTATTTCTTTTAATTGGTGATTGGTTGCTAATTATTACCCTACATGTTGATGACATATTATTCCTTGGAAATAGCAAAGAAATGATTAAAGAGCTCAAAACTCAATTATCTAGTGTCTTTGATATTAAAGATTGAGAGGCTATGAAGTATATTCTAGTTATGGAGATCAACAAGGATTCGGTTCGCAGGAAGTTTTGGCTCAGTTAAAGTAAGTATACTCATATTAAATTTATGTCACACTTTTATCTAGGAAATGGCTAACACAACTTTTTAACTTGAATCACTACAAAGTGACGTATATGTTTTGAATTTTAAAATAATGTAAACTAATAAAATGTAGATTTTTTAGTGTATTTAAAAAAAAAATTGAATTTAGTTTTTTATAAAATTGACACTATATTTAGTTGTTAATAAAATGTTGAAAATAAGATTAAATGGGACGTCACTCTTATCCTTCAATTTTTTTAGGTATTTATAACTTGAAACATTAGTGCATGGATTTATTTTTTCTCCATTTTGATAAATATTAATTTTAAATAAATATTTGAAGTTGTGTGTAATGAAAACACAACTATTCCAATAAGATGTAACTTTTTGTCTTAACTATTTATCCAAAATAGGAAAAAAAATTACGTCTCGACATGGAATCTCTCCTTTAGTGCATCATATTTTTTTAAAAAAATCAACTTTAGTAGTTTTCTTGAGAGGTCCATCAACATTATATTTTGGTGTTGATGTCCTACTTTTAGTAAAACTAAAAAATAAAATATAAACATGAATTGAAATATTAAAAAATATATATTTTTACAAACCGCGCTTATAGATTTACAAAAGGGTATTTTTAGATTTTTAAAAAAATATTATTTATGTGAGTAGGAATTGAACATAGAACATCAAGGTTTTCAAATAATTTTATTTTGTTTTGTAAATTAGCCCCAAAGTGATGCTAGATATGCATTTAGTGGACACTTCCAGTTGGAAAATTTTGTGGCCCAAATCTAATATATCTAAAATAAATTCCACTAGAACATATCTTTTACCAAAATTGACATTCAATTGGAAATGTTTAAATTCATTTATGTTGATAAGTTGGCCTAAAGTGTGACACAAATTTGAACTTTCACCCAACAACCTAATAGTTTTGTGGTGAAAGGGAAGGAGAATATAGTTTGCAAGTTAAAATGGTTGTTGTATGGTTTAAATCCATCACTATAGATGTGGTATTAGAAGTTTGATGCCTTTGCATTGGACCTTGGGTTTGTTGGAAGTGAATGTGAACATTTTGTTTAAATTTCAAATTAATTGGTTATTGGTTGCTAATTATTATCCTAAATCTTGATGACATATTGTTCATTGGAAATAACAAATAAATGAGTAAAGAGATCAAAACTCAATTATCTAGTGCCTTTGATATTAAAGATTGAGAGACTATGAAGTACAATCTAGTTATGGAGATCAACAAGGATTAGATTGGAAAAAAGCTTTGGCTCAGTTAGAGTAAGTATGCTCAGACTATTTTGCAAAGGTTTGTGATGCATGACTATGAGCTAGTTAATATTCCTTTACCTATCCATACTAGTTTATTATTGGATTAGTGTCTTAAATTAGATGATGATTTGGAAGATATGTTTAACGTTCCATATGCTAGTGTTGTAGGTAGTCTAATGTATGCTATGGTCTATACAAGACTAGAAATTGCCCAAGTAGTGGGAGTTCTTAGTAGGTTTATGTCTAACCTTTGTAGGGAGCATTGGACTTATGTAAAAGGGTTTTTAGATATTTTTGATAGACTTTTGATTATTATACATGTTATCATGGGACTCATGATGTGGGCAATTTTCTTGATATACATGTCTTTGTTGATTTGGATTGGGCTAGTGATTTGGATAGCAAGAGGTCCATGAGTGGTTATGTGTTTACCTTTCTTGGAGAAGCTATTAGCTAGATGAGTAAGCAGTAACTTACATTTTTATTGTCAACTACAAAAGCAAAGTACATGGTTGTGACACATGTCTATAAGGAGGTGGTATGGTTACAAAGATTGTGTGTAGGTGTTGGCTTTGAGTGTAAATAGGTTAGGATCAGATGCAAGTCATAGTGACATCTATTTGGCGAGGAACCTAGTCTCAGTATCAGTTTATCCATGAGATGGTTGAAGGTGGTAGAGTCATGATAAATAAGGTTGACACATTAGTTAATGTTGTAGATTTTCTCACTAAGCTACTAAGCATGGAGAAATTCACTTAGTGTAGAGAGGCCATGGGCCTTACCTCTTCTAGCACTTGATTTAATTTTTTGGTTTCCCTTTATGTCTTACAATGTAAATGTCAAGTGCGAGAATGTTATGATAAGGGGTGCCATTCACCTTACAATCCTAAGCTTTGAGTAACTATATTTAAGTAGGTGGATGATAAATAATGATTGATCTTTAAACATGTTGGAATTGACAAAAGGAGACACCCATGTGTGGGCAGGAATATTATTTATTTATTATTTATTCTCTAGGATACTTGAAATATTGTGTAAGAAGACATCGAATAGGGACATTACATTGAAAGGATCAAAACTAGGAATTACAAAGCATCTTCCCAATCTAGTGGATATGACACAAATATTGAATTCCTTCATTGAGCACATAGGTTTGAGGTCTTGGTCAATTTGACTGTTATGACATAATTTATGCACCTATGACACATAAAAAAGGTGTGAGATGTCTAAGAGGTGTAAGAGGAGTTACACACTATTCTGAGATGCTTGACCATGACCATAGGGGCACTAAATTTTTGCCATGGCTTATAGTTTTGACTCATGGTTTTGGATACCACTTGATGGTTTCTTATTTTTGACTTTTCTATATATTGGACGCATGAAATAGTAGATTGTAAAGTTCTTTTGCAAGTACTCTTTTGCTATCAAACTTTAGTCAAATAGATAAGTGGATTGTATTATTGTACTACATTGTTTGGAATAATACAAGCTTAGGTCTCTTTGAGATGGAGTTTTTTCCTTCAAGGGTTTCTTCCACATATATCTAGTGTCTATATGGTTTGCATTTTATAAGTTTTATGAGTTTTATGATTTCTTCTTGGTTCTTTATTATTTCATTGATAAAGTTTATTGACTTAATCATATCATAATTGGATTAAATATTTCTATTGTGTCTTTTACCCTATTATTTCAACATATAGTCAATATGCAGTGGTTTTTCATGTGATATGTTGTAGTCATTAATCTACTTGCCTATTGATTAAAGGGTTGTGCTATTATTTCTTCTGTTTGGGTTGTTCAGTATTTTCTTCTATTGTGACCTCTCACATTCTTTCTTTTTGAGGTGATTGATTTCTTTTGCTCATTGGCGACATGGTCAAAAATATTTTTCTTGGCTAGAGCAATAGCCATTTGTTTTATTTGTGGGAGGAGTGACCTAAGTTGGGAGGGAAAAAAAGAGAGGAGGAAATTAACCTTTGATTAAACAGAGGGAAGAGGAAATCAGGGAAAGGAAGGAAGGTCCCCTATATAGAGAAGTGTGGATAAAAAGGAAGGTCATGCCGAGGAGCCTCAAATGGGTTATGTGAACTTCTATAGTTCACTATAGAACAATGTAATATTGTGAGCAAGTTGTATTTTGCTACATGAAGTTAATAAATTTACTATATTTATGAAATGTTGCTTCTATATTACAAATTTTTTTTGTTGATCGAGTATTAACCTACTAGATTAAGTCATCTTCCTTTAGACTCCTTACTTTAGGCTGCATCAATCCTTGTGGAAAGAGTGGTGTACGCATCAATGAAAATCTCACATAGAGGTCTAATGGACCATTAGAGTGGTGTATGCATCAATGAAAATCTCACATAGAGGTCTAATAGACCATTAGAGCTCTATTAGTTTTTAGATGTTCATAAAATCCAATTGATCCATCTATACTCCTTTCTAATATCTAATGGAATTCTCATTTCCTTTTCAAAATCCTTTTTTTAAAACATTTGAACTATTTCTACTCGACAACAAGAGCAAAATGCAATGCCGTCCAAGATTGACAAACAGCCAAAGTCAAAGTATAAGGAGATGAAAAAATGGTGGATTTAGTTCAAAGTGCATGAAATTGAAACTTGAAACAATCATAAACAGTCTTAAGTCAAATCTATAAAGACATTCACTGAACCAAAACACAAAATGAGAGAAATCATCGACTTCTGTTCACTCCCATTTCAATTTTAGTCACGTTAGACTTCCTACATCAATATGCACGACTGTATCCAATCTTGGAAATCACGCGTAATAAGGAAATTAAATTGCTTGGCGGCCATGTGAACTCAAATTTAAACTCAGAAACAGATAATTCCTACCCAGGAAGCCAAATTTTCCGTCGATTGCGGCCAATCCCACGCGTTAAAATTGAAAAAAAGATGAACTACGTGACATTTAAGCAAGTTGAATGACAGGCGACTCGCCGACCTAATTTTGGGCCCTATAAAATCTAATAACGTTTCCTTCTAAACCAATACAAATCCATCCACGTGGATGTTTACCCTAACTTACGGAAAGTTTGGCCAAACCCTAGCGGACCATTCCATGTCGCCGCCGGCCTTTACCAGAAGAAGCAACTAAACAGACAAATTTTGATCATTTTTCTTTCCCTTTGACGTTACTCCTACAGTAATGGAGGAGGAACCTATACTCTTTTTCCTTTTCTCTTATTTTCATTAAAAAAGGCATGAATTCTTCGTCTTATTCTGCCATTGTCTTTTTCGTGTGTTGTAATCCACAAAAACATAGAAACAGTCGATTCTTTGGCTATTAATATGCCATCTCAGAATACCCTTGTAGCACAAAAAACCCTTTTTTTTCATGTTTTGTTTGCCTATTTTTCTTACTGTTATTATTCAGGAGCTCTTTCTTTGGGATTTACTGTAGATTCTTTTGCTGTAGTTTCTTTTTGGGTTATACGAAATCCCCAACTGGATTAGAAGTATGTGTGGATTAATGGTGACGGAATCTGCAGGCGCCCAGACGAGGCAGATCTCTGCTCTGCACAGCCAGGTGATGAAGATCAGAGAAGAGGAAGAGAATATTGGTAACAATATGGCAGAGAGTATTATATCGCTTAAAGACCGTGCGGCTATGTTGCATCTCACGGTTCAGATGAATAACGTTTTTGTTAATAACTCTAAGCCGGCTATTCCCTCTCCCCTGGGTATGAAAGAAAGGCCAAGGGATTTATCTGTGAATAGATAGATTGTTTTCTCTGTGTATATATTAAACACGATTTCCTGCAGAGTAATTTTCTGTAGTTGTGTAACATGTTGGCTTCCTTGTTCCCTGTTATGTTTGGGGAATCTTAAAAGATGTTTTGTATAACGTAACCCAGGTTCAAATCTTTGGGGGTTTATAGTTCTGTTTACATGCTAAGTACAGTTTGGTCACCCAGTTAATCAGGGAAAAAAGTTCATCTTTATCTCTCCCCATTTACAGTTAATCAGAGAAAAAAGTTCTTATCTACCCCGTTTACAGTTGTAATCACTAATTTTAATAGAGAAGTGTTCAGTGGCTTCACTCTTAATGTCTTTTATTATGAAGATATGTGTGGTTTACAGTTCATTTTTATTGATTTATATTTTATTAGTTAGGGTTCACATGAATATATCTCTCATGATTTGGAATGGTCTATTTAATATTTAATATTGAAGTATTAGGAGTTCTTAAGATGCCACTCATCCTAATAATACTCTAGTTCAAATACATTTAACCATAAAATTTCACTCATCATATGGCTATTCTTAAATATCATCTACTTCAACAGTCAAAGGTCATGGCTATTCTTAAATATCATCCACTTCAACAGTCAAAGGTCAATTTTGACCAATTAAAATAGGACAAATATTTACCACATTTTATTGTGCCTATAAAATTGCTATTGACTTCTGACCATTGAAATCCATCATATTTAAGTAGAGTGTCATCCCTTAATTTGATAAATTGCAAAAGCACAATTAATAAGAAAATAATTCTTATCACATTCATAATAGATTTTTTAATTTATGCAAAATGCCCAAACTTAAAAAGTTTTAATATAGATGTGTAGTGCATGATGAAGTGTTGGGAATTAATACTTCAAGGCAACTATTGTAATGGAAGGATCAAACAACTACAAGAAGGAAATAATATATAATATATTATTCAACCTAGTTTCTATTTTGTAATCTAAAGTAAAAAAATATAAAAATAATGAAGCTAATACAATAAATTTAAAGAAAATGAAACTTTCTCCTTGTATAGCAAATAGTCTTTATAGTCAATATTAAGAGAAGCATGTGCAAAGATAACCCACCTTAGTCCAATAAGTACTTTTAGTTATTGAGATAGTGTGCTGAAGGAAAAAGAGCCACTATCTAAGGTAGACTTGTATTAATTCTGTGTATCTCCTTCTGATCAAGATTGTAGAATACACTAGAAAGAGGAGAACAAATGTTGGTGTAGGAATATGACTCCAATCAAGTAGATCTCTAACTAAGAACAATGATATAAATGGGAATCAAAAGGAGATGAATGTAATATTAGGTAAATTTTTTGATAGAATTTAGATAAAGGTAACATGTAATTTTTTTTGGTGAGATGGAAGGGTGTTGGTTGCAATATACACATCATATGCCCAAACTAGTTATTTAATAATGGTTGTAGGAGAGCTCCAATGGTTGTCTCTAATGGTCACAAATGGATCTGACATCCAAAGAAACAATTTTTAGAAAAATCTATATCTTGACCTTAGGTGAAGATGTTATTGTGTCTCAAAAGTTGTGTCTTAGATGCAAAATGACCCATAGACATCTCAAAAGGATATCTAAGGTCTCAAAAAGGCTAACAATTAGAAGTGAGACTTAAATGGAGATATACACAATTTTGTACAAAACCATACCACAATTATCAATAATTAGATTTTACATTTTCCCCAACATATGAACACCCAACACCTATAAAAATACAAATTTATAAAATACCAAAAAATAAGAAAAATCCCAGAAAAAACCTAATCACACCTATACCAATATGAATCATAATGAAAATATGACTACAACAAGGAAATAAACAACTCTAAAACTAGCAATAGATAAATATCATACCAAGATGATTAAGGATTGCATGGAATAGAGCCTGGCTCAATTGTGTTGCAATGGAGGGCATCTATCAATGTGCTAATGATAGTGTCTTTATTTTAAACCATGACCTTTTGAGTTAATTTGAATATTAAATTTGTAGGTGTTTCCTTTGTATATTCTCTATTATTCAGAGTCTAGAATGCTCATGAAAGTCAGATCTTCTTGAATCACGTCATTCGAAGTCTGTATTTGGACTTAAAGTCAACATCTTGCTATCAAAGTTAAACCAAGTCTTTATAGCATATCAAACCTGTGAACTTTATAAACCATGTTGTATTCACTGTCTTGAGTCCACTTTTTACAAGATTTGAAATCTGTGGCTTTTTCCTGACCTGATGATTCTATTAAATGTAATTGAGCAAAATCCCTCGCATCCATGATTCCATGATGTCTAAGTTTTCCAGACCTGAGCCTTCATATAAATTCTGTGTGACTAATATGTTTTCGTCCAAAACATCAAGTTTTGATGTACTTGTATAGATTTAAGTTTTGTCTTCCTGAAATATTGAAGTAATATACACGTGTCATCTCTGGAATAAGCCTGTGTGGCTAGAATCAAACCTGAATATATTATAAGTTACAATTTATATGCCCACTCTTGTTTAGACTTAAAACAAATATGTAACACTAGACCCAATTTCCCATATCAAACGCACTTGAACGCAGAAAGCAAGTTCACAAGTGTTAAGACAAACAAGTTTCAGAAGCAGACCTGATATGACATTAAATCACGTTATAAGGGGCCCCTCACTTCCAATTTTAATAAGGGTTTTTAAAGCAAAATTGAGGCTCAGTATCTTCAAATCTAGAGTTTAAGATGTTTAAGTCTACAAGATAAACTTGTCTAGCAAGTAGACATGTACAGCGGATTTCAAAGTCATGGTAAGACAAAATATATATCCCCTCTCGGATCCAAAAGGTGAACATCCTCAGCCCATGGAGTTTTTGAAACTGAGAACTTGTTTAAAACATGGTTAAATCAAATGCTAGTGTTTGGTAACAACAAGCTCTTATGTTCGAGTGTCTTGTCATAAGAATATGTACATGTGTCGCAGACCCGTCCATGGAGTTGATTGTCTCGTGATGGGATCAAGGGCTTGCCTTCTTTGTTTGAATTGAAAGTTGTTTTCTTTATGATGGGATTAAGGGGTTTCCTTTTTTTAAAATTTTTTTTGAAGTTTGAATGAATCTCTATTAATTTAAATGAATGTAATTATTTTTGTATTTTTCCCAAACTTTTATGAAAGATACGACTTGCACAAAATTGAAATGGATGCAATACTAAGATGATTTTTCTTAAATGCAAGTTTACTATGTTTTGGTATTTTGTGGTTCGATTTTTGAATGACAATTACTCTAAGAAAGTAAAATGCAATTACTCTAATCGCAACAAAAAGTAAATCTAAATCTACTAAGTAGTAAATTCTAATCCTACCAAGAGAAAATACAAACAAATTGTTATTTTGTCAAAGGCAAGAGAATGTGCTAATTACTATTGAAAACAATTGAAAATAACCTATGAATACATGAAGGGTGTTGGTGATAGACTTGTGTCCTCAGAGATTCAATAGCAATTGCCTCCTCTTTAGCAATGGGGTTCTCCTCTTGATGACAGGGATAAAGATGGGGATATGAGGGAAATTGGATTAAATGTGGCTTAGAAGCAAAAGCAAAATGTAAGCAAGAGGCTCTCGAAGTCCTATACGAGCATAAATATGCTATGGGGGCTGCTATGCATAAGTTTAATCCTTAAGAGATGAATAAGCTCCTACAAGAAAAAATAAGAATGCATCAATAATTCCCAGCCTCCCTTAAAACAAGAGAGGAGAGGGTATTTATTGGCAGAAAAATAACACCAATGGTGGGGGTGATTAGGAAGTGAACTGGAGAGTTGATTGGAAGATTATAGAAGCTGAAGAGGAGAGAAAACAAGACTGATTGGAAGATTACTATGGATTGGTTGAGAGTTAGGAAATGACTGATTGGGAGTTAACAAATAGTCACTGGGAGTGATGGCTCAATTGTGCATAAGGGAACTCTTAATAAAATACTAAAAATGGAAGTAAACTACCTGTGGAATTAAAAGAAATTATGTATGCTAAAACATGATAGGGTCACCCCTCTCAGGAACTGGGTCACCCCCTTTGCTAGGGAAGGTTGCCCGAGTGACCCTGTAACTTAAGGACAGGTCGCTTGAGTAACCCTAGGGTCTCTCAAGAGACCCTCCTGTTAAGGATCTATAAAGGGTTGTTTTACAATTGTGAAGTCTTTGAACTCAATTCAGAGGCTAGAAAATATGGTCAAGGGGCCAAAAAGACTAGGAGACACATTATCAAGTGTGAGACTACTAAGAGGAGTGTAATTCATGCCTTCGTGGGTTGTGAGTTGGACCTCCATATCATCATCAAACTACCATTGAGTACAGTAGCCTACATAGAAATTAGGTACCATTCTCAAAGCATGGCCTTGTGGGACCCACACTTACATGTACTTACCTCGATTGGTGTCCTACATAGATAGACCTGGAGATTGGTAAAATGATTCATATGTAAGTTCAACAATCGATTAGATCATAGTACGTACAAAAATGAAGATGAGAGACGTACCTTTGATGCATGAGTTTGATGTTTACTTGTGTCACCTCACCTTTCCATGATGACTTGTCAAAATGATGAAAGAAAATGCAAAATGAGGACAAAATCCTGCTCTATAAAAGTACACTTCATGACATAACAACTACTACAAAGAAAAACTAAAGGTGAGAGAAGAGATTTGAGAGTGGAAAAAGGAGAGAAAGTGATGAAACTGAGTGAGGGAATAGTCAACAGAAATCTTAGGATGAGAGGATTGAGATCATGGTCATTGTGCAACCTCTTGCGGATCCTAAGGTATGAGAAATAAGAAAAACCCTCTTTCAAACCCTAGTTTCTTTTTCATGGGAGTTGACTTGAAATTATTTATTAAACTTGAAATTTTTCATTACATTTAACTAGGTTTTAGGTTTTTATCATTTTCACTGCATGAATTTCCTTGTTTATGCTTGATTTTTGTAATTTTTGAACAAACAGGGACACACTAGGATGTGGCCCTAGGTCACCCCTTTTAGTAGGGTACGTCACCTAAGCAACCCTGCCACTTCATCTTAGGTCACCCAAGAGACCAACGAGGTTTCTTGAGAGACCCTGTCAAAAGGTTCTATCAATAGGATTGAAGGCAAACTTGACTATTTTGAAGCCAACACTAACCACTTTCTCTTATTTAACACTAAAATATCCTTTTATTGCTAATTATTGAATATTCTATTCAATTTTTATGGTTTTTCTAGAGTTTTACAAAAAAATTATGATTTATGATTTTTCTAATTTTTAGGGTTTTTTAAGTTTCATGAAGATCTAACTTGATGTACTATTTTTGTAGGACACCTATATATGGTGGAATGCCACCCATGAGTAGGCTTGGTATATGGATGCACTAGAGGTGTTGTCTGTGGCAAATTGTGCTATTCTTCAAAGGATTGAGTTAGCTAGAGTAGCATAGATACCAATTGTCCATCCTTCATCCCACATATGCTATGACATCTTGACTTACTAGGACGTTAATCGAAACACATTCTAGTTTCTATCTATTTTAGGAGAGTGGATGATCACTTTCTACATCATTTATCACACCCTAGTGTTCTTGTTAGAGAGAAACATCTTACACTATCAGAGAGGGAGTCTAAGTGAGAGAGGCTAGCTTAGGCATCTATCATGGGAGAGACTTGACCTAGTGACAGTCTTGGAATTCAACTCAATTCTATTCCTAGACTCACCATTTCACCCCTATGGAAGGTTTTGATAGGCCTAATTGCCACTTGCTTGTTAGGAGGTAAGAAGGTTCTAATTTTCAAATGGTGTTGGGCACCAATTATTCAATAGATTGAGTGAGGCACAATTTTTGCTTGGGGCTTTGACATACTGGCCTTGGTCTATCGAGACTTGTGATAAGAAAATAATTCTTATCAATTCATAATAGATTTTTTAACTTATGTAAAATGTCCAAAATTAATAGTCCTAATATAGATTTGTAGTGCATGATGAAGTGTAGGAAATTAATGCTTCAATCCAACTATTATAATGGAAGGATCAAGCAACTACAAGAAGGAAATAACGTATAATATATTATTTAAAGTAGTTTGTATTTCTTAATCTAAAGAAAAAGGTATAAATATAATGAAGCTAATAGAATAAAAAAAGAAAAGAAATTTTCTCCATGTATAAAAAATAGTCTTTATAGTCAATAATAGGATAAGCGTGTGCAAAGGTGACCCACCTTACTCCAAAAAGTACCCTTAGTTATTGAGATAGTGTTGAAGGGATAAAGAGCCACTATCTAAGTTATTGACTTGTATTAATTCCTTGTATCTCCTTCCCATCAATATTGTAGAATACACTATGGGAGAGGAGGATGAATGTTAGGAATATGACTCTAATCAAGTAGAGCTCTAATGGAGAACTATGATAAAAATAGGATCCAAAATGAGATAAATATAATATTGGGTAAATTTTTTGATAGATTTTAGATAAAGGTAAATAATTATTTTGGTGATATAGAAGGGTGTTTGTTGCAATATACATATCACATGCTCAAACTATTTATTTAATAATGGTTATAGGTGAGCTCCAATGGTTGTCTGCAATGGTCACAAATGGATCTTACATCCTAGGACATGAATTTTAGAAAAAACCTGTCTTGATCTTAGGTGAAGATGTTATTTTGTCTCAAAATTTGTGTAACCTGCCACTTGTTCTTCCAACCAAGATTTACTATGTTTAGCTCCAAAAGTAAAATGATCAAGATACTGATAGTGAAAGCAATAAATTTTGTCCTTAAATTCATTCGATAAGATGCACATTTGAAAACATATTTCAAGCTTCCATTGCATAATCAAATTACATTTTCTCAATTAAACAATTGAATATTCAACTTTACAACTTTTTCATAAAATGCATACAAGCTTCAAGAGCTTAATTGAAAAATAGAAACTGGTGCAGTCACGATAGGAGGGTTCACAGAATGAACTATCCGAACCATGCAGCAAGACTAAACACAATGGAAACAACTCAAAGAAATGGAACAAATGCAGATTCAGTCATTGAGTATATCAAAGAATTCAAATACATTCTAGCTGGCAACATGTGGGCTTACAATTCGGCTCACATGCCTAATTACATACATGCGCAAGATAAAGCTTTGAAGTTGTCTCACACAAAATCTAAACTATGATCAATCTAACAATCATCAACTACTTTCCTAAGGATCTATTACATCAATATATATCATTTCCGGACCATTAGATTCCTCCGCATCAGCTAAGGAAGGTCACAAACTCCAATGAAGAGTTGTAACGCGTTCATAGATAGGTTAGACCTAAATACATAGAACACTTCCTCAAATGAATGGAACAATGTACGGACCTCCAGGGAAGGTCAACCACAAACCAAGGATCATTGAATGATGTGTCATTAGGATCCGCAAGTCAAGGAATGATCTGCAAGCATTCTCCTTTAGCTAATTATCTGGAACTGTTAGAATGCTCTGTTCTGAGAAAATAGTTGATCTTCTAATAGCGATATCTTTCTAGTAACTGATCCAAATGCTTTGAATTCTTGATATGATGTAGATGCTAAGTCCAAATCCACAAGATGTGAATTGCCAAAACCGGACCACAAGATGAAACTGCTTCTGACTAAACAGCCTGAACTGAAAAGGAAAATGAAAGAACTGAAATGCAAACAAACTGAAATGCAAATGTTTTCGGTTGATGCAAGATTACTCTTGAACCAGGGATGCTCTTGCATCAGAAACACATGAATGTATACTTGTCTATCTTCAATATTCCTAGCTACCAACTACATGCTAACTGCATGAGGGGAAGCATCCACTTAGATTACAGTAGTTAGCTGATCAAAATATAACCATTTGCTTCATACATTTTCCAACATGAATCATATATAATACAAGACATTGCATTATTCCATTTTTCTTCACATTTCAAATCAAGATTTATAATACACAAAAAATGCAAAGATTTCATAAACATTCATTATTCAATCAAATTAACCAACCTAGGTAAATAGTAAATGGATAAAACACACGGGATGTAACATACTTCCCCCCTTGTGAATCATCATCCCCATTTTTAAGTATCAAGTATTATCACCACATAAATAAGTCATAAAAAGTATCATACTACAAAACACATTGATATCAAGAGCTTTCATAATTCATAATAAGTTGTGGATACTTTTGCTTTATCTTAGTATAATTTTTTTCCAAATGGCAGAATCTTTTGCAAACTGATCCCATTGGATCTTATACTACATAACCTTTCTATTATGCAAGCAGAGCTTGCAATCTTCAAGCATTTAAGAAGCTTGATCAAAACCATTCCTAGGTTCTATACTTGTAAAGCATTCTAAGAATATAAATATTATCAGTTAAATATATAAATATATCAAATTTGAATCATTAAGAGCATCGTGCCTCATGGCAATAGTTGTTATCATAATGCTTCTGAAATCAATTGATTCGTTAACTTCAAGAATTCTGAAGAGCTCTTTATATCTAGGAGCTGGTTTGGAATACATTAGATTCTTAATGAAACTTTTTCTAACTTTTTCTAGGGTTGGGCCCTCAAAAGAACTTTTATACTCTAATTGAGAATTGTCTTAGTATACATTTAGCATCAACGTAACTTTTCTATTGCTTATTAGTTTTCCGCCAATCTGTTCTGATCAGCAAGATCTGTTCATCCATTTCTGACAACATTTCTGGACTAATGCTAATCCTATCTTCTAGCTTACCCAGCTTATAAAAGTTCAGCATCTTCTTCTGTCTAATGTTTCAAGTAGAAAGATAGGAATTTTTATAACCAAACCCCACCAGTGGTAGATATTCTTCTCGCTTATAATGTTGATCCATATAATATATTCAAACAATTCTTCCAAAACCTAGTTAACTCTCACAGTTTAACCATTTATTCTCAGGATGATAAGTTATACTTACATTAAGTTTAATTTCTAGTGCTAAAAATAAGGTTTACCCAAACCTTGTTGTCACGTGCGCTTCTCTATCCAAGATAATCTCCTCAAGAACTCTATGTAATCTAAACACTTCTTGCACAATTTCGTGAGCTAACACTGGTGCTCTACTAGATAAATTCTTTGGTATAAAAGGTGCTACCTTTATTCTTTAACATTATAAAAAACTTGCCACAAATCTCATGGCATCCCCTTTCATTCCCTTCCAAACATATAACGGCTTTACATCCGCTAACATTTTAGTGACACTAGGATGTCTGGAATATGGTGTATTATGAACTTCCTTCCACACCAAATTCCTTAATCCACTAGAATCAGGTACATAAATTCTTCCTATATTCCTCAATAACCCATTTGGTTCAAAACAAAATCCTTCATACCTTTTATCTTGCCATTTACCTAAGAGTGCTTGCTTGGTTTGTTCATAGAACTCATCACCCTTGAATTCTTGCAATACTTAATTTTTAAAGCCAATTTGGATAGTTAACAATGAAGATATATTCCTTCCTCAACTTAAAGTATTGGCAACCCTATTCTCATTTCCCTTGATATAGTTAAGTTTGAAATATTAGTATAAAAATATCAGTTCTAACCACCTCCTTTGTCTTGCATTCAAATTGGGTTGTCTAAATAGATACTTTAATCCATGATGGTCTTATTTTAATTCAAAGATTTTTCCAACATACAGGGTCTCCATATCTGTAATACATGAGCAACTGCTTCTAACTCTAAATCATATGAAGCATAATTTTTGTTCATAAGGTTTTTGCTTCTTGATTTATAGGCCATGACTTTCCCTTCCTGCATCAATACTCCACCCAAACCTTCACCTAAGGCATCTAGTACTACTTTCAAACTTCAGAGATGTAAATTTTTCTCATGTCCTTAGATAACCCTCTTGGCATTCTCCTCCTCGTAATCCTTTCCTTGTTCCAATATTCTGACTCTCTCTCTTGTCTTGATAAACATCACTAGGATTTGATCTAACTTAATATCCATAATCTCAACTCATTATCCTACTTCTTCACTTTCCTCCAAAGTTAATCCTTGTTCTAACCATCTTAACAAGATAGTTCACCTTGTGGGTTTCCATAAAGATTTAAACTCTATGAATGTTCCCCAATGTTTTAAAAACATTTAACATTTCCAAAAAGAATCATTCTTTCATATTCATAACTTTTGCCCAAGAAGAATTCATATACATAAGTATTTGGTAAAACACTTTTCTTTCCTTTATATTGAAAAGGAACTGAGTGGAGTATATCTCTCAGATTCTAGTTCATGATTATTCTTGAATGGTTAATAACCCTCAACTTTATTCTCAAATACATAATTTTAGGGAACATATTCCTTCGAATCATCACTTAAAGAAATTGTAATTACTTCTGCCAAAGGAGGAATACGAGGATTCCTAAACCTCTGAGGACATATCCTTAGAAAGTGGTAAGGCTTCTAATTTGGTTGGGAGACCAAAAGCAAATAGTTAAAGTTGACAGCGTCTCTCAGAGTGATAAGCCAAGTAATAAAAAGCTAAGCTTCTAACGCTAAAGACTTTACAAAGTTCAGGCTAATGATCCGCCACTTTCACTCTTGGAATATTGTATAGATATCAATTCCCTACAAGGTACTTTTAATCATCCTTGAATCTCTCACATTCTAGACAACTTGCTATTACTCTTCACTCTCTTTCAAAAATAAAGAGATTTCACATCGACTAGGAATTTAGTTACTCCTAGATGACCCAATTATGATTTAAAAAGAATTTCCTACCTCACAAGGTTTCTTAAATATGTAAAGTTAGGAATATTCCAAGTGGATTTTCTACAATTTACTCTCTTACACAATCCATCAAAGGCCCATCCAAGACATGATAGAGGTGAATATTACACAAAACAAACAAAAAATATTCTAGTATAGCCACCGCAATAATTTAAATCAATATGTGAGGCCTACCTTTGCCTTACCATATATTTTTTCTTATGATACATTTGTGATGGATTTTATTATGGACATGTGGATGTTGGGGACTAGTGATCCCATACTTGGACCTTATCACTTTATCTTATGTTGTTAGATAGATGGTTTATGCTTTGTGGATGATTAGATCTCTTGTTAGATTTCATTTGATGTTATGATGTTTAGATGCTATGATTTCATATGATGATTATTAGTATGTGTATTGATGGTGAATTAGATGATTTATCTTACATTATGAGATCCTGATTATACTTGTGAATGAGATTGACTTGAGAGACATATGCACATGTTAGCATGTGGTTAGTATTGTTGTTATATGCGATTATGCGATCATGTGTGTGATGTATGTAGTTCACTTTGCTTTAGCTATTTTACCATGTGTTATTAATGGGTTTGTGGAAGTGTGTAGGTTACTTTCTATGCCCATGGAAAATTAGAGGTAGAACAATAACCATATGTTATACCCCTATTCAACCAATCTAGTCTTAAGTAGGACTAAGGTCATATGTGTTTGAGAATGTTGATTATGTTGTATTTGATTCATTAATTTTTTAAGGTTTACCCCTTTTCAATTTATCTTTTGATGTGTTGTAAAAAGTGTAATGTTGGGTTTGCACAATTTTTAGTGCTAAATGTTTGAAGCCCTTTTCAAGTGATTTTATGTTTCTAAGTGTTGTTAATGGTCAAATATTGATCCTAGGTCATACCCCTAGGGTCTAGGACCATTCCTAACATGTTTAAACTTGATTTGGACCTTGTATGGTCACCCAAACTTGACCCTTGAGTCAAGTGACGAGTTTGGGAAGTGTGAGAGGTGGTTGGAAGGTCAACATCTCACTTAACCTTATCTCACCCACTTGGGTAAGGTTACCCTTGCTTCACATGCTTTAGAAGCTTCTCACATGTGTGAGACCTCTTCCCTATGCTCTCACACATGTTTGAGAGCACTTGTGGGGAAGAGTGTAGCTTAGATGAATGAGAAGGTGACAAGTGTCACCTCCTCGTTCATAAGAAGCTTCCCTTGTGTGCTCACATCTCCCTATGAATCATTTGTGGGAGAATGTGTAGCTTTGTCGAATAGGGAGGTGAAAAGTGTCACCTCCACATTCTTGTGGGGTTGTGAGGAGGGTTATGTGGATGGAGGAGAGGATGACAAGTGTCACCTTCTCATCCATTAGGGTTTGAGAGCCTTGTCTATTTATCTCTCTCATTTTGATGAGATGAGGGTTCTTTTTTTCTTTTTCTTTTGAGAAATTTTATGCTTGTGTTGGGAGAGAAGGACTTGGAGATCTTGGAAGGAGTTGTGAGGACTTGTGGAAAGCTCTTCACCAACATCCTCCATCCTTGAAGCTTGTTAGGTATTCCTCAAGGCTTCAAGCACTTTACTTGCTTATTTTGCTTATGAACTATGTATGTTATGATGTTTTTGTTCTTGTATATTGTTGTAGTTTTGTGTTTGTGGGATAAAGGGTTGTTGGGTGAGCTCTCCATGTGAGAGAGCTCACCTTAGTCTTGGGTGAGAGAGGATGTGAACCTCCTCGGTTTCCCATGTTTGTTTTTGGTATAGTTTTATGGCCAAGGGCCTTTATTTGGAGTTTTGAGGAGTTTGGTATTATGGCATGAGTGCCTTGTTTTGTGAAATTTGAAGTATGGCAAGAGGCCAAGTGATTATGAGCATTTTTGAGCATTAAGAGTGTGGGTCTCCTTGAGTAGAGAGAGTCCACTCTCTCACCCTTCAAATCCATTTTTAAAATGGGTTAGTTATGTGTTTTGGCCTTGGATGGATGTTAATGTGCCTAATGTGAGTGTATTGTTCCTTTGTGGTTTGCTCCTTGGTTATTGGAAGGCCTCCTAACTTGGGGGTGGCCTATATTTAGGCCTAGGTTGGGAGGAGAGCTTCCCATAGGTATTGTGAACCTCATTGTGCGTTTTGTAGGTGTATTTGGTGGCTTGGAGAAGCTTGGCTTGAGAGGGAAATATGGTGGTTTAGATGGACCTATGTACTTTGTAAATAAGAGCATTGAGATGCCTCACCTTATTTTGGGGTTGTTTTAGTTTTGTTCAAACTTGAGATTTGGGCTCTCATATGTGTGTAGTCACTACCCTCTTTGTAAATTTTACCATATGTTAAATAAATGAGCTTTGGTTATGTTATCTTTCATTGATGAAAATATAAAATATCTCTCTCTCTCTCTCTCTCTCTCTCTCTCTCTCTCTCTCTCTCTCTCTCTCTCTCTCTCTCTCTCTCTCTCTCTCTCTCTCTCTCTCTCTCTCTCTCTCTCTCTCTCTCTCTCTCTCTCTCTCTCTCTCTCTCTCTCTCTCTCTCTCTCTCTGCTATTTGGTTTGTGCAAAGAAAGTAACCTTTGGAAAGAAAAATGTATTTATAAGCCTTGGTAGAAATAATGCCTCTATGATGGTTTTTAAAAGAAAAATGATTTTTTGTTAGTTAAAAAAAAAAGATCTCCTCCTTGAGTTGAAATTTTATATAAATATATAGTCATGTACACAGACTACATTTTATATTCATCTATTGTTGCTTACAAATGAGTATATATATATATATACACATGTGTGAACTTAGAATAAATTTTGGCTTGCTATTTTAATTCAAACCACTGTATTTTTTTATGACAGACTATGTGTTTTTACCAGTGATATATATATCCTTCAAACTTTTATAAATACTATACGAAAGGAAATATTGTAATTAATAGAATGTTAAGTATTTTTTTAGCCACCGAAAGAAAGTGTCAATCTTAACTTAGGGTTTTCATGTTTTAAACAAAGGATGAGAACTGGTGGTCTGGCCCCTATGGCCACGACTATTTATGTTGCAGGAAACGTGGGGGGAGGGACCCCATCCCTCCCCACAGAGATTAACGCTCTATGGGGAGTGGCGGAGCCCTGCCCCCCATAAACTTTATTGCCAAGGAAAAAAAATAGACCGTCGTCGGCCGCTTAGGGCACGGCCGACCCATCTCCATCTTTGTATGGTTTTATTCGATCACTGTGTTTAACATTTCCTTTTAGCCATTCATTATTATAGCCTGGATTGTGTGTTAAGATGTATATATATAAATAGTGGTAAATATTAAATATTAAATATATACTCCTATATTTAATATTTACCACTAGTTATTATTTTGGTCTCCCATCTTACTGAGTGTGTGTGTGTGTGTGTGTGTGTGTGTGTGTGTGTGTGTGTGTGTGTGTGTGTGTGTGTGTGTGTGTGTGTGTGTGTGTGTGTGTGTGTGTAAGTGCTTTTAAATGGTTTATTTAAGCTCTGGTTAAAATCTAAACTCCCTGTGTAAGCTATTTTAGTTTTCTCAAAAAAAAAAAAGAAGATAACCAAAGAAGTTTTACAA
The DNA here is from genome assembly GCA_027924645.1 of Cunninghamia lanceolata. Lineage (NCBI taxonomy): Eukaryota > Viridiplantae > Streptophyta > Pinopsida > Cupressales > Cupressaceae > Cunninghamia > Cunninghamia lanceolata. The sequence continues at coordinate 20,176,097 of BSBN01000391.1, forward strand.
TGGGAAACTTAGAAAGATAAACATTTTGAAATTATTTGAAAACCTAGCAATTTTTGTAACTTGTACTTTTGAAAAATGGAAAATATAGAAATGAGCATAGAGATCAAAGTCAAATGTTAGAAAACAAGAAATAAATATTTGAGCAACCTGTAGTAATACATGTTAGAAAACTAAACAAATAAACTATTTGAGACTCTCCTTGGGAAGATACCTTCCACTTGGGAAGGTACCTTCCCACTTGCTCCACTTGAAAAAACTATTCAACTTGTTACAGAGAACAAATACGGAGTTTGAGTGTTTTTATAATGCTTCCCTAGGGTTTGGTGCCCTATGTTTTAGGTATTGATTAACTTAATTTAATTCCCTGGTTTTGTTTGTGCAAATCCCACTTAGTGAGTGGTGGGCTTTTTTTGTCTTTTGTGTGAGTGTGACCTTTTATTTAATTTATGGTATTTTGAGTTGTGCACCTTTTTGAGAAAACTATATCTTGCCATGTTGAATGTATTAAATCAACCTTTGCAACTTTATTTACATGTTGAAATTATAATTATAATTGTGGGACTTTAAATTAATTGAACTAACTATAGAGAATGTTAGATTGTTTTATTTCAAAATTGTTGGGAAGGGTTCCTAGTCTAAATATGCATTTAATTTATTTAATTTCTAAATGGGTCAAGTTAGGGAATTTATTTTAATTTTTTTTGCAACCTCCTATAGCTGATGAGGTGGCATTATGCTGCCAAAATCACTATAGGATTTACCCTAATATTTTCCATTTTGCCTCATTATGCTGCCAAAATTATTCTAGATTTAATTGTGTTAATTGTTCACTTTAAATCGATTATTTTTAATTCCTTCTCAATAAATGTTAGATTATTATATAAGTCAGTAATTGTTTTTTTTTAATGTTTAGACCCTTAGGTCTTCAGTGGACCTAAGGTTAGATTTCGATGTATATTGAAATCGACTCTCATCATTCTAGTTGACTCTAGGGTTGGAATCTGAAACATAATCTGACCCTCTTCGTGTCGCTCCTTGCGACATACACCCCCTTAGTGGCTTACATTTCAAAGGGATGCGAAGTGTGTGTCGTATCATCCCATTATGATTGACCTTCCCCGCCTTCGGGCGATGCACATGACGTTAATTGTTGAGACAACTACGTTGAGTGCGTGTGTCACCGAGAGTGCATGTTGCGCGCAAGGGGGTTTGTAGAGTTGGGTAGGAAATTTTTTGGTAATTCGTGTCATGACCACATGGAAAATGTAGACATGACATGTGGTTATTGTGTCATAACCACATGGCGAATGTGGGCATGACATTTGGTATCAGAGTCCAAGTTTAAACACTGGGCATTGAGGGCACATTATTTATTCCGTAATTTTGTTTTAATTTTTAGGCATTATTTTTGTGTAGGATGCCACCTAGAGCAAGGAGAGGGTGCTCTCACACCAGTGGGTCTAGAGGAGCAGGTATACCAGATCTAGTACCACCTGAGGGTGAAAATCAGGATCCACCAGTGGCACCCGACATTGGGCCACAGATACTTCAAGCTTTACAGGCAGTATTAGTGAGATTGCCACCGATCGTGAACGAGCCACGTGTGGATATTCCAGACACTATAGTCGAGGACGACGCATCAGCTCATCAAGAGCGCAGCAGGAGCCCGCCACGCCATGAGAAGTGCGAGGTGGGGATTGGGGTGGAACATATTCCTCCTGACCCTTAAGTTTATGGACAACAAGATGAGGTGGATGTACTTGTTTGAGGACACCAAGACCATGTAGACCCTATCCAAGATTTGCTTAGGCTAAATCCACCTACGTTCGTGGGTACTTCTGAGGGAGCTAAGGCTGAGGCTTCACTCATTAGTCTCGAGTGGTACTTTGCGTTGCATCCCTCTGGGAGTAACACAAAAGCACGAGTTGCGATTCATCTTCTTCGTGACGTGGCAACGACATGGTGGTGCATGGAGGATCACAAACACCACCTTTCTTTAGACATGCTTAGATGGGACACTTTTCTAGTGTGCTATAATGTGCACTACCTCTTAGAGCATTATAGGCAGCACCGCATAGATGAGTTTTTTGTAGCAGCGAGGTTCCACTGTTGCACAGTATGAGTGCAAGTTTGTGGAATTGTCCCATTATGCCGAGTATCTTTAGGATGATAAGCTTCTCGTGAGTCATTTCATCAGAGGTTTGAATCCTCACATAGCAGGACCGGTTCGCATGGCTGACCCACAGACTATGAGTGAGGCTGTCGAGAAGGTGCTCATTGCAGAGGAGGTACATGGGCAGGGCCACGGGTCTTGACCTCAGTTTCAGGACTGCAGTCATCAGCAGAACCAGGGTTTTCACAGACCCTAGCCACCTCATAGGGGTAGGTTTAGATATGCCTCTTTACCTCCTAGACCTCCACAGCAACAACAACAGTAGTATCATTAGAGGTCATGACCACAGTAGAGGACACAGGTCAAACCTAATCAAGGATGGTAGTCACAGGGTTTGCGGAGAGGCCAGCGTCAGCAGACACTAGCTGTAGGACCAGGTAGATCACAACAGTCCTTTAGAGGATCTCAAGGTAGTACAGTATGAATTGGAGCACAGTAGTCTAGTCAGACTCAGTCAACACAGGTTCAGACGCGTGGACCTTGTTATGTATGCAGTGGCACAAGACACTTGGCTAGAGAGTGCCCACAAGGTTTCACAGTTGGAGGACAACGTGCTAGTGGTTTCGAGTAGATCGTAGGAGATGTGGGTCAATCTCACTGAGTCTTTGTGACGATTGATAACCGCCAGGCTGACTTTTAGGCCTTTGTGATAGAGACTCTAGGTATTATTGGGGATGTTCCCATTACTATTTTGTTTGACTCAGGAGCCATAGACTCCTTTATTTCTCTATCATTAATAGGCGTTGCAGGCTAGTGGCCTCTAGGCAGGACGTTAGGTGGGAGGTTGAGTTAGCTACAAGGGCCAAGATGGCCGTAGATGCAGTGGTCAGAGATTATGAGATAGCACTTGGTGCCTTCATGATAGTTGTGGACCTTAGGGTCATACCCTTAGTGTCTTACGGTGTGGTGTTAGGCATGGATTGGCTTGCAGCCCATAGGGCCAAGCTAGATTGTCGCTGAAAGGTGATAGGTAGCCTCGATGACAATGACACAGCAGTAGAGATAGTGGGCATTCAGAAGCCCACAACAATTCACATGATACATGCTAAACAACTTAAGCGTTGTATTCGGAAGGGTTGTCAATTGTTCGCAATCACAGTTAGTGACAGATTAGAGGATGAGTCAGAGGCTTCGCTTGATGATCACCCCATCCTTAGGGAGTTCGCAGATGTCTTTCCACCTGAGCTCCCAGGGATGCCACCTCGCAGAGAGGTAGATTTTCATATAGACCTTATACCAAGTGTTGAGCCAGTGTCTTATGCACCTTACAGGATGACCACACATGAGCTCACAGAGCTCAAGCTTGAGCTAGAGGAGTTGCTAGCGAAGGGGTACATCTAACCTAGTGTCTCACCTTGGGGTGCACTAGTCATCTTCGTGAAGAAGAATGACGGGTTTCTTTGGCTTTGTATGGATTATAGGCAGCTAAATAAGGTGACGGTGAAGAACCATTATCCTTTGCCTAAGATCGATGACTTGTTTGACTAGATGCAGGGAGCCAGGGTGTTCTCTAAAATTGACCTGAAGTCCAAATACCATCAATTACGCATCATAGAGGCTGATATCCATAAGACCGCATTTCAGAATTGTTATGGTCACTATGAGTTCACTGTGGTGCCCTTCGGGTTGACGAATGCCCCTACAGTACTTCATGAGTCTCATGAATGGGGTGTTTCGCACATTCCTGGATCGGTTTGTGATCATATTCCTTGATGAAATTTTGATTTATTCACGGACGGAGGAGGAGCATGAGGAGCACTTACGCCAGGTTCTACAGTGTTTGAGAGAGAAACAACTATTTGGCAACTTGGTGAAGTGTGCCTTCTTTAGATCAGAGGTTCAATATTTGGGCACATTCTATCTAGCGATGGTATCTCAGTAGATCCATCAAAGATTAGAGCTGTCAGGGATTGGCCATCACCTACTAGTTTCACAAAGGTTAGGAGCTTCATGGGGCTAGCAGGATATTATCATAGATTTGCAGAGGGCATTTCCAGGATAGCACAACCCATCACTTCTCTTTAGCGGAAAGGGAAGAGTTTCTTGTGGAAAGAGAAGTGTGAGAGGGCCTTTGAGGTCCTCAAGAAGCATCTCACTAGTGCTCCTATTTTAGCAATACCTGATCTAGCAGTAGACTTCATGGTTTGCATAGATGCATCATTAGAGGGATTAGGAGCGGTGTTGATGTAGGATGGTTGAGCGATCGCGTATGAGTCGCGAACGCTCAAGACCCATGAGTTGAACTACCCAACACATGATTTGGAGTTAGCAGCGGTAGTTCATGCTCTTGTTTGATGGAGACACTTCCTCTTAGGACATCGTTTCAAGTTACACTCTGACCATCATAATCTATAGTACATCTTCATGCAGCCAAATCTAAACACCTGCCAACGACGTTAGATGGAGTTCTTTTGCGAGTATGACTTTGATGTGCATTACATCAAAGGGAAGAAGAACGTGGTTGCCAATGCCTTAAGTCGGAGGCGCCATGAGATCTTAACCTTAACCTTGAGTGTAGAATTTAGAGGGTGCATCTTGCAGCACCTACCAGAGGATGAGTGGTTTCTATAGGTTCAGCAAGAGTTGCAATCATAGAGGGCCCTTAGGGGCAAGTTTGTAGGGTATTCTCTTGAGATAGATGGTCTTCTATGACATCGTTAGTGAATCTATGTTCCCCTTATAGGTGATCTTTGATCATTAGTTCTATCAGATGCTCACAGAGCACCATATGCAACACATCCTAGGGTGAAGAATATGCATGCAGATTTCAGACAGTTGTACCATTGGGCAGGTATGAGACATGATATTGCAGAGTTTGTTGCTCGTTGCCTTGAGTGCTAGAGGGTGAAGGTCGAGCATCAACATCCAGTAGGACTACTTTACCCTCACGAGATATCGGAGTGGAAATGGGATACCATTTCCATGGATTTCATTGTTGGTCTACCTTTGTCATCTCGTCGCCATGATGCCATCATGGTGATGGTTAACAAGTTGACCAAGGTGGCACACTTTTCACCAGTACGCATGACATACAATGCACCAATAGTGGCGAGGGTCTTCTTGAATGACATTGTGAGACTTCATGGAGTATCTCGTCGTATCATATCTGACAGAGATTCAGTGTTCACATTGGCATTTTGGAGAGTATTGCAGTAGGCATTGGGCACTTAGCTCAACTTTAGTTTGACTTATCATCCTGAGACAGATGGGCAGACTGAGAGGGTGAATCAGGTGTTAGAGGACATGCTTCTCATAGATGTTATAGATCACCAGTCTAGATGGGAGGACTACATGTATCTGGTTGAGTTTGCCTACAATAATGGACATCATAGCTCGTTAGGTATGCCTCCCTATCAGGCCTTGTATGATAGGCCTTGCAAGACTCCCTTGAGTTAGGACCATATAGAGGACAAAGTGGCTATTGGACCCGAGTTGGTACAGGATATGGAGTAGCAGGTCACTTTGATCAAGCAGAGATTACAGGAAGCACAGGATCGCCATAAGAAGTATGCCGATGCCAAGAGATTGGATCAAAGCTTCTCGGTGGGTGAAAAGGTATTCTTGAGAGTGCGGCCGCATAAGAGTCCAATCCATTATGGAAAGGGCTCTAAGCTTGCACCTCATTTTGTTGGACCTTTTGAGATCTTGGAGAGGATAGGACACGTAGCTTACCGTCTTGCCTTGCCACCTAGTCTGTCGCGCATCCACGATGTGTTTCATATTTCTATGCTGAGACGTTATATTTCTAACAAGACTCATGTTTTGGACTGGGATGCCTTATAGGTAGAGTCAGACGAGTAGTTGGATTTGGATCCAATTCACATCTTGGCTCATCGAACATTGGGCCTTCGAGGTCGAGAACTGGACCAGGTCAGAGTTTAGTGGGACCGTTATGATGAGGTCTCAGCTACATGGGAGGACGCTGCTAGTTTGAGGACTCTTTATCCTCACCTCTTTGCTGACTTCCAGGAGGAAGTATGGTCTTATGGGGGGAGGATGTGAGGTGTACCTTTGCCTTACAATATATTTTTGTTTACGATACATTTGTGATGGATTTTATTATGGACTTATGGATTGTTGATCTCGTACTTGGACCTTATCACTTTATCTTATGTTGTTAGATAGATGGTTTATGCTTTATGGATGATTAGATCTCTTGTTAGATTTCATTTGATGATATGATGTTTAGATGCTATGATTTCATATGATGATTATTAGTATGTGTATTGATGGTGAATTAGATTATTTATCTTACATTATGAGATCCTGATTATACTTGTGAATGAGACTGACTTGAGAGACATATGTACATGTTAGCATGTGGTTATTATTGTTGTTATATGTGATTATGCAATCATGTGTGTGATGTATGTAGTTCACTTTGCTTTGGCTATTTTACCATGTGCTATTAATGGGTTTGTGGAAGTGTGCGGGTTACTTTCTATGCCCATGGAAAATTAGAGGTAGGACAATAACCATATGTTATACCCTTGTTCAGTCGACCTAGTCCTAAGTAGGATTAAGGTCATATGTGTTTGAGAATATTTATTATGTTGTATTTGATTTATGACATTTTGTAAGGTTTACCCCTTTTTAATTTATCTTTTGATGTGTTGTAAAAAGTGTAATGTTGGGTTTGCACAAATTTTAGTGCTAAATGTTTGAAGCCCTTTTCAAGTGATTTTATGTGTTTCTAAGTGTTGTTAATGGTCAAACATTGACCCTAGGTCATACCCCTAGGGTCTAGGACCATTCCTAACATGTTTAAACTTGATTTGGACCTTGTATGGTCACTCAAAATTGACCCTTGAGTCAAGTGACGAGTTTGGAAAGTGTGAGAGGTGGTTGGAAGGTCACCATCTCACTTAACCTTACCTCACCCACTTGGGTAAGGTTACCCTTTCTTCACATGCTTTAAAAGCTTCTTGAAGCTTCTCACATGTGTGAGATCTATTCCCTATGCTCTCACACTTGTCTGAGAGCACTAGTGGGAAATTGTGTAGCGTAGATGAATGAGAAGGTGACAAGTGTCACCTCCTCATTCATAAGAAGCTTCCCTTGTGTGCTCACATCTCCCTATGCTCTCACACATGTGTGAGAGCATTTGTGGGAGAATGTGTAGCTTTTTGGAATGGGGAGGTGACAAGTGTTACCTCCACATTCTTGTGGGGTTGTGAGGAGGGTTATGTGGATGGAGGAGAGGATGACAAGTGTCACCTTCTCATCCATTAGGGTTTGAGAGCCTTGTTTATTTATCACTCTCATTTTGATGAGATGAGGGTTCTTTTTTTCTTTTCTTTTGGGAAATTTTATGCTTGTGTTGGTAGAGAAGGGCTTGGAGATCTTGGAAGGAGTTGGGAGGACTTGTGGATAGCTCTTCACCAACATACTCCATCCTTGAAGCTTGAGAGGTATTCCTAAAGGCTTCAAGCCTTTTTACTTTCTTATTTTGCTTATGAACTATGTATGTTATGATGTTTTTGTTCTTGTACATTGTTGTAGTTTTGTGTTTGTGGGATAAAGGGTTGTTGGGTGAGCTCTCCATGTGAGAGAGCTCACCTTAGTCTTGGGTGAGAGAGGATGTGAACCTCCTCGATTTCCCCTATTTGTTTTGGTATAGTTTTATGGCCAAGGGCCTTTATTTGGAGTTTTGAGGAGTTTGGTATTATGGCATGAGTGTCTTATTTTGTGAAATGAGAAGTATGACAAGAGGCCAAGTAATTATGACCATTTTTGAGTATTAAGAGTGTGGGTCTCCTTGAGTAGAGAGAGTCCACTCTCTCACCCTTCAAATCCATTTTTAAAATGGGTTATATATGTGTTTTGGCCTTGGATGGGTGTTAATGTGCATGATGTGAGTGTATTGTTCCTTTGTGGTTTGCTCCTTGGTTATTAGAAGGCCTCCTAGCTTGGGGGTGGCCTATATTTAGGTCTAGGTTGGGAGGAGAGCTTCCCATGGGTATTGTGAACCTTATTGTGTGTTTTGTAGGTGTATTTGGTGGCTTGGAGAAGCTTGGCTTGAGAGGGAAATATGGTGGTTTAGATGGACCTATGTACTTTGTAAATAAGAGCATTGAGATGCCTCACCTTATTTTGGGGTTGTTTTAGTTTTATTCAAACTTGAGAGTTGAGCTCTCATATGGGTGTAGTCACTACCCTCTTTATAAATTTTACCATATGTTAAATAAATGAGCTTTGGTTATGTTATCTTTCATTGATGAAAATATAAAATATATATCTCTCTCTCTCTGCTATTTTGTTTGTGCAGAGAAAGTAACCTTTGGAAAGAAAATTATATTTATAAGCCTTGGTAGAAATAATGCCTCTATGATGGTTTTTAAAAGAAAAATGATTTTTAGTTAGTTTAAAAAAAAAGATCTCCTCCTTGAGTCGAAATTTTACATAAATATATAGTCATGTACATGGACTGCATTTTATATTCATCTATTGTTGCTTACAAGTGAGTAAATATATATATAAACATGTGTGAACTTAGAATAAATTTTGGCTTGCTGTTTTAATTCAAGCCACTGTATTTTTTTATGACAGACTGTGTGTTTTTACGAGTGATATATATCCTTCAAACTTTTATAAATACTATACAAAAGGAAATGTTGTAATTAATAGAATGTTAATTATTTTTTTAGCCACCGAAAGAAAGTGTCGATCTTAACCTAGGGTTTTCATGTTTTAAACAAAGAATGAGAACTGGTGGTCCACAGGGGCCGAAGCCCCTGTGGCCACGACTGTCTATGTTGTAGGAAACATGGGGGGAGGGACCGCATCCCTCCCCATAGAGCTTAACGTTCTATGGGGAGCGACGGAGCCCCGCTCCCCGTAAACTTTATTGCCAAGGAAAAATAAAAACCAGACCACTATCTAGTTCGGCCACCATTGGCCGCATAGGGCACGACTGACCCACCTCCATTGTTGTGTGGTTTTATTCGATCGCTATGTTTAAGATTTTCTTTCAGACATTTATTATTGTAGCCTGGTTTGTGTGTTAAGATGTATATATATATACTCAGTAAGTTGGGAGACCAAAATAACAACTAGTGGTAAATATTAAATATTAAATATTAAATATATACTCCTATATTTAATATTTACCATATATATATAAGTGCTTTTAAATGGTTTATTTAAGCTCTGTTAAATTCTAAACTCCCTGTGTAAGCTATTTTAGTTTTCTCAAAAAAAAAAAGATAACCAGAGAAGTTTTACAATGGGAAACTTAGAAAGATAAATATTTTGAAATTATTTGAAAACCTAGCAATTTTTGTAACCTGTGCTTTTGAAAAATGGAAAATATAGAAATAAACATAGAGATCGGAGTCAAATATTAGAAAATAAGAAATAAATATTTAAGCAACCTATAGTAATCCATTTTAGAAAACTAAACAAATAAGCTATTTGAGACTCTCCTTGGGAAGATACCTTCCACTTGGGAAGGCACCTTCCCATTTGCTCCACTTGAAAACCTGCACAACCAACCATAAACTATTCGACTTGTTAATGAGAACAAATATGGAGTTTGAGTGTTTTTATAATGCTTCCCTAGGGTTTGGTGCCCTATGTTTTAGGTATTGATTAACTTAATTTAATTACTTGGTTTTGTTTGTGCAAATCCCACTTAGTGAGTGGTGGGCTTTTTTTGTCTTTTGTGTGAGTGTGACCTTTTATTTAATTTATGGTATTTTGAGTTGTGCACCTTTTTGAGAAAACTATATCTTGTCATGTTGAATGTATTAAATCAACCTTTGCAACTTTATTTACATGTTGAAACTATAATTATAGTTGTGGGACTTTAAATTAATTAAATTTAACTATAGAGAATGTTAGATTGTTTTATTTCAAAATTGTTGGGAAGGGTTCCTAGTCTAAATATGCATTTAATTTATTTAATTTTGAAAGGGGTCAAGTTAGGGAATTTATTTATTTATTTATTTTGCAACCTCCTATAGTTGATGAGGTGGCGTTATGCTGCCGAAATCACTATAGGATTTACCCTAATTAGTTCCATTTTGCCCCGTTATGCTACCAAAATTATTTTAGATTTAATTGTGTTAATTGTTCACTTTAAATTGATAATTTTTAATTCCTTCTCAATAAATGTTAGATTATTGTATAAGTCAATCATTGTTATTTTTTTTTAATGTTTAGACCCTTAGGTCTTCAGTGGACCTAAGGGTAGATTTTGATGTATATCAAAATTGACTCTCATCATTCTAGTTGACTCTAGGGTTGGAATCTAAAATGGAATCTAACCCTCTTCATGTTGCTCCTTGCAACATACACCCCCTTAGTACCTTACGTTTTGAAGGGATGGCGAAGTGTGTGTCGCATCATCCCATTGTGATTGACCATCCCTACCTTTGAGTGATGCACATGATGTTAGTTGTTGAGACAACTACGTTGTGTGCGTGTGTCACTAAGCGCACATGTTGCGCGCAAGGGTGTTTGTAGAGTCGGGTGGGAAAATTTTTGGTAATTCGTGTCATGACCACATGGCAAATGTGGACATGACATGTGGTTATCGTGTCATAACCACATGGTGAATGTGGGAATGACACAATATCAAAGAATAATCAATTTCATTTTCAACAATATGTCAAAAGTTTGAGCTCAATAAATCAAATTTTGACCAACTGGTCATAAAATAAATAATCTTCAAAATTTGGTGGCTAGACCATACCAAATACAAGGAATAAAATAATAAAAATTCATGCAAGTATTTAAAAAGGAATTTCACCAAAAATTCAAGAAGTGTCAAAATGAAAAGATACACTGACTAGCACTACGTGACTAACTGAGTCACTAACAAGGGAGTAGATTGTTGTATTACACTTGAGTTTTCCAAAAAATTATAGTGGTTTAGAGACCATGCTACTAGCACAATAATAAATAAGTCCTTTAAGACTTTCGTTATACTCAAAAATCAAAAGATTAAAACACATCCACCCTTACATCGTGGAATATCTATCGTTCATCACATAGATGATACTATAAGGTGGTGTTACAACACTACACAAGGACTTCAATTGTAACACACACACCTCTTCCTTTGTTTACAAAACTCTATTCCCTACCTCCCGGAATAGTTTAATTAAATCAAACTTGTCTAAATAGCTCGGTGATGATCACATTCATCATTGCAATTATACTTTCTATCTCCACCAAGAGACAAAATACATAGCTCTCAACTTTTGTCCAAAAATGCTATGAAAATAACTAATAACTTCTAAATGCAATTGTTACGAAATATCTTGCAACTTCATGTAGACTCTTAATAAAAGAATGTTATTACTCCCAATCAAAATATTGCCCAAGAGGATCCTCTTCATTTACATCCTCAACTACATATTGACACCTTTTTCCATTAGGCTTCTTGAGTTATTAGGGGACTCTTATTCTCCTTCATTTATGCACGATTCTTTGAATATGGCAATTGGTTTCCTCATAAATCTTAGAAAAGCATTTCTAAGTCATGTATTATTTTTCCAAGCATTCTATGACAATACATCACTACTTGTCCTTTATTTATCCTTTTTATCCCTCTTGACTCATTCCAATCCATCTAGGTGTTAGATAAGAACCCAATTTATCTAGATATCATTGATATAATTTCTAGAATCTTCCAAACTCAGTTGCTTTTGCACTTGGTTGATTACTTCAGGATCTTCCCATCCTCAATTCTTGAGATATAAAAGTGATCTTGAATTCATATAGACACTACTCTTCCTGAGCTCTTAGTCTAATAACATTTGATCAAGGTTTTACCTTTCTAATCCAAATCTTAGAATCTTTCTGTTATACACCCTCAATAGAGTTAAATTGACACATGGATTCCTTAATTCCTCAGTCGGTTCTCTCTTAACCACTGGCTTGGTAAGTGTTGGATAATAGTCCTTCTAACAATTTTCTTGGTTAGCCTACTATGCCATTCTTGCATAAAACCAATTTCAACTTTAGACTCTCATAGCATAGTGAGCACATAGGTTCTAGAGCTGAACCTGGTTAGCTCTGATACCAGGTGTAACATGCCACTTGTTCTTCCAACCAAGATTTACTATGTTTAGCTCCAAAAGTAAAATGATTAAGATACTGATAGCGAAAGCAATAAATTTTTTCCTTAAATTCATTCAATAAGATGCACATTTGAAAACATATTTCAAACTTCCATTACATAATCAAATTACATTTTCTCAATTAAAGAATTGAATATTCAATTTTACAACTTTTTCATAAAATATATACAAGCTTCAAGAGCTTAACTAAAAAATAGAAACACATGAATGTATACTTGTCTGTCTTCAATATTCCCAGCCACCAATTGCATGCTAACTACATGAGGGGAAGCATCCACTTAGATCATAGTAGTTAGCTGATCAAAATATAACCATTTGCTTCATACATTTTCCAACATGAATCATATATAATACAAGACATTGCATTATTCCATTTTTCTTCATATTTCAAATCAAGATTTATAATACATAAAAAATGCAAAGATTTCATAAACATTCATTATTCAATCAAATTAACCAACCTAGATAAATAGTAAATGGATAAAACACACGGGATGTAACAATTTATACCTTAGATGTAAAAGGACCCATAGGCATCTCAAAAGGATCTCTAAGGTTTCAAAAAGGATAAAAATTAGGAGTGAGACTCAAAGGGAGGTACACATATCTTTGGAGAGAACCATACCACAATTATCAATAATTAGATTTTACATCTTCCCCAATGTATGAGCACCCAACACTTGTAAAAATGCAAGTATGTGAAATAGAAAAAGACAAGAAAGAATGCCAAAAGAAGTCTAATCACACCTATAATTAAATGTGACAATAATAGAAAACTATATATTGGCGACTTGACAAGGAAACATGAACAACTCTAAAGTTGGCAATACAAAAATATCATGCTATGATGATTAAAGGATTCCATGGACTAGAGCCTTAATTGTGTTGCAATGGAGGGCCTCTATCAATGTGCCAATGATAGCATGGAACTCCATGAAGTTGTTAGTCATGTGATTAATGTTGTTGCTTGCAACAACATGCCTTAGATTCTTGTCTAAGAAATCATGGCACCCCTTTTCTGAATCCTTATTTTGTTTTCAAATATTTTGATTACCTAATTGTCTAGATCTTCTTTTAAAATGTCATGTTTCATCTCATACTCTTTTCTTGATTAGAAAATTTCGTGTATATTTTATATTTTTGCCATGTGTTGGGAATTTATTTTTTCATGCATATTCTAGATTGAATTAGTGTATTTATTTTAAGTCATGACCCTTTGGGTTAATTTGAATATTAAAATTTTAGGTGTTTCATTTGTATATTCTCTAGTATTTTGAGTCTAGAATGCTCATGAAAGTTAGTTGTTCTTGAATCACATGTCATTCAAAGTCTAAGTATTAGGGATTAAGTCTATTTCTTGTTATCAAAGTTAGACCTGTCTTTAGATTCATAGTACCTTAGATTCAAGAAATTTATAAACTATGTTGTATTCATTGTCTTGAGTCCACTTTTTACAAGTTTTGAAATATATGGCTATTTCTATACTTGACGATTCTATTAAATGCAATTGAGTAAAATCCCTCACATCTATGATTCCATGATGTCTAAGTTGTCAGAGTGATATGGTATTTGAATTTTCAAGATAAGTTTGAGTTATCTTCTAAACTAAAATTTTAATGCTAGACCTAAGCACATTCTAAACTATAATCTATATGCTCACTCACATCCAATCTTGAACCTACTAGGTTTTCTAGACCTAAGCCTCCATATAAATTATGTGTGACTAATATGTTCAAGTCCAAAACATCAGGTTTTCATGTACTAGTATAGATTTAAGTTTTGTCTTCCTAAATATTAAAGTAATGTACATATGGCATCTCCAAAATAAGCCTATGTGGCTAGTATCAAACATGAATTTATATTATAAGTTGTAATCTATATGCCCACTCTTGTCTAGACTTAAACAAATATCCAACACTAGACCCAAGTTCCCATATCCAATGCACTTTAGTTCAAAAATCAAGTCTACAAGTGTTAAGACAAACATGTTCCATAAGTGGACCTAAGATGACATTAAATTATGTTATAAGGGGCTCCTCACATCTAATTTTAAAAAGGATTTTTAAAGTCAAACCATGGCTTCTATCAAACTAAATTGACTGGCATGTTCAAATCCAAAGTTTAAGATGTCAAGTCTATGGGACAACCTTGAGTAGCAAGAAGACATGTATAGCAAATTTATATGTTGTGGTAAGACAAAATATATTCAACCTCTTACATCCAAAATATGAACATCTTGAGTCGATGGACTTTTTGAAATTAAGAACCCGTATAAAACATGGTTAGATCAAATGCTAGCATTCAGTAATAACATGCTCTTATGTTTGAGTGCCTTGTCTTAAGAATAATACACATGTTGTGGACTTGAGTAAATCGATAAGCTAGAAACCATTTGCCTTCTCACATCCGATATGTTAGAATTTTGGTGTGTTATTCACTTGCAAAGAGTCCTTGGTGTGATCCCTATTGAAAGAAGATAGTGATCCTATTCTAGTTCATGTTAAGTGTCTCATCATAGATTGGTAAACAACTAGAGTTAGTTGCAACTTATGAGTTTCAAATGTTGCATTTTAGCATGGAGACTTGTCTAAGTCCAAGGATGCTATGGTTGTGACTATTTGAGTCATCTAAATGATAACTCACTACCACATAATTATCTGAGTAAATCATTGGAGTGTGTATGATAGTGCATGTGAATGTGCAACATTGTTAAAGTACATGTGGTGATGGCTAGGAGCATGGTTATGTTCTAAGGAATGCTTAAAGGTACCACAAGCACAACAATAAGCAATCAAGTATTTATATATGCTACTTCAAGCCATAGTTTGTGTTTAATTGTAGTGCAGGAAGATATGTACATGGTTTAGGTCAAGATGGTTAACAATCTTTGACTAATTGTGAGTGGCAAAAACCTATTATGTGCAATCATTATCCATGTGGGGAACTCATGTATGTTATAATGCATAGAATGTTAACACCATGGCATGATCAAGTTTTGGCTATATGACAATTGGTATTCTATATGGTAGTTAGACACTTAGATGACTACAATTTTATGAAAACACCTATATCTAATTATTTGTATGGATTGAACAAGGTTGGATAATTAATGCTAGATGATGTTTAATTGTCTAAAGGTGTGGTAAACCTAGTTGGAGGTTGTATGTTGTTATCTATAAATTGAGATACCCTACAAGAGAGATTTATTATATTGGATGTAATTTTTTAGTGAATACAATTGTTACTATCCTTTTGATGGTGGGATTTTTCCAACAAGGGTTTCCCACATAAATTTGTGTCCCATGTGTAGCTATAATTTGTGTACTATTTCATGTGCTTCCTTTAATGTTGATTAATTGAATTGTATAACAAACATAACCATATTTGCATCATAAACCTTAAGATGTTCTAGTATTTCAGTCTACTAGTTGATTGTAATAGGGATTCAATTCTCAACATTTGGTATCAAAGCATGTTAGCTAAGCAAGGGTCATAAAGTTTGGAGTCATATCCTTACATGTGTTGTGGTGTAACCCTCAATTGTTGTGAAACCCTAGATTGAAGGCTTGTTGTAGTACATGTATAACTAGTTTCAATGGGAGCCTTTGGAGGATCTTATGAGAATATAGAGCAAGTGTATTGTTAGATTGATGGAAAGCATATCAAGGTTTGATATTGAGCATTTTAGTGGTTAGAACTTTGAGTTATGAAAGTTAAAGGTTGAAGACTTCCTACTAGAAAGAGATCAATGGACAATTTATCACCTTTGATGCAATAGATATGTTTCATGAAGACTAAAATAGATTGGATAAAAAATCTAGAAGTATTATCCATGATCTATGTCTTTCAAATTATATATTAATGAATGTGTTAGAAGAGCCCTATACTTATTTATTTTATTGTGGAAGAATATAGGAACCATGTATCAATCCAAGATTTGTAAAAATAAATTTCTTAAAAATGAAATTATATTCCTTAAAGATGAAAGATTGAGATTATATAAATGATCATCTCAATGCCTTCTGTAGAAACCTAAAAGTGACCATATGTCCACCATCATTTTTGACATAGTCCTAACACCACCTTTCATCCTAACATATCTTCTAAATTAATTGAATAATTTTATTATTTAATTAATTTATCCCTCTTTTCATTAATCCATTTTCTTATATTAAAAAAATAAATTTTATTTATTTGTTTAATTTACCATTTCCTCTTAAATTAATTAATAAATTCTATTTATTTAATTAATTTATCATTTTCTAACAACTTCCTCTCCATAAACTAATTAAATAATTTTATTATTTAATTAATTTATCTCTCACATGTCCTCATCCTTATCATTTGCCACAATTATTAAATGATTGATCCAAAATTAAATTAACTTTTCATCTCAAACATCCATTATTATACTACATATTTTAATCTCAACCATTCACATAAAAGAATGCTCTAGAAATCCTTATCCATGTCCTATAATCCTCTCATCTAATCTTAGCCATCCATTTCATCTCTTAATCCTAGCCATCCATCCTATCACTCAACACCCTATAAATTGATCCTCTCACATCATTATCACAACACATGAGCCATATAGAAGTACATGTTGTCAAATTCCATATCATTATCATTATCATTTGCCTTCATTATTGTCATTGCCATACCTAGGTTATGCTAGTTTTGCGAGCAGTCCACATGCATAATATATCAAAAGAACAAAGCTAGTAGAGCTAGAGTACACTCTACTCCATTCTATCAAGTGTGAAGGGTTGATTGAAGGTGAAGGTATTGAGTTATATTGCATTACCTTCCATTATTTACCTTGAGTCATTGTCTCATCCACATTTTTGGCATGTCCCTATGCTAAGCTTTTTTGAAAAAAAAATCATCTTTTTCATTGCAAGTTACAGATCCATGCCTCTGATTGTTACAGCACTCCTGTGTTCCCAATCGATGTGCCTTCGTCTGTAGGCGGTGCACCTACATTTGAAATTGTCATGCCTACGTCAATTGTCGGGGCACCCTTGTTTGTCACTAACAATTTATTTTTGCAGATCTCTAACAATAGCTTTATTTTAGTTTTTTCTACAAGATTCTAGTTTATCTATGCATCTCATCCTCAGATCTGACATGTTGATCATCTAATTATCAGTTTTGCAGGGTTTATCATACTTTTCTTGCAGGTTTTGTTAAACATTTCCAGATCCGCACCTTTGACCTACAAAAGTGTGCCTTTATTTTGCTTGATCTTGATGCAATCTACTTTATCATTTTCTGACAATTGAGAATTTGTGGATCTGTTTCTGTCACTTATTTTCTTCTTTCTGTCAATCCTGATTGTCTATTTTTGGTAGATTTGAGATCACAATCACAACTCAGTGCCTATGCTTCACATCGACACGCCTACACTTTAAATCACCATACTTTTTCTCAGTAGAACCATGCATCTGTTTCTGCAGTGACGCACTTTTGTCTATTTTCAGTGCACCTTTGCCTCCTATCACCGTGCATGTGTCCTCTATCGGCATGCCTCTATCTGATAGGTAAATCAGGTATAACAGTGAAATTTTCTTATTTATGTTTATCTCTATTTTTGTACCCTTGGTTGTACTTCCACACTTTTATCTAATTATCATTTTATAGCTAACATTTTGGGTTGTTGGTGGCACTAACACATTTTTGCATCTTGTTCACACTTGTCAAAGATTAAATCTGAAACTACTAATATATTTGTTGTAGATTTGTTGGTAGAAGACTTTGTTTTTCCACCAAATTAGGCACTAAAGTAGATTAGTGGGTTGATGAACAATTGTTTATCATGTTTTTGAAGTTGTGTGAAGGTGTATGCTCTCGCCTTGCACTCCATGTGATCTTGGAGATCAAAAACCTCACATTTCTTCTCTTTGTTATCCTAAGATTTTCATTTTTGTGTGTATTCTCTCCCCTCGCGCTTCATGTGATCTTAGGGATCAAAAACACTAAGCATAATCTTTCCCCTAGGAGGCCTACCTTTAGAGACACACCCACTCTAAAGGGGTGACCTCAACCATGTGTTCTGGTAGGGTATATCAAAGGGGGGAGAGCGAAAGTTGTACCTCAATCTAGTCAAATAGTCATTGGGATAGCCTTGGGGCCCTTGATAATTCAGAACACAAGGTGAAGTAACATTCACTTGCGCTTATGTTGCATCCCTTCAATGGACTAGTGTTCACAAACTTGTGCCTCACCGTACCTTATTTATATTGAGGATGCCCCTATAAGCTTGTAAATCCTAGATAAGACCTTTCAGCTATCATATCTTGTGGTGCATTGATGCAGTAGAAGGAGAAGTGCTCACATGTACCTCTATGTGTTGAGATAGAACTTACTTTGGTCAAGGTTTATCCTCTAAGGTAAGGGGTGTATGGTGGTCCATGACCATACATTCCCAGCTATCCAATTGCATGGTAGATGGTATTAAGGAAATAGATGTTGTCATTATGTAATTAGTGGGGACGGAAGTTAGACTTGTGAGTCCACAAGATTAGACACACCTACTTGAAGAATTATAGGCTTGTTAATGTGTTTGGCATGTCTTTTTTGTGATATACTAGTATAAGCCATTTCTAGCCACGAATAAATTCACACTAGTCACCTTGATAAGTCATAGTCATTCATTATGTTTTTGTGCTTGTTATTCTCTTTCCAAATTCCAAAAACTTGCTCAAAACATTGAAACAAACTAGAAACACACCTGTGACTGTAGTTCCGCACATGTGCTCTCTGTCGTCACACCTGTTTTGTCAGTCAACGTGTTTGCATCCTCTGTTGGCATTCCCCTATTTGCAACTTAGTGCCCTTGCAGGAACTCAGTCTTAGCTATCAAAATCAAAATTTCCAACTCATAGATCCGATTGTAGGCTCAAACAACAACTTGATATAATGGGTGCTGCCACAATAGTGTGTCCCACTTATGAGACATCCTAATTTTTGTCTGAAATCACATATTTTTTAGAAAAAATAATGATTTAAGCCTTGACGGGTTCCATATAAAGGGGTTTAATTGAAGGGGGTTAGATAAAACCCCCTTAGATCAAATCCCCTTGGAAAGAAACCCCCTAGTCTTAAATCAAACCCTTGATAGAGTCTCCTCTGCACCTATCAAAATGCTGACAAAAAACCAATTTCGCTTCACTTTTTGAGGGATCAAATGAAGTCATTTAGAAATTGCATTTTGTAAATATGTAGCCCTTAGTATAATCTTTCCAAAAAGTATGATTTTGAATATATTTCATTTGATTTTATATTTATTTTCTATTTTCTAGTGAACGTAAGTTTTTCACCGAACATCAAGGTCTCTATTCCACACACGTAGAAAAATAAAAAAATAGAGAAAAATATTTTAAAAAATATTTGTGCACTAGGTATTGATGTCCTTGTTTCAAAAAATAGAAGAATTTAATTTTGTATACATACATAAAAACTTATATTGTATGGTATAAATCTATGTTTGGATTATAATTAATTTCACTTCAAAAATTAATTAAAAAAATATGCAACAAAAAATTATGAAAAAATATCTACGCACTAAATATTGGTGTTGCAAACCTATGTTTAAAAATTTATAATTTTATCTTTTCTATAAAAAAGTTATGTTGTATGGTATGAATGTCACTGTCTAAAAATGTTGTTAATTATAAAAAATAAGTTATTAAAAGTTACGTAAAAAAATCAACAAATTATTTCTTAAATTAAAAAAAAAAAACATTTAGAATCTACACATGAAATCTCAAAAGTCACTAGTTCACATCATCTTCAAATTCTTAACAGTTTAGTTGCTAGATAGGTGTCAGAAAGTGGAATTTTAGTTAAAAATGATGATTTCAATGTCCTAGTTTGGCCAAAAAGTGGAAAACAATATTGTGGGATCACTCATATAGACATATTTTCTAGTCCAGTTAGTCCATATTGTCATCCTACCATCTTATATCACCTTTTCATCCATAGCCAAACATCATATCCATTCTCATTCACCTTGAATTTGGACTTGTGAGTTCCCATCAATCTTTTGGTAAACCATTTATCCTTTGGACCTAAATTTTGTCACTCAAAACAACCATCCATTTACCAACCAATCCATCTATCTATCAATTACTTCATTTAGCTATCAGCCAAATCCATTTGGTTATTGTTTTGATGAAAAGACTTATGTTGTAGTGAAACTGATGAAATTGTGCAGAATTATCTCTTTTTGGTTTCATAGGTGTCTATTGCACAGATGACAAGCAATTCTAAAGAACTCGAGGTAATCCTAACTATCTCTGGAGCCTGGCACGAAGGACACTACAAGGTACTCCAATGTTTTCCATCTTGTTGGAGGATCTCTGGAGTGGGAAGTAGAATAGAGAAGATGGCGATCTCCGGAGCTGTGTCTTAGTAGGTTCGTGAAGCATCGCCAAAGCTGTTGGCAACAACATGGAGTCTCTGGAGCTACACAGAATCTCTAGCGCCGTTGACTACCAAGATCTCCAGGGTGACGGAAGTGCTATGGAGTCTGCCTATCTATGCCTGAGTGTTCCAGCAAATGACTTCAGTTGTCTACGAGGACATGATACACTTTCACTTGTCTTTGCATGAGATTAGAAGATTTCTCTTGGTCCTCTATTTTAGAAAATCAAGTTCCTTTTTATCAAGCCTTGTTGCCTATTATTGTTATAAGTTAAACTCTAGATTTAGTGGTACTTTCAATATCACTAAAGTCCTTTTTTAGACTTTGCTTGATTATACTCTAGAAGGATAGTTGCATGTTTTAGTATAGAATAAGAGATTGTTTATATCTCAAGATGAACTGATTAGGTAAAATAGTTAACTCTAGTAATATTATGTTACTCAGACTGATATATATTTGGATAGGAACAATAGAATAATCATAAGGATTTTATAGTAGTATTATGTAATTTCATTCTCAGAGCAGACACATATACTTTTGAATACAATATACTTTGATAGACTGGATTAAAGGGAGTTGTGCTGTTACACTTTTATTCTGAGTTTCTTGTTTAGCCTTTGGTTCTGAAGGTGTGGAGCAAGGACCCACTCCCACCAACAGATAGGAGGCTAGTATCTTTGCTTTATTGTCTTATTATAGTTTTCATTAGAAGAATAATTTTCCTATTTTCATAGGATAGATCAATTATTGTCAAAGTATTTTTATTTCCATTTAAATGCATGTTTCCAGCTTTTGTGTGAATTAGATAGATTCCTTTAGCAATTTACTGCTTTAGTTTTTAAAATAGGATTTCCTTTCAAGTATATGATTAGTAGCATTGATTTATTAGGACAGTTCAATTCAGTATGTTAGCAAAGGACTGCGACCCTTGTCAGAATCAATGAGATACAATCACTTTTCATGACATCTATGGTCTTTTCCCCACTTCTAATCATAATTAAACATATTCCCTTGGCACGTTTCTTTGTGAACTCTTCTTTGGATAACATAGGAATAACAACAAGATTAGGTCCTCTATTGGTGGCATCATTCTTTTGCCAAAATGATTAAGAAGAGAATACCCAATCTTTTTAATGGGCTTCATGAGCTTATCCTTGGCTAGTTAGGTGATTAGAATAACATATACCATAGTTGGTGGTGTATTCATATTAGCTTCAACTTGAATCTTAGTTTTTAAGATAGAGGTAAAGTAATTTTGAAGAGAGGAATTAGAGAATCCATCTATTAAATTGGACACCTCCTCAAATTGAGTGATATAGTCATTAACAATTCCTATCTAGACCAACCTAAATAACTTTCCATCATGTTCCATAGATGCTAGTTCCAAAGTGATCTAGAGGGGCTTTGGAAAATGTGTTACATCATGACATGCCAGGACAAGAATGTGTATATCATAGATACCATTGAGTTACCACTCTCTAAAGTAACGCTCATCGTTATGACATGCTCCTCATCAAGAAATCTATGAACATCAAGGTAACACTTTCTCATGCTTAACCACTTATCAACTCCTTCATGAAATTTGGACATGTTAATCTTTAGGGGCTTGGAAGGAGCCCATAGGCTATCTAAAAGCTATGTTGATAAGATGAATTAGAGTTGGATTGATTGTTGGACAATGAATTGAATATAGTATTCATTTTTTGAAGGTCTACTTGGCTCAAGGTTTTAGTGAGATTAGTTGAATTTGGAGTTGGGAAAGAGAAGGTTAGAGGCCTTGTATGTATGAGTCCATTGGGGATTTGATTACGGTGGCACTATTTTTCTATTGGATCTAATATTTTGGGATGACCTGAGTTATATATCAAAACAATTAGTGCAAAGAGATAACTATAATGGGATATGTACTTAAATGATGTGAAAACTATCTAGACTGACCAAAAAGGGTTACCAAAGTTATATATCAAAATGGTTAGCTTGAAGAGATGATCAAATAAGATAATTTCTCAGATGGTGTAAAAAACAACCCAATTTTTTCTGATAATTTTTTCATAAACTAGCAAATTGTGTAGGAGTTGAACATTGGTGTTGTAATAAACACAAAACCTATTGTGTAAATATTGTCATATGGTTTATGAATATCATTACTTATTGTTCCATTGATTAACTTTAATAAAATCACTTGTATTTCTATAGATATGCTTAGATTTTATAGTTTTAGACCAACTATGTGCCTAGATTTGTTCATAGCTAAGGGAAAGGGAAATTGCTAAGCTAGGGTGTGATGACTTGTAGACCCTCTAATATACATGTCTTATTTGTAAATAGTGAATCAACCTAATATTTTAGAGCTCTAACTATAGAGGATTCCACCATCCCATAGCCACACTATCCAATCTCTGATGTATAAAGAGAGAAACTTGCTAGCATTAACTATTAACTAGTGCACTATCTAAATTTCTAACAACTAATGGTTTCTTATCGTGAGGCTTCTCCTAACCCTAGAGGTTCTTCTAATATACCAAAAGGTATGTAGAAGCTTAAGTATATCTACAGATGTTATCTAAGGCCTGGATATTGGAGTTGAAGTACTCCTCACCTCAATAGACCCTTTCTGGGGAATCAAGCTTAGCCAAAAATAATCTTTGTAAATATTTTAAAACCCCTAATATAGGGTTTTTAACCTAAACAACTACTTCAAAAAAAATTGTAGAAAAATGCTTTGTACTCCACTAATTTCACCACTTTCTAATCACCAAGATTCCTTAAGGGCAAGATGAAAGCATATGGTGGGTAGCTATAGTAAACCACAAGTCCAATAATGTTCTAGTGAACACAACCTTGGAAAGAGCTTTAAACCACTTGCAAGAAACTTGAAAAGAAAATAATGACAACACACAAATATACACAAAAAATAAAAGAAAATGAATGCTTGTATATTAAGTTCTTAATGCCACCTTGAGGGGGTAATCCTCCCAATAAAGCATAAACTCCAATTACAACTATTCAAGATGCCTCTCATACAAGATTCACCAATATGTAGATGTGATTCTTTGTCCCTTAGAAAATTAAAATGTTTTTGCTAATTGTTCTTTTTAGTCCTAAAATCTAGCATGTGTGTTAATGGTACATTGGATGTCTTTAAATACCAAAACATAGCAACATGTCGAACAAACTGTACCAAATTGACTCATAATAGTTAGTAAGGAGAGATAAATTTAGAATTTGAATATGAATGTTTGAATCTTGGGTTCATTCTCATGTGTTGCAAGATTGAATTAGATCAATCCCATGCTACTCAAAATTGAACCACGGGGCAAAAAGGCAATCTTAAAGGATTGGGCAAATGTACTAAAGTAAGTGCAAATAGGGATGAATGAATAGAAAAATAAATAACAAATGTACATGGGGAAAAGAATAAATAAGGATAATACCGTACAAATAGGGACCAAACCATGAACCAAACCTAACACAAAAATATGTCACTTGTTGATATACAATTACATTTAAGATATTTCGCCAAGATGAACACAAAACTAAATGGAAAATGACATGGGTATGTAATTTTCACCATTACAATATTAAAAAAAAAACATAGAAATATACCTTATGTTTGGATTTCTCATGTACAAAAGAAATAATGAATATATATCCATCAAAACTTTGGATATATATTTAATCATTTTTTTTTTCTTTCAAAAAATCTTTTAAATATATAATTGAATATTCTTAGATGATATTTCTTGGTTTTGGAGTGCAATATTTAAGTGTGGATTTAATTATATGTATGATTGGAGCTCAATTTTAAACATAATTATATGTATGATTGGAGCTCAATTTTAAACATAGGATTCCCTTCTTAGAAAGAGATGTTTCTCTTTTTTTTAATATTGAACAAAACTGATTACAAAAGGGAGATTTATTTTTCCATATGAGAGATGTTTTGACAAGAGATTCTCATAGGATAACAATCTCAATGGGAGCCACTTTTATATACTAAAATCCAAAACCTATAAAAAAATTGTAGGTATACCCTATCACTGACCTTCCTTTCACCCACAAAAGGAAAAGCCCGTGGGGCACGTCAAATGCGACGGCAAACGGAAGATTCCAATTTCCAACGCTTTTCTACAAAGCCACACGGAGACCATCCACGTGGCAGTCTACGCTACGACCACCGCAGAAAAAACAAAAGGACCGTTCCACGCGGCCGCCGGCCCGTTTGCGCGACGGACAAAATTAACCGCTTGATTTTTCCGGTCAAAATTAACGTGGTCTTCGTCTGAGGCAACACAGAGGAAATACGTCTATTGACGGTTTCTTGGAAATGGGGCAAAACTGCCCCACATCATTTCTTTATTTTACTGAAATAAGTCGGCTTGCGGATTATGTGATATCTTCATCTTGTGATTCTGTCAATGTCTTCTTCGCGTATGTAATCAGCAACATCATTAACATTGGATCCTCTGTTTATATATAGAAATTTTCATTCACTACTTTGTCGGACCAAAGCTTTTTCCATTTTCATCTTAGTTTTGCGCTGTGTTTTCGTATTCTGGAGCTCTTTCGGTGGTTTTTTGATAAGGATTTGTTGTGCTTTTTGCTTATATAAAGCCTGGAATTAGTTGGGATTATGCGTGGATTGGCAATGGCAGAATATGTGAAGATTGAGGCGAGGCAGAGCCCTGTTATGCACAGTCAAGTGATGAGAATCAGAGAAGAAGAAGAGAGCCTTGGGAACAATATTTTAGAGAGAAAAATAACTCCTACAGACCGAGCGGCTATACTGAATCTCACTGCTCAGATGAAGGATGTTCTTGTTACTAATTCCAAGAGGGCTATTCCCTCTCCCCTTGGTATAAAGGACAGATCAAGGCCTCTGTTTGTGAACAGATAGTTTTGATTTCATTGTATTTTGTATGTCAGTAAATACAGTTGTTTAGACCTTGATTTCATTGTATTTTGTATGTTAGTAAATACAGTTGTTTAGACCTTGCTTCTGTCCTGTTTTATTTGGAGAATTGGGAAAGTTTTGTGAGGAGTTTTTATGTTCTCTTTTAATCTGCTCTGGTGGGCATAAATGGTGTTTTTTAGTGCTTGTTCTTTAAGCATCATCTGCATCAGTAAATATCAAACTGACTACTCAAGAAAAAATCTAATGGCACAACAAAGATATACAGGAGGATAGTTTTCTTCTAACAGGTGAAATTTTGGTTAATATAATAGGATAATTATTTATTGTTTTTAAATGTGAATGAAATATAGAATTGTTATTCATTTATAAGGTTCAAATTTCTTAAAAGTGTATTGGATCTAAAAGATTTTGATGGGTTTGTTTCTCTACTTCTAACAATTCAGCTGAAAGAGCACTTTTGATTTAAATGTATACTTACTCATCATATTATAATCCTCTTATAAAACAGAGCTGCCACTATTTGACCAGTAAATGGATTGAAAACTTATTGTTGAAGGATATTCTTCTCTATACTTAGCCCTTCTTAGAATAACCCGATAATTATTTATTATCCTATTATTTATTATTTTTAAATGTAAATGAAATATAAAATTGTTATTCATTTATCAAGGTTCAAATCTCTTAAAATTGTATTGGATTAGGTTCAACTTTAAGTGACTTTGATCTATTTGTTTCCCTACTTATAACAACACTATTGAAAGAGGACTAGGACTTCTGACTTCTGATTTAAATGTATACTTACTCATCATATTATAATCCACTTACAAAATAAAGCTGCCTCTGTTTAACCAATAAACCTATTGAAGACTTATGGTTGAACTATATTCTTCTCTACTACTAACCCTTCTTAAAAAGTGTTAAAAGGAAATTGCTCTAATAAGAGTTGCAGGGACCTAACAGTCTGAATAAGTTAGCTTTCATATTAGCAATTTTCTGAGCTACTATTCAACATCCGAAAAAATTGGTACGCCCTTTCAAGAGTATTCTTCTAGAGGCCTTGAGGAATTCTTCATTCCAAAAAAGTCCAAATTGGGATATATGCTTGATTTTTCTTTCAAGATAGAAAGTTTGGTACTTATTACCTTACCAAACCCAAAATTATATCAGAGTATGCCTTTCCAAGAACTATTTTAGGATCACAAATCACTTAAAAACTAACAGAGCGTAAACAGTTCGAACTCATCATTGATCGGAGTTTTTGCTTTACACGTCTGCCTATCCTACAACCACGTCTTTTCTTTGGATAGTTGCCTCCTTGGAAGTTTTTTTTTTTTTAAATTGAAAAAAATTAAAAATGGTTGAAGGAGGGAAAACTAAATCACAATGGAACCAAAAAAGAAATTGGAAAAATTAAAAAATTAAAATTAAAAAAGAAATAAAAACCAAAAAAGAAATTGGAAAAATTAAAAAATTAAAATTAAAAAAGAAATAAAAACCAAAAAAGAAATTGGAACTGTTGGAATGTTGGAATGAAAACTATGGAACAAAAAAAAATTTGGAAAAATTACAAAATAAAAACCAAAAAAGAAATTGTAAGAGAAAATCAAAGAAACTATGGTATATTTTTTAAAATATAAATATACTAGTTACCCAGAGGCGTTATACAGTCAAGTGCTCGTTTTTTTTTTTGCCTAAATTTATTTTTTTTTAAATTAAAATACCAAAAAGGAAATTAAAAAAAAAAAAATTAAGAAATAAAATTTTTTTAAAAAAAGAACAAAAAAGGAAAAAATAAAAAATAAAAAACAAAAAAGAAATTGGAAAAAAATAAAAAAGAAAAAAAGAAATTAGAAATAGTTGGAAGGATAAAAAACTGGAGAAAATCACCAAAAATATCAAACCAAAGAAATTAGAAATAGTTGGAAGGATAAAAAACTGAAGAAAATCACCAAAAATATCAAACCAAAAAGGAAATTGGAAAAATTAAAAAATAAAAATGATGGAAGAAAAAAAGTGATTTTTTTTTTAAAAAAACCGATGGACAAAAAAAAAAGTAGAAAATCAAATAAACTATATTGGCGTACTTTAGATATATATTTTTAAATATAAATATACTAGTTTATGTACTTTCAAAGTATTTATCACTACTAGTGTTGCTTTAAAAATCTTCAAACAAACCCAATCTAATTTTAAAAAAGTCATAACTTTCCCAAGCCAAACATCTAAACTCCATGCCATGAACAAAAAAATTTAGAACTTGTAACACAACCTAATCCAACAGAGTAGAAAACTTAGTAACATCATTATTTCCTTCATAAACAACATGCTTAGCCAGCTCTCCAGGAAGATCAAACTTGATCTGAACATTTTTGGAGGAGTGTCAACTAGAAGCTCTTATAACCAATCTATGAATGAGAAATTTACATTCATTTTAGTAATTAGTCAAGAAATAATTATTAATAACTAAATTAATTTAGATATAGGAGTTAAGTTTAGATGCAGAATTGAAATGAAAATAAAATGGCAAAAATAAATGTGTATTTTAATGTTAAGGAGAGGGAAATTGATTTGATTATGATAGAGATTTGAAACTTAGAATTTAAGCAAATGACTAAGATGAATTTGCCTTGTGAAATTTGGAACTATATGAAGACCTTGAAAAAAGTTGGAAGTACAACCCTGAACCTTCTTTGCAGCCCTAAACTTTGATAGACTAGAGGTTTGGTGTCTGTTGAGATTGTTCATGTGTACTGTTGATGACTGTTTTGATGCAATCATAACAATAAGTTAAAATTCACATATAATGAACTGAAACTATACTTGAAAGACAAGAAGGAATCATTTGGTGATTCAACTAATCCCAAGTCTACAATGGTTCGGTTGGTCAAGTTCAGTTGGTCAATGTGAAGCTGTAATGTTCAAGGGGCCTTACGTAGTTTAGGTTTATTTTGTGGTTTACTGGACTAAGAATATGCAAAGAGGTCATAGATTTCAACAAGTATTCTGTTCATTTGCATACAAGTGATACTGGGCTGCAAGTTTTAGAGGGTTTTCTTGGATTTTTGCAGCTTTCTTCTTGATCTGTTTATGAAAACTGTCTACTTATAGCTCTGTTATGCATGCTTCTTCAAATTTGAGACAATTTCCTTTGGATTTCTACGTTTTCAGCTAGATATTTCAGATGGGTTGGGAAAAGTTAGAAAGATCTACTCTATACCTCACTTAATCTACCGAAGGATCTAAGTGTTTCTGTTATGCACTATGTAGATACCACAGTAATCTGATCAAATCCACAGTAAAAACCCTAAATGTAAGTTCTGAGCATTTTCACAAACATACATTTAAAATTGCAAGCTCTCAAAGAAGATATTTCAAAACACAAAGAAGAGTAGGAGAACACTCAGAAGATAGATGCAGAACTCCAGATTCTATTGTATTAGAAACGAATAGCCATACATGATTTACAATGTAAGAATGACTCTTAGTTTCATTGATCATACTACAGAGAACTTACAAGCTTTACAGATACAGTAAGGCAGCCAGACATTCCACGCGCACCTTACTGTAGACAAACAGGCGACCTCCTTCCTCTACTTCTAAACTATTCTAACTTGCTGTATGTTCCTAAAAAAGAAATTCTGTTGTAGCCACTATTGCTTTCCTAAAATCCCTGTTGTGTAGCCCCTGTTGTGAAGTATTACAGTGTAGAGAGGCACAATATAAAGACATTTTGATTGTCCTCACTACAGCAAAAACCTCACTGAACCCCTGGTTCAAACCCCTAGTTACAGCAATGAATGCAGGTGAACCAGCCTTCAAAAATATCTCTGATCAGTTGTCAAATCTGGGCGAAATATTGCCCCTTCTGAGAAGTTCCGGCAGCTGGGTAATAACTTCTGTTTGTCTGTTGTAGTAATACCTCCAGCTGCGACCTTCCTCTTCACTTGAATGGCTTTGACCTTTTGCATTTCATCTCTATCTTCTTGCCCCTGAGATCAGATCTTCTGCCTCCATGAGGTCACTGCATTGACTTTCCAGCTGCTTCCTCAACTGCAAGCCTGCAAGACAAGACAAGCAATAAGTTTCACATTTATCACATAAAAACAGCATGAAATTAAAATAAGCGTTCAAATCATGGTGACTGCGCAAGATGGAGAAAATCGGATCCAGAAAACTCCAAAAAACGCGTCCAAAATGCGCCCAAGCTGCTCAAAATTGATCGGGTCAACCATCGCTGACCGAAAAAATGCCAGAGGCGCCAAAAAAAACACTTTAAAATGTCCACCGCCTCATTTCCCGCCCATCGGCATGATATTCGCTGTCGGTGCGTCAAAAAAATAGGTTAGTCGATATACTTCATCATCATGATAATATTCAGAAAATATGATGCTCTCCCTCCTGAAGGTTCAGATGAATGTCATCATGATATTTGACTTCTGCATATGGAGAAACGAACAACATCATCATCATCATCATGAAGGAGAATAGGAGGATGCGAATATGATCATGCTGCCGAGGAAAGGAAGATGATGGTGACGTCATCATGATATTCGGGCTTCATTGAAATGCTAAGGATGACGTCATCGTCATATCCGGTTAAGATCAGGGGGATAATTATGATATCGGGTCACCTAAGGAGCATGATCAGGATGATGAAGTGAATATGATCCTTTTGCGGTCAAGGCAACCCTGTCGAAAGATCAGCATGATGAAGATCATCATCATATTTGCTTTTGTCGAACTTGGAATAAGACGTCGTCATCATATTTCGGCAAACGGATCGTGCTTGAAAAAATATCCTGTTTGAAGGAAAAAAGATGATGATGATGATCATCAGGATATTAGCTTCTGTCGAACATAGAATAAGACATCATCATCATATTTCGCGAACCAGATCGGGTTTTGGAAAATATCCTGTTGAAAGAAAAAATGATGATGCTGATCATCAGGATATTTACTTCTTCGTTTATCAGATCGGGATGACGTCATCATGATATCTGGGGCCTTTGTTAAACTTGAACATGACGTCATCATGATATTTCGCCAACCGGATCATGTTTGGGAAAAATCCTGCCGAAGGGAAAATGTGATGATGATGATCATCAGGATACTCGCAAAAGGTTGTATTTCATCGGCAGGAGGACTTTGCGAAATATCAGGTGGACAAACAAGATCATGATGATCTTGACAATATGACAGGATAAAAAATATATGATGATGATCCTCCTTATCGAATTATCCAGATGACGTCATCATCATAATTTGTCTTCGGAGCACAAGGATAAGCCAAGGTCATCATGATATTTGCGCTAGGGTGATATTGCAAAATATGATGATGCTGTTGAGAAATGTAATATCGACCACTTCTGAATAGATAGGGTGATCATCAGGATACTCGCAAACGGATATCAGGAGGATATGAAGATGATGATCCTCCTTCTCGAATTATCATGATGATGCTTCCAGCACTTAGCGAATTTCAGCAAATGACCCTCGTGTGAAAGATCAGGATGATGTGAAGTCGTCATCATCACATTTCGAACTTCAGCAAATATCATGATGATGACCTTGCGATAGGTTTATAGCACGCGCATACAAATATGCCGATAATGAATTTGCTAAGTCAGGGTGATCTTATACTATCAGCATGATATTTTAAGATCAGGCGATGCAAAGATATCATGATGATGTTCGCGATACAAAGACCGCTCGATGGGGTAACTTACCTTGACTGAAAGCCGATGTCATCATGATATTCGAACCTCAGGATATTGTCGGGGGGTGCGTTTCAAATATGATGATGATGTCTTTATACAGCAAAACCAAGTTTATAAAATATGACGCTCTTAAGAAAATCATGATGCTGCATAATGCGCACAAGGCCTTTTGACGGGTAAAGGGAACTACCACCTAAAATTGACGTCCGGATATTGCGACTGCATGATTTTTAGCGGGTGATAGACCAAGATCATGATGATCCTGTCAACATGACTTAGGATATAAAAATATGATGATCCTCCTGCGAATATCAGGTTTGACCAAGACCTTGACCGTGCATAACTTCCACATATGGACGAATTTTCAAGTGAAGTAAAAGGCAAACCTGCATGGAATTTCAAGCTCTTTTAAAATATGAGGTCACAGAAACAAAATATGAACTTTGACAAACAGACCTCATGATGATGACCTACCTCATCATATATCATGATGATAATGCACCTGACCTTCATTTTTACCAGACCGCCAGGAAGCAGAAAAAACACAAGCAGAAGCAAAAAGCAAGACATCAGCAGGGGTCCCCATTTTGCTAAGGAGCATAATGGGGCGTGTTGTGAACATCACAACATGTACCTGTTGATGATTGTTTTGATGCAATCATAACAATAAGTTAAAATTCACGTATAATGAACTGAAACTATACTTGAAAGATAAGAAGGAATCATTTGAGATTCAACTAATCCCAAGTCTACAATGGTTCGGTTGGTCAAGTTCAGTTGGTCAATGTGAAGCTGTAATGTTCAAGGGGCCTTACGTAGTTTAGGTTTGTTTGGTGGTTTACTAGACTAAGAATATGCAAAAAGGTCATGAGATATGTCAATACTTTTCATTCCTTTGCATAAAAATGTTACTGTGCTGCAAGTTTTAGATGGTTTTCTTGATTTATCGCAGCTTTCTTCTTTATCTGTTTATGAAAACTGTCTACTTATAGCTCTGTTATGCATGCTTCTTCAAATTTGAGACAATTTCCTTTAGATTTCTACGTTTTCAGCTAAATATCCAGATGGGTTGGGAAAAGTTAGAAAGATCTAATCTATACCTCATTTAATCTACCGAAGGATCTAATTGTTTCTGTTATGCACTATGTAAATACCACAGTAATTTGATCAAATCCACAGTAAAAACCTTAAATGCAAGTTCTGAGCATTTTCACAAACATACATTTAAAATTGCAAGCTCTCAAAGAAAATATTTCAAAACACAAAGAAGAGCAGGAGAACACTCAGAAGATAGATGCAGAACTCCAGATTCTATTGTATTAGAAACGAATAGTCATACATGATTTACAATGTAGGAATGACTCTTAGTTTCATTGATCATACTACAGAGAACTTACAAGCTTTACAGATACAGTAAGGCAGCCAGACATTCCACGCGCACCTTACTGCAGACAAACAGGCGACCTCCTTCTTCTACCTCTAAACTATGCTAACTTGCTGTGTGCTTCTAAAAGAAAATCCTGTTATAGCCCCTGTTGTTTTCCTAAAATCCCTGTTGTAAAGTATTACAGTGTAGGGAGGCACAATATAAAGACATTATGATTGTCCTCACTACAGCAGAAACCTAACTGAACCCCTGGTTACAGCAATAAATATAGGTGAACCAGCTCTTCAAAATATCTCTGAGCAGTGTCAAATCTGGGTGAAATATTGCCCCTTCTAAGAAGTTCCGGCAGCTCAGCAATAACTCTTGTTTGTCTGTTGTAGTAATACTCTCAGCTGCAACCTTGTTCTTCACTTGAATGGCCTTGACTTTTTCGCACTTCATCCTTATCTTCCTGCTCCTGAGATCAGATTTTCTTCCTCCATGAGGTCACTGCGTTGAATTTCCAGCTGCTTCCTCAACTGCAAGCCTGCAAGACAAGACAAGCAATAAGTATTACATTTATCACACAAACAGCGGGAAATTAAAATAATCGTTTAAATCCAGGTGACTGTGCAAAATCGTGGAAATCGGGTCCAGAATACTCTTAAAACGCGTTCAAAATGCATACAGACTGCTCAAAACCCATCGGGTCAACCATCGCTGACCGAAAAAATGCCACGGGCACCAAAAAATGGTTTAAAACTCCACCGCTTCATTTCCCACCCATCGGCGTGACTATCGCCATCGGCATGTCAAAAAACATGTTGGCCGATATTCGCTGTTTGGCCGATGTTCACTTCATCTGCATGATATTTTGGAAATATGATGCTCCCCCTTCCGAAGGTCCAGATGACGTTATCAGGATGTTTCGCTTCTGTATATTGGGGAAAAGAATGACACCATCATCATCTTCATGTCGAAGGAAAATAGGAGGATATGAAATATGATCCTGCTGCTGAGGAAAGGAATATGATGGTGACGTCATCGTCATATCCGGGCTTCATTAAAATGCAAAAGATGACGTCACCGTCATGTTTAGTTAAGATCAGGGGATAATTGTAATATCGGGTCACCTAAGGAGCATGATTAGGTGGTGAATGTAATATGACCCCTTTGCGGCCAAGGTAACCCTCCCGAAAGATCAGGATGATGATGATCATCAGGATATTTGGGGCTTTTGTCGAACTTAGAATAAGACGTCATCATCATATTCGCGAACCGGATCATGTTTTGGAAAATATCCTGCCGAAGGGAAATGTGATGATGATGATCATCAGGATATTTGAAAAAGGTCATATTTCTCGGCAGGAGGACTTTACGAAATATCGGGTAGAGAAACAAGATCATGATGATCTTGACAACAGGACAGGATAAAAAATATGATGATCCTCCTCATCGAATATCATGATGACGTAACCATCATATTTCGATCTGAGCATGAGGATGAGTTGAGGTCATCATCAGGTTAGCGCTAGGGTGATATTTAAAATATGATCATGCTGTTGAGGAATGGAATATCACCTTCCCTTAAAAGATAGGGTGATCATCATGATCATGCAAAAGGAGATCAGGAGGATATGAAGACGTCATCATCATCTTAGCGAATTTCAGCAAATATGACCCTCTTGTGAAAGATCAGGATGATGACCCTCCGATAGGATTTTGGCATGCGCATGCAAATATGCAGATGGTGGATTTTCTAAGTAGGGCGACATTATAATATCAGCATGATATTATAATATCAGGTGTTGTAAAAATATCATGATGCTCGTTGTCACGAAATATCGGGTTACACTCAAAACATGATGCTCACGATGCGCATAAGGTCAGGTAAAGGGCACTATCACCTAAGATTGACGTCCGAATATTGCGACTGCATGATTTTTATCGGGTGATAGATCAAGATCATGATGACCTTGACAACATGACTGAGGATATAAATATGATGATCCTCCTGCGAATATCAGGTTTGACCAAAACTTTGACTGTGCATAACTTCCACATATGGACGAATTTTTAAGTGATGTAAAAGGCAAACCTGCATGGAATTTCAAGCTCTTTCTAAATATGAGGTCACAGAAACAAAATATGAACTTTGACAAACTGACCTCATGATGATGACCTACCCCATCCTGACCTTCATGATGATGATGCACCTGACTCATTTCTACCAAACCGCCAGAAAGCAGCCAAACACAAGCAGAAGCAAAAAAAAGCAAAGCGACAGCAGGGGTCCCCATTTTGCTAAGGAGCATAATGGGGCGTGTTGTGAACATCACAACAGTACCTATACCTACTTAAACACCTAAAATCGTCTCACTACTACTTCCTCCACAATTAATTGGATAAATTCATATTTATTCAATTAATTATCTATTTTCATCCCCACATTAATTAAATAATTTTTATTATTCGTTAATTAATAAATTCACTATTCACATACCTTCTAACTCTGTTCATCTATAATTAATTGAATAGTTGGTTTTAGTCAAATTTGTTATCCCAAACCACTCCCACTCCTCCCATCTCCCTACCCCTCTCATGATTATCATGCAAATCATGTTTCATTCATTTGCCTTTCCCCCCTGACACATCCCTTACCCCCTCCCACAGTGTTTCCCTACCTAACCAAGCCCCT
Organism: Cunninghamia lanceolata; assembly: GCA_027924645.1. Lineage (NCBI taxonomy): Eukaryota > Viridiplantae > Streptophyta > Pinopsida > Cupressales > Cupressaceae > Cunninghamia > Cunninghamia lanceolata. Next base: position 20,211,482 of record BSBN01000391.1, read on the forward strand.
TTAGCTTGTGGTTTCATTATGTTGATAGTTCACACAACCAACATATCCCCCCATTGGTCACTTCTCCCATCCCATCCATGCTAGGGGTAGCTGGTTGTCCCCTATCTAGCACCAGGACCTTGACATTTCCCCTATTATTCATTGCATGACCAAGATATGTTTCTATCATGATCTTGAATTTCGTGCACTTACACGCTCTACAAATTTAACACACTAGACCTTGTTACCACATTGGCAACCAAGATCCACTTGCAACCTCGACAACATACCCCTATCCTATCCCGCTACCCTGGAGATAAATCCACATGGCCCCATCCTTCCCTTTGTGGGATATATCCTTCCCAACATCAGGCATCATCAGCTCCACCTATCAACAATTTGGAAAAAGGAGAAGACAGTTGTATGTAATTGACTATTGCTTTTTGGTCTTTGTGTATCTTTTGGCATGTCTTGCATTACTCCCACTCAAGGTCACCATGATCATTCATATCCTGCTGCACTTTGAAAGGTGTATATTAGAGCATGGTTTTGCATTTTGTGTGTGTTGTGCTTACTTGGGCATCCTAGTACTACACTTGTAAGTATGAAAAAGATGCACAGACCTACACGACAGCTTGAGGATGAGCTATAGTCTTAATCACATACATGTAAGCATGAATATATACATACCTCTCAACACTATTCCTATTGGTGACGTGTCTTGGTTGATTTTTTATTTTGTTTGTGCTTTCCTAACTTCTTGACTAACCTTCTATGGTCCTACACACCTTCTAGCTTACCTTCTGACCAAAGTTTGACAAATCATTTCTATCACTTTCTAGCCCCGATAACCACATCAATCCACTTCACAAGAGGGAATTCATGTTCCCTAGGGGTATTTGCATCATTTCATCGCTTTAGATCATCTTATCAACTTCCCCATACCATCCCTGGCTTCAATTTTCATGTCATATCCTTCCTTTCTGGGTCACCCCCTGTCACTATAGGATCTCCCTCGATGACCCTATAGCTAAATCAAGATCTACATGGGTGAGTTTCCCTAGTGAAAGGGGCGACCCACCTTTGTAGAGATCCTATGGCATTTTCAGGATGCCAAAACCATTCTTACACCTCCTAGATCATTTTCCATCCTAGAAACCACTTGTACAAAACTTCCTCTTTCGGTCGCCCCTATGACTTCAAGATCTCCTTGGGTGACCCAACAACTTAAGCAGGATCTCCAGGGGTGACTTTCCTTGGTGAAAGGAGCAACTCACTTCTTGAAAGGGGTGACACTGTCAACTTTTAACATGCATGTTTTCTTCTAGTTCTAGCCAAAATTTGCTCTGAATCGAGCCTTGATTGTGTGAGTCCTCTTCTCAAACTAATTGCCAACTCCTCCTAACTAATTCAACACTTCCAATCAACCCAATATAATCTCCAAATCAATCTTATTTATCTTGCAATCAATAAAGTATTAACTTCATTTATTCTCCTGTGATCTCCTATGCAACCAGTGTTCACTCTCAATCAGAGTCATATCACTCCACAATCACCACCACCTTTGGTGTTGGTTTTCCAACTATAAATACCCCCTCCTCTATGCATTTGATGAGACAAATTCAACATTGTTTCTTTTGCTTTGCTTTGTCTCCATAGCATTTTAATGTTCGTGCAAGACCTTGTGAGCCTTTTCATTTTTTGCATTTAGCTTCCATAGCTCCAAGCCATTATGCTTCATAGGAATTCTAATGCACAATTGTTTTCAAAGGTTGCATAGCTCCATGCCATAGTTCTTCTTAGGCATCCTAATGCCTAATTATTTCAAAGATTCAAAGCTTCTATTTTATTCAATTTGCTCCCATCTTCGTTTCTATCCCCAAGAGGAGGACCTTTCTGCTATAGAAGAAGAGAGAGGGTTGATGTAAGGACTTTTGAGGGGTCAAACCATCTGCTGACATCTTTGTCATACCAAGTTTTTCATGTTTTAAAATAGTAATTAGCTCACATTTTGGCTCTTGGAAAGTAATCATATTTTGCTCTTTTCTTGATAGGTTGTTTCTTTGTTTTCGTAGATTAGCATTGCTTTGATTCAATTAGATTAGTTTTATTTTGTTCATTAGATTACATTCATTTCCATTTTGCAATTTCATTTTGTTAGATTAGATTCAGAATCATTCCATGAAAACTACAAAAACATAGGATAGCTTGCATATTGAAAAACACATATAGGATGCATACATATTTCAATTCCTAGGTAATTAGACAATATTTGAATTTGGAAAAAGGAACAAAAATTTCTTTGCATACATTTAGAGTGCATTCATAAGAAAATTCCAAAAACATTAGGAAAACTTAGAGAACAAAACCCTCGATCTCATCACGAGGTAAACACAATTCAAACAAGGAGAAACCTTTGGTTTCATCACGAGGTAAACATAAATTCAAACACACTCAACACAAACAATGAGAAGCACAAACACTTCCCCTATTGCCAAGCATTCAATGTGCCCAGGCATTAGAGAATGTTGGATACAATCCATCATCGACAGGATTAGGGAGAACTCCCCCTATCCAATTCATCAACAGAACATAGAACAAGCAATGGAAGAACAAGAACACCAACAGTGCATTAGAGATCAACAACCCTTGATACAACAAGTCTTATGAGATGAAGAAAGGAGACAAGAATGTCTCCAACTTATCAATGAACAAAATAGTCTTCGTGCAAGGCTTAGGATACTTAGGACTCATGACCCTTCAGGTGATACAATTATTACAACAATAACAACAATCGAACATCTCCACAGGAACAACCATCAAAACACACACATAGCACAAAACCCAACCACCATCTATGATGTTCTTCTCCCTAAAGAAAGAGAGTAGAACAACCCCTGGTCCTACCTCCACTTGGCTCACTCTTTCCATGTGAGAAGGAGTGACTAGAAGGCCACCTTTAGCAAGGAGGGCAGTTCATGTGTCCTGCTAGACTATGACTCACCCACAAAATTATCTAGGTCACATTCTAAATGATATAGCACCCACCAAGGTCATCAAATGTCTTGAGTTGTACTAGGGCATCCTTCTACTTATTTGGTTGTCTCATCACAATTCCCACCAAGGTCATTAAATGCCTTGCATTGTGTTGAGGATCCTTCTATTTGTTATTTTGAGAGTAAGTCCTACACAAGAGATGCATCATCACCTTGGTATTTATACCTTGGTACATAATATCTCATACAATATCAAAATAAGTGATCTCTACATTACAGTTTAACACATGCATTCAAGAAAGCATCCACTCACTTCCCATCCCCCCATCCTTTATCCATTGTGTAAATCTTATCTATTATTCTCTTGGTTAATCATGGTTAGACATATGCAAATGATTCAATAATGATTGGTTACCATTAATTTGCTACATCATGATTTTCTATCTCTTTTATCTTAATCATCCTTTCTTCCTACATAGTTAAACCATGAACAAAAAATAATCATGTTAGCATTTTCATTCATTTAATATGACACATCACCTATACATGGCATGTCTTCATAATGCATAAGAATTTTTTGTTATGATGCTTATTTCCAATTTCAAAAATATATCCTATCCACACACACACTAACACTAACACCATCCAATTCACTCACATCATCTATCATATCTATATGCATATCATTTCATCATACAACATAACATGCCAACAAATCACAACACATAGCGTCATAAACAAGCATCCATAACCATCTATGTAAAATAAATTAAACTATCACACACTATGCCATTCATCCACACTTGCATCATACCAAATCATGGTCACATGTACACATACACATCATGATGTTATTATAGAACTAGTGTGACAATTTCTGACATAGAAAACCATTGCATAAAAATAAACCATCACAGACAACATAAATGTATCCATAAAACACATATATACATCCACAAAATAAACCTATACAATCATCACATATCATATGCATCCATTACAGCATACATCATAACGTAATAACAACTTAAAACACATCATGGTATAAATGTCTTTGCATATATACATCTCATCAAAACTAGGGCATAGTCTATAAAATGAGTCATAATATAAGAAGCTCCACATAGCATAATGTCACAAAGTTTGTCAATGTACATCCTCAAAATCGCATATACATCAAAATACATCATATATACATGTGGTCCAACTAGGCCTAACTCTCATTGTCTCCATGGGAACCTAATGGCTCCCCACCCTGTGATGGTGGTGGCATCCCCATTGCTACTGATCATCTTGATCTCCTTGATCTCACAAAACTACTCTATGAGTGCTTTGCATAGGAGGGATCTCTCTAGCCCTCTAGTACTACTTGCTCATATAGGGAGCAATAACACATCACCTCCCTACTAACCCATGCCACCTCTCCTAACACCCTCTGTGCATCTCACACTAGCTGTGTCATCCTTACTGCACTTAGTACCATCCTCACATGATCCCACTCCTAACAAAATCTTTGAACATCAGCTTGTTTTCTTTATAGCTAGGCATGAACATTATCTTCCACCTACAACTACACCTACACCTCATCATATGTCACCTATAAACTTTCTAGTCTAGCTACCAATATATCTCTCTCTACATGTAGACTATCTCTCTATGCGTGCATAGTCTCTAGCTTTGACTCCTAGGATGCTAATCATACCTCTAGCTCCTCCACCTCATCCTATTTACTAGGCAACCTTGTTGTTGCACCAAAGAACCCTACCCCCATCCTCCCCCATCTCTTCCTAGTGAACCCCATCCTCCATCCCCTCCTCCACCTCCTCCATAACCTCCCCCACCACCCCATCTACATCCATCACTTCTCCCCCATCTCCTCCTAGTAGCCCTTGTGGTTGTACCTATGGTTGCAGTCCATGTGCCTATGGTACCTACACTTGCACCTGTGCCTATATCTACCACAACCTACTAATCCCTCCTGGCAACACCATGTGCCTCTACCTCTTCCCACCTTGTTGTGCCTCTACATCCGTACTACTGCATGCAGTCACCATGCCAACCTATAGGCTCTATGAATGACTCCTTGATATTATGGGCCCACCACAATCTATAATCTCAATTTAATCCTCCACACTTGGCCCTAGAGGCACCCATACCTGTGGCATAACATGCTCCCAATCTAACTATGTCTGGTGCTAATCTACCCACAGCCCCCACCCTACAAGCTCCTTGCACCATCCATGAAAACACATGAGGTCCATCTATTTGAATACCCTATCTCAAACAAAATTGATGTCGCACCTTATCTGGTTGATATCTCTCAATAATATATACTCTTTTCCCAATCATGTAGTGCGAAGTCAAAAACCACAGCAATGTCCTCACATCCTCTGCCCACTACTCACACTCTCGATAAGGCCTCCAAATCACCCATCCATATCGTCAATCACTCACCATCAATGGTACACATCCTGCACATGTGTGTACATCTGCCACCCCTTGAGTTGAATACATATAGCTCCCCTAGTCATCATAGATCTATATCTCCAATCAACCTCAAAACTGCAATATCTCCCAGTCCCATACTTACAACAACATCACATGTGCCAAGTTGTGCCCCTCTCTGTACATGATCAAATGCAGATCCCTTTACAACATCGCTAATACGCAAGGGCCCCACACAAATATCTACTCCCCACAAAACATATCACCTAGCACATGTGCCAATCCAATTAAGAAAAAAATTTCATTCTTGTCAAGAAGCAATAAGCCCCCGACAACCACTACGCTCACCAAATAGATGTCATCTACCATCCCAATGCTACCAATCTAGATCCATCCTCATCCCATCTCAAGACAAGTCAAACCTCCCAAATACTCATTATATCATCTATCCCATCCTACCCCCATCATATCATCCTAATCCATCATATATACATACCTATCCCATCGCACTCAACCTATTGGGACCTAAAATTGCCTAACAGAATTTGCAAAAAAATTAGGATTCCCATATAAGAAAATCAATTTTTGGTGCTCAGAAATACACCTGAAGATCATGTTCGAGGAGCGTACTTTGGAGAGCCATATTTCAAAGCCCATTCAATTTCATGCAAAATCACTTTGCAAGCATACTCATACATCATATCGAAGTGTGCATGTTTGATTTCAACTTCCTATGATGAGATTTGATTAAGTTTGGAGAAGTCAAGTTCAGGGGCTTTGGAAAAGTCTAATGTTTGAACATTGTCAAAACTCTCCCAGTGACCTACTTTGGAGGGTTATAACTTGAAGCCTATTTAGTTTCATACCAAACCACTTGGTAGGAATACTCATCTATCATAAGTGAGTGCTCATGTATGATTTCAGCCCCCCATGATTAGATTTGACTAAGTTTTCAAATACCAAGTTGAAGGGTTCTGGTAAGGTTTGTTATGTGCACAATGTGAAATCTGCCTGGGAGGTCAACTTTGGAGGCTAATATCTAGCGTCTGGATAATTTTCATGATGAACCGGTTGGTGTTCTTGATTCACCCTATGAAAATGTACTTCTATGTCTGGTTTCAAGGTTCCAGCATCTCGTTTGCTATCTTTTCAAAATCAAAAGCAAACACACTTAGTCCTGATTTTACAGTTTCAGCTGCAGAGAGGTCAACTTTGACCTTCATATTTTAAGATGAAAGATGATTGGTAAGAAACCATCTTGCACACATACTCATTTGACCTAAATGAGCTAATCCCCCAGGTTGTAGACCCTCAAAATCAGATTTGATATTTTTTCGAAGGAGGAAATTGGCAAGCTCCAGATGAGTTTAGACAGGTTCAAAAAATGCTGAATGAGTTACTTTGATTACGAGCAGCTTTTAATCCTAATAACTTAATCCGTCTGACAACCATACTCCCCTATCATAATTCAACATGCGGGTGCATTTTCATGGTTTTTGGAGATTGTTTGATCAATTTTTTAGGGCAATTTTGAAGGCTACTTGGCCTGTTTTGACTGTTGTGCAACATGTCTAAAAACGGATTTTTGATGATAACCCATTTCATATTTTCACTCTAGAAGCACATTGGAGGGGAACACTATAATTACATTCCAGGAGATGAAAAGAATCTCATTAGCATGATTACGGTATATAAGAAGCATGGGTATCCTCATAGCCACGAAGTTTCATCATATGCAACTGATAAGTTTCCAACCTGACCATTTCGTATTTTTCAGTCTTCTCCATGCCTGTGTCAAAATAGGAGCTTTAAAATAGAGAATGGACATCTATCAAATCATATCAGAAGGAAAATAATATATCGGTGAGAGATTAATATAGTCTCTCCGATATGCTGATAAAATGGGCCCCTCAAAATGAATAACAAATGACATATTGGGATACGGTAGAAGTAATTTTAGAGTTCCCTTGGTTGGGTATCCAAAGGCTTTTTACATGCAAAGGCTAGGAGATATAAAGTAAACAAATATATTATCGGGTGAAGTTTATCGGGTAATCTACAGAACTGAAATGTGGTCCCAGTGATGGAAAATAAAGGTATAACTATTATCAAAGAGCGCAATGGGAAAAAGTATAAATATTGTCAAGAGGAAAATAAATATATGCATAAGGTGCAAACAAAGAATTAAATGAGGTAAGATTATAGTAAAATAAAAATCTAAACGTCATATTTTCGTGGAAGGGGAAGGGGATATAAGGTGGAAAATCATTAAAAAATATTTTCACTCAGAAGTGAAATACTTACCGGAAGAATCAATCAAATAGGTAATTATTTTACCTTAATAATGTTTTATGTGAAAATACATATAGTAACGAGTGAAATATTTTTTGAGGAAGTTAAGAGGGGGTAATCATTTTTCACCCAAATGAAAATGTGAAAATATAGATGAAGGAATATAACCGAGAAAATGAGATAAATATTAAAGTATTGAAAAATACTTTATTATGCAAAGTGAAGATTTTATAAGGTTCTAATATATTTTCACTAAGATATGAAATATCTTAAGAGAGGGAATAAGTGTTTACCTAAAGAAATATTTCAATGACATTTTCCAGAGGAGGTAAATAAGATTATATCTCCCAGATTTGGTAAAAATTAAAGTGAATTCGCCGGTAAAGTTGGTAAATGGATTTCACATAGAGGTGAAATGGAAGTGAGAAAGGATTTAAAGGGAAATCAAAATCCAAAAAGGAAGTACTTCATGGGTAAAAATGCCAAGGGAATACTTGCAAACCAAATAAATAATCATTTTACCTGATAAATATTTTATGGTGGCCCAGTTATTTTCACATAATGATTATTTTAGCCAAGAAAAGGTAAAAGGGTACACAAGTAAGTATGAGCATGAAGATTGCCATAAAAGAGAGACGATAATGATTATCATTAAAATTAATCAAGATACAAATATGAAGGATAAAATTAGATATTTTATTCCCACCAAATAATTGATTAATGAAGAGCTACATCGGATGGACATGTGAAGGGTTGTAACCCTAAAATCCAAAAGTATTTATTGAGATGAAAATCGAAGAATAATCATTAAGCAATGAACCAAGAAATATCAATAGAGAGCAACTTAGGGTTAGATAAATATATCAAGAATGAAGCCCTCTAAACATATATTGTAAAACTTTATTGGACAGAGAAAGGAATATTTGTATCTGATGTTTCAACCCCTCGTGTTCAATTATTTGTTAATATTCAACCATATGTGTTATTTGTGTTGTCTCCAAAATGGTCTCCTTTGTTATTTAAATTAATATATCAAGGATGTATTTAATTTATCTGGTCACATTTGTTGATTCAGTGTGTTCTAATTGATTGGTTTATGTAAGGAGTTGATTTAAGTCCTTCTAAGTTGTTAAGAACAATTTTGGTCAGGTTTCCTTCTTGCCAGAATTAAACTTTCTTTCAGTTTTTCACAATAACCTAGGAGAATATCATTGGGATTAATAAGAAGAGCATAAGTAACCTACAAACTTGCACGTTTATACAAGGTATAAACATTTGAAAAGTGCCAAATAATTCAAGTTAAGCCAAGAAGGGGGGCACATTTATCCTACACATCCTGACTCCATTGCCCAATAGATAAAGCACTAATCATTACAAAAGTAACATTTCAAAACCTTAGTCATATTTTCAATCTTCAAACATTAGCATTAGGAGTAATCATCAAACATTGCATCTACTTCACACCTATTTGCCACCGTGAAGGTTAATATAAGTCTGCACTAGTAGTCAAGGTACATCCACCTAGGTCTAGCAGAGCCTGAAATGAAGAGGGTATTTCCCTGTGCCTGTTAGCCAAAAGCGTGAAGAGAGCTTGACAACCTCTTAGGGTTAACGACCTGCATTTTTAAGACTTAACACAACCCGTCCTCCCTACTTGCTTTTGACCTTGATAAGGAAAAGGCATAATGTTGAAATATGCTTTGGACATCTCTTAATGTACCCAACCTTTTACAACCAATCCTATCACCCTATCATCACAAGCATACATCATGAGTGGTATATCTAGAGTAGGGCATATTATTTTTATATTATGTCATCCTTATAGATCACATGCTAAACCCATCCATCTATTCATCATGAATCTCATCCATCCCATCCACTATCAATAATCCTTTAATCCTTCCATTCAATTTTCCTTTCATCCTTGCCCCTAGACTTGGTTTTCCCTTATCATTGGTTCCAAGAAAAAGTCTACCCAAACACAATCCAATGCAATGATCCCAAGCAATCCCATAGTAGTCCATCCCAACACAAGCAATCCTAATCCACACAAATATAGCTAAGAAATTTAAACAAATAATCCAAACACATCTATTGATATTGTTCTCAACCTTGTGCAAGCCTTGATCAACCCCAATCAAATCATCATTAAGATATATCATTCCCAATCGTTGTGTTGTTCTCAAGATATATCATTCCCACATCAACAACACTATCATCATCATTAATCAATTTTTGGTTTTTTAGCTTGATGAGGGGCAATATCTCTGTTTATCTTTGTATCATTTTGTGCATGCTTTCTTGCTTGCTTTCTTGCACGTGTATTATTGTTTTCTTTGTATCTATATCAATCCTTGTCACACAACACCACAACAACATCATGGTCTTCCATATCATGGTTCCATACAACATATGCTCACTTGTGACCTTTTCTTCTGGGTCAGTCCTTCATGCACATAACACAACACCATCACGGTCCCTTATACCATGGTGCATAATGTCATATACTATATCAAACACTAGGTTTCTCAACTGACTCAGCATGCCTGTCATCCACCCAATCCATTGGCATATCCCACCCCTCCATCTCTCAATCGATCTTCACATCCTCAACATTCATCGTGATCCTTGAATCTTGTTCATCCATCATTAACATCTAATCTTGTATCCTCATATTTTCTATCTCTCTATTTTATCCATTCTAAGAGCACACCCATGTTATTCCAACCTACCTGTCCTCTCAAGGAGTCATCCCTCATCCATTTACTAACTCCATTTTTCTTCAGTTGACTAGGGCATCTTGCCTCCCCTTCATCTCATCAAGCACTATATTTTATCTTATTTGAAATGTTGTTACTTCTCTTAATTACAACACCATCTCAAAGAGGGGCAAAATGTAGACACCAAAAATTCACCACCACATCATAATTGAATTCCTATAATTAATCTCGTATTCATTCCTACCTTATTAATTAAATACATTTTTAATTAATTAATTTATCCCCTTCCCATCATATAATTAAATAGATTTTATTTAATTAGTTTATTCTAATGTTAATCCAATTTAACTAACTAAGATAATGTTTGTTGGGTGAATATTTTGTCGTTAACTCACAAACAGCAAAATGGTTATATCACCACAACTATGATGAGACAGAGTCTCTCCTCTCAGCAAGGGGAGATTCCCTCTAGTTGCTTTACCTATTACAAACAAATAAGTTACAAAGCTTATTTACACTAAACACTATTTTCATGGTGATTCCATTTCATCCTATTCTCTTTTTTTAGAATAGATGTTCCTACTTCAAAATGATAATTTCGGTGAAACTGATATTAAAGAACTTACTAACTATCTCAAAACCACAGAAACACAAAGTCTTATGTCGCCTCACTTACTAATTGCAAATAGAACTATTTGAAGTTAAATGCAACCCAAAGTCTCCACTCTTCTCCAAGATGGTATAAGTAAATTGAATATAACAACTTGCAGCACAAAGTCTTCAAGCTATTTTACTCTCACAAACATTAACACAATCCTCACAAATGATTTGATAACACAAAATTTATCACAATCAAATTAGTAACGCTCTTCAATCACTTGAAATAATCTCCACACCTCAATTATTATCAAAAAAGATTATGATAGAAAGACGTAAGAACAATGCTATCATAACACAAATAATCCCAAGACATAGATTGGAATTGAACTTGCTTTCTTGTATTGATAAATATTTGATAATTGATTTTCACAAAAAGCATAAAGTCTTGATTTGCTTCTCAATTCACCAGAGTTTTCTTGTAATAGATAAAAGATAAAAATTACAATAGAGGCCCTCTTTATTTATAGGGAGGAGCCTAGAGTAAAAAAAGAAAATCTATAACTAATTTGACTTATTCAACAAAAGAGTCCTATTTGACTTGTGACTTCTTTTGTCTCACATGTAATTATATTTTAGTGTTGGGAATTAAGGTGTCTCAACCTTTGCAAATTCCAAATGTTGTATTTATTTATCCCATGTTGAGTTGGCATAGTCGGTACCTTGTGTACATGCAGCAGGCTAAATTTTGGTGACTTCGGCAGCTGCGGTTTCCCCCTTGAATAATTAACGGGGGTTTGAGGGCAGCACCCCCAAGACGGGGTCAAGGGGCGGAGCCCCTTGCGGGGTCCAAGGGCAGCCCCCGAAACCCCAAATGAATTTTATTTAATGACAATTGTCGGTGAGTATCTTTGCATGAGAGAAAGGCATCTTTGGGTGGTCAAGAGAGGTTATGACAAGTTGTAAGAGGAATAAGATATTTTTAGTCAGTGTATGATAGATTCTGTTACAGCTGTAAGTGCTGTCAGTTATAACCGATTCTATGACAGTTGTAAGGTGTGTAAGGGCATCTATCATAGCCTATTTTGGGACAAGGTGCCCACATTGGGATGGGATGTTCGACAAGTGTCCTTAGGCGTGGGTTTTGGGGCATGAGTCCAAGATGGACGCCCATCTCTAGAAGGTTCCATATTTGCCTTGTAAACTGTATAAAAATAGGTGCTTGGATGAGAGATAAGCAGTTTTTGTACAGGTACTGTTATGCTGCTGGAATATCTCCAGATTCTACATTCGAAGACTCCTGAAAGAGTATTGGCTTTGAAACTTTATTGTAATCTATTATTGTTTACCGTAATACATTTGAGCTGTGTTTTGGAGTGTGGGGTTTTTCACTTGTAAGGGTTTTCCCCACGTATATCTTGTCTCTCTTTCTCTTCTATCTACTTTCTATGTGTATGTGTATTGCTGCAATATCTCTGTTAGATGTTCTATGTTGTTGTAGTTGTAAGAATTAAAATTGAATTTGCATACATTTCTCCTCATTAGATTAGTGTAGGAAGTGATTTCCGCACACCTAGCTTCCTTTCATTTAGAAAAATACATGTGGATATGTCCAAAACAAAATACAAATTGCATCTACAAAATTGAAAATAAACTAAGGCACAAAGAAGAATTTCAACTGCCACTATCATTCTTCTTCAGAAAATTTTGATACATGGTTCGCACTGTTGCCATTTCATACACATCTAGCCCAGTTGTATTGCCCAAAATGGTACGAGCCCTGAGAACTGCATCTTTGACTACTTTGATCACCTTCTTATGTTTCTCAAGGTTATCCTTCAGATTCTCAAAAGTTGAATGATAATCATAAAGATTATCCATTGAAGCTAATGTAAATACTTCATTTTCAAACTTCTACTGCACCATCTTCTCAAAATCATTGATCATCTCATCTGCAGAAAGAAATTTGTGATTTTCTCTCGTCAAAGTGCATGGTAGTTCCTCTAACCTGTGCAAAAGTGAAACATCACTTTCTTCACTATTTTCTCGAGTTTGAGACAAATCATCAAGAAAGCCTCTTATCACATTGATACATTGAGTCAATAATTCTTTGGTTTTGAGATAAGATTCTTGATTTGAAATGACACCAATAGCAATCAAATTCTTTATCTTTATTTTCTTCATCTCAATCCACTCCTCCAAAGTTTCCTCTTGATCTTGAAGTAATTGAGACAATGAATCAACAAGATCATCCAGTTCAATCCTTTATTTTTCCATCTTCTTTTTCCTCTCCATAGTATTCTTTAGAAGAACTTTACCCTCTGTTAACAACTGGTCCAGAATGTCACCAACCACTCTTCCTTTGGCTTGAACTTTTTCAACCTTTTGAATCAAAGGGTCTTCTACAGTAACAACCATCGGTTCCACAATCTCTGATGATTTTACTATCTTCTGAAGGACAGCATCAAGTTTCTCAACCTTTACTTTGTATTGTTCCGTTTCCTTTTTCTCTTCATCAAATTTTACAAGCAATGAGCTTGATGTAGATTGAAAACCTGACTTGATACCTACATGAGTCAGCTTACCTAACTCAACTCTGGAAACAATATAGTCGTTCACATCAAAGGTATTTGTGGTGGCATCAGGAGGTGGCCTAGAAATCTTTGCATACCTAACTCCTTTTTCATCAATTAGCCTAGAAACAATCTTAGGCTTCTTCTTCTGAACCTTTGGTTTAGCAGGTAACAACTTCTCAATATCAATGTCCTCTGGTGAAATGGCCTGCTTTTTCCTTTTGGGGGTATAAGCAGACAACCATGGGGGTAGTGTTGGAGTACTAAAATTTGGAGAAGAATCAACTACTTGGTTAGCAGAACTCATGCCAATACCGATTATGGTAACAAGAGGAGAGATGTTGCTGAAAAATGTACCTGTATCAACATTTTTCTCTGAACCATCAAGAAAATGATCCAGAACAGTTTGTTCCCCAATATCAAAAGGAGAAGATAAACTAGGAATAGAACCAAAAGAATAAAAAATGGTTCCAAAACTTGTTCGCACAGAAGGAGTGTTATCAGAAGATACAATGACAATAGGAGAAATAGGAACATTAGAAACCACTGGAAAAGTATCAGAAATAGAAACATGAAGCAAATGTGTGGAAACTTGTGGCTCTTGGGGAATATCTTTTTGAGGAGACTTTAATGAACCACCAAGTTGTTCCTATTCTACATCCTTTTCTTTTTCTTGTTCTTTATCATTTTCCTCATCTGGTTTCTCACCCATTTTTACCTGTTCAGTATCAAGTTCTTCAACATTTTGTTGTTCTATCTTAGTAATTTCAACCTCCATTTTATCAACATTTGTTTCCTCAACACATGAATCTATAACATTAGAACTTCCTGCAATCTCCTTTTTCTCACCTCCTTTTGAGACAAACTCAATCCTTGGTTTGGACATCTTGGAAGAAGAAGGGGCATCACTTTTGTTCTTAGTTCTGTTTTCAACTTTCGTTCATGCCTTCTCTTGAACCTCTACCTCTGATCTAGTAAGGAATTCTTTCAAACTAAGACCCTTGCTCTGCAACCATATATTAGTATTAGCCAATGTAGGTTGGAATCTCTTCCTAATAGAAGTCTCCTCTTTCACAGACCATTTGATTTCTAGCAAAGCTGCAGCTTCAATATTCTCAATGTTATACTTGGGATCTAAAACATCGCCCTCATCTTCCATGCACTCCAGAACATCAGCTAATCCCAATTCCTCTATCTGACTTAGGTGTAACCTGCAGTAATCCAGCTTTCTAATTTCATTCTAGGTTCTCAGATCAGCCTAAACATCCTCAACCATGGGAATATGAAATATTGCCTTCCTTTTGATCTTATCTTGTACCCTTCAAAAATCAAAATGATCTCTTTTCTTGAATGTTTTCATTGTAACCAACTACATTTCTACTTCTACTACCTTTGCCTTAGTAGCTGATTGCACTGAGTATCTGTCAATCTCCATAGGAAACTTAATCCCTGACTTCTTCAGTTCCATCTGTTTATTATGCACAACAATTGATTGTCTACACAATTCCATCATAAGTACCTTATCACTTGGATACCTCAATAACATATACGGATATCCTAGATAATATCCAACTCTTAAATAAGTGAAAGTTGGAAATTGGAGAAACAAACAACCAAAAGAATTGATCACCTCCCAAGCTTCATCTGATACTCTCTTCTATTCAAGCTCACTGTCCCATAGGCACATAAAGACCAAAAAGAAGGCATCATTTACCCTGTGGAAATGATGAATTAATCCTTTGAGAGTAATCTATGGATAGTATTGAAAGACTAGAACCAACCTCTGATCACCATCTTGAGTGAGACCAGGAAAAATCCTCATACTTGCAACAACATATACCAAATATGAAGTCATATAGAACTTAAAAGTTGTATTGACTTTAATCAATTGATCATGTAGAGCATTACTGATTTGCTCTCCCCAGAAGATCTTTTGTTGTCCCTTGAGAATCACCCTGATATAGGTATACATCCACTAATGAAATTTGGATGAAGAAGGAAGACCTCCGATTCTACTCAGTAATGTAAGCAAATCACTCACCTCTTCCACAAAATCACTTCTAGGGAGCTCCTTAGGCCATCTAGACAAATTACTCCTAGAAGTCTTCAACCATTTACTATTGATATGCTTCTTTGCAGATTCTACATCTACATCAAAATATTTCTATCCTTAAGCAAAGTCTATCTCTCCAACATTCTCTGTAGATGGACACAAAAAGATTTTGTCAAAGAACCCAACATCAAGTCTCATGATAACTTCTCCCTTAAAATTTGACACAGTCCTGGTATCCTTATTATAGTGGCTTGCCACTTGAAGAACAAATTATAGATTATGGATAGCAAAAGGAAAAGATGCAACCAGATGTATGTTACTGTCAATGATCTTCTGCATGTAGTGGGGAGGATTAGACTATTTTGTCCTTTCCATGAACTCAGCCATGTCTACATGCCCTATCTTTGTATCTCTGATCTCATCTACATTGGACTATAGTGAAGTAATGGGGAAAACCCCTTGGTACTTATACTTCATGATCTTGTCCTTTGAAGGAGATGGCTCTGACATCAACTTTGAGGAGAAAACTAGAAATAGTGTCGATCACAAATGCTCGATGAAACTGTAAAAGTTCATGATCTCACAGTTAGGGGAAAAATAGGCAAATTAAGGTTATTGCAAACTGATGATCATGAACATAGGAACATGCTTGAAAGGGATTGAGAGTGCACAAGTCAAGAAATTAGGCAAAAGCGGGCCAAAGGTATCAAAAGGCAAAAATTCTGTGTTAGGAAAAGTTTTAGGAAGATATGCACAGGCAATCATTTTGACCGCTCTTGCATGTTGGGGGTAAATTGCATGAGTGCAGGGTCGGTCAAAATGACTGCCTTTGCAGGTTGGAATGAACTAAAGTTTTCATGTTGGGGCGGTCAAAATGACTGCCCTCACATTTGGTAAAGCAAGAATCTTGTGTAGGAGCGGTTGATTTTATTGCGCATGCATATTGGAAGAACAAAACCTTTATATGCAATGTCGATCAAAATGACTGCCCTCGCATCCATATGTTGGAGAATAAACCTTTTTAAGTAGATGCAATAGCGGTTGATTTTACCGCTACTACATGCAACTTCAAACTCACTGAACTCGTGTAGGGGCAGTGAAAACCGTCGTATCTAAGGTTAAATGAGTTTAATGTAGGGGTAGTGAAAATCACCACCCTTACATCTGGTATAACTTGGCAAGAAAAGATACATGTATCGGTGGTGAAATCGACCACCGATACATGTAATAAAAAAGATAAACTTCCGGGAGAGCGGCAAATTCACCTGCCATAGCATATGAAGGAAGAAATATGTATTGGCAGTGAATTTAACCACTAATATATATTAAGGAATACTAAGACCTAAAAAAAAAACTAAGTTCAAATAGATGCGAACGGAAATCAAACTGCCATTTGTATAAAATTAGGGTATGGTGAAAACTGCCAATACAGGCAAAGAAAAACTCACAAACATTCTACTAGGGTTTTAAAACACAACCAAAAAAAAACAACCATTGATCTAATGACGATTTAACAAAAACAAAAAATGTTTACATAAATCATAAATAAACATATACATTATAAATAAAGCCTAATAGAAGAAAGAAAAATGAAAATGAAAAAATGAAAACATACCTAATGAAAATGCCAAGAAACCCTAAGCGCGATCACTGGCAAAATCTGTCCAAACCAAAAATGTATGCGTCTCAACCGACTTCAAAAGGACTCTAAAGGCTATCACAGGAGGTTTAGAACAAAGACTAAATGAAAATAACAACTAAAAATGCTTTAAAAGGTTTTTAAATGAATGTATTAAACTTTGGCACGAGTGCCATTAATACACTCACAGTTGACTAAAGATACTTGAGATATGCTTTGGCGATAGATTTTACCGCTTTCACATATGGTAAGGGCAACATGCATGGGCAATGATTTTTGCCGCCCCTACATGTAGGGTCAAAACAACACCAACATGCATGAGCGGCGAAAATAACCACCCGTGCATGTTAAAAAGAAAAAGGCTTAAAAACATGTAATGGCAGCATTTTTTACTACTACTACATGCAAGACTTAAAAATTTTCTAACTTCTTTTCCAATTAAACTCACTAATTTAACTCGTTTGCTCACTTATTCAAATTTTGCAAATGTTGAAAAACCAAAACAAGGAGATGCTCGAAATGATTCCCAGGAGTTAGAAGATCACGTATGAGGGCAAAAATTCACTTCAAAAAATGTGCTTAGATTTGTAGGCTACGAAACGAACAAGTTTCGTAGGGGTCGTCCTACAAAATGAGCACAGTTGATTTTGAGGACAACAATGTCCTAACATTAGTAAATTAAATAAGTTATTTTATTTAATTAACTAAGTTAAATCCACACCACCTATTTTCTCTAGTTAAAAATTACCATTCCTAAAATCCACATCATCAATCTTAAGTCAAAACTATTCTTCAATCTTAACCATCAATCTAAAAACCTAATCACATCCATCCATTTCTCAATCCAAAATAAAATCAAGTTTGCATCTCCATTGTCTATTATCCCAATGAAATCTCCACCCTCCATTTCACACATGTGTGAGATCAATCACATGTCATAATCACACTTCCCTATGTTTCTCACACATGCGGGAAGTCCTACTTGTCACAATCACACTTCCCTATGTTTCTCACATGTGTGAGAAGTCTTACTTGTCATTATCACACTTCCCTATGTTTCTCACACATGTGTGAGAAGTCTTACTTGTCATAATCACACTTCCTTATGTTTCTTACACGTGTGAGAAGTCTTGCTTGTCATAATCATACTTCCCTATGTTTCTCACACATGTGTGCAAAATCCTACTTGTCTTAATCACACATATGCATGTTTATTCTCACACATGTGTGAGAGCATGCATAAGGGTTCCAAAAAGTACCTTTTAATCCTCACCCTCCATATTTTCATAGAAAATATTACCCCTCCATATCCTTTCAATCCAAACCCTCATCACATCTGCATCAATCACCAAGTGACACTTGGTGGCTTCTCATGCACTCTAATCTCTCAAACAACCTCATCCATTGATCTTCCAGATCAATATCCACCCTTGATCCTCTTCATTAAAAATCTATAAATAAACCCTCTCCCAAGCCATTTTCAATCAATCAAGTGAAACGAAATGCATGTTATAAGTTTGAGCAACCACATTCAACACCATCTTCATCAACACACAATCACTTGGAGCACATCCACACATCAAATGGAAGGTATAATACTTTTCATGTTTTGCATTGCTTAAGTTATCTTTCATTTACATGTTCTAATCTAAGGTAGAAGGTTAGCATTAATAGTTTGTATTTCACACTAGTAGTTAGATTTCCCCTTTTTCAATTACAATGGGGATGTGCCCATATTTATATAAGCCATGCGTACCCACATTGTGTAATGAAATGAAGGAATGCAAAAAAAAAGTTTAAAGAAGAGAGAGAAAGGGGAGGGGAGGGAGAGAGAGAGAGAGAGAGAGAGAGAGAGAGAGAGAGAGGACAAATGCTAGAAGGGTTAGAACATCTGAGTGATAATTTGATCTATGGCTAAGATGATGCATGTGTGTGCGATTGAAGTTTAGATACTCCATTTGGAACCATAATGGATTTTGCTATTCAATTGTGTTGTCAACAAATGTAACACTATAGGAGCCATTGGAATATGGTACTAAATGAATCTAAAATGTCCATGAAGACACATAAGGATTCACTATAATGATAGGTTGTTGGGGTCATTAAGGTGCATGTTGTACATGAGTTGGAAGGGACCACTTTGGATTTGGCTTTGTTACCTATATGATCATAACAATTCAATAGAAGTAGAAACATGTTGGCATCAAGAGGATCTCCCAACTTTCTATAAATGAAAAACCTTTTGTGGGAGGATAGTAGAGGTGAGCTCAACTAGGTATAACATGAAGACTTCAGAGGGATTTAGGCTATTGGAAGTGTTGCAATCGATGAATGATATAAAAAATCTAGCATGGTAGGACTTTGCAAAAAAATTTGTTGAAGGAAAGAATGGATAAGACAAAGTGGGGTGGGGCTCACACAAATCTATTTCTAGAGAAAAAGGCTCTTTTGCACCATTAGATTTGATGATGGACAATTAATGGGAAAGCAAAACTCTAAATTAGTAGGAACACTTGAAAAAAATTGCCATAAGAAAGGAGAAATTCTATTGAAGTTCAAAGGGGATAACTTCACTCACTTCTTCATCACACAAACTACAAACAAAGAGCTTCACAAGTACTAAATGGATCCATTGAAGATTTGTAGGAGAATCCATTGGAAGGAATTAAAGTTTGAAATCCATGAAAGGAAAAAATGGACCAATCTAATCAAAATTAAAATGAAATATCACCTTGGAGAAAACAGAAGGTAGTGTAATTGAAAATGCACTATATGATTATTTTACTCTTGTTATGCTGACATACATCACATTCAATGACAAATCTTTTCAAATGTCACTTGAGCCCATCCTAGAAGAATATGTACTTGATGTGCTTTTAAGTATTTAAAAATTGGAGTGGCCTGCTATTGGGGATGAGTGTAATTTATTGAGTGAATATTACTTTAGATGGGAGTTGCTACATTAGTACACTTTAGCATGATACTTCAACACTTGACCTTGCTGTGTGAATCATTACCCTAACTAAGGATTTGCTTCCAACTATTGAATAATATCCTAAATTTTGGGATCTGTAATGTCAAAAAATGTCCCCTTGGGGGCTTTTTCCTCATAAGGTTTAGCTCCTGGGTCTTTTGCATGCATTTAGGACATCTTATTTCATAATTTGGCATCCCAATGGAATGAGCCCTAGGTAACATGACAAATGAGACCTGGGAGGACCCCTTGAGCTTGACCCTATCCAAAATAGGGGGGAGGACTTGGGTGCCTGCGCCCTAGTCCTGCCCTATTTTGGGGCAGTCCCAATTTTTGGGTGTCGGCTTGTGACCGTTATTTGGGTCCTATGTCGACACGACAAGTTTGAATTTACGAAATATTGGTGGGAGTGTTTGTAGTTGCATATAAAAGCATGTTTAGGCATTCATTTAGAAACTAGATGGCAATTGTGATGTTCATGCATTCTCAAGGTGATTCAAGGCTTTCTTTGTGTTGCAAGAGCAAAATTGTGTGGTTTATGCATTTGTATTTGTAGATTTGAGCATCCATTTCCTCATGGAATGAAGAGCATCTTCCTCCCATGAGATCTTCACCACAAGGTGACATTATATTATGTTTTCATCTTCATTTCCTTTGGTTTTTGCCTCTGCCTCACAAGGGTACACACTCTCTATCTGACAACGGTGTTCAGAGACTTAAGTGTCCTCCGGGGCTTGACTGAGGCAAGCCTCTAAACACCACAACCCCATCCTAAAGTTTCCATGGTTGCAGGTTACAGGTTGCAGAGTAGGACAAAGTGAAGTTGCAGGAAGGCATCTTGAAGTGTCAGAATTGCAAAACAACAAGAAAAATAGCACCCTGGACTTGGGCACTTGCTCATTAGTCCTCCAACTTTCATGACAGGAAAATCTCTGGAACAATAGGGAAGAGTTGCAGACTAAGTTTCCAGATCCGGACAAAATCAGGGAATTGGACTTGGGTGCCCACTCTTTTTTCCCTAACTTTTCTACCTTGGAACCCCAAAAATAGGTACTCTATGATTTGATGTTTTGCTTCCCTCTGCAAGAGCTTTTTCTATTATTCTTCTGTTTACAATCGTATTTGTGAAATTAGGGTTTTAATGGTTAATTAAGCATAAGAGAAGGAAAATTAGTAATTAAACACCCTAATCCAAGCTTCCCTACATCTCACCATGACCTAGGGTATGATAGTGCATTGCCACTCGACCCTAGGTCCTTGAATGTTAAGGGTGAAAGGAGGATTCAAACATCTAACAACACTAAATTAACAAATCCCAATTTTACCCTAAACATTTTGGTGAACCCATGTTTTTGGACTTAAATTGAAACTTTCTAAGTGTGTGTCTTCAATTTTGTATTGATTTCATTCATTCATAGAGTGTTTCATCTTATTGCATTGAGAAAATTACAAACAAATTAAAAAATTTGCAAAAATTTGAAAACCCTAGCTTACATTTTCATATAGATCACTAAATTGCATCAATGATTTCTAAATTTGCCTAATTCATGATTTTTGCATTAGATCTAATATAAACTATATAAAAACACAAAAATTCAATAATTTACATTGCATTTTCATCATTAATTTGCTAGGCTTTTGTAGAAATTTTGACAATTTTCATATAACCTAGTAATTCCAAAATCTAGGGTTAGTAGGCAAAATATTCTTTCAAAATTTTCTACTGATTTTAGAGGCTCATTCAAATTTTCATTTGTCTGTAGTCTTGCATTTTAGTGTAAATTTGCATTTAGATATTAAATATTTGCATTTTTGCATAGAAAATTTCAATAAAAAACTAGCAATATTCATGCATTTTCATTAGATTTGCATTGGCATTTTGAATGTTCAAGATTGGAAATTATTTTCATATCTGAGATTATTTCATTTTAATCATAAATTAGACTTCAAAACATTCACATATCATCTTGTGTCAAGATCCCAAACCTAGCGCTTCAAAAACACCTATTTTCACTAAATTTGGCCTTATCGACTCTCTAAACTTGCACCATAGGTGTGTTGTGAAGGGTATTTTTGCATTAATTAGTTTTTATCAAGGTAATAATTTTCTTCCCCTCCTAAAATCTTCACAACACCCTTTTAATAGGTTCTTGTATTGAAAATTTGGTGAAAAACTACACATTTTGACTATTTTGGCCCTAGGGTTTGACCTAGTTTGCACTCCAAGCGTGTTGTGATCAATTTTATGGATTGAGATGATTGATATCATTGATTTTATTTTTTGTACCTCCTGAAATTCATTACAACACCTCTTATGCTAGTTCTTGGAGTTGAAAAACTGTGAAAAATAATATATTTTTGCTATATTTCTCTAGGGTTTTACCTTAAGTGGCACTAAAAGCGTGTTGTGTTGGGTATTATTACATTAAGTGGCTATTATTACTGATATAATTTTTTTTCCATCATCATTTTGCTCACAACACCCTTTGTTATGCCCTTTTGCATTGAGTGTTGGTGAAAAAAAAGTGCCTATTTTGACATATTTTCACTATAGTTTAACTTGGCATTATCTTGGATTTGCATCAAGAGTGTGTTGAGAGGGATCATATTGTTGTTTTGGACTAATATCAGACATATAATTTTCTGCCCTTGATCAAAATCCTTACAACACCTTTGTTTCATTCATTTGCATTGAAAAAAGTACAAAAATCAAGCATTTTAAGATATTTTGGGGCATATCGCTTTGCACTTGCCTTTCATATACTTTTGGAAAAACTTTCAAATCTGATTTGAGCATATAAACATGGACTCTAATCACAACAACAACAACAATAGGTTCCCTCCTAGACCTTACATGCAAAGAAAAGTCCCTAAACCTGAAATTGTGTTTACACCTCATGATAGAACAACTGGAGACAAGGACCTCTTTACATCACTGTAAAAATAAAGGGAAATCCCTTGGATGTAACTCTTATTGATCCTAATTGCATGACTAATGTTTCTACTAAAGAGTTCCTCTTTTCACATCAATTAATGCAAGGTTCTTATGACCTCTCGAGCATGGTGATTAAGACACATAAGGGAACCTTTATCAAGCCTTTGGGTAAGATACCATTGTTGGTAACATTATCTGGAAAACATGTTGAACAATGGTTTGATGTTGTCCCTATTTTTGCCCTCTTTTGTATTAAATTGTGACATCCTTGGCTAAAATAAATGAAAGCTATCCCTTCAATAATACACCATTGTCTAAAATTTCCTTTTGATGGACACGTGATTACCATCCCCCGCAACAAATATAAACCTTTGGTTGAGAAAAAGCATTACATATTGAACTATTTTTGGGATAAAACTGAAATACCTAGTCCTTTTATACAAGAAATAACAAAAGACAAACAACCCACATGTGAAGAGAATCTTAGACCGAAAGGACAAGGTCCCTATGCCGAGATTCCTCCCCCAAAATCCTTACAAGGATCGGGAGGTCATTGTCGACAACAAAATATTCCACTATGACAAATGAAGTTTGACCATGGTGCTTCATCTTCTAAATTGCACAAGCCTATGAAAGAGGATAGCCCTATCTTACAAGAGATAAGTGGTACAAGAAAATGAAATAGAAAAGCAAGAGAAAGAAGAAAAAGAAGACAAGCTTATGCTATAAACCTTGCCTCTCAATAAGAAAACATCGATCCCAACATTCAAATGAACAAAAATGATCCTAACAACGAACAACATGATGAGAAAGACATGAATTTAGCTATGATATTACCTTATGTCCCACTTTCCTCCAACATTAGGGAGTGGGAAGATGACGACGATGATTTTCTTATAGACAACCTCTAGCCCGGCAGGGGCCCTTCAGGTAAGTATCTCTAACCCTTTATCTCTCTCATGATGTGCTTCCCCTGTGATGTGTTATGTGTTGTTTAGGCCTCTTGGGATGACCCTTGATTCTCTTGTAAGGTCTGGGATACTAGGAGACCACCCCTGTTGTGACCTTCTTCTATTTGTATCACCATTCTTGTATATTGCCTCTCTCTAATTACATTGTTGTGTGTTGTGTCTTACGAACATAGCATTGCGGTTGGTGACTTGGGGGCACCCTCCTACATGGTTGTCCATAAGACACTTGTTTCTCCTCTCTTATTTATTGTTTCCCTTCCTCTAGTGTTTCCATCTAGCAGGCGGATGATGATAAACATTTATACTGATGCAGACCTAGTTTCTCTTTCGAGATTAATAAAAAAAATGGACTTAGTTCCTAATATGATGATGGGGTTGTATATCTTATCCGATGCTTGGCTAGTGGAAGCACTCATGCTTTCTGTATAGTGAATTTTATGATGTTTTTATCTCATTTACAAACCTTAACAATACTGCTGCTCTATGCACCTTTGTTTGTCTTTGAATCTAGCCTTGGCGGTACTCGATTCAGAGAGCTTTGTGATATAGCCCTACAGTTACCTCAAACTCCAAATTCATTGTATAACCTTGGCTCTTTGTGTGGTTAATCATATGCATTGATGTTGTTGTTTATCATGATTTTGTAGACACTAACATGTTTCTTGCAGGAATGTGTTTGTGGGAACATTTGGCAATTGTAAAGTACATGTCACCTCCAGGTGGCATGGGCTTTGTGAGAGCTTGTGTTCCCTTGTGTGTTTTCTTCCTACCTTAACATGCTTGATATTGATGCATGATATCAACCACCTTAAGGTCGGGGCATATATAAGGTAAGTTGTCTGTTATAGATGTTAGCAATGTGCTTGTCCTCAAATGCAGTTTAAAGACTAGTGCGATGAGTGCTTCATGCATCCTAAGTTTGTTTACAATCAATCAATCAATCATGTAAGCCCTCTGCGGAGGCAGGATATCATGTATATCTTTTTTATCTTAATCCCTCTACAGAGGCGGGGACGGTGTATTTCTCAGAGAAGATTGCATCATCCTGTCATTTTCAAATGTCCTCTAGGGAGGCAAGGAGCAGTTCTGTGACTAACTCAACCCTTAAGTGTGTCTTCAGCGATTGTTATGGCAAAGCCCAATCATCATTATGTGCCTATAATATGCCTGAGATGGTGTTGGATCTAGAAATAGGTACACTCCATCGCTTGTTTGTAGTGTTTTCTCCGTGTCTTCAAGTGTGTGTGTTTGGCGTGCTTGTTTTGTGTTGCATGTTCATTGCCCCATATGCAGTATAAAGACTAGCACCTTAGATTGTGCTTCCTGCATTTTGGGATGTTTTGCGTGTCTTGCGTGTGTGTTGCCCCATATATACAAAGACGTGCGTGATGAGTGCATCATATATTATGGGAGGTTTGTTTACTTTCTAGTACTTGCATCTGCATTTCATAAATATGAGAAAAAAAAAAGAAAAGATATCATTTCTGTCTTCCGTGCATTAATGTGTCTTCTATGCATTTACTGTCTTCTCTGTGTTCTGCGTGCCAGTTGCTGTCTTCTATGTGATTGGTGTGTCTTCTTTGTTCTTGGTGTGTTTGTTGTGTTTGTGACCTTACTTTAATGCATGTATTGGCCTTACATTTATACATATATTAAAGTGGGGGCTAAATGTAACATTAGAAAATGTCCCCTTGGGGCCTTTTCCCTCATAAGGTTTAGCTCCCGGGTCTTTTGCATGCATTTAGGATATCTTACTTCATAATTTGGCATCCCGATGGAATGAGCCCTAGGTAATATGACAAATGGGACCTAGGAGGACCCCTTGAGCTTGACCCTGCCCAAAATAGGTGGAGGATTTGGGCGCCCGCACCCTAGTCCTACCCTATTTTGGGGCAGTCCCAATTTTTGGGTGTCAACTTGTGACCGTTATTTGGGTCCTATGTCGACACGGTAAGTTTGAATTTACGAAATCTTGGTGAGAGTGTTTGTAGTTGCATATAAAAGAATGTTTAGGCATTCATTTAGAAATTAAATGGCAATTGTGATGTTCATGCATTCTCAAGGTGATTGAAGGTTTTCTTTTTGTTGCAAGAGCAGAATTGTGTGGTTTATGTGTTTGTATTTACAGATTTGAGCATCCATTTCCCCATGGAATGAAGAGCATCTTCCTCCCATGAGATCTTCACTACAAGGTGACATTATATTGTGTTTTCATCATCATTTCCTTTAATTTTTGCCTATGTCTCACAAGGGCACGCACTCTCTATTTGACAATAGTGTTTGGAGACTCAAGTGTCCTCCGGGGCTTAACTGAGGCAAGCCTCTAAACACCACAACCCCCTCCCAAAGTTTCCATGGTTGTAGGTTACAGGTTGCGAAGTAGGACAAAGTGAAGTTGCAAGAAGGCATCTTGAAGTGTTAGAATTGTAGAACAACAAGAAAAACAACACCCTGGACTTGGGCACCTGCTCATTAGTCCTCCAACTCCCATGATAGGAAAATCTCTAGAACAATAGGGAAGAGTTGCAGACTAAGTTTCCAGATATGGACAAAAGTCAGGTCATTGGACTTGGGCACCCGCTCTTTTGTCCCTAACTTTTCTGCCTTGGAACCCTGAAAATAGGTACTCTATGATTTGATGTTTTGCTTCCCTATGCAAGATCTTTTTCCATTATTCTTCTGTTTACAGTCATATTTATGAAATTAGGGTTTTAATGGTTAATTGAGCATAAGAGAAGGAAAATTAGTAATTAAACACCCTAATCCAAGCTTCCCTACATCTCACAGTGACCTAGGGTATGATAGTGCATTGCCACTCGACCCTAGGTCCTTGAATGTTAAGGGTGAAAGGAGGATTCAAACATCTAACAACACTAAATTAACAAATCCTAATTTTACCCTAAACAGGATCTAACTCCCATTCACAATGAATCTCCTTGATCCAAATTGGTACCAAAACCAAAAAGGAAAACACTAACCTTTTTTCTTCAAATTTACATGAAAGTGCATTGAACACTATGTTTTCTTTTCATTTTTATGTACACAATCTCATAGTCATTCCCAAACATCTGTGTGACCCATTTCTACTGCTTTAGGGAGGATACTCATTGTTGTAAGAAGTATTTGGGGTTGTTATTGGACACCATTATTGCATAGCATATAAGATATCCATAATCTCTTTTTCATAGTCAACCTAGCTAAATTCTTCCTAGTCAATTGATTGTTGGTGAAAGTAATCAATTGACCCTCTTGCATCAAACTACTTTCTTTATTTCTTAGAGGCATTATATTCCAAGACAAACATTTTCATAAATTCATGCATTTCCAGAACTAGGGTGGAACACATAACAACTATGAGGGCATGGAAATCCTATTCTACAACCTCCCTCCAAACAAGAGAATTCTTTTTGAGTAGGAATATAAGGGGTCATATAATCTTCCTATAATTTTTGATAAATTTGTGTGCATAGTAATAAGCTACCAAACCTAAGAACCTGTGAAGACTCTTGACGAACTAAGGTTGGTTCTAATCTTGCATGGCCTCAATATTTTTAGATCAATATACGTGCCTTCTTGTGAAATAGTATGACCTAAATACTCCACTTCTTATAGACCAAAGCCACATTTGGAGCACTTAGCAAAAACAAAATTATCCTATCTATAATATCTTGAGAGTAAGTTCCACATACTTGATATGATTAGCCCAATTGTGATTGTAAATGAGAATGTCATAAAAAAAATGAACTTGCGAAGATATCCCTTGATCATTATATTCATCAAACTCTCAAATTAGAGGGAGAATTAGTGAGATTAAAGGGCATTACTAAAAACTCATACTGACTTGATATTTCCATAATCTATTATAGAGAATATGAATGCTTCTAAAATAAAATTACGTAGAATTTTTTGTATCAATATTTCAAATCACACTTCATGATCCATTTTGTTCTCCTCTTCCTAATGATGAATCATGAAGTGTGATCCAAAACATTGATACAAAAACTTCTACATAGTTTTATTTAAAAAACATTCATAAACTCATAGTGACTTTCATGGGTGCATAAATCTATCTTAGAAATGTCTTCTTCTTCAACTCAAATAAATGATGCTAAGAAAATTGAAGGTCTAACTTGATTAAAAAATTAGCCCCACACATTTCATCCAATAGATCATCTATAACCAAAATGGGGAACTTGTCTTTACTGGTGAGTTTATTGAGTTCCCAATAATCAAGATGTGTTCTCCACCCTACATCTTTCTTAGGAACCATCACTATTGGAGCTAAATAAAGGAATTGTACTTGATCAAATTACCCCAAATTTGAGTAATTCCTTAACCATTGTCTCAATCTCATTCTTTTGCTCAAATTTGGATATCTATAAGGTCAAATATTTGGAGGTTGAATCCCTATTGTTAGTGGACTAGCATGGCCATGGGAAATTGGTGGAGGTAACATTTTGAATTCTTCAAAGACCTTGTGATGCATATCCAATATTGCTTACAAATTTGAAGGAGATGGAGAGGAAAGAGAATGAGCTTCAATGGAATGGAATTGATTGATAATACCTGAGTGACCCTTCTTTAATAATTTCTTCTATGTGGTGAGAGCTAATGAGTTGGACCTCCCTTGCATTCATACCTTGTAAGGTGTACTCCTTGTCTTAATTGACATAATTTCATACAAATTAGAGCAATCAAAAGCAAGGGGACCTAGGTAATAGGTTCCAGAGAGAGAGAGAGAGCTAATATTCCCCCATGGTGAGTTTGACATTACAAAATTAGCATTGTAAGACATAGTATTACCAATGGCCACTATATTTAGAAACTATTGTAGGAATGGACATCTAGCAATGGAGTTGACTCACCAATTTTTGACTAATGTAATTATGCATACTACCACCATCAATTAGAATAACAAGCCTTTGATGCTTGATGTAACCAATGACTTTCAATGGTTGGGATAAGAAAAAATTGCAAATACTTGAATGGAGATGTGATCCTCCTCAGTAGATTCCTCTAGTTGGATATCTTGTTTAACCTCATTATCAAAATATGATTCTGTATCATTGGAAACTCCCATGTAATCAATGAGATACAATCACTTGTCATGACATCTATGACCTTTTCCCCACTTCTAATCACAATTAAACATATTCCCTTGGCATTTTTCTTTGCTAACTCTTCTTTGGATAACATAGGAATAACAACATGCTTAGGTCCTCTATTGGTGATATCCTTATTTTGCTAGAATGATTAAGAAGAGAATATCCAATCTTTTTAATCGACCTCGTGGGCTTATCCTTGACTACTTAGGTGATCATAATAACATCTACCATAGTTTGTGGGGTATTCATCTTAGCTTCAACTTGAATCTTAGTTTTTAAGGTAGAAGTGAAGTAATTATGAAGAGAGGAATTAGAGAGTCCATCTATCAAATTGGACACCTCCTCAAATTGAGTGATGTTGTCAGAAACAATTCCTATCTAGGCCCTAAATAACTTTTCTTTTATGTTCCTTATAGATGCCAGGTCCAAAGTGAGCTAGAAGTGCTTTGGAAAATGTGTTTCATCGTGACATGCCATGGAAAGAATGTTTATACCATATATACCATTGAGCTACCACTCTCTAAAGTAAAGTTCATAATCATTATGACATTGGTGTATTCTGGAGCTCTTTCGGTGGTTTTTCTGTAAGGATTTGTTGTGTTTTTTTGCTTATATAAAACCTGGAAATAGTTGGGATTATGCGTGGATTAGCAATGGTAGAATATGTGAAGATGGAGGTGAGATAGAGCCCCGTTATGCACAACCAAGTGATGAGAATCAGAGAAGAGGAGGAGAGCCTTGGGAACTATATACACCTAAAATTGGCTCATGTCAAATTAAGTAAATATTTTAATATTTATCTTAATTCTTATTTTTCTATCAATTAAATAAATATTCTAAGTTTATTTGATTGGTTCATTATCCCATAATTAAATAAAATCAATTTATTTAATTAAATTCCCTAAATTCTTCTAATGTCTCACATAATTAATTAATCCTAAATTCCTCTATCCTAAGTCCTAATTCCATAAATCCACCTCACCAATCCACCTCACCATATTGCACATGTAATTAAATATTTTAATATTTAATTAGCTAATATTCCCTCACCCACATGTCTTATTTATCCTCCAGTCAAATTAGTTAACTCATCAATCAAATCAGTTAACTAATTGGTCATTTGAGTTCACTAATCAATCAATTCACTTAACTGATTAGTCAAATCAATCAACTCCTCAATCAATGCACTTGACTGATTGGTCTATTCTGGTAACTCTTCAATCTATTCTTTTAACTCCCATGTTGCATGAAGGAGCTTGGACACTTGTCTTGTTTCTATTCGCACACATTCCTCAACCATTCTCAACCCTTGATCTTCTTATTTATTTTCAACCATTGATCTCTTCTCTTCTAAGTCTATAAATTAAACCTTATTCCTCCACTTCAATCATCCAAGCTTTCAGTACAATTACTCTGTCAAATTATCAGCATGCCTTTGGCATCCCCATTACTATCCATTTGCTTGAGATCACCCCCATTGCTTTGAAGCTCATCTTCATAGCAATAAAGTATCACAGCCACTTCTCCATTGCCATCTTGAAGAATGAAGCAAGGAAGTGCGCTTCCTGAGGGCAACTTTCATCACAAAAGATCGATCGAGACTAGGCAAACAATAGAAGTCGTAGGATAACAAGGTTTGTGAGGTTTGTTCTTTATTTATTCAATCTTGTTATTCAGAATTTCTATTGATGTTCATTGGTTTATTAATGGTTTTATGTTGTTAACCATAATTTCTGATAACATTTATGGTGCCCACTGTGGGGACTTGCCCCAAATCTAATCCAAAACTGAGTTTTTGAGTGACAGGTTCCGTACAAGTTGTATACACCTAAAAATGACATGACTCTACTTAAATAAATATTTTAAATATTTATTTCACCTTCACATTCCTCTGTCAATAAATAAATATATTTATTTATTTATTTGATTCATCTCCTCTCATATTATTAAATAAATTACATTTATTTAATTAATAAAATTCATCTACATCAACTACATTCTTCTAAATAATTAAATAATTTTAATTATTTAATTAAAATCTTTTATTCTTCCAAATTTAAATAAAATGCAATTTTATTTAAATAAAATCTAAAATCCCCACAAAATAAAATATATTTTTATATATTTTATTTATTCTTCAAATTTATCCACAAATAATTAAATAAATTCATTTATTTAATTATGCTTTTTTATCTTCTCAAAAATCTTTCTTATATTCTAAAAATAAAATTCCTCTTGTCATACAAAAGTAAACGTTGAGTTACAAAAGCAAAAATAGTTTTAAAACATCTTTAAAGCAAACTTGCTCTTAAATTAGAAAAATAAATTCTAATTTAAGAAAATGAAAACTCATCCTCATCAACAGAGTAGTTAACTCCACAAAGTTGCTTTTCGAATGACACAGGTATTTCTTCCATTTGTTGCACGTTCCTCAACAATCCTTCTCCGTCGATCTTCTCATTTCTTCTCAACCATTGATCTTCTTCCACACAACTCTATAAATATAACCTTCTTCTTCTTCATTTCATAATCCGTCGTTTGAGCAAACTTATGCTGTAGAAACACAAGCACGCCTTTGGCACTCCATCTCACATAGCACTTCACTACCATCCACTCTTATTTATGTTTGAAGTTCAATCTTCAAATACAAGAAAATATCATAGCCATTCTGTCTTTGTCATCTTCAACAAGCAAGGGAGCATATGCTTCTGAGGGCTTCACATTTATCAAGATCAAGAACAGATAGGTGAGCAATAGAAGACGAAAGGTAAAAAGGGTTGTAAGTATCACTTGTGTTTGTTTTAATCTCCTTTTCCTTCACATTCTATTGATGTTTGGGTTTTTTTATTCATTATTTGATTAATCCCATTTTCACCCTCACACAAGTTATTTCTGCGCATCTAAACAATCCTGACACGCATCTAATCAATCTTTCTGCGCATACAATATTTCAGCGCATCCATCATCATAAATTGTGCATACAACCTCTGTATGACACATATGATAATACTGTGCACATGTTCTCTATTTTTGCGCTTCTGACGTCTGTCTCAGTGCTTTTGAAATAGTTGTGTATATGATACCTATTCTTGCACATATAACCTTTGTTTTTGCTCTTTTAAATTTTTGCACTTCTGAGTTCTATTTCTGTGCATTCAGACTCTAAAGCTACGCATCTGTCTTAAAACAAATATTTTAGAGTTTTGCTAGTGGTTTTTGCTAATGCTAACACTTGTTTGCAGGATTCTTTTCTCATCTACTTGTAGGGATAAGATCTAGTTGAGACATATAGCCGCACCTATTAGCTCATCATAGATTTAATTAGCGGAGAAAATAAAAATGATGTACATACAAATCTCGCGTAGTTTTAACTAGGAGGGGTGTAACTAAATCATTACTATCTTGCATATCACTGGATCTTTGCTACATTGCTATCTTGCTAAAAATGAACCATTGATATCTTGTAATCACTTCAAAGTTAACAAATTGTGTGTCTGAGTAGTGTAGCGCATCTCATTTTTTTCATTTTAATTAGGATTGAAAGAACCACTATCTTTTGTGTCTTTGGAATGACATTAGGCATATGCTCTCCCCTATCTTGGGTGATTAAAACACCAGATGTATCATTTCACATGTGTTAAACCTTTAGAGGGGCATGCTCTTGGATACCCGTCCATCCAAGTAGGAACGACCCTAAGTGGTAATAGGCTAAAGCCAAGCCCTGCCAAGCAACTCAAAATAAATTATGTTTGGAGCGAAAGCTTCAAACAACGAGTGAAATTTTGTTGCACCGACAGCCAACCTCCCCCAAAACCCTCCAAGGCGTAACCCTTGCACACTGGGAGACTCCACAATGGAGAGTAGTATTACCGCATGGGTAACCACTTGAACTGCTACCCTCATTACATATCCTTTGTTTTAGTAGACCAAAATCCTTCTATTTGTTGGTGCAAAAGGTGGGACCTTTGAAGCTGCCCTAATTCAAGTGGTTCTTAGTAGAGATAGCAGGGACAATCTTAAGGTTCGGTGGGGGTACGAGCCTTAGGAAACCCAGATCTTGGTATGTGTGAGAAGTGTGTGCTATGGAGAGGAGCTGATGCTACCAAGATCCTAAAGCTATCTACTTTGAATATGCACAGCTAGGGGATCTGACAAATATTTTCTTTACCAACCTAGGATTGTACTTGTTTTTTAGTCAAAAAGAGTCCAAATGTAAAAAAAAAATTAAAAAAACATGAAATCATTCTATGTGTTTGCTGTGTTTTCTTGCTATAATTGATAAAATCAAATTCAAAAGACCAATCTACAACCAAAGAAAATAAAAAAAAATGAAAAACTGTCGAAGAACTTTGCAAAAACATTCAAAAAGCTAGAACTACGCATTTAACTTCTGAACCTGTGCATCTGCTTAGAGTTTCTGCACTTTTGAACCAACTTCTGGTGCATCTAAGACCTATTACTACGCTTTTAAATTTTTCTAGTTCTGCGCATTTATTCCAACTTGTTGTAGTTTTGCCCTCTATTTATGCGCATTTGATTCCTGTGCATGCAAAACAGAGAGCATCTCCACACCTTTTGAGAGCAAAATTTCACCACTTTTGAGTACCCATTTCAACTATTTTCCATTTTTTGAGATAAGTTTTTACCGTGCAAACGCTTTTTCTGTCCACTTCCATAACAATTCGCAAAAATTTCCCACAATCAGCAAACGTACCAAGTATCAAAACCAAGTTAGGGCAAAAACAAAGTCTAGATCAATTCAATCTCAAACAAACCTAGAAAATCTCCACAATCGAGGATCTATCATCCTTCAGAACTTCTCTAGGGGCTTGTAAGTCTAGTCAACATCAAGTAATCAAATATCAACATCCTTACTTCAACTATCGTTTTGTCTCTACCGTCTTGTTTGACAAATTGATCTACGATTTCCCTTGTTCAAACCTTGCCACTGCAAATTTTTACTTCGACATCACCCCATCCAAAGCTCACTTTTGCATGGTCCTAACAAGATCTCAACACCAAAAACAATTAGAAATGACAGGCACCTCTAAAAAATTTGTCTCATCCCCTCATGACAGTGATGAGGAGATTACTCAGGAAGAGCTGCTACAAAGTCAACAAGACTGAAAATTCCAATGACTGATTGATAAGGTGCTCACCCAAGACCCTTCTAGATTCTTTCTTTACCTAGCTAGCCAAGGAGCAAAACTCCCTAAGGATTTTGATGTCAACACATTAAAGGAAAATGAAGAATAGAGAATCCATGAAGATAGTACACGAGAAGAAAGAACCACAGACAAAGGGAAGGTAACCATTGACTCTACCAATGCTTTAGGCTTAATAACGCAACAAGTCCAAGCCTTAAAACAATAGTTCACAGACATGCAAACTAGAACATCAACGAAACATTACTCTTTAGAGGATATTTCACCATATCCTTTTGATAAATCCTTGGTCATGATACCTTTTCCCTCTAAATTTGAGGTACCCAAATTTGACAAATATCGAGGAAAGGTGATCCACGGGACCACATTAGAGAGTTTAGTGCAACATGCATAGAAGTCACCCACAATGACACATACCTAACGCGATTGTTTCCTAGAAGCTTGGGAGGACAAGCATTGTGGTTCTCTAGACTACCCCCTGGCATCCAAATACTTAACAAACTAGTGGACAAGTTCATCCTACACTTCTCCTATAATATTGAGCATGACATCTCAATTTTAGATCTTTGTAACACCAAGCAAAAAGGTGGAGAATCATTCGCCACATTCTTACAAAGATGGAGACAATTGGAGAGAAAATGTCCACACCAAATACCTAAAAAACAAATGCTGGAAATATTCATTCATAACCTCCACGCTGACCTCAGCTACCAAATCCAGATACAATGTCCTTCCTTTAGCAAGGTCATTGAGATGGGCCTGATCATTGAGAAGGCGTTGGTAGCGAAAGGACAAATCAAACTGTACAAAGACACTCCAAGTACAAATACAACACGAAAAAACCACGCTTCTGGACCAAGAACAAAAATGTTGTAAATAATGCGGTGGTGGATGCCAAAACTATGGTACAAAAACAACCAATTTTCACTTTAACAAGCCCACAAAACAATCCCCAACAAAACAAACCGTGAAACACTGAATCACGGTTCACAAACTATCAACCTAGGAGAAAATTCACACCTCTAGGAGAATCATTGGAAACCAACCTACAAAAGCTTCTAGCAGGTCAACTCATAACTCTTCCGGCCACACAAGATTATGAACCAAAGGATAAACCTCCTTAGTGGAATGACAATGACTTTTACGAGTTTCACCGAAACAAGGGACACAAAACAAATGATTGTATAGCACTCAAACATACCATTCAAGACTTGTTGGATGAGAAAAAGGTGTCACTCGATGGACATGCCTCTAATGTTGATCACTTGGCATTCAAGGATCCACTTCCCAATTATGAGCAGGGTGGGGGTTCTAGACAAAACAACAATGGCAATAATAATGCCAATTATATGAATGTAGGATTTGACTATGGTTAACAACATTTCAGAAAGTGAGTCGCACATCAATACCCTAAATAATAGTCCTGATTGTAAAGTGACCACTCGCAGTGGAAAGGTTACTCTTAAGGGGGTCCCAACCAAGCCATCCTCTTTGTCCAATTAGTATATTGTCCTGGATCAACTTCACAAAACTCCTTCACATATCTCCATCTTGGAACTTTTGCATTTGTCCCCATCTCATAGAGCCATATTGGACCAAGCTCTTTCTGAACCCACTGTGCCAACAAACCTCACCAAAGAGAAATTCCAGACCATGGTAGGTAACATTACCACACCTCACTCCCTATCATTCACTGAAAAGGATGATATGTCTCCCACTCAACCTCATAATGCCTCTCTACACATTGAAGCCTTCATCCACAAACACCAAATCAAGGGGGTTCTAATTGATGGAGGGGCCGGTTTAAATATTTGCAATTTAAAGCTAATCCTTGCATTGGGGTTTTCAGAGAAAGCTATCGATCCAAAAAGGAAAATCACCATCAAAGCTTATGATGAAGAGGAAAGAACTCGCAAAGGAGTGGTTGTTTTACCTATCAGAGTGGGACCTGTAGTAAAAGATGTAGTGTGTCAAGTCCTTGATATGGAGCTGGCGTATAACATTCTCCTTGGGAGACCTTGGATACATCATATGAAGGCAGTACCTTCAACCTACCACCAGTGTATAAAATTCCCATTTGAAGGTCAAGAAATCACCATCCTCGGTGATTCTAATCCGTTTTAGTACTATAACACTGTGCACTCTAAACCTGAAGTCGTGATTCCCCATAACCGTGCCTCTACCTCATATTCATCCCATATCGACCCAACTTCACTCCCTTCCACATCAAAGGCACTCCAAACCAACTTCAATGTCAAAGACAAGGGCCTAGGTGAATATACAATCGCACAATCCTTTTGTTTATCATAGCTCCCTATCTCCCCCAGATCCTATGGAAAGCCTTCCATGAGCAAGCCCAAAGAAATTTCAACTACTAAAGGTCCATTTGTCAAATGGGGAAACCTTGAAGATGAGAGTGATGAAAAAGACATTCTGCAATGGTTATATAAAGATGAAGGCCATCATCCCAGCAACAAGACCATCACTCCATAGTACAAACTACAAAGAGGGTATGAAGGTCATGGACCCATCAGATTGAGAAAGGAAGGTATCACTGAACCTATCCAACCTCTTACATTAATAGCTCGTGACACTAGAGGGCTAGGCTACACTGACAAAGAAAATACCAAGGAATCAGACAAGCATAAAAACAAACAACTAGAAACATCTGCTACTAACATAGTAGATCAAATTCATCAACTACAAGGATGGAGTGAGATAGACTCCAATGAGTATGAATGGGATAGTCTCTCTGAACTATCTTGTGATGAAAAAGATATTGATATGGTCCACGAGTATATCCCTACCCATGCAACTAATGAGGGACAAAGTCCAAGGGCTAGACCATTAGAGTTTGACCCGCACAATAATGATAGTGAAATTTGGGAGGAAAGAATGATACCGAACTTGACAGATCAACTAGTGGAGATTACCATCGTAGGAATTGTCAATGCTTATAACAACCATCTTAACTCCTCAATATTGACAATCAATGTCCTCGAACCAGACGAACCAAATGACCCTCTACCACTGGTATATCCAAAACTCATGGATTGGAACCTCCAAGATACTACCCCTGAGCTAGATACCTTCCAAAATGATGAAGCCATCATAGACTTTCTAGATCTTAGGGAACATATACCCACAGGGGATCATAGGGCTGGCTATTCCATAGAACTTAATGACAAGGCCTACTTTGGAGAGAGTGACAAGCCTTTCAGTCTCAAAAATATAAAAATGAAAAATAGATCTAATGGTGAAAACCACTCTGCAGTAGTATTAGATCATGAAAATAGTAAAAATATGAAAGACGTATCCAATGGTGAAAACCTCTCTGAGGTGCCGAAGGATGGAAGGCTTGACCCTCTCCCCAATCTAACACATCAGGAGAGATCATTGATCTTGATAGAACCAATAGAGCAGATCAACATCAGCATGAGTGATAATCCAAGGATGATCCACATGGCACAAACTTTAACTACACAGGAGAAACCAGAGTTCACTGAATTCTTCAAAATGAAACAAATAAACTTGGCTTGGTCATATGCAGATATGCTGGGGTTAGATCTGAATCTCATAATGCATCACTTATCCTTAGCTCCAGGGGCTAAACCAGTTAAGCAGAAACTTAGAAAGATGCACCTGCAAGTTGCCCTAATGGTAAAAGAAGAACTGAAGAAGTTGCTAGATGTTGCGTTCATCAGACCAATAGACTATCCTGAATGGATCTCCAACCTCGTGCTTGTTGCCAAACCAAATGGGAGAGTTTGACTATGTAACGACTTCAGAGACCTCAATAAAGCTTGCCCAAAAGATGATTTCCCACTGCCAAACATAGACATCATTGTTGATCTCATGACGGGACACGCTATGTTTTCACTAATGGACGGTTTCTCAAGATATAACCAGATCAAAATTGCACCTGAGAACCAACACAAGACTGCATTCACATGTCCATGGGGTACCTATTGTTGGTGTGTCATGCCATTTGGATTGAAAAATGTAGGGGCAACATATCAGAGAGCTATGACCACAATCTTTCACGACATGATGCACACCATAATGGAAGATTATGTGGATGACATATTGGCCAAATCACTCACAAGAGAAGGACACCTGGCAGTGTTATATAAAATCTTCACAAGATTGGAGCAGTTCAATGTGCGCCTCAATCCAATGAAATGTGTATTCAGAGTCACCTCTAGCAAGCTTCTAGGGTACATCGTATTAGGAAATGGAATCGAAGTAGACCCATCTAAGGTGAAGGCTATCATGGAAATGCCACCACCCAAAAATATTAGTCAACTAAGGTCTTTACAGGGTAAATTGTAATCTAGAAGGTTCATTTCTCAATTGGCAGACAAGTGCCACCCATTCACACACCTCCTACATAAGAATATTCCTTTCAAATGGACTGATTCATGTGAACATGCATTTCAACAGTTGAAAGAGTATCTCATGAACCCACCGGTATTGATGCCAGCCATCCAAGGTAAACCTCTGTTACTTTATATCTCTACCACACCAACAACGTTGGGAGCTCTCCTTGAACAAAAAAATCATGAAGGGAAAGAACAAGCAATATATTACATCAACAAAACATTGGTTGGCTATGAGTTGCAATACACGCCAATTGAAAGAGCATGCCTCATAGTAGTCTTTGCTTCACAAAAATGGAGACATTACATGCTATCACATTCCATCAAGCTAGTAGCAAAAATTAATCCACTCAAATATTTGCTCAACAAAGTTGCTCTTACAGGTAGGTTGTCCAAATGGGTTATGCTTCTCAGTGAGTTTGACATTGAATATGTAGACAGGCGTTGACATTAAATATGTAGACAGGCGTGCAATAAAGGGACAAGTACTTGCAGATCAACTGGCAGAGGCACCTTTAACAGATGATAATCCTTTGAATTTTGAATTTCATATAACAACAACCTGGAAACTATAATTTGATGGCTCCTACTCTCAACATGGATCGGGGGCGGGTATCTTGTTGGTCACACCTCATGGTAACACTATCCCAAAGTCATACAGATTGCTCTTTCCTTGTACCAACAATGTGGCAGAATATGAAGCCCTAGTCATTGGCATCAAGCAGGCAGTTAAATGGAACATCACAAAGCTTCAAGTGTATGGCAACTCACAGTTAGTTATCAACTAAGTGAACGATGACTAACAAACAAAGGATGAGAAGTTAATACCCTACAAACGAATGGTAGATGACTTCAAGGAATACTTTGTTGAGATCTCTTTTGAACAAATACCAAGGATAGAGAACAAAGCAGTCGATGCCATGGCAACGATCGTCTCTCTCCTCGACATCCCTAACAAGCAATCATGTTATGAGTTCTTGGTAGAGCCAGTCTCTCATCTTGCATACGACTCTCTCGAATCCCATATCATTTGCCACATTATAGGACCTGACTCTCCCCTCTATGGACAAGTATTTACCTATCTCAAAGACAATATCCTACCACCTGGTCTCTCAAGTAACCAAAAATGCACCTTCATTCACCAAGCATCCCGTTATGCTATTATCGCCAATACCTTATACCGACGCAGTCTCGATGGTACTCTCCTTAGGTGTCTCAATAGCGAGGAACATCAAACTGCCCTGAGTGAAGTGCATGACGGTATATGCGAGACCCACTCGAGTGGTCCTATCCTAGCCAAGAAACTCATACGCATGGGATACTACTAGCCAACAATGGAAAAGGATTCCTATCATTTTGTAAAGAAGTGCACGAAATGCCAAGTCCATGGGAACCTGATACATGTACCAGCACAAGAGTTGCAGCCTTTATCGACTCCTTGGCCTTTTTGTCAATGGAGACTCGACTTAGTGGGCAAGATACACCCTCCATCCTCTAGTGGCCATAAATTCATAATCATCACCACTGAGTACTTTATGAAGTGGATTGAAGCAGTACCCCTCACCAATATCACAGGCAAATAGATTGCCTCCTTTATCATGAACTATATCATTTGTCGCTATGGTATCCCTTTATCAATTATCACTGATAATGGATGACCATTCAAAAACCAAGATGTCAAAGAACTATGCAACAAATTCCATATCCAACACCTCTTTTCCACCCCATATTACCCCCGAGGAAATGGCCAGGCAGAGGCATCAAATAAAACCATCTTAAAAATCTTGAAAAAGATAGTCAATGATGCCGGTCGTGACTGGCACGTCTAATTGAATCCCGCATTGTGGGCCTACCACACAAGTATCCGCACACCCATAGGTGCAACACCATACTCCCTAGTCTACAGATCTGAAGCCATCTGGCCCATTGAAGTCGAGATCCCATCCTTGCAAGTATCATTAAAAGGCCTCATAACAGATGAAGAGTACCGAGCATCCATACTTCAAGAGTTGGAGTTGCTAGAAGAGAGAAGGCAATAGGCGTTTAACCATCTCAATGCTTATCAACAGAGGATGTCTAGAAGTTACAACCATAGAGTAAAACCCTCGGTATTTCAATTTGGTGACCTGGTACTTAGAGAAAATCCTAGAAATCAGCAAGATAGAGAGAAAAAAGGCAAGTTTGAACCCAACTGGTTGGGTCCCTATGTCATTGTTGTTGCCTATGGGTCAAGTGCTTATCAATTGACTACATCAGAAGGTGAACTGTTTGTTGATCCCATCAACAGCATGCATCTTCACAAGTTCTACACTTAAACCCCAATGCAAGGGAGTTGAAAAATTTAAAAAAAAAAAATGGCAAAAATAACAAAAAAAAAATTAGAAAAACAACAAAAAAATCATCCTCTGGTGAAAACCTAGCAAACAAGTGTCATGTTTACTTTTAGGTTTCATGCAAATAAAAGCAAGTGGTGAAAACCTGGTAAACAGGCACTCCTTGTGATAAACTGCCTTCTCCATCTTTTTCAACCTTGCTCCTCGTTCATACCTCCAAAAGCAAATATCCATCTGATCACATCAGGGTACCTACCATGGCTTGTTGTTCGCTCATCCTTATTCACTTTCTGGCCATCCAAACTTGCGTCCATCATGTCATCTGCCTTGCAGTCCATTGAACCATTGTCGAACTATGTCGCCTCTGAGATATCACGTAGGCAAGGCCATCTTGCAATGATGCACCCCCGAGGCTACCTTTCTGCTCCACCCTGTTGTTCCATCTATGTCCAAATATTTGTCCATCACCTAGGTCTTAGGTCCACCAAGTTCACCCTGAACTACGTTGCCTCGGTGTCATCACGTAGGCAAGGCCATTTAGCACTGAGCCCCCGAGGCACTAGGTCAGTCCTTTAGGGCTCATCTCTTCGTCTCTGTTTGTCAGTTCATCCATAATAAGTCGATCCTTTATCTGACTGGGGGCAAGTCCTTGACCTGGTTATAGAATTGGATTCTTGAATACCACATATTCTAAGAGGACACCTTTCATTAAGACAAGTGCACGCGCAACAAAGCATGCTTCCAAACCAAAATCTTGATGCAACAACATCAACCTATCCAAAGCAAAACAAAGCAAGGACCAAAAACATATCAAAATGATTTTATCTATATTATAGCAAGAAAGCACATCTAATCCAAGAATGTTTTGGGAAAAGGTTTAAGTTAGAGAGTCTCAATTTTGTGTTATTATGTCTTTCTATGCTACTCAAGGATGCCAAAAGCTAGAGATGCTATGATGGGGGCATAATCACTTTTCTTTGTCTGTT
Organism: Cunninghamia lanceolata; assembly: GCA_027924645.1. Classification (NCBI taxonomy): domain Eukaryota; kingdom Viridiplantae; phylum Streptophyta; class Pinopsida; order Cupressales; family Cupressaceae; genus Cunninghamia; species Cunninghamia lanceolata. Next base: position 20,253,624 of record BSBN01000391.1, read on the forward strand.
GTTTGTGGATTAATCTCTAGTAATGTCATGACTTTTGTCTAAAGACATGATCAGCAAAAGATCATCGAGGACTTCAGAGGTCTAAACATGAAAAGGGGCAATCCTTGTCTATTGAAACGCAAGAAATACTCAGGTCATCTAGATTCAATTTTGACTTGATACTTGTATTAGCTTTCTATATCAAAATCCATGTAAGTAATACTCAGGTCATCTCGGTTTAATTATACCTAGATGCTTGTATTTTCTTACAACATAATAAAAGCCTAATGATGAAACAAAGCACTTCAAAATACTTGCAATATCAAGATGGCAAAAACCATTCACATCCATTCATATCCAAAAGCATCCACAAAGCATCTGTATCCCATGCAATAAAGATCTCATAGCTACAGAGTAAAAAGCTTGAGTTTCTTCCATCAGTCAGTCTTTTGTCTATCATTGTGTCATTTCTATGTCGATTGAGTACTTTTGGACATAGAAAAAACATAATGTAATTTGCATATCATATCACATGAGATAGTCATTAACATGATTAAATCATTTGCATACATAATAGATACATCAGGTCATCCAGGTACATTTGCATTAGCATATCATTCAATAGAACAATCAAAAACATAGACAAAGTAGATATAGATCATCTCATGAACTGCATCATCATATAGCTAATCATATCACATTTGGCATATTAGGTGCATACATGAAATCAACTAAATCTACATCAGATCATATAGACATCATAAAATAGAATGTATCCATAACATATAGCATAAAACTACTGCATATAGAACACATAAGTTGCATCATCATATCAATGTAACAAAAAACATGTCCAAATGTACAATATCACAGTCCATCTCTGAGTCAAAGTCATCAAATGTATACATCTCAAAAATAAATGATAAATGTCTTGGTACAAAATAATGCAAGTATATACATATCAATCTATCTGAGCCATCAAACAGTGTATACATAAAGTCAAAATCTGGTACAAGTGCAACTGTAGGCTAGCCATGTTGTCGTGGGCCACTGCTCCCAGCACTACCCTCTCCATCCCCTCCTCTACTAGCCCCAGACTATTGTCGGCCCATCACAGAGGCTCCTGACTGTGAACCCCCTGCTCTCTGTGAAGCCTCAGACTGGCTCATGTAGCTAGGTGCCCTCTGCTCTACTGGTATGGCACCATGGTACAGCCCCCGATAATACTGCATCTAAGCCTATGCTCTGGCAAGCTCACCCTGTACCTGTGTCAGCTACCCCTGTACCTGTGTCAGTTGTGCCTATACCTGTGCATGTGCCTGCTACACTATGCAACTAAAAAGTTGGTAGTACCATCTATACCTAGGGCTACCACTTCCGAGTCTCTCTCTACTCTGATGGCCCACACCCTCGCCAAGGCTGAGTCTCACTCTCTAGTGAGCTCCGATATCACTCCTGTGTCTATGTCTCTTTGGGCCTCTGCCATCTTGAGCTCTGCCCTCAGCTGTTTGACCTACCCCCTCAATGCGGTAACAACCTGTTGCAATACGTCTAGCTAAGTAGGACCCTGAGGAACCTGAACCTGTGCCTACACTTGTTGCTAGGGCACATGTTGTCTGTGTACCTACTGAACCTCCTACCATGGTGGCGACATCTGAGCCTACTATGCAACCTATGGTTGCACCACCTGTTGCTGCTAGGAAGGTCCCTCCCTAGCTCTCCTCCTCTGCCTCTGTCGGCCTCCGTCTCCACCCCCTCCTCCATCTCCCCCCTCCTCCACCTCCACCTCCTCTGTCTCCTCCATCATCTCCCTCTCCTGGCCTCCTCTACCCCTCCTTCGTCTCCTCCTCCTCTTGTCGGCCCCATCCTCGTCATATGAATCCTCCTTGTCTATGCGAGGAACCAGATCTCCAGGTCCTGAATATCTAGGAAATGGATGAGCGGTGAACCACTCCTCGTAGTCAGGGGTCATCCCTGCATCAACTATCTCCCTCCGCATCGGACAAGCTGCATATGGAATCTGTTGAAACTCTACCAAGGCCTCATCATATGATGCCACTGGACCCCACCTCATCCTCTCCGCATGGGTCCTCGTGAATCAAACCTACCCCTGTGGCCTGCATTGTACTCTGCCAAACTACCTCTGCACCTTGCTAACAATCTAACACTCAAGTATGTATCACATCCTGCCAATGAGCCACCGTGTCTGGAAATAGTATGGGAGCTCGACATCCTCATCCTCCCAAGGCTCACAATCTATGTAGGGATGCCAAATCACTGCATCTACATTATCCAAGGCATGTCACCAGTACTCAAGCTTTCCCAGCTTGTGCTGGGAAATCATGCTTGCATATCCATAACTGTAAGGCTCACCTCTCTGCCTATGAAAGATGCATATTGGTCGTGTGATAGCAATATGTTCCCATAGCCAAAACTGAAGTAATGAGACCCCTGCTAACAAGCTAGCACCCCTGTGGTATACCACCTAATGCATATCGTGATATAGGTGGGCCAATACGTAGACACGCCATGCAAAATGGGTGCCCTTTGTGACCATCCTCTCTAGTGTCCTGCCCCATCCAATGGTAAACTCGTGAGACCTCCTGTCAGGGCATACAACACCCCCAATCAATCCTGACACGATACCCAGGAAGTAGTCATAGTAGTCATATATGTCCTACCAGGATATCACCTGTTCCGCCAACTCAAGATCGTCGAAAACTTACCTGTACTCCACAAGTCCTGCATCCTGCTGAGGATCCTACTCTACCATCTCTCCCTGAATAGGCAAGTACAAAATCTTATAAACATCCTCAAGAGTAACAGTCATCTCCCCAGTCGGTAGATGAAAGGTCCCATCCTCACTGTGAAACCTCTCCATAGCTGCAGTCAATAAACCAAGGTTCGCTCAAACCTCAGGCATGAAGCACACATAATCTAGACCCATCGATCCAAGAACCACTCTATCAAACTCTGTCAGCATATACCTCTATAGTATATGCATCAGAAACTGCTCCTGCAACATAAGTATATCTCGAATATCCTCCTGCAAGCAAGCAAAGCAATGCGTCAACCTAAACTGCAACAAATTGCTCATCATATCTAAAGGCATCATATCACTAACTTAACATGTCAAGTTGATCAAAATAACACACAACATCTCTTGACTAGATTCCTGCAATCTCGGAGATAGGTTATCGATTGACGCATCGAGCAAGATGCCAATTGAGTCAATTTCGTTAAGTAAACTGACATCTTAGTGCAAATGCACCGAAACAGGTTACAAATGCACCGTCCCATATCAAATGCGTAACTTCTCAATGAATGTGCCACAAAAATGAGCACATGTGTAGTTTCCTACCCTATGCGCAACTTTATTTACATGCGCAGTAAGACATCTCAGATGCGCAGTCCCATACTGTATGCGCAAGCCTATAATGCATGCATCGACTTCTGGCATGCATGCGCTAAACTTTTAGATGCACCGTAACATATCATATATGCGTTGCATCATGTCAGCTGCACAGTTTCCTGTGGCATATGTGCCAAACTATGAAACAATGCATCCAAAACCATAAATTTTACCTAGCATTTATTGTGTAAATAATTGACCCTATGTGAAGTTTTTAGAGCTACATACCGATGGTCCTACCTTTGCTAGCCACCTGAACCGTCAAACTCACTCAAAGCGGTGCTCCTCACATGGAATATCCATATCTTTGTTAGCTGCTCTAGCTCCTGTGCTCTCCTAAGCTCTCAAAAGCAAATCACCAAAGGACAAGTGTGCAAATGAATAGGACTTGTGGACCCAACTCCTATATATAGCAAGTGACCCATAATTGATTGTGTGACAACTATGACTACTTCCCATGCCCATTTTCTCCCATTTCTCTGAACCGTAATCCGTTTTCTTCAACCTAACCTATTTTCAACCTCTTCATCGTAAGATTGTCCATCTCATGCCTTCCACCTTGGCTTCTCTTTCCAATCTCCCGAGGGGGCATCCTGTCGTTAAACCTATACCAAGGGCAAACTGGGGCATGTATCATTGTCAGAAAAATTCTTGTTCTTTGAAACAACATGATAAAACACATTGCATCAAAGAGGGGCAAAATGTATACACCTAAAATTGGCTCATGTTGAATTAAGTAAATATTTTAATATTTATCTTAATTCTTATTCTTCTCTCAATTAAATAAATATTCAAGTTTATTTGATTGGTTCATTATCCCATAATTAAATAAAATTAGTTTATTTAATTAAATTCCCTAAATTCTTCTAATGTCTCACATAATTAAATAATCCTAAATTATTTAATTAATCCTAAATTCCTCTATCCTAAGTCCTAATTCCATAAATCCACCTCACTATGTTGCACATGTAATTCAATATTTTAATATTTAATTAGCTAATATTCCCTCACCCACATGTTCTATTTATCCTCTAGTCAAATTAGTTAACTCATCAATCAAATCAGTTAACTAATTAGTCATTTGAGTTCACTAATCAATCAATTCACTTCACTGATTAGTCAATTCAGTCAACTCCTCAATCAATGCAATTGACTTATTGGTCTATTCTGTTAACTCTTCAATCTATTATGTTAACTCCCCTGTTGCATGAAGGAGCTTGGACACTTGTCCTCTTTCTATTCACGCACATTCCTCAACCATTCTCAACCCTTGATCTTCTTATTTCTTTTCAACTGTTGATCTCTTCTCTTCTGAGTCTATAAATTGAACCTTATTCCTCCACTTCAATCATCCAAGCTTTCAGCACAATTACTCTGTCGAATTACTAGCGCGCCTTTGGCACCCCCATTACTATCCATTTGCTTGAGATCACCCCCATTGCTTTGAAGCTCATCATCATAGAAATAAAGTATCACAGCCATTTCTCCATCACCATCTTGAAGAATGAAGCAAGGAAGTGTGCTTCCTGAGGGCAACTTTCATCACAAAAGATCGATCAAGACTAGGCAAACAATGGAAGCCGTAGGATAACAAGGTTTGTGAGGTTTGTGCTTTATTTATTCAATCTTGTTATTCGCAATTTCTATTTGATGTTCATTGGTTTATTAATAGTTTTATGCTATTGACCACAATTTCTGATAATAGGAACAATATATTAGAGAGAAAAATAACGCCTACAGACCGCGTGGCTATACTGCATCTCACTACTCATATGAAGGATGTTCTTGTTACTAATTCCAAGCAAGCGATTCCCTCACCCCTCAGTATAAAGGACATATTAAGGCCTTTGTTTGTGAACAGATAGTTTTTGATTTCTTTGTATTTTGTATGTTAGTAAATATAGTTGTTTGGACCTTGCTTCTGTCCTGTTTTATTTAGAGAATTGGAAAAGTTTTGTAAGGAGCTTTTTAAGTTCTCTTTTAATCTGCTTTGGTGGGCATAAATGGTGTTTTTAAGGCTTGTTCTTCAAGCATCCTTGTTCTTTAAGCATCATCTGCATCAATAAATATCAAATTGACTACTTAAGAAAAAATTCAATGGCACAACATAGATACACAAGAAGAAAGTTATTCTATCAAATGAAATTTTGGTTAAAATAGTAGGATAATTATCTATTGTTTTTAAATGTGAATGAAATATAAAATTGTTATTCATTTATCAAGGTTCAAATCTCTTAAAAGTGTATTGGATCTGGTTCCACCTTAAGTGACTTTGATGGGTTTGTTTCTCTACTCATAATAACTTAGTTGAAGGAGGACTTCTGATTTAAATGTGTACTTATCATATTATAACCCTCTTACAAAATAGAGCTGCTACTGTTTGACCAGTAAATCTATTGAAAACTTATTGTTGAACTATAGTCTTCTATACACTTAGCCCTTCTTAAAATAATAGGATAATTATTTATTATTTTTAAATGTAAAAAATATAAAATTGTTATTCATTTATCAAGATTCAAAACTCTTAAAATAATATTGGATTAGGTTCCATTTTAACTGGCTTTTATTGATGTGTTTCCCTACTTGTAACAACATAATTAAAAGAGGACTTTTGATTTAAATATATACTTACTCATCATATTATAATCAGCTTACAAAGCAAAGTTGCCTATTTTGACCAATACACCTATTGAAGACATAGTTGAACTATATTCTTCTCTATTACTAACCCTTCTTAAAAAGTGTTAGAAAAAAAGAAATTGCTCTAATTCAAGGGTTGCTGGGACCAACAGTCTGAATAAGTTAGCTTTCATATCAGCAATTTTCTGAGCTCCTATTCAACATCAAGAAAAATTGGTATACCCTTTCAAGATGTGAGGCCTACACTTTTTCATTTCCATACATGTGACTATTTAGCTTACTGTTGTTGGTATTTTTATATTTATGGGACTGTTGTTCCCAGATTTTCAAACTATTAAAATCTTATTATGTTAAAGGAAAACTAATTGGGTGATGTTAGATAGAAAATTGTCATGTGATTTCATTATGTTTATAAGAACTGTGGTATGCTTTAAAAATGCATGTATTAAATTTGCTTCAGCTATGATATCTCTATGTGTTATTGACTTCGAGTTTGAGTGTGCAGGTATTGCTAACGAAACCACATATACAGGAGATCATTCCATACCTATGTTGTATCCCTTGTGAGCCGATCTAGTTCCATGAGGAACTAAGATCAACCTCGTGTTTTGAAAAAATGTTGTAATGTTGTAATGTGTTAATGTTGCATGAGGTCAAGGGAATAAGGGCTATCTTCTGAATTACTTTTATTATGATAAGTGTTGTAAGAAATGTTTTTTTTAAATCTTGTTTAAACTTTATTTCTTTTTGACCCTCTTCTTATGTTTTTACTTGACTCTGGGAGTCCTAACTAGGTTTAAATCAACCCTAGGTTATACCCTATGGGTCTAGGGACCTTTTTGACTAGGATAACCTTAGGATAACCTCCATATGGTCACTTCAACTTCAGGGTGAAGTTAAGTGACGAATTTGGAAGCATGGGGACAATGGGATGAGTGGAATCCATACTCAGGCCCACTTCCAAGTCATGGAGCAACTCCACGATTCCCTAATAATGGAGTGCTTGTCTCCTTGTGCCTCTCTTTTGGTGGGGTTCCCCTTAAAGAGGGTGGTGTGTCACCCACTCTCTCTTATTTTAGTTTACTCATTGTATTTTATTTCTACATGTGGGCTATAATGAGGGACCTCTTGAGTGGGGATATTTTTTAATTCCACTTGGGATAGTGGGGATATTTTATTAATTCCACTTGGGATAGTGGGGTTATTTAAATATTACATCTTTTAAAAAATGAATTTTTAATTCATCCACTATGAATTTAAAATTTACAAATAATGTGAGCCCTTGATCTCAACTCTTGATCCTCACCTTCCATTCCCTTCTCCGAAAATCTATAAATGAGACCCTTCTCTAAGCAATTAAGAAGACAGGAATTTTGCAGGGGACTTCATTTTTTTGCAGGTGAACTTCATTCTTGTAGGAGAGGACTTCATTCTTGCATCTTCATCATGCCTAATTTCCTCTAGGAATTCTTCTTCTGGCATCCTCATAATGCTCAATTCTTTCTCTATTCTTCTCTTCATAGCCTCATAATGCCGAAATTATTCTAGCCATCCTATATCCTCCATACATTATCCCTTGCTTGTGATCATAGAGAGATTATTTTTGGGGTTGAATCTTGGAGGAAAAAGAAGGAGATTTTGGAGAAGGAAGTAGAGAGGAGCTCTTCATCAGATTCTTCCATAATTGGGCTTTGGAAGGTTGGTGAACAAATTCTATCCTCTTGTGTGATCTAATGTTTGATATGCATGTTTATATCTTGGTTGTTGAAAGAGTCTTGCAATCTCTTCTTTGAGCTTTTCTGTTTATTTTTGGGTTTTATTTTGGCTGCATCCTGGTTCTGGTTACATGATATGCCTTGAGGGCAAATTGGTACTGTTTTTAGCCTTGAGGGCTTATTGGCTTTGAGAGCTTATTTGGATATCCTTGGTTACTTGATTCATTGGAAGGCTTGAGGCCTTGTGGAAGATTATATTGTTGGCTTGAGGCCTTGTGATTATATTGGCTTGAGGCCTTGTGATAATTTGTGAAAGGATGGCACCTAGAGGTAGAGATTGTCTACTCCCCTACCCTCCTGAACTCACCTAAGCTGGTTCATTGTAATGTGAGTATACCATGGGTGTGTGTGTGTGTTATTTGATTTGTTGTTGTTATTCAATGTTGTGATGTGTTTAAATCTATTCTACCCTGGGTATGTGGATGGTCTCCCTAGCTCGGGGGTGACCCACTTGCGGGTCTACGGTAGGGAGGAGAGCAGCTTTTGTGGTATTTCTTTCCTTGTGTGTTATGCAGGTATTCTTGAAGCTTAATGTGAAGCTTGGAGAAGATTATTGGATCTTAGAAAATATTTTATTTTCTTTAAGTCTTAAGGAGAGCCTGATCTTTTAATAGCTCCTTCCTTGTCTATTTTTCCAAAAGGAGAAAATTATCTCCCTATTGTTGTATAAATTGTTATTTTGGAGTTGTGAAGAAATTCTCTCTTTTCTTGGGCTGATAGTTGTAATTTTCTTGTTCATTAAGTTTTACCATTTAGAATTAAGAAAAGGAAAAGAAAATTTATTTTTAAAAGAATATTAAAATTATCTAGTTCCTTCTTCTTCTACTTGCAACATTGTGAGTTAGTTGATATTTTAATTAAGTTTGTAAAAGTGTTAAAAAAATATCCCCACCATGAAATAAATGAAATTTGGGTTGCAGTATTGCTTTTGAAATTACTGCCACCTTGAGGGTCTCTTCCTAGGATGGGAACTTTTTTACTTTTACTATGCTATTCACTATTCATTATCACTATTCACTTTTACTATACACTTTTCACTATTTGCTATTCACTTTTCACTATTCACTATTCAGTTGTACTATTCACTATTCACTTTTACTATTCACTATTTACTTTTCACTATTCATTTGAAGGCAGCTATATGTAGTTTAAAACATTTGACTTGAAATAGAAATCTTAAATCAAGGAAAGTGGGATTTATTTATGCATATTGTATAATACGAATGGAATACATGCTTAAAATCAGAGTTGCAATTCAGAAATACAATGTTTATATTTAAAAAAACAAAATTAACTCATTGCTCTATTTTTTCATGAATTATTCTATACTATCTTTATAGTTAAGGAACGTATTAATGAAATTGAGAGTTAAAATGAACTGAGTCAAGTGAAGTTAACCAATCCTGTGTAAGTGATCTGGTTTACCAAGAAATTAGGAATAATGTAAAGGATCTAGTGTTATTGTTGTTCGATAAAGAACGTGAAGAAAAAATAATAGGATTAAAAAAAAAGATCTTGCACAACGGGAAGGGAAATGAGATAGAAATACAATCAAAATTAAATTTCAGAGAAACGGTAAAATGAACATGATAGAAATACAATCAAAACTAAATCCCAAGAAAAGGAAGAGAGGGCAAATGAACAGATGATCGTGCTTTGTTGAAAAATGATCTATCACCTAAAACAACTTTGTTCAAATATAATTCGTGAGATTTACCTAAGTCAGGGAACCACGTGTTTCCTTGTCTAGGGTGTGCACACATGTATTTGGTACGCCACCATCAACTATATTGCTTTCGCCTTAAGCATGCACCGTCGAGCACGTTTATGCGTGCGAGGGGGTTTTTAGAGTAGTAAGGGAAAATTTTTGATAGTTCGTATCATGACCACATGGCGCATGTGGACATGACATGTGTGTAATGCGTGTTATAGCCACATGGAAAAAGTGGGCATGACTCAAGAGTATTCTTCTAGAGACCTTGAAGAATTCTTCATTCCAAAAAGTCCAAATTGGATATATGCTAGATTTTTCGTTCAAGATAGAAAGCTTGGTATTCATTACCTTACCCAGAAACCCAAATTTATATCAGAGTATGCCTTTCCAAGAACTATTTTAGGATTACAAATCACTTAAAAATTAACAGAGCGTAAACAGCTCGGGCTCATTATTGATTAGAATTTTTTTGCTTTACACGTTTGCTTTACACATCTGCCTATCCTACAACCACTTATAAATGAGCAAGCCCCTCTCTTTTTTTTGGGAAACAAAGCAGAGTACAAAGGGTTGCAAACAAATAGTGAAGACTTAGACTTTACACTTGTCAAGATTTTAGAGTCAAACATTAATTTATGTACTTTCAGAGCACACTTATCATCCATAGTGTTGTTTCAAAGTCTTCAAATAAATTCAATCTAATTAGCCGATAGGCTTTTATATGTGAGCATTATGGTGCTCAGAATTGTCTCACACCGTAAAAAAATGCCGGAAACTTTTCTACGATTGTTCCCATTGGCGTATTCCTTGAACCTCCTATGGGGTGCAAGTGCTAGTTTAAAAATGAGTCATAACTTTCCCAAGGCAAACATCTAAATAGGCCTGCCATGAACCAAAAAATTTGTAACACAACCTAATCCAGCAGAGTAGAAAACTTGGTAACAGCCTTATTTCCTTCATAAAGAGAATGCTTAGCCAGCTCTCCAAGAAGAGCAAACTTGACATCAGTCTGAACTTTTGTGGAGCGTCATATGGAAGCTTTTATAACCAATCTAGGAAGGACAAATTTACATCCAATGGTAAACTTTAGAGTTAATTGTCACAATAAGTAACGATTAATAATTAAATTAATTTAGATATAGGAGCTAAGTTTAGATGTAGAATTGAAATGAAAATAAAATGACTAAAGTAAGCGTATATTTTAATTTCAAGGAGAGGGAAATTGATTTGATTATGATAGAGATTTGATACTAAGAATTTAAGCAGATGACTAAGATGAATGTGCATTGTGAAATTTGGAACTATATGAAGACCTTGAAAAAGTTTGGAGGTACAACCCTAAACCTTCTTTTAAGCCTTAAACTTTTATAGATTAGAGTTTTGGTGTCTATTGAGATTGTTCACTTGTATCTATACCTACAAATGAAAAATTCATTAGTGTTGAAAAATATTGTTGGAGCTTGTTGTGCTAGGAATGGGAGGTTGACTAAATTTCCACCTTGTGCCTTAATCAAGCCCCATTGGTTGATTCAATGATTTTGTAAGATGTTTGAAGACACACCAAGTAATGTGTAATAGATGTGTAAGTAGCTAGTAATGATGATGTACAATGATTATGAGAACTTAAGACTTTGATGCAATATATGAAGTGCAATGAGTGCTTGAGTAGTAGACTAAGTATAAGAATTAGTGTTTTATATTTGTTGATGTGAGACTTGATATTTGCAGTATGACTAATGCAAAACATAGTTATGACAAAGGTGTAACTACTAAGTAGCGTCTAGTGTTAGATATTGCATGATTGAAATGACATAGGGGTGATGTCATTTTATACATGTCCCAAAAGCACAATTTGAACTTTTTCATATGGGAGTCAACAACTTGGGGGCATAATTACATTTGAAATTGGACAAAGAGGGTCAAGGTTGCACGTGTGGCCCTAAACTAGGTCAAGGTTGCATGTGTGGCCTTGAACTAGTAGAGAAAACAATGATCTAAGAGATGGGATTGATATGAGCAAAAGGTAAAATGATGCTTCTAAGTCTGAGATTGTGGTCAAGATAATGAAGAGTGTCAAATTAGATAAAATCATGTGTTAGGACTATGTACTTAAGACCCCAACACAAAGTGGTGTAAAACAAGAGGAAAAAGTGCTTGCATGGGATGCACTTTTCACCTCTACATTTTACCCTCACTTTGGTGTGCATGCAAATCTATAAGAAAAAGTATGTACCAAAGTAAAAATAAAATGACAAGCACAACTAGAAATAGAATAGCTGGAATAATAATCTAGAGTCATCCTACGAATTGTGCATAAACTAAGAGTGTAATTAGTAATGATATGCCTCTTGATTTTGTGTGTTCCACAAAGAGATGCACACAAATCAAAGAGAGAGAGAGAAAGGGAGAGAATGGATTAAAACAAAGCATGATTTAAGATGATAATTTTAGTATAGAAACTAAGCAATAGGATGGTAAAATGAGTATAAGCAAGATAAATTGAGTATCAAAATTTTGAGTATAAGCATGTGTGATACAAGAAAAATAAAGATGAATATTTGAGATACTTATGTCTCATCACTATGGATGTATAATAAAAATGAAAGATGCCCCCACTTTTTTCCCCAATCAAAATAATCAGGAATGCATGTAGCCTACAAAAATCAAACAACCACCTTGACCCCAAGTGACAAGATCAAGTAAAAAGCATATCGAAGAACATTGAATTTAGCATATGTAATAAGAAATAGAAAAATACTTATGTTAAAGGGAACCACAAGATGTATCACTTGAATTGTTACCCCTAATAAGACCATCCTCTTTTTCTATCATAATACATGTAACTGAAGTATGATCCAATAATGTCTCTCTATGAACAAAGATATCATGTAATCATGGTAATTTCGGTGTAATCTTTGGATACATCACATTTGTATGCTTTTGAGATGTATCATGAGAATCTTTTTGTAGTCTTAACCTCATTTTGATTCCCATTATCCCCCTTTCTTTGTAATGTAATCATACCACCATAAATTTCACCATTGATGTATACTTGTATGTATACATCATCTTACTCTTCACTATGTGTCATACAATGTACTAGATGTAGATGCAATGTCATCCAGACAATCACTAGTTGTCTTAGCACTATCCTTGGAAGAATCCTCCCTATCATGATAATGTGCTAAATATATATGTCCATAACCACCAATATCATCAACTTGTATGACCTTGTCAATAATATCTTAAATTTTATGCTTGAGTGGAATCCACCTACTCATAGTGTGTCCATGTATTCAATGATAGTTGTAAGGAAGCAAGGTACACAGAATCAACTTCCTATGCTAATCTATGAGAGGAGTGTTATGCAAATAACTTCAAATCTGACCTAAACTTGTTACAAAAAATAGAGAAATGCATAGAAATCAGCAATATGCAACAAACCATAACACAATGATTTATGTAGGGAAAACCCTTTTGGGAGAAAAACCCCACACTCCAAAACCCATACAATGTATTATTAAATCTAAAACAAGATTACAATCTACTTGCAATGCAAGTATTTATAGGAGTAATACACCAACATTTAAATGTGGAGAAATTTTGACAGCACTTGTGTACCTGCAAACTCTCATAATCCAAACTACTCCTCAAAATCTCAATTTATAGACTTCTAGCAACCTAGAAACCATCTACGGTTTACAAAAACCATGTGCAAAACCTCCCATGAGGTGTGGTGCACAAGATAGGCAAGATTCCTGTCTAAAATTAGGCTCTTATAGATGCTTCTTACAACATCTTACAACTAGTCAAGATTCCCAATAACTCCCTCTAAATCTGGCTCTTACATGTCAGAATATATCATAACATCTGTAATAGGATCCCACAAAAGTAAGGCATCCCATTTTTCTAAAGATAATTTTAAAATAAAATATTGATAGTCCACTGTAGCAAGACATCGACACTTGGCATAATTGCCACTTCAAATTCTAATGCCCCAATTTGTGTTGGAGCTAAATATTAAATAATAACAATAATATGTAACTAACTGTGGGAAAATATTAAATGATAAATAAATAATAATGAGAATTTTGCAAGGTTGAGACACCTAATTTCCTAACATTCTTCCACTTGTTGAATACCTTGTAAGAGCCAAAGGGAAACATACCATTAGGAATCAATTGCTAGGGGTTGAGAGGCCCATAGACTCCAAACACCATCTAAACTTCTCTATGCTCACAAAGCTTAGTTAATGCATCTACAATATTCATCAAAGTCTCTACCTTTTCTAGCTTCACCCTACCATCCTTGACCATATCTTTCACAAAATGGTACTGAACATCTATATACTTGGTCCTTGCATGAAATGTCAAGTTCTTTGCTAGGAAAATTGCACTCTAACTATCACAATAAAATGTCAGTGCACTCTATTTTAATCCAATGTTTGAACACAATCTCTTAATCCAAATGGCTTCCTTACAGGCATGAGTTGCCACTGTATACACCTAAAAATGACACGACTCTGTCCAAATAAATATTTTTAATATTTATTTAAGTCTATTTCCTCCATCAATAAATAAATAATTAAATTTATTTATTCAATTCATATTTCTCTAAGTTAATTAAATATTGAAAATATTTAATTGTTTCTTCTAAAGTCAAAATTAAATAAAATCCTTTATTTAATTTATTTCTTCCAAACAATTAAATAATTTCTAATTATTTAATTAAGTCATGCATTCTTCCAAATTTAAATAAATCATTTAAATTTATTTAAATCCTCTTAGTCTCTAAAATAAAATATAATTAAATATTTTATTTTATTCTTCTATCTTGCACAAGATAAATTAAATAAATTTATTTATTTAATTTGCTTTCTTCTAAAAATATCTTCTTGCTTTCTTTCTGAAATTGCAACTCATGCATATCTAATTAATTTATTTAATTAGATATTTCATCTATTATTCCTCTCATCTTTTTAGGATTTATTTCCTTTAAAGCAAAAAAAATCAAATCAAATCTTCTTCCCTCTCCATAATCAATTAAATAAATTCTATTTATTTAATTAATTTTCTTATTCTTCTATTTTTCATCAAATTATTAAATAATTTTAAATTATTTAATTATTGCATCCTTCGTCTAAAAATAAATAAAATTAAATATTTTATTTATTTATTCATGATGCACATAAATTAAATAAATTTTATTTATTTAATTTGTATTTCATCCACTCTTATCTATATCATTTTCTTCTAAAAATAAATCTTCCTTGTCATGCAAAAGCAAAAGCTAAGTTAACTGATTTAAAGCAACTTTGTTTTTATCAACAAAACTCTTAAATTAGAAAAATATATTCTAATTTAAGAAATAAAAACTCATCCTCATCAAGAAAGTAGTTAACTCAACAAAGCATCTTTTTGAATGACACATGTCCTTCTATTCGCGCACGTTCTCTCAACTATCCTCTACCATTGATCTTCTTATTTCTTCTACACCATTGATCTTCTCTCATACAATCCTATAAATACCCCTATATCCTTCCATTTAATATATAATCAAGCTTTCAAGTGAACTTATGTTGCAAGATCCATAGCGCGCCATTGGCACCCCCACTTATCACATTCATCTATCATCCATCTCATATTGTGTCGAAGCTCATCTTCAACACAACAAGTATCTGAGCCATTTCTCCTTGTCATTTTGAGGAATCGAAGCAAGGAAGCAAGCTTCCTAAGGGCCATCTTCATCACCAAAAGATCAAAAGAGAATAGGTGAACAATGGAAATCGCAAGGTAAAAAAGGTTGTGAGTATCTTTCTTTTATTTTAAATCGTTTTTGTTTGCACATTCCATTGATGTTTTGGGTTTTTATAATTAGTTTTATTCATCCCATTTTACCCATCACAGCCATCATATAGTCAGCCTCTGTAGTGGACAAAGCGACCATAGCCTGTCACTTACTCATCCAACTTATTGCACCACCAAAAAGAGTAAAAACATAAGCACTAGTGGATCTTTTACTATCGACATCACCTTCCCAATCTAAATCCACATCCAAGGAATGCCTCTCTCCTATAACACGAGGAATATTTTGAGGTACCTCACAAATATCTAAAGACTCTTTCAACTGCATCCCAATGAACTCTACCAGGATTAGACATATATCTACTAAGATCTCCCACTATTTGGGCAATGTCTTGTCTTATATAGACCATAGCATACATTAGGCTTTCATCTACACTCTGGTATAGTACCCTGCTCATGTCTTCCATCTCTGATGGGGATGTAGGACAATGTAAAATAGATAACTTTGTTCCCAATGTCACAAGAACATGTAATGGCCTATAATCCTATATGTTAAAACTCTGTAAAACTAAATTGACATACTTACTTTGGCTAAGCCATAGCTTTCTATCTGCTCTATCTCTTCTAATCTCCACCTGAAGAATGTGTTTAACTGCACCAAGATATTTCATTTCAAACTTTGTTGAAAGTTGAGATTTTAGTTTTGAAATCAAACCCTTTCCTTTGTCAATAAACAACATAGCATCAATGTCTAACATAATAACAAGGAAATGGTCACCATCAAATTTCAAGTAAACATAACGATTAGATTTAGAATGCTCAATTCCCAAACTCAACACATATGTATCAAACTTCTGGTACCAAATTCTAGGACTTTGTTTATTTCTTCAATTTACAAACCAAATGACTTTTACCTTTAACCACAAAGTGCTCTAGTTGTGATAAATATAAATATCCTCCTCAAAATCACCATGAAGAAATGTCATTTTCACATCCATTTGCTTGACCTCTAAGTCATAAGTTGTAGCTATAGATAATAAGAATCTAATGGATGTCATTTTTGCAACAAGAGAAAAAATATCACCCAATCAACCCCCTCAACCTAGGAGTAACCTTTCACAATTAATTCTGCTTTGTACTTCTCAATACTACCATCTAAATCAATCTTCTTTTTTAACACCCATTTGCAACCAACAGGTTTACATCCTTTAGGTAATGGTACCAAGTCCCATGTATCATTATTTTTCAAGATCACCATCTCTTCATCTATGGAAAATTTCTAACACTTTGCATCATTCATACACAATGTCTCTTGCATAGATTTCGATTCATCAATGTTATTATTCAAAGTAAATATACATCTCTAATCATCGAGAGAATTCCCATACCTTTCTGGTGGTTGTCTACACCTTGTAGACCTTTGAACAAGCCAAGGTGGAGGTTCTTCCTCCTGTTTTGAAGATTCAAATCTTGATGAGCTCTCCTCAACTTATTGTCTATCTTGGGGCCTCGATTCAACTTTCTCGGGCATAGAAGGAAGTTGAATCACATCCTTTTGTTAACTTTATTCTTAATGCAATACTATATAAGAAGGCTTAGTTTCTCTAAAAATCACACTTCTACTATATATTACCTTCTGTGTAATAGGATACCAAAGATTTTATCATTTCACACCATAGCTGTAACTGATAAAGATACATTTTACATCCTTGTTCTCCAACTTTGTTCGCTTCTCCCTTGGCACATGTGCATATGCCTCACAACCAAAAACTCTAAGATGTATCAATGAAGGCTTTTGACCTAACCATGCCTTCATAGGCAAGAGCTGATGTAGGAGACCTATTTAATAGGTTGTAAGTAGTGGCTATAGCTTTAGCCCAAAACTTTTGTTCTGAACTAGCACCACTAATCATACTCCTAGCCTTCTCCATCAATGTACTATTCATTCTTTCTACAACTCCATTATAATGAGGAAAATACAGAGTTATCTTCTATCTCTATATGCCACAATCTTTATAGAATCTATCAAAATTATTAGAGCAATATTCACCGCCATTTTTAGTTCTTAAACATTTTATTTTCTTTCCAATCTGCAACTCTACCATTGCTTTAAATTATTTAAATCAATTTAAAACTTTAGATTTTCTCTTTGTAAAATAAACACATTTCCTTCTACTATAATCATCAATAAATGAAACATAATAAATAGACTTCGCAATGGAAGGAACATCAATAGGACCAACGACATCACAATGAATAAGATCCAAAATACCAAAAGATTTGTGAGAAATTGAGTAAAACTAAATGTGGTTTTTTTTTCCATAAATATAATGCTCACATAAAGCATTCAAGAGTACAATCTGAATAGGTTCAACAAGGTTCTTATTTTTAAGGTGTTGGTTATTTTCCCAGACTGGATGCTTATTCCCAGTTATCCCTACAAGGTAGCCATCATTGATCAACAGGATTCTCGGGCCAGGGGCCAACAGTATAGGAGATAGACTCTATAAATATCTCCTCTTCTTCTTTAGGCTCTGCAGAACCAAGGGGGGTATTCCCTATTCAACATCTATGAAATGTATCTATGTACTAGCTAGGATGTTGACACAAAGTAGATAAATCCTCTCTTATGAAGACCAAAATTGTGAGATAAGTGCAAAGGGGCTAGCTTTGGGCCTATATTCAGTTCTAGACAGATGATTTCAAATCCTAAACTAATTCTAAAGTCCTAAAGGTTTGTATATGAAGTTTGAGTTTGTTTTGTACTTGATGCAAAACTAGACTTTGGTTGTGACCTCAATATAGGATTGGATCGGTGCCTATCCAGGGCTCAAGTCAATAGACATACACATGTGAATGTGCACATAAACCCATATCAATGACTGAGTTTCAAGGGGGTTGTTTAATATCTGCCTTACAGATACTTCCCAGAATTGAGTATTCAGTTACCTCTGCTTAGAAGATCCTCACTGCAATGTATTCTTCTTAACACTTTAACCTAAAACATTTAATCTACTCCTTGAGTGGAAGTAAAAGATCAAGCATTCAACATAGCAAATCTATATTCAAGAATCTTAGACACCCCTTAGCTGTTTAGATTCAAAAGAAGAATACATTCAATTTGGAGACAAGTAACAGAACACATGCAATGAAGCATTACTCATATTAATCAACATGAAATCAGTAAGTTTATGCATTAACATACAACATGAGATTCATAAACTCACAAAAACATCCAAAACAAGGCCACCAATGAAGTTGTATCTTATTACAGCACCAAAATTTGTCCAGTTTTCAACAACAACCATGAGCAACACAGTTTGGCTTTTATACCAAGACTGTGTACTCAACAAAATTAATTACAAGGCAAGTCAAAGATTTGCCAAATACAACGCATGAGAAACGACGCTCAAAAATATTCAATGTTGTGGAGAGACAAAGAGGAATGAGCAGGTGGAATTAGGATCTACGCCACTGCCTGAAGGCTCCCTTCGCAAACCTAGTAGTTCACCTGTCGCCTCACCCATTGATGCCTCTGCACGATCGCCATTAAAGCCTCAACAACTCACGGGATGCAGCAACGAAAACATCTGAAGATTTCCTGCTCAAAAAATGGGCTACAAACAAAGAAACCCCCTCGCAGCTGCGAAATACAAAACCAGCCGTCGATCTACTCCCATCGCTGAGATCCACGGCCCCAAAAAACATTGAAAAGTCACCAACCAATGATGATGTGCCACATAGGCATTCCATGCTCCTATCACTGACTTTTCCTTTCTTTATTTTGCCTTTTTTACCCTTGTATGTGCGTGCTCAAATGCATACACAAACACTCCTTTTAAATCTTTGTATATGCAGGATGCACATACATGCAACAGTTCCCAGGCATGTGGCAGCGTGTGACTCGTCCTCCATCGCTGTGCACTTGATCTCCATCAGCCATCGGAATAACCCAAGAAAGGTTGGCTGATACATATGGTCTTGGCGATAACTTCTTTGCATATCGGCTATTGCACAAGCATACAATCACTTTATACAACCCCCGGACCTCAAATTACTATTCATTGTATTTGACTTTTCCTTCACGTCTGGGTTGTATATCTTTGTTTTGTATATCGAGTTGCATGCTGCATATACAAACCCAATATACATGCTGTGGACCCCAGACTTGTATGAAGCATCTTGGAATTCTACTCGGGTCTGGAATGCATCTTTTCACTTGTATGTTTTGCATGTATGTCGACATACATACAATTACCATTTTATATAACTGGTGGGCCCGACCTATTTTCTCTTTCCCTTGCACATTTGATTGCACATCGCATATACAAATGCAATGTACTAGTCAGACTTCACCATAATTAAAAAGCACATTTGAAACACTTTGGAATCTAGCTTGTATATCCACGAATGCATATTTTCTTTGTATATAGACGATATACAAACTCACTTGTATATATCTGTGGGCCCCACCACATGCATCTCTGCCTCTGCACTGTAGCAAATGTATATTTGCGCCCTTGTATGTCAAATATGCAAACACAAATATACAAACCCCTAATATACAATTGCGGAATCTTCTACAAAATATTCCAGGAAGGTATCTTCCACTCGCCACTGTGGCAATTGCATATTAGCACCTCCTTGTATACTTTGCTTTGTATATAGCCTGATATACAAAGTGGGAATATTCCTGAGAATCTACGAAAGATTCTTCCTTTGTACATGCATCTTTTAGAGCCCGATATACATATAAAATGCATATAATTTGGTTTTTATCAATTTTTTGGAGGCCGATGGTGTACATTTGCAATGGCACATACAAAAACTTAACATTTCTCAAGAGTGTAATAGGAAAAGGCAGTAAATTATTACATGGGGGCCAGTCAACCAACGAAAACTAAATCATGAGGATGAGATTTAATAACCAGGAATCCATCGCAGAAGGCCACCAACAAAATAGACAAAACAATGCAAGACCCCATGACTCAGAAACTTCAGGGTTTACAAAAGAAAACCTGCAGACATTCAAGCTCAAAACCCTAAACATAAATGATTACCAACACAAGGTTCATAGACCCTTTTCTCCTATATGGCCTAATCCTTGGTGCTATAACATAGTCTTCTCTGCAAGTAATTTAGATTCAATAGAAAGAGCACCCTAAGGTACCTAAAAACCACGACCATCTGTTGAAGAGGAAACCAACTCTTTTTCCAACAAAGTAGCCACAAACTTTATTTTCACAAAAGTACCATTGCACTCAACAATGCATGCATCAAGCTGAAAATAAGTTCCCATTCTACTACATCTATCAATCACCATATCACATATCACCATTTTAACACCTGCTTCAAAAAATTGAACATGCACACCCTCATCTATTAGTTTGCATACAAATAATAAACTAGGTGCTAATCTTGGGATATGCAAGACACCATCAAATCTTCTAACTCTACCATCAAAAAAATTATTTGAATATTATTGTAATGTTGAAAATTGCATACCCTACAGTTTCACATTATGTCTTGAACTCACTTTAGAGTCCATTCCCATATCACACTCTAGGACCACTTGGACTCAACGTTGGCCTATTTCCCTTGCACCAAAGTTTTCCAAGAATCCATACTAGAGAATTATTCTCATCAATCTCCTCGAAACACGTGCCTAATTTGATCTATTTCCCCTAGGATAGTACTGCAATGCACAGACATATATGCGACACGATGGTGTCCCATTCCATACATCATCTTAAAATGATCATTATTCTTGCATGTCATCACCTCGTAGTGCCTCCTAGCAAATGTAACATCCTTATGGATGCACTTTTCTATCTTTAGGCTACCCTAACCAAATATAGAAATAAAAAATAAAAAAAGGCATGTTTTCATAGATAAGAAGATCCTCCTTCTGGCTCTCTTTCTCCATCTTCAGCTCTGCAACTTTTATTTTATCACTCCCCCAAGTTGTCACTATTATTATGCAAGTTTACAAATTTATCAAAAGAATACCTTTCACTATAGAAGCTTGCACTTCTCCTAAGGATTCCTCGGGTCTTTCTTCTATAGACCATTGAAGGCATTTTCAATAGGTAGTGAGTAGTAGAATACTCCCTATGGACCCTTCTCACCTTCAAAGTCTAAATTGCCACAATCATGGTAGTGAATCTCTTGGAGTTTTCTTTATCAAATTCCATTAAAGTAATATACTTTGTTGTCTTATTTATTTCTCATTCTATTGATGTTGTTGCACAAGTGGTGCATCAACATTATCTCTATTGTTATCAAATCCGATCTCATTTCCCTCTTGCCAATTCATTGGTATAGACCACCACCCTTATTATCCAATCCGCACACTAGGCCTAGTATTATTCCTTGAAGACCAAGGAGATATTCCTAACATTTTCTCACTGCATCCTAAGTTTAGACACACATAGGATAGGAGCACACACTCTTTTTTATCCTCTTTATCATCTGGTTGTTCATGGAGGTCAAAAGACTAAGTCAGGGGTTTGACCATTCCTGGTAAACTCCCAAATAACCCCAACCCTCTTTTTTATCCTCATAAGCAAGTTAATCGAAGGTGATTGATCACATAGATGTTTGCAAGTATTTGTTATCATTTTTGTAGATTTAGTTGCTTATATCTCATTTGATTTATATGTATTATCTACAATATTATACTTGGGTATTTGTTTCTAGCTATAGATTGACTTGACAAGAAATTGCTTGGGGAAACATGCCACATTTTAAGTATTATGTATATTGTACTCCTAACATACAGACGATAGCATAATGTGTAGACATTTGTGCAATGTAGTGGTGTTTGAAGTCGAGACCTTGTACCTTTGGTGCTAGGTTATGATTTCTATGTTGTTTCAGATTGAGATTTCCTTTCTATGATCTAGTTACTTAATTTTTTTATAAATTAATGAACTCAATTATATCATTTATTTGTTATTTGTAACTATAGGTTAATTTTGTAAAACTTGGTTCCTACAAATACACTCAAATGCAACCCAGCTCTATTAAAATGTTAATTAAGAATGAGTAAAGACTCTTTTCTGACATTTACATTTTTGGTGAACCTGACATAAACACGCCTTTTTCATTCATTTTTATTCCAAAACACAAAAAAAAAAATCTTTCCTCAAAAAAAACTTTTTTCAAGGCACTGCCCACTGCCCTAAACCCATTCCATAGTCCTAAAGAAGAAAAATGGTGGCCTTCATCCAAATTATCAATGCCTTTATTAATCATATATTCTTCTATTTCTTTCTCTTGGGAATCATTGCATGCATATATAATGGACTCTGACATATTCTTTTGTTTCATTAATTCTTATCCATATGTCATAGATGATATAACTTACATCTATAACATGGGTACTTCTACATGTTCCATGCATGAGATCCTTTATTCTATATATAATATTTCTACCTTCATGGATCATATGCATGCCTTTTCTTCTATATTAGAAGACTTCAATACATTCATATCCATGACCTATCATGAGAAAGTTGATGTTGATAGCTCTTCTACTACACCTCCCATAGTCCATGATCATTATGTCTCTTCCCACTTCTCTTCCTCCCTTGGATGCATGTTCAAACTTCTTAGACATCATCAAGGATGTGGAGACCTCTTTCTCTTCCTTCATCACCTGTGAGAATCCTATTCTTACAATTGACGATACTTCTTGATAACATGGTTCTCAAACTTCTATTGATAATCTTTCTTTTAGTGCCTTTGATGACTCTTCATCGAGTGATGATGAGGTTCATAATTCTATTGATCCCTTCTCTCAAAAAGATGTACTCCTTTCTTGTTCATCCCCTCCTCTTTCTTTGGAGGATGAACTCTTTTTCGTATATAATATTGAGCATGATAGTACCATTCATTATTTTCTTAATGCCACATTAGCTGAGAGTCCTCCTTTGATAGATGTTGAGCATCATTTGCATGATCCTTTATCTACTATTTCGTTAGATATTAAGCATCATTTACATGATCATCTATCTACTATTTCCTCTTCTACATTAGACCCATGTCTATTGGACCTCAACCCTTCCCATTATGTTTCTCCACCCTTGTCTTTAACACTCCTACATCATTTTCTTTTCGAGAGACATAACCATTGAGCCCTTGTGAGATACCTTTTATTACTCCTTCCACATCTAAATGTCTATACTCTCATTTATCTTCTAAATTTTTTTTCATTTAATCGTTTAATCTAGGATAATATTGTTAGGATCATTTTATTATTACTCTATAGTTTGTTGGTTATTTCTTGAGTTATGTTATGTGTGTTTATGTTGTCCATGCATGTAGGTGTTACAAATTTAAGTTTGTTCATTTACTACTCTATCTGTTATGTGACTTTTTCTCCAAAATGGAAAAGAAAAATATTTATGAATAACCCTCTAAAATTATAAGAGGATAAAGTTTATTTACCCTTTATAATTAAAAGGGAGATGGAAAATAAAGGATATTATGATCCTTTTTTATTAAAATGGAGATAAATAAAGAATAGTTATAAAAACCCCTTTAAAAGGGAGGAGTTATTATGTTTATTAAACCATTATTAATGGCAACCTTTGTGAAAGGGTGTGATGGTTTAGAAACCACCCCTTAAAAGGTTATATAAGGAATTTGTGTGAGACTTGGAAAGGCCATGGAGATCACTCAAAAGGAAGAAGAAGGTGGAGAAAGGAGGAAATAAGAGTATTGCAACAAATCATGAAGGAGAAGGATTATTGAATGGTTAGCAGTGAGCATTAGAGAAGGGGAACACAGTGTGTGTCTAACTCAGGGTATAGTGTACACCTAGGATTGTCCTAACTAGGACTTGTGTGTGCACTTGTGTTGAGCATGTTTTGTTGAACATGGCTCTGGATCACTTGTGTGTGTGTGCTTTCTGAAAAGAAGTGGGATGCTTGGGAAACATGTGTTTTTTGAAAAAGAGTTGAATGCTAGGAAGCACGTGGTTGGTTCTAAATAAGAACTGGGTTCCTCCTAGAAGTGCTCACTAGTTGAAAAGGGTTCAATCTCTAATCCATTCTCTGGAGTGGTATTGGAAGAACTTTCCAGACCACCAAAAGATATGTATTTATTCCTTTCTATGATGGAAATTAAGTACTAAACTTAATTCTAAGGAAAGATATTAGAATCATGATATATGTGGGTTTTGATGTTAATCTAATTATGGATTGTGTTATTCAATTGACTATGTTAATTATTTACTTTAGAATTCTTATTAAAATATTACATGTAATTTTCATTTTCTACTTATATCTATAGATACCTTCACATATTCTAAACTATCTTAACTCTAAATATTAGCTATAATAAATCTGCTGCAAAATAACTCTGGGGAAAAGTAGCATCACACTATTGGCTTTGGATGATAGTGTGGGACTATAGCATGTCTACGCTAGGGTCCAGTAAGTGTGGTATAGTTTGATTTAAATTTTTGGTCTATGTTTTGTTAGTAACAGTCATTTCTAGTACATTTATCGATAATTAGTTATCAAATTTTCTATTTTCTTTAGCTCGTAATATATTGCTTTCTTAAAACTGGAAAACATAAAAAATGGTAGCTAAACCTTACTTTTTTAATTAGACCATATTGTTAAGTTAGTCTAGTTAAGGCATTAGTGTATGGTATAAGTTAATCTACTTTAACACACAAGGGATCATGATATGAAGGAATATGTTGAAATAGACATGCATGTTCAAGCCATGGATACTTAGGACAAAGGTAAAGAAGCAATCCTAGCTCAAGAGCCATCTTAGAATAACTTATGGTAGATCAAACAAAGGGAAATAAAGGAAACTATAAGGCCTCAACTCTGATAAAATAATAACTTTGATTGAATGTGGCCTTCAAATTGTTTTGAGATGGCTTTAAAATATGTTTCTTGGGCTTGTATGATTTACTTTGCTTTCTTTTTATTTTTATTTCTTTTCTTTTTTATGCCACCCACATGATCTAATTCCATTCAACTAGTAAGATGCAAGGGCTCACCACCAAAGATTAGACCAAGTGGTTATGGACATTTCTTTTTTCATGCATTTGTATATTATTATTACTCAAGCAAGGAGGGAGAGGAAAAGGATCCACTCGTGAGTATCTAAAGAGTCACCACAAATTTTTGAATATAAAAAAAATGGAAAGGGTGAGATTCTAAGAGTCACTACTAAGTTTTGAATATCAAAAAAAGTAGAAAGGGAGAAGTACTCATGGACCTAATTATGGGCACCCAACTTAGCATATGGTAGTAACGATAAAGGATGGATATGGGTGGGATGAATGGTAGGCTCAAATATCCTAAATCTATATGATTAAGGATAAATCTTTCCATGGCAAGTATTAATGTGTGTAATGGATGTGAGCAGGTGTAGATAGTGTGTATGCTATGGTAAGTGAATGAAAAACAAGGCAAGCATATGCAAAAGAGGGGTTTTGGGAAGCTCATAATCATCCTTGGTGCATAAACAAAATATATTACTATGAAGTCCATTGTTCTAAATCAAAATCTTGAAATCACTTAGAGGAAAAAAGGAAAAAGGAAGTAAATGCACAAACCTATGGAAGAAGGGAAAGATAGGGATATAAAAAAGGATAAGAGAAAAGAGGATTAAAAAATCCTAATGGAACACAACATGAGTGAAAAGGAAAAACTTGGGTCAAAATGAAGAGAGGTGATAAGTCCCCAATACTTTGTATCATTTTCATTTTTTTTTACAAAGAGAGGGATAAATGGACAAAGATAGAAAGGACAATATAAAGAGGAAGAAACATGATAGAACAAATGATATAAATAAGAAACAATACACAACACAACACAACACCAAATTTGAACTCCCCAAAAGTGCATGTCATAGTATCCTATCACATGACAAGAGACAATAAACACAATACTCTACACCCCAAAATTGTGGCATAATAGCTCATCAAATGATACAGAGTGATAAACACAAAGAGGAAGAGGATATAAGTACAAGATAGGGTTAGAGAAAGAGAAACTCAGCATATAAGGTGGAAGTTTATCTATCATGAGATTATCCTCTGAGAAAGAGGCCTTGACATTATTATTCACCCTATCCTAGGAAGTGAATGTGGAGGTGAGTGGTGGGGTATCAGAGATAATGTCAAACATAGTGCCAAGTGGAGAAGGGACAACATGTAAGGAAGATGGTGGTATCAAAATGGGGTTAAGGATAGGTAGGGAGGATTAAGCAAGAGGAGGCTAGATGTCTGGGGATTGAAGGTAGGGGAGTATATTCATGGCTTGAGGGAGAGAAGGGGAGGGTGGAAAAGGGGGGTCATCATGAATTATAGAAGGTAGACTATTATGAAGGGAATCAAAAATTGTTTATTAAATTGGTTGTGTTGAAGGAGAAGGAATGGGAGAAGGAAGCCTTTTCTACATAGTTTTGAATTGTTAAAATGTTTGTTATGTGGTTGTCTAGTGTGAGACCTAGTGAAATAGATGGATAAGGGTCTAGTTTGTTGATGGAAAGGGGGAGTAAGTGGAGTTAAAAAATGGGGAGATGATGAAGGAGGGGGTGAGAGTGTGGATTAAATAATTTTTTGTGTTTTTTATTAGGAGGAGTGGGAGAGGGTGATCTATGGCAAGTCAAAGAGCCTAGTAGGAGAGTAGAAAGGGGTGGAAGCAAACCATGTTATGGACAAGATGAATGTAAATGTGAGAAAGAAGTTTTGTTATTTTTAGGGTGAAGGTTATATGTTTCTTTATAAGGTTGTAATGTGTTGTTGTTGATGTTGGAACTAGATTAAGGTGTTGTTAGAGGTAACCTAGGAACCCTAGGTTGAAGACCATGTGGATTGACTTGATTAAAATTATGTTTTAAGGTTACATACTCTACATATTATTCATACATTAATTCTTTGCATTGGTGTGGTGCTAACCTAGGATTTATAATGAAGTAATCCATAATGGAGTTTGTGTATCCAAAAGGTTTAGATGTTGATAGGAAGTTGTGATGTTGGAGTCCTTGTGTATGAATTTGACACATTGGAGTAATATAGAAGGTATGGATTTGAACTCATCTAGCCAAGGCCTCCCTAGAAGACAATAAAATCATTTTTATATAGGCACCACATGAGCTAGGATTTGTGTAGTCTTAGGGCTAGTTTTGAGAGTTAGGATGATACTTCTTAGAATCTCTATATAGATTCTATTGTAACATTTTAAGGAAACACCAATGGTTGGATAAGTATCTTGATGAGTGTCAATTTTGTAGAGGCATTCTTTATGACAATGTTAAAAGAAGAGTTTGAGTCAATTAAAATAGGTCACTAGTGTATAAAGGTCCATCATAGTTATTGTCAAGAATTTCTTGTTGTGTGAATGTAATGATGGGTGCTTCAGTGTGAATTTAAAAAGAAGAAGGGTCTTCCCCAAAAGGAGGTATGTCAATTATGCTAACCATGTTGAATTTTTGAAATACTCATTTAAGGCCCTCCTATGGAGAATCTAGCTAGGGTCTAGGGGAAGATAATAATACATCTATTGTCTTGACATTACTTGAGTGATGAGGGAATGGGTTTGTGTATATTTATAAGTTTTTATTGGGGTGGGTGACAAAAGGGTTCCCTTTATCATTTACACTTATAATCTAGATAAGGTGATTATCAATCAAGTCATGTTATTTATATTTAAGAGCCATGTACATTTCAGTGTCATGACTAAGAACCTTATGGTATTGGCAAAAATAATTAGGGTCATAGTTTCTAGGTATAGGACTGAAGCGTTGAGGGGATAAATTGCAGAAATTCAAAAAGGTTTGCAAATAAAGCTTGGGTCAAGATAGTTTGGTAGGATCTTGTTTAAATCTTGTGAATTATCTGAATGGTCATGGTTTAAGGGAAATGGTATTAATGGAGGATGATAGAGAGGGTGAAGCTGAAGTGATAATTATCGATGAAGGAGATGGTGTGGTGACCATATTGACTACATCCTTGTTGTTGGGATTATTGTTGTTATTGTATGATTTCTTGTATGATTTTGTAAATTTATTGGTCACTGATGTACTTGTTGGTGTCTTTGTTAAGGGTTTTATTTTGTCCATTTTCTTTTCAAAATCTCTAAGGGTAGCACATAGGTCAAAAAAAGAATTATATCTTTGAAACAATCTTTTCAAGGATAGATGGAGTGAGATTATTTGTGAACATTTTTTGAATTTCTATGTCTGGAAGGTGAGTGCATTTTTGCTAATATAGATTGAAAGCATAAGATGAAGTCACTAATTTTTTCTTGGGGACCTTGTTTACAATGTATGAGGTCAGTAAAGCTTACTTCCAGGGAAATATGTATTTGGAAGTGATTGCTAAAGGATTTTAGATCATCATTTTGAATGTGTGGATGGACCCATTCAGTATTGAATAGAGCTACTCAATTGTGTGTTCTTTGAGTGAACATGGGAATAATTCACCTAAAATGTGATCATCATACATGTAGTCTAAACAAAAGGAGTAGAATGCTCTTGTATGTGTTGTTGGGTCTCCTTTTCCATCATAAAGAGGAAGTTAGGTGGAAATGGGTGTACAAGAATGTCATAAGATAAAGGATTATGATGTAATTCCATTATGATTTCTCTTGAGTTGGTAGGTTACACATCTAGTTTGTACTACACTTGTTGAATTTGATGTAGGACATGGGACATAGAAAGATCAAGGAAGAGGATGAAGGAGGAAGTAGTGAGGGGGTATGCAAGGAAGCTTGGTTAAGTGAGTGATTAGATGAAATTTGGTGAGGGTGAAGAATAAGATGTGATTTGTTGGGTGAAGTGGATAAGGAAGGAAGAAATTTAGTGATTGTGGTAGATATTGCATTGGAAGGAGGTGGAATATAGGAATGATGATGGATATATGATGTAGTAGAGGGTATTGGTGAAGACAACATCATAGAGGTAGGGGGGTGTAGTGGTGGTTGTGAGAACATGGGTGTATTTATGAATATGTGAAGGGTAAGATGTAGGTGCAGGGGTAGGAATAGGCATGGAGAAAGATGGAATGGATGGGAAAGTGAAGGTTGGGATATTAGGTTGGATAATAGGTTGGATGGTTGTAGGATTACTAGATGGGATAGGATCAATGGATGGTATGGCACTAACAATAGTTCAACAACATCAAATGTAGTACCTTCAAGGGGATGAAAATTGTTAGATGGAGCGTGTGCATGCACAATAATTCCAATATTGTGTAGCATGTCTAACCCCATTGATTAGTTAGGATAAGGTTGCCTAAAGAGTCAATTAAATCAAATAAGAATAGGGTACATCTATATTGATGGCGGACTTAACCTCTTGTAACTAAGAGACAATTTTCATTTAATTCTAAAGGTCAAGTTGAGCTTCCTGATCATAGTTTTCTACAATAGGGAAGAAGGGAATAGTGTCTTCAATAGAGGTAAACAATGATGTTGAGCTAGCCATTTATGGTTTTAAATGGAGACTAATATGAGGGATTAGTCTAGGGTAAGACCTTAGTCTTCAAAAAGAATGGATAGGGGGCATGAATTAGGCCTACTATCATATAACAAAGAAAAGAAGATAGTACTAACTCCAATTAATGACAGAGTGCATAAAATAACTACTTGATTTGAAGTGAATTAGAAAGCAAGGACTATATGAACTAACCAAACATAGATGAATGCTTAAATTAATATACACTAGATGAATTAACCAACCATTAAATGTTACCCTTATATATTCCAATCAAGAGGAAAATAGTAAGAAATTTCACATACCATTCTAAAGCTAGTCATATGTAAATCACAAGTGGAAATGCAAGCATGGTCAAATTCACCAAATTAAAGAACTTAAAAGATGGTCCTTTTTAATGACAATGTGTTGTAAACACTGGATATTTTAGTGTGTGGTTGTGTGTGCAAATTAGTGCAAATCATTGTTACCTAAGGCTATCTCCAACTAGCCTAACACTAATTTATAATCACTAGAGATGGGATAGACAACATGATAGAAAATCAGACAACATGTGACAAACTAAAATCAAAGACTCACAAACTAAAATAGGTAAAAGAAAGGAAAATGAGTTAGAACACACACATGTAGCTCAATGGTATCACCAATTCTAGAATCAAGATATCCCTAGGAGCTAGATATTTTGTTAAATTCTATGTTGAGAACCTCTATGTTATGGATTACAACCAACTCAACTATCTAGACCTTCTTATTAGCCTCATACTATATGTCATAAAGATCCAAAAACTTCAAGAAATCTTGGAAACAAATTCTTGAGAAAATGTTTGTATGGATACCTATCAGGGAGAAGACTAGAAAGTAGAGTAAAATACTAAAACAAGTGGATGATAGATCCAAATATACTAGAAATTAAACAAAAACACACAAGGAGAGATACACCTAGCAAACTCAAAAGTGTGCACTGGAAACCTACAATACAAAAGTTATTAAAGACTAGCAAACCAAATTTTGATCAAAACAAATCCCAAGACTAGGTACTTGAGTTTCCCAATGGCCTAGTGGTCAGCCTAGTCCTTCTAATTGGTTAACTATATAGTCTAGTCTAGATGGTTAACCTAGTCCAAATTGTTAAAAAGTCACAAAATTTGACATATTCTTCTTAGTACTTCTAATAGTTTTCCCTTCTTGCACTCTTAAACATTCTGCATAGGTTCTCTTATATTTGACTTGCAAGATAAAATGTGTACAAAGGTGACCCTACAAAACAAAATGGTTAAAGGGGAGTTTGCCTCAATCGTTCCTCTTGTGGGCATTCAAGCAAAGTCCACATGGTATAAATACTAGTAAAAAAACTAAGATAAAGCCTATACTTATAAATCACAATAGTTTTAAATTTAAACGTAAGATTCTATTACATAAGATAAATGGTAACAATTGTAAAGGCACAACAAAGGCAAAGTGGAGAGAAAGATTGGGAGGTCAAAATGAAAAAATGAGCAAAAGGGTGAAAAAGAATTCTAAAGAGGGATAATTCAAGGGCTGGAGAACATAATTTTAGGGGGAAATGGTGTAAATTTGAAAAGAAATTGGGAGATAAAATCAAAAATAGGTACTTGAGGGTTTTTAAAGGAAAGAGATGAGCTAGAGGGTGGAAAGAGGAAGCAAAATGGAAACCAAAGCAATAAATCTAAAGTAAAAGTGGATATGACTAATGTAATAGAGTTATGAAAGGAATTTGACAAGTGGGTTAGGAATTTTAAAATAAAATGGAGGGAAACCCTAAGGAAAGATTCTCTATATCTTACAAATGGAGAAAGGAGACATGGGTCATGGAGAGGGAAACAAAAATGTGTTGCAAGGTGTGTGCCCTTGGTCTCCATCTTTGCAAAAATTGGTATCAAAGCATGGGTCACATGTTCGAACCCCTCACTTGTGTTGAGGGGGGATTGTTGCAAGGTGTGCGACCTTGGTCTCCTTGTGTTGTGTAGAGTAATGCTTGGGTTCGTGACAAGGCTTAACTGCCTCCTATGGATTCATTAACTCTAGCGGTTGTATCAAGCATTAACAGATTGATCTTTTAGTGCAACGACAACCATCTTTGCAACAAAATGACACCAATGGATTGCAAATTTGAAGTAAAAATGAGTGATACTAGTGTAATAATGGAATGACAAGGTTTTAACAAATGGGAAAGTAAATATAAAACCTAGAAAATGATAACCAAACCTAAGGGGAGGCTCTTTATGGATCAAAGGGCGACAAGGAAGAGATAAGGAATAAAAAGGACAACAAAATAGAAAGGAAAATGATGGTAAATAGATGGATAATGATGGGAAATGGATGGATACTAATAAGGGAATGTGTATGTTGGAAGCTTGCTAGTGTTGTCATTAATGTCAACCTCCAACAGATGGTTCACTTGGTTTCCAAATGCTTTTGAGAAAATTTAAATAAAAAGGTGTGCAGTGTGACAAAGGTATGTTCAGTGTTGTACTCCTCATTTCCTCATGGTTAAAGATATGCTTGTGTGGTTTGGAAGTGATGATCAGAGGTGTTCAAAAGTGTTATATCCAGAGTTTCAGGTTTTGGATTGTGCAACAGTGGAAGATGTGTTTGACAGAGTGTTTGCCTATGAAGAAGGTTGTCTGGGAGAAATGAGATTGCTCTACATTTCTCTATGTTCGTGTGAACCACCTCCTAGGAGCACAATCTGCAAATAAACCTTCACAAAGAGATAAATATTTCACCGAATGAGTGAATAATTAAAATGAGATGCAAAATAATGTACATATGCCTTGCTTATAAATACAAGTGTGGGAGAAGATAGGTTAAACTACCCGAACAAAAAAACTACCTAAATAATTAAATGCACTAATAATGCATTATGTGGGATGCCTAAGTAAACTTAAGCAAACATAAATGGTAAAAACTCATTTACTCCAACACCCCCTTTAAGTGCAACTTAGGGAGTTTATTATGCAATATGAGCAAGATGCAATATGGGTCCTAGCTACACAACCATGTTAGGTACCCATGTACAATGCAAAATTCAATACAATCTCTCACAAAGTAGAGAAAAGGAAAACCCCTGTGGGACAAAACACCTCTCCAAAAGAGAGAAAATAAAACAAGATGATGCGTGGAGGACTAACTAATATCCCCTAAGGACTACATACATCATGTATATACAATCAAGAATCCCCCGTAGGAAGGAAAAAGAGAAACATGATATCCCCCCATAATGAAGAAGCTCTAATGTTGATGCAGTATGCCTAGAAACAAAAGATTATCCAATGCCTACAAGAAACACCTCTCCCCTTAGGAAGAAACGAGTCCATTGAATGATGAAGAAGCCACTCTATGTCCAATTGAAGGAAGGAGGAGGGAAGTCTTCAAATAGAAGTCTCTGAAGACTGAGTAGGAGTCTCCAAGCATGAATAATCCACCACATAATCATGATAAAATGCAACCAAGAAATGTGATAAATCAAGTGAAGGAGAAAACTCATCAATGTCAATCTCCAAAGAAGATGTAGATGTATCAACAACCGTGCTGGAACTGTCATCAAAGAGGAGAGAAATCCCCTCAAGTATTGAGACTCTATAACAAGTCTAAAATACCTTCCAAATACTCATCCCACAAAGCAAGATCTAGAACACTATGATCAACCTGCTCAAGAAAAGGACCCAAATATGAAGAAGTAGGAGATGGAGGAGGAGGAAGCTCAACACTAGTCTCAAGAACACCAAGATTCAAGTGACCAAACTTCTCCTCACAAACATGATTCACCCTTGATGGAAGGCTATGAACATCAGCCAAAGGAATATCATCATCAGGAGAAAATGAGAAAAAGAATACAAGCAAAATGCATGATCCACCACCTCTATAGCAATTATATCTCTAGTCTCTATGTCTCTAATGTGAACATATCATGAGTGAACTCAACTATCTTACTTTGTGCACCATGAGTAATTTGATAAATTAAAAGAAGATTAGTAGTCAAGGAGGGTACACAAATAACATCATTAAAACATCCTTCACCCATATCAATAGAACCTTTCCCACAAACCTTCATGTATGTGTTGTTACCCATCAAAATATTAGATGAATTATAAGGCTCAAAAGAAGCGAACATATCCATAGAAGATTCCATATGATGAGATGCACCTGAATCAAAAAGCCATCTCCCATTTTCAGAAATAGTGGAAGCCAAGAGTGCTTTACCTTTCATCTCATTGGCAAATCCTGCATTCCCTGACTGTGTAGATGAGGATGCTGCCAAATGTGATGCGGAAGGAGAAGGAGAAGAAGACTTTGATGAGGGTAGTGGGATGTTGTTCTTCTGAAGAAGGTGAGTAAGCTCATCAATCTTCTTAGTATAACACCTATATTCATCATGTCCTTATTTCTTGTAATAAGCACATTTGATCTTCTTCTTTTGTGCTAATTCCTCTTTAGAAGAGGTCTTGGTCTCAGGAGTAGGCTATGAAGGTGAATCCTTAACTTTCTCTTTAGAATTAGAATCCTTATTTTGTTTCTTTTCCTTGCCACTTAAATCCTTAGGATCTTTTGCAAGAAGTGCTTGAGACCTCATAGTTGTCAATGTGCCCGTTTGTGCTAACTTTGCTTGTTCCCTTGTGAGTTGCATTACAAAACCATCAAGAGAAGGCATTTTGTGTGCACTACCTAAAGCATCCATGGTAGAATAAAATGCAAAAACAAATATAGAATAATCATGACCTAACTTAGAGAGAGTAGATAGAATCAACTGCTCATCATCTTTTTCAACTCCACATTCAGACAACTACACTCTGAGAGAACTAAGTTTGGTGAAAAAATCCTAGATATTGTCAAAATGTCTAGGATCAAGATTCATTAGTTCATTCTCCAAATGAAATTTCCTCATCTTATCAGGCTTACCAAAAAGATTCTCTAAGGTAGTCCAAATATCATTAGGATGCTTACAAGATAACACATGATATCTCAAGTCAGGAGAAATGGACATAATGAGAGTACCAAGAGCTTCATCTCTTCGATCAAACTATTTCTTCTTTTCTACAACACTTGTGGGTTTAGGATCTTGGTCAAAAGTAATCCTTTCCAATTTTAGTTTCAACAACAAAATCTCCATATCGGATTTCCACATAAGATAATTTGTTGTAGTTAGAAGTTCTACTTTAGGCAAATCCATGATGAAACAAGAGAATTCAACAAATATTCTTCACAATATAAACAACCAACCCCTTTGTTCACAAGAATTGAGGAAAAATAATATCGACTTCAACGGAGTAAAAGCACCATCAAACAGAAAAATATGAGAAAAATACCTCAACCACTGCAAAGTTGATGAAAATACATTTTCATTGATATATGATTTGTGAAAATTGGCCTATGTTTGTAAAAGATATGCAAAAATGAAAAAAAGCCTATAAAGGCACTTTGGAAGCACCAGCGAGCACCTGGTCACACCATATGACCACCACGAGCGTAGGGACATAAAATTTGGGGCCTTTTGGGCCAAGTAGATCTCGATAGTCAAAATATGTGGTGAGTTCCCACACCACATAAACTCCAAATCACCAAGTCAGCAAGCCACACACAAAGCACCAACACCACTTCCATGCAAGTCTGCTCAAGGAATCTCCACACATTAGCATGAGCCTTTACAAGTGCTCACAATACATCATTGAACAAGCACATATAAAAGATGCTAGTTACATTTTTACACAATCAATATGGGACTAAAGTCCTTTTACAACTTCCAAACAGTAAAATGAATGGGCCCACCTCGCTTTCGTTGCAGATCTCCAAAGCCTAAATTAATATTTGTTTGAAACTTTAAAATATATAAAGTCTAATACACAAATGTATCGGCCAGCAATTTTGATGAAGAAAACCAGTCATTCGAAATACCTCCAACCGCCTCCTCTGGTGTTGGTCGAAGCAAGCCAGGAATGGAGGTCCTACAACCCGCAAGGAAAGTCCTTGTCCTGTGACCCTTGCAAAAAGCAAGTCGTGACCTCCCATTTAGCAACGTGTTTTCCAGTTTCAAATCTTGGTGATAGATTTGCATAGAATGGTAATATCACCCCTAATATAAGTGTTGAAATGCACTAGACAACTGAGAGGGGGGTGAATCAGTTGTCTTGAAAACTTTGACCATTAATGAACATTAACACATCAAACACTTGTTCATTGTTATTTAGATTTGATCACGAAAGCATGAAATAAGAAACTTAACATAACAACAACATCAACACATGAGACACCATGTTTTTACGTGGAAACCCCTAAAATGGAAAAACCACGGTGGGTGTTAGCCCACATAAATATATAAGTTATAACAATACCAAAAAATAGAGGCTCACTGCCCAATATTCTCACTGGAAATGTTTAGGCTCACTGCCAAGGGGTGGCTTACTACCAAAGGTTCGCTCACTGCCAAGGTTGGTGAACTGATTTGATAGCATCTACTCCATGTCTGGGTTTAGTTCCATTGAAGCACATTATATCTCCTCTGCTCTGCTCTTTTACACCTTCGCACTTATCTTTTCATTTTCACACTTAGATACCTTTTACGCAACCACATTTCATGCTTTTATACAATTCATCAACCTTGGAATGTACATCAAGGTCAGCATTACATTCATCAACTATTGGAACAATCTCCAAGGTCAGCATTACAAACATACATAAAAATAAGTCTAGACCTAAACAAAACTAGCTAAGGGGAAAATGTATGGGGATCATATTATGCCTTAGCTGGTACTCAAATGCAATCTTCCATGCCACGACACGCTTTCACAATCTTCAATGCATCTTTGCAAGTAGTGAAAACAACCAAGTCAATCAAGACTAGTGTTAACACTAAATCTTCTAAGAACAGTCTTCATCTACGATCTGAATTTGGATTTGCAAACCAATCCAAAGGTAGGAACACGATTAGGAGTCATCCACAAGCACATTGTAATCACCAAGAACATCCACACAACCTTCAAACAATTTGTCAGGAGGATTATTTAAACCAGAGCACTTAAACAACACTGTCAGCCACTATCATAAAGAAAAGATTGCTTGCAGACCACCAAATCACAAACCATTGGAGTTTAAGGCACTTTTTATCATTACCAACTTGATTCCAGAACCATAGACTAAAATACTTAACTACGGAGGAATGTGAAGCTTAACACATTCTCCCTGTCACCACCAAATATACAAAAAAAGTAGTTTTCACTCTGGTGAACATAACTAATTCAAATATTCATACCGGAGGCTCAAACTTGAGATATAGTATCTTCAGACATGTCTCTAAATAACTTCCAATCCGCAGACAAAGATATTCATTCTACAGGAAATGTGGAGCAATCTATTGGACTGTTCTTCTGTAGATAAAGATATTCTGCCACACATTATTTCCACCGGAGAAGCAAATTTTCTCAATATCCTCAATATCAGGATATCCAATACTTACATAGAGAAATACAAAGCATCTAAATCATTACAAGAAAGCATCAAAACAAGAGCACAGTTGACACCAATGACAACACTTGTATGTTGACATTAATGACAACACCGATTAGGCACATACTTGCAACAATATCCCCCTTTATCATTGATGGCAACATATGATGTGAAAAACTGTAAAGACCATCAAGATAAGATTCTCCCCCTTTCTCTTTACACATTTACACTCTTTCTTCTCTGAGTTTTTCACATGATTTCTCTCCCCCTTTGACATCAATGGAAAAGGGCACATACTTGCATGTTGCTTCGCTGATCCACTGAACTTTCTATGTTATTAACTCTTTCTTTGTCAAGAACATCTAGCTACTCCCCCTGAGAGGTAGCCCTCAAAACATCAATCCAAATCAAAGAATGATACTTTGAGCACCACTAGACTGATGCATTCCTATCCATATTAGTTCAAAGTAGGAGGGGTAATGACCCCTAACTTTTCTCTTAGATACTCAAAAGCATCCTTAAGGCAGAGGCTTAGTGAAAATATCTGCAATCTAATCCTTTGTGGACACATATTCCAACTTTACTTCATTCTCTATCACCTTTTCTCTAAGAAAGTGATACCTTATAGAGATATGCTTTGTTCTTGAATGCATCACTGGGTTCTTTGAAATGTTTATAACACCTGTATTGTCACAGAAGATTGCAACTAGATCTTCATACACAACTCTTATGTCCTTCAAAGTCTACTTCATCCATAACACTTGAGTACAACAACATGCTATTGTAATATACTCAGCTTCTACAGTTGACAAAGAGATTGAATCTTGCTTCTTTCTCAGCCATGAGACCAATTTATTACCCAAGAAGAAAGCGCCTCCACTAGTACTTTTTCTATCATCAACATCTCCGGTGCAATCTGCATCTATATAATCATTGAGAGTGAAATCATTAACCTTTGGATACCATAAGCCATGATCTGGTGTGCCTTTTAAATACCTCAAGATTCTCTTAACTACCATCACATGTGACTCTCTTGGATCAGCTTGAAATGTTTCAACAAGACAAACTGCATGCATTATCTAGTTTGAGTTAGTTAAAGCAGTCCTCCAATCATGGATATGTACCTTTTTTTATCAGTCTTGGGTGATTCATCAGTTTTGCTCAACTTATATCTAGTTACCATGGGAGTACATACTGATTTAGAGTCTTCCATCCCAAACTTCTTCAACAACTCTTTCACATACTTGGACTGAGATATAAAAATTCCTTTATCTGATTGATTAATTTGCAGACCTAAAAAGAAATTCATTTCACCAATCATAGACATCTCAAACTCATTTTTCATTTCACCTGCAAACTTCATGCACATGCCTTCATTTCCTCCAAAGATAATGTCATCAACAAAGACCACAACAAATTAGGATCTGGTTATCATTGATTTTGAAATACAAGTTACTGTTAGCAGTACCTTTACTAAATCCTAATTGCAAAAAATACTTGTCTAGCCTTGCATACCAAGCTTTGGGGGCTTGCTTCAGTCCATACAATGCTTTCTTTAATCTACACACCATATCACCTTATTTTGATAATTGACATCCTTTCGGTTGCTCAATGTAGACCTCTTCTTCCAACTTACCATTTAAGAATGCAGACTTAACATCCATCTGATACACTTTGAAGTCTTTGAATGCTGCAAATACCAAAAACATTCTAATTGCTTCAATTCTTGCCACAAGAGCATAGGTATCTTCAAAATCTGTTCCTTCAACTCGAGAGTATCCTTTGCATACTAATCTTGCTTTGTTCATTACTACTTCACCATTCTCATTCATCTTGTTTTTGAAAACCCATTTGGTGCCAATCACATTCTTATCAGTAGGTCCAAGAACTAGTTCCCAAGTTTGATTCGTTTCTATCTGCATCAGCTCCTCTTCCATAGCTTTTACCAATTTTTCATCATTGCAGGCTTCATTCACAGTTTCAGGTTCAACTTTTAAAAGCAAATAGTAATTCACTTGTTCTTTTGTAGCTCTTTTCCTTGTTAATACACCTTTGCTTTTGTATCCTATAATTTGATCTTTAGAATGATTAATTCTTACATACCTAGGAGTCTTGGCAGTGCTTTTCAGAGCCTTTTCTTCTTCATCTTGATTGTCTTCTTGATCAAAATTTTCTTCATTTGTTATAGCAGCAGACTCATCTGATTCATAGCCACTCAAATTTGAATTTCTTCCTTTGTCTTCATCCACCTTCACATTTGCACTCTCAACAATCTTTTTCAGCCTTTTGTTGTAGCACCGGTAGGCCTTACTCTTGGTAGAGTATCCAAGGAAGATTCCTTCATCGTACCTTCCATCAAACTTCCCTAGATCTTCATCTCTTCTGATATAGCATTTGTTTCCAAAAACTTTGAAATATTTTACTGTAGGAATTCTTTCATACCACAATTCATAAGGAGTTTTAGTACCATTACCTTTCACTTGAACCCTATTTTGAATGTAGACAGCAGTATGTATAGCTTCTTTCCATAAAACTTCCAACAGATCTCCTTCCTTCATTATTGTCCTCGTAGCCTCTTGAACTGTCCTATTCTTTCTTTCTGCAACTCCATTCTATTGAGGAGCCCTAGGTGCAGACAACTGTCTCTTTATCCCTTGCTCTTCACAAAAAATGTTGAATTCATTTGATGTGAACTCACCTCCTCTATCAGACCTCAAGCATTTGATTTTCAGTTCTATTTCATTCTCAACCATTGCCTTGAAAGATTTAAACTTCACTAGGGCTTCTGATTTGTCTCTTAGAAAAGTAACCCAAGTCATTCTAGAATAATCATCAATAAGCAACATGAAGTACCTGTCACCTTGTAGACTTCTCACCCTTTTAGGAGCACATAGATATGTATGCACTAGATCTAGCAAATTGGCAAAAAATTGCTCTTTGCTCTTGAAACTTGTTCTTGTCTGCTTTCCCAACTGACATTCCTTACAAATGGTATTTGTGGGTTTCACAAGCTTTGGTAAATCTCTCATAGCCTGACCTAAACTTATCTTCACCAAATTATCAAAGTTTATATGACACATCTTTCTATGCCACAACCAACTCTCATTTGTCTAAGCCAATAGATAGTAATTATTAGTTCCTTTTAATTGGTAAATGTTACCTCTGGTTTTCTTACCGGTAGAAATCATAATTCTGGATCTTTCCATAATCTTGCACCCATTGTCTTTGAATCTCATATCATAACCTTTGTCACACATCTGACCAATAGTCAAAAGATTATGCTTCAAACCTTTCACATGTAGGACATTATCAATGTTGTGCTTTCCATCAAAAGAAATAGATCCTTTCCCACAAATCTTATCAATTGCATTATCTCCAAACCTAACCAGTCCTCCATCATACTTTTCCAAATTCACAAACTTACTTTTGTCACTGGTCATGTGATGTGAACATCCACTATCAATAATCCATTCATCTTTATCTTTCTCCACCTGAACAGCCAAAGCACTTTCCTCCACTAGTTTTTCCTCTTTTACATAGCTAGTAGGATTAGTAGATATAGGTTCTTCTTTAATATCAATAAACAAACATTCATTTGCACGAGTACTAGCATCATCAGATTCATCATCTGTCACACCTTTATCATCAAGATCTCTAACATAATAGCATTTCTTTGGAACCCTAGGTCTATTCTCAAATCCTTTTCTATTCCTTTTAATTCTTTCAGGGCATCTAGAAGCATAATGACCAACCTTACCACATGTAAAACATTTGAAAGGTAATTTTCCTTTGAACTTACCAAAACCTCTTTGCAGTCTATCAACAAAGTTCACTTTAATTTCATGGAACTCATCATCAGGTTCCACCTTGTAATTTTCAGCTCTGGAGATCTTCTCTGAAGTACTAGCTTTGAAAGCAGTCTCAATCTTTGGTAGAGCATCACCAAGTTCTCTCATCTCAAAGGCTATAAGCTTTCCTCACAACCGATCCTTGGTGACCTCTTTCACATTCATTACTTCTTCAATTGCAGCTACCTTATGACTGTAGGATTTAGGTAATGACCTAAGAATTTTCATCACAACTTCTTTCTCCTCAATAGTTCCTCCCATAGATTTGATTCCAATGACAAGTTCATCAATCTTTTGCATGTAGGATGTTATGTTTTCATCTTCACTTATCTTTAAACCTTCATATTTAGCTTTTAGTCCCTGCAACTTGGCACTCTTTACAGATTTATCTCCTTCATACAGATTTTCCAAATTTTCCCAAACTTCTTAAGGAGTTTCATAATCCATGACCTTTATCAAGTCAAAGTCAGTCAATGCACTTAACAAAGCATCTCTATCTTTTATATTTAACTCATATTCTTTGATTTCATCTTTAGTTGTCAGACCATTCTAAGGCATGGTATATTTAGTCTCTATCACTTTCCATACTTTATAACCAATACAAAGCAAATGGATTTTCATGCATATCTTCTAGGTCACATAATTTGTTCCATCAAACTGTGGAGCTTCCTTCTTATAAGATATTTTGGATCTACCTCAAGTTGTTAATCTTACCTCTGAGGAACCTTGCTCTGATACCAATTGTTGAAATGCACCAAACAATTGAGAGGGGGGGTGAATCAGTTGTCTTAAAAAGTTTGACCATTAATGAACATTAACACATCAAACACTTGTTTACTATTATTTAGATTTGATCATGAAAGCATGAAATAAGAAACTTAACATAACAACATCATCAAAACATGAGACACTAGGTTTTTACGTGGAAAACCCTAAAAGGGAAAAACTGTGATGGGTGTTAGCCCACAGAAATATATAATTTATAACAATACCAAAAAATAGAGGTTCACTTTAGGGCTCACTGGCCACTATGCTCATTGCAAATGTTTAGGCTCACTGCCAAGATTGGCTCACTACCAAGGGTTGGCTCACTGCCAAGGTTGGTGAACTAATTTGATAGCATCTACTTCATGCTTGGGTTCAATTCCATTGAAACACAGTATATCTCCTCTGCTCTGCTCTTTTGTAGCTTCGCACTTATCTTTTCATTTTCACACTTAGATACCTTTTTTGCAACCACATTTCATGCTTTTATACAATTCATCAACCTTGGAATGTACATCAAGGTCAGCATTACATTCATCAACTATTGGAACAATCTCCAAGGTCGGCATTACAAACATACATAGAAATAGGTCTGGACCTAAACAAAACTAGCTAAGGGAAAAATGTATGTGGATCATATTATGCCTTAGTTGGGACTCAAATGCAATCTTTGGTGCCATGACACGCTTTCACAATCTTTGGCGCCACGACACGCTTTCACAATCTTTGATGAATCTCTGCAAGTAGTGAAAATAACCAAGTCAGCCAAGACTAGTGTTAACACTAAATCTTCTAAGAAAAATCTTCATCTACGATCCAAAATTTATCTTTGTGGACCAATCCAAAGGTTGGAACACGATCAGGAGTCATCCACAAGCACATTGTAATCACCAAGAACATCTGCACAACCTTAAACCAATTTGTCAGGGGGATTCTTCAAACTAGAGCACTTAAACAACACTGTCAGCCACTGTCATAAAGAAAAGACTGCTTGCAGACCTCCAAATCATGAACCATTGGAGTTGAAGGCACTTGTTATCATTACCAACTTGATTCCAAAACTACAGACTGAAATACTTAACTACGGATTAATGCGGAGCATAACACATTCTCCCTGTCACCACCAAATATACAGAAAAAGTAGTTTTTGTTGGTGTAATTAAATATTTAATTACACTTTAATAAGTTTACTTAAGGCTTATTTTTAGTCTTAGGTTATTATTAAGTCATATTAGGGTTTTATTTAACTTGCAAATATAAAAGCAAGTTGTCACATGTAATTCTCAATCCATTTCATTAATTCATCCTTATTGTGCAAATTATTCCTCTTTGCTTTTTTCTCTTTTAGAAGGTATTTTTTCCAGGTTTTAATGATTGGTACAATTTATTGATGTTTGAAGTCAAGGCATCTTTTCTGTCTTTCGAGCTCCATTCTTGCGCCCAGAATCTCTATTTTTTGAAAACGAATAGGCATTGGAAAGGTATCAAAGAGCTCTACACAGCCACCTATATAATTTTTTTAGATTCAGCCCCAGGTATATTTTAATCAGTTTGTCAATTTTATGGCTTTTGTTGGATACCTAGACATGCTGCCTCCTGGAAAGGTTATATTTGCTTTGATAGGCTTCTGTTATCAGCATAAATCTATTTGCATGTTTTGATCTGT
The DNA here is from genome assembly GCA_027924645.1 of Cunninghamia lanceolata. Taxonomy (NCBI): domain Eukaryota; kingdom Viridiplantae; phylum Streptophyta; class Pinopsida; order Cupressales; family Cupressaceae; genus Cunninghamia; species Cunninghamia lanceolata. The sequence continues at coordinate 20,297,157 of BSBN01000391.1, forward strand.
AATCATCTAAGGAGATGGGATTCTACCATCAGCATAAATCTAGTTGTAGATATTGTGGAAGTAATCAACATGATAAAGAGATGTGTCCTCATTTCTCACATCATCTTTTTGAAATGCTTGCTTCGATCTCTTCTCCTCCTGATGAGATCATTACTCCACCATCACCTACTGCTACTTCAGAGTTCAGTATTACATCATCATTGGCTTCTAGTGATTCTATGCAACAGGTCAATATTAGTCTTCCTGATCCACCTCATTGGGATTCCTATCTTGCAGAAATATCATCTTTGTTTGTAGAGTCCCATCTTGCAGATTTGAAGGACCACATTGAGGACATTTTTCTTTTATTTGATGACAGCTTCGATGGAGTTGCATCACCATCATCTGCTTCAGAGATTGTTCTTCATCATCCTCTTCTTCTGTCATAGTTTGGCAGTGGATTGGAGACATTTGAGCAGTTTTCAGGAGCATCATTATTGTTTTTGGATCATGTGCAGAGTTCAGAGACATTTTCCCTTCTTCCTGTATATTCCTATCTGGAATGGGAAGACATTTTGCACACATATGCAGTTCTATTTCTTCCCAAGGGGAGGAATGTTGTTTGACGTTCATGGGTCTTCATCTTTATTCTGTGTCGAGCATCTTCTAGCACTACAGGAGTCATCTTGAGGAGCAGCTTCTTGGTCTCTCTTCTCATCTCTATTTTGGGAGGGAGCATTTCCTTGCATGGGGTTTCATCCTTCTCACTTCTGGGGGGGTCATCAAACCTTCTCTCTTCTTCTTCTCTTATGGGGAGCATTCATGATTGTACTTTTGTGATGGATTCACTTCTTGGGGGGTCTTAGTGTTAGTCCTTCCATCACATGTTCATGTACTTGTTGTATTTTCTCTCTTTTGGAGAGGAGTTTTCTCCCACTAGGTTTTTCTCCTTTCTCTCCACCTTATGAGAGATTCTTGTAGTTCATGGGTACCTAAAATGGCCTTGTAGTCAGGACCCATTCTTGCATTAGTTGCATGGTTTTTCATTTCTCCCTAAGTTGCACTTATGCGGGTGTCAGTGTAATTAAATATTTAATTACACTTTAATAAGTTTACTTAGAGCTTATTTTTAGTCTTAGGTTATTGTTAAGTCATATTAGGGTTTTATTTAACTTACAAATATAAAAGCAAGTTGTCACATGTAATTCTCAATCCATTTCATTAATTCATCCTTATCGAGCAAATTATTACTCTTTGCTTTTTCTCTTGTAGAAGGTAAATCTTAGGTTTTACAGGTGATCTTTGTGGCTTGAGTTAATTATCAACTCTAACAGTTTTCACTCTGGTGAACATAACTAATTCAAATATTCATACCATAGGCTCAAACTTGAGATATAGTATCTTCATACATATCTCTACAAAACTTCCAATCCGCAGACAAAGATATTGACTCTATAGGAAATGTGGAGCAATCTATTAGACTAATCTTCTGTAGACAAAGATATTCTGCCACAGATTGTTTCCACCAGAGAAGCAAATTTTCTCAATATCCTCAATATTAGGATCTCCAATACTTACATAGACAAATACAAAGCATATAACTCATTACAAGCAAGCATCAAAACAAGAGCATAGTTGACACTAACGACAACACTGATATGTTGACATCAATGACAACACCGATTAGGCACATACTTGCAACAATAAGTTGTTAAAAGAAGAAACGAGCCTCATCCTCACTAAAGCGGCTAGTGTTACAAATGCATTCAAAGAGCTCGGCCCCTACAATCAGCCTTAAGAACCATCACTCGCTGCTAGTTGAATAATCATCCTTTCTCCAAATATTAGAATGCATTTGCACAGATTTGAACCAGAAACATATATCGACAAGGCAAAATAGAAATTTATAAAATTTCAAATGCAAAAAATATCATTCTACCAAAAAAAGTAGGTAATAAAATCTCGATCTCACCAATTCATTGATGAAAATTCTCAAAATGGAAGGAGGTGCAAATAGTCAGCTCTAATACCATGTTGGTGTGAACCACCTCCCAAGAGCACAATTTGCAAATAAACCTTCATTAAGAGATAAATATTTCACCAGATGAGTGAATAATTAAAATGAGATGAAAAATAATGTACATATGCCTTGCTTATAAATGCAAGTGTAGGAGAAGATAGGTAAAACTACTCGAATAGAAAAACTACCTAAATATTTAAATGCACTAATAATGCATTATGTTGGATGCCTAAGTAAACTTAAGAAAACGTAAATGGTAAAAACTCATTTACTCCAACACTCTGCATTGAGGTTTCTTGTCTTGCGGATCTAGGAATGTGCTTATATTGTTTGTATCTACTTTCCCTTGAAGTTTCTAGTGTTGGGTCACTCTGTAAGTTCAGTTCTTGTGTTGGTGTTTAGTGATAGTGCATCTTGTTGTGCAGAATGAAGACATTATTTGTTTCAGGTGATTGCGGTAGTATTGCAGAAGAGTTTGATGATGCTAGAATATTTTGAAAAGTTGTATGGAAACTATGGAATGTTTCGTTGTGGTTCACATGATGTTTTTAGACTTGGAGAGGTGTGTATGTGCTCGTTGGTAGTGTTAGTTCAGGTTTGTCTGACCTGGCTTTCTAGCGCCATTTACGGAGGTACCTTGTGGATTGTGGATGTGATGAGTAGCATGGTGATACAGATTTGAGTCCTAGTTAACCCTTGGCATGGTCTAACTTCACTTCTCTCCACCGCGGAAGTGTTTGGTGTTGACCTACTTCGGTGTTGTACATTTGAGGTGCACATGTTTTATTAAGGCCGACCTAATTGAGATTGTTTTAGGTCATGGATGGTATAAATGCAAGGTGAAACTTGAGTAGAAAGGGTGAAGAGGAGAAAGACGTGTATGTGATCAAGGGTGGTGAATTGACTACGAGCTTAAACGCTTATGACTTTCATATGTAATGAGTAGAAGGTGTCTACATTTTAGTTTTCTTGAAGTTACTAGAGGCAATGAGCTGAAGGTTGTGGATGGTATAAAGTTGCAGTGGTGGATTTCTCTTATTGCATTGAGATAGTGAATCTCTTTGTAATAGTCTTCTTCTATTCCTCTTTCTTCTAGATAGTGATTCCTTCTGGCAGTGAGCCTTTCTTCTGGGAAGTGAGCCTACTTGTTTTCGGTGTTGCTATTCATATATATGTGAGCTAATCCTCACCGTAGTTTTTCTCTTCTTGGGTTTTCCACGTAAATCAAGTGTCCTTATGTGTTTGGATGTGTTTGCATTGATGCTTCATATGTTTATATTATGCTAATGCATAATAAGAGTTTGAAGGCTAATAAGGGTTGAAATAGTATCAAGGGTTTAATATTTTAATATAAAACTTATTCACCCCCCTCTCAATTGTCCTGTGTATCTACCAATTGGTATCAGAGAGAGGTTCCTTGAATAAGCTTAACCACTTGGGGTAGATTTGGATGGTGCACATGAAAGGTATTGAGATTCCTTTCTTTGATGGAACAAATTATGCTTTCTGGAAGATTAGGATGGAAAGCTTTCTTGTCTCATTAGGGTATGGTGTATGGAAGTCAGTTGAAAAAGTATATACTTTACCTATTGGTGGTCTAAAATATAATGATGAGATTAAAGAGTATGAGAATAATGGCAAGGCAAGGAGTGCTCTTCTGAATAGTCTTTCTGATTAAGAATTAGTGAAACTGATGAGCTGCAAAACTGCAAATGAGATCTAGAAGAAGATGGAAAGTATCTAGGAAGGAGATGACAAGGTCAAGCAAGTAAAGATGCAGAATTTGAAGACCAACTTTGAAACCCTAAATATGTCAGGGGATGAAAATATTGTAAGCTACATGCAAAGAGTGTCCAGATGAAGTTGTCAACTCCATCAATGGTCTTGGTGGAAACCTGGAGGAAAGTGAAGTGGTAAAGAAGGTACTAGGAACTCTTCCAAAATCTTATAGTGCTAAAGTTTTTTCTATTGAAGAAGTTCAAGATTTGGATAATTATACTAGGGATCAATTGTTTGGTACTTTAACTACTTTTGAATTGAGAGTTTGGTCAAGATGATTCAAGAAAAGAGACTGATTTTAAGTTTAGAAAGACAGAAAAGAATGATGAGTCGGATCCAAATGATTTTTGATGAAGTGGAAGTAAATTTTGTAAGTAAATTGAAAAAAGGCTCTAGAAAATAAGGAGGTAAGTTACCCTTCAAACGTTTTAGTTGTGAAAAGATAGGTCATTATGCTTCAAAATGTTCGATCAAAATTTCAAATGACAAATACAAGGATACCAAAGGTAAATCAATCAAGAGGAGTTATTATGTTAAAGAAAATGCTAGTACATCTAATGATGAGTTTGACTATCCAGATGATGAAAGTGATGAATGCTTGTTAATGGCTCTGAATGTTGGAACTAATTCTATTGACTCTGAAAGATGTATGAAGTAAATTGCTTTAAAAACAAGGCACAATATCAAAGGAGCTTTGGTAACTACTTTTCATGCAAGAGAAGAAGAAAACTACTGGATAATTGACAGTGGATGTTCAAATCATATGGCAGGTGATAAGAATAAGTTTGTTAAGATTGAGAAGTTTGATGGAGGTTTTGTTAGGTTTGGAGATGATGCATCTGCTAAGATCTATGGAAAAGGTTCAATTAGTTTTGATGGAAAGCACAATATAGGTGATGTTCTTTATGTCAAGGGTCTCCAACATAATCTTCTAAGTGTAGGACAAATTTATAGTAGAGTATATAACCTTGTGTTCCATGATGGTGGCTGTGAAATCATAAAAGAAAACTCTGAAACTCTGGTTGCTACAGGAACAAGGAAAAAAGGAAATGTATATCAGCTCAAAGGTGCTAATGGTATGTACGTTATGACTCAAATCAATGAAAGTTGGCTACATGGCATAGAAGAATGTGTCACATCAATTTTGATAGCCTAGTGAGGATCATCTCTACTCAATTTGTCAGAGATCTACCAAGAATTACAAAGCCTATCAATGCAATTTGCAAGGAATGTCAAATTGGGAAGCAAACAAGACAGAATTTAAAAATCAAAGAATATTCTACCATGGGACTTTTGGAGTTGGTACATATAGATCTATGTGGACCTACAAGAATAGGAAGCTTTCAAGGTGACAGGTATTTCATGTTGTTAATTGATGATTACTCTAGAATGACTTGGGTAACCTGTCTCAAAGAAAAATCAGAAGCTCTAGATAATTTTAAAGCATTTAAAGTTATGGTTGAAAATGAAATGGATTTGAAAATCAAGTGTTTGAGGTTTGATAGAGGTGGTGAGTTCACCTCCAATGAGTTTAACTATTTTTGTGAAGATCATGGAATAAAAAGGCATTTGTTAGCTCCTAGGACTCCTCAGGAGAATGGAGTTGTGGAAAGAAAGAATAGGACAGTTCGTGAAGTAGCAAGGACAATGTTGAAAGAATCAAATCTACTGGATATCTATTGGAGAGAAGCTATTCAAACTCCAGTTTACGTACAAAACAAAGTGCAAGCGAGGGTCAACAGTTCAAAGACTCCATATGAACTATGGTATGGAAGAACTCCTACTATAAAATATTTTAGAGTGTTTGGAAGAAAGTGCTACATTAGGATAGATGAAGAAAACCTGGGAAAGTTTGATACAAGATCATATGAAGGAATCTTCCTTAGATATTCTACAAAGAGTAAGGCTTATAGGTGCTACAACAAGAGGCTAAAGAAGTTAGTTGAAAGTGCAAAAGTCAAAGTGGATGAAAAACCACATCAAAACTTAGTGCTGATAGAAGGATATGAATCTGGTGAGCTCCCTTGCAGAGAAGAAGAAAAGGAAAAGGAGATGCAAATTGATGAAGAAGATGTTGCAAAAAGGATTCCTAAGACTCCCAAATGTGTATAGAAAAATCATTTAGAGGATCAAATCATTAGAGATAAGAACAAAGGTGTATTAACAAGAAGAAAAATTACTATGGCAAATGAACAAGTAAATTTGTCCTTATTGTCTAAAGTAGAACCTAAAACAATGACTAAATAAATCAAAGATGAACAATGGATAGAAGATATGGAAGAAGATTTGATGTAGATTGAGAAGAATTAGACTTGGGAAATTGTCCCAAGACTAGTAGAAAAAAATGTGATAGGAACTAAATGAGTGTTCTAGAACAAATTGAATGAGAATGGAGAAGTAGTCAGAAATAAGGCTAGGCTTGTGGGTAAAAGCTACTCACAAGTGGAAGGAATATATTTTGGAAACATATGCTTTGGTGGCAAGAATGGGGGCCATTAGAATGTTCTTGGCCTTTGCAACCCATAAGGACTTCAAAGTTTATCAGATGGATGTGAAATTTGCATTCTTGAATGGAGAATTGGAAGAAGAGGTATACATTGAACAACCGGAAGGCTTTCAGTTATCAGATGATCCAAATATGGTTTGCAAATTAAACAAGGCATTGTATAGACTCAAACAGGCTCCTAGAGCTTGGTATGCAAGATTGGATAGATACCTACTACAGCAAGGATTCAAAAAGGGAATTGTAGATAGCAATTTGTACTTCAAAGTTGAAGAAGATCAAATCCTGATTGTGGAGGTATATGTTGATGATATATTCTTTGGAGGAAATGAAGGTATGTGCAAGGGATTTGCAGAAGAGATGAAAAAAGAATTTGAAATGTCAATGTGTGGGGAAATGAATTTCTTTCTTGGATTACAAATCAATTAATTAGAAAAAGGTATTTTCACTTCACAGTCAAAGTATGTTAAGGAAATATTGAAGATGTTTGGAATGGAGGATTCCAAACTAATGTACTCCCATGGTTACTGGTTGTAAGTTAAGCAAAAATGATGAATCTCCTAAGGATGATCAGAGCAAGTGCAGATCAATGATTGGTGGATTGTTATACCTAACTGCTACTAGACCAAATTTAATGCATTCAATCTATCTTGTGGCTAGATTTCAAGCAGATCCCAGAGAATCACATGTTACAACAGTAAAAAGGATATTTAAACACTTGAAAGGCACTCTGGATTATGCTTATGGTATCCTAAGGACATTGATTTCTCCTTGAGTGCATAGACAGATGTAGATTAGGAAGGATGTACAAATGATAGAAGAAGTACAAGTGGTGGTGCTTTCTTTCTTGGAAGTAGATTGGTTCATGGTCGAGTAAGAAGTAGGATTCAGTGTCATTATCTGCTGCAGAGGTAGAGTACATTGCAGTAGCATCTTGCTGCACACAGGTGTTGTGGATGAAGCAGACATTGAAAGATATCAAAGTGTCATATGATGAACCTATTCCTATTTTGTGTGATAACACAAGTGCTATCAATATCTCAAAGAATCTGGTAATGCATTCAATAACAAAGCATATTTTAGTCCGGTAACACTTTCTAAGAGAGAAGGTTGTAGAGAATGAGGTAAAATTGGAGTATGTGCCTACCAAGGATCAAGTTGCAGATATTTTTACAAAGGCTCTTCCTAAAGATATTTTTGAGTATCTCCTACAGAAGTTAGGGGTTATTGCCCCTCCTTCCTTTAATTAGATGCATAAGTGTGTGCATCTGTCCAGGAAGCATTTCAAGATACATTCTTAGTTCTCCTTCTCTACCTTATTCCCAAACCCCTTTCCCTCTGAAGGGTTGTCAATAGCCCGCAAAACCCCACTATCCTATGTGCCTTGGGTGGGAAGAGATAGCGAGTAGGTCCCCAGAAGGGTCCCAACAACTATAAAGAAAGGACCTCCCACCCACCCGTCACTATAGTCGACCCAACTAAATGGAATTTCCCACCTACTATACTCTAGTTGACCATCAATGAAGTCGATCAAAAGTCTAGATCATATGACTGTGGAAGCGACCCAGCTATATACGTTGATTTCCAAACTAAACTAAACCAAACTAAAGAGGTCCCTACCTCTATCATTAGTACACATTCGTGGAGTTCCCCGGGGTGGGAGGGAGATTTAGGCCCCTTCCCGGGGATGGGTGGGGAGTTGACGAGCCTCCCTCTTAAGAGATTTAGGGAGAGAGAATAACCCATTTACTAGTAAGATGCGGCTACCGGTATAGGCAAGAGTAAGGAGAGAGACTACATAAGAAGCAGAGGTGGGGGCAGTAGATTATTCTATTCATTGAGTTTCTCCAACGTCCGTCTTAACAAGTAGCACCCGAAGATAGGCTTGGCAGTTCAAGAGCCATCAGTCCTCTATGTTCCATATCCAATTGGCCCTGAAGCCTTTGAAACGCTAGAGAGAGTAGGGGCCAGATCCAGAACCAGTGGATTGAGTTACAGAAGCACTTTTCACACTAGTAGATCCTGCATAGGCATAAACGAAGGTTGCTAGAGCAGGAGTTTCAACAGCATCAAAGCACTTTCGCATAAACAAGACCCACATCCTTTCCTGAGAAAGCCAGCAGCTTGCAGTGTGTTTATAAGAGAATAAAGAACACTTCAGGTAGGGGGAGAAGAAGTCTATGAAGTAGAGGTAAAGAGTGTAAAGAGTAAGAGTTGCTCCAGTCAGGGGGAGTACTATTGGTTTTAGAGTTGTTGGTTTCTTTTGTTGTTGATGGTTTTTCAGAGAGTTGGTGTTTCCATCAATGACAAAGGAGGAGATTGTTGGAATCTTGTTGGTATTGTCATTGATGTCAACCTCCAACAGATGATTCACTTGGTTTCCAAGTGCTTTTGAGAAAATTTGAATAAAAAGGTGTGCAGTGTGACAGAGGTATGTTCAGTGTTGTACTCTGCATTTCCTCATGGTTGAAGATATGCTTGTGTGGTTTGGAAGTGATGATCAAAGGTGTTCGAAAGTGTTATATCCAAAGTTTCAGGTTCTGGATCGTGCGGCAGTGGAAGATGTGTTTGACAGAGTGTTTGCCTGTGAAGAAGGTTGTCTGGGAGAAATGAGATTGCTCTACATTTCTCTGCATTGAGGTTTCTTGTCTTGCAGATCGAGGCATGTCCTTATATTGTCTGTATCTACTTTCCCTTGAAGTTTCTAGTGTTGGGTTACTCCGCAAGTTTAGTTCTTGTGTTGGTGTTCAGTGGTAGTGCATTTTGTTGTGCAGAATACAGACATTCTTTGTTTCAGGTGGTTGTGGCAGTATTGCAGAAGATTTTGATGATGCTAGAATATTCTAAATAGTTGTATGGAAGTTGTGGAATGTTTTGTTGTGGTCCACATGATGTTTTCAAACTTGGAGAGGCGTGTATGTGGTTACTTGTAGTGTTAGTTCAGGTTTGGCCGACCTAGCTTGCTAGTGCCATTTACGAAGGTACCTTGTTGATTGTGGATGTGATGAGTAGCATGGTGATATAGATTTGAGTCATAGTTAACCCTTGGCATGGTCCACCTTCACTTCTCTCCACCGCGGAAGTGTTTGGTTCTGACCTACTTCGGTGTTGCATGTTTGAGGTGCGTGCACGTTTCATTAAGGACGACCTAATTGAGATTATTTTAGGTTGTGGATGGTATAAATGCAAGGTGAAATTTGAGTAGAAAGGGTGAAGAGGAGAAAGATGCGTATGTGATCAAGGGTGGTGAATTAAGTGCAAGCTTAAATGCTTATGACTTCTGGATGCAGTGAGCAGAAGGTGTCTACATTATAGTCTACTTGAAGCTATTGGAGGTGAAGGTTGCAGATGGCATAAAGTTGCAATGGTAGATTTATCCCGTTGCCTTGAGATAGTGAATCTCTTTGTAACAATCTTCTATTCCTCTTTCTTTTGGACAGTGAGTTCTTCTGGTAGTGAGCCTTTCTTTTGGGCAGTGAGCCTACTTGTTTTCAGTGTTGCTATTGATATTTATGTGAGCTAATCCTCACCGTGGTTTTTCACTTCTTAGGTTTTCTACGTAAATATAGTGTTCTTATGTGTTTGGATGTGTTTGCAGTGATGCTTCATATGTTTATATTTTGCTAATGCATAATAAGAGTTTGAAGGCTAATAAGGGTTGAAATAGTATCGAGGGTTTAAATTTTTAATGTACAACTGATTCACCCCCCCCCCCTTTCAGATGTCCTATGCATCTAACAATGTATGAAGGTGTGGGTAGATTATAAGGAAAATGGAGGGGATTTGTTAGTAAAACCAAAAAGAAACCACTCTATGCTAGTGCAAAAATCATGAAAATGTTATATCAAAATGAATAGATCTCTTGTAACTTGTGATGTAGGACTCCTAGAAATTATTGTAGAGATCTATGTGAAAATAATTCACTATAAAAATATAATAAACAATAACACGGGCTTGCTCTTTTAGAAAATATTGCTCAACCAAGGCTCTTAAATGAAAACTTAGTATTTGCTATGTAAAAATGAGGCAAAAAAGGCTTGTTTTATCAAAGGTTTTGTAGAGAATGCAAGGAAAAATACTATCTCACCCTAATCTATGCTAATTAATGCACTTCCTATCAAAAATTAGGCTTTATTGGATAAAATGATCTAGCCAACTAGTAATCACCTACCATTGAGGATTGGTCCCTAAGCCCAAGGAGGTCCAATTTTCTATAAGGGATCAAGGTCAAAGGGGACCATTTAAAGGTGGTAGTCATTACTAAAGATCATCTTCAAGATACATGTTCTAATAAAAAGAGGTGATTTTGCACTAGACTTAGTACATAGGCTCTAATTGGTTGATTTGGAAAAAGGTCAAAAAGGTGATTACAAAGAAGGGGTAAGGGGGACATGAAGAAGGATAAAAACACCTAAGGAATGGATAATTAAAGGGATCAAACATTAAATTAAAATAAAAAACATAGGCAAGAGGTTAGGATGACAAAGGGAAAGTTCTAGGACCAGGCATGAGAAGACAACAACCAAGGTCAAAACAAGGGTAAAGGGCACAAAACACAGAAGCTAAAATGAGTGCAAAATACAAGAAAAGGAATTTTAAAGCAATTTTTTATCTTACACTAACATATGACTATCATATTGTTATCTCAAGTATTGTTTGTACTCCTTGGGGGCAAATTTTCCCTATAACTACTCTCTTATTCCCCTTTTCTTGCATGTTTCCCTATATTCCTAATATCATATTATACATGTTATGGCTCTTGGTTCTTCCACACAGATGTGTATACATTGTTCATATCATTTTATCTTCTCCTCTGTTAGTATATTTTCTCTTTCCCTGGGGGCATCTCTCATCGATCATACTTGGGAGCATCACCTCAATTACATGCATTCCCCCTTATATCACTTTGTCTTCTCCTATTCATCATTAATCTACTACTTCAATTTCTCTTTTCCTTAAGGGAAACATTTCTTATTATTGGGAGCATCTTCTCTAAGTCACTTCTTCTCTCTACTTTTCCTATTACCGCATCTAGGCATATTTTCCTTTATCCCCTTTATTATTTCCCTTCAATTGATTAGCTCCCTTGTTTTCAAATCAATTTAAGGGGGCTGTATTCTATATATTATCTACATGATGTCACCACAAGATTATCACTTGGCCTAGATTGGCTTCTTTTACCATTGGGGTGGCAACTACATATAGTTAGTTGAGACACCCTCTTAGTCACACATTTTTACACAATTTACTTTGAATCTAGAATTATCAATTAGGTGGTAACCACATAACCAATTTGTAGTGACAGAAATTTTGTACCCTACAATCTCCACATTATGTTTTTGTGCTCATTATAATGCATGTATTCCTAGTGTGTTTTAGACTGATTTACACATGTTTTTCTATCTTGGTGATCACAAATTGATAATCCAAGTGTCCCAAACCATAGGAATTCATTCCAAACCACCCCTAAAAGCTAGAACCTTAATCATGAGGGGTCACTTGCCCCCTAGTGTAAGAGCCTGGGATCAATTATGCCCCTATCTCCAAATTAGACAAAAGTGTCCTTGCTTGTTGTTGCCTTAATCATTACAACTAGTTAGTCAAAAGCCCTAAAAATTAGTATATATTCACATTTATGCCTCTTTTTCTCACTTTTAAATTATTAAGGCATCATTGTGAAAACCTAGTTTCCTCTCTCAACTTCCAAAAGGAAAATTGTAGGTACATCACAAGGCAAAAAATAATAAACTTTGGATTGAAGATCTAAAGCCATAGAGTCTTCTTTAAACCTTTGATTTATGTCATCTTTGTAATTTTCCTTCCCCATTCTCATTTCCACAATCCTCTTTGCCTATTTCAATCACTTATGATTCATTAGAAACCATTGTGTCCATCCCCAATTTTGCCTACCCTCATCCTTAAAACCCTTGCCAAATCTAAAGTCCTTGGCCCTTCTTGTTTGTCCCTTTGTCATCATCTTTTCCATCTTCCTTTATCCTCCATCACAATCACACACCACTTTTTACTAGACCTATCTCCTAGGGTTTGATTATTTACACCATTATTACACACATCACCTTCACTGTCACTAGGTCTACATACACGCTTGCCAATCTCCTAATACTACTTTTGTGGAAAAGTAGAAACATAATAAGGGACTAAGGAGAACTCCTAAACAATAACCCATTTTTTCGTGTCCCTCTAGCTCAAATAGGAATACTTTTGATCAAGAGTAAACAAAATTTGATTATAAGTTGAAATAGGATCTTAGACTGAAGACAGAGCTTAACTAAAAAAAATAGAACTATCAAACACAAAGTCACCCACGCTACCCTTTCATTGCAATGACACCCCACTTTCAAAAAAATCATTAGAAGGCTCCCAAAATTCTCCTACGAGTAATTTTGATCATCTACGTGACATGTTCCCAATCTCAAAATTAGTTTATATCAAGTATGCATGTTATTTTTTCTCATTTAATTTCTATAAACATTTCAATTTACATGTTTCCATTTCTCAACTCTTGTATTTTCAATTTATAAATTAGATCCATTAATTTCAATTATATAATTCTAATGTATTTTTAATTTATAGTTAGTTGGTACAATAGTTTAAATTATATTTTATTCCCAAGATTGATACTCCACTTGGATTTTAGAGGAGGATTCTATAATGTTATGAGTGCCTTTAACCAAAATTCATTAACATAGGTTGTCAATTTCAATAATCTCATACATTTTGTATACCACGTAAAATTCCATAATTATTTGATAGCATCATCATTCCTTTAGTGAGCATAAGGGTGTACCTCCCCTATTATTATAGTAAGCCATTCTATATAAAAAAAATTACAAGTCAATAGAAAAAAACAATTTGGTTTGTACATGTTAGTATAGGCATACCTAGTAGAGCACATCTATTTGTAGTCAATGTTTAATGATAAAAGAATTTTCTTAAATCTACATGGTAACTTGTTATTGAAGGTTCTCTTGTACTATTCAGCTTTGTTCAATACAAAAAGAAAACTTGTTATTGAAGGTGCTTTCTTGGCATTTACCTTATCTCAGTTTTCACTAGTTTTATCAAAACATCAAATACGTGTATATCTAGCCTAAAGATTTACATATATTAATATCATTTTTAGAATTTTCTAATGATATATTCAATTCTTTTTAATTTTGTACTAAAGTTTTTTTTCCAAGAAACAACGTAACTTTAAATTAATCTTAGTTGTTTTTTATAATTATTGTATCTATTAGATCCACTAATAATTTTGGAAAGCCTTGAACAATTTTAGAATGAAATAGGATAGTCAGGTTTCCATTAATTACAATGTCTTCAGCATCTCTTATACACTTACTATACAACTTTCCCATGATTCTACCTACTCAAAGATCGACTCATCACCAAATACATCCATGTCAGGTCACAACCATGTTTTGACGAGGCCATTGTCATACAATAAGAGGAAACATGTTTTTGGCAAGCTACGCAAAGTCCATTACAATTCAAGAATGAGAATCATACAAAATTTTGATAATAAATTAATAACCATTATATGGAAGTTAAATTGACAATAACTGTTAAAATTCTAAGTGGCATACAATATCAATTAATGGTTCTATATCTATGTATAAAAGAGCAACTAGGGTTGGAGCATAAATGCAAGAACAAATTTTCAATAAGATTTGGTATTTGCTAATAATAGGTGATTAACAACTTTGGTATTTTTTCCCATTCAAGAGGTAAGTGAAAATTGTAGCAAACACAAAGTTGTTGTTAGTAGATTTCTTTATAAATGGATGTATCAAATTAAATTTTGATGGAACAATGAGAGACAATCTCGACCAAATAAGAATTGCGATGATAGTAAGATATAGCACTATCCTCTCTATTCATGGAGGTTCTTTCTTCTTGGGTCCCAAATCAAACAATGAGACAAAAGCCTCAACCTAACGGAAAGGACTAAAAATGGTGGCTTCCCTTCCTTACATATATTTGGAGGTAGAAATTGACACTTTTTTTTTGGTTATTTGTGGCATGTCCACCAAGCCTATTTTGAATTGGGAATTGAGAATCGTCTTTGAGGAGGCTCGGGCAATTGTTCATAGCTTTAACATTGTTATTTTCAAGCATTGTTATATAGAAGTAAATCGTGTGGACCATTTGGCTAAGGTATTGACTACATTCCATTTATCTCAAAGATTATTGACCTCTCGAGAATTGGGATATTGCATAATTATTGCACGAGGACATTCCCCTACTAACCCTAACATTGTGCGTAACTTTCGATCACCGTTGTGTGGAATTTTGTAGGCTTTTGTGTCGTTGATTGATTATATAGGTGGAAATATTTTTAGGCATGTTTAGCTTTGTATGTATGGTTTGGGTGGTGGCCACCCATTTTGGTGTTAGATTATTGCAGATATTTCTTCGGGGTGGTTTATTTTGCTTGGGTGAGTTTATGAAGATCACCTTTAAATCCTCTCATATGCTTTGTGTTTGTTTCACCTAGCTTCAGTTGCTCTTATTATCCTTGACCACAAGTTCTAGGAATCAACAAGCTATGGAATCCAAAAAGCTTCCAATCCTATGTTGTTTCTCTAATAGAGATCCACCTTATAGCGGTAATGATTAGATTATCGTTTGAGAAATTCCTTGTGTATTCATGATGATTTCATTTTTAGCTTTATAAAAATGGTCTTAAGAGAGGATGGCATAGCTAATAATGGAGCCTTGCAAACAAGGGCTTCCATTATGGAGGATTTTGAGGCTAAGCTTTGCCATTGCATTGATGATCATGCAGCATTTCATTGGATTATGGGTAAGATGGTGCCAAGTGAAAGAAGGGGAGGTTTTGGATTCTAGTGGCAAACTAATGGTGTTGCCCAATTATTCCAAGCATATCTTATTGTAACAAGCCAAAGAGATTGCAAAGTTGAGTTGCACCTATAAGGCTCTTTTGAAGATGCAAGCTAATTTAGTGTAATTTTATCAAGACATAGCAATGTGTGTGGACAATTTAAGAGCTATTTTAAGAGACATGTGGCTTGAGAATTCAAGTGGCTTTACTCTACCTTCTTTATCTTCTAATAATCATATTAGTGCAATTCCTTCTTAGAGACAAATGTTAAAATAGATACAAAATTAATATAAGTGTTGCACCCTTATCTTATAATGTGTATTGGGATATGTGATAACCAACTATGACTCACATTATCTTTAATTAAGTCATTTATGAGTCCCTAAGTATAATTATTGTAATCTAGGTCAACCCCATTAAGATTAGGGTAATAATATTGCCTAATGACGCCTATTTAGGAGGTGGTGAGTAGTTGTTAAGCGTCACATTAAAAGTTTTGTTCTTAATGAAGACTTTTGGAGGTTGCCCCCTTGAAGTGGATTATTATTGTCAATTATTTGCATCTTATTTCCTATTATATTCTTCTCTTGTGCAAGTGACTTAATTACGATTGGTATCAGAGCATGTTCTTGGCACATGTAAAGTAAGAAATTGGGAGAACTTTTTTGGTCTAAGAGATCATGTTGTTAAGTGTATATCTCTCTCGTTATTTGAATTATTTTCCAAATTATGCAGATTTAATCAAGGGCACATCGAAGAAACTACATTCCAAATTTGAGGTAATTTGAAGCATTTTTGAAGAAGTTTTTACAAAATTAGGGTGATTACTAAATTTGCTTCTAAGGTTGCAACACTTTGAGGTTCTTCGATATTTTTTCACCAAAGTGAGGATTACAATCAAGTAAATTGTAGTAAAAATTTCAACATATTTTGATTTTTTTGTCAATCAAATTTGGATTATAGGTGCAATTATGCATTATTAAGCCTCAACGTGAGAGGGTTGCAAACTAGAGGTTAGAGAAAGAATTAATACATGTCAAGGAAAGCTCCTATCAAAGATATATAGATTCAAATTTTGGATCAAGTGGGACTTCAAACATACTCTTTTCTTCGTTGGATGACAAGGCTTACCTACTAGAGGATAATATGAAAATTATCAAGACTAACATCCAAGCAAGGTGATTTGGATAACATCATTAATAAATTAGATAATAACAAAAACTCTATTAGTAATCTATTAATTTCACAACTAACTCAGCAACCCCAGGGTAGATCTACAAGACAACCCAATCTAGATACAAATGTTATGCAACCTCAACCCACAGCTAGCACTAATTTCTAATCTTGAACCTAGTACTAAAGTTTGATATACATAAGTTTGATGGCAAGGATCCACTTAGCAAGTCAAATGGAGAACATCTTATGTACATTAGATCCCATGTGGGAAAAAGGTTCAATGGTTTCCTTATATCTAGAATCTAAGAAATTCATTTGGTAGTGATGGCTATGTGCTTAAAAGAAGAAAAAGTCTCTCACTATCACTTGGTTAGTCTTTATAGAGGAGCTGCAGATGTACTATAATAATAGTGTAGGTGAGAATTACTTTAACCAATTGGCAAAGCTATGAAAATAGGTTCAGTCAAGGGTTATATTCATCAATTTTAGAACCTATCCTTGTGAGTGGAGATGATTGTAGATGAGAACTTGAACAACCTATTTCTTAGAAGGATTAAGAATGACACTCAACATGAGGTGCACATGTTTAATCCACTTAATGTATTTGATTCTATTACTATGACACGTGAGGCAAAAGAAAAATTCTTGTCTAACAAGAGATAGGCATTCACTAGCAACAAATACTATAGCACCCTTACACCATCATTTCCTCCACCTACTAGGATGATACCTCAACAAATTGAAGAAAATGGGGCAAAAGGATTGTTTCAACTATGATAGGAAATACAGTAAAGGGTAGAAATGTGATGAAAATAATTTGTTCTACATTGAGGGAGCTAATGAAGAAGAAGAGGATAAAGAAAAGGCATTAGAGGTTATTGGTGAGTTATAAGAATCAAAAGATCCCCAATCAATTATCTCTTACCATGCACTTTCAAGTATAGGAACACCACAAACCCTTAATGTAGTGGGCTTGCTAAAACATAGAAGGTGACAGTAGTGATTGACTCAGGAAACACTCACAACTTCATCAACATTAAGTTGGCAATAAATTATTTCATTTGCCCAACTTCAAATTTTCAAGTCATGATTATGGATGGGGATAAGGTTAGTTGTTCAATAAAATGACATAGTATTGCACTAACCATGGGAGACTTTCAGCTAGATAGCCCTATGTTTTCTATTCTTATGAGTGAAACAAATATTGTTTCCAGAGTCCAATGGCTTACCACCTTAGGAATGATTGAGATGGACTTCTAGGAGTTCATGCATTTTCATTCAAAGGATAATAAATATGAATTAAGAGGGTTGTGTACAAGTCTCTATAGATGGTAATCTTTCATAAAATACAAAATTTACTTAAATGGGTACAAACGGGTTTGTGGCAAAACTATAGATAGAGAATTATAGAAGGTTCCTACACCACTAGATATATAGGCAACAATAGATAGGCACTCAATAGTTTTGGGGGATATGACAAAAACATTTCCTCCTAAACATATCATAATCATGTCATTCAACTACTACCAAGGATCCAACAACCCAACATCAAACCTTACAGGTACTCTTATGTGCAAAAAAGTAAAATTGAGAAGATGTACCGTGAGATGTTGGAAGTAGGTATTATCCATCATAATAAAAATGCTTATTCCTCTCTAGTGGTGATGGTACATAAGTAGGATTACACTTGGTACATGTGTCTAGACCATGGAGAAATCAACAAGTAAACTATAAAAGATAAGTTTTTTATTATCGTAATTAATGATTTGCTAGATGAGTTAGATGGTGTTTTTATTTACCATACTTGATATTTTCTCTATGTATTATCATATCCAAATTAGAGATGAAAATATGCATAAGATGACTTTTAGAACCCATGAGGTCCACTGTGAATTTCTAGTGATGCATTTTGGCATCACAAATGCACCTTCTACATTTCAAAGCTTGATGAACTCAATCTTTAGGCTATTTCTATGAGAATTTGTTAGAGTTTTCTTTGATGATATCTTAATATATAGAAAAAAATTTAAGCAACATCAACTTTATGCCAAGTCTTCCAAGTGTGTTTTTGGAGCCAACAATGTGGAGTACTTGGGTCACATTGTATTGTAGGAAGGTATCAAGGTGGACCCTCACAAAATCAAGGCCATAGTAAAATAGAAAGTACCTAGAACCTTTAAGAACTAGGGATTATTAGGGCTTACTGGTTATTATCATTGATTTGTTAAAAATTATAGCAACATAGCAATACCACTCACAAATGTATTGAAGGACTCCTTCCATTGGAATGAGGCAGCCACCATAGCATTTGAGGAGCTAAAAGAAGCTATGTACACCATGCTTGTTCTCACTACTCCATTTTTTTTAGAAACCTTCATTGTTGAATGTGATCCTTCAAGGTATGGTATGGGTGTTATACCCATAAAAGAAGAAAGACCTATTGCATTTGAGAGTCACTAGCTCAAAGGTAAGAATTTGTTGAAGCACATTTATGAGAAGAAAATGATGGTTATCCTTTATGTAATCAAACAATGGAAACCATATCTAGTGGGAAGACACTTTAAAATAAAGAAAGATCATGAGTAATATATTTCTTAGAACAATGGATGTCATTAGAGGAACAACAAAAAGGGTCACATTAAATGTTGGGATATGACTTCGATATCATCTACAAGAAAGGGTAGGAGAATGTTGTGGTTGATGTAGTATCTAAGAGGGATGAGTCCAAAGTGGAATTATTGTGTGTCATGTGCATATTGCAATCCAATTGAGTGGATGAGGCATGATCAAAATAGAACAATGACACAAATACATAGGATCTCACTCAGAAGCTTCAACAATATCCAAGCATATCAAAAAAGTTCATGCAGAAAGAGAACTCTCCATGGCATAAAAATAGGTTGTCCCTTTTTAAGAACTCAACCCTCAAGCATAAGGTTCTTGCACAATTTTGTGCTTCTCCAGTAAGTTGATATTCAAACTTCTTGAAGACTTATCATTGAGTCAGGAAGGATTTTTCAAAAGGGCTTAAAGGGAAAGTATAGAATTTTAAAGCAAAATGCATAATGTGACAACAACACAAGGGTGAGATAATTAAGACACCAAGTCTTTTGCAGCCTTTATTTACTCCTAATCAACAATGGGAGAAGGTTTCCATGGAATTCATTATCAAATTGCCCAAGATTGTTGGAAAAATCTCATCATGGTTGTTGTGGATCGACTCACCAAATATGTCCATTTTTGGGCATTGTCACATCCATTTGTGGTAATACAGTTGTAGTAACTTCTACAACTAGTAAGTGATTGTGATCCTATATTTACTAGTAATTTTGGAATAAGTTATTCTTATATTTGGGTACTTAGCTAGTACATAATTCTTCTTCTCATCCTCAATCTTTTGGACAAATTGAGGTGGTCAACAAATGCTTGGAGGGTTAACCACATTGTTTTGCTTCTAAAAAATAATAAATGGGTTCAACTGTTACCACTAGCAGAATGGTGATATAACACTTCTTTCCATACATTGTCCAAAATGTCTGCATATTTGGAATTATATGAGATCATTGATTAGCTCATCCTTGAAGGTACACAAAGGTTTGAGTAGTTGAAGAACACATCCAACACTAGCAAGAGGTCCTCTCCAGTCTCAAAGAGAATTTGCCAATGGCATAGAATCCAATGAAGCAACAAGCAAACCAACATCGCAATGAAACACATTTTGGGGTTGGAGATTGGGTTTTTGTGTGATTATGGCCATATAAGAAATTGTCCTTAAAACAACAGAAGAAGGATAACAAGATTTCCCCTAAGTATTATGTCCCTTATCATATATTGGAGAAGATTGGAATTGTGGCCTACAAACTGACCTCTTTCAACAAAAATATACATCTAGTCTTCTATGTTTCTTGCTTGAAGAAGTCATTCGACAATAAATTTCATCCTAGACATAGTTACTAGTGCTTGATGAGGAGGGTAGAATCATTTGGGAGCCTGAATTGATCCTCAAACATGCACTAAGAGGTTGTGGATGAGAATGATTATGAAGTATCTAATCAAGTGGAAGAGTCTGTCCAATGAGGATGTGACTTAGGAGGCTAAAGCATTGTTGCAATAGTATCCTGGGCTATTCAACATCAAGGACAATATGGGTTTGAAGGGGAGGGACATGCTACACCCTTATCCTATAGAATTTATTGCGATGTGTGATAACCAACTATGACACATAATCTTTAATTGATTCACTTATGAGTCTCTAAATATAATTATTGTAAGCTAGGTCGACCTCATTGGGATTAGGGTACTAATACTTCTTAATGATGCTTATCTATAGGAGGTTTATTGTATAAGGTACTTATTTCCCAAAAAAAATAGAATGAACAAATAATTCAAATTTGATTTTTGTAAATTTTAGATATTAAAATTTATTTAGATCATGATTTAGTTTCATTTGAATCAATACATTGTCAAACATCTAAATATGAAATTTATCATTTAAAATAGCATCATTTATATCCATTATCAATTGCCAAAATATATTTTGAATCAAATGTCAAATAATACTTGTCTTGAGAAGACCTTGGAAATGGCTTCACACCATCTAGAAGATCAATAGCAAAGCCCCTTAATATATGGTTGTACTCTAGGAAGAATTAACTTAAATAAACATGGCATGTACTCATACACAATAGCCCTGGCCAAGACATCCCAAATGTACTCTATACCTCAAGTTGGACACACTCTATGTGCCCCTTCTCTAATGTTCATCATCTACCTTCCATTATCTTTGCAGAGTTCTCCACATTCCATTTCCAAGCCACTCGCATGATTTAAATAGTTTTCCTAGGGTGGTCTCAACCAACACACTCGTTCATAATAGTTGGTTATCATTTATTTAATAAATACAATCATTCCTCCCTTTAAAAAGGGGTCTTTACAAATAAATCATTTTAATCTCCCTGTTAACCAAAGGGTCTTTTCATTTTAATCTTCCTTTTCACTAAAGGGTCATAATAACCTTTATTTTTATCTCCATTTTAATTTCAAATGGTCATTTACATGGAAAATTAACATTATTTTTTACTCTAAAAAAAGTTCCCATATTTCTCCTCATGTAATTAGTTGTTGCCCTCAATAACATAAGGTGCATATGCATCATAGATCATAAAATGATTAGTCAATAATGAAGACATTGACTACAAATATATTTATTCATTTCCCATGTAGCATTTTTCACATCACAGCAAGACGATTTAACATTTACTTCATCTATAATTCTATTTCTCAATTTTCTAAATATTTTCTCAATAATATTTTCTAGTTCAATTTTAAATTCATAAGTAAATTCCATAGAAATACTTTGTCATTCAATAACATGATCATAACTATATATATTTCTTGTATAAACTTACATGAAACACATCATGAATTTGCAATTGAAGAGCTAATACAAATTTATATATTAAATCTTCTATCTTTTAATTGTTTTTCAAATTGATCATCCATGTACACCTTTAGCTTTAATATAGATGTTTCATTCTTTCACATGTAACTTCAACATAAATTTTACAAAAGTATTATCATAAAATTACATAGTGCTTACTTAGTATATGATATGCACATTCCATACTATGTGGTCACCCACCATTGACTGTCATATAATCTACATACTCAAAGTACATTCCATGATGATAATCATGCATTTTAAACTGCATTCCTCTCTTCTTGTACCAAGTACAATTTTTTTAATATACCATAAGATACAGATAATGTTCAATCAAAAAGGGACATTCTATAAGTTTCACGATGATGATATATGATTTGATAACAATTGATTTTGTTAACAAGATTTTCCCTCTTCTACGGTTGATTGGAATAATTTTATGAAAGTTCAATATATATAATCAAAAATGTTTCTCCAAACATTGAGCCTTAATTATAACTTCTAAATATGCTTCTATCATAAAGATAATTTGAATTGCATAAGTCATAATAGATGATATTCCAAATTTATATTTACATCTCAACTCATAGTGTGAACACTAGTTTTAAATTTCCATTCTTTTAATAGGTGTTTATTCATGAATATATTAATTCCTTATGTTTTTTATTGCAAACAATTATACACACCAATTTACAAATTCCACACACTCACAGAATTTAATTTAAGCAACATAAATTATTTATATTGTGAGGGTTGTTTCTCCCCTTGTAAATTCTACATGTCCCCATGCGATGACTAAGGAAAACTCGTTGGTTATCATGCCTTAAGATTTGTCTACAACAATTATGCCTAATAGAGCATCAAAATTACCCATATTCAAAATACAAAAATGATTTAATAAAGATTTAGACTAAATGTAAGATAGACACAAGCACTCATTGATCCAATCAGTATTTGCTAAACAGTGAAACACTTGCTAAAATTACAATGTGTTTCATCTACATTGTATCTCTAGACACCAAGTGTGTTTCAAAACATACAAATTGCTTTATATGATGTTTTAATCACCTATAATTAATAAAAACCATGAAAGAATGTTGATATCATATGGACAACAATTGTTTGATCTTATCTTAAAGTTCTTGCCAAGAAGACGAGAGTGGCCTATAGGTCCAATGAGACATTTTCAAATTTAATAGATGTGAAATATGTAATAAACATCTACACTCATATATAAATTCATTGATTGAGTGTATCGCTAATCTATGAAAAATTATAATTACTTTTCCAATTCAATACCTAATGTATGACAAATCTCAAGCCATATAAAGCATTTAAATATGAAATTTATCATTTAAAATAGCATAATTTATATCCATTATTAATTGTTAAAACTATATTTTAAATTAAATATTAAATAATATTTTTTTTTTAGAAGAGTGAAAAAATGGCTTCACACTTTTTGGAAGATAAGTAGCAAAGCCCCTTAACTATGGTTACACTTCAAAAGGAATCAGCTTACATAAACACAACATGTACTTACACACAACCACCCTAACCAAGACGATCTCGTTTGACACACTCTATATGCCCCTTCTCCAATACCCATTGCCTACCTTCCACTATCTTTTCATGATGGTTACCATATTTTTTATAAATACAATCATTCGTCCATTTACAAAAAAAGTCTTTACAAAATAGTTCACTTTAATCTTCTTTTGAACCAAATAGTATTTTCATTTTAATCTCCCTTTGTCATTTTAATCTCCCTTTGTCATTATGATCTTTATTTTTATCTCCTTTTAATTCCAAAGGCCATTTACATGGGAAACAAAATTAATTCAGAAAAAAGTGCCATAACATAATAGTTGTTAAACATCATATTACAAAGTTTGTTCCTATTGAAAACTTCGAAGGTTGCCCCTTGTAATAATTTATTATTATCAAGTATTAAATTTATTTCCTATTGAATTCTTTTCTGGTGCAAATAATTTCATTACAATAAATGTGGCTTATGCACTTTACTTTTTTTTTGGATCCACTCTTATTTTTAGGTGTTTCATTACAATAAATGTGGCTTATGCACTCTATTTTCTGTTGGATCCACTCTTATTTTTAGGTGTTTTAATTCTAGAGGTTTGGTTTCTCTATATGCCTATTGTGTTGTCTGGTTCTTTCTCTAGAAAGACTTAATCCTTTTGATCAAGAAGACTAGTAAACATGATAAAAATGTAAAACTATCTTTCAGCTAACCGTAGACGGTATCAGCTTGCTTTCTTGAACACATAAGCACATCCATTAAACAAGGAAAATGCAACCTCAATATAGGTTAAAAAGACGTATGTTTCTTTGTGTGTCAATTGCTGCGCAGTCTATTTTCTATGCAAACTGCTATTCTTTTCATCTTAAACTCTTTACTATGATAAACAATTTTCCTTAATTACACAAAATTTAATTGCCAATTTCAGAGCTTCAAAATTCCCGTCATGAGAAATTTCCAAAACAATGACACATTGCAACAGTGTTGCGAAGAAAATTACTTTCATTGGGCACCCCATGTGGAGCTTCAGTGGCATTTTTGGACTTTTAGATCATGCTTTTGAATTTTTCTCATGTCTTCCAACATTTGGGTTGGGAGATGAGACTAATGCAACAATGGTTCAGAGAGAATTACTTCCAGTGGGCAAACCAATTATAGCTTCATCAGTAAATGATTGGATTTTTATCTTCTTTTCATTTCTTTGTCGAAGTGTGTCCCTTGAGTTTTTCATTGAGGATCTCGACGTCCCGCTTCCCTGCTAGAAGCATTTTACTTTGAAGCCGGGCAAGATTTGCTAGTGTAGATGCTCAAGTTACATGTAAACTTATTTCTTATACAACACCTAATAATTATAGTACGTCACTCTACATACAAATTTTACCAGTTAACAGAAACACTTAATGAGACAATCAGTCGCCTCCTCATGTATATTTATTGGAGCACATCTATTTATAGTCCAATGTTTATAGTTAAAAGAATCTTGGGTGTTTTTACTAATTTTATCAAAAACATCAAATACATTTGTACTTATCCTACGATTTACATTAATGAATAAATATATCCATTCTTGAAAATAGTGTAGTACTTTTTGCCTTCAAAAAACCAACACAACATCAAATGCATTTGTACTTATCCTAAGATTTACATATATGAATATAACCATTCTTGAAAATAGTGTAGTACTATTTGCCTTGAAAAGAACCAACACAACTCTAAGCCATTCAAAGTTTGTTTTATAGTCACATCAACTGATCAACAATCTGTGAACCAACTCTTTAAGTGGATACCATAAGATTATTTTGTGGTCATGTGGGAAGCCTTCAACAATTTTAGGATGAAAAGGATAGTAGGGTTTCCATTAGCTATAGTGTATTCATCGTGTCTCCCAGGCATTCACTACACTGCTCGCCCACGGTTATGCCCATCCAAGACTGTCCCATCACCAAATACACCCATATCCTGTCAACCATTTTTCAGCAAGGCCATGTTCATATAAACGAGAGGAAACATGTTTCTAGCAAGCCTGGCAAAGATCATCACAACTCATGAATAAAAATTGTTCTACATTTGAATAATAAATTAGTAACTGCTCTAAAGATGTTGAATAACAATAATTGACAAAATTCTAGAAGATTGACATACAATCTTGATTAATGATTCCAGATATTTGTACAAAAGAGCTAATTGCCAAATTTCTAGAAGCTGAAAAGAGTCTTGATTAATGATTCCTGATCTACGTACAAAGAGTAAATAGGGTTGAAACACAAATGCAGGAAAATTCTCCAAAAAGATTTGGTTTTCACTAATGGCAGGTGCTTGACAACTTCAGCATTTTTTTCAGCAACAATAATAAACATTATAAAAATATAAACTAAGAGAACTAATGGAGTCAATTAATGTCAGACCACAAGCTTTGATATCATAAATTTGGAAGAAAGTAATCTCATAGGGCATTCTGGCAATAAGTAAAAGATTTCAATGTCCATCAGATAATCACGAATTGTATCAGCATGCTTTCTTTAACACGTAGGCGCATTCATTTGATTAGGAATATGGAACCTCAATATTAGTTAAAACAAACATTCGCATCTTTGCCGCACAAGTGCTGCCCAATCAATTAAATCTATGCCGAGTGCTTTCTTTTCATCTTAAACTCTTCACTCTCTGAGTCAAAGTCTTCATGACTTTGATAAGCAATTCTTTCTTACTTAAACGAAATTCAATTGCCAATTTCAGAGCATCAGAATTCCCTTCTTTCCTTGAAATAGTCTTATCTTCCATTACTTGGGTTGGGAAATGTCCCAGAGCAATGACACATAATGCAACAATGGTGCGGAGAACATTACTCTCATTGGGCACACCAAGAGGGGCTTCGACAGTCAATGATTGGAGAGTATTCAAACCATGCTTCTGAATAGACTCGGAATCTTCCGCAAACAATATTCTAAGAGCAGCTAACAACCGACCATCAACCACCTCAGCACCTCCCAAAGTTACCTGTCAAATATTATCAAACATTAGCTTCACTTTTCACATGCATCCTCTTACTATATAAATTATGGCAGACCAATAAATTTAAGCAGAACACTAACAAAACATAGAGATGAAAAATAAACCTTGGAATTGGTCTGATCACCATGCAAATTTAATTGAGAAAGAAATTTTCGCTGCCATGGAGCAGGAGATGCAAAAGCAGTAGACTGCACACCAGCAGTGATAGCAGCAGCATCCAAAAGAAGTTCATCGTATTTTAGCTCTACATAATCATGTTGATTTTCAGGGATTATAAATCCATAATCTAACAAAAGTAGGTCATTAGTCAGTGAACCATAGTTTAACAATATTGGTTCGTCTTCCTCAATTTTCTTGTCTGCAACAACCTGCATTGCAAGAAAACGCTTTTATTATAAAATTCTACAAGCCAACCACAAAACTTCATAAATGACCTAGCCATAAAAATTCAAAAAAATAATTCATCTAATCATTAATCAAAGATTCAAAACCCTATAGAAGAATCACGGTATGAAAAAAAAATGAAACCGACCTAAACATTGTTATATCTGTAAAAAACTATGTAGCAGGAACCAAGCTTTGCCATTTGTAACACCACTAATAACACCTTACAATGTGTGCATTAAAAAATTCACTGGTAATTTAAGTAGATGAATCTTAGCTATCAATTGTCAGGATGTATCTCATTGTTATTGTTTCTAATATCCTCGGATGAGGATACTTTTATCCTTTTAAATAATCAAATTGGTATTAAGACATGTATTGAGCGTGTCAAAGGAAATTTGTAACATTACTTTGAAATTGGAAAGTAATAATGAAAATATAGATGAGAATACAATTCGGTTGGAAGCCATTAGATTCCTTTGATTGACAAGAGGCAAAGCTACTTTTTGAAAGATACATTCCCACTTAGCATGCAGAAGTTGTCACCTTTTTAGACAATATTTAACTTTGATTCTGCAAGCTAAGCTTATGTAGTTACAGGGAAACGGGTACTGGTATGGAAGACAGGGATGGGTACCAGTATGCCATTTTCAAAAAAAATGGAGAAGGGTACTTGGCGACTAAAAAAATCTATCCATCTATATATATTAAAATCGTTTTATTCTCCTTAACTGTGATCTAGGCTGATCCAATAACATGCATACACATAAGCACACAAAATAACCTAGATCTGACACATGAATCTGACGGTTATTGTTTTCTGAATATTTGAAATAATTAAATGCAGAAAATAAACAGAAGATAAATGTACTTAGCTCCATGACCAAGGAACGCACAAAGTCTTCTATAGCTCTGAATCTGATATGCTGTAGGATCTGAAACAGGCTATTTGTCTTTGTTCTACCTCCTAATCAGAATATTCCGTTCTCACTGTGCAGGCTTGAGTCCAAGGATCAAGGTCAATCCACAATCATGGAAATGTCCTTCACCTGGGGACTTGATCTAGCAGACTGTACAACTCTGTTCTCCACTTCGCTTGATTCACCTCTACTTCTCCTTCCTTTCCTGATATCCGAGGGCTGACAATATTTAGAAATACCTTAGGGTTGCCGTAAAGTCCCACAGGGACATATTCTTCTAAGTCAACCTGCGGAAATGTGTATGAACAATCGAAGACAGCATTCTTTAGACATGCATATTCTCCTAGGAAAGCTCGTGCGGATCTAGATTTTTTTTATTGCACCAAACAACGTGAGAAATAAAGATGATAAGTGAATATAGCTCTCAAGAGTCAAAGTCATGGTTATGTAAAGTGAATGCATTGAATGCTTTTAAATACAAGGGCATCGCAATAAGTTTTGCAAATTTGAGTTTAGTCGGCCCTTGGAGGGAAAATATTGGTGGTAATTGTCTGAAATTTGAATTTTTTATTTTGAATTTTAAAGGGTCAAGTCCAAGGGTCCAAGGTCAACCCTGCGACTACAAACTTGACCTGGGACCAAAAATGGGGCAGATCAAGATGGGTAACGTGCACCTAGGACTGTGTGTATGTATAGGTATAATAAAGTATGGATAGGGCAAATGTATAGGGATGTGTGATCATATGGATGAGATAAAATTAGGAATAGGTAATGAAAAGGTTGGTGACATAGTTAAAGCGACCCAACTTTGCACAAAATTATGCCTTTTGTCAATGTCAATGCATCAAGGTACTCTACTCAAAATGGGCACAAAACTCTATGGGAAATGGCATTGGTATGAAAATTTCACCATTACAAAAATATTGAAATAGATATCAACGAAAGAGAATATTAATTATATTAATATTTGATAATCATCACCATGTTATCAAAAAAAAAGAACATAAACACCTAGAGATGGCAGACAGAGACTGGGAGGAGAATGCCATTATCACTAAGAGACAATATTTTCAATCAATTGATAACACTTCAATGCATGTACACATCCTAAGTCTTATTATTGTTTCTCTTTGTACTACTAACTCTGTTTCATATTAACTTCAGCCATCCAAAAACCTTTGGCTCTATTATTGCCATTTGTTGTTTCGTGTGGCCATTGATCTAATTTTATATGACCTTGAAGTTCTTCCTACTCCACATTGTCAACGAGTCAAGCATACACACACTCCAAGATTTTTAAAACCCCAACCTGCCTTACACAAACATGATCTGAATCTTGGTGGGGGTGTTGGTATTCCCCTACGCAATCAACATCATTATTGAAAAATTAATATATTTATTTATTCTCTATGCAATCTCCTGCAATAATGAATTTGATCTGCAACTGTGTCAATAACCAATACACAAAGACCAGAGGACTCATTTTGCAGGTGTACACATATAACAAACATAATTGCAATACACGTAATATAGCCCTATTAATTAGAATTTCTATTGTGGTGTGAGTTGTGCTTCTATCTTGGAATTTCATCCATCTGGTTTGCTTGGCCTAATACATGCTCAAAGCCATTCAAGGAATTGATTATGCAGGCTATAGTAACTCCAATTTCATTAGCTTGTCAATGTTTGAATGGCATAAAGAATCCATTGAACTTTTATAAAAACAACAATAAAAGAAACCCATACGTATTTAAATCAAAAAAAATATTCTCAATATGAAAATATTACAGTCAGATCTGTTTCTTGTAATGGACTTGACATGAGAATTATTTTGGACTGCAAAATTACAATACAGATGCTAGGAGATGTTCGGATCTTATTGATTCCTCACGTTCAATGCCTAATATGACTACCATAAACCCTGGCCCTTGACTTGAGAATTTGGATGGCCAAGATGCTGCCAGGTTCACTTGTTGCCTCAACTCATGTAATACAGATTAGGTTCCTAGAAATCCGACACACACAATGATGATCATACAAGTATGTCTTCTCATTGTGAATCTTCGGATCCTGCAAAATTGTATTTGATATCTGGCCATGATAAAAACTTTGCTCTCTGTAGACCTGTGTGGGGCCCCCTTGTGCTGCAGTGATGTCACTCAGCATCTCAAGGTTCTTAAGCGCATAAAGACATTTTATTTGGTTGATTTGCTTTTCACTTTCCAAACTCTCAAATTCATTATTTTACAATGAGACCCAAATTTGAAACTTCTTAATTTACTTGAGATCTTAATCGTGTTCATATGCACTGCAGCATTGCCTCAAGAATATCCATATTCCTGAGTCAATGGCTTTAGTTGCATAAATCTTCTTTACAAAAAGACTTTCATACTCAAAGGTTCAGGTCTCTGAGCAACATTAAGGCATCGAACAAAATGACTGAAAATCACCATAGTTACCAGGTTCGAAAAATCCATAGACATATTTTATTTGGTTGATCTGCTTTCACTTTCCGAACTCTCAAATTCATTGTTCTACAGTGAGACCCAAACTCAAAACTTCTTAGTTTACTTGAGATCTTAATTGTGCTCATGTGCACTGCAGCATTGCCTCAAGAATATTCATATTCCGGAGTCAATGGCTTAGTTGCATAAATATTCTTTACAAAAAGACTTTCATACTCAAAGGTTCATGTCTCTGAGCAACATTAAAGTTTAAACATCGAACAAAATGATTGAACATCACCATAGTTACCAGGTTGGAAAAATTTTATTCATTTGGGAGGTCCAAAAAATACGGAAATCCAGAGTTTCCGAAAACAATTGGTAAAATTTCTATAGCAATTGAAAAATCCAGACTGAATAGGACAAATCCAGCTTGACCAAAAATTCTAGAGTGAACCAGAATTGGTAACTATTAACATCATTCAGGGTATAAGATTGGTCATTTTCTTGCCAGGTTTCGATTTCTCAAGTAGCATTTGAATTTTGCAACAATACTACTCAGATTCTCAACAAATTCCTGAATATAAAGCCTTATTTCATTTTATGAATTGATCAAACTCTTCCAGAAAAAGTCCCTTCATTCTTGGGCCTTGTGGTTCTCAAATGCTTAAGCAAAATTCACTAGAATGCATTAGTATCACTCAGGATTCCATGTTCCTGAGTTACTTGAACACTTCCAAAGTTCTTCCCTTGTGTCCTAGACTCCAGGCTTCATTGTGGCATCAGAGTCATTTCCTGTCTTCATAACCACCAGTTAGGATCCCCATTCCCCAGGTTTAAAGGTTTTGTTGATTTTTCTAACATGGACTTCCAAGTTTGTGAAATATACACTAACATATGTAACTGAATAACCATGTTCCTGAGTTAGTTGAACACTTTACAAGTTCTTCCCTTGTGTCCTGGACTCCAGTCTTGATCATGACATCAATTATTTGCTCTGTCCATAACCACCAGTTGGAATCCCCACTCCCCAGGTTTAAAGGCATAGTCAATTTTTCTAACACAGAGGTCCAGGTTTCTAATTATATGGCAACACATCTAACTGAATGACAACTCCTCGAACTACTGAATTACTGGATTAAAAGCTCCTGCACACACAAAATTTTCTTAATTTGAAGGTTCTTTGCTGCAATCTCTGAAATGCTTGGAATTTTGAATTCATCATGAAGAATAGAATTATTGCATATCCATAACTGATAATGAGCTGACTTGAAGATCTACAAGGCTGCAACCTCTAGCCTAAAAAAACATCTTGTGTAAAGACCCCCTCCCCTTAGCAACCTAACTGATATATTTATTTCTGCTAAACAGAACCCCCTTATATTATTTTTGTTAGGCACACAGTACTACATCCATTGAAAAAATTTAACAAAATACAATCACTGGTTCAAATCTAACCACAATGTATTGCAAATTTGGTTCAGAACATAAGTAAACAGATCTGAGTGAAAGCCTAAGGGTTTATGATGTTTACATGCCAAATTAACCTTGTACAGTTCACCAGCAACCTGAAATTCAGATCAAAATTAACCTCTGCACATATGGTGATGATAATTACTCACAGATCGCCTGCTTTGCTTCTCAAGGGTGGGTACAAAAACTGCCCCGATCTGGAATGAAATGATTGCAGTCCTCAGCGCCAATAATCAGATTGGAACAGCAACCCTAGATGTGAACGCCAACTGGTCCAAACCCTATTCTTCTGCCCACGTGGTGCCCTGGTGTGGCGATTTACCCAATGAATGAGCGAATATGACTGAGCAGTCCAGGTCTGGAGCTTCCTGGTGCGCTGGATCTGGGATAGGCGATTTAGATTTGTGGACAAATTTAGCGCCCAAACCCTGATAATGGAATTCACCCTAGCCGATTTAAGGTTAGCATAAGATTCTTGCTCAGTCAACTGACAGTAAACCCCAGTTTGTCTTTATTAATGGTGCCAAAACCTTATATACTCAGCAGTATGAGAGAATCGACTCCAGACTGTAGCAGCCAGATGTAGGTAAATAATCAGCGCCTGGATTCCCTGTTAATTTGCACAAATTAACAAAATTAGCTCGGCTACAAACCCTGACTGGATTTGTCAAGAAAGAGACAGGGTTTTCGTCCTGACCTCACAAGTGCAAACAAGGGTTTTCGTTTTCGTCCACTTTGCACAGCAGATAACTTCTGGAAATGATCACATGCAAATTGAAAATTGGATGATGAAATGAAGGAATGATGCTTGTAGATATACCTCTCCAAGGATGGGACTCATGGGCCCAAAATTGAGCACCACACTTTAAATTTTCAAATTTCCACTTTATTTAAATTTATTTAATATTTTATTATTATATTATTTATATATTTATATTATATAATATATTAGTGTTTAAAAACACTTTTTTAAATAAATAACAAGGCAGATCATGGGCGAGAAACAGGGGACATGACAGTCCTCCCTTCCCCAAATGGCTTGCCCTCAAGCAACTTTAAATTTGGATGATCAAAAATCTCCACTCCTTCCCATGTAGCATCCTCGAGAGGGAGATTTTTCCACTTCACCAAATATTTTGGAATGATTTTATTTTGTAGTTTCTTCTCTCTCATCTCAATGATCACTTAAGGCTCCAAAATCAATTTACCTTCATCATCAAGTGGTGGTAGCTCCAAGGAGGGAGTAGCATATTGCTCGGGTACCTTCTTAAGGCAAGATACATGAAAAACATTGTAAATTTTGTTGTCTTCCGGTAGCTCCAACTCATATGCTACCTTTCCTATCTTCTATATGATCTTATAAGGCCCATAAAATCATGGCATAAGCTTCTCTGCGCCACTCCCTTGGAGGGAAGATTGCCTATAAGGTTGCAACCTCAGAAAAACCATGTCGACTACCTCAAAATGTCTCTCCAAACGGTGATGATCAACATACATCTTTTGCTGGTTTTGGGCTTGTTGCAAGTTTTCTTTGAGTGCATTCAAAATATATATGCTCTATTGAACCAAATACCTAGCCCCTGGGACTCTGGTATCCAAAAGAATAAAGTTGACAAAAGATAATGCATCATATCCATACAGTGCCTTGAAAGGATTCATACCTATAGACATATGATGTGTGGAGTTGTAGCAATACTCCCCAAGTTAATCCATGTTGTTCGTTGCCCTGTAACATAATTCCTTAAATACCCCTCAATCCATTTGTTCACAATCTTCATTTGTCTATCTATCTGGGGGCGATAACTAGTACTGGGAGTCAACTTTGTGCCTGTTAATCGGAAGATCTCTTGCCAAAACAAGCTAATGAACATGTTGTCCTTGTCACTCACAATATTCCTAAGCAACCCATGTAATCTAAACACCTCTCTAAAAAACAAATCAGCCACCTTTGGAACTCTATATTCGAAGGATGTAGCATAAAAATGAGCATACTTAGTAAGTCTGTCCACTACCACAAAAATACAATCCTTACCTTGTACCTGCGGAAGACCAGTTATAAAATCCATAGAGATGCTCTCTCATTTCTGATTTGGAATGGGTAAAGGCTGCAATAAACCAGCTAGAAATAACTGCTCTACCTTGTTATGTTGGCAAACCAAACAATCCCTAACATGTTTCAGAACATCTCCCTTGAGGCCTTTCCATGAGAAACACTCTCTCAACTACCTGTAAGTCTTGTAATACCTTTGATGACCAGCCAATGGTGTGTCATGGCATGCCCTCAAAATCTTCTCCTTAATCTTCGATTCTAGAACAAGGTACACCTAATCCTTGTAGAGAATGAGCTCATCCGCTACTTTGTACCTATCATCTTGTAGCTTACCATCCACAATATTAGAATCAAAAGTGTTCTTTGCATACTCAGCTATTATTGAAGCCTTCCAATCAACAAATATATTGGTCATGGAACACAAATAGGGCTTCCTAGGTAAAGCATCGGCAACAAACTTACCCAAGGCATCCAAATGTGAGTTCAGGTTGACTGAGATTTTCTATTTGGGGCATAAGATTAGTGCCCAAGGAGTCAGCGTGGATGATGAGAAGATTAAGGCAATAGTGGATTGACCTCGACCCAAGACTATATCACATTTGACAGGGTTTGTGGGACTTTGCAGTTATTACAAGAGATTTGTCCGAGGGTTTACACAATTGGCTGACCCATTGACAAATTTGATGAAGGGAGTTTCTTCCCCTTTACATACTCAATATCAACATCATAAGCCTGCAACCAACTTACCCACTTCTGTTGCTTGTTATTCAAATCCGTTTGGTTAAGGAAGAACTTCAAGCTATTATGATTCGTCTTTGCCACAAACCCCCTCCCGCCAACCAGATACTGCCTGAATTTGGCCAAAGCATGCATGATGACCCAACATCTCCTTATCGCAAATAGAAAAACTCCTCTCCGACTCCTTGAGCTTCCTACTCTTGAAAGCTATGGGGTGTTTGTTCTGCATTAACACTGCTCATATACCCTCTCCAAAAGCATCACAGTCCAAAACAAACGGAAGTCAAAAATCCGGAATAGCCAAAACAAGACATGAACTGGTTACTTCTTTGAGCTTATCAAAAGCTTCTTGTGAACCTATAAGAAAAAACACCCTTCATCAAATTTGTCAATGGGTCAGCCAATTGTGTAAACCCTCGGACAAATCTCTTGTAATAACTGCAAAGTCCCACAAACCCTGTCAAATGTGATATAGTCTTGGGTCGAGGTCAATCCACTATTGCCTTAATCTTCTCATCATCCACGCTGACTCCTTGGGCACTAATCTTATGCCCCAAATAGAAAATCTCAGTCAACCTGAACTCACATTTGGATGCCTTGGCAAAAAGTGATTGTTGCTCAAGAATACTTAGTACCTCGTCTATGTGCCTCAAGTGATCCTCCCAAGTCCTGCCATAGATCAATATGTCATCAAAGAAACCTAACACAAATCTCCTCAATTGCTAGACAAATACCTATTGCATGCAAGACTAGAATGCAACAGGAGCATTGGTCAACCCAAATGGCATGACTAGAAACTCGTAGTGCCCATAGTGACACCTAAAAGTTGTCTTGTGCACATCCTCATCTCTTGTTCTTATTTGATGGTACCCGGACCACAAATCAATCTTAGAAAAGTATATTGTGCCATGAAGCTCGTCTATTAACTCATCAATCCTAGGAATAGGGTAGCGACTCTTGATTGTCTTCTTGTTGAGCGCCCTATAGTCGATGCACATCCTCATGGTACTGTCCTTAACCAACACCACAAAAGAAGCAAATGGTCTAGGGCTCGGTCATATATGTCCCATATCCAACAACTCCTCGATCGCCTTCTCAATCTCTTCCTTGTATCTCCTCAGATGACGATACGAGTCAGTGATGACCAGCTTCAATCCCTCCTCCAACTCAATGACATGCTGAAACCCTCTATTTGGTGGTAACCCTAGAGGAATATCATTGAACATCATGCTATGCTTGTCCATAAGGGATTGAATATCCACATGAGTAGTCTTTTCACCCATGGATGAAACTCCATCTGTGATCAAACACTATGCCACCCAAGTTACCTATCCTCTATGAAAAGCTCTCTCCATCCTCTTGGTTGAAACAACCCTCGAGGCTACATTAAACAAGCCCTAAAGAACCACCTCCCTATCCTCTAATTTGAATTTCAGCTCCATAGTCTAATAGTTCTAGGTAAACTCGCCAAGTGAATGCAACCACTACACACCCAGAACGACATCTATCTCACCTATGCCAACCACATAAAAGTCATCCCATACTTTGTGCCTCCCCAAGGTGATGTCAAGTGACTGGATCCTCCTAGTGCAAGGAATAGTAAATCCATCAGCTACAATCACATTGAGTCCCTCAAAATTATCTCTCTTCAATCCCATCCTAGTCACCAAACCCTCATCAATGAAATTATGGGTAGCCCTGCTATCAACCAAAACTATCACCTTGTGATCTTGCAATACTCCACGAACTTAAAAAGGATGATACCTAGGTGCTCCTAAAAGAGTAGCAAGTGTGCCTCTCGAAGAACCTCCTCCTTCCTCATTCTCCCCCTCATCAACTACAACCTCGATCTCAAGTTCTTTTGTCTCTAAATCATCATTGGTAACTACCTCTATGAAATGCACCTGTCCTTTGCCCAAACACCTATGCCCAGGCACCCACGGCTCCCTACATTAGAAACACAATTTCTTTCTTCGAAGTTCGTTCTTGGACTCTTCATTCTTATTAGGTCTCGAAGGTAGCACCTTGGGTTGAAGGAAGCTCTTTTGGAAGGGTTTCCTTTGTTGCCCTATTGGAGATGGCTTGGGATTAAACTTGTTTTTAGCCATTGAATCTTTCAAATTCAAAGCTCTCCCGATGGCATCCTGTAAAACCCAAGATCAATTGCTCTTACCAAACCTTTGAGTGGTTCAGTTAGACCTTTCACAAAAAGCACTATGAGTCTCCTCTCCGTCACATCTGGAACCATCACTGAAAGCCTCTAAAACTCTGCTACATAGCGCTCAATTTAACCCTCTTGTCTCAACTATGCTAACTCTTTGAAATGAATCTCTCGATCCTTCCTGTCAAACCTCTCGATCCTTCCTGTCAAACCTCTCGATCAATCTTTGGTTGAATTCCTCTAAAGTGGTAATAGAGACATGCCCTTGTGTCACCATGCCATGGTACCACCATTCGTGAGCTACACTTTCTAGATGTAAGGTAGCAAACTTAATGGCTTCCTCCTCATACATAGGGTTCAATGAAAAGTATGTATCTGACTTCAGCAACCATGCCCTAACTGAACAATTGTTTGATCCATCATATGTAGGTCTAGTGATCTTCCCCAAGCGGTGTTGTATGTCTTTCTAGGGCTGGCTCTTGATATCTCCTTTTCCTTCTATGCACATTCCTTGTTTTCATCTCGTAATACTCAATGAAAGACATGTCATGACAGATAGCTAGATTTAAAGAGTTATATTCTGCATGATACCTTGCCATTTCATCCTCGTGTCCTGGTGGTAATGGCTACTCTTCTTCAAATGGATCCTCTTCTTCTCTTTGGAAAAAATTTGGCTCTAAATGTCTTAGTAGGTGGATTAATTGAAACCCTGTTATTAGTTGAGTTGCTTCCTTCTGCAAAATTCTAATTAGGTCTTCTAACACTCCATTATTGATTCATCCCCTTCAAGATCTGAGCTATTTCTGCCATGGATTCTCTCGTAGAGGACTGAACTTTTCTGGCCAGTGCTCTGTTTTCTCAACAGATGAACTCCTGAATGTTTCCTTCTGCATTTCCATCACCCATGGTTTCCTCTTTCTTCTTCTCCCTTCGCTGATATCTGATTTCCCTATCACTCCTTTGCATGAATCTGCATCACACTATCCCATACGCTGGCAAGAAAAGTTTGGCTCTGATACCAATGTAAAGACCCCCTCCGCTTAACAACCTAACTGATATATTTATTTCTGCTAAACAAAACTCGCTTATATTCTTTTTCTTAGGCACAAATTCTTTTTGTTAGGCACATAGTACTACATCCAATGGAAAAATTTAACATAATACAATCACTGGTCCAAATCTGAGCACAAGAAAATATGTATTTCTGAAGTAGGTTAACCACGATGTATTGCAAATTTGATTCAGAACATAAGTAAAGAGATCTGAGTGAAACCCTAAGGGTTTATGATGTTTACATGCCAAATTAACCTTGTACAATTCACCAGCAACCCAAAATTCAGATCAGAATTAACCTCTGCACATATGGTGATGATAATTACTCATAGATCACCTGTTTTGCTTCTCAAGGGTGGGTACAAAAACTGCCCAGATCTGGAATGAAATGATTGCAATCCCCAACACCAATAATCAAATTGGAACAGCAACCCTAGATGTGAGCACCAACTGGTCCAAACCCTATTCTTCCGCCCACGTGGTGTCCTGGTGTGGCAATTTACCCAATGAATAGTGAATATGACTGAGCAGTCCACGTCTAGAGCTTCCTGGTGCGCTAGATCTTGGATATCAGTTTTGATTTGTGGAACAATGTAGCACCCAAACCCTGATAATGGAATTCACCCTAACCGATTTAGGGTTAGCAAAAGATTCTTGCTCAGTCGATTGGCAGCAAACCCCAGTTTGTCTTTATTAATGGCACCAAAACCTTATATACTCAGCAGTATGAGGGAATCGACTCCGAACTCTAGCAACCAGATGTAGGTAAATGACCAGCACCTAGATTCCCTAACAATTTGCACAAATTATTAAAATTAGCTCAGCTACAAACCCTGACTAGATTTGTCAAGAAAGAGGCAAGGTTGTCATCCTGACCTCACAGGTGCAAACAAGGGTTTTCGTCCTCTTTGCACCGCAGATGACTTTTGCAAATGATCACTTGCAAAATCAAAAATTGGATGATGAATGAAGGAATGATGCTTGTAGATATACCTCTCCAAGGTGGGTCTCATGGGCACAAAATTGAGTGCCACACTTTAAATTTTTTGAAATTTCCACTTTATTTAAATTTATTTAATATTTTATTATTATATTATTTATATATTTATATTAGATAATATATTAGTGTTTAAAAACACTATTTTTTAAATAAATAACAAGGCAGATCATGGGTGGGAAACAGGGGACATGACATCTTGATATATTGTTCATTTTATTTCAGAAATATTTATAGCTAAGAAAAGAAGGCTGATGCAAAGCCTATTTTTCTGCCATAAATGCAATTTTTGCACATCCCAACAAAGACAGACTTCAATGGAACTACAATACCATACCAACTGGTATTTTAAGAAAGCATAGTTCAATGGTTTATGTTTCATTTGAAGTCAGTCAGAACCATTAAATGTAATCTACAGGAAACTGTATCCAAATTTTGATCTGTAAACAGCACTATTTAGCGGCAACCTCAAATAACTTTTTGCAGTAGAACATATTTAGGAGCTGCATGTTTACAAAAACTCTATGTTAATGGGTTCTGCAGTTTTGGCCCCCATGCTCACAAGGGTTTGATATGGGTACGGGGTCGGGGTCGGGGCCGGGGCCGGGGCCGGGGCCGGTAAGTCCTAGGGTTCGCATAGAGTCCGCCTTGGGCACCTTGGGTTCCCTACGGTTTCTTCGAACCCAGGGTACCGGAGGCGGATCATTGGAGGAGCTGGGGGTATCTAGGTGGAAGTCAACGAAAAAACATCAAAGATGTGTTCTTATCAAGTGTTGAAAGCTCATTTTGGCATCAATCATCACTCCTTCGTGAGAATTATTATTAGGGTTGAAGGTTGTCGTATAATAAAACCTTATTCTGCCCTATTTGAGTGGACAGACCATGTTCGTTTCAAATGGTGGTTGTCATGTCCCTTTCTGGGACGAATTAAATATAAATAATAATATAATATTAAAATTATAATAATATTAATATTAATATTATATTAATAATAATAAATGATAATATTAATTATTTTAAAATTATGCCTTGCAAGGCCAATTCATTGTGGTGCCTATTTTGATTTCAAACAAGGGCCGACTCAGCTTGTTCTTGGAAGATCACTATTTAAGCAAAGTCGAGGAAAGAAATTGATCATCCGATTTTGAAATTCAATTTGCTACTATTTCTGTTCGAATTGTAGTCACTCAGGACGAAACCCTTGAGGACATTCTACCAGGTTTGGACGCAAATCCAACCTGATTTGGAGGAGCAAATTCCGCCACTGGAGTTTGTATTTGTGCTTGATTTTAAAATTGCACTCTACTGGTCTGCATGAGGATATATAATATATTGCTCAAGGAGGAAAATGTATGAAAACTTCTGCGATTTATTTGTGTTTTGTTGATTGAGACGCAAACCTCAACCATCAGTAGCACAGGTTACACAAGGAAGGAGAGCTGATTTTTGAAAGGAACCGCCGGACAAGCAGCCACACCTCGAGGAGCCAAGACACATAAGCATTGCAGAGTACCTGATGCGTTGGAAGAAATTAAGAATCATCCCAATGAGACTACCATAGGGGATGAGCAAATTTCAAAGACCCCAAGTTTGCATTGGCATGTGGACAAAAAATCATTATGTGGCGGTGTTGATGTTTGTTTTTGGACAAGTCAACAATTAGAGTGAAATACTAAGTATCTGACTCCCTCTTGAGCAAAGCCTCTCGAATGCTGAACTAGGTGATCAAACTAAATGACTCCAAGGTTCCTTTCTGATGATTTTGGTAAGAGACAGCTCAGTGACTAGGTATGGTTTTGCTGTTAACACACAAAGGGACTTACGCAATTGTTCAAGTAAACTTGTTGTTTCAATGATCACGGAAGCGAATACTGGAGAGTCTAAGTACTACAGTTGATGGCGTATGATTTAGCAATTGATGTTCTTGGTTCTAATTCTAACTCAATGGATAAAAAAGGACAAAAGGTGTAAAGTTTAGAAACACTAGTCTAATCCTAAATGCAAGGATGATTACTGCTCAAAGTGAAATCAAACCAGATCCTGCTTCGCCAAGATGGACAACTACACAAGATAGGTGCAATCTTCTAGGGTGTACAAGATGTTTAAATCACTTATGTTCATGAAAGTTTCAACAAACATAAAGATCAAATTGATGTCCAATTTTGTTCAGGCTAACCATGCACTGCAATTTGCAAACCACAAACTACAAATGGTATGAACTTATAGATTTCACCACAAAGCAATAAAGAAACATTCCATTAACTAACATAAACTTAAAGAAAACTTATAACTTAATGTTCGCTTGAAAATCTAAACCATGCAACACTCGGAAACACAAATAGAATCACCAAAGCAATGAATCTTTTATTATCTCAGAGAGCTCTTGTAACAATTTTAGAAATTTCAACCGTACAAATGAGAGCAATAGGAGCCCTTTTATAGACCTCAAAGGAATGAAGGGTCAAGATCGGTCGACCAAGCCAATGGACCAAATCAAGCCACATCACAAGTAGTTGTAACAAACTCTCTTTTATTAAATGAAAGAGGCTTACTTTATTAAATGAAGGAGGTTATCTTTATTAAATGAAAGAGGCTTACTTTATTAAATGAAGGAGGTTATCTTTATTAAATGAAAGAAGCTATAAAGGAGGGAACAAAGGCACGCTTTCCAAGAAGATAAGGAAGCCACATCATGTGCCCTTTATGTAGTAGTACTATGAGATGCAATGAATCTAGACACAATTTGAGCAATATCCTCCATTGGTACACTTGTCACCGCATTAATGGATCCTTCTGCCACTGCCACATCTGACTCATAGACGCCAAGTGTCTTCTCCCAGTCATTTATCCAAGACTTATTTTCTCCAAGATGAAATGCAAGTGTGAATATGCTATCCAACTGACCCTCATCAAGTCCATCATACTGAAAGTAGAATGCCTTAACTTGTTGCTTCATGTTTTCAATAGTAACATCCCCATAAGGATTACATATTGTTGTCAATGCAGTGTACATATGATTCTCTGTTCTTAGAAGAACACTTCTTATTCTGGAATGTCTACCTCCATTTTATCAACGAGTTGCCCCTTGTTGTGAAAGGAGAAATACCAAGTGATGAAGTCATGTGGAGTATCCTGATCAATCACCTTATCATGAATTAGATCCTCTAATGGAGCTTCCATTAAACTCTTGAGTTGTGGCATGTATTGCTCCTTGATAGGTTTGAACTCAGCACAATGTTTTAATAAAACTTGAACTCGATCCTTAAGATTAATGACTCTATCATAAACTTGCACAATTTCTTCAAGGTAAGTATATGCCTTCTCTTCTGTTTTTTCTATCCATCCTTTCATTACCTGAGATGAAGTCCTCATATTTTCAACTTGGGATACTGTTTCTTGTGGAAAAATAGACGGAGGAATTGGAGTAGCTTCCTTCTGTTGGATAGGTTGTATGACTTGCTGAATGTAGTGCTTCAATGTATTAAAATCTTGTTCAACCTTTAACCTAGCTTCTCTTTCTTGTTTTAACATGATTCTTACACTATTCACTGACTCTTGCAGTTCCTCCTCTACCTGTTCCCTTGTGATTGGACCCATGCCAATAGTAGTCATATTGTAATCTTCAGGTGCCATATCTTCTAAATCCTTGTCAACTCTAGGAACAGCTACATGTACCTCTCTATTTCCAGCAGTATCTTGAGTGATTTTGGAAAAGACTGTTGCTTTCTTCTTCTGATTATTCTTCTGTGCATCTACAAGCAATTCCTCAACTGGAGCAGGCTGATAAGTTTCTACAATTGTACTTTCCTCAATCCTTTGCCTCAACCAAGGTGGAAAAGCAAAAAGATCTTGCTGTCTTTGAACTTGACTGTGTTGTACACGAGCTACTTCCTCATCAGATTCTACTTGACCTACTTCATCTTGATCAAAAACATCATTTTCCTCAATTATGACAGTTGGACTTGAATGAATCTCCTCGGATGGAATCAAGGCAACTTCTTCTATAACTTTTATCTCTTGTATTAGATTCTGAACATCTGAAGCACCTTCCTGTAGACGAGATGAAGTAGATAGATTATTCTTCTTTTGAGGTCTCCGGCTTGATTCTCCTTGATCTTGACTAGGTCTTTTCCTTTTTCTAGTTGGATTATCACTTTGATCATTTCCACTGTGTTGTGGTTTGCTATGTGTACTACGCTGTCCTAGTTCTCCTTCATCCATCTTATTGTAAGTAAGAACTCGGCCTTCATCATTCATCTCTTGCAGTAGTTGATTTATACATACTTGCGTCATGGCCAAGACTGGCTTTATCAATTCTTCTTCGGACACATCCCTTTTTAACCAATCAACTGTATAAGGCAAATCCTTTATCTTATCAAATTCATCTATCAACATAGTATCATCTTCAGTGAACTGGTCTGGTATCCTGAATACTTTGGAAGCTCTAACTAAATCCTAGGTGAGTCTCTAACTTTGAAGTGTTCGAAGATCATCTTCATCTTGGGCACTGGCCCAATGGTCTTCCAACTGCTTGTCATGCTTAAATTCTCTGTTATATTTCCAGCAAACTTGAAAAGGATCAAAGTTAAGCCTCTTGGTGCCATGAGTTTGCAAATGATATGCCTGAAGCTCTATCTCAGAATATTCAGCTGCTGCCAATGATGGACACTCCAGATTTTGTCCAAGAAGAAGTGGAAACTGGATCCCTCCTTTCTTCTTCAACTTTTGCAACCTGATGAGTTCTAGGAGTTGCCTTGTAACCTCTAACATTACCATCCTATTGGTTGGATATCTTGGTAATCTGTATGGATATGATGTAAACCCTTGGATCCTTATGTAAGTGTACCTTTCATGCTGAGTATACCAGTGTCCATATGCTGAAATGAACTCTCTCGCTGCATTTGACAACCTTTTATGAAATTCTCCTCTTAGTTTCTTCATTATGAACATAGCAAACGCATCATTGAACCTTGTATAATGATTTAAACTCTTGAGGTGTAACTGAGGATAACACTGATGCGATAAATACTTATTAGGCCCAATTCCAACTTCTCCTCTTTTGGTCAAACCTGAATAGACTTCATTTCTTGCGAAAAGGTACACCACATAGGAACTCATATAAAACGTTTTGGTCTTAGCAAAATTGATGAACTACTCATGTATACTCTGACTGACGAGGCCAGCCCAATCAATCATCTTCCCTTTGAGAACTGACTTGATGAAAGAGTACATCCAAGGCTGAAAGGTAGCAGATTGTGGCATTCCTGTCATTCTATTTAGAAACATAATCAAGTATCCAATTTCAGGATGAAAATCTAACTTGTGAAACTGCGAAGGATTATTCATATTGAACTTCATATATGGATTGGCCATCCATTCTCTCTTTATTTCCTGCAACTTTGTCTTTGAATCAACATTGTATTCCTGCTGACCTTGTTGTATCGAAATACTGATCATCCTCTCCCTAGTTGGAATGTTGAAAGTCTCTCCAACTGCCTCCTTTTGCAAATAAGCTAATATTGTTTCATCTTTGGCTGTAATTTGTCTTGTATCTACGTCATACTTCTTGACACATTCAATGATCATCTCTGAACACGACAAAGCTGGCGGAAAACAAGCAGCTTCAATAGCTCCACTCCTCATGATGGCTCGAGCAAGACTACCTCAGTTGGGTTCCTCAAGGAC
Organism: Cunninghamia lanceolata; assembly: GCA_027924645.1. Taxonomy (NCBI): domain Eukaryota; kingdom Viridiplantae; phylum Streptophyta; class Pinopsida; order Cupressales; family Cupressaceae; genus Cunninghamia; species Cunninghamia lanceolata. The sequence goes on from BSBN01000391.1 coordinate 20,341,374, forward strand.
TGACTTGATATCTTCTAAGTTGCTATTGCCCATATTCGTGTCTCCTACATTTATCCACCTTGAAACGAGCTTTGATTCGGGAATTTTCCCCTTAGCATCCATCCGGATCTTCGCTTGTCTCTCCTTGGAAGTCATTGCCATGGTCCTGCAAACTTGACGCGAATAAGTAATTTCAAACACAATCTAGACTCTACTTCAGCTACCTTAATGCATTAGATTTATGATTTCTCCTTTATAATTATGAAATATTACTATCTAGACTCGAGGAATCTATCAAAATCCACTTATTCTCTTTAAGTTTTACCAATACTTGAACAATTTTAATGCATCTAAGGAAGAAAAAAGAAGAAAATCAGATCAGAAAATATTCAGATCAGACTTACTTGATAAGCTGCCTTAAATTGATACCTTGAAATCTGATCCAACACTTGCTTGGATTGACAAAATAAAATCTGTACTTTTATAAAACCTTCTTGTTGCTGCTCCTTGAAGACAAATCTGCTCTTTCAAAGTAATTCTGCTCCTTAAAAATGATAAAAATGACAGCAACAATAGGTATAAATACACAACTTGCTCTAAAAAAACTCCTTCAACTACCTAGGCCGACCCTCTTTAATGTAGCAAAAATCATTTAATTTTGTTTGATCTTCATTTAATATAATGCAATTTCCACGTTCTTCAAGGCAAAAACAATTAAATGTTTATGAACTTTCCTTTGATTGGCGCATTGGTCGAGGTTTCCACGATCTTCTAGGTTGACTGCTTCTAGATAGGTGTTTGGAGATCTTCTTGTTGGACTAACGATTGAGGCATGAAGAATTCCTCTTGAAACTCAACCTCTTAAAATGTTCTCAACTTCCCCTCTAGAGGATAGCGCATTGGATAACATATACAAATTCCTCTAGTTCTAGCGCACTAGTCAAGGTCTTGAAGGTCTTCTAGAAGGGCGCATTGGTTGGAGGTATTCAAATCTTCCTGAAATTTTCCTTTTAAAACTCCACTGTTTTCTCTCCTCTACAAGTCGCATTGGATAAAGCATTAAGATCCTCTTGCTTGATACATTGGATGACATCTTCTGGATCCTCCTTGCATTCCTTGAATTAAGTGTTTAAATTTCTTCTTTCATTTCGCACTAGATAAGAATGTTGAAGTCTTCTCAAAACTTCTTTCACATCTCTTTTCAAGTTGCTTTGGTTGAACTTGTTTTCATTTGCAAGAGAGTGGCGCATCACTTCAAGGTGGTAAAATCCTCTTCAAGTTAATGTTTTTTTGAAATATTTTACCTTCTTCCACCTTTAGCGCATTGGTTAGGCAATTCGAATTCTTCTTACTTTTGCATAATGGATCAAGCTTGTGACAACTCCTAGGTTAAGCGCTCCAGTTGAAGGGTGAAGGATAGTATGTGGTTTGATTCTTCCTTTCCTCAAGCGCTTTGGTTGATAATTTGAAATCTTCAAAATCTTATACTCTCCCTCATGTGTGGCGCATTGGTTACCACCTTTGATTTCTTCTTTTTTGAGCATATTGATTAGAAGATAAAGGGTCCTTGAAGTGGCGCATCAGTTCACTATGTTGGAATCTTCAAAACTTAGATGCATTAGATGAACTTTACCTTCTTCTATCTTTAGCGAAATCATGCTTGATGTTGGCGCTTGGGATAAGGACTTTGAAATCTTCTAAACTTGCCTTGAAGACTTGACCTTGGATGTCTAGGATTTCCCTATTGGTTGACACTTTCGCTTTCTTCCTTGTATGGCGCATTGGATGGGGAATAGGGAATCCTCTAAAATTTCGCCTTGGAAAGAATCCTCTGGATTTTACATTGAAACCTCTTGGCGCACTAGTTCATCACATTAGAATCTCTTGAAAATTGATTTAACCCTTATGATGAACCTCCTTCTAGCGCTAAAAATCTTCTTCCTCCTTTGGCGCATTAGATGAGGGATTGGAGCTCCTCTAAAATTCACCCTTAATGTGTAATAAATCTCAACTAAAATCCCTCCTCCTTAGGCCGCATTAGATAGGTATTAGGAATCCTCTGGATTTACTTTTGGCGAATTGGTTTAAGACCTCGAAATCTTCTAGCTAGAGCTTCCAAAACTTCAAAACTTTAGACTTCTCCTTTTCTTCAAGTGGCGCACTAGATGGAGCATTCCAAATCTTTTAGATTCTCTTCAAAATTTACATTTTGGAATTAATTCCTCTATCCTAGCGCATTGGTTGAGGTAAAAAAAGATCCTCTAGACACTTAACATCTTCAATTTCCTCTAAAATTCGCTCCAAGACTTGACTTCTGATCTTCGCATTGGTTAAGTGTTTTGAAGTCTTTTCCCTTCACCACGATGTTTTAGTTTGGGCGCATTACTTAATTGATTGAAATCCTCATGCTTTAGCGCATTAGTTCAAGGCATTGAGATCCTCTGGAATTCGCATCAAAAGGCGTGGAAATCTTCTAAAATCGCATCACTTGAAGGCTTGAAATCCTTTAACCTTTTCGTCTCCCTTTATGCTTTAGATGGGCGCATTGGATGATGATTTGGAAATCCTCATCTTGTTTTGTAATTGAAAGCGCTTTTTTTATCATGATTTTGCGCCACTTAGATGCCCTGTTTACCGCAATATGGTGTGTTTCACAGAATATGAAGTAAACAGAAATAAGTAGTATAGTGCATCATATGACCAGAACAAGAGTACTCGGAATGGAATACTATATTTATCATTGATTCACAGAACATTACAATGTCATGACAGAACATAAACATTCATTGTGACTCCAATGTCTGCATAATAACTATTGCAAAATCACCGATATCCGACTACAATGCATTGATGACTTAAATACTCACGACCAAGGGTGGTTGTGATGCCAACCGTTGGTACCGACTCCAAACTACCCGACCCGTCGGTTGATGCCGACAACTAATTATATCATTTGTTTATTTAACTATTTTGCTGTCTACATCTGTCCCCCCCTCAAAATTAGTCGTCTTCCAGACGACATTCACAACAGAATGACAAAATTATGACAAAACTTAACCATCCTACTGAGAGTGTGGAGGTTGGGAAGACGTCCCTGGGTGTACGGACGAGGTTGGGGTGGCTGATCGTTGTTGCGCTTGCAGCTTCCTGGCTTCCTCGGTCCTTTGCCGCAGCTGGTGTTGGGCTACTAGCTCCCGCTCCCTTGCTGCCTTCACCATGTGACCGGCTTCCATGACCTGTGCTTTAGCCTTCATTACTTCAGCCTCCTTTGCCTCAAGCTGTACTCCCATATCTTTCATCTTAGCCTCCATCTCCCTCAACTTGGCTTCTAAGCCTGATGCCCTGGCCTTTTCTGTTTCTGTGGCTTCTGTCTGCTGTGCTAACTGTTGGTGGGACCTCTGAATGTGCTCTGTCAATTCTTTCTTCTTTGTCTGTAGGGCTGCCTCACTCTCCTTCTCCTTCTTTTCCCACATCACCTCTTTTTTCTTCAGTTCATAGAATATTTGCTTGTATGCCTTCTCTATGGTGAATAGGGACTCTATGACTTCTGCGTCCCTTCCTCCTACCACTGGCCGTGATCCTCTCCATCGGTCATGCATCTCCTGAGTGTCGATCTCTGGCCAACCTCTCGCTGTGAATTGGCGAGCAAACTCTTCCTCACAGCCTTGTTGAACAAAGTTCCTTATTCTCTTGGCCTCTTGAGCCACTACCTGTGATCGTCCCAATCTCAACTGTTTGGAGATATCAGCTATCTCCCCCATATAATCTGCCATATTCTCCAAGTCCTCCATGTACCTCTGAATGGTACCTATTGGGTCGGAGGGGTCAGGTCTAGAAAGTGTGAGGGTCAATCCCTCTGGAAATCCCTCCTCCTCCTCTGGTGAAGTGGTCACTGGGGTGATCGCCGGGGAACTCATGATGCCCATGGAAGGCTCCCCTACCTCCTGTGTAGCCGGTACTGGCTGTGGTGGTAGACTGCCCTGCTGAGTGATCTGGCCAGTAACGCTAAGCTGCTCTAGGCTCGCTGTCCCCCTTGGTGTGCTACCTTCTTCTTGACCTTCCGTCCCGAAGTGAAGTGGGCTCAGCAAAGGTACCTCAGGCATGTCTACTGTTAGGCCAATATCACTCAACCAGCTATCTATTTTGTCCTGACCTCCTGGTGGTACCTCTACCTATGGTGTGGCTATTCCCCCTACTGTGGAGGGTTCCACTGGTGAAGTCATCACCACAGGTGCTGCTGATGGTATGACTCTTGCTGGCAACCTTAGCCTGACTGGCAGTGTGGCTGTGCCTTGTGCTTGTATCTCGGTACTCTGTGCTGGTACTGGTAGTGTGAAGGCTGCTGATTTGAGTTTTGGAAGTACCAAAACTCCTTTCGGTTGCCCCTTTTTTTCTGCTGTGTTTTCCTCAGTATCCCTTATGGCTGCCTCCCTCACCACACTCCGTGTCATTCTTGGTGCCGGTACTTCATCCATAGATGAGTCGCTTTCTACCCCTGGTGACTGTCCCCTGCCTTCCTCTTCTTCTTCCTCTTCTTCTTCTTCTTCTTCACTTTCTGTGGATGTTTCCTGTTGCTTCCTTTTCCTTTTTTGCCGTCGTGAAGGTTCTTCTCCGTGAGCTGTGTCGAGTCCCTTCCAGTAGAAGACTGTCGGCCATCCCGGCTCTACTTGTGCTGTCGGTTGTAACCCCCCCCATTTGTCTGCTGGCACCTGGGTATGGACAGCATCGAGAAAGAGGGCAATGACCTGTTGAGTCATATAGAATACCTTATGCCGCTGGGATAAAAATTCCCTCACCCTCTCTGTCAAATACCTCGCCCAGTTGTAGACCTTGCCAACACGCAATCCGATCATATAATCAACCATCCATAGGGCGATGTCCGATGCCCTACTGGAACCCGTCAGTCTACACTTCATGACATCCATGATGCATTTCCATTCTTCATTTGCCAATAAATTTTTCCTCAATCCCCGATTACCTGAATTCCATATTGTGTCTTTCTCCTTGTCTGAGAGGTCACTTCGGCATACCCTCTGGATGAGGGTTTCTTTGTGATGCTGGGTCATCCGGCCCGGTTTTACCACACTCTGGCCAACGGCTGGAACCCCCATCACTCTGGCAAAATCCTGTGGCCAAAATGATACAGTCACTGAATGGCCCCGATACTCGATAATGGACTTGCTGGAGTGCTCGCAGAAATTGTCTACCATAGCTTTTAAATACGGCTCGAACTCCCTGGCATTAAAGTAGGGCATCATTATGGTTTTGTCGACTTGGGCATGTTTCAATGCTACCTTCAGCATATTGTCTTCCGATGCATTCTTCCACCATTGTTTGCATTCGTTTCCTGTCAGGCTTTCCCAGGCGATGGCCTTCATTCCGGTATCCACACTTTGTTTCTTCCTCTCCTCCGATGCAATCTTTGGTCTGTAGGCTGCAATCTTTTTGCCCTTATCCATTATCCAATTTTTCTAACAATTCCTATGTTGGGTATTTGAGTGCCAAAGTGCCGATACTAAGCGATGCTTTCTTTTCCCCCGATGGTAGACCTCGAGAATGCCAAGTACGTTGTACTGCTGCAATTGTACGGTCTGTACTTTCCCTGTACTGCCTAGTACGGCCCTTCCATGTTGCTGTTTGCTGTTCGCTGTTTGCTGTTTGCTGTTTTTTTTTCTTCTTTTTCCTCTTTTTTTTTCTGTTTGCTACTTGGGAGTTGAGTTGTTAAAGAGGGGTGGGGGTGGCTGGCCGTACAGTGTACGGCGTACTGTCTGGCCGTACGTCGTACGGTCAGGCCGTACGTCGTACGGATTTTTTTTTTTATTTTTTATTTTTTTTTTTTTTTTTTTTTAATTTTTTTTAAATTTTTTTTGTCAGGCCGTACGTCGTACGGCCTGCCCTTTTTTTGATTTTTTTTTTTTTTTTTTTTTTTGGAATTTTTTTTTTTTTTTTTTTTTTTTTTTGTTCATTACTCTATTTTTTCTTTACCTCTTCGCTGCTGTATGGTTCCGATGACGGCCTCCTCGACTTTGTCTTCGTCTTTTATGACCTCGATTTCTGTCATGTGGCGGAATATACACTGAATATACCCTTTCTGTCGGAGGCAATCGTTGGAGCAGCATTGTTCGACTTCTTCCAGTTCCCATATTCGATCCACCACTGTATTTTTTTCTTGTGTCAACCTTAAGTTCCATCCCATCGGTTCTTGGGTCCACTGAAATGTTTTTCCGTCGCTGTTCATCCTTATACCCTTGGTCCTAAACTTCGCTTTCCACATTCGACTTCTTGGAATCTGGACATATGGAGTCCCTTGGTTCTTCAACCTTAGTTGTAGGACTTCGTCCTCATAGGGTGATCTTTCAATTATGAACATGGCCTCTGCTACATACCTTTTCACCGGGGTGTTTATTTCTTTTGGTAATAAGAATTCGAACTTATCTCTTACCTTATTGCATTCGGCTATCCACCGGTTCCATGCCTGTTCCTCTTCATTCTGATTGTCATCATCGCCATTTTCGATGATGTCGCTGTCGATTATCCCTTCTCGAATGCCAGTTTGCATCGTTCTTGGTCCAAAAAACCCAGTTACAGGTTCGTATGGTGCACTCCGGAAACATACTCCATTGGTCCCCTCCGTTGTCTCTTCCAACATTGCGTATCCCAACATATTGATTTCTATTGTTTCTTCCCTTTTTTGCTTATACTTCTTCAGTTTTGCTCCGTTCACTGTGTCCCTGATTTGGGTTTCGTCAATGTTGTCCAGCCTTATAGCCCCATTGTCCAGTATTTCCCGTACCTTGAACGGTCCCAACCAACGAACTTTGAACTTACCCGGTTTAATTTCGTTACGGCCGTTATATTTGAGGACTAACTGCCCCGGCCGGAATTCCATTCTCCGTAGGTGTTTGTCGTGCCAATACTTCCGGCGTTTCTGCATAACTTCCGTCGACCATTGAGCCAAAATTCTTTTCTCATCCAGTTTATTCAACTGGAATAGTCTTTCTTCCAGGCTTTCCGTATCTCCTAGTCTGTTTTCCACTGCAATTCTCAAACTTGGAACCAGGTATTCTGCTGGTACTACCGCTTCTTGCCCATACATCAACTGGAAGGGAGTGTGTCCAGTCGTTACCTTATAAGTAGTTCGGTAAGCCCATAACACTGCTGGTAGCCTCTCTTCCCAGTCCGACCCTTCGATACCGCATGACTTGTGGATTACCGAAACGAGCACCTTGTTTGTTGACTCTGCCTGCCCGTTCGCCCTTGGATAGTACGGACTTGATAGGGTGTGCAGGATTTTGAACTCTGTAGTCATCAGTCGGATGACGTGGTTGACGAAATGTCCCCCGCGGTCACTCGTCAATTGAATTGGGATCCCATACCTCGTCACGATGTGCTCGTATATGAACCTTGCCGTACTTAATGCAGTGTTATCTTCCAGTGCCTTCGCTTCTGCCCACTTCGTCAAATATTCCGTAGCCACTATTATGTACCGACATCGGTGTAGTTGGCTGACCTTCAGGGGTCCTACAAAATCCAGCCCCCATCTTTCGAAGAGTTCTTGAGGTTGTGATGGCCAGAGTGGCATATAATCCCTCTTGAGTGGTTTCCCTACCCTCTGACAAGTGTCACATTGAATTACCCATTCTCGGGCATCTGTGTGTAACGTCGGCCACCATAGGCCGGCGAGCAGTACTTTCCGTGCCGTGGCGTCGGGGCCCATGTGTCCCCCTGCTAGTCCCTCATGTGCTTCTGCCAATACACCCCTTATCTCTTCTTCCATCACGCACCTCCGGAGAATTTGATCGGGCCCCATTTTGTAGAGCAGCCCGTTTATCAGTTGAAATGTCTTACTCTTCAATGAAATCTTCCGTCGTTCACTTGTAGACATTTCTGGCGGAAACGTTGAAGTGGACAAGTACTCGCCAATTTTCTCGTACCATGGCGGCAAGGCAGCGATGTGGAATAGGTGGGCATCCGGAAAGTCCTCATTGACTCCATCTCCTGGTTCTCCGGATTTGATCCTTGAGAGCTGGTCGGCAATTACATGGCTTTTTCCCGGTCGTACAATAATGGTGAAAGTAAATTCTTGCAGAAGCAACAACCACCTACTGATTCTGCCTTGAATAATCGGTTTGTTGACTAGATACATTAGAGCTTGATGATCCACATAAAAAGTGAATGGTGTTGCCAAGAGGTAATGCCTGAATTTCTGTACAGAGTACACCATTCCCAGAGCCTCCCTTTCTGTAGTACTGTAGTTCCGTTCTGCCTTGGAGAGCAACCGACTGGCAAAGTATACTGGATGATCCAACCCATGGGATCCGACCTGTGCAAGAGTGGCACCAATTGCAAAGTTTGATGCGTCTACGTGCACGTGGAATTCCTTGTCCCAATTTGGATAGGATAGGATAGGTGCACTGATGAGTCTTGTCTTTAGTTCTTCAAAGGCTTTCTGTTGTTCCTCCAACCAGACAAACTGCACCCCTTTCCTTGTCAGCATATCCAGTGGGTGTGATACCTGAGCAAAATTTTTGATAAATCTCCGATAATAACCAACATGTCCGAGGAAGGACTTTACTCCGGTGACATCTTCTGGAGCCTCCATTTCTACAATTACCCGAATCTTGTCCGGGTCTGCTTTTAGTCCTGCTTGGCATACGATATGGCCCAGAAGTTTCCCTTGGGACACCATGAACCGGCACTTCTTCGGGTTTAAGGCCAACCGTGCGGCTCTGCAACGCTCCATGCATTCGATGAGGGCTTTAAGGTGTGTCTGCTGGTCGCTGTAAATTGACCAGTCATCGAGGAATGCCTTGAAGTTTCCCACCGACATTTTATCAAATATGTGTAGGATAATCCTCTGAAAGGTGGCTGGTGCATTGCACAGGCCGAACGGCATCCGGTTGTATGCATATACTCCATTTTCAATCACAAATGTTGTTTTCAGTTTGTCTTCCTCGGCGATGCTAATCTGGTTATATCCCGAAAATCCATCCATAAAGGAATATATTTCGTGACCGGCCACTTCTTCCAAAATGGAGTCTGTGAATGGAATGGGGAATGGGTCTTTGATTGTTACCGCATTGAGGCATCTGAAATCTACGCAAATCCTGATTTGTTCCCCTTCCTTTTTAAGTGATATCACAATCGGTGACACCCACTCACTCGTTTCCACCTCGAATATTATTCCTGCCTCAAGCATTTTTTCAATTTCCTCTTGTACTTTTGCCGCATAGTTCTTATTCATGCGGTATGGCCTTTTCCGTACTGGCCGTGCTCCTGGTATGAGTGGAATTCTGTGGACGCACAGTTCTGGTGGTATCCCCTTCAGGTCCTTGTAGGTCCAGGCAAATACATCTTTGTACTCTAGAAAGATTCTGAACGCTGCTGCCTTGAGTACGGGATTCCAGTCGTCGCCGGCCAGAATTATTTTCGGGTTACTTTCTTCGCCGAGATTAACTTTCTTCGTTATCGGCTCTTCGTACATAATCTTCTTTTTCGGTTCAAACTGATGTGCCGGCGTACTGTCTACTTCTGCATTCCCTTCCTTATATTCCCCGTACGCTGCTGGGAACATGTGGGTTACTTCCTTCCCCTTTTCACTTGTTCGTTCCAATGTTTCACCGTCGTCTTTCTGTTCATTCGTCGTTCCTGAGTTTTCACCAATTTCTTTTATTGAAATCATGTTGCACTGTGGCGGGAAAAACTCGTAGTCTTCCATCTGCCAGTGGAATAGCCCGCTGAACGAATTTGTTTCATCTTCTGAGCATTCTTGTAATTTTAGCACCCCTTCATCATCGGGCTCCATCGGCCCTTTCCTACTTTCCGTCGAGTCCCCTCCATCCGAGTCAGAATCTGACGCCAACTCTTCACTGACGGTTTGTGTCTTCAAATCAATGACGAACTTCCTTCGTCCATTTTCTATGGACAGGGTGTTTTTCTTCCAGTTGTGGTTGGCCTTGGCGGCTATTAGCCATCCTCGGCCGAGTAATGCATCATATGATGCATTTTGTGCTGTTATGACTACAAAATTTAACAAGAATTGCTGGGTACCGATTCTTACCTTCTGAGCCATTAGCACTCCCAGCGCCTTGATCCCGTGCTGGTCGGCTCCCACTAATTGGAAGTTTTGTGGCCATAGAGTAGGCTTCCCGAGGCTCTTCCAGGTTGCTTCTGGTAGTACGTTTACTCCGGATCCACCGTCGACTATAGTATTTGTCAAGTTCAGTCCAAGGATTTCCATGTGTACTATAGCTGGTTTCTTTCCAGTATCAATCGCCAGCAACCTCGGGTCGAGTACTTGTTCTCCCGTTGGCGGTGGTTCTACTATAACATCTTCTGTTGTGAGGTTTTGGTCTTCGTGCGAGTTGTCCTCCATTACCTTGGATATTGCTACTTTTAACTGAGGCAAGCTTTGGAGAAGGTCCGCCAATTTGATCGGTACGGTAGTTTGCAATACTTGACTTGCTATGTTCTTATCTGATTCCGATCGTATTGCCTTTTTGTCTGAGTTCCTCCTTTCGGTTCTCATGGCAACTTCCACTTCCTTCCGTGCCTCTCGCAGTCTTTCTTTTTCCGTGCGGGGATCTGGATAAGTGGCCTTTTTCCACTGTGCTCGGGTGATAGCCAGGATTTCTTCCTCATCTTCCTTGAGATTGATAAGGTTCACCCCTTTCTGCTTCGGACAGTCTTTTTCCTCGTGATCACCAGGCCCACACCACTTGCACAATGCATTTACTGTGTTCTGACTGTTGCTGGGGCATTCTCTGGCGAAGTGTCCCCACTCGTTGCACTGCCGGCACTGTATCATTGGTCGCCCTTTGCTGTCATACTGCAATCTATTCCGAGGGCTGTTATTGTTAAACCTTCTGTTGTTCCTGTATCCTCCAGGGGATGCATTCGGACTATTTTGAGGTTTTGGCGGTGTGGTTGGCGGAGTTGATGATTCTCCCTGTGTGAACAACACTTGGGTACTTCTTGCTTTCAAGTTAAATGGGCATTCCTTGATTGAATGTCCCATTACCTGACAGATGTCACAAAATAATTTTCTCGGGCAATTTGCCTTTATGTGACCTTCCCCATTACACTCTGTGCACCATAACTCTCGACTTTCTCTAGTCGTCTCTTTATCTGTTTTTATTTCCTTCATCATGCGGATCATGTCCCTTCTCAACGCCTGGATGGTTTTCGACTCGTTCTCACTGCTGTCCTCCCCCGTACTGTCATCATCTTCAGTTCTCCTTTTATTTCGGGATGATGTTTTGCTTTCGCTTTCTATGTCCATCGCCCTATTGTATGCTTCCGCGTATGACGATGGGGGTACCACTTTCATTTTTTTTCTTAATGACGAGATTAGTCCTTCAATGAACCACCTTTTCTTCAGTCCATCGGCTGGCTGTGTTTCCAGTTTCCCGAGTAACTCTTTGAGCCTTCTATTATATGCCCTCACGTTTTCATTCTTCCCTTGTTTGGTATTGTAGATTTCAGCGACAATCTCGTTGTCGTCTCTGAGAAGTTTAAATTCGTTCTCGAAGGCTTTCCTTAGTTCGTCCCATGAGGTCTTTTGTGCTGCCTCTAGTTCTGTGTACCAGTCAATAGCAATACCTCTTAGCGTCGCTGGAAACGCTTTTACCCAATAATCTTCGTCCTCTTGTCCGTTTGCCACCCAAATGGTTTCACACGTCTTACAGTGTCGGACAGGATCCTCTGACCCGTTCCCCATGAACTTCGGCAACTTCTGCCTTTCACTTGCCGGTGGGGTTACCATCTTTTTCCCGAGGTACCCTCTTTGTGTTTTTGACCCGACTGGACTGGTTCTACCGTGTCGTTCCGGTGTCTCCCCGACACTGCCGGCCACGTACGGTTCCTTCCCACTTCCGGTTCCGGCGTCCTCTACACTTCGAGTTACCTCTGGCTCTCCTTGGTTTTCCCTCTGGGCAGGGGTCTCGGGCTCAGGTCCTCTGTTCCGCGGCCTTTCGTCTGAAATGGACAATGCCACAATCCGACGTATACTATTCTCTAGTTCTTCTGTCAGATTATTTTCTTTTCCTTTATTGGTTATTGGCGTTCTAAAACTATGTTCATCACCTCCTTGATCTACCTCTTCATGTTGTTCATTTTCTTTTTCAACAATCTGTTTCAATCATTTTCTACGTTCTTCTTGTTCCTTGAGTCTTAATGATTTTCTTACTATTTCTTCTGGTGTTGCGTGCCCTACTGGTAATTTATTCTTGTCCTTATTCAGTTGTATGGGCATTAATTATGCTTACCCTTCCTCAATTGTACGGTGTGCGACGGCGATCACCGTCCCGTTCCTCCTCTTCTTGTTTCAAACGTTCTTCATATCTTCTGAGAATTTGTTGTCGTCGTACTTCCCTCTCTCTTTCTTCTCGAATATCTTGGAAGGCTATCAAATTCCTTGCCAGAAGTCGGGGAATGCGGTCCAGAAGATTATCCACTTCGCTATTAAAACGCAGGTTCTCTGAAATAACCTCCTGTGGAACTTCTCTGCGGATAGACTCGTCTCGCACGTATTGTCCGACTGATAATAACCACAGTTTGACTAATTCCTGAGTTACTTCATCTTCCCGACTTCTGGGTTCATTCTCTTCTCTATCGCTTTCCTCGCGTTCTTCTTGGATTTCTTGTATTATTTCTTCTACGTGCTTTCTGTCTTGTACTTCCTTGTCAGTGTCAATTGGTTGCCCCATTACGCTGCCATTTCCTTGATGCTAATTACACCCGACGGCTTGTTCAGACGATGTCACTTGTCTAATGGCATCGGACGTCTCAACTTGTCATCGCCTTGTCACCCTCAACCCGTTTTCGAACTGGCAACGGCGCCAAATGTTTACCGCAATATGGTGTGTTTCACAGAATATGAAGTAAACAGAAATAAGTAGTATAGTGCATCATATGACCAGAACAAGAGTACTCGGAATGGAATACTATATTTATCATTGATTCACAGAACATTACAATGTCATGACAGAACATAAACATTCATTGTGACTCCAATGTCTGCATAATAACTATTGCAAAATCACCGATATCCGACTACAATGCATTGATGACTTAAATACTCACGACCAAGGGTGGTTGTGATGTCAACCGTTGGTACCGACTCCAAACTACCCGACCCGTCGGTTGATGCCGACAACTAATTATATCATTTGTTTATTTAACTATTTTGCTGTCTACATGCCCCGTCGCACTAGATGAACCTTTTGAATCCTCTAGAAGAGTCGGGCGTTTTTCAGGGTCGTGAGGGTAAAGGTATATTGAAAAATATATTTAAGTATAAGTTGAGAGATTATACTTTAAATATTTTTCAATATACCTTTCAGGATGTTTGAGATAGGTCTCGAATCCACCGGATTTAACATGCAAAATCTAGAATTTGGAGGATTCACCAGATTTCAGACTTAGCCATTTTTTCAGGATTTTTAGGATTTCAGGATTTCAGGCTATCAGACTTAGTCTTTTCAAGGTCTCAAACATACTTCAGGATGGGTCTCAATGTTCATTATCTGAATAGGATTTGATCAAGATTCTTCATCACTGCAAGTTCATCTGCCTCCTAATCATGAACCAAAGATCACAGAAGAGGAAATCATTACCGGATCGGCAGAGGAAGATGACCCAGGATATCATTAAAATCTCATTGAAAGCACAGAGCTCTAAAAAAAGAAAAAGGGGGTCCCTATTTCTAATGGGGTGATGTGTGAATTGGTCACAACAGGCGGATTTGTGCAGCTGGTTTTATCTTTGCTTGCGGGCAAGCAAATATGGGACGGGGGAACTGTCATGTACCTTTCTAGGATGAATTAAATAAAAATAATAATATACTATTAAAATAATAAATAATGATGTGAAAGGGGTTGTGCTTGAATGGCAAAGGCCATATGGTTCTGACGATGGAGATCCAAGTTCGAATCCCCCAAGTAACATGTGGTCTCTATGTGGCTTATGTGGCTTCTAAGTTGTTTAAGTTGTTTAAGTGGATATGTTGACGGGAAGGAGGTCCCCCTTGTGACCTCCAACGCTTACGGAACAAAAATAAATAAATAAATAAATAATAATAATAATAAATGATAATATTAATTATTTTAAAATTATGCCTTGCAAGGCCGACTCATGTTGGCGCCTATTTTGATTTCAAACAAGGGCCGACTCAGCTTGTTCTTGGAAGATCACTATTCAAGCAAGGTCCAGGCAAGAAATTGATCGTTCGATGTTGATATTCAATTTACTAATATTTCTGTTCAAATTATAGTCACTCAGGACAAAACCCTTGAGGACATTCTACCAGGTTTGGACAAAAACCCAACCTGATTTCTGGGAGCAAATTCCGCCACTGGAGTTTGTGTTTGTGCTTAATTCTGAAATTGCACTCTACAGGTCTGCATGAGGATATATTGCTCAAGGAGGGAAATGTATGAAAACTTCTGCGATTTATTTGTATTATGCTGATTGAGACGCAAACCTCAACCATCAGTAGCACAGGTTACTGAGTGGTTGAATTGACAATGAAGACCAGTGGATTGGGTTGATGCACGCTCAGACATTATTGTAACCCATTCGCCATCCAACACACAGCGATCACCATCATTTTCAGGCTTGGAAGAGGATCGGGCTTCTGGAACACCGAAGTAAGGGTTTCGCACCAAGGGTGAGTCACACCACTTCAGAGAAGGCATGACTGAGCAATTGCCTTCAGCGTGCCACACAGGGACAGACTTGGACATGATTCTCTGTTCTAATTTGCCAGGGATAGTGTCATCACCAAAGTCACAAGGAAATCTGCGAATCTCAGGAGACACATGACATCATTCTACCCTCTGATCTGCTAGTAAGTTGTTACCAAATTTGTGTTAGGAGTGGGAGCAGCGAGCATAGTATGTATTCCTAAGTACCTTCAACTGATGATATCATGCTGAATAGATACATTGTTATCCTATGTATAATTTGTTGCTGATTTATAAAGCAAATCCAGTGTTATTATTTCTGAGCATTCATCTGTTGTAGTAGTTGTGGATAGCTAAAATCCAGACATCAGAATTAATTAGGAAATAATTATGCTGGGACATCACAGTGGTGTCCATTTTGTGTGTTTTTTTAATACACTTGTCGCCTTGGGGATTTCTCACAGCCTATTTCTGATTAAATGGCTCCATTATTACAAAATAAGCATTGTTCTTTTCCTTTTAGACTTTCACCGAATGTTTTGCTCCCTCACAAGTCAACTATGTTTTGCTCCATCGTAAATCTATATATGAGTTTGGACAAAGTTGGGTCTCACTGTCTAATTATTCATTTGGCTATTTGTTTAATGTTTTAATTTATTTTTTTTAAATTGTGAAAATTGTGGGGGCCATGAAGGTTTGTGTGGTTTCAAAGGCCTCAACCGCACTGGGGGCTCCGCCCCCAGACCTCACGAATCACCATCCTCAAATCTAGGCCCTTCGTCCCCGGACCCTTCAAGGAGCACTGCCCCTCGACCCCGCTGGGGGCTCCACCCCCATGAGTCACCATCCTCAAATCTAGGCCCTTAGTCCCCTTGTTCTTGCATCACCCATCTCAAGAGTCTATGTAACATAACTTATTTTGCCTGAAGTTATACATTTCAATGGGTTGCTAGTTCTTTAGTTGATTATAATTTTCAATTTATATTAACATTTGACAGATCACTGAATTATGAATATTTTATTTTTTACAAATTATTAAGTATTTAAATTTTTTTTTATTGACAATTATGAGTATTACTGTTTTTATAATTTTTAATAAATATAAAATTAATAATTATAAATTATATTTAGATTGAGTATTACTGTATTGTGTATATATATAGTAATACTCAATATAACTATAATATACATATATATAGCCAAACCAGTACCGAAGGAAAAACATGTATCCATACCAGGACCAGCAACTTAGCAAAAACTCCATCCAAACTTTCAAGTTACCCATGGAAGAAGAGATAATGAAAGACCCCCAACAAATAGTGATACTATTGAGCTTAAAGAACATGACTGGACTTTCACATAACAATCCTAGGAATTCTAGTTTCAAAGGAATACCATATTTCAGTTTTATTCATTTGGAAGGTAATTTTATAATCATCTGACACCAATAGATTAGTTATTAACAAAGTCAATGTTTTAAACAAAAATAAATTTAATAAATGCAAGGCATTGAAGTTACTTCATGCTGCATATGCATTCTATTGTTCATATATAGCATTATGTACTTTGATTTTAAATTATTTGCAAAACCATCAAGGATGTTAGATGTCAAGTTGTGATGAACTCAAACAGCTGGCATGTTGTGGCTGTTCAGGCAGGGAGAGGGCCCCACTAGAAGAACAACATGTTAGTTGTTTACTTTCAGCCCTCCGCTTGTGGCTTAACAAAAATAATGTTGATACTCCTAGCCACCAAGATGCAACTAGTCAGCATTGCACTTAGATCATGTAAGTCCAACTCCTACCATAAAACAAAATTATAAGCTTAAAGGGAAAATAATAATATTTCAAATAATTCATCCCATTTCCCATAAGCAAATGTTCTTGAATGTATATTTCATGCTTATCCGAATCCAATTCAACTACAATGTAAAATGTTCCATGAAAATATTTTTTTAAGGATAAATCGTCATCTTTCTGCCAGGCAGACATGTTTAGTGTTGTGACCAATTCACACATCGCCCCATTGCAAATGGGGACCCCCTTTTTTTTAGCTCTGATGCTTTGCATTGAGTCTTGGATGGTGTCTTAGATTTATTTCATGATGAAGTCTGTAGTGTTTGAGTTTATAGCTTCGTAGTAGAAATCATAATATCCTGATGCATGTTTGAGATCCTGAAAATGACTAAGTCTGATATCCTGAAAATCCTGAAAATTTGACTAAGTCTGAAATCTGGTGGATCCTTCAAATTCTAGATTTTGCATGTTAAATCCAGTGGATTCGAGACCTATCTCAAACATCCTGAAAGGTATATTGAAAAATATTTAAAGTATTATTATACTTAAATATATTTTTCAATATACCTTACCCTAAGCAATACTGAAAATGGCTAACTACTGAAGGGAGCGCAAAATTTTGATCCAGTGCGCCAAGACATGAAGAGAGCGCAAAATCTTGATCTAATGCGCCACTTTCAACTAGAACACAAAATTGTGATCTAGTGCGCCTCAACTAATGTGCCTTATCTATTGTGCCACTACTAAGGAGTGCTCTTTCAAGTTTCAAGTATGACTTCAATCGAAGACTAAAACCTTGAACCAATGCGCCCTCAAGAAGAAAGGTGAAGATGATGGCTTGAGGTGAATTTTTAGAGGATCCTAAACCCTCAACCAATGCGCCTTAACTGTTGCACCCATTTCAAGAGGAGTTCAAGTTCCTTAACTCATGCGCCACATCCAATGCGACCAAAACATGAGGTAATTCTTCATCTTAATGTTCATGAAGGCCTTCAAGAGGATTTAAAATGTTCATCTAATGCGCCTTCTTCCTCAAGGAGTTAACAATGAAATTTTCGAAACAAGTTCTAACCAAACAGCAAAATGCTGATCTGATGCACCACCTTGTGTGATGTTAAGTTCAAGTTTTAGAAGGCATTTCAACCAAGATTCAAAAACCTCAACTGATGCGCCACATCCAATGCGCCAAGGTGGAGAGGCTTGTTTTATGCAACTTCAAGACAAGTTTTAAGAGGATCCAAAATCATGATCTGCTGCGACAGAACTGATGTGCCCTCATCTAGGAATCAGCAATAAGGATTTAAGGTGAAATTTTAAGAAGAGATCTACTTCAGCATCCAATGCGCCTTCATGAAAGTGGTTAAATTCAAAGGTTTTGAGAGCATTCAAGAGGATACAAAATCAAGATCTCATGCGCCCTATCTGCTGCGCCTATTTTGGAGGAAGTTAAGTTTAAGTTTTAAGACACCCTTCAATGAAGCTCTGAAATCATGAACCAATGCGCTAGCTTGAGGAAGATTTGATTGCAAGTTGCTTGAGTCCATTATATCGGAGATCAGAATCATGATCTAGTGCGCCAAAGTATGAAGTAGTTGCATTTGAATTTTTATGAAGGCATTTAAGAGAGTTCAAAATTCTGATCCACTGCGCCACCATTTGAAGTATGCTAACTCAAGGTTTTAAGTGAAATTTCAACCAAAGGTTGAAATCATCAACTAGTGCGCTCCATCCAATATGATTAAAGAGGAAGTATAAATTGCAAATTTTTCAACAAGATACAAAATCAAGATTCCTTGTGCCCAAACCAATGCGCTTCATCTTATGCGCCTTGTTAAAATAAAAGTTTCAAAAAGATCTAACATCCCAATCCGTTGCGTTCATCCAACGCGCCCTCCTCAAAAGGTTAAAATGATGATTTAAACAAGTTTCAAGAGGATATAAGATCCTCAACCAACGTGCTTCATCCAATGCACCCATTGTGAATGAGTATAAATTGAAGTTTTTTGACAGATTTTAGAGGATCAAAATTCCTGATCTAGTTCGCCACCTTAGTGAATGTTAAAGGGAAATTAAAGTTGTCATCCAATGCATCAATAACCAAAAGAAACCAAATTTGCCAACTGCTGCGCCAATTCAAGGAGGATCCAAAATCCTCATCCAATGCGCCAAGATAGGGAGGTCTTTATTGATTGTTTGAGATGAAATTCTAACCAGAAGATGAAATTGCTAACTAATGCGCTCTCCTCAAGGATTAAAAATAGTGGTTTAAAGTGAAATTTTAAGCAAGGATCCAATTTGGCATCTAATGCGCCTAGCTTAGAAATGCATGAAATGATTCTTATGTGTTATAAAATCTATATCAAAGGATTGATGATGTTTCTTTGTTTGTTTTGCAAGAACAAGGAGCTTGGATTAAGTTAAGAGGTCATCCTGTTGATGTTATTGTAGCGGCAGGAGATTTACCCAGGCCGACTCAATGAAAAGTCACATATGAAGAGACACCAAAACATATGAAGAGACACCAAAGCATATGAAGAGTCACCTTGATTTGTATATCTACATCAATTCAATCACTTCATTCATATCTCCAACAGCAGATCATCATTTCCATTAGCAACAGACTAATCTTCAAGGAGAAACATATTCATTTGTATCTTTGCATCTAAGAGAGGTGCTATTATTCATTGTATCAAATTCAGCCTTGTGTTGGGCCTAAGTTGTAAGCAGATTTCTGCTCTTTTCATTCAATATATAAGAGATATATTTGCTGGGTTTTTCTCCCTCGAGTAGGAGGGTTTTCCCAGGATAAACTTTTGTGTTTATTGCTCTCTATGTTGTTTATTCTGCTTATTTCATTTTAATCTTAAATCACCAACATGGTATCAGAGCCAAGTTTAAGAAAGATCAGATCAGATTTGTTTAAGCAGCGAAGTCTTCTTCTTATCTAGGGCAGTCTATCTAAGCATCAAAGATGGTGAACGAAGTCTGTGGCCCCAGTCATTTTGATACTCTTGAAGTATGTAGCAATCTAACTGGAACATATGATGCAATGGACAGAGACTCGCAAACACTTTCAATAGATGCAACAGAGAAGACTAGCGCGAAGTTACTCCACCTTCAGAATCGGCTTAAGAGCCTATTCTGGTGTAGCATCTACTGAAGAAGGCGAACAGACGAGTGCCATTGTTGTAAACGTCGGATTAGAAGATTGCACGAAATTTGTTTGACAAAAATACCCGGATGCATCAAAGTGCCATAGAGAAGGCAAGAGGATATGGGGTGCATTTAGGAAAGCAGAAGTCATAAGGATGAATGGGAACTCCTTCACTTTGTCTATGGCGTGTTCGATTTCAGCAGCTTGGGAATAAGAGGAGACTACCATCAAGATTGAAAGAAAAGTATCAACGGGATTGGTCTGTCAGGCCTAGTGTCAAGAGACATAAATTCCCATGGGAAGAAAAGCAAGAACGAATAGAGAAAGAAAGAGCAAGAACGAAAAGAGAGTTCCCCGTTGCATTGGAAGAAACGGGTAAAGAAGGATTTGGGTGTCCTGTTTCTGTACCAATAGCTCCTTGGATGAAGGACAAGAACAAGAAGGTCATTTAGGAACAATCGAGCAATGATATTGAGATATATGATGGTGACCCGAATGCTACTGTTGAGCAATACAAGACAGTGCTGAATTTGGAAGGGCCAAGTGAGAAGACTGCAATGGAGCGAATTGTGGCCACGCTGAGGAAATTCAATTATCCCGATGAGGACACAAAACCATAACTAGATCAGAACCCGAGCGCAGTTTAATTGAAGAGTTCAGGTTGGCAGCAGTTGGGATGTGGTTACTTTGGATCAATCTATAAAGGGATATTGGATAATAGCATTGTGGTTGCTGTGAAGGTTTTCAAATGGCACGCCTGTGGGAATTTCACAGAAGAATGTATGGCATTGAGATATATTCAACATCAAAATTTGATTCCAGTTATAAGCACATGTTCCACCGACACTTTCAAAGATTTAGTGTTTGCATATATGTCTGGAAGCTTAGAAAAGCATTTGTATCCCCCAGATCGTTCTTTAAGTGTATTGGGAGTCAAGGAATGACTAAACATAGCTTTGGATGTAGCCTATGCCACATCTCTATTGATTTGTATGGTACTCTAGGGTTACAGCACCAGAGTATGGAGTAAGTGGAAGGGTTTCTACTCAAGGAGATGTTTATAGCTATGACATTTTGTTGTTGGAAATGCTGACAGCAAAGAGGCCCACTAACCGCATGTTTCAGGGGGATTTCACTCTCCACAAGTGTGTGATTCTTGCAATTGTAGACCAAACGTGGGATCTAATAGTCGACCAAAGCATTGCTCAATTGCATATCCTAGCTGCAGGAACTCATAGGATGCATAAAGGGGCAAATGGAGGCTGAGGCTATTGAGTTTTATTTCTACAGCAGATGAAGATGGAGTGAAAAGAGCATCACAATAAAGAGATAAGTAATTTATGTGTATCTTTGAATAATGATATAGCTAATTCATGCACTAACATTGGGAATAGTGAATCATGTATGCTTCTAGCATTGGTCTGGATATTTCTCTTTGGGGTAGTTTGATTCTATGAACTATTAGTAATCTCTCTAAAATGCTTCCAGGACAGATTGAGGAGCAAAAGGATGATGAGAGATTGCATAGGGAATTCAAAGGGAGGAAGAGCTTGAGGCATCCTGTGAGGAAGGCATGCCAGCTGGAGAAATGAACAATCATGGAGTCATAGCTTGCAACCATGAGACTGAGTTGGTGGCACATAACTTCACTGGAGACATCTCTCGAAGGGCACAAGGTTGGGTCAGCCTTGGATGAGGAATTTGCATCAGCAAGGATTGAGAAAGATAAAGACACTAAACAATGGAGAACCCTTACAGATTGTCATTACGATCAGCTACTTCGAAGAGGAGGAAATGACATTCAGAGGGAATTAAATTCTGAGAATTCAACGAACGAGTTGAGAGTATGTCCGAGAAAAGGACTAAGGCTCTAAGATCAGTCAATGGAGGGGAGTTCACTTCTAGAGGATTTCCTTGAAATATCTGAGGCAGGGATCAAGAGGGAGTTCTGTGACTCACTGAGAAGAAGTGAAGGTTGCAGTGTTTGGAAGACCTCTTCAGCTGTTGAGAACAGAATTGAACAAGACTGTCAATACGAATTTGACATTTGTAGCTCCGCAAACCTATTCAAAATAGGGTGATCTAGGATGAGATCGAGGAGGACAGTCTTGAACTCTCACAAGTCAGTAGTGTCGAAGGCGTGCGTTGTAAACCGTTCCTCTAAGGCAAGCATTGTAGGCAATCTTAGACGAAGAGGTCAGAAGGTTGATGCAAGTACTTGGAGCTTCAGAGGGAATCACATCATCATGAAGAACTGTTGCAATGTATATTTCTCTGTGACGGAGAAATATGAGGTGAAAGCCCTTGTAGTGTATATTTCTCTGTGACGGAGAAATATGAGGTGCGAGCCCTTATCCATCTATGAGACAGAGATGTGGTTCTTTCCACCCTCTGGGAGTAGCCATGGTGGACGTCATGTTGAATGACTCCATGACAATGTATTTTTTCCACTAATGGGAGTAGCCGTTGTGGACATCATGTTGAGAGACTCCGTGATGATTCTCTTGTACTTGTGTTTATCCACCCTCTAGGAGTAGCCATGGTGGACGTCATGTTGAGAGACTCCATGACGACATCACGTTGAGTGACTCTGTGATGGGCACTTGTACACATGTTTCTTTCCACCCTCTGGGAGTAGCCATGGTGGACGTCATGTTGAGAGACTCCATGACGACATCACATTGAGTGACTCCGTGATGGGCACTTGTACAAATGTTTCTTTCCACCCTCTGGGAGTAGCCATGGTGGACGTCATGTTGGGAGACTCCATGACGACATCACGTTGAGTGACTCTGTGATGGGCACTTGTGCACTTGTTTTCTTCCACACATGGGAGTAGCCATGGTGGACATCATGTTGAGTGACTCCGTGATGATATCACGTTGAGAGACTCCGTGATGGGCACTTGTGCACTTGTTTTCTTCCACACATGGGAGTAGCCATGGTGGACATCATGTTGAGTGACTCCATGATGATATCATGTTGAGAGACTCCATGATAAATTATTCTCACTAATGGGTGTAGCCATTGTGGGTGTCATGTTGAGAGACTCCATGATAAATTATTCTCACTAATGGGTGTCGCCATTGTGGGTGTCATGTTGAGAGACTCCATGACATGGATATCTGGAAAGACATCTCCCTAGCTAAGAGGAGTGTTGATGTTATTGTAGCGGCGGGAGATTTACCTAGGCCGACTCAATGAAAAGTCACATATGAAGAGACACCAAAACATATGAAGAGACACCAAAGCATATGAAGAGACACCTTGATTTGTATATCTACATCAATTTAATCACTTCATTCATATCTCCAGCAGCAGATCATCATTTCCATTAGCAGCAGACTGATCTTCAAGGAGAAACATATTCATTTGTATCTTTGCATCTAGGAGAGGTGCTATTATTCATTGTATCAAATTCAGCCTTGTGTTGGGCCTAAGTCGTAAGCAGATTTCTGCTCTTTTCATTCAATATAGAAGAGATATATTTGCTGGGTTTTTCTCCCTCACGTAGGAGGGTTTTCCCAGGATAAACTTTTGTGTTTATTGCTCTCTATGTTGTTTATTCTGCTTATTTCATTTTGATCTTAAATCACCAACACATCCTAGGAGCTAAGTGACTAGAGTCATCTTCAAGTGAGGGATGATGTTAAGAGGAAGCCACTATGAGGAAAAATCATGTAGCTGCTCCAAAGGAACCTTTCATCATCATCATGCCGGAACACTCCATTATCAGTGACATCACCTTCAGCATCTATCCATTAAGCTCCAAGTTCTATCAACTTCAAGTATCAATTAGCTTTTTCATCAATCATCACTTCAGGATCAACATGGCAAGTACTACTTCATCTTCATCATCATCAAATATTCCAAGGTCATTCATCCATATACTTCAAGTTCTTTCACAATCTTCAAGTCTTTGAGGAGTCACCTACTCTATGTTATCAAGGAATCATCATCATCATCTCCCACTACTCTCTATCAAGATGCATCCAAAGAAGATCATTCATACATCCTGCAAAAGAAAAAGAATCAAGAGTTAGTCAAATGAGCTACAAGCATCATACACATCCAGTTTACAAGAAGAGGAACAAGGCAAGATTTACAAGATGCATTCCCAAACATACAAGTTCATTCAAAGCAATTACATCGAAAACATCACAAGATGATACAATTTGGGAATATGCTAAGGTGGCACCTACGTGGCAGATACTCATCATCAAGCCAATCACAGATCGCCTCGTCATTCAACAAGGAGCCAAAGAGGACGTCCATGTGGAAGATACTTTAAAGATTCCATTTCATCCTTATTTTCTTGGAAAACGTGCCTTCATTGCCTCTCTTCTGTACTAAAAATAGCAAGTTGTTGTAACTACCTGCTAAGATGGCATGATCTGGACCCTTGACCAGCTGAATTGATCCAAGCCATTCATTGTAATCCTGGAGCTCTATATAAAGGCTTTGTTGCATCATTTCTAAAGATATAGTTGATAAAAGAATAGTTGTAGGAATAGAATAGAAGACTCTCGAAATTCTCTGAGAGTGCTTGAAGTTGTTATAAATATTTCTCAAAATTGATGCAAAGACATTGGAGTTTGTTTGGTGTTGAGTGCTGTCTTATGGAATGACATGGTTTCTTGTATCTTGATGAAGTGGAGAGATGTTTCTAAGTAGATTAGAAATAGATTAGCAATTCTTTGATGTAATGCATGTATGTATTGGATATTTGATCAACTCCTAGCTCATGCTTTTGACATTCATCGTTGGTGAAGTGTTGTGTAAAGCTAGTCTGAGCTTCATTATAATTTGCATAAGTTCGATTGTGGATGCTTGTTTGAGCTGCGCCGTCTGATGGGTGCTTGTATAAGCCTTCATGATTTGAAAACCTTTCGCTATCCTTAGGAGATTGCACCAACTCCATGTAATTGTAGGCATCCTTGGCGAAGTGGAGTTAGGTTAATTAAAGAGTTTGTCTATTCATGCATCGTCATTGCTTCATTGACCTTAGATTAGCTTTCCTAAACCCTTATCCTTTTGCTTTTCTTCATTATTGAAACCTTGTACATATGTCATCTACACTAAAAGGAGAAACAAGCTAAACAAAGTATGAAGAAGTAAACGTAAGTCCCTTTGTGATTACCAGCAAGATCACATGTAATCACTGAATTTATCCATCATAAATCATAAGAACAGAAACCTTGAAGTTACTTCATTGGATCACATAGCTTAGCCTTTGAAGAGCTTTATTCAAGAGAGAGCTGGATACTCAGTATTTTACTCTATCATTGACTTGTCTAAAAACAATCATCAACACTTAGCATGGAAAAAACATATATTTGAGAAAAACAATAATGATAATTGGTTAAATCATTGGATTCTCATTGTAGAGACCCAAGTTAAAATCCCCAAAGTGACATCATATATGGGAATCTAAGGGGTGACTCAAACTTCCATAGTTGGCATCTAGTGTGGATATGCTGTTATCTACAGTTATTGCTCTATAGGAGCTAAATCTCCATCTCATTTGTACCCAGTTGCTCGTAATAATCCATATTTGTGTGTTCCTTAATATAAAGAAAAAGCTTTAAAGTATAAGAAATGCACCTTAACAAAAGTCCTATCTGAGCCAGAACCAGCCTCCTGAACAATTTGAGCATTGGCATGAAAATCATGGTTGCACATATCTATAAGAGGTAGAAGCATTGGAGTGCTGCCACGTTTACCATCAGACATCATGTGTCCATGCAAACGGAACGCCCTGGTAGAAACTGCTGACATGGCCCAACCTAAGGCAGCTGCATCAACATGTTGACCACCAAAAGGATGCAGCTCTGGTACCAAATTTTCAATAACTGATTTTACAACTGCTTCAAAACCCAAAAGAAGCTTACATCTCTTATTTACCTGTAAAAGCCAATTTGTTAAGGAAGGTCAACAAAAATATGCAATTGCAAACAAGCCAAAATAGAATTTCCTTTCCATCAAGATCATGTTAGGACTTCCAAACATGAAATTGATAATTCCAAGGCATACTATCCATAAATCATGCATCCAATAGCAACTTCAGATTGGAAAATTCAAAGAGGAATTATTGACAAAACACGTCCAAAACATAAAAACAAGAAATATAAGTATACCTGGTGAATCAATGGAATGTACTGCAAGTTTCCTATTTCCTCTCTAGAAAAGAAAATGGGCACATTAAAAGCTTGAGGTAAGTTACTGATGTATGGCCACCAGAAAGAACCCACTTTTGCTCGCTCTCCAAGAAGCTTCAGGCCTAACCTCAACGTCCACAGCTCTTCTGCCACATGTTCTCCACCCTTCATCCATTTTACTCTTTTTTTGCAAATTGCAGTTTAATCTAACTTGCAACATTCAGGGGGGGAAAATAAGCTCCCTATTCTACAATACAACCATTCAAAACAAAAAAACATGCAAACAAACACCAAACAGGCTTATTTACGAAAAAATTCAAACAAAATTGCAAAAGACATCAAATGGATACATAACAAAAATAACATTTTTCTACCATGAAAATCTTCACAGCTAACAGTCTATCAAAATGAGGACCAAACCTTGAAGGTCTTCTCAACCCAGATTAAAATATCATAATTGAAAAGCATGGCAATTGTAGCTATAGTTCAACAAAACCCTTCCCAATTAAATAATTAATAATTTAATAGTATAATTAGGTCTGGAACATTATATGTTCCATTTAATACAATTTTTCTCATAGATGTCAATCTTCCTTGTACTTTCACATTTAAAACAAATTGTGACAACTCATTTGATTTAATATTTACCACAAAATTTTCCTTTTGAGCTATGATAGCATTCTCTTCTAAATTTAGAGCTTAGGATCAACTCCCTACATATGTTCTAAGGGAGATGGAACCAAGATAAATGCCTTTGTGAACCATCACCTACTATGATGTATAGCATTACCCAACTCTAAGAAATCTCATTTCACTCTTTTTCTGAGTATATTTCTAGGTGTCCATTTACATATTAGAACCTGTTTCTGTAGCCTAAAAATCTTTAAATTGCATTTAATGTTCCAAGCTGTCTGTATATCCTTTCCAGCTGTTTCAGATGTGCACCTACTATCGACCCTTTAGAACTGTTCTAAATTTCCATCTATTTAATGATTTAGTATCTACCCTTAATAGCCATTCCAGTCATCCGCCTACTTTCTGATTTATTTCTTTCTGAACAATTACATATGCGTATAATATAAAGTTTAAATCATTAGTTAAATTAGTAACCATTATAGATGTCCTCATCATTTCCTTCTTGCTCAGATGAAATTGTCCCATATTTCTACATGAGATTAGGAAACTTCTTTGGAAAAGCTGACACATAAACCATTGTAGAGTCCCTTCATGGCAAACAGTGTATAGCAGTTTCCCCTAGTAATTGGTGTTAGTCCAAACATCAAGCAAAGTATCTTCTGCTAATGCCTGTTAAAAATTGAGAATGGTAGCCATCCAGATTAGTGATAGAAACCTCCTCTAAATGAGATGGCTCGTACAACATGAACTTTGCTCACGTTGACAACATCATGTATGCCAAGCTGAGCTGGAAATCCAAGTCAAAAGGCATTAGGTCTGATTGCTTGGAGAATGGAGTAAGATCCATATTTGATCAGCTTCAACTTGTGATATTGTTTGTTGTGAAACCTTTATTTATCCAAATGATACCAAAAAAAACACCAACTTGAAACGAATGAGGAACTCAATGTCAATAATGAAGTGCCCTTGAATTTGGCTTTGAGTCTGCTGAAGAATGTCTTGACTTCATGAGTGAAATCCAGCCAAATGTTGCACAATAGTAGAAGCGATGTCTTGGTCCTTTTGCTGCTGGGACATCTGTAGCTAGAAGAGCAACACAAATCTCATAAGGTGCCAAAGGTTGGAGGCCATAATAGACTTCAACAGGAGGATGTCCTTTAGAAGAATGAGTAGCTTGGTTGTAGCTATGATGAATGAAATGCAAATAAGTGTTCCATTGCATGTTCTTCTGATAAAAAATCTAGAGCATGGATTAAAGTGTAATTAACAATTTTGGTATGACCACCAATCTGCAGATGAAAAGAAGTCGAGATGTGCAACTGGCAGCTGAGAAGCTTCCACAATGATCACCAAATGTGACTCAAGAAGTGTTGGTCATGATCTCAGATGATAATTAGCCGCAGCCAGAAATTGTTCAAGATGTGCTTGAAGACCAAATCTGCAATTTGTGGAGCATCAATCGTCTTAGAGCACAGCATAAAGATAGCCATTTTGAAAAACCTACAGATAACCAGAAAGATGCAGTCAAGCTGGAAACATGTTGGGCATTCCACGAATAAGTCCATGGAAATGAATTCTCATGATCAATATGGTACTGGTAAAGGTTGATATAATTCATGCTTTCAACTGGAAAGCGTTGATTTATTGAAAATAGAGCACCAACAGATGCAATCCTCAACCTGCTTCTACATAGAATGTCAACTAGCATACCTATCTTTTGCAAAATCTATGTAAAAGACACCGAGAGATATCATTCTCGAGGTGCCTATTCAACTTAAATCAGAAATCTAATAAAAATAGGCACCTCAAGAATGATATCTCTTGGCATCTTTTACATAGATTTTCCAAAAGATAAGTATGCTAGTTTATTTTACTTTAGAACTATTTTGTTTACTACATACATACATGGGCACATAAATTTTATCTACACATTTTTTTCTACTGGGATTTGCAATTCAACCAAAAAAAACAATAAGAAAAAACAGTAATTCAAACCCTAAGTACAAATATATAATGTATAATAAATTCAAATTGTCTGGGGATTGAATTTCTCATTAAAGTGGAATAGGTTCAAGAATGATATTTCTTGACATCTTTTACATAGATTTTTTTTAAAACGTATGCTATTTTTACTTTTGAACTATTTAAGAATTATTTTTATTTATTTACATAGTTCTTTGTTTATCTACTTTATTTTAATAACTAAAAAAATATTGAAATTATTATGTAATATGATAAATAAAATAGTAATAAATAATATGTTTTATATTTTTACTTAAAATAACTCTTAAGCAAAGCGAAGAAATGGCTCGCAACCGAAATCTCAATAGAAGGGAGTTTTTTCCATTCGGGCATCGCTGGAGGGATAACATATCAGATCGCTTTCAGTGGGAAGGAAGAAAGGAGGAGCACAAAGGAAAGACAAGTAACAGGAAAATTCCAGCAGGATTTTTGGGGAGGTAGAGGGAGATGGGCGCGGACATTCATTGAGGACAATTCCTTTATGCAATTGAAATATCCCACTTATACTTAACCAAATTTTTTTTGCTAACTTTTCTAATTACTTAACTTCAATCAGTCAACATCAAACATGAATAAGACCAACATGAATTGAACATCAAGGAAGTTGAGATATCTTATTGCAATTGTCAATCCACTTCTTATTACATTCGACAGATGCTTATTAGAATCAATGTTCTTATTACAAAAATTACAAAAGATAGGCCTTGGCGCCTAGATTGAACAATGATTATATTCCAACTACAAGTATCTTGTCTTCAACTCGCAAGTGTCTTCAAGATGTCTTCAAGATGCAAGTATCTTCGTATTGCAAGTAATGACTTCAATCCTGGACAATGATGATAGCTGAATGTTAACACCTCTCAAGAGATAAGGGAGCATCACCTTATCAAGGTTGAGGAAGCATCACCCCCACAAGCATGAAATACGCAAATTTCATGAAAAGAGCATAAAGCTTACCAAGAAATATCAAATAACCAAAGATACAAAATGAAGTCGCTCTTCTCCTTTTATAGTACTCCTCAAGAGCAAGAGGCAACCATGGCACGTTTTCCAATGAGCATATTCTAGAGGAATATTCCATTGGAATGACTCATTTATGAGTTGGAAGCCTTATCATCACGCTACCCAAGGTCGCTTATTCCAAATTGAGAGCCTTATCCGACACGTCATCCAAGGTCACTCTGGGACCCACTGCTTGCACAGTGCTCAATGAAGGTTAGGCGCATATTGGAGGATGTAGAGATCAAAATTGGTGCCTCTCCCAAGCTAAGCGCACTTTTGAGGTGGCAAAGGCTAGAAGGTGCGCCTCATCAACAAGACTTGTCTTCTGATACTTAACCAATTCTCCAAACACTGGCACAAGCTATAATTCTCTCCCATGTGATATTTACTTGCAAGATGATGGATCCAAGTGAGGTGCATATCCAAGGTGGAACAGGAGGCAAAGTGCGCCTCAAGCAACACGATGTTCTCTTGTCATTGATCAGGATCTTAGTTGGATGAATGATTCCTCAAGCAAGTTTTACCTCCTAAACAAGATGGAAGATCAAATTGTGACTTCAATATCCCTATCTAGCTTTAGGCGCATGTTCAGTGTTCTAGAGCCATGAGATTGCACCTAGCATCTTGGAGGTGAGATTCAACTGCGTTCAAATCTTCAAAGTTTCTCCAAAGCTTCTCCACATGCATCTTAGCCAATATCAATGATGATGTCTTAGAATCCCTTCCTTAGGCGCAATTTGAGCTTCCTAGAGAAGGCGCACATATGAGGTTGAAGATGACTAAAAGTGCGCCTCAATACATTCATGATCCTTGAGCAAACTTTTAACTTTTGGTGCACAACTTGACATTGCAAATCACTTCCTTGTTTAAGGCGCAATTCTAATGTCCCAGAGGCATGATCTAGCGCCTCAAACACCTAGGCGCACATTTTGAGTTGTTTGATCAATGATTGGCACCTTACTTATCCTAGGCGCACATTAGGTGTTGTTGAGTGTCAAACTAGCGCCTTGACTCCTAAGAGATCCCCCTCCTTAGGTGCATATTCAAGGTTCTTGAGTCATGGATTAGCGCCTTGCTATTCTAGGCGCACATTTGAGCGTGAAGAAAGGTAGATGTGCACCTAAGTGCCTTTGTCACTTTAATGTCTTCAATCACTACAAGCTTCTAATCATTCGGTGCTCATCCTCTTGGATCAACTCTCCTTATACCCAAGGCGCAACTTGGAGGTGTTACAACATGAAAAGTGTGCCTAAGTGTTGACAAGAGTCTTCCTTCCTTAGCCATTTGATGTTTTCCAATACATGTTTGAATGTCTAGAAACCATCCATCATTGAAGCGCTCAGGAAATGTCTTCATGCTCATGTTTGAATGAATCCTAGCCAAGGCGCATTTTGATGGTTGAACAGATGAGAAAGTGCGCCTAGCACTAAAACAACCTTATGTCACTTGATAGAGGTCTTGACCTGCAAAACAAAAAGTTCATTAGCCAAAACCAAGTTCATTGCCTTATCTTACGTATTAGCCCACCGGAATGATGAATAGGCTAATCCGTGTTCATTGTTTACTTATGCCGGAAACAGGGACATGACAGCAATCAAAGGGAAACAAAAAAGGAGCGTGATTCAAAGAAAGATGGATGATATGGAAACCAAGAAATCAAGGAGTTGCCACAGGAGCAAACGTGATTCCAATAAGTTCAAAACCCCTGGCCAAACGCATTTCCTTTGCAATCAATAGCATAGATTTAGCCAACTCGATAAATAGGTTGAGTTCCTGTGCTTTATTCATTAAATGGGTTGGGGAATGGCCTTCTAGGGCAAAAATAGCAAATTGGTGTCAGAAGCAATGGGGTGATGAATTGAAAATTAAATCAATTGCGTGGGGATTCTTTCTTGGTGTTTGCTCTTCAACAAATAAGAAAAAAGAGATATTAGCTCAAGGGCCCTATTTAATAGACTGTGTTGGCATTTACATCAAGGATTGGGAGCCAAATTTCAATCCTATAAAGCATGAGATATCGGTTACTCCTAAGTGGGTTAGATTTTATAATCTTCCTATGGAGTACTGGGATCCGAGTATTCTAAAGCAAATTGGTGAGGAATTGGGATCCTTTATCAAAACTAATGAAAGAGTGATAGAACGTGAGGTTGGGATGTATGCCCAAATTTGCATTTCTATAGATCTACAGTCCCCTCCTCCTTGAGAAATTGAAATCAGAACCAATGCGGGGATGTGGAGACAAAAAGTGTAGATTGAAAAAACTCCTCCTTTGTGCAAACTCTATAAACTTCAGGGTCACTCAGAGAAAGAGTGCACTAAGATTAAGAAGAAAAGCAAGGTAGTTGGAAGAGACCCTCAGGAAGAGCAGAATAATGTGGAACAAGAGGCAGAGGTAGGAAATTCCAAGGAGGAGGAGCATGTGTCAAAGACAACAAATGTTGTTGAAGAGAAATATGATGAACAGGGGATAGCAAGGGATCATAGCCTCAAGGAGAGAGAAGAGTCTAAATCTCGGATTCATCAGGAAGAAGACAAGGGCAGGGAGCCTTCTCTTTCAAAGGACACAGAGCATGTTATTCAACAGATTCAAGATATGAAGAGGGGCGTAGAGGGCAGGTCAATCTTTGAAATAGGGTTGGACCTATTCGGATGCAATGAGGATCTCGAGAACAAAGAAAATGACAATCCAAATTCATTAGAGGAACCTAAATCAGATTCAGAGAGTTTTTTCATAGATGATGGGGTTGGTGAGATGAAGGAAAGACCAATCTCCCAAATGGAGACAAAGCTTAAAAAGCCGACAGGTGGAGGAAAAAGAATAAGAGAGGCAAGAAATCCAACAGAGTCAAGCTCTGAGTTGGTAAGAAAGGCCAATGGACAGATGAAATTGAGATCGGGGAAGGGGATCACCCTTCCCAAGGAGCAATGAGGCTCATAACCTGGAATGTTAGGGGCATAAATGCCCCTAACAAAAGACGCATGCTAAGCGTCAAATTGATTTGAGCAAACCAAATGTCATGTTAATTCAGGAAACTAAGTTCTATATGGAGGAAGCTAACAAACTCATGGGGAGATGGAAATAATGGCAAGGTCTTTTCACCCCTGCAAGATGGGCCTCAAGTGGTTTGGCTACCATCTAGAACCCTTTTGGTGTAAAAGTGGAGGAAATTCAATCAAACGAAGCATGGCAAATTAGTAAAGTCCACTTCTTATTTTCCAACTATTGTTTCTTTTTTATGAATGTATATGGCCCCATAAGGACAAAACAGAAAAGACAAGTATGGGATCAAATTTCATTAGTCATCCAAACCTTAAAAAAGGATTGCCTAATTATAGGAAGGGACTTCAACACCACTATTGACCCCTCAGAGAAAAGGGGAGGCCTAATGGGGATAACTCAGATACAAAAGGATTTTCAACTCTTCATTAACAATAACCAATTGCAAGATGTAATCCCCAAAAATGGTGTCTACACCTAGACAAATGGGCGACAACGTTTCACTAATATAGATGAAAGACTTAACCGTTTCCTTCTAGGGGGTGACTGGTCCGTCCTTCCACTAATAGATGAATCCTCTATTCTTTCCTTCATGGGATCTAACCATTACCCTGTCCAGCTCTGCCTCTCCCCTAATTCCAAACCGTAAGGATGTTCCTTTAAATTTGAGAAGATGTGGCTATGAGATCCAAAGATAGAAGACAAAATTCTTGAGTCGTGGACACAGACTCCAAGGCTCAAGGGCTCAAGGCTCTTCATTTTCTTCAAAAAACTATGCTTCATCAAAAATCAACTGAAGGAGTGGAACAGAAGCCATTTCAGAAACATTTTTGAAGATAAGAGTATAGTGGAGAAGGAATTGGTCGCTCTCAAGAAGACCATAATCCTTCAGGGCATGGACCAAAGCACTTTTGCCAAGGAGAAGGAATTGAAGAGCAAATATGATGAACCTTTGGCTAGAGAGATCTTTTGGAGACAAGTCCAAGGAGTGTTGGCTCGAGGAGGGTGATAGAAACAAATAAAAATTTCACATCACAAAAGCAAAAAGAAGCTTGAACAAAATTTCCTCTATCAAAGATAGTAATGGTATGCTGATTGAAAATATGGGGGAAATTGGAGAGGTGGCTTCCAATTTTTTTAAAGACCTGTTGAACAACCAAGCTCCCTTTGATGAGCAAATAAAGGAAGAAGTACTGAGCAAGATACTGAGTTTGATTGATCAGGAGAAAAATGACATATTGATGAAACCTTTTACTAAGGAAGAGGTCAAACTGGTTGCTTTCCAATTAGCTCCAGATAAAGCTCCTAGGCCAGATGGTTTTCCGGCTTTCTTTTATCAAAAATTCTAGAATGTCATAGGGGTTGACCTAGTTCTAGCCATTGAGGAGTCTAGAAGGAAGAAGACCATGCTCAAAGACATAAATAACACTTTCCTAGCTCTAATTCCCAAGAAGCAAACTGTGGAGACGATGGATGACTTCAAACCAATTTCTCTATATAACACGGTACACAAGATTATCTCAAAAGCTATGGCCAACAGGTTTAAGGAATTATTGCCTCTTATTATATCGAAAGAACAAAGTGGCTTCACCTTGGGAAGATCAATCACTGACGGAATTATCATAGCACATGAAGCCATACATACCATTAGGAGAAGTAAAACAAAAAGTATGATCATCAAACTAGACATAAGGAAGGCATATGATCAAATTGACAGACAATTTCTACTGAAAGTTTTAGACAAATTTGGCCTTAATACAGAATTGATTGACTGGATTTATAGTTGCATCTCAACTCCCAGATTCTCTGTACTAGTTAATGGCAGCCCAAATGGCTTCTTCCCCTCCACAAAGGGGCTTACGCAAGGGGATCCCCTTTCCCCCTTCTTATTCATAATTATGGCGGAAACTTTGGGGAGATACATTCAGGGGGAAGCAAGAACTAGCAATTGGAATGGGATCAAGGTGGCCCCAAATGTTGAACCGATCACCCATCAACAATTCACGGATGACTCTCCTTTTTGGAATTGCCAATAAGAAAGAAGCAAGAACTATGAAGACTCTAGATAAATATTGCTTGGCTTCGAGACAGAATATCAACTGGAAGAAATCAGAAATCTTTTTCTTCAATAGGGATCTGCAGAGACAAAAAGAAATTGCTTGTAGTTTTGGCTTCAAAATAAGTCAGAGTCCGATCAAATATCTGGGTATTCCCTTATTTGCTGGAGCTTGTAAGTCCAAACTATGGGATCATCTTCTGACTACTTCCAACTCTAAAATGACATCATGGAAGGGCAAATGGTTATCCTCTGCAGGTAGGATTTTAATGATAAAATCAGTGCTATCTGTTGTTCCCATTTTTTCGATGTCATGTCTAAAGCTACCTAAGAAAATTGGTGAGTCAATAAATCAAAAAATGAAAAACTTCTTTTGGAATGGTTCAACAAATAGCAAGAAGATCCCATTGGTTGTTTGCGACAAAATTTGCAGCCCCAAATATGCTGGGGGTGTAGGGTTGCGTAAGTGGCATATTTTCAATAAGGCTCTAGGGGTAACATTAGTTTGGAACTTACACTCTAAACCACACTCAAAATGGGCCAAAATCTTGAAGAACAAATATATGGATTCAAACGACCCGTTGTGCATCCTCACCAGTATTAATCCGCCAAGAGGCTCTGCCATTTGGAATTTTATTGTCAGCTGCAGAGATTTGATTGTTAAACACATTTCCTGGGAAGTCAGAGATGGGAAGAAGGCACTCTTTTGGGAAGACTCGTGGAATGGGCTCTTGTAATATGCTACCTAGAAATTGTTTTTAAAAACAAACAAAAACACTAAAAGTTAAGTGCATCAATGTCTTCCACACTCTTTTGATCACCCAAATCCCGATGTGGGCAAGGTGAGAGCATACAAGTGCTTCAGAGTTAGCATTCAAAACCCAAAACCAGCAAATGAAGAACAACTTCCACTTATTTAGTGGGCATCTACTTATGCAACAAGCATCCACTTAATCATGGGAATGAACTGAAAGGAAACATCCACTTATTTAGTGGAAATCAAACCGAAAGGAAACATCCACTTATGCATTGGGCAACCACTTATTCAGTGAGAGAAACAGAAAAGGAACTAGGCACATCCACTTATTCAGTGGGAAGCCATTACAAAAGACTAATCATTTCTATCCTCACTGGCGGTGGTACCATCCAAGGACTACAATGAGATTGCATCAAATGTAAGATTACAATGAAAGGACAATCTGCAATGTTAGATCACTACCCCTGTTTTGAACAAGTCACAGCTGCAACAAATAGAGCATAGGAAATCTCTATGGAATGAACAATGAACATACAGGATTGAATAAGTAGTTACTATGCAATACCATATGATGGATAATGAAGGATTGCATGCTGGCTGATTTGCTGATGCTGCTGTAGCTGTTTGCTGGACTGTGGCAGCCATGAACAAACCCCAAAAACAAGCTCAAACTCTACTCAACCACCTTCAATCCTCCAAGACTCAACAAGTACTATGCTAGACCTCCACAAAGGAATGGGAAACAAGTCTCAAAAAGGAACAATTCACCAAAGAAACTCACACGCCCATCTGTAGCTAGTACGGCCTGGTACTTGTACAACTTGTCACAACCTCTGAAGATCTGCATTAAACTCCATAAAATCTGGTCTGCGATAATTGTTTGGCCAAGGCAGAAATTATAGCATCATAAACCATGCATCATAAGCCTTGAACTATTCACAAATCAGTGCACCAACATCCATGGTACAGCTAGGTACAGTATGGCCCACTAAAGGATCAACAACAAACTTCAAGGAAATCACAACATCAACTTCAAAACCACACCAAAAACCCATATCCAATGCAAATGAACTCTTTCAATCACAAAACTATTAGAAAACAACAAACTCCATTCAGCTCTATGTGATTCATGGATGAAATCACCTCAACCCAGCTAGGGTGGATCTTTCACCACCGACACTGATCTTCTCCAAAAGGGTTTTCCTCCTCAAGAAGGAATGGAAGAACATGCAAGTTCAATCCAGTAGCATAACAATACAATCTCAAACATAAAAAGCAAAATGAGCTCTCAACTGCTTTATATAGGCACTTTTTGGAGTTGCACATAAAATGAATTATTTATTGGAATAAACTTTTCCACTCAAACTCCAATATTTCCCTTTTTCACCAACATAAGCTCACTTTTATGTGCCTATAAGAAAGAGTGATTTTTCCCCATTCCAATGAGCTATAATACCAATGCACTTAATAATTATTTCCAACTTTATAAAACTAAGTGCGAAATAATTAACTGATAGCTCATTAAATCACTTGCTTTTACGGAAAATTCCAAACTTCATCAAACTATAAAATAAATTGTACCATCATACTCCATAAAGTTTGGGATCAAGAATGATGCCTTCCAAGTGACATTCTAAAAATAAACGGCTTCTCCAAGAAGTATGGAGAGCAATCCAGGAAGCCAAAAAAACTTCCAAAAACATCTTCGTAACCCTGAACACCATCTGAGCTCAATGCCATAACAAAACATCCCAAATAATTGAACTTGTGCTCTCCAAGAATTAAGGAGCTCCCTAACCAAGCTAGATAGCCTACGGAAGCTACGAAATAGGCTCTTGATCACGAACTTGGCTAAACACCAATTGGGGACATTACAATTCCCGCCCTTGAAAGAGGATACGAATCCACGAGAAGCCAAGAGATTCTTTCTCTTGTGTGGGGTAGGTTTGTAAGAGATTATGGCTATATGACATTTCAAAATGGATTCAAGGAATGTAAATGGAAGCCTATCACGATTGAGAGTATCCCTATGGAACAAAAGGAAAGATTGAAGCACTTGTTAGCATCCATGCGTCTATTTATTTCAGAGGAAGAGGACTCGGTTATTTGGTGTGGGTCAAAGTCGAGTCAGTACAATGTCAAAATTGGATATGTGGTTGAAGAGGCAGCCATTGCTAAGGCTGATTGGCCCACCCACCTTTGTTGGAACAAGCAGTGTTTACCAAAAGTTGGGGCCTTTGCTTGGCCAGCTCTACAAAATCACATTCTAACTGGGGATAGATTCAGAAAACTCGACTTTTAGAGTCCTCTTAGA
This sequence comes from Cunninghamia lanceolata, assembly GCA_027924645.1. Taxonomy (NCBI): domain Eukaryota; kingdom Viridiplantae; phylum Streptophyta; class Pinopsida; order Cupressales; family Cupressaceae; genus Cunninghamia; species Cunninghamia lanceolata. Next base: position 20,378,930 of record BSBN01000391.1, read on the forward strand.
TGCAGCTTGTGTAAGGGAGAGGAGGAATCGTTAGAAGACATTTTAAGGAGATGTAAATTTGCAGTCATGTTGAGATAAGGTGAAGAGAAACTAAATTGGTTTAGCCCACTGCCTTACGACCTACTAGCTACTTTTAATTCATGGCCTTTACTGCACCAAAAAGCTACCTTTTCCTGCCTTTGGACTATTTGCCCTTCGATTGTAATTTGGGAATTATGGAAGGAGAGAAACAGAAGACTCTTCCAAGATAAAGAGACGGAGATTGATGTTTTCTGGAAAGTGGAGCACTCCATTGTTGAGGTTGCGAACAACGTTGTTAGAAATTAGAAGCAAAATAAGAAAACATTCACAAGGTGGGATGGACTCATAAGGAATAATTGGAATGGTTTGGCAGCTCACCCCATTCAAGGGGTGTTACGAGATCATCCGTCATCCAAGTATCAAGTTGATGCAAGGTGGGTACCACCTGATATTGGATGGAAGAAGTTGAACTTAGCTGGAGCCTCGAGGGGAAATCTAAGTGAATCAAATGTAGGATGTATTATCAAAGATCAAGACGGGAGATTGATTGGGGCAGCTTGCAAGAGATTGGGTCTATCCTCAAACAATGAAGCAAAATTTCAAGCTATGATATTGGAACTACAAACTTGCCTCACTCTTGGCATTGAGAGGATTCATATCAAGGGGGATTCTTTAATCATTATAAAGGCTATTCGATGCAAAAATACTTCCAACTAGAAACTCAATAACATGTTGATCTGCTACTTGGAACTTATAGGCAAATTTGATAATTTCAAGATTGATCATGTATACTGCGAAGCCAATGCGGCGGCAAATAGATTAGCTAATTTGGCCTTCGACTTGATAGAAAAATCCTTTATAAGCAATTCATTACATGAATGGCAATATATAGCCCCAGACTGAGGGAATCTAATCCTTAAGTAAAGCAGCGACCGTGGGACTATAGATCTATGAGTAGACAAGGAACCCACATCCCACAACATTGGTCATGAATTGCCACATCAACAGCTGACATATGTGCCATCGAGACACCTTGTTTGGTTTGGTAGTGGACTAATTGTTATACGTGTGGAGGGATCCTCTCTCAAAATCCGCCACTTTGAGTAATAAATATTGTCAAGAGAAGTATAAGGTGGAGGCACTCAAGGACATTCAACCTGTGGGATGTAGTCCAACGCATGGTGTTTTCATTAACGCACAATGATGAATGTATTTGCAGCCCAAGGCAAGGGGAGTCTATTTAGAGAAGGGTTCAGAGGGAATGGTTGACGGCATTATGGATCCTACATTTTACCTCTCTGGTAAGAAGCGGCAGATGGCTTTTCGTGTTGTGATCTCAAAAAAGCGCCTGAGAAAGGTATTCAAGGTCAATTCCTCTGTGGTTCTTCATGCTATCAAAATGGTGTTGGGCAATACCTTTCTGGCCTCGAAGCATCATTACCGAGTAAATTCTGACATTGCTTCAATGTTTTTAGCCGTTTTGTTGGATCTTGGTGAATCTAAAGACACTGTTAGGGAGATGGTCACAACGCTGGTTAAACCAAGTTGGCATGGAGGTTTTCATAAGCTAGTTGATGGGGCGGTATTAGGACTCGGCTTTCACCCTGAACAAGGGTTATGACCGGATATCCTCCCACATTATAACGGCCCATGGGTGTCGTTTATTATCCCTGCAGTGGGTGTTAGTGAGGAAGTTCGAAAAAAGGAAGCTAGGTGGGGAGTGGCTTTCCTCAAGGCGATGGTTGGGATTATCGACATAGATGGTATTGATTGGTTCGAGGCGATGGATATTGAGGACTCTACATCTGAGGAGGTGAATGAAATTGGTCATGTGTTTGGTTCGAGAGGCATGTAATCGTGGGCATACATAATTAGCAGTATATATAGTTTTTGAAATATAGTCATGTTTATATGTAAAGACTGTGGTTTTAATATAAGACTGGCCATCATAATCAGCAGCTAATTTTGGACTAATAATTTGTTTTCAACTTCTGTTATACAAGGTACGACTCCCTTAATGCCAATTCATCGAGCAAAAAAATAATAATAATATGTTTTATAAATAAATTAGTAAGCAATATTTTTGAAATAATTATTTATCTTCAGTTTTACTTAAGAATTATTTTATTTTAGACATTATTTTATTTTATTGAAGAGTTGTTTTATTTTTCAATAATCACACAATAAATCATCAAAATATTCTCAACTTTTAAAAAGATAAATGAATAAAAACAATTACTTAAATTTACAAGTTATTTTCTTTTCTATGAATATCATTTTTAATATTTATCTAAACAATGTTTACTTCACCATTATTGTAAATGATATTTATATTTATATTTTACTTTTTTTAATTTTATTTACTTAATAGCTATTAGTTTTAGCTTTTTTTCAAATATATGTTGGTTGTGTTTTAGATTTTTTTATTTTTGTATGTCGGTTCTTTAATAGTTTTTGTTAACACGCTCACACCATTACATTCCACCCCTTGCTGCCATTGTAGTTATGCCCCTCAGCATAATAAAAGTACCATTGAATCCCACTAATTAACTTATACAATCAACTGTCCTCCACTTTACAAACTGTAAAGTTTCAGCAATCAAACCAAACTAAGTATTAGTAAAGTAGAGAGCTTTAACTCATCATAGGTAGCATGCCAAGTATCCAAACTGCTAAGTACCTGAAAAGGGACAACGATTAAGAAGATCCACCACTTTGTTGGTGACGCCCCTTTTATACTTTTTCACCAAATGAAATTGTTGATTGTAAGATACTCACTTCAAATGTGCAGATATTCTTCAATCTTAGACTGAAAATTCAAGCACTGAAGTGGCTAGTGATCAATATGCAAAACTACTTCCTTACAAAGAAGATAATGGCACCAATACTTAACACTGTGAAGTTTCAACAATTGGACCAAACTAAGGAGTAGAGTAGAGAGCTTTTAACTCGTTATAGGTAGCACGTTGAGTATCCAAGATGCTAAGTACCTCAAAAAAATGATGATTAGGAAGATCTACCACTTTTTTGGTGACACCCCTCTTATACCTTTTCACCAAATGGAATTGTTGAGTGTAATATGCCCACTTCCAATTCCGATGTTATTCAATCTTAGACTAAGAGTTCAAGCACTTAAGTGGCTAGCAATCAATATCCAAAATTTCTTCCTTACAAAAAAGATAATCGCATCATTGTTTACGCAGTTGGGATAGAGCGTAGATTTTCTTGTCATACGTGCAAATTCATAGAAGCAAATATTGATCCAGCTTCCAAGTGGTCCCAAGGACAAATTAATCTTAGCAAAAGATGGGTTTATAGATTATGCTCAAGAGAACAAAGACACAATAATCCAATACACATCGATAGCAGAAGTCTTTTAGCAAATATGTGCTACTTCTATTCAAACAAAAATGAATAGGGTACAATGGATGTTACAGATAGCAAGGCTAGGAATGAGAATCCCTATGTCCAAAGAGGGGTAAACGCATCAAACTAGTTTGCCTTCAACTAGTCAGTTATCTGACCTTCCCTTCATAGGATCAATTGCATGCATATACAATATGGTTACAAAATAGGTCCAAAAGATTAAACGGTTCAACTCCCAAACTGCTTGACCTTCCAACTACTTGGCAGTTGAACTTCCCTAATGGTTGGCATTCTATTTTGGTGGCTCAAGAATAAATCCATTGAAGATGCCACATGTAAAGGACTGTTGACTATGTAATGTTCACCAAGAGTTGCACAAACATATTGAGTGGCACACAACAACATTGTTTACTTGCACAATGGCACACATGACATAGTGACTTGTGCATAGAGCATGTGTGCTTCTAAAGCTTACGTGCTAACGCTAAGTCCAATTGACTCGTGCAATTATGTAGAGGGTTGTCAAGACGCACACAGGATTCCCTAAGCCTTGTATGGCTACACACTCAACACTCATCCTTTCTTGAGAAGCGATGACCCCTATTGTGTCTTCGATGAGTTGCAGAAACTGAACATGGAGCTGCTAAAAGTTGTACCACTTTGCCCACTCTAAATAGATTATGTGAATATATACATATATAAATATATATATTGCCCTACCTTAGCCACTCTAAATAAATTATGTGAACCTTGGCAGCTACACGGTTTGGTTGTCTTATGATCTCATCTCTCGTGACTATGCATAAGTGCTTAAGATCCAAGTCTGAAAGATGTTGAGTTGACACTAACTCAAGAAGAGAAGGAAAATATGGCTTTAAGGAGTTCCACATTGAAAACTGGATGCAAACACAGGTATTGGCACAAATCAAGAACAAGGGCATTCTCATCAACTGTGCAAAATGGCATATGGACTATAGCGTAGAGGCTTTATCTTTCATTGTGGACCCTTTAAGCATTCCTCCTAAAGATGCAACAAACTTTATCACTAACCTTGAATGATTGAGGTGTGTGGTGTGTCAAGGCACTCTTTGTACTTCTATCGTTGGTGCAAGAGGAGCTATTGTACATGATGGTGAACACTCTAAATGTAGTGCAAAAAGTTCTACACTTTATGCCCTTTTCAATCCCATGTGCACAATTTCGCATGAGGTGGTGCGCAATATGATATGTCTAGAGGTGTGGCACACTGGAACCCAAGAAATGTTTAGAAAGGACTATGCCCCTTAAAGTTGTGTAGAGCTCTATTGTAGGCATGCTGGATGTAGAGCGGGTTGTCATCCCAAGTGCACAAATGTATGAAATTGTAGATATGCAAAAGATGAGACAATTTGCAATTGACTGAGTTTGTCTACTCATTTGTATATAGATGAAAGGTTGTGGATCAATCCAATTATGTATCCAATCTCTCCCACAAGGATTACTAAAACAGGCTAACAAACCTTGGGTCACAATCACACATAGTGGATGCAACCCAAAATGCACCCAAACATGGTTGACAAAGAGGCGTGGTTTCCTATGCTGTGATGCTTTTACTACAAGCAGCCATGATGGCTACTTTTGAAAATCTAAGTTGATAGATTCTCAAGGCCTTTGTGATACCGCTAGTGGGTAAAGCCTAAGCTTCAAGTTTGTGGGCTTGGCGATACAACAAGGAATGAAAGACTCTATATGGCTCTCGATGTCTGCACGCATGTCAGGCCAATAAAAGTGTTGCTAGAACACTACCAAATTTTTGGTAATGTTGTCCAACTCTCTTGGCGTAGTGCGCATCCTAGATGAGTCTTTGGCAAGGTACACCTTTTGGAACATCGAGATATCAAAGCTTGAAGAGAAATCAGCCAAATGACACTTGTCAACCTATTTACCTTGCACATAGCGTAGGTCTATGTTAAGGGACTTTTTCCCCAAAGTGGAAAGGAAATATTATAAATTACCCTTTGGAATTAAAATGGGGTTAGAAGTTAATGTTATTTGACCCTTTCATAAAAAGGAATATAAAAACAAAAGCTATATATAATTACCCTAGAGTTAAAAGAGAGGTAAGCAAAATTCCTAAGTAATTACCTTTGGAAAAGGTATGAAATAATTGATTATCGGATGAAAAAAAAATCCCAAGAGGAAAAAAAACAAGGCAAAAGAATTAATTAAGTTAATTATTTATGAGAGGGTGTGATGGTTTGGAACCACCCCTTAAAATATTATATAAATTATGTAAGAAACTTGGAAATGGCATGGAGATCACTCAAGGAAGAAGGGGGTTTGGTGGGCTATGTCCATAAGACTCGAGAGATGGGGCATGTAGTGTGCATCCAACCTGGGGTACAATCTACACCTGAGATTGTCCTAGCCAAAGCGGTGATGCATGGGCACATCTTGTGTTATATTACACAAATTCCTTTGCAATTGTGCCATAGCTAAGAGGGCCTAAACCACTAAGATCTTCCCAAAGTGAAAGTAGCCATTCCGATGGTTGAACTCAAATAAGTATTTAATCTCTTATCACTGAAAATAATGGAAAATCAATATATAAATATAATTTTGATGTTAATCTAAATGAAATATGTTAATGTGTTATCTAATTTACTATGTTAATTATTTACTTTAGAATTCTTACCAAATTACCACATGTTTAATTTACATTAGTTATTTTCATCCGTTTTGATATCACTGCATATTCTAAATTATTTTAACTCTAGTAGTAACTATATTAAATCCACTACAATATTAAATTAACTTTGATAACTTAATCCTTTCAATTTTTTTAGTGTTATATTGTGCAAAGTTCAAGTCTATTAAGTAGAGGTTCTCCCAATCAAAGAAGTTGTCACTACACAAGTCCAACACCATGATGAGCATGTGAACTAACAGTTGGTTGAGGCAGTCTATTAATTTATTGTCTTTCCCCTTTTTATACCTTATCATCAAATGGAACTGCTGCAAGTATGCCATTCACTTCATGTGGGGGAGATTCTCCAACTTGTTTTATGTGTACAGAAACTAAAATGGCTTATGATCAAAATGAATGAATGTCTCCTTACCCAAAATGTAGTGGTGCCATTGCTTAATAGCTTGAACAATGGCATACAATTTCACAAGTGGAGTAGCACCGAACCATGTTGTTAAATGTTTATGAAAGATAAGCAACCAGATGCCCATGTTGAGTGAGTACCACACCACATACATAATCAGATGCATCAACCTGAATCTCAATGGAGTGTGCAGTGCTAGACATTGCCAAAATAGGCATTGTGCAAAGACATTGCTTGAGTTCCTTGAAGGCGCATTGTTGCACAAGTGTACAAGTGAATGTTGCCTATGTGCACACAATTTGACTGAACAACCAAGCAATATGCATGAATCTGAGAATAAACTTGTGTTCGAATTTGGCAAGTTCAAGAAAGCTATGCAATTTCGTTATGTTGCACAAAGTTGGTCAATCTCGCAACTTCAATTTTCTTTAGAGCTACATGGATACCTACACAATCAATGATGTAGCCCAAATACTAAACTTGCACAATAACAAAGGTACATTGGCTAAAGTTGTCTTGCAAATTGTGTTGGCACCAAGTGTCCAAGACGTGGGAGACGTGCTCCACTTGCTCCTCCCAAGTGTTACTAGAGATGAGAATGTCATCCAAGTAGGCGATGATGGAGTTGGTGAAGGGGCAAAGGATGTCATTCATCATGCACATGAATGGCATGAATGTTGTTGGCACATTGGTCAGGCCGAAAGGCATAACCATCCATTTGTATAGTCCATCCTTAATTTTGAATGTTGTCTTCCAGATGTCTTCAAGATGAACTAGTACTTGATGAATATTCTGACTTGAGGTCAATCTTAATGAAGTACTGCATATCGTGTAGCTGGTCCAAGAGATTGTCAATGCGCAATAAGGTATACCTATTTTTTACAATGATCTTCTTGAGCGTACGATAGTCAATGCAAAGGCACCATGTGCCATTTTTTTGGTACAAGAACTATCAAGTTGCCACATGGAGAAGAGTTGGGTCTAAAATTGCCCCTAATCAATCAGCTCTTGAATTTGGCACCAAACTTCATCATTCTTCCAAACAGATCTATGATATAGAGGGTTATTTGGAAGAGCGTATCCAATAACCAAATCAATCTTGCGTTGTCCCGTGCAATGTGTGAGAAGGTCTTTGTGTTCCCCAAAGATATCCTTATATTGTTGCAATACCTTGTCAAGTTGTTGCAACAATGTTTGCACAACCTTGTGTGTTGCCAATGCGTGCTTGCTTTCTTGATGGCAAAGCTGATGTAACTTTTGAAGTAGATGAGAAAATTTTTCGTGCTCATAAAATTGGTGCTTGCTGCTTGTTCACCTGTTCTCTACCCTGAATATTCGGCTTTGTTCTTTAAATCTTTTGTTGGCCAATGTTAGTTGCATTTGGTGAAATCTTGTCAGTTCCTTCTGAGGAAGCCGCCGGTTCTTTATTTTTAATCTATTCAAAGGCCGTGCTGCACAAATTCTTTGATTTTCTGACATCCACGTCCAGGCTAGTATCCACAGAAAAAATCTGAGATATTCAAGTTTGAGAATATTGTTGAAGAAGCCACAGGCTGTATTTCTCTACCAAAGCAAATTATATATATAACAAAATGGTGATTGGCTGCAAGAATGAAGTAAGCATGCAAAATAAAGTCAACAGGGATTAGAATAAAGATTTTCTGGCAGTAAAGTTTTAATAAATTTCTTCTGGAATTGAAGGGAAAGCAAAACAATATTTCAAATATCATTTGCTTTTGTTTACTAATTACATGTTGTAGAGGAGTTGGTTGCAAGGTTTAGTTGACTATATTTATATTACTAACTTGTCCTCATTTTCTTTATGATTTGTAAAGCCAAATTTTGGAGACTTTGAAGACATAGTTTTATTGTAAAAGGTGCACTTTTGGTGGAAACCGACACCTTGTAAATGTTCATTGTCGTTGTGTTCAATGTCGTGCACTTTGCAAGCGAACTATGTTACACATCTAGCACCTTGCAAGAGAGCCCTGTTACACACTAAATTATCGCAAGAGTATTGATATTGACATAGCATAATAGGCATATTGCATTACTTATTCTTGTCTTTGATCATTAAAGAAGAAATATTCCCAGTCTAGCAAACTCTTTTATCCACATTACCATTTTTTATGCAGGTTACTGAAATCAAGGCAAGCAAATTTCTATACTAAAATTATTTATTTATCAATGACAATTAGTTAATCTACCCTAGAGTTTTATGTAAGATTTGTATTTTGTTTCTTACAATATGATAAGTGAATTTCTCTCTAGTTGTCTTGATGTCGTCTTAGTTTAACTTGGTGCAATAATTCAACCTTAGAAAGGTCATATTTGTTATCGATGATATTACACCGTTATAAGCAATGATGCCTCTGGTTTGTGTCATGAGTTAGACACATTTAAATTCGAAGGTCACCCCCATCACAAACATATCAACAGTTATACCTTACAAAAAAATTAAAAAGTGTGTGTTTGTTTTTTTTTTAATTGCCACATTAATTTAAAACAAATGCTTTGAAAAATCGTGAAAGGTCACAAAGTTGCAGTGTGTCGTCCAGATAAACATGCAAACAACCAAAGAATTGTATATATATATTTTTTTTGCAGAAACCGAAAAATTAATAAACAAGTCAACAGACTGCATAGATAATCAAATCATTAAATTTCCCCACCACAAATATGTAGATAATGATTTTTTCACTACAGAGCATCATATAATATTTCTTGTTAGAAAAATTTTCAAAATATGGCAACATTTTCGTTACAGGGCACCATAAAATTTATGCTACTCTGTTGATCAATATTTAGGTTTGCTACACAATAGCATTGGTTTTATTTTCACTATTTTGAATCTGTGATTTAAATATTTGAATTATTTCTACGTGACGCGTCAAAACCCTACCAGGACAAGCCCAAGCATTAACAGCTAACATATTTTAAACCTTAAAATTTGCAATGCAAAAAACTATTAACACGGATGAATGAAAAAAAAAGTTCGTACTAACCGGGCAAACGGCGAGCCAGATCGATGAGAAGGGCGTCGGGATGATCTGACCCTGAGTCGAGAGGCGGCAGAGCCAAAGGAATGTGGCGAGGTAGACAAATAATATCTGTACCTTTTGTTATAACTCTGGAAGACAGCAGGCCCATGCCTGAAGAGCCTTCGTTATCCAGTCTTAAACCCTGGTGAACAAAACCTCCCTCGTCCCGTATCCACTTAATCAAATCTGGTGCATTTGGGCTCAGTCTTGTGGAATATGATGCCCTGAAAAGCCGAGAATGCTGTACAACACGGCAGCAATGACGTGAAAGTGGCCTGCGGAAGGTTTCAGAGGAAAACAGAAAAAGAGTGTCGACAGACATTCCTGCTCTTAAGCCTCTGCTCGCCATATCCGTGTGGATAATATTTGGAATTGGTGTGAGGAGAAAAGATACACAGAATAAGTGGAATATTCATCCAAAAAAATATATATATAGGTATGTATAGAGCAGCGGCATGGCCCAAAATTTACATAGAATAGATAATTAATGTGAACGTCAGTCTTCTTCTGATCGCCAAAACATTAAAATACGGTTAGTAAGAAATTTTTTAAAAAATAGAAAAACTTAGGTAAAGTTGTGAAATGTTTGAGTGTTTTAGGATATTATATTAATCAACATAAATTAGTTATTAGTTTTCATTGATAAATTATAAGATTTAATTTTCCTTTTAAAGTTTAAATAATATTTTGTAATGTTTATATTGTTATAAATAATTATTGTTAAAAGTATTTATAGGTATTATTAGATGATCAATAGACACATATATAACTAGCACTTGTATCGAAAGGATGCGCAAAGTTTTAATTGATAAATTATAAGATTTAATTTTCCTTTTAAAGTTTAAATAATATTTTGTAATGTTTATATTGTTATAAATAGTTATTGTTAAAAGTAGTTATAGGTGTTATTAGATGATCAATAGGCACATATATAACTAGCACTTGTATCGAAAGGATGTGCAATGGTTACACCGATTGCAATTAATATAGATTGTCCTATAAATTTGAAAGTAGCATTTGGTCAATAGAGAAGCCTAGCATTTTATAAGAGTTCTTTAAAAGAGTTTATTGACTTGCTATTCACTCAGGGTGGTTATTTCCCTATCCGAGTGGCTATATAGAGCTAAGCTTCTTATTGTGGATGCAAGTTTTTTATCAAGTGTCACATAACATTTAATCAAATCTAAGGATATAAATTGACTCTTCATCTCAATTTGCATTCCATGACAAGAGGCACAAGTTCTTCACACCAAGACATAAAGAAATTAGTTTAACACAAACATTAAAACAATCTCATTCAATGTTCTCAAAGAATACTAAAGTTGAGAATGAAATTAATATAATATGAAATGTGATGCAAACAACAACACAACGAGTTATGCATAAGCAACGGTATATATAATATATATTACAAAATATATAACATAATTTTTATAGATAAGTAGGAGGTATTTTTCGCAGCGTGTTAAATTATGATATTTTATTTCAGGGTTTAACTGTGTAGTTTTTGAGTCAAACACATGACCCGTATTTCATGAGTGGTGGTTCACATGAACCCATCTCTCATGTTAATGAATGGTCCACTTAGCACTCATTGCATCTAGGTGATGCTCAAGGGGTGAACCATCGGGACTTCCCGGGAGGTCACCCATCCTAGTACTACTCTGACTCAAGCGCGCTTAGCTTGATCTTGGGGGAAACTCCATGGTTAAGCGCGCTTGAGTCAGAGTAGTACTAGGATGGGTGAGCTCCCGGGAAGTCCCGATGCTTCACCCCTTGAGCATCACCTAGATGCAATGAGTGCTAAGTGGACCATTCATTAACATGGGAGATGGGTTCATGTGAACCACCACTCATGAAATACGGGTCATGTGTTTGACTCAAAAACTACGCAGTTAAACCCTGAAATAAAATATCATAATTTTTATATACAATTAGTTATAATAATTTTATAACGCGACTCTTTTTTGAGATCTTTAACACTCTCACCTTTGCCGTTAATATTTGTTTCTCTTGTGAAGAAGACCCCATTAACAGTCATAATACATATTATGAATAATTAATTGATTCCAATCTACAAAATGGTCAAAAAAAATTGTATTTAAGTATCTAACTTTAGATTTGGTCAAATTGGAAGACAACATGTCAACTTAAACATATTAAAGATCAAGGAAATTTCAATTTTCAAGTTAACTCAAGCTCCATGCTATAATTTCAAACGCATGCAATCTTCACATGTTTTTTATTACAACAGGCAGCAAAAACAAGGGACCGAACCCTAAACAGAGATTACATAAGAAAAAGCACAGGCTCAGGAAACAAAAAGAACCTGGAACCAAAACCTAGGAAACACTAGCTTACAAACGGCAAATAGTAAGCAACAGCAAAAAACCAGCAAACAGACAGCAGAAGGCACACTAGGACATAGAGTCCTCCCAGTCTTTAGCAAGAACTTCAAAAACTTTGTCCAGCTCCTGAGTTCTGTCATTGTCGACTCCCTGGGAGAAAAGTTGAATATCCTGCAAAAGGGTTAAGTTGATCATGGAAGACCTGCACAGCATGCGGGTAATAAACTTATAAAGAGTAGATAGCTTGAGTTGCAGAGCCACCATCTTGTCCTTTAACTGAGTCAGTTCAGCAAAAAGAGAGTTACTATCCCTGCCCTCATTCACATTGTCATCCTTAGCAGTAGCCCTAACATCATTGCAATCTTCACATGTTGACAATAACCCATCCTAGGAGATTGTAGATTTTGCTAAAAACTTCAACCCATTACTTTGACAAAATATTGATTTATAGTTCTCAAACATATCATGATGATTTACTTATGTCTTTTTAGGGAAGTTTTAATAGGGCATGTGCATATGAATACATTTGTAAACAATTTGTTTTGCCTTGCTTATCAAAGTTTCCTGCAATCCTATCACAATGCCACATTTGAAACAAAAAGATGAGATGGAGTTAAACATTATATGAAAAAAATAGAATTATTGATGTGACCATGAATGGGAGGCAATGGCTTTGAATTGGTCTATTGCACTGCTCATAGTTAATGTATTGTTGATTTAGATTATTTGTTTTGGTTCTATGGTTACATCTCTTTACATTTAGACATCATAATCTAATATGATGTCCCTTATCTCCCAATCACAAGAACAACCCATGAATACATGGATGGAGTGAGCACATATTAAGGTAGTAGAAGACAGAACAATCAAACCTACATTTTCCTAGAGATATTGCCATGAAAACATAATAATAATAAATATAATGGTCAGTGATTAAATACAAATATATAAGGCCTTGTGTTCCTCCACACGGGGCTATTGGTTATTTGAAGGTTTATACACTTCAATGCTTATACACGTGGGAGTTAGGGTAGTTAGTAAGTAAATATTACCTACATAGAGAATGTTTCAAGAAACATTGCATTGACATACTGGCAAACCAACCATGTCAGTTTGTACAGAGAGAAAACTAACAAACATGCATGAAGAGTGAAATAAGAAGAAAATGATGCTAACACATGTTAGGACCACTTTGGTTTTCTACAACCAAAATAAGGCCAATTACATTGATACAACCAATTCAATCTTGTTAATGTGGTATAAAAAATGTCATTATTACCGTGAACATAAATTGTTAAAAGAAACTATTGTTGGAGGACTCATTCAATTTGTCTTGACTTTAAGAGATTACTCGAACAGTGAAAGGACACACTAATCAATAGAAATACTTAGCACAAAAAAAATATTGGTACAAACAACATAAAAAATTGCATCAAGAGATACTCAATGTCAACCATTAACAGAGTTGTAAAACTTACATGATCACTAAAACTTGTAATAAGCAAAGTTTTAAAGTAACTTTTAAAACAAGGAAAGAGAAAATGCTAGGACTATTGGTATTGAACATATCATTATGGTCGAAACACAATAGTTCATTATGATCAGAACTCAATAGTTCTTGTAGCATGCAATGTTTAGGTATTGAGGTTCAAACAGAAGACCTACATCCAAATTTGAGATGGGAACATTTATAACTATGCAAACAAAAGACCCACATGTTATAAAATGTAAATTGAATTAAGATAACTATAATATATGTTTCTCTCCCTCTACGCACAAGACTGGACTAATATATACAAATGTTTCAATCAGAAAGAACTTATCCTCACAAGTTTCACTATCCTCACAAGTTTCTCTGTAAAGAAAAACATATCAGCTCCATTATTGCAATCTAGTAAAAGCACATTAGCAAAAGCACATTAGCAGCCAATAATATGGAACAACCACTCACTAAAAATATCACAATTTCCCCTCTACAAGATATTAGAATTATAGCATCAGTCTAAAAACAAAAACCAACAAAAACCAACCTTGCTATCATCCATGAAAGAAGCCCTAATAATGGTAATAAATAACCATGCAATGTAACTCTCCCATTTGAAATGCACGTACCATAAAGATGGATTGAGACAACTGACTAACACCAAAAAAAAAAAAAATGGCATTGCCAACATAGAGGAAAGAACAAGTAGCCCTAATGCAAACACCACAATAAAAGAAATCCCCACAAATGAAATGATTCCACATCACCTTCATGATGTCCATATTCCCTTCAAAAGATTTTGCAAGACAATTCACAAATAAAAATGATAAAAAAAAACATGTTAAATATCCACAGACAAAAACCAAAATGCCCATATTCCTATAAAACAGTTTGCCATACAATTTGTAGATAAGAATGATTGATTGACAATGAATTGCTCTTCTTGGGTTCTTTGTCACTCCATCATCCTCTGTTTTGTGAGTTCATTTTTGGAATGGACCTGTTCCTTTGTCACTCCATCCGATTGACAATGAATTGCTCTTCTTGGGTTCTTTGTCACTCCATCATCCTCTGTTTTGTGAGTTCATTTTTGGAATGGACCTGTTCCTTTGTCACTCCATCATCCTCTGTTTTGTGAGTTCATTTTTGGAATGGACCTGTTAAATGAAATTTGAGGGGAATGAATCCATTGTTTGATGGGGTTTACTGGGAATACACAAATTTTGTCCTTTACTGGAAGAAACAATTCACTATTAGTATTTTATGAATCCACTGATTTATATTTATATTGCTATTGTTTTTGCTCAGATCCACAAATTGGTCCAAGTAAACCAATGTCTGTGTGATGCGAAAATAAACCAAATGGTCTTAATGTGTTCTCATCATTTGCCATGTTCGATCTTTTGACATCCTCACTGGCATAACAATTGCCAGGGTTGTTTTTTTCTCCCAGCCCTACCATTGACTTGGTGCTTCCATTCTCGTGAATTTTTTCGCTCAACAAAGTAGAGGCATGAGAAAAATCTTCATTTACTTTCTCCTCTGACTGATAAATCATGGAATTCCACTCATAGCCGCCACCACGCTTAGCAGAGATCGTCATTTGCTCAATCATAACGGATTCTGGTTTTTCTTGCAAGATGACGGCATGATCTCCTATTGCAGGATCAATATTGCACTTCTCCACACTTAGGAAAGCCATGACTAGGGTCAGCTCCAGCAAATGACCATGGCGGGAATGCGGGTGATTGAAAAAAAGCCAGCGACTACTAAAAAAAATCGAGAAGTAACTAGAAAAAAATGGCAACTAAAAAGAAATTCCAGCGAAAACTCTGGCGTGATGAACACTGAATTCCTGGCAAATGCCGGCACAATTTAGCCTATTGGCTAAATAGTCACGTCTACTAAACATTTCATACTTAAGTTTTTTTGTCAAAGATATTTTTTGTTGTGCTTGGCTCATACGACTTTTTATTAGGGGAGAGGACCGAGTAGTGGAGCACCCTAACTTCACGCCTCTCAAAATCATACGTGGCAATTTTGAATCACTCCAAAAATTTTGCAGTAACTTACTTGGCAAGGCAACTGCTTATAACTTAGGTTTTAGGGCCACATTAGCATGCTTTTTGTTGAGGTGTCAAATAGTTCCCCATAAAAAAGGGTGGACCAATAGTTGTGCATTAAGTCATGTTTTGTCAGTGGGCTGATGTGGCATCACATGATTGGTTGCTTTTTAAATCGAAAGGGCACATTTCATTCAATTATTAGTACTTATAGTAACACTAACAACCTTAAAATCACAACTACTAGTACTAAAGTTTTAAAAATATTGGGCCTTAAATACACATATACTATCTCAGCCTCACCTATTGGGTCTTTTCCCTTAGCTGATAGGCTTTTATATGTGAGCATTATAGTGCTCGGAAAACTGTCTCACGCTGTAAAAAAAAAATCACGCTGGAAAAATTTCTAAACCCATCGATCGACCTATTCCTTGAACATCCTATGGGTGCAAGGGTTGTTCTTAAATATCATCCACTTCAACAGTCAAAGGTCAATTTTGGCCAATAAAAAGAGGATAAATATTTACCATTTTTTGTTGTGAATGAGGTGTAAAATTGCTATTGACTGTTTGACCATTGAAGTGGATGATATTTAAGTAGAGTGTGGGTTGCAAGTGCTAGTATATTATAGGTGCTTTTACTAATTTAAAACAATTTTTGAGAGGAACCTCCTGCAATAATATAATGAAAAATAACAGAAATAGCAGAAATAGCAGAACACAGAAGGAATTTATTGATCGCAGGCCACTTCGAGGGGGCAACCTCCTTTGAGCAAGTTCAATACAATGAACTCGTGGATGCCTTCATTGGCCTCAACACATGCTTATATACTAAGTCTAATCTAAACAACTATTACTCCCCATAAATGTGGGATAATACAATATACTCACGGGACGACTTACAAAGCATATGCGTCCAATAGAAATATACTAATAAAGTAAAGAGAAGGGTTAAACACGGGTTCCTAACATCCCCTCCCTCTTAGAAAAGCTTTGTCCTCGAAGCTTAAGATGTGGAAATTATTGATGAATCTGAAGGAGTGGTTCCCATGTAGCATCCTTTGGTTGCATTCCGTGCCACTAAATTAATACCTTTGTGATGGATCGAGAGCGAAGCTGACAAGTGCGCCTGTTGAGGATTGCCTCTGGCTCCAAAATGATGGATCCTTCGTTATCCAGTTCTGGTAAAACAGTTTGTGCTTTGATGTTGGTGCCAAGAACTTTCTTTAGACAAGAGACATGAAATACTAGATGAACGCGGGAAGAAGGAGGAAGCTCCAATTTATAAGCAACTGACTCAATCTTCTGAAGAACCTTATATGGCCCATAGAACTTTGGAGCCAGCTTATGACGCCCTTTGAGTTTCAGGGAGGATTGCTTGTATGGATGTAGACGAAGAAAAACCATATCACCTACTTGAAAAGTGCGCTCAGAACGATGTTGATCAGCTTGTTGTTTCATTCGATTTCTTGCCATGTGAAGATTGTCCTAAAAAATGCGAAGACTCTGATCTCGGGTTCAAAGAACCGTGTCAATTGCCTGAACTGGTGAATTGCTGGGAGTGTATGGAAGGAGCACTGGCGGTGCCTGACCATAGACTGCTTCATATGGAGTCATTTTAGATGCAGTGTGGTAGGAGGTATTGTACCACCATTCAGCAAGAGGGGGCCACTTTGTCCACTGATGCTGTTGTTCTGAGGTGAAACAACGAAGATAAGTTTCCAAACATTTGTTGATAACTTCAGTCTGACCATTTGTTTGTGGGTGATACCCTTAACTCATCTTCAGTTTGGTGCTAGTGTGGCGAAATAGTTCTGTCCAAAAATGACTGGTGAAAGTGGCATCACGATTTGAGACAATGGAAGAAGGGATTCCATGAAGACGGAAGATCTAGTCCATGAAAATTTGTGCGACAGAGGAGGCGGTATAGGGATGGCTGAGGGCACAAAAATGACTATATTTGGAGAGGCGATCAACCACAACCAAGATCATTGTCTTCCCTCCAGATTTAGGGAGCCCCTCAATGAAATCCATAGAAATATCTGTCCAAATCCGTGTAGGGATGGGCAAGGGTTCGAGCAATCCAAGGAGGAGTGTCGTTTCACCCTTGATGCGCTGGCAGGTATCACATTCAGCCACCATCTGTTGAATTGCCCTTCTCATTCCCTTCCAAAAAAAGTTACGCCGTGCCCGCTCATAAGTTTTGAGGAACCCAGAGTGCCCTGCCGATGGAGAAGCATGGAGTTCATAGAAGACAGCCTGTTGAAGATCTGTGTTCTGGGGAAGCACCAGACGACCCTTGTATCTCAGAGAAGCACCATCCCAAGAGTAATGCGGTACAACAGAAGGGTTATTGGCCAACTGTTGGATGATTTGAGATAATGAAGAGTCATTGACATAGCCCTACTGGACAGATTCTAGCCAATTTGGAACATGCATAGAAATTGCTGAAAGAGAAGCTTGGTCATCAAATGTACGAGAAAGAGCATCTGCCACAATATTGTCCTTACCCTTCTTGTAAGTGATCTCATAGTCATAACCCATGAGTTTGCTAACCCATTTCTGTTGTGTTGGGGAGGAGACCCGTTGTTCTAGGAAATATTTCAGACTCTGGTAATCAATCTTGATGCAGAAATGATTCCCTAATAGGTATGGCCGCCACTTCTACACTGCATGTAAAATAGCTATCATTTCCTTCTCATATGTAGAGAGTACTAAATTCTTACCTGAAAGGGCTTTGCTTGTGAAGGCAATGGGATGTTCATCTTGAAGGAGAACAACACCAAGTCCATTGCCACAAGCATCACTCTCAATAGTGAAGGTCTTGGAAAAATCTAGCATAGCTAGAATAGGTGTAGTACACATAGCTTGTTTCAGTTTTTCAAATGCACACTCAATAGCGTGTGTCCACGTAAAAGCATCCTTTTTCAACAGAGCTGTTAATGGAGCTGCAATCTTCCCGTAATCCTTGACAAACTTGCGGTAGTAGCCAGTCAGTCCCAAAAACCCACGGAGGCTCTTGAGTGTCTGAGGGTGTGGCTAATTTTTCATGGCATCTATTTTGGCAGGAACCACTCAAACTCCTTGGGCTGAAACAATATGCCCAAGATACTCCACTTCCTCCTGCCTGAAAACACATTTAGACTGTTTTGCACAGAGATGATGATTAGAGAGAAGTTGTAGTACAAGATCCAGATGCTGGAGATGCTCAACCCATGTTTTACTATAGATGAGGATATCATCAAAGAAGACCAGAATGAATTTCTGCAAGTAGGGCTGAAATATTTTATTCATCAATGCCTGGAATGTGGAAGGAGCATTAGTGAGGCCAAAGGGCATGACCAAAAACTCATAGTGGCCATCATGCGTGCGAAAAGCCATTTTAAGGATATCATCCTCATGAACCCGAATTTGGTGATACCCATAACGAAGATCCAACTTGGAGAAAAAATGAGCACCATGAAGCTCATCAACAACAGGAATCAAAAACTTCTCCTTGATTGTGATGTGATTAAGTGCTCGGAAGTCAATGCAAAGGCACCATGACCCATCTTTTTTTCAGACAAGAAGAACTAGTGAAGAAAAGGAACTAGTACTAGGGTGAATAATACCTTGCTTCAGTAAGTCCCGAACGAGCATCTCAATCTCTGTCTTTTGGTGAAATGGGTAGCGGTAGGGCCTGATGTTGGGAGGAACGCTTCCAGGAAGGAGCTGAATGCAATGGTCCTCTGGTCGTGAAGGTGGCAATCTTGTTGGTTTAGCAAAGACACATGCATATCTATCCAAAATTCGTTGTAGATCTGAAGGACTAGTGGAGACCACTGATGGTTGCATCTGAATGGAATGGAGATGAGTGATAACACCATGTGAATTCTTCTTAAGGAGCTTTTCCATGCGATGTGAATTGATGATGCTGAGAGACCTTGGTTGTAAGCCCTTCAATGTGTGTTTTTGCCCATTGTCTAAAATCTGCATCCAAAGTTCAGCAAAATCCCATAAGATGGGTCCAAGTGTGCGTAACCATTGAGCGCCCAAAACCACATCACATCCACCTAAGGGCAAGACAAACATGTCAGAGCACAGGTTATAATCTCCAATAGAGATATGCACATTGCAACACTTCCCTTTGCAAGGTAATGTGCCCCCATTGGCAATCATTACTTCAAAGCTGGAGCAAGGATGGACAAAACAATCAACCTGTTTGGCGAGCCGAGGGTCAATGAAGTTATGAGTGCTACCAGAATCAATGAGTATTGTAAGAGGGAGCTTCTTGAAGTAACCCTTGACCCGCATGGTTTGTGGGGTGGTGACTCTTGCTAAAGCATGGAGAGAGATCTCTGGGTGGTCTTCCTGAGAAGGAGAGTCAACAAGTGGTTGATGAATGTCGACCTGGTCATCTACTGTATCCTGAGCATATTCATAAACTTCAGTTGCAGGTGGAGAATCCACATCCAAGAGATAGAGCTTTTGTTCAACACATCTATGTCCCCGAGTGAATTTCTCATCACAATTATAACAAAGTCCTTTTTATCTACATGCCCTCATCTCTGCTTCAAACAAATGCTTGATAGGAGTTGTTCTAGGAGCTAGTGTGATTGGAGGTCTTTGGGAAACCATATTTCTGAATGGAACAAAAGTGGATTTGGAGCGCTGTTGAGCTGTGATCTTGTCCTTCGCCAACTTAGCCAACCCTAGGGCTTCCATCATTGTGTTGGGACAGAACATTTTAACCTCAGATCAGATTGCATCCTTTAGACCACTGACAAAACAACTCCTAAAAAAATTATCAGACAATCCTTCTGTGTGATTGGCCAGTTTCTCAAATTTGGTCTGATATTCTCTCACAGTCCCAGTTTGGCGAAGTTTAGTGAGTGCTCCTGTGAAGTCATCAAAAGCACTAGGGCCAAATCGTTGCAAAATAAGTTTGCAAAAATCTGTCCATTTTGGCTCTTCATGAGCCTTGATGTACCAACGAAACCATTGAAGGGCTTCATGTTCCAAATGAAAGGATGCAAGTGGGACTTTGTTGACATCAAAAGTATTATGCAGACTGAAATATTATTCTGCCTGGTATATCCATCTAGTCGGATCATCACCATTGAAGCGAGGAAAATCAAGCTTCGGCCCATGAAAATTGCTGGAAGAAGAGAACCTAGTGTCTGCAGAAGACTCTGGCTGTCGTCTATTGTTCATGGCTGAATGCTGAAGATTGAGGCCAAGAATTTTTTCATCCAGATCTTGGAGTTTGGTCTTGAGGGCTGCAAGTTCATCCTCCATGTTGTTTGCTCCTACGCGGGTGACCAGGAGGTTTTTTTTTTGGGGGAATGGGTAGAAAAACAAAAACAGAAACTTTTTTAGTAAAAAAATTTTGGATTTGGGAAAAACTCTGATGGGTAATTGGGGTTTGACTAGGTTTTGGACACTTTCTGAGGGACAGGGAAGCAGAAAATAGGGATTTCAGAAGCAGGGTGAAAGAATGGGAAAATTTGTCCAAGAGGGATAAAGGAGCAGAAATAGGAAATGAACACTGTGGCAAAATTTGAAGGCGATTGGGTGAGAATCAAAGAAGTTATGGCAAACCCTAAAAATAGACAAATATGGGATTTCTGACTTCGATAAGTAGAATTTGGGATAGGGTTCTCAAGGAAAGAAATATGCATAATGGAATTTCAGGGGTTCTAGTGAATTTTCAGAGGAAACGGAGCTAAAGCAAGGAAGATATAGTGAAAAACCTTTTTTTTTCTGGAAACGATCTACAACGGCTTTGGACAGATGTAATCTGCGATTTATCTGCTGACAATAGATATGGACCCCAGGTATGTTCGACTTCCTAAAGGTTTAGGGGATTCACTCGGCCACCAATGTTGTCTAACGACTTGCATATTGGGGCAGTACCCCTCACTCCATGGCTCAGGTAAAACTAATAACCGCTTTGCGACAAACGACAGCTCTTGGTTTACCTCACGAATGGGAACTAGTCAATCAGGTAGGGGTCGTTGCCCTTTTCGCTAGCAGGTCCTCTCAATGGGCCAGCTACTTCGGGGTTCCTGTGGTACTCTTCACAATGAGTTTTAGGGCTATGCCCATGCACTTCCCACAGTTAACACAGATAGGGATTATTCCCTAATCCAAACCTATAATTGAAATAAACAATACAGATGCAAAGAAAAAATAACTACTACAATAATCATAGCGCCTAGAGGCCACTGCGAAAAAAAATGGCAAAAATTCCACCCAGCGAGCCCAAGAAAGCGCTCTGATACCAGATGAGAGGAACCTCCTACAATAATATAATGAAAAATGCACGAAATAACAGAACTAGCAGAACATAGAAGGAATTTATTGATCACAGGCCACTTCGAGGGGGCAACCTCCTTTGAGCAAGCTCAATACAATAAACTCGTGGATGCCTTCATTGGCCTCAACACGTACTTATATACTAAGTCTAATCTAAACAACTATTACTCCCCATGAATGTGGGATAATACAATATACTCACGGGACGACTTACAAAGCATATGCGTCCAACAACAATATCCTAATAAAGTAAAGAGAAGGGTTAAACACGGGTTCCTAACAATTTCATGGATACAATAATTTAATAGATTTTGATGAATATATCAAAAAGAAATGACTTTAATGTATCATGATTTATCAATATCCATAATTATTTCTAAAGATAGGAAAACAAATATAATAAGTCTCAATCATAAGAATTTTAATATTAAAAAACAATGTAACTTTATGAATATTCTTTAAAACTCTTCCTTTCTATCTCTATTTATTCTTTATCTATGTCATATTCTTGAGCATTTAAGGGATCTTGCAAATCCTCATGTTTTTCACCTAATAAGGTTTCCATAGGGCATATCATTTTTTATAGTCATTGTTTGTGTTACTTCATATATTTATATCTCTATTTTTGTTCTCCCGTTGCTTAAGGAATTAACTTGTATAATTGTAAATACATCCATTTGAGGTGAATTAAAAATATTTTGAAAATGTTAAGATGGTTGAGAATGCATATATCCATGGGTTATACTATCCAAGGCAATAAAGTACAATATTATGAGCTTACCATGTCAAAAAGGGTAAGATATTAAATATTTTATCCTAAATAGAACTCCTTTAATTTGTTATCCCTACATATGACACTAACTAATGAGATCACAAGGACATGTGAGCTCTATTGAGTATAAATGATCATTATATCTTTATACAACAAGCTATAATATTAAATTCAATTGGTGTGTTCATTATTATTCATTGATAAAGGACACAATAAATGGACATGTAGAATGGTTAAGTTCTTGTTGACCTATTTTCCCTTTCCCAGAGTCAAATAGCCCAGTTTTGAAAATGTTAAAAATCTTGTCAAAATTATTTAAGTGCCTAGTGTTCTTCAGGTCTAAAGGTGTTTTCCTTCTAGAAGTCCCCAAAATTCCTAAGGAAAATCCCTTTCAAAAATCCAAAAATTTCCAAACTTTGCCTTAGTCAGCAAAAAGTTAAGTTAGCGAACCAAAAGGTTCGCTGATCGACGAAATCACCAACTAAAGGGAAGGCTGAAGAAAGACTTAAGGAAACAAAGGCAAAGAAAAAGAAAGCCTTAGTCGGCAAAAAATTTAAGTTAGCGAACCAAAAGGTTCGTCGATCAACTGATTCACTGATCGACAAAATCGCCGACTAAGGGAAGGTTGATGAAAAGCAAAAGGAAGCAAGTAAAAGAGAAGCCTTTAACAAAAAATTTCAAATTCTGTGAAATTAAAGTTTGTTGATTGGCGAAATCGCTGACTAAAGGAAGAAGCAAAGGAAGGCAAAGAGAAAAGCTTCGGCTAAGGAAAGGAAAGAAAAGGCTTTATCAGGAAATCAAAAAAAACTCAAACTCGCCGAATGGTTCAAGATTTCCAAAGTTTGCCAATAAGGCGATTCACTGACAAAGGCTAAGTAATCAAAGAGAAGAAGGCAAGGTTCGCGAAAGTGAGACTTTGAGGACAAAGATAAAGAGGAAAAGGTGAAGACGATGCAAAGTTTGATAAATGAAGAAATCGTTGATAAAGAAGAAAAGGAACAAAGATAAAAGAGAGCTGGCTAAGAATGGTTTGTGAAAGTGATATTTCACCAACTAAGGAGGAAAGCAAGAACACCTATAGGCCAAGTTCATGAAAGCAGAATTTCACAGACTAAAGGGCAAAAAGCGAAAAATGAAGAGAATGCAAAGACATGAATGGTTTGTGATGGATAGTTTTTATCGATAAGGCAAAATAGAGGTCAAAATAAAGTGAAGTGAAAATCAGTGGGGTAAGTGCAAAAAGATGGGGGGCCAAAAAGGGGTCTTAAGTGGCCACTTTTTTTTTCTGAAATCAGGAAATGCTGGCCTTGGATGAGAAATTGAGCATAGTTACACTCAAAATTTAGAGATGCAACCAAAACAATGTTTGTAGTACTCTGAGTCTACTTTCTAAACTACTATTTTTTTTTTTTAAATAGTATAGATTAAGGGGTTCAGAAGAGGGAGCCACAAAAATTGGTGTTGTTTCTGTCAAAAAACATAACATAGCATGTTTTGTGGCTCCCTCAAAAGGTCAACTTTTTTTTGGTATTTTTAAAATCCTTTGGTGAGAAATTAGGTAAGAGCATGTAGTTTATGCCCGATTTTTCTGATAATTTTTTGATGAATATTTGATTTTTTACTAATTTTCAAAGTGGACACATCCTAAAAAACAAAATTTTGGCCGTGCTACCCCTATAAATTTTGAAAACTAATTGAAAATCTTTTTTTTTCCTTTTTTAATATGTGTAGAATAGAGTCTAGTTTCTAAATATGTAACTTTTTTGAAATTTTAATGAATAGTTAATTTACAATGAAAAAAAGACCAAACAGTGGTTTTTGCCCAAAAACGGACACACAAACAAAAGAAATTAAAGATGAAAGGCTTAACATTGTTAAAATGTGAAAAAAGTCACATCGTCAAATAGCTAAGAGAAATCCTAACATTGCCCAGGTGTTCGATTTGTTCAACCTTGAAACACGTGCAAATTTGAGGGTTAGCACGAACAAAATTATGTGAAATCCTGTAGAATATAGAAAAACACGTCTCTGGACATTGGGAAGACACTCCAAGCCTTTGGGTTGGAAATCCAAAGCAAATCCCAAGCCCAAGGCTTAGGATTCCCAAAGCAAAACATAACGCGCTCGCGTTATGTTCAACTTTGCATTTTTCCTTTTCTGCAGAAGTTTGTGGACTGTTTGTCATGTTTGCAATAACGATAGCATGTTATAACGCGCTCGCGTTATGTCCCCCTTAAATTTTTTTATGCTCAAGGTTATTAATCATGTATGTATGTATGTATGCATGCATGCCTATATGTATGTATGTATAGTGTCGAGGGTAGAGGAGGGGGTGAGCCAGATAGGGGAGGAGAAGGGTGGATAAGGATTGAGTGATTAAGGTTTAAGGTTGAGGGTTGAGGGTTTAGGGATAGGATTTAGAGTTTAGGGATAAGGGATTAGAGTTTAGGACCTTGACGGATTAGGGTTTAGGGTTGAGGCTTTAGGGATAGCGTTTAGGGTTGAGGGTCGAGGGATTAGGGTTAAGGTAGAGTGTTGAGGGTAGAGGGATTAGGGATAGGGTTTAGGGTTGAAAGTTTAGGGTTGAGGGATTAGGGTTTAAGGTATAGTTTTGAGGGTTGAGGGTTTAGGGATAGGGTTTAGGATTTAAGGTTTATGTGTTGAGGGTTGAGGATTTAGGGATAGGGTTTATGGTTTAGGGATAAGGGATTAGGGTTTCGGGTTTAGGGATTAGGGTACCATAAATTATAATTAGGGATTAGGGTTTATGGTTTAGGGACTAGGGATTAGGGATTAGGGATTAGGGTTTAAGGTTTAGGGATGTACAATTAAGGGGTACCATAAATAAACTGGAATTTAGGAAGGGTTGGGAAATTTTTGTGAATCATCATGGGCTGGAGATTAGAGATTTTGTTGTGTTCAAGTACATATCCAAGTCATAATTGAAGGTTAAGATATTTCAAAGAATAGGGTGTGTGAAAAACATCAATGCTCTTCGGCTTATGAATACCAACATTGATACAGATAAAAGATGCCCTTCTTCTAACAGAGTATGCAGTTCAAGTCAACCGATGGGCAGCAAGTTGTCAAATGAGTTGGTTTAATGGGCGTGCCTCCTTCTTCAAGGCCTAGGTGGGCAGGAGTGGGATGTATAATTAAGGGGTACCATAAATAAACTAGAATTTAGGCAAGGTTGGGAAAATTTTGTGAATCATCATGGGCTGGAGATTGGAGATTTTGTTGTGTTCAAGTACATATCCAAGTCATATTTTAAGGTTAAGATATTTCAAAGAAAAGGGTGTGTGAAAAATATCAATGCTTTTCAGCTTATGAATACCAACATTAATACAGATAAAAAATGCCCTTCTTCTAACAGAGGATGCAATTCAAGTCAACCAATGGGCAACAAGTTGCTGATCTTGAATTGGTTTCTGATGAAGAAAACAGTGATGTTGTTGAAGCAATGGAAGAAAATCAAAATTGTAAGTCTAATTTAATTTATTTCAACTTTCAAAGCAGGCATTTGAATTGTAGCTTTACCTAGAGGATTGGTATAACAAAAACTTAATTATGTTACAAGCCTTTCTTTAAAGAACCCTCGACATTATGGACCCTATCATCTAGAAAAGCACATGACAGTGAACTCTGCCTCACCTTTCAAATCAGATATTTACCTTTTTATTCAATGAAAATGAAGTCACGGAATGTAAACCGACCATGCATACTAGTAAGATCAAATTCTTTGCCTTCTATTCTTAGTACTCTTACTTTATTAAGAGAAGAGTGTCAAAAATAATGGGTTTAATTGTAAGCTAACATAAGGCAAAGCAGTTTTGTTATTACATTTTTCTGAGGGATCTCTAATAGTCTAATATAATGTAGTCTTCTATAATATGAACATCTGCATTTGTGTGAATGCTAAGCTTTAATATAGTAGAGTATTAAATCAATGCAATCAACTATTTATTGGGTTAAAATAACTTAGTTTTTGTAATGGTTTGGGAATGCAGGAGTTGCCAAAAATAGGTGAATGTCCTCTACAATTACCAAGAGAAAAAAGTTTAGTAGTTCTTGTGGATAGAGCCAGTAAACAATGGGAGATTATTTGCTTATTTCATAACAATATACCTCCCCTAAGTGCAGGGTGGACATCAAGAAACATAGATGTACCCCAATGCAAAGCTTTTCTCATAATGATCATCCTTCTGATTTCAACTATTAATTACTCACTGTGGATGTACCATACACAAAGCTTTTCTCATAGTGTGTACACCTATTGGCATAATGAACCCCAGATGGGCTAGAAAAAACATGCCATATAACATTACTAACATTAAAAAAGTTCATAGCCATTTTTCTGACATATTCTTACAACTCAGATATCTTTAAGAGAAGAGTGTCAAAAATGATGGGTTTAACAACCTAACATAAGGCAAAGCAGTTTTGTTGGGTTTAGGGATAGGGTTTAGGGTTGAGGGATTATGGTTTAAGGTATAGTTTTGAGGGTTGAGGGTTTAGGGATAGGGTTTAGGGTTTAGGGTTGACGGATTAGGGTTTAATGTTGAGAGTTGAGGGTTAAGGGTTGAGGGTTTAGGGATAGGGTTGATGGTCAAGGGATTATGGTTAAAGTAGAGTGTTGAGGGTAGACAGATTAGGGATAGGGTTTAGGGTTGAAGGTTTAACGATTAAGGGTTGAGGCTTTAGGGCTGAGGGTTAAGGGATTAGGATTTAAAATATAGTGTTGAGCGTCGAGGGTTTATGGATAGGTTTTAGGGTTTAATTTTTAAGGGTTAAGGGTCGAGGGATAGGGTTTAGGGTTTAGGGATAAGGGATTAGGGTTTAAGATATAGTGTCGAGGGTTGAAGGTTTAGGAATAGGGATAGAATTTAGGGTTTAGGGATGAGGGATTAGGGTTGAGGGATGAGGGATTAGGGTTTAAGGTATAGTGTCGAGGGTTGAGGGTTTATTGATAGTGTTTAGGGTTGAGGGTTGAGGGATTAGGTTTTAGGGTTGATGGATTAGGATTTAAGGTATAGTGTTGATGGTTGAGGGTTTAGGGATAGGGTTTAGGGTTGACGGATTAGGGTTTAGGGTTGACAGATTAGCGTTTAATGTCAAAGTTAGGGTTAAAGTGTTGAGGGTAGAGGGATTAGGGATAGGGTTTAGGGTTGAAGGTTTAAGGATTGAGGGTTGAGGCTTTAGGGATGAGAGTTTAAGTCTTAAGATATAGTGTCAAGTTTTGAGGGTGTAGGGTTTAAGTTTTAAGGGTTAAGGGATAGGGATTAGGGTTTAAGGTATAGTGTTGAGGGTTGATGGTTTAGGGATAGGGTTTAGGTTTGAGGGATTAGGGTTTAGGGTTGATGAATTAAGGTTTAATGTTGAGAGTTGAGGGTTGAGGGTTGAGGCTTTAGGAATGAGGGTTAAGGGATTAGGGTTTAAGATATAGTGTCGAGTGTCGAGAGTGTAGGGATAGGTTTTAGGGTTCAAGTTTTAAGGGCTAAGGGTCGAGGGATCAGAGTTAAGGGTTGAGGGATTAGGGTTTGATGTTGAGGGTTGAGTACATTGAGGTTTGAGGGTTGAGGGTTTTGTGATAGGGTTGAGGGTCGAGGGATTAGGGTTAAAGTAGAGTGTCGAGGGTATAAGGATTAGGTATAGGGTTGGAGGGTTTAGGGATAAGGGATTAGGGTTTAAGGTATAGTATCGAGCCCGTTGAGGGTTTAGGAATAGGGATAGTGTTTAGGGTTTAGGGATGAGGGATTAGAGTTGAGAGATGATAGATTAGGGTTGAGGGTTGAGGGATTAGGGTTTAGGGATAAGGTTTAGGGTTGAGGGTTGAGGGATTAGGGTTTAAGGTATAGTGTTGAGGGTTTAGGGTTGAGGGATTAGAGTGAAGGGTCGAGGGATTAGGATTTGACGTTGAGGGTTGAGGCTTTAGGGTTTAGGGTTTAGGGATAGGGTTGAGGGTCGAGGGATTAGAGTTAAGGGTTGAGGGATTAGGGTTTGATGTTGAGGGTTGAGGGTTAAGGTTCAAGGGTCAAGGGTTTAGGGATAGGGTTGAGGGTCAAGGGATTAGGGTTAAAGTAGAGTGCAAGGGTATAAGGATTAGAGATAGGGTTGGAGGGTTTAGGAATAAGGGATTAGGGTTTAAGGTATAGTATCGAGCCCGTTGAGGGTTTAGGAATAGGGATAGTGTTTAGGGTTTAGGGTTGAGGGATTAGAGTTAAGGGTTGAGGGATTAGGATTTGACGTTGAGGGTTGAGGGTTGCGACTTTAGGGTTTAGGGTTTAGGGATAGGGTTGAGGGTCGAGGGATCATAGTTAAGGGTTGAGGGATTAGGGTTTGACGTTGAGGGTTGAGTACATTGAGGTTCGAGGGTTGAGGGTTTCGGGATAGGGTTGAGGGTCGAGGGATTAGGGTTAAAGTAGAGTGTCAAGGGTATAAGGATTATGGATAGAGTTAGAGGGTTTAGGGATAGAGTTGGAGGGTTTAAGGTATAGCATCGAGCCCGTTGAGGGTTTAGGAATTGGGATAGTGTTTAGGGTTTAGGGATGAGGGATTAGAGTTGAGGGTTGAGGAATTAGGGTTTAGGGATAAGGTTTAGGGTTGAGGTAGACAAGGAGCGACTGAGAGACATAGAGAGGGAGAGGTAGAGAGGTGAGGGGGAGAGATAAGTGAGATATAGAACATGAGTTGATGGAACTAGAGGTGAGATATTGTAAAGGTGAGATACACAAATATTTATGGATCAATCTATAGCAAGACAAAATGTGAGCGCGTTATAATGCGCTCGTGTTTTGTCCTGCTATAGAAATGGTAAAAAAGTGTTGACCCTTGTGATCGAGGCCCACATGCTCTATTTTTATACTGATTATGCGCGTGCTCCAATAAAAAAGAAGTGCTTTCATGCTGTTGGGAAGTTCACATGCACATTTTACACATTCTACCACCTTTGCATGATCTTTCCACCACCTTTTCTGCTTTGCCAACTTGAGAAGGAGGAAATAACATAGTTTTCACACCAAGTTTGATATATATCTATTCAAGTTTCAATTTTTGTAGTGTTACAATGTTAATTGTGATTCAATTTTAGGAATTTAACATTATAGATTGGTTAATAGTATTGTTGTTAGTAATTATATTTGAGTGTTATTCAATTTAACATTGAAAAGGAAGCAAGTGGTGAAAAACTCAAATTGTTGAGGAGTTTGATGCAAGAAGAAAAAAACACTACATAATTGGGTACTCTCTCCATTCGAATCTTTATTTTTTAGGTATGTCAAGTCTTTACATGCATGTTCTTTACATTTTCCTTAATTTTATTTGAATTACTTTATCATGCTTTATCATACATGATTAAAATAGACACATTCCCAATCAAGAAAGTAGCCTACAATCTCACATGATGCCATGTATATTTTCTACACTTGGGCTCTTTAATAATTGTGTAATAAACAGACCTTAACATACCATGATGTCAAACTCTACAAGAATAAATCCTTACAACATAATAAAAATACAATCCCACTATTATCTTGTCATATTAACAAGTTAAAATACAAATGAATAGGTGCTAAGATCATACAAGTATGCACATGACATGATGATTTGTATACACATATCTTGGGCTAGGACATTCCTTATGCACCTATTTATGATGATTTGTACATGCACATGACACAACAATTGTTGTCCATTCCTTCACAAGCCACCCAAATCCTAGTATCCCTAGTACCAACAAAACACCTTCTCAATTCCAAATCCTAGTAGCCCTAGTAACAACAAACATGTCAAATTGGGTCTGCCTCAACCTTTTCAAGCATGAAGTCCCATGTACTCTTTTCATAGCTGCAATAATTTGCTTTGTATGCTTTGTACCTATTTTGGTTGAGTGACATTTACTCTTTTACATGATGATTGTATGTACATTTACTATGAAGGGTTGAATGACATATATTTTAGTTATTTGTATGGATTCATTTCTTAGGAAATAATATTGGTCTCTTTATCATGCTACAGACAAATTCTCTGTCATGCCGAGGAAACGATCAAGAATTAAACCAACACAGGGAGAGATAGAAGCTAAGAATGCAAAGAAAGCAGTGGCTATGAGGGAACTTCATGAGAAGAGGAAATTGGACACGATAAATGAAGACATGCCAATTGAAGAGGAATCACAACCATCACAAAGAGATATGGTATTGGTGGCACAAAGAGAACGAATGCAAAAACTTCGTGCTACAAGAGATTTGAATACCATAGTTGGAGACACGTCCTCTACCGCAAGTCAACATGTAGGGACACCATCTACCACATCTCAAGTTAAGAGTACATCATCACTCACATGTGATGGAGGAGGTATGCCATCGTTCCCTCCTCAACCTCAAGGTATGTCATCTATTCCATCTTCGATCGAAGGTATGCCATATAGCCCATCTCATTTAAATATTGATGAAATTCCTAATGTTGAGATGAATTTATCTAACTTAACACCACATAGAATTTTGCATAGAAAGCCAAAGTATTTAATTGATATTGATGAGAATATTTTGTAGCCAATGGAAGGTAAGATTCTAAAACGCACTTGTAGAAGATATGCTCATAAGATTTGGAGATTGTTCTTTGAAAAGTTAAATGAGACTGCAAGATGTCAACTATTCCTTGAAATGATGTGAAGTATAAAGTATAGGTCCATCATGAAGATTCTTGGGTTGAGAACATTAGAGGCTTCAAGTGAAAAATCTATTGTCAAGAATCTAATGAGTGCGTATGAGAGTGTGGGTAACACCTCACGTACAAAAGATAATAATGCAACACGGCGTGTGATTACATCAACTATAGTAAGTAGTCAAATGAGGAAAGATCATCTCATTAGAAAGACGAGTCAAGAATTGACAATTAATAGGAAAACTTTATCAAGAGCCGTTGGAAGACGCTAAAGAATTGAGGACACTAATGCCAATGAATTATGGGCGTTCTCGGGGAGACTACCACGAAAAGATAAACCAATTGTTGAAGCATTGAGATCACTAATTGAAGACTTTTGAAATAATTACACAAGAGTATCTCTGAATCAAAGGGATGTGGTAAGAAGGAGAATCGGTAGTCAGAACCGTGAGCCACATCCAAAGCATTTTTTGGATGAGACTCAAACACAATTTTATGGTAAATTTCTAGAGAAGTATCCTTAAATTAAAATTTGTCAAAGATATTTTGAAATGCTAAAACCTTTTTATGTCAAGATAAATCACACACACACTACTTGTTGTTGTAGATTACATATTGAATTTTCTAACCATTTTGATGTTTATAGGTCTATATGTTTAGATATGCATACTAACAATGTTTTGCAAGGTTGTGCCATACGTGCCCCACCATCATCTTCAAGAGACTTCATATCAAGAATATTATGTGAAAGAGAGGAAGGTCAAATATTCTACAAGAAATTATGCTTGGATGGCACATGTCATCATTACGGCGGCTTGCAACATTTGCCAATATGTGAACATATGGAAATAACACATGCGGTTGGAAACAAACTAGTAGAGTTTGGCAAGTATAAAACAGTGGCATAAAATACAAAAGATGGTAAAGAAGCAAAGAGGTGTGAATTGGTTACTGAAAAAATTTCAGTGTATCAGTTTATGCCTATATTTCGTGACAGCATAGTGTATGAGTATGCAAGACATGCCCATAGAGCTCGATGGTTGGACTTGCAATTTAAGTTATGCAAGGACACATTTCTAGTTGGTAGCATTGTTTTAGTCATCGACTTTGCAGAGAACTATAGTCTATAGCCACAATGTGAGGTGCAATCACAATATTACAACTCCACACAGGTTTCTATATGTTATGCTTCATGGGGTTAGACCTAAGTGATGGATGAAGTTAATCCTGAGAATAATGTATAAAATATAAGTAATGTATAAAATATAGGTGTCTCTAGGTGACTTAGTTTCTAACTAGATAATAGGTGTCTCTAATTGTGATGTAGAGGCAATGGGATAGTTGGAGGATGGCAAATTAGACAAGGTTTCCTTATGCTCTAAAGCCCAAATTTCATGATCATTATACAAAAGTGGGAACAACAGTTAGAGACTCTGAATTCTTCATGGAAAAGGTGATTTCAGATGCTATGGGACCCATTCCAATCATTTCCAAAGGCAGACCAAACTCAGGATTAACACTTCCTTCACAAACCCAAGAAATGGCTTGTAGCCCTAAAAAAGGAGAACAGTCCTAATAACTTTTGATACAAATCTTCAAACACAGAACTTGGATAATCAGTAGATACCCATTTGGACTCCCTATCACATATCCAAAACTAGGTATAGGTTGTTTTAGACGATATACCCTAAACTATAACTCCTCTCAATAACCTAGAGCCCCAATTAGGCCTAAAATACAAAGAGACCCCCCTTAAATTCACACACAGAACTTAACCAATGACTTGAGCACTTAGTATTCATGCCAAAACTATGAATTTTGTAGGTTTTTTCCTCCTACAATCTGTTGTTCCCAAAAATGCCTCTATGGTTCCTTCTCTATGTCTCTAAACATCACCTAACACATGGTTTTGTTAGGTTTCCTCAAAGAAAACTTCTTCTCCTTAGATTTCTTGCTAAAAAATCATCATAGCATACTAGAATAGACCTACTACAACCCATTCCACTGATCAAAAGTGAATCAAATTAGTGGAATGGCCAAAAAATGCATGATTCTTACCAAAACCCTAGATAAGGGTTTCTTAAACTATTTTCAGGAAAATGAGTCTTACTCTACTCTAGAATTGTTTCAAGATGCCAAACTAGATGCAAATGAATGTCAACTTACTCTAGTTTCATGTCACCACCATAGTCCTTCAGTTGCACTAATGGTGCAGGGGCACCTAGGTTGTCATGCCTCCAAGAGGGGTCAAAAAATAAAAATTTGTTTTGATTGAGTCAATTGTATGTAATAAGGTCTTCTAAGACCATTTCATTTCTTTTTAAGTCACTTTGAGTCATTTGGGGTTAGTTTGAGTCTTTGAGTCCTATTGCAAAAAGTGTCAATGTTGTCAAGTTACACAAAGCAACTTTTGCATTTTTGGTGTCTTGCTCCTGATGCGACCAAACTGACAGTTCCAACACATCCGGATGGGTATGTTTAGGCTAGGCATGGTTATGTTTTTCACCCAAACATGTCAAAACAGTCTGAGCTACATTGTACCGACGATATCACTGAAGAGTCCAAAGTGCAAAAAGGCAGCAATCTTTGACGAGATGTTACTCAAAAACTGTGTCACTTAGAAATATTTTGTCTAAGGCAACATGATCACATAGAGTGTCTCTACAATAACCTCTCTTAGTTTTTTATATCTTTGAGGCATTTGCCCGTGGTGAAAGGTTTTCTGCTATCCCAAAAATTGTCAGGAGGCAGTGTAAAGTTGCAAAGGGGTGTAACTTTTGTCTTGCTCCTGATGCGACCAAACTGACTATTCCAACGCATCCGGATGGGTACATTTACACTAGGAATGGTCCTATTTTTCACCCAAATATGTCGAAACAGTCCGAGCTACATTGTACCGACGATATCCCTGAAGAGTCCAAAGTGCAAAAAGGCAACAATCTTTGACGAAATGTTACTCGAAAATCGTCACTTAGAAACATTCTATCTAAGGCAACACGATCATGTAGAGTGCCTCTATAATAACCTCTCTCAATTTTTTATATCTCTGAAGTATTTACCTGTGGTGAAAGGTTTTCTGCTACCCCAAAAATCGTCAGAAGGAGGTAGTGCAAAGTTTCAAAGGGGTGTAACTTTTGTTCTTCTCCTCGTGTGGCCAAACTGATAGTTCCAACGCATCTGGATGGGTACGTTTAGGCTAGGCATGGTCTTGTTTTGCACCCAAACATGTTGAAACAGTCTGAGCTACATTGTACCGGCATATTAAATTATTGACAAATATTGAATCATATAAACACATAGAAATCATTTTAAAGCATAAACTCCTCCAAGTCAAGGCGCAGATTAAGGTATGTGAAAAAACTAAATATTGAATGGGTGCCTAAGCTAGATGAAGACTTTTTACCCACCTCATCCTTCAATCATTATAATTGTTCTCAAAAGACATCATCAAAACATGAAAAAACTCCAAGACTTGTAGTTTTAAGTTGATTTCCTCCAAGGCGCCAATGTGAGGTTGTTTTGATGGCAAAGGGCACCTTGATTCATGATGTTGAATCTCCTTCCTTCTAGGCGTCAAAATGGATAGTTTAGACAAGAAAAGGTGCCTTAGTATACTTAGCTCATTTCTTGGCAATTTGATGGCTTCGATCACTTGTTCAAACCTATAGGAGACCATTTTACACTTAGGCACTAGATCTTAGGATTTAGAACATCTTCCTTCAAGGTACCAAAATGAGGTTATTTAGACACAAAAGTATGCCTCCATACAAGATGCTTATTCTCCTTCCACTTAGGCACTTATTCATGATGATCCAAGTGACAATAGGCGCCTAGACTTCCTTTGGTAAGATTTAGTCATTTTGAAGGTTCCAACACTAGGTGCTATATTTGGAAGTGATTTAAAATTTATTTTCCTCTAGGTGCCCAAAATGGATGGTGGAGACAAGAAAAGGCGCCTAGGCTTCTTTTGACGATTTTCAAAGTCTTCCTAAGTTATATTATGTTATATTGACCCTTAGACACAAATGGATGATCTAGGATGACTCTAGGCGCAATCTTCACTAAGTTTAGACTTCAATTAACATCAAGGCGCCAAAATGGATAGTTTAGAGAGAGGCAAAAATGCACCTAGAGGTATGATGCTCAGTTTGATGTGTTTGATCAACTTTGATAATCAAGATGAATTGCCTCCCTTAAGGCACCCTCCTTTATACTTTGAAACATCCTTTCAATATCAAGGTGCAATTTTGAGGTTGTTTGGATGATGAAAGGCGCCTTGAGTTCTAGGCAAAGTTTTGACGTTGTGCAAGTAGAGAAATGCGCCTAAGGTCTTAAAGCAAATTTGCGCCTAAAACTAAAAGTCCCTGAGGTATGACTTATGGAAGCCTATAGCCCCAATGTTATGTTGCATACTAAAATTAGGTAAGACTCAATGTAATCTCATAACCTCGCCTTATATGCAAGAGGAATTACATTTAATAACCACAATGGTCATCAGGTGCTCATAAGCACATGATTTTGACTATCTTATTCAAAACAACAAACATACTCTTTGCATCCCAATATGGTATAATAACAAGAAATTAAGAAATATTTTCAATTGACCAACTCATAAAGAATATGGATTAGCATACTCATTTGAATATTTTCAATTGAGCAACTCATAAAGAATATTAATATTTTCTGTTCAACATGATGATTCATTTTATTTTTAAATACAACTTTTATCTTTTCGTTCCAAAATGAAGTTTAGGTGATACTTGAATAACTATAGCTAACTTATTGGATCAACAAACATCCTATGTAATACAATTGGACTTTAAATATTTGAAGTAGCCATCTACAAATATCCATTCAAACGTGGATTTATAATGCAAGTATGAATGCCATCAATAAAAAAGATTTGTATTAACCAAATATCCATATAGGCATACATCAATATCTGTCGTTATTAAGTATAACATATATACAAGAATGCCATATAGGCATACAACAAAGGAACACAATAAAAAGTCATTCCCCTCTGGCTGGTGAAGAGAATAGATCACGAGCAGCCTTTGATCTTCTAGGGGATGGAGACGCGTATGTGGGTGGTCTACTATGAACCCGAGGGCTGCTCCTCCTATTTAGTTATTCCTGCATCTTTAGTTGTTACAATAAAAAGTATAGACATTAATATATAGAAATTACATGTTATAAAAAATGAAACATTTAACAAAATAATCACTTACCGCTACCATATAATCTATCTCCTCACTTGCCTCAGTAGCAGGAATAGGCCGTGGTGATGTCATATCCTATAGAAACCATCCAGATATAAATTAAACTTCAAATCAATAATATTTTTTATTTTAAAAAAATAAACAACTATAACAATGAATATAAATTGAAATTTACTAATCTGCCTCATACCCCTGTCAATGCCATGGAGTTATGAATCGCAGAGGTCACACCATGCTCCATTGCCCTATGCACATCGGGAGGTGTCTCAGCAGCCTGCATCATCTGGAAATAAAACAACATTATTCAATTACGAAAACTATAATAGTGATGCAAATCATGGCTCCCAACATACACACACATTCATCTAAACATGGAAGTACACACAATAAAGCACACAAGTCACATACAAAAATCTAGTAAGTACAATTCATTCATTAAACTATTTATTTTCTTACCTCCGTGAAGCTTTGAAGTCCACCACCGTTGGCAAGTGTTGTCGTGAAATCTCTAATATTAACCTATTCAACATCCAAAATCAGATATTAGAATACCATTCATATAACGATGCTATTCACATGTAATATTTATAATTGTTTACAAGTTACATACCCCGACAGTAGATGATCTAGTGTAATATGCAGGTAGAGAACCACTAAAAACTGCATCAACGTTGACCCTGAAATTTCATTAAAATTATCAAACTAAATTAGTTAATCTTGCATTTCAAAAATAAAATTTAATAAATTAAATTCAATAAACTTGCTAATATGTACCTGAGTATCAAGGCCGAAAGTCTCACTCAGGAGGGTATCTGTCATCACCATCTGCTCAGCTACAGATGTAGCCTGTGCACCTGCGTCCAAACTATCCATGGGGTCATAACCACAGGCTGACCCACAAGTCTGACAAGCATGGGGTGGGACCCTACTCCTTGCACTATCTCCCAACCCACTATGTGTTGCAAGACTAGCATGCTCTATGATGCTCTGGATCAAGGCACTAATGGACTGAAGTGTATCGACCTCAACACTCTCCTTCACAATGGAAGGGATAGAAACATGCTCATGGGCTGGTCTGCTGATTACTCGTCTCACTGCCCGCTATGGATCAACACGCGCCCCTGGTCTTTCTTGTGTTGACCCCCCACCTCTACCCTGGAAGTCCCGTATATCAAAATAGTTTGGCACTTTATTGAGGACAAACTCGCAATAGAGTTTCCTTAAAAAGTATTACGGGACCTCATTATTATTGCATGGAGGATGGTCAAAAACCATCCACCACCTCTGCCCAAAATTATCCCTTATCGCTTGGTTGTTGCACCAATGGATAGGGAACCTCTTGCATGTAATGGTTGGAGGTTGATTTGTTTGTGGGTTTGTGAAAATCAAACACAAGTCTAATTTTGTAATTTGTAATTTTTTCACATCTTGGTACGATAACTTGTCTGCATAATAGTCTCTAAACTCTCTCTTCTTATCCATCCAACTAGATATTTGTTTGTTAATTGAATATACATTTGATAACATAGATTCAAGAGATTCAGCAAGCGTGGACCTATGCAAGGTTGAAATGGAAGGATCTTTCAACCTTGCAATTATATCTTCAATTTCTTTTTTATTGTTTTCAATTTGCCCCATTATATTTTCTTGTGTTCCAAGGGCATGTCGAGGAATGGATGGAGGAGGTTGTTGTTCCGTAGGTATTTCCTTCTCAGGATTTTGTGGATTTTGAGGAGGAGGAGGAGGTGCATTAACATTTCCTGACAATTAACGAATTTACATCAAAAATCAACTCAAACCTACCTATTTAGAAACAAATTCAAACAAACAAAAAAATAAAACTCACTCCTTTGGCGTGCTCGACGTTGTGGCGGCATTTTGGCGACAAATCAGTAAGATTTTGGTGTTAAATTGACTTTTCCAAAATGCGAGCGCGCTTCTTAGGGTTTGCAGGCCGTGGGTATAGAGGAAAATAAAGAAATGAAATGAGCACAAATGCTCTCTTTTTTTATTTATAGCTAGTCATAACGCACTCGCGTTATGCATTAAATTTTTTTGAAAACAATTTGGCCACTTTTTGGCCCCCCAACTCTTTGCACTTACCCAGTGGAAATAAACGATGTAATATAATGTAATACTTTAGAATGTTTTAAAGTAATTTAAAATATTTTAAAGTATTGTAAAAGCTTTATGCATGAAGTTTTGGCGGGCAATATGTTTTGAAATGCCTATTTTTCTCCAGCCGCCATTATTGCAGAATCAGATCAGCCCAGCTGTGCATTTAATTATACAAGTAGATGAATCAAATGCTAACATTCAATGCAGATATTTTATTCAGTTACTTCATCTTCAGATATTTTCATATTTATTGTTGTAGACCAGACCAAGATATTTTCTGCATTTATGAAGACAAATGTACATAGACATTCCTTTTGCAAAAATATCTTGTAACATGACCATAGGGCGAAGATATTGTAGTAGGTGACCTAGGTCATGTTGAAAACAAGGTAGATAACTGAGAGGGGGGTGAATCAATTATCTCAAAATTTCTTTAACTTTCTTTTCTTTTGTTAACTTAAAAATTAGTGTAGCATCAAATTATATACGCATATGTGATCATAAGAATAGAAATAAAATCAACACACATAACACAGATTTTTATGTGGAAAACCCTGTTAGGGGAAAAACCATGGGGTGACTAACCCAAGATTGTATTCTCTGTTAGAAGAATAAAGGAGTACAGAATGGCACTTGCCAATTAGGGCTCACTGCCCAAGCACACTGGTCACAAGAGCCACATTGCCTATAAGAGACTCACTGTCTACAGAACTTACAGAAGGTAATCAGGTGTTTGAACTAATGAGAGGCATTTACAAATGCTAGAGTTCAGTTCTGGTTAGGCACAATACACTGATTTGATGCACTTCATTCTTCCTCTGTTTTAGTGTTGTTGCTCTGTCACATACCAGACTTGAATTGCTGCTTCCACACTTATCCTGCTTTTCTTCGCACTTTATATCATCCTACTTCACACCACACACACTTACATACTGAAATCCATCTGGTATATATATATCCGCATAAATAATTTCTATCAACTTGCTAGTCGGCATAAGGAACACTGCAAGTAATTACTCTATCGACTAAATCCAAGCTTCATTTGTGATGCGTATCAAAAACATAGATAGAGAAGTCATTAATCATGTTGGCCAATAATGTATGATCCCACAAATAATTTGATCAACATCATTTACTCATCCGGATTGAAGTTTGACACTCTGTCAGTTAGTTCTTCCTCTGTCTGCTCTACCTGTCTGGAACCCAACACCTAGATGCTCATAACTTTTTCATGCTTTATCACCGGAGGCTAAATCTCTGGAATATAGTAGTCATGATACCCTTCTTGACTTTCTCAAGTCCGCAACTTACTGAGTTATACCATTTGAGAGATCCGGACCTAATTGTCAGACCTTGTTGCATACTCTGTTCTTGTTCACCGGACCAAAACAATCTTCAATCTAACTATGTACTGCGAATGTGTGGGATAGACTTTGTTGCCATCAATGAAAACACCCATGAAGCCACACAGTGTCTCTTGCCAACAGGTCAATGTGATGGAATGGTATAAATAGATGAAAAATCAATGTAACAAGGGTTGGATACAGAGACTTATTTTTTGTGCTCCAAATAGAAAACTCATTTGTTGTAACCGTGCCATTCTGATTAATACAATACTGATTATTTTTACCTTTTCATGTTGTTTTCTAGCTCTGTGTAATCTAGAATTGGCTATTGTTTGTGAATGTTTATTTCCTTGCAATCCTTTTCTGTTCTTTACCTCTATTAGAATCTATAGGATCTATGTGAGTTTATCAGCTGTATTAAGTTATTTTGTGCATTTTAGCTTTGTGGGTGTTCTTCATTCAAACCTGGTGTATAACCTTTCCCTTTCAAATTCTCCTTATTCCCATTTTATCAGTGGTGTTAGATTAGGTTTAGTCTTAGTTTACTCTAAATTTCATATTCAGAAAGAGGAACCAGCCTTCTTTGGAGGTTTGATTTCCTTTGTAGGGTCCCACACTTGAAAATCACTCCCATGTTTCACTG
This sequence comes from Cunninghamia lanceolata, assembly GCA_027924645.1. NCBI lineage: Eukaryota > Viridiplantae > Streptophyta > Pinopsida > Cupressales > Cupressaceae > Cunninghamia > Cunninghamia lanceolata. Next base: position 20,419,402 of record BSBN01000391.1, read on the forward strand.
GATTGTTGCAGCAAAAGTGCTTCAACATAGGGTGCAAATCCAAGTGACAACAGTTCCCTATAAGGTAACCCATGCTTAGCAAGCAATAACACCCACATCTAAACCAAGATGACTTACAACATCATCTATTTCTTATTCTTAATGGTCATAGTCTTGACAAAATAAAGAAATATTATGGTAAGACCTTTGTAGATGGTCATAAACATTACACTACTTAAGATTAAGATATATTCCAACCACCTTTTCTTGTAGTCTATAACTTCAAAATATCTATTTTTAGATAGCACTAAAAAGCAAGTGTTGGTAAATGTTGTAACAAAATTAAAATGGTGAAACAAGAGACACATTGCATCTGGTTCTTGTCAGTGAGATATGTAATATGTTAGTTGATTTAAAGTGATGTTAGAATAATATATTTATGAATGTTAAGTAGAAAAACTAACTTTTGTTAATGAATTTGAGGGTTCTATAAAGCAAGGTATAGGGATACATATGATTGGTTCAATTAATATGAATAGTTTCTTAAGAATTTGAACAAGAACCAAAATAGCAAAGAATTATTATTGTAAATTGCATACTTTGTATTTCTATAGTCAAGTTAGTTTTTAAAATGAAATGACCTTATTCAATAAAATTTAGTATTATGTTGCATATGTTAATCAAAGGGAGGTAATACCGAATGACAATGAAAGCTCTAAATACGGGGCAATTTAAGCATGAATGCATTTTACTTTAAATTGATGAAAGGCATTAGAATTTGTGCAAATACAGTATTCCTCAAGTAACCCGTGAAGCAAACCTTTACACGGTACAATATGATATGTAAGATTATTAGAAACTGCTAGACCATGTAAGGCATTTTCTTATGTGAGAAGCATCATTTTCAAGTGGACATTGTGCTTGGTAGTGCAAGAGAAAAGTTGTACATCATTAGCAATAGCCTTGTTGGAGCTATATGTCTCTTGCAAACAAAAATTATTGACTTGCATTAAATCATAGTCATACAAAATATTTTCTATGAATGCTTGCAAACTATGCGTATTGAAAATCAAAATTGAAACAAAAGAATAAATTTTTGTAGAGTGATATTTGGTTTCTAAATTGTAATTTGCCTTTCACTATAAACAAAAAAGGCATTATTGGTCAAAGCAATTGAGGATTTTCAATAGCCATATCAACCACCTCTAAAGTAGTCTATTACAAAAGCTTGTGAGGAAAAGTTCCTTGTTTGTTGATAGGAAAACTAGACCTTTTGCCATCCATTGCATATTTCTCCAATTGCACATGTTGGTGTTGATTCAAGTACATACATTGATAATTTGTCTTTGTCAATCTATGTACATGATCAATAAGGAAATCAAATCTAACAATGTTAGTATTGCATGCAGGAGTGGTAGTAGTAGCCATATATGGAAGGTTAATATCATATTCAATATTGTTTGCATTATTTATATTATTGTCATTGTTGAGTTTGGATGGGGGAAGGTACTTATTGATTGTCTAATCCAACAACTTGAATTTTCATAAGAATTATTTGCAGCAACATTCTCAAAGTTAGAGCTCAATGGGTTTGATAACAATGGGTTACAAATATTAGCTGAGGGTGTAGAAGCAACATCTTCCAAGAATTGAAGAAGATAATTATTTTCAATTTCATTTTGCAAAGTGGTTCTAGTAGAGTTTGTCGTAGGAATTGTATTAGTGATAGTAGGGTAGTAAAGAAAGATTTCTCAATGGGGCTAAAGGAGGGCTTGGGCCATGGAGATGAGCATGGAGTGATGAAATTACTAGTACTGGCATTTTGACAAAAGAATTCAAGATTGGACAATCTAGGTGCAAATGAAGGAGACATATTAGGATTAGCATGAGGACTATCCAGGCTATAGTTCTGCAAAGTCATTTTAGTGGGCCAATATTTTATTTGAAGACTTTTTGTGAAGAAGATGAAACAAAGACAAATGAATGGATATTTGCATTTGGGACGGTGACAAAAAATCTTCTATGTATTTATTTAGAACACTCCAAAATCTTGTTTGTATTTATAGTGAGTATTGGTTATGTTTCCAAAAGTTCTTTGTATTTACAACTATATTATCAAATAGATTCAATGCCACGTGATGTGAAATAAAATCTATGCACCTATCCTAAATTCAGCGAGATTACCAGATCCATTCCGGTCCTTTCAAATTTCTTTGAGGCTCTTAATCTTAGGAAATATTCTAGAAAAGTTGTTATAGAATTTGTTTTGTGTGTGCAATGTTTTGTTTCTAGTAATTGCTATTTATTTAAAAGGCCAAGCTATAGTAAAATCTAAACACCTATCTACACTACTACAAAAAAAAGGTATGGAATATCAACTTTCTGCATAAACTTTAGTTTTTCATGAAAGTAACAAAATCATGAATGTAATGTATAAGTACATGAGTTAATACCGTTTCAATTATTTCTATAAAATTTCAACTAGGCTAGAATTGTTTGGAAAGATATATTAGTAAACATATAAACATTTTATACTTGCAAGTAAAGCTAATAATGTTTTTCTGAAATATGTCTAAATTAACATATAGATATTTCATCATTTTGAGCATGTCTGTCAAAAGCTTTTACAAATCACACATACCATATGGTTTAATTAAAAGTCAGTTAATCTCCAAGCTTGCTAACTCATATGCTTTCATCTTCTGAATCTATCGAGGAGTATGTACATGATACCACTTGTTTTTGGGATGGTTGTCCTCCTGCTCATCACCAAATCCATTCCCTTCCATGTTGTCATTGTCAAACCTACTGTCATACTCCTCATCTCTCTATCTCCCAAGATGGGACTCTCCACCACTATTGCCAAACATGTATCCCTTTCTTTCCAAGCTACTTGTCTGTCCAACAATACCCATCATAAATACACACATGCTTATATCTATAAACAAACTGTTTAGTATGAAAAAGGTGAATGATGACAACTAGAATGCACAGTAGATCAAACCCTTTTCCATATAACATTCAAGGACAAGACTGAGCCAAATCACTACCAAATGGAGGTGGACTCAGCTACAGATCTTGTACTCAGGTATGCTATAGAGGAATTAGATTTAATGCAGCATTTATATCAAACCCTAGGTTAACAATGCATAAAACCCTAGTTTAATAATGATCAACTCATAACAGAGAAAGTACAACAACAATCCAAAATCCAATTGTAGGGGGATGATCAGGAAGATGATAAAACCTGTCTCCCAAAAGCAGAGGTGTCAGAGGACTAATTCAGGATCACCCAAGTCCTGTGTAATAATCCAAACATATAATAATGGAAATAATATAATGTAGAAGATAAATCTCACACAACACGAGAGATTTTTGTGGGCCAATATGCCCTAATATCCAATATATGCAGAAATAGAATAAACCCTTGAGGTAGGGTAACACCATACAACACTCCTTATGGAAGAAGCCACTCCACGCTATATCTGCAAGAGATCTCCAATACAATATCATACTCTACACATATCTTACAATGATATTCACCTCCTATATATATACCACCTCCTAATAACATAATGGAAGGGTAATCCTAATAAGGGCCTACTCAACTCCTGATACAATTAATTATACAAGTTTTTCATAAGACCTAATATAACTAACTTAAGGGATGTGTGCCACATGCCAGCATCTCCATCCACCTAAATACATTATAATATCATATCCCTAGGTACATAACATGCCATCCCTCCTTGACATGTTTCATCCTCGAAATTAACATGAGAAGAAGCCAAATATTAATACTATCGCAAGTTGTTATGAATGTTCCAGCATGACCAATCATCCAACCATCCATAATTGATCTTTGCAGTGGTTTTATCCTGATAGTACCTAGATCCCATCCTTGATTCATATTTTTTTGCACCCCTTTGATTCCATTCCTTATCACAATAAGTCCTCCTTTGTTGCCATGAATATATATGACTTCTATGATACCACTGATTGTTGTAGTTGTTCCTTTGATTCCATGTAGGTCCATAGTGATTTGATTGTTGTTTCCCTACAGTGTCATGCCTCCGTGATTGTTTCCTCCATGTCTCTTGTCTGTCTACATGATTTGGATGCCTATATATTGCACCCTTTGCTATCATTGGAACCTTCTCCAAATCTTCATCATTTTTTTCCACTTGTTTTGTTGGCTCATGAAGAGAATTACTTGTCTCCTCTTTTTTCTCTACATCTTGCTCCTCTTGCATGTCCTTTGATTCATTGGTGCAATCTTCAGTAGATTCTTGAACTTTCTCTTTCTTGACATTATTTTGCACTTCATTAGGTGTCATATCCTGTAATGTAACTTTTATCCTATTATACCAAAGCTTCATGAACTTATTTTGTACATTGATGTTTATTGTTCCCAATGATTCCAACCAAGGATAACCAAGAATAATATCCAACATATAAAAATTTGAATGCATAACATATTTACCCATACAGAGCTTCAAATCTTTAAAAAATTGAATATCCTTACCCAATATTTGATTGTTCTTGATGTTCTTTTCTTGTACATGTAGCTTCTTGGCTAATTCCATGTTGATGAAGTTGTACTTGCTACTAGGGTTTATAGAAACAATAACCTTTTCCTTTTGAATACATCCTTGAAATTAAAGGATTGAATCTTCCTTCCTTGGAGCTAAAGTGCATGTACTTGTATCCATCATCTTCTCTTCATCATCCTCTTTTACTTCTCTTCCTACTTTTTCTTCTTCTCCTTATTTCTATCCTTTTTCTCCTTCATCTTCCTGTTCATAATCTTCTTGTTCTTTCCCTTCATCTTCTTCTTGAGCCCATCTATTGAAGAAAGCTTGTTCTAGTTCATCTAAAGAAGAAATATTGTTATGCAATGGTAAATACCATTTGTAAGCTTCACCCCTTAAATGTATACTAAAAACTATTTTCCATAGTATTCCTTGACCATGAAATCTTTTATATTGGCTCCACCATTCTAATGCATATCCACTTCCATCAAAATAAGGAAACCCCATTGAAACTAGGGTTTCTAAAAATTTTCGGCCTACTCGACTTTGATTGAATTGTTTTGTAATGTTGTGGGCCTCAAAATTAAAAACACAATTAATAGACCCTTGATAAAATTGGGCGAGCTTTCCATAAATGTAAAAATCTTAGAAAAATTTCCTGATTTGCAGCCTAGAAAGTGAATTTATGAAAAATAATAAAATTGCCGTAACTTACTGAAAACAACTCCAACTTACTCCAAATCGGGACTGTAGGTGTATCACTATGTTGCTGATCAACCCTCTAGAAAGTAGGAAATTTTTTATTGAATTTCAACCCTAGGAGAAAAAATAGTGAAAACCCTAATTCTACAATAAATCCCTTGATTCTGCTCCAATTGCGCTCAAATATGAATTGTAGTAGCTTCAATATGATCTTGAAAAACCCACAAAAAATCTTGCATAGATTCACTAAAATAAGAGAGATATGTGCTACTCAAAAAATAATGGCAGAAACCCTAATTCTTCTATAAATTGCTTAATTCTGCTCCAAATGCTCCAAATTGTAGACTGTAGTAGCTTCAATATGTTCTTCAAAAACACTTTAAAAATCAGAAAAAAATTCACCAAAATATGAGAGTTATGGGATTTCAAAAATTACCTCCAAATCGGAAAAAAATCGCCTAGTTGTTGCCTTCACAGTGCCACGATCATGCTTTGATACCACTTGTAAGAATCCAAACATATAATAATGGAAATAATATAATGTAGAAGATATATCTCACTCGACACAAGAGATGTTTGTGGGCCAATATGCCCTAATATCCAATATATGCGAAAAATAGAATAAACCCTTGAGGTAGGGTAACACCATACAACATTCCTTATGGAAGAAGCCACTCCATGCTATATTTCCAAGAGATCTCCAATACAATATCATACTCTACGCATATCTTACAATGATATTCACCTCCTATATATATACCACCTCCTAATAACATAATGGAAGGGTAATCCTAATAATGACCTACTCAACTCCTGTATCTTCACATTCTCTAGATCTTGCTCTTGTAACCTGCACACAAGAAGATAAGAACGGGTTTGGGAGTTATGGTGTTTAGGGACTTGCCTCAGTCAAATCTTGGGATAGAATTTAAGCTTCCCAACACCGTTGTTTGGTAGAGAGTGTGTGCTCTCATGGGGACATAGGTTGAAAACAATGATAATAATGATGAATCAAATGATGATAAACAATAATGATATCACCTATGTGATGATCCCTTAGAATGATGAAGACCCTTCAACTCCTAAGGTGGATAGATGATAGCTTCATGCCTGCAACAAACACACAATAATGACACACAAATCTACTCTAAAATCACAATGAATGCTCTTGCTTGCTTTAATTCAATATCTCAAGTTATCTATCTCTATCTTCATTACAAGTGAACTAAAAAACACACTTATATATGCTTTCCCGCTAACAATCGTGAAATTAAACCAAAAGAGTCAACAAAGAGAAACCTTTTGAAAGGTCTCAAGTTGACATAAACTTGGGCGGTGGCGCCCAAGTCTTTGGGATCCTTTTGGGTCCGGGATAAGATAAAATATGGGCCCCTTATTCCCAATTTACATTGGTGTCAGACAATTTTGCATCAGGATGAACATTTACCATGAATAATGTAAGAACGGGGACCTAGGAGCTAAATAAGGAGGTAAAAAGACACGTGGACACTTTTTACTAATGCTCCTAACACGAATAAAGTTACTACATATTTCCACATCAATACCCATGTTTTTTAATTCCCAATTGGAGAGAGCACCTACCAACATTAGAGAGAGCTTGGGTTTAGATATGTCGATGTCATGTTTATGTTAGACCTTGGTGGAGGGGCAACAAAACAAAGATGTGTAATTACAATGTTGTTGGATGAGATCTTAGAGAAAAACCTTTTGTTTTAATTCCTACCCTCAAGTAAGCCACACAATCCAAAACTCATCCCAAAATGCTTGTTAGCCATTTCTAATCCTATTGCTATCATGGCACCTTATAAATGTTCATTTCTAATCTATGCTAATATTACCAGAGAGAAATTAGGAGAATGGATGCAAGCAACAAATTTCTAGATCTCCATTCTCACTGTCTCTTCCATGGGTGTTTTCTCTTTTGGTCTGCTTCAAGCAATCCAAGGCCTTTTCTCTCTTGACCTGCTTCACACAATCCAAATGCCTAATTTTTTCTCTCCTCAGAAAATCCATAGTAGGAGGAATTTGTGTCATCTATTTATAACTTCTTTTGAATTGCTAATGCCCCAACTCCAACAACTTCTATTATAACAACATTCATGTTTGGACCTTGACTATTATTTTATTTATATGTGCTACATGGTAAGAGGAGACTGGGAGTAGAAATAATGTTATGTGTTGGCCCTTCAACTTGAAAGAGCTTGAGCATCTATTGTGCTACTATCATAAAAGGATGCATAGGTTTCGCAAACAATGTTATGTGTTGCACCAAGTACATTCACAAGATTGATGAATGTAGTGCCAAAACCATTTCTTGGTAAATTTTTTATTGTGTATTTGGATGATATTTTGATTTTTAGTAGAACAAAGGAAAAACATTTAATGCATTTGAGGGCAGTTTCACAAAGATTGAAAGAGGAGAAGTTGTTGGTTAATCTTAAAAAATGTAGTTTTATGAAAAAGAAACTAGTTTATTTGAGGTTTGTCATTTCACAAGATGGTTTATAGATGGACCCAAAAAAGGTTAAAGCTATTGTGGATTAGCCATCACCTAAAAGCATGTTTGAGGCAAGGAGTTTCCATGGATTAGCAAGCTTCTATAGGAAGTTTATCATAAATTTCAGTGGTATTTTGCACCTATCACAGAAACAATGAAGGGTGGTAGGAAAGAATTCAAGTGGATTGCTGCAACAGAGAAAAGTTTTCAGTTGTTAAAGGGGAAAGTGACCAAATAGACAGTATTGGCATTAGTAGATATTTCAATAAAGTGTTCCAAGTAGAATGTGATGCAAGTGGGACAACGATAGGAGGAGTTTTAAGCCAATAAGGAAGACCCATAACTTATTTCAACAAAAAATTAAATGAAGCCAAAAGAAAATATTTAGTTTATGACCAAGAATTGTATGATATTGTTCAAGCACTCACTACTTATTACCCAAGAAGTTTGTTTTGTACATCGATCATCATGCATTGTAGTTCATAAATAGAAAAGGTAAGTTAAATGTAATATTGTGAGATAAGCCATTTTTCTTCATATCTAGAAAAGTAGATATTTTACAGTGTTTTCAAGTTCCAATAACCATAAATGCTAAAATTTTACTTTGACATCTTGTTCCACATTATTTCTTTGGGCTCTTAGTTGCAGGGTGTATCTAAAAGGAATTTAAAGATCAACCTCCAACTCAATAAAATAAAATTGCAAATTCTTTAGCTACATAAAGTTGATGTTTTGTGTTTGAGGAAATTCTAATTCCATTATCATTGCATTGCATCCACCCTATTTTGCATAGTCTATCAATCTTTTGTTACTGTTGACCTATTTTCCTCTGCCCAGAGTTAAATAATTCACCTTGTATTTTCCTTGAAAATCCTTTAGAAAATGACCTTGCAGGGCTTATATCCTTCAAATACTTATGCTCTGCCTTGCCAAAAATCCCAAAATATTGCCAGAAGAATCCTTGCAGAAAACCCAGAAAAACCCATAAATCTTTTGTCCTCAAGTACTTTCCATCATAGAGATTTCTCAGTTTATACTTAGCCATTTTCGTGTATGTGATGATGACGTCATCCTTGTTTTAGGGTTTTTTTTTTTTTTTTTTTTGTCATTTGGTCAATTTGCATCTCAGATACATTTTTTCGTTGTGTCTTGGTCATGTACAAAATTACTGTACATCGAGTCCTTTGTATGTTCGCATTGTATGTTCATATATGCAAAGGCCATATACAAAGTCCATATGCATATCGGTGAGACTTCGCTCATCGGAGACAGTTTGTGGCCCCGCCGATGGGCTGATGAGGGATACAAGGCAATGGTATATACAAAGGTCATATACAAATGGAAATGTGCATCGCCGAACATACAAGGGTTTTTCGACGTGACGATGATCATCGGCAGCTAGGTCCAAAGTCTTCCCGACGGGCCGATGCAGAACCAAACAGACATACAAGGGTGGTCATTGGCAGCCAAGCTTCATCAGCAGCCAAGCTAAGGATCACTCCGATAGAACGATGCAAGTGCGAGCCAATATGCAAAGGCAAGATACAAAGGCGTCATCGGCGAAACCATGATCATCGGCAACTAAGTCCAAGGTCTTTCCGATGGGCCAATGGCACATACAAAGGCAGATAAGCAATGTCACATACAAAGGAAAGATGCAAAGGTTGGGGCCCACCTATTGTATATATATGTGATTGTATGTTTGCACATACAATCGCATATACAATGATATGCATTCCTAACTTACAAGGCCCGGACCCGAAAAGGTATGCAGTTTAGTTGATAAAGGCACATGTTTGTATGCATCTTTTGCTTGTATATTCGCATTGTATGTTTAAATATACAAAGGACAGATACAAGGGAATATACAACGGCACATACAAAGGTCAGATGCATGTTTGCAAAATACAGGTGATTGTATATAGTTTCTCTTGTATATGCGATATACAAGGCCGATATACAAAGGTAAAACATACAAGTCGGACCCAACTGGGAAGTCAAATTTGGCAAATTCAGCGGTGGGGTCCGCAATTTGTATGTTACGTGCATTGTATATGCCGAAATACAAAGAAGAAAAGATACAAGCTGGACCTGTTCTAAAGTTCAATTGTGGCTGATAATCTCCTTAGTTCTGTAGTTTGTATGTTGAGGTGCTTGTATGTGTCGATATACAAAGAAAGTATACAAAGGCTGGACCCGATGTCAATTTCAACTTGCTTTATAAAATGTTGGGGTCCGTGCATTGTATATACATGCATTTGTATCTCAGATACAAAGGCAATATACAAGAGGCCACATACAAAGGGATTTCAGCAAGACATTGTACATCGGCGACTCATTTTAAGATCCTTCCGATGGCCGATAGAGGATGCAGTTTTTCAGCGATGGGTCCAAGGATCAGTTCAGTGACCAATTAGGGGATGACACGTGCCAGGGGCATAGATGCAAAAAGTGATACAAAAGTAAAGGCCCGCGATTGTATGTTTGTAATTGTATCTTTACACATACATGCATATACAAAAGCACATGTGGGCACATCGGTGAGACCACGGTGTATCAGTGGCTCAACTCATTTTCTCCCCGTCAGCCCGATACATACAAAGCAGTTTGCATATGAAGGCGATATACAAGTGCAGTTTGACCGCAACTTTGACCGCCTGTATCTCCCTCGTTCTAGCGAATTTTAGCATGCTTCAAAAGGCAAAAGTGCTTGTTTTTGCCTCCTCTATCATTTGGCAGGCTTTTAGGGTGACTTTTCTCACTTTCAAATTTTGGATCTGGATTTGCATGCTCAATCGACTGGACGTTTCAGCGACCATTTTGACATATGCAGATGTAGATATTTATGGCATTTATGGGTGCAGGTTGATGATTCAGCAGCTCACATTGAAGATCCAGAAATATCTCTCATCTGCCCCTGTTCTAGATATTTCACGCCATAACTTCTTGCAAGTGGACGTCCCTTCAAATGTAGATTTTTTTTTTCTGATACAGCCCATGAGGCGAATTTGTTGTAACTGACTGATGTCAAAAATGTAAAATGATATATATACATGTGTATCAGATGTATTGTTGTTAGTTGTTCTTCTAGGCTATTTTGTAATGGCTACTTGGCCTCTATAATCAATAAAACTGATATTTTTGCCTCTCTTTTATTATTTTAGCACTGTGTTTGTTCTTTGGATTAGTGTAGGCTGTGTATTGTGGATGAAACGGTCCCTTTCATTCCTCCATTATTCTGTCTTGACCTTTGTTAGAATCAATATGAGTTTGTGTAAGTCTTTCTAGCTGTGAGATTATTACTGTGTCGATTCAGTTGCAGCCAAACACATTTAAATTTGGTGTATCACTTATTTCATTTCAGTTTCCTTCTAACCCTTTTCCATGCAAGCATTAGCACTAGGTTTAAATGAATTTCTCTAAGCATTAGGCTTAGAAAGAAGAAGTCAACCTTCTCCGGAGGTCTGATCTCAATTCGCAAGGTCCCACACTTCGAGATCATTCCCATGTTTCTCCAGATTGCTAAAGTTTTACAACAATAGCAAGGGTGTAGATCTGAGAGATAACAGTTTTTGGCACGCCCGGTGGGACCAGTTTGATGAACTTCTCATCAAGATACTAAGAGATTTGGTGTTTCTCCTAGTATTACCAGCCTTTAGAGGCAATATAAACAACATCATGGTGACTCTACTGAATAAATCTACTGGTGAAAGTAGCCCAAGCACCTAAAATTTCATCAAAGATTAGGATTTTGGTGGTTTTCCTAGTCTATTCAGCTTCTAGAAGCATCTCAATCACCTGGCGACTCCCTCTCTAGTATGTATCTAGTTTCTCTTTGGTTGCAGACCTGTTTTGCTCTAATTCTAACATTTTTTATGATTATCTAGCATTTAGATGCTATAAAATGTCAGAATTTTATGGGAATCATGGTTATTCCCCTACCCCTAATCCAAATACAGGCTATTGGCCCCCATATCAGCAATACCAGGCCCCAAATGCCTCTGATTTTATGCCATACAGCCTTGCTGCTGCAGAATATCATCATCCTCATGATGCTTACACCCCTACTCAGTCTTCTCGGTAGCCTAATAATGCTTATTATCAACCCCAAGAAGATTATTTTAATCCTAGCCAGTGCAACTACCCTCCTAATCTGACTCAAGATGTTGTCCTTGAGAATATTGATTCTTTCAATGGGCTCACGAGTAGTTTTCTGAAGCTTGACAGACTTTTGGACAATGAAAAAAGAGAAGCAGGTTACAGTTGGCCTCAACGGTTTTATGACCTAAACATCATAAGCTTATATGGTCTCAAGAAGTTGTACCTGAATCTAAAGGGGGAGGCTGATGAATTTATAGAAATTCTAAAACGTGAGCAGCAACGAGAAGCACAAGAAGGGGTTTTTCAGAAACACCTTGCTATAAGGACAACACCTGCTCAGCCTGCTGTGGAAGAAGCCCCAAAATTTAAGATTCCAAGCTTCAGGTAGGATAATCCCTCTGCACCTCCAAATCGCTTCCTAGTTTTAAAATTTCAAGTTTTAGAGGCCCTCAGCCTTCACAGAAGCCTGTTCCTAGCTTCAAACAAGTCCATCCTTCAGACTAAAGTGAATCTATGAAAGTGGCTCAAACTTCTCTACCATGGCAGCCTTCTTGGACCAACCATCCTGGTTACAAAGTACCAAACCTTGTAAAGGCCAATCCTCTCATACTAATTCAAAATCAGGAAGAGGAAAACGTTGTAGAATCCAAGCCTATCATAATTCCAAGTTTCAGGTAGCCTTCTTCCTTGAAGGTTCCAAGTTGAAAAGGGCCATCTTTTTCACCCTGTGAAGACCCTCCACCAAACATACAAACGGAAACATGCTCTAGCATCCAGCTAGCAGAAGAAGAGGTTTCCAAGTTCAGAATACCAAGCTTCAAGCAAGGTGAGTCTCCTGAATTGAATATTCCAAGTTTTAGAGGGTCTCATCCACTGAAAGAACCTATACTTGACCAGGAGCAACCTAGACTCCACAAATTTCCAGGCTTCAATGCCTTTATCCCTCCACAAGTCCCTGTTCCTGTGCAAACTCAAATTATCCCTCCCCAGGAACAAATTTGTCCAGAACCCTCTCCCCTCCAAGAAATTCAAAAATATATTCAGGCCTCTTTCCCTGATGCTATTTCAATTCTCAAGGGTGGACCTGTTGTCTACCAAGATAATAGAAAAGATGAGCCAAAAGAGGTGGAAGAAGATAAAACTAATGAGGAACAATTTGTTCCTACACTCACAGAGATAAAATTATTTGAACCTATTACACCCATGATTACTGTTAACCCAAAAAAGGGATTGAGTCCTCTAGACTTTAGTTCTTTTGAGGCCTTTTCTCATGCATCCGATCAAGAAAACAAGGTTGAAATGCAAAGAGTGCATGGGGAAAACCTTCAGCTGCAGAGGTAACTTAACCAAAATCCAGAAGAGCTACAGTCAAAGGATGGAGGCATAGGGGAGAAAGTTGCTAGGGTCACTTCGAAGGTGGATGATGCTGCCTTGCTTCATGAGCTACCTGGCTATGATGAAGATGAGGAGGATGTGCAGCTGGTTGTGGATATGTAGCAACCAGAGAATAATGAAAATGATGGCAAATTGCTGCAGGTTGAGGTTGAGCATGACAGTGAGGTTCCAAACCACAAGGAAGGGCAAGCATGTTGCCCTATGCTGGATGATCTAGAGGCTGATGATGCTGATATGCTTGAGGAGCTTCCATGCTTTATTGAAGATATTGAGGAGACTGAACATGAGCAAGAGCAAATTACAGATTTGTTCTTTATTATTTGGCAGGGATATCAGCTTCTTGGTGGGGAGGTTTTCTCTTTTAAACATGTGCATGGCTCATTTTCAGAGCCTAAGTTAGAAAATCATGAGCATCTTGTTCATGAGGTGGAGACAACCATATCTCTAGTTGAGATACAAGAGCTGGAGTTTTCAGACTAGCAAGAAGAGAAAAAATTAGAAAAGAGACATGAGATCAAACATGCTGATTTGCATGTCACTTCAAGGGAATGCCCAATCAGGCATCTAGCCCAACTGAGGACACATTAAGAGGAGTCACCACTTGTCATGCTTACCTCTAAGCATGAAGTTGGGCATCAAAATGAGTGGGATCAGCCCATTTATTCACCACAAGTTAGCAACATTAGCAATCAGTCCAGGTGGATAGGTGAGTTTATCTCCATTTTGTGGGGGGTGTTTTATCAATTTGCCTTATGCTCATTTCCCCCTCACCTCTTTTTAACTGCCCACATGCATGATAAACATTGTAAATTATTAAGAAAGGGCAGTTACTTTCAAGATCCAGTTAATGGATTTGTTTAAGGTCACCTCTAATTGGTTAGTTTAGGATTAGAATAGATTTTATTTCAGTTTTAGGTTTCCTTTCAATAAGTGCTCTTGCACTTTGTTGTATTCTCATTAGGAGCTACATGCTTGCTTGTTATTTTTTGTTTTGGTTGGGTAGCTTGCCCAGTGTTGCAGTCTTTTTGACTCCATGCCCAATGGATGCACAAGGCCACTGGTCTAATTGTTTAGCAGGCAAACATCCCATAGAAGTCACCAAAATGTTGACCTATTTTCCTCTGCCCAGAGTTAAATAATTCACTTTGTATTTTCCTTGAAAATCCTTTAGAAAATGACCCTACAGGGCTTAAATCCTTCAAATACTTATGCTTTGCCTTACCAAAAATCCCAAAATCTTGTTTGAAGAATCCTTGCAGAAAACCCAGAAAAACCCATAAATCTTTTGTCCTCAAGTGCTTTCCATCGCAGAGATTTCTCAGTTTATACTTAGTCATTTTCATGTATGTGATGATGACGTCATCCTTGTTTTAGGTTTTTTTTTGGTCATTTGGTCGATTTGCATCTTAGATACATTTTTTCGTTGTATCTTGGTCACGTACAAAATTACTGTACATCGGGTCCTTTGTATGTTCGCATTGAATGTTCATATATGCAAAGGCCATATACAAAGTCCATATGCATATCGGTGAGACTTCGCTCATCGGAGACACAGTTTGTGGCCTTGCTGATGGGTCGATGAGGGATACAAGGCAATGGTATATACAAAGGTCATATACAAATGGAAATGTGCATCGCCGAACATACAAGGGTTTTTCGGCGTGACGATGATCATCGGCAGCCAGGTCCAAAGTTTTCCCGATTGGCCGATGCATAACCAAATAGACATACAAGGGTGGTCATGGCCGAGACAAGCCTCATTGGCAACCAAGCTAAGGATCACTCCGATAGACCGATGCAAGAGCGAGCCGATATGTAAAGGCAAGATACAAAGGCGTCATCGGCGAAACCATGATCATTAGCAGCTAAGTCCAAGGTCTTTCCGATGGGCCGATGGCACATACAAAGGCAGATATGCAAGGTCACATACAAAGGAAAGATGCAAAGGTTGGGGCCCACCTATTGTATATATATGTGATTGTATGTTTGCACATACAACCGCATATACAATGATATGCATTCCTAACTTACAAGGCCCGGACCCAAAAAGGTATGCAGTTTAGTTGATAAAGGCACATGTTTGTATGCATCTTTTGCTTGTATATTCGCAATGTATGTTTAAACATACAAATGACAGATACAAGGGAATATACAATGACACATACAAAGGTCAGATGCATGTTTGCAAAATACAGGTGATTGTATACAGTTCTGCTTGTATATTCGCATTGTATATGCGATAGACAAGGCCGATATACAAAGGTAAAACATACAAGTCAGACCTGACTGAGAAGTCAAATTTGGCAAATTCAGTGGTGGGGTCCGCAGTTTGTATGTTAAGTGCATTGTATATGCCAAAATATAAAGAAGAAAAGATACAAGTTGGACATGTTCTAAAGTTCAATTGTGGCCGATAATCTCCTGAGTTCCGTAGTTTGTATGTTGAGGTGCTTGTATGTGCCGATATACAAAGAAAGTATACAGAGGCCAGACCCGATGTCAATTTCAACTTGCTTTATAAAATGTTGGGGTCAGCGCATTGTATATACATGCATTTGTATCTCAAATACAAAAGCGATATACAAGAGGCCACATACAAAGGGATTTCGGCGAGACATTGTACATCGGCAGCTCATTTTAAGATCCTTCCGATGACCGATAGAGGATGCAGTTTTTCAGCGATGGGTCCAAGGATCAGTTCAGTGACCAATCAGGTGATGACACGTGGCAGGGGCATAGATGCAAAAGGTGATACAAAAGTAAAGGCCCGCGATTGTATGTTTGTAATTGTATCTTTACAACATACATTTGCACATACAGGCATATACAAAAGCACATGTAGGCACGTCAGCGAGACCACGGTGTATCAATGGCTCAACTCATTTTCTCCCCATCATCCCGATACATACAAAGTAGTTTGCATATGAAGGCGATATACAAGTGCAGTTTGACCGGAACTTTGACCGCCTGTATCTCCCTCATTTTGGCAAATTTTAGCACACTTCAAAAGGCAAAAGTGCTTGTTTTTACCTCCTCTATCATTTGGCAGGATTTTAGGGCAAATTTTCTCACTTTTAAATTTTGGATCTGGATTTGCATGCTCAATCGACTGAACGTTTCAGCGACCATTTTGACATATGCAGATGCAGATATTTGTGGCATTTATGGGTGTAGGTTGATGATTCAACAGCTCACATTGAAGATCCAGAAATATCTCTCATCTGCCCTTGTTCCAGATATTTCATGCCATAACTTCTTGTAGGTGGACGTCCCTTCAAACGCAGATTTTTTTTTTAATTTTTTTTAATTTTTAATTTTTAATTTTTTTAATTTTTTTTTCCTGATACAACCCATGGGGCGAATTTGTTGTAACCGACTAAGGTCAAAAATGTAAAATGATATATATACATGTGTATCAGATGTATTATTGTTGGTTGTTCTTCTGGGCTATTTTGTAATGGCTACTTGGCCTTTATAATCAATAAAACTGGTATTTTTGCCTCTCTTTTATTATTTTAGCACTGTGTCTGTTCTTTGGATTAGTGTAGGCTGTGTATTGTGGACGAAATGGTCCCTTTCATTCCTCCATTATTCTGTCTTGACCTCTATTAGAATCAATATGAGTCTGTGTAAGTCTTTCCAGTTGTGAGATTATTACTGTGTCGATTCAGTTGCAGCCAAACACATTTAAATCTGGTGTATCACTTATTTCATTTCAGTTTCCTTCTAACCCTTTTCCCTGCAAGCATTAGCATTAGGTTTAGATGCATTTCTCTAAGCATTAGGCTTAGAAAGAGGAAGCCAACCTTCTCCGGAGGTCTGATCTCAAATCACAAGGTCCCACACTTCGAGATCATTCCCATGTTTCTCCAGATTGCTAAAGTTTTACAACAGCAACAAGGGTGCAGATCTGAGAGATATCAGTTACAATATCCTTCAGAATATGTGCTACACCAAATGCACAATTTCAACACTTGTTTTAAAAATTAATTAGTCTTCCATAAAAGAGTAATTGTAAAACACTATAGTAATTCATGATGATTGAATTGACGTCCTGAGAAAAACTAGGAAATATGAATTTGATTCTTGTTTAAGTATTGTTGTTCTTAGTTGGCACTTTCAATACATATATTAATTACATTCTTTGTGTGGTAGAAAATATTTTTCAAATTCAAAAAAATTCCCAAAACAAGTCATTTAGAGTTTTTATCTCTTTGTCAATAAAAAAATGTTGTTTCAAATCCTCTAAGCACTATAACTCTATTGGCTTATTTGGAATAGTAAAGAATTATCTCTTTTGTCATCAGTTTCATTGCCAGCATAGTGTAATATCTTTTCTATTAATTGATCAAGGATTTTCACACCTAGATTTTTTACAAAATGATTTGAGGCAGTGGACTTTATGTACCTAAACAATCTTTTTCCACAAATAACAAAAGGATAGTGGTTCTTCTTGTTTAGCAAGTTCTTTAGGAAGAAGAACACAATACACTCTATATTTAAACGATTCTCATTAATGATTTTGAACTAGTAACCAATTGGTTTAAAATTATTTGTTTCTTATCTATTGTATTTTGGTCTAATTGAGGAATTTTGTTGATTGATTCAACTTAATATATTTTATATTTGATAGTCATTCTACCATTTTCTTGACCTTTGTTTATTTTTTCTGATTCATAAAAGGGATAAATATTTATGCATATGATATTTGATTGACAATGTTTTCTACTCATTTAGCAAACTAAAAAAAATATGACTTCAGTTTTAATAGAGTAGGGAATTAACATATAAATCAAAAGGAAGGCATGTAAAAAAATTCTAGTGTAAAATTCTATTACCTTTATTTTCCTAACATGTTACTTTTATTCTTCTAACATGATTTTTTTTGAACACATTGTCATTTGTCACACTATTAAGTTGTGTAGCCATACTAGACATTTAAAGTTTATATTATGTTGTATCCTTACTCATGCTATCAATGCTATTATCTTCTAATATATGTTTGAACATTAGAATTACATGTAAAGGATTTGAATAGTCATGGTATTTCTTAATAATTGGTTTTCTAAATTATAAATGCATATAGCTACATCTTGCCACAACTTATTCACATATCTAGTTTCGTTTCAAAAAAATAGGGCATAAATTTAGAAAAGAATACAAACATAAAAAAACTAGAGTGATATTGTGCACTTTTGGAATAGAAAAATAAAAATTCCACAAGTATAAAGAAATTGATGTGGGTACATTGGCATACCTCCAAAGAAGAATCACAAACTTCAAGATAGTTAACCGAATAGATGAGATGGAAAGATTTTTTTAAACCCAATTGGAGCCATTATAAACTAGCAATTTGTTGCTCCTAAACAAGATTAGCTCCTCTTCCTAGTAGAATTTCAGAATAGTTACATGTTTTTCATAAATGGGATTTAAGAACATTTTATAGAATACAATGCAAACTAAAACTTAAGAGTTAAAACAATATTCACCTAAACTATTTTACTTCGTAATTTTGAACTGACTATTATTTTATTAGGGTTAAATATAGTTGAGAACATTACCATGCTCACATTTGTTGTCAAAGCAACATGCATCCATAAATATTATGTGTGTGTGTGTGTATAAGAGAATTTCTTAACTATCTACTTGAGAAATATGTAAATGTACATAAATTTTTAAAAGATAAAAAATTAATTTAAGTCCATCTTACATTTTTCTATAATTCAAAGCATGCGTGCTTGTCTATGATTTTTCTTATCTTATTCTTTATTTTTCTAGAGTTGGATTTAGTGGGGAAAATCCTCAATTTGTAAATTTTGGTGACTTTGTCAGTCGCGGTTTCCCCCAGAATAATTAATGGGGGTGTGCAGGGGGCAGAGCCCCTCTTGCGGATCCCTTTGATGAGGGCCTGGGGGTAGAGCCCACAACGGGGGTTGTTGGGGGCAGTGCCCCCGAAGCAAAAATTGGCCTATATTTAATAAAGGCATCGACAATTAGTTTGTTATTGGCTGACATGTAAAAACCCACTTTGTATAACTGCCATAAGGCTTGATAAATAAGCATTTCTAGAACGCAAAAATCCATGAGTCACGATCGAGATTGTAATGTAGCATAGCAACAATATTGAGCTGCGAAGATTGCTGGTTGTAATTGGTTTGTTTTGTTGAATAATAAAATATTGGATGGTTGTTTTGTGGATGCAGCCCACATTGGGTGAACCATGTTAAATCTTTGTGTTCATTTGTGTTATTCTTCATTATTATTTCTGTGTGTTGTTAATTTGCATATAATTGTGTAATGTGTATTGCTCCAGTCTGCCTAACATAATCCTAACAAAAATAATCCACCAGTAAGAATTGTAGTGAAGGTATTGCATAACAAACTCTAGTAACTAATGTCTAGATAGGTCAATTTTTACGATAATAGAATTACTCTTCATATTAAAATCTTAGAAGCAATACAATGTTAATTTTGAACCGCTACCATCTGAATCTTGCAAAATACATTTCTAATTGTTCCATAAAATATTAGAAATAAGTTCATCAACAATACAAATATTTTCATTTGCTTTAAAGACAATAACTAAATCAAAATGTTTCTAAAACCGCTAACTAGCAAATACATAATATTAGAATTAAATATTAAATTTTAAAGACAATCGAGAACCTTAGGTAGACAGATATTTCAAGTATTATATGAATTAGTTCACCATAGTTCTCTGCACAAACAAACAAATGTGATCTTAGTTGTCAGTGCACAAGTATAGAGTTATTATTGTGTCCTAACAAATGCATCATAGAGGTGAGAAATTTGTATCCTCACTCTCCACATCTTATTTTGCAGGGAATCATATTGAAACTCAAAACCAAACCTAGAAATAAAAAATGCAGAAGGAAATAAAAATCCAATAATAATAGTCAAAACTTAAAGCCAAAGAACAAAAATTGAAAATGTATAAAATAGAAAGGTAGATGTTAGGTTTGTTCAGGAAAGAGTAATTCTTAACATAGAATAAATCCTATCAAAAAAATATATCACAAGATTATCAACACCTCAAAATTAAGAAAACATTATAATGAAAGCTAACACAAAGCAAGGGGATCCATGAAGCCTGATGAACACATCTAAGTTCAATGTTTGTAATGGAGAAGAGAAGATTGAACAATTGAACATAGGTACTTTCCCCAAGAATCTTGTTTTCCAGTTGGCAAAGTTTTGGTAGCATGGAATGTTGCACTAGCCTTCTTTTCTCGCAAGTGTTCTCAATGGGGACTATTAAGTACATAGCCACAACATAAGAGAGGAAGGAAAATTAAAGCAAAGATTTGCCATAGAAGCATCTCACAATCAGATTAGCATCTTATACTCAAGAGAGCATCACAATGACAACAACCACAAGGCAAGGGAACCCACCAAGCACAATAGGCTCCATAAGCAATGTTAGTAGTGGACAAGAGGAGGACACTAACAAAATAACCTAGGGACTTAACCAACACCATCGGTAACACAAGGGAAATGAACTCTTTAAAACTAAAATTCCTAGTGGACTACAAATTTTTTTTGACAGAGGGAAATTTCAAACTTACTTAAGACATACTTTCACACTAAGGTTTATTTTCAGGTCTCAAAAAAATTATAGCATTTTCAGTATTATATTAAAAAGACTAAAAGAGTTAGAAAATTTAAAACTCACATATTCCCAGAGAATCTTGAGCTCATCCTTTGTAAGATGATCCCCGCCTTTTACCTTCTCGATCCATAAATCCAACTCCATAATTAAGGATTTCCAGATCTACTCACCCCAAGCAAAAATAGAGTAAAAAGAAAAGTAAATGCAACTTTTTCACTGACCAGGGATCAAATCATGGCTCTTTGATTTACTTGCGAACAATCCAAGTGGTGGAGAAGTGTTGATACTACTCTTCTCCCATGTGCAAAAGAAAAAGTGATGAGAAAATTAGGTAGGGCTGATTACGTCACTAAATAGAATTTATCACTCCATCCTCTAAATCCTGCAACTCCTCCAAAAGAGGGAAGTTCATAATAGTTGGAAAGCATAGCTTGGGAAATCTGGATGGCTTTCCAAATGCATTTGGTACTTGTCTACAACTCTCATTACCATCTAATACCAACTCTATCAAGTTAAACATTGTTTCTCATGTTGGATAATTGCTACAATGACAACCATATAATAAGAGGTGCCTTAGATTTGTTAGCATACACACCCAACTCGGCACTGCAAATCTCCTCATATAAAGTGTTTGCAGGTTGACAACAATAGTGATATTCTTTAGTAGATGTGATTTTGTTGTCATGCCCACATTTCACATGCGGTCACAACACGCATACACGCATGTTATGTCCAAACATGACATGTAGTCATGATACGACATATCAAAATTTTTTCCCTATCTACTTCGAAAACCTCCCTCGCACGCGCAAGCGTGCTCGGTACGTTTGTTTAAGTTGTCTAATTGATTGTCGATACGGAATATTCCACTCACATGTGCATGTCGATATTGTTTACTAAGTTTGGTGTCGGTTTAATTTACAACGTTTTAGGTTTTCTCCGGTAGGTGATTGGCATTTATAAGTAATAGTTCCTTGTTCGCTTGGTTACGCCTTTCTCTATTTTCTCTTATAAAATTTCTTTTATTATAATTAATTTCAAAACATTAATCTATTTTCTCTACTTGGTGATTCAATCAGAAAAGATAAATTCCGTAGTTACTATTCTTCTTTTCAAACGAACAAATGTGACAGTCCGTTAACGTTATCTACGAATATCCCATTAATATCGTTCTATAATAATAAATATATTTATATTTATATTTATTTAGCAAAATTCTTTTTCCCAATCTAAGGAATGAACATATATATATATTTGCATATTAGAGCAATGACCCTTTAAACAATCTTCTTTATGCTCAAAGATTAAATGTATATATTCATATATTTAATCCTTTCAAAATTATACACTTATTAATTTCCAAATTAATCCATGCTAAAGGGGTTCACTAAGAAGATAGTGGAAATGCCACTTAATTTAAAAAAAAACATTTTATTTGAATTACCAACACATATGTTAGGGTTAAATAACCTTAACACTTTTTTTTGTTTGCTGTATGCATTGTTTGCTTGTAGGGTATGGCAGCGGCACCAGAGGAGGAGGTCGACGCTGGCAGGAGGGGGCCGAAGGCACCGGCGGTGATCGAAGGTACAGGGGTGAAATGGAGGGTGGAGGAACCGAGTGAAGGTGTTGGCGAGGGCGGCGGGTTGGAGGTTGCTGCGCAGTAAACAGCGGACGGAGGGAAGTTAGGGCCGCGACTCGCAGGGGGGTTGTGGACTCACGGTGGGGGTGTGGGGAGAAAGCCTGCAGGGGCTTTATTATCTACGGGGGTGTGGGAGGGGCTTCGCACACCACTTTGCATCAACAAACGATGGGGGTTAATCCCCCCACCAATGTAATTTTTTTTTTAAAATTTTTTTTGTTCTTGTTTAAAAATTACAACAATAAACTTTTAAAGTTTATTCATAAATTTGTATTTAAATTCGTTTTCACAAATACATTTCTTTTAAACTATTTTTTTTTAAATGTATATAATATTTTCACAAGTGTTACAATAATTCCAATTTTACAATTTCGTTTAAAATAACTATTAATAATTATATATATTTTCACAAGAGTGCCAACATTTTCATTTTCAGAATTTCATTTAAAAAGAACTATTTTAAATATATTAGTTCACAATTTCAATTGGTAATAAGAATGTATATGAAGAAGTTTCATAGTAAAATACATTTCACACTATTTTAACAATTTAATTTTAATATATCGTTTATCCAAATGCAAAGAATAGGTAATTATTTAAATCTGTAATTGCCTTCTGTAAACTTAACAAGTAAATTTCTTTATTTCAATTACATTTAAAGCATAAAATTAAATACATGTAGCTACTACATACTGTTTATTTCAATAGTACACAATAGTCCAGTAAAAATTCATTTAGATTGATTTTCATTGCAAACCTAACCCAATATTTAATTTTCATTTGCAAGATAAATTTGCAACTTCCATAACACAATAAACTGCAACTTTCTCACGAAATAATACCAGAGATGGTTTTTAAACAACTGATCCAACTCATCAAACATTCACACAACTTTACATTTTGATAAACCAAACAGATGACAATCAACTATAAGAATTCCCCAACTCAAATGAACTCTAAGGGAGGAATTAACTTCTTCTCCTGGAAAATACAAATGAAGTGAAGTAATAACCAATAAAATCACAACATAACAAGGGAGGATTTCTCTTCACTCCCAAGATAACAATTTTTACAACAATTTCCAAGAGGGAAAAATCTCTCCTCTAAAACTCTTACAGAAAGGACTATAAAAGACCAAGTCCTCATTACTAATAGAAAGATAACATTTTCTTTGACAAGGTAAACTTCATCAATCCTCCTTACATGCTCCAACAGTAACCTGCAAGACAACAAGGGAAACAACAAACACCATCTAGCTCTCCTCCCTACATTTGACCCGCAAGAGGGTCACCCCCGAGCTAGGGAGACCATCCTCATATCCAGGGTAAGATAGACTACTCACATCACAAACATAGAGCAACAACCAAGCAACGATCCACACACCCACAAGGTTGACGCACATAACAAAGTCTCAGCTTAAGTGAGTACAAGAAGGGTAGGGAGTAGACAATCTCTACCTCTAGGTGCCATCCTTTCACACTTTATCACAAGGCCTCAAGCCAATATAACCACAAGGCCTCAAGCCAACAGTATAATCTTCCACAAGGCCTCAAGCCTTTCAAATGAATCAAGTAACCAAGGATATCCAAACAGGCTCTCTAAGCCAATAAGCCCTCAAGGCTAAAAACGGTACCAATTTGCCCTCAAGGCATATACCAAAACCAGGATGACACCCGAGGAGGGTCACACCTCCCCTCCCTAAACACAATGAGCATTGCCTTCCAACTGGAAGGAGCTCTCTCTACACCCCAAACAAAACCCAAAAACAAACAGAAAAGCTCATAGAAGACATTACAAGACTCTTTCAACAACCAAGATACAAACATGCATATCAAACATTAGACCACACAAGAGAATAGGTTAGTTCACCAACCTTCCAAAGCCCAATTATGGAAGTAATCTGATGAAGAGCTCCTTTCTCCTTCCTTCTCCAAATCTCCTTTTTTCACCTCAATGATCCAACCCCCTTACTCTCCTCCTCCTCTTACTTTTAAAACTAATTCCTCTATTTCCTAATTTCCCAAGTGGGAATAAACAACTCAACCCCCCACTCCTCCATTAACCTAGTGGTCATAAAACAATGTACCCTCACTCAATAAATTCTCCATTAAAACCCACATGATGAAATAAAATAAAATAAAGTAATCTAAATTATAAGAGGGTGGGTGACACAACACCCTCATTAAGGGAACCCCACCAAAAGGAGGAACATGAAGACAAGCACTCCATTAGCAGGGAATCATGGAGTGGCTCCATGACTTGGAAGTGGGCACAAGTGTGGATTCCACTCATCCCATGTCCCCCATGCTTCCAATTTCGTCACTTTACTTCACCCTAAAGTTGAGGTGACCCTATGGAAGTTAACCCAAGGTTAACCTAGTCAAAAAGGTCCCTAGACCCATAGAGTACAACCCAGGGTTGTTTTTAAACCTAGTTAAGACTCCCAGAGTCAAATAAAACACATGAAGAAGGTCAAAATGAATTAAAGTTAAAACAAGATTCAAAACATCAACTTACAACACTTATCATAATAAAAGTAATACAGATAATAGCCCTTATCCCCTTAACCTCATGCAATATTAACACAATACAACAATACAACATTTTCTAAAACAAGAGGTTGATCTTAGTTCCTCATAGAACTAGATCGGCTCACAAGGGATACAACAAAGGATATGGGATGATCTCCTGTATATGTGGTTTCATTAGTAATACTTGCACACTCAAACTCGAAGTCAATAACTCATAGAGATATCATAGCCGAAGCAATTCAAATACATGCATAACTAAACATACTACCTTATAACATACTGAAATCATATTACAGTTCCATATCCATTCATCATTTTCTTTCAAACAACATCTAATATCATTGCACAATTATTTTCTTAAAAATCACATAGGTTCAATAATCCAGAATTCAGAAATCAATAGTCTCTCAACATAAAATAATAACAAAAGCACTGCAAATAGTCTCATGAATAGTAGTGTAACAAGTAGGCCTCACATTTGTAGAGAAATGAGATTTTAGTGACGTATCTATCAAAACTATAACAAGCAAACAAAACATAAAAGAAAGATAGTTGTGGCACGAGGATCTTTCCAACATAACAAAGAGCTGAATATCTCACATTTAGACAGTCAACATGCAATCCTAGTGGGCAGTCCAATCGTTTCACATTCACTCACGATAGGTTGACAATCGTTATGTGAAAGCACACATCCTCCTCCTCTATTTAAGTCTGGCTCTTTGCTTGAGTAAAAAGTAAGGATAAACATAGAAATGAACGAACAATTTATCTTTCATGCAAGTGGTTTTATTTTTTTTTATCATTTATTACTTCTTTCAACAAATCAATGGTTCATATTTATTCTATAGTAGTCTTTTTAATCTGAACCATTCATTTATGTATTTCATGTAGTGCTTGTTCACTAAGGGAATGCCTATCGACATAAAAATAAGTAAGGATGGAATAAGGTCAAATGTATGAAAATCGCTATATATTTAAGTCTGGCTCTTTGCTCGAGTAAAAAGTAAGGATAAACATAGAAATGAACAAACAATTTATCTTTCATGTAAGTGGTTTTATTTTTTATTTATTTATATCATTTATTACTTATTTCAACAAATCAATGGTTCATATTTATTTTATAGTAGTCTTTTTAATCTGAACCATTCATTTATGTATTTCATGTAGTGCTTGTTCACTAAGGGAACGCCTATCGACGTAAAAATAAGTAAGGATGGAATAACGTCAAATGTATGAAAATCGGTATAAATAAGTGTGAAACAAATAAGAATAGATATAGAGATATGAAGCAAACTCAATACAAGAGTGATTATACTAGTATAGATATCTTAAATCTATCTAAAAAAAATCCAAATTATTTTATTTTACATTACAACTATTTTATTTAATGTATATAGTCATGTATACATAAATTTTATTGTAAAAGTTATAGTTTAATTATAGAATTTTATTTATGTTTGTTACTTTGGATTTATATTATACTTATTATTAAATATTAATATTTTGACATGTAAATGGCTGTAAAATAAAAGATAAGAGATAAGAGTTTTTATTAACACACTCAAGCCATTACACTCCACCCTTTGCTGGTCAAAATAAACCTAAAACTAAATGGAAATTGACATTAGGTATGATAATTTCACCATTACAAGATCGTTCTTGCTAATTGATACGCTGAACTTTTTTCCTTTAGAGTCATTCCTTATGATGTTAGGACTTAGGAAGCGGTCCCATGGGAGGGGGCTTCCTAAATTATCTCAGCGGTGCTGCTGAGATTTTTTAGGAGCACCCATGAATTTTGTAGTTGCAGGCATGCTTAAGCTCCGAATTTAACGGAAGCTGGTGGTCTCATGAATTTTTTTTAACAATAGTTTATACTAAATAATTTAGCAGAGATTTTTTAGGAAGTTGGAAAAATTCCCTCCAAATTTTCCCCTAAATTAAGTGGTGGGAATGAAAAAAACTGGTCGTTAACTCCCTAAGTTGGTGGGGGAAAGTTTCTGCCCCACCCCATCTGCATTTGCTAAAAAATAACCTCCTAAACAATAGCTGCTCCTATTTTAGAGGAAAATTTGTGATCTAAGCATTAACAAACTTTTTTAAGTAGATCTTCTAGCAACTCTCTTGGAGCTCCATCATTAATCCTTGGGAGTAACAAACTAAAAGACATTTAGAATATTTCAATTTCATGAACAAACCAAAGACCAAAGACCCTTTGAGAGAACAATTTTTTCATTACCACTTTCACCAGCCAAGCCAATACGAAAGGTGTTCTGCCCTTGTCACCTATTTATGAATATTTGCTCGATCATTCCTTCAACTATTTTTTTGCTTATTACATTTACGAGTTCAGCTGAGGCTACTGGCGGGTGAATCCAACAATCTCTTCTTGACTACTTCTGAATCTTGGGAGACTCTCTGTCGACGCAGCTCTCGTCCAACAGCACAGAAAAAAGAAAAGAAAAAAGAGTCAGCATAGCTAAGATATGAGCATGATATACCTGTGTCGGTATTTCGGGCTCTCTCAATGTACCTTAATCTGGCAGCGTATCGCCCACGTGGCAGTTCAGGCTCCATCCTCATCAGCTGCTTTGCCGACATACTCGATTCCGTTTCCATCCTAGTTGCCTCAAAAAAATTTCTGCAACCTATCTTCTTTTGTTTCCGATCAAAATTATTTTCTTGGATATTTTCCAATTCTTTCTCAGATTTCCCTTTTAATTTCACGCCTACATTTATTTTTTTTGGCGTGTTTTATTAACAGTTTTTGTAGAAGGAAGAGGGTGCAGAATGGCGTTAACAGGCATTCTCCAACGATCTTGGACCAAACAATGCGCACTTGGTTTGGCTCAGGTCTTCAAACATACTTTTACTATGTTTATTGTCTATCAGTGTGGCTTTTGATGTCAAATACGAAATCCTCTGAACGATTAACTGGATATACAATGTGTATATGCTTGCCGGAAAGTCAGCTTGTTGCACAGGGAAATGGGGTCTTGTTCGGAGCTTTCCCCTTTGCTCAGAGATGGACAGCCGCTGCAAGGGTTTTTAGGTTGGTAGATCTAATTATTTATTTTATTGTTGTTCTTATTAGTTCAAAAATCTAAATTTAAAGTAATATTAAATAATAAAAAATAATTTTGCAGTAGTTCGTATAATCCCTTAGAACACAGCTAATCTCACAAGTAATCACCTCAGCCTTGTGGATAAAATTGATGGCCAAAATGATAGGGGTGAGCGATAGTGAACCAATCTATCTTGCAAAATTGAGGATCTTCAGGGGTGATCAATAGTCAGTCACTCATAGTTTTAATTTCAAAAATTAAGTCTGGATGGATTGAGGACTCTTACTTGTTCCATGATAGGAATTGTCGGCAAAAAATCCAATATTCTTGCCTTTGGATACTCCGTAACAGGGTTTGCCCTAGCAGCTGAGATAATTTTTTAAAGTAAGTATGATGGGAGTAATTATTTTGGCTCTGCAATTCAGAGAAAAATTGAGCTTGGTTGGGGTACTGTGTTAGGAAAAGATGAAATTTCAGGTAAGAGAGAGTAATCTACTTTTTGCAGCCTGTGATCTTAATTTGTGTCCTGTGTGGTACTATAGACACCTAGGTTTTGAAGTGCATATACAGATGGTTTTATGTTTTCTGCTGTTGTTTGTAATCTGTGGGAGTGGGTCCTGGCAATTTATTTAATGCAGAGAACTGGTGAGTTCACTTGGTTGTTATAGAGCTGATGGAGACAGATGAGAGGGGGTCGACAATAATGCAGCAAATCAGTAAAACCACACCACAAAAGAAATTTAATCTGAACCAAATATCAAACAATCATGCTGACATTAAAACTTAAATTTTGATACTGGAAATTCAATTACGAATTATGGATTCCAATCCCCAATTCTGCTTTCATCACTCTCAAAAAATACCTACGCAATATTCACAATTTTGGCATACAGGCCGCACTGAGGCACTCTATCAAATTATCTTTGACTCTGCTCCTCAGAATACGCAAAGTTCTTCCTGAACCAATTTCCTCCCTTGAAGCCATAAGGAGGACTCTTAATTTCTCTAAACTGCAGTTTAAATAATAGTTTCTATCCTTAGAGAAAAACAGTTATACACTCAACATCTGCACCTAAAAATTCTCAAACTTACTACAGAGGTTGTCCCGTGAGTCGGTGATGACATGGGCAGAGACAGGTTCACCAAGTTTCTCAACTTCCCCTGGTAATCCAAAGTTAGGAAAAAAGGGAAAGAGGAGAAAATCCCAAGCTATTTTGGGAGACTGAACGAAGGGCCAAAACCCTCTCCATCTCCAAATTTCAAATGAGCTTGAGCTGTGCGAGTTGGGATAAGAGGGATTTAAAAGCCCCTGATAGAAAATATGTTTTAAGGTCCTTTTGAAATTCTAAAAATGGTTTATATTGTTTGCTGCTTCAGGAAGTTAAATTCATTGGTTTTAATTTAGAATGTAACTTGAAATTAGCCTAGAAAGAATCAAAATTCTTTTTTCTTTTTTTCAATCATGGAAAGGGCAAAGGGGGTGTTGCTATTTTGGTTAGCATTAATTGGTCCCTTTAGATAATTGATTCTGGGTGCTCACATTGTAATAGAATTGTATGGATTACCATTGAGATGAAGGACAAAAAATTTGGTATTGCATTTGTCTATGCATCTAATGACTATAGAGAAATATGTGAACTTTGGAGATGGATGGCATCTAATTTCCAAAAATACCCTGGTTATTAGGTGGATAATTTAACATAGTTGAAAATAAACAAGATAAGTTACAAGTAAATAAGCTAAATTGGAAAGGAAATGAGCTTCTGTTCTGGTCCAAGTTTAAAAAGCTCCTTAATCTCTCAGATGCAATAGAAAAAAACGAAAAAGATGGTAAAGGTATTTGGTACACATGGTGCAATAATCAAAAGGGAAATCAAATGCTTTTACTCGAGGTTAGATAGATTCTATATGAATAAATTCTTCTTTCAAGCTGGCAATGATGATGATAATAGTTGTGTGAAGGTAATTCCCTCCACCATGTTTGACCACCATCCAATTGAAGTGATGATTAAATTTCAGGATGATATTGTAGATAAAAAGAGAATCAAAGGGGGATTATACAAATTGAATGTGAACTTACTGGCTGATAAAGATTATGGAAATGGGGTGCATACTATCAGAAATATAAAGAAAGATATATTTTCTTCCAATTTTGCAATTGAATTCTCGAGCAATTTGACAAATTGTTGGAAAATGTTTCTAAGCACAATTGGGAAAGAAAAAGCTGCTGATAAAAGGAGGATAGGAAATGAGTATGAAGAACAAATAGCTGTGTGTGAAAAACTACTTCAAGGGAACCCTAACGATGTTGACCTTCAAAATAAGTTGACAGAAATAAGGCACAAATGGAGATGGCATCGACACCTTTTAGCTGAAGGGGCTAAATTGAGAGCTAAGATTAACTAGATTAAAGGGGGAGATAATGTCATGTCCCATGAAAATTCTCATTTTTCAATGTTGGATGGAATTTAATTTAAATTAAAGATTTAAATTACATATGGGCCGACCAAAGACAAAGTAATCAAAATGTAATTAAATATATTAATGAATCAAGAGCAGCGATTATCATAGGCAGTGATTGATATGTGGAGTGATTACTTTAGTTAAGAAGGCAGTGAATTTTACAATGATGAGCAGTGATTAACATTTAAAGAGCAGCGGTTAATTGTCATGTTCCTGTCATAACCCTAGCTCTGTGTATGCACGCCGACAGTAAACTGTCTAAAGGAAATCAAGATGCATAAATCAGTATCTTCATGACAGCGATCCATGAGTATAAGGAGCAGTGATCTATGTTAGAAGGACAGATATAATTAAAGACAGCAGCAATTACGAGTGAATAATATATGAAATGATTTGTAATGATTGGTGAAGTAAGTCTTTAAGAGAGCAATTGGTTTATGAGTTAATCACTGCGATCTATGAAGAGGTGCCATCCAGTATTAAGTCATTTCCTCTTATAATAGACACATCATTTCTTGAAAGGTTGCATCCCTCGAAGGGAAATAAAAGGAGTCAACGAAGAATATCGATAGGCATCAAGAAATGATGGATCATTGGTTATTTAATATAACAGCAGATATTCGAATTTCATCTGCAGAGTTATATATATTCAGTCATATAGACTATTATAGACAACAACGGGATACATTGCAAATCTTGAACTGAACTAAAAGTTCAATAAGAATCATTATAGAATATACATGCAGAAATAAAATAAGAAACATCAGGTCAGATCATTATTGACTGTCAATTATCTTTACTTATTGCATATCACTGTCATATATAAAAATACATAAAATATTGTCATAAACTGTCAACATGGACAAGGAGGAAATATGCACTATGGGAGAGAACAGCTAAAGACACCCTTTACATTGACAGGTAGGGAGATAACAGCTAGTAGGGCAACCTACTGTCAACCTACTGTCCTGTGAAAGGGAGAGAATGGCTAAGGGCACCCAAGGGTAGATTTCTCCTCCTAATCTTCATGTTGAGGGTTTATTGACAAATTCAAGTTCATCAGTCAAAGAAGATTGGTGAGAGGATTGCTTGGAGGGAGAGCTGTTGACTGAAGGCACCCTGCCATGCCTCCCTCTACCACCCTCTTCTATGATTGAATTTTGTAAACAAACTGAGTTAGCTGCATGATGAATATATAATCTCTCTATATTGATATTGTTTATGAATTTGAAGGCAATGTAATCTTGTCTAACCCTAATGATTAAAGATGTATATATGTATATATTTTGTATATGTTTCTCCTATGTTATGACTGCAGAATTCAAGTCCAAGAATTATGTAATTTAAAAGATATTCTATGTGGTAAATCATAAACCCTAAACCTAACTTGTGGCATTTGAATTTCTAGGGCAATTTAGGTAAGAGATATTACAAACATCATTGGATTATATATTTATTTGTTGATAACTAACATGTTTACAAGACCTAAGTTAGGCTTATCTTGCTTGAAACATTCAATGTTAAATTTGTAATTCTAGGGCAAGATTTAGGGCAAACCCGAAAGGGGACATTACAGATAAAGACACAAAATACTTTTTTAACATGTTGAAAGCTAAATTTGCTAAGGAATGGGTAGGTCTTGTTGATATTGAAGGAAAGATGAATGAAAACCCCAAAGATATAAAAAAGGCCTTCATGAATTTCTATAAGACTATTTTCTCTTCTGAATGTGCTAAGGAAAATGAAGAAGCTAGGAACCCGTGCATGAGAATTATCCCAAAGAAAGTTGATGAAGATGCCTTGGAGCTAGAAAAAGGAATTTTCAAAACAAGAAATCTGTATGGTAATCAAATCCTTAGAAAATGGAAAATCCCTTAGATTTGATGGACTACGCATAGAGTTTTACAAATCCGACATAGATTCAATTTCTATAGATCTATTGGAGGTGTACAAAGAAATAGTAAATGTTGGAACTTTAGGAAAAGATATAAATAGAGGTTTAATCAAGCTACTCTCAAAAGATGGTAACTTTTGATGAAAAATTGGAGACCAATGCTGCTGCTGAATGTTTCTTATAAAATAATGGCAAATCTCTAAGATTAAAAAGTGTTATTCCCAAAATCATCTCCCCATCACAAATTGGTTTTATTAAGGGGAGATACATATTAGAGGATTTGATTGCAAGTTGGAAAGGATTAAATTGGGATAGGAGAACAAAACAAAATATTTGCATGGCTTTGCTAAACTTTGAGAGAGCATATGATAGCATTGAGTGGACTTTCATAATGATGGTCTTAAGGGCCATAGGGTTTTAGGATAAATTTTGTAGGATGGCTGAAATTCTATTCAAAGATGCATATGCACAAATAGAAATCAATGGTGAATTGACGAGGCTCTTTTCCCTTGCGAAGATCTATCAGATAGGGGTGTACATTGGCTCCCACTTTGTTTGTCATAGCTTCATATTTGTTAAGAGATTCTGGTATTGGTCCTCCTATTAAAGATTTATCTCTCCCTAGTAGCACTGAATTGATTAATATTCAATTTGCAGATGATACTGTTTTATTTCCTAAATTTGAAGATTTTTTTTGATAATTTAATAAAAAGATTTGATTTATGTTGCCTTGCATTTGGCTCTAAAATTTCCTCTATTAAATCTATTATGCCAAGCTAGAATGATTCCCCACCTGCTTGGTTTGAGAAATGGGAATGGGGTGGTTTGAATAAAGTTGTAAGGTATTTAAGAATGGGGTGGTCTGAATAAAGTTATAAGGTATTTGGGTATTCCCTTTGTTGTTAAGCCCTCGCTCAAAGACATGGGAATGCGATTATAAGAAGATTGAAAAAACGAATAATAAATGGCAGGGACAGATTTGATCTCTGGCAGGTAGGGCTCAAGTTTGTTAGAATGTACTATCCTCCTTTAGCATCTACTATGCCTCTTTTTGGTTATTTGGAAGTACTCAAGTACAAAAAATGGTTAGAAACTTTTTGTGGTCCAATGGTAAATGCAATGAAAAAAGACATTCTGTGGCATGGAAATGGTGTTGTCTTCGAAAAAGCTTAGGGGGTATGAGTTTAAAAGGCCTCAAATTGCAGGGAATTACATTGGCAGCAAAATGGATTCTCAAAGCTCTTGAAGGGCCTAAACCATGGAAAGTCTCGATAAAAAATAATATAAATACGGCTAGTCCAAAGAAAAGTAGAAAGTGGAAAGGTCTTCATCCCCATGATATTCTCTTTGGGAGATTCACTGTTAAATTTGCAGGCTCGCTAGTTTTCTGCAGTATATGTAGAGCTTGGGAGTCAGTGAGGCATTTGTTAGCTGGCCATAAAGTTTTTTCTAGGACAGAGGGTAAATTTGTTAGTTATAGATCCATTTGGTGGAACCTAGCATGTAATAAGAAACCCCTATCACTGACAAGAAGTACAACCCATCTTTATATTTCATTGCTATATATTTTGACTGGTGTTTCATTCACTCACCATATTCTTGATCCAAGTATCATTGGCTGGCGGTAGTTTTTTTCAGGCATCATTTCCTTCATGTGCTTATCCCGGATCATGGGTTGATGGTGGCTCATCCATTCTGGGCAATTCCTATTGGGGTTGTGGGTATTTTGTGCCGTAAACACTAACTGCTGGTTACATTTGCTGTAGTTTGACTGGTGCTCACTCATATGCCTATTTCTGATCTAAGCATTATAGATTGGTGACGGCCAACCACTTTAAAAGAAAACACTATATGTGTGAAAATAGAGACAAAGAAAAAAAAAGGAAGGATCGCAGGGATCACTAGTGTAAAGAAGCATAGAATTATCTTGCTGTTATTTGTAGGCCTGTGACATCCAGATAGAGATGTTGGAAGTTAGAAACATTTGAATAAATTGTGATGCCCTGTGGCTAGTTGTGTGTCTATAGGCGAGTGGTGATGTGAGTTGTGGTTTGTAATACTGGGTTATTATTATCTCCTTGTTGCATTGGTAAATTGAAATGTGAATTTTGATTTCTGAATTGTTACTTTCCTATTGCACTTGTGAATTGTTTCGGTTTGTGTGAAGCTGCTAGGATTGGCTGCCTTTCATTGGGAACCTTATCCTTGCTTGTGTCAAGCGGTATCAGAGCTGGTTATCTTAGTGGGTTGCTGAAGAAGTCAGTCTTGGAAAGCTCTGAGAATTTTGTTGCAAATGTGAGGATCTTGTGACTGTAGAGAGCTGAAGTAGAAGACATGGCTAATAGAAGTAGACCAAGAGGTTAGAGAAATGCTGATATATTAGAAATGCTAAGAGCAATGGTGGCTAGATTGGTAGTAGAGGCAACACAAATAAGAGGTGTAGATGTTGAAGACGTGAGTGAAGACGAAGAAGAAGCAGCAATAGGCCAAGGAGGAGGAATGGAAGACTACATGAATGAGCCATTCTTGAGAGCTATGTTGCACATAGGAAACAAACCGCAGATGGACACTCCATGTTACAATGGGAGCCTGAACCCTGAGGAGCTCATAGACTGGATTTCAGAAATGGAAAGATATTTTGATTATGAGTCAATAGAAGACCCAAAGAGGGTAAAATTTGCCACTACAAAGTTGAGAGGTCATGCATCCTTGTGGTGGGATCATGTATAGATGGATAGACAGAGAAGAGGAAAGAAGAATATTTTTGATCATGGGATTGAGTGGTTGCAAGATTAAAGGCTAAATTCTTACCGGCAAACTATTAGCTGAATTTATAAAAGCAATTACAAAATTTGAAAGAGAGAGATGAAGGTCAAAGAGTACACGGAGGAATTCGACAAGCTCAACATCTAAGTTGGTCATGTAGAAGATTTGAAGAACAGATTGCAAGGTATATCAACGAACTTCGAATATGAATCCAAGATGAGATGAGTATGGTCCTGGTAAGGACAATAGAGGAGGCCTATCAATATGTCTTACAGGCGGAAGAAAAGTTGACGAGAAAGCAACAAAATAACTCCAGAGGGAGAGGAAGAGGACAAGTTGACAATAGCAGAGAGCAACATAGAGAAGCCGAAACTCAAAATAGTAATTCAAGACAAAACTCAAAGGGAGAGGGGCATACTCCAAGAGGGAGAGGATATTATGGTGGAGGAAGAAGCAGACAATTCACTTGTTCTAGATGTGGAGAGGCTGTTCATAGAGCCTTAGAATGTCTGCAATTGTAGCAGGACAATACTAGAAGAGGTGTGGCTATGAATCATATTGCTCATGCAGACAAAGAAAGCATTGCTTTACTTGAACACACGAAGGAACCAAAACATGGTGAGGCTCTTATGTTTAAAAGAGTGTTGTTGAAGCCAAAAGAGGAGGAGATGGAGCCATTTTGAAGGAGTCTTTTTAGAACCATATGCAAATCTGGAGGAAAATGTTGCAGTCATTGTTGACAGTGGAAACACAAACAATTGGGTGTCCAACGAGATAGTGGAAAAACTCAAGTTAAAGAGGATCAAGCATTCTAATCCATACAAAATCTCATGGCTGCAGAAGGAGCATCAACTCTTGGTAAGCGAACAATGTTCGGTCAATTTTCAAATTGATGCTTATAAAGATGAAATTTCGTGCGATGTTATGCCTATGGATGTTTGCCATGTTTTGTTGGGAAGACCATGGCAGTTTGATCGAGTGGTTGTATATGATGGAAAGAAGAATACTTATGCCATTATGAAAGATGGGAGGAAGTTTACGTTGAGTCCGTTAAAAGAAAATGATGAGGTAGGCAGCAGTTCCACAGTATGTTTGAATTTTAGATAATAGTTTTTAGACAGTGTACTGGGAGATGGAACAATGGTTAAGAAAGATGAAGTTTTGCAAAAGGTGGAGAATTTGTTGGAGAGACTCTCAACATCCTTTCAAGGTGTTGTCAAAAGGGTGTAGACCGAAGGAAATAGATGATGGACATATGCAAGAATTTCCCAAGGAGGTAACAAAAGGTTTAAAGAAGAATCTTGAAGGTTAGAAGCAACATGTTTTTTAAGCTGGAGGGTTGGTATTTGCTCATGAAAGTAAGGAAAAGAAAATGTTGGGACCATGTAGGGTCTTGAAGAAGTTTGCAACAAAAGACTATAAGGTAGAGCTCCTCGAAGAAATAGATATCTCGCCGATCTTCAATAGGGCAGATTTGCATTCTTAATGTAAGGGACTGTCAGGCATAGCCATGGATGAAGATTCATGCTTACGAAAAGAACTAGGTAAGATAGAAATGGTCGTATGTCTAACGGAGCAAAAGAACGAAGCAGACAAAGAGACACTTTGGATCAGGAACAAGCATCGGATCTCAATTTTGAGCTTCACAAAATGTTATGAGCCTCAAGCTCATGGAACATTTTTCACTTACTTGGTGTGTTTGATGTAGGAGCATCCTGGCCCACAAACAATCGTGCTCACCCAAAAACATGGTTGTTCCAATTTTGGTTTTTAGGTTCATTTTTGTCTTTGGTTGGGTCAATTTGCTATCATGTCTGGGGGGCACTGCTAGGACGTAGCCTCTACTTCATTTTGAGTGTTTCATCTTTGACTTCATCCTTGATGCTGGGTGTTATTATTCCTGGAGTGTTGTATTGTTTTCTGGGGCCCATAGGGCCCATAGAAGTTGTGAAACCAACCTCACAGGACCTAGTGAACACCTGCAAAACCTAAGATTAACCTTCCACAAGAGAAAAAAACAAAGAGAGCAATTTGCATAAAAAAGATGCAATTAATGAAATGGATTAATGAATTACATGAGATAACTTGCTTTTATATTAGCAAGTTAGAAAACCTTAAAAGGGGATTCCTAAGTTTAGCTTAAGTGAAATAAAGTAAAGGTGACTTGATTAAATTAATTAAGTAAAGAACCTATTACTCTAACACCCCTCAGGATGAACTTAGGGAGAAGCTTAAAACTAAGGACAAATGCATGAAAGCAAAGATGGGTCCCGGCAACTAGGCCTGATGAGGTACCCATGTACAAAAGAGTCTCACAAATAGAGAAAAGGAGAAAACCACGTGGGAAAAACTCCTCCCCAAAAGAGAGAACAAACCTCCCTACAAAAGAGAGAGAAAGAGTGAAGGACTAAGAAGTCTCCACAAAAGATGTCCCAAAAGAATAGGAACATGAAGATGAACATGAAGAACTCCATTGAAGCATGAAGAAGCTGCAAACATTGTCGAAGACTGATTGCTATAGTGCTAAAAGAAGAACCTCCTCTAAAACAAGATGAAGATCGGGATCAAGAAGACAAGAATCTACATGAGTGCCCCCAACGACACTACTCGAATCAAATGACAAACAAAGGCAAAACATCTGGAACTCGAAGATACAAACGGCACAGGTACCAAAAGTCTAAAAACTGATCAAGTGAAAATAGGTCGCCTCCACGAAAGGAATGCAAGAGTGTCCATATGGTAAATGCTCCATCTCACTGAAATGCATGGGTAACCAGCCACTGATGTACGCTGCATCTGCCTAGTACATAGGAACAAATACTAGATACATAACTCACTCCAACGCGAAACCAAGGAAGCATTAGCACCAACAATAGAAACCCCCCCATAATGCGGACAAGGGAGAGCCATGGCAGCTACACTGAAACTGTGTGAAACCAAGAAGTGCATGTAGAAGAAATAAGAACATTTGAACGTGCAAACATGAAAGTACCAGCAAATAAAAGGGTGTGCAAATCAAGGCACACACGCATGAGGCAAGAATCAATATGATTCACTGCTGTCGTGGAAGGGACACTCACTTAACAAAGGTGTGATGGCAAAACAAAAGGCAAACATCAACCCCCCATGGCACTTTATGTCATAGTGCAAGTACAATAAGGCACAGAATGATGTGCAAGATCTCAAGAATACATTTACAATGCTGGGGCACTTTATTTTAGTGCGTTTGCATATGAGAAGTGCTTACAATGAAAGCTCACAATGTCCAAAAAAGGACCACATGTTAAAAATACAATTCTTTGATAGAAATAGAGGAAACCAATAGCACCATGATGAAGTACACAAAAACATGCACTTTAAAAAAAGGGACCCAAAAAGGAGTCTGGATGCAGAAGATATGGCCCGTCAAAGTCTCCAAAATGAGAACTGCACAACAACACTGAGAAAACTCATTTCTGGAAAAAACTAGAAGTCAAAATTGAAAACCACTTGCACCACTACGAAGAGCACGAAATTCTACCTTGTTTAAAAAAAAATTGCACTGAAAAATATGATCGTATGGCCAAGATATCGCCATTTGAAAATCGAGTGCAAAAGTGAAAAGCCCAATGGAGAGCTAGACTGGGCAAAAAAGCATCTCCGCTAAGTTTAGCAAAAACACCT
The DNA here is from genome assembly GCA_027924645.1 of Cunninghamia lanceolata. NCBI lineage: Eukaryota > Viridiplantae > Streptophyta > Pinopsida > Cupressales > Cupressaceae > Cunninghamia > Cunninghamia lanceolata. The sequence goes on from BSBN01000391.1 coordinate 20,458,283, forward strand.
CTAAATTTGGAGATCCGCCAACTTTAGAACCCTGCCAAAAAGTCCTTCAGGTACAGTAGTTTGCATGTGATTTTTTTAATTAAAAAAACACAAAAAAAATGTTGCATGTGATTTTTTAATATAAAAAAAAAAAGTATGCATGCTTTTTTTAAGAAAAAAAACATTAAAAAAAAATTACAGATTGTTTTTTTTGAAAAAAAACAATTAAAGAAACAGTTGATTGTTATTATTTTAATTTAAAAAAAAAAAAGATGGGGGTGGAGGGATTAAATCCCCCCACACGCAGCCCCACTAAGGGGTTACCGCGGCCCCCAAAAGGGGTCCGCGGGTCCCTTAGGGGACCGCAGCCCCAAGACAAGGGCGTGGGGCCCAAGAGTCATGCCTGCAGTGGCAGGGATGGTACCCTGCGCAGGAGCCAAAAATGAATTTTTTTTCCAAACTTTTTTTTTATAAAAGTTTTCAATTAAAAAACTTGCTTTTTCAAATAGATTTTTTTTCAATAGAAATTTAAAAAAAAAAAATTTTACATGCAGGAAAAAAATAAATTAAATTTTTTTTACAGCCACCTTGGTTTGCGTGCTGGGCAGGGCGCACGACTTGCCTGGCAAAAGAATTTTTGCCCCAGATGAGCCCGAAGTTGATTTTGACGATTTGACAGTCGATCTTAAGGTTTTTGGGCCTTCTGAGCGCGATGGTGAGGTCCGTTTGGGCCCAAAACGCTCTGAAAAATAGCTTTCCTCCGGATCCCGAAAAAAAGCACCCACTAAAACCCTTGCAGATCTGGCCTACGAAGCTCAAATCAAACCAAATAAAAGGCTAATCTGACTATTTCAACTTCTCTGAATCCAACGGAATACTCCATTTTACACAAAAATGCACCAAACAAACGACTCTTGCTCAAAATTTTCTCCAAATCTGAGAAGGGGCTTGCAGATCTGGCTCTAATACCATGTAGAAGTTGTGAAACCAATCTCACAGGATCCAGTGAACACCTGCAAAACCTAAGATTAACCTTCCACAAGAGAAAAAAACAAAGAGAGCAATTTGCACAAAAAATGATGCAATTAATGAAATGGATTAATGAATTACATGAGAGAACTTGCTTTCATATTAGCAAGTAAGAAAACCCTAAAAGGGGATTTCTAAGTTTAGCTTAAGTGAAATAAAGTAAAGGTGACTTAATTAATTAATCAATATGATTAAATTAATTAAGTAAAGAACCTATTACTCTAACAGTTCCAATTTTGGTTTTTAGGTTCATTTTTGTCTTTGGCTGGGTCAATTTGCTATCATGTCTGGGGGCCACTGCTAGGACGTAGCCTCTACTTCATTCTGAGTGTTTCATTTCTGACTTCATCCTTGATGCTGGGTGTTATTATTCCTGGAGCGCTGTACTGTTTTCTGGGGCCCATAGGGCTGGCGCTATCCTCATTGCTGGGTGTTTCTTTTAACTGAAGTTGTGGGAAATATTCCCCTACAGTCTCTGACAGAGCCTTTTAAAGGTTGACGACAGGCACCTTGTTGGGCAGCGGTTATGCTATTGACCTGTAGCGACAGTTACCCTTGCTGGGCTGTTACATTGGTAGTTACCTTGCTGCTATAAATTCTAACTGGTGCTTCATTCACCCGCCATATTCCTGATCTGAGTATCATTGGCTGGTGGCAGTTTCTGTTAGGCATTATGTCCTTCATGTGCCTATCCCAGATCATGGGTTGATGTGGCTCATCCATTCTGGGCGATTCCTAATGGGGTCGTGCGTATTTGGTGGCATAAACTCTGACTGCTGGTTACCGTTGCTGCAGTTTGACTGGCTCTGACTCATACGCTTATTCCTGATCTAAGATTTATAGACTGGCGGGAGCCATCCTCTTTAAAAGAAAACACTATATGTGTGAAAAGAGAGACAGGCAAAAAAAAAAGGAAGGATCACAGCGATCGCTGGTGGAAAGAAGCAGAGAATTATCCTGCTGCTGTTCATAGGACTGTGACGTCCAGACAGAGATGTTGGAAGTTAGAAACATCTGAGTAAATTGTGATGCCCTATGGCTGGTTGTGTGCCTATAGGCGAGTGGTGATGTGAGTCGTGGTTTGTAATTCTGAGTTATTATTATCTCCTTGTTGCATTGGTAAATTGAAATGTGAATTCTAATTTCTGAGTTGCTGTTATTTTCCTGCTGCATTTGTCAACTGTTTCAGTGTGTGTGAAGCTGCTAGGATCGTCTGCCTTTCACTGGGCACCCAATCCTTGCCTGCATCAAGATCTGTGCCCAATACTTCCGCCTTTGTTGTACCTTGAAGGGTTGGGGCACTTGATAATGAAGATGGAAGTGCTAGTTAATATTTGTTTTAAGAACCTGATAATGTTGGTCACTATGTAAAATCATATAAATGTAAACTCTAAAGCAGCGATAGTAAATGAGATATAGGTGTATAGTCTTTGATTTTGATGCTGTTCCAGGCGCTCTTGTGTCTTTGGTCCTGGATTGTTAAGTACTTTTTGTGATATTCTGTTAGAAATATCGTTAGCAGTAAGTTTTTTTTGCTTCAATGGCTTATATAATGTAACCTGATTGGTAAACTATTATGAAATCTAAAAAAATACCTATCTTTCCCTACATCGTTTGTGTGATAAATAACAAGGAAAATGGGTACCTTCCTGAAGGCCTCAGTTTGCTCTCTTGTTTGAGGACCCATATCCATAAGTAAGAGTTATGAGATGAATTCTTACCAATACATTGTGTCTTTACAGCATACCATAAGGCTATGCATCTGTGTTTATAAATAAATAACAAGGAAAGTGGGTACCTTATTGAAGAACTTTGTATTACCTTTTTGTTAAGAACAACCTATATCTACAACGACAAAGCCAAATTCCATTTTGACCACTAATTGGTGTCTTTACACTGGAATAGGTCTATTGCAAGTTTATCAGCAAATGCAATTTAATACAAAGGAATTTGGGTACCTTGCTTAAAAACCTGGTTTTGACTTTAGGTTAAGGACCTATATCCACAAGTGCGAGTTATTAATTCCGTTCTTATTCGTGCACTTTTTTATTTTCCTAGTATTATCTGTGCATTTTTTTCTAAGAAGTTTAATAGGAGGTTTCATCACCGTACCCCTGCTGATGGACATGTAGCCATCTTTCATGTGTTTTCTACTTTTGAATTGCTGAAAATTCCATGAGTGTTTAACACATGTAGTTTAAATTGCAAACATTGGATGTATTTACATCATGCGATGTGTAAACTTAAACATTGAAAAGTCTGACATTGATTATGAAAGTAAATTAACATTTCTGTTTTATTTTGCAATCTTGAGAAAAATTTCAAATTTGGAGTTTTTTCTATATTGAAATGAATTCTCATTTTCTAAATTGGATTGAAGTCTTATGAACTAGCCATTAGGCAAACCCAATTTTATAAATGATCTGCACAAACAAACTTGTTGAAAAAGTTTCATGCGATTAGCATAACAGTCACAATTATTTGGAATGTGGGTAGCTATACCCACAAGTAAAAGTTATTAGTTCCATGCTCATGCATGCAAATTTTTATTTTCCTGCTATTACCTGGTGCTTTTTTCTCTATGAAATGGGCTCTACAAATGATTCTGGGCATCCTTCAATAGGAGGTTTCATCACTGTACCCCTGCTGACAGATACATAACCATCTTTCATGTGTTTTCTCCTTTTGAATTGCTGAAAATTCCCGGAGTGTAACTCATGTAGTTTAAATTGCAAATGTTAGATGTATTTTCATTACTTGATGTATAAACTTAAAATTAAACATTGAGATATAGTTTAAATTGCAAATGTTAGATGTATTTTCATCACTTGACGTATAAACTTAAAATTAAACATTGAGAAGTCTGATATTGAATATGAAACATTTAGTCAAGATTTTTGTTTTATTTTGCAGTCTTAAGAAAATTTTGAAATTTGGAATTCTCCTATACTGAAATGAATTCTCAATTTCTATTTTGGATCGAAGTCTCACTAACTAGCCATTAGGCGTAGCTGACTTTATCAATGATCTGCACAAATAAACTTGTTCAAAAAGTTTCATGTGATTAGCATAAGAGTCACAATTAGTTGTACTCAGTTGTCATTTCTGCTTCTTGTAGTTCAACGGGAGCTGCAAGTGATGTCATTGGAATTGATCTTGGCACTACAAATTCTTGTGTCACAGTGATGGAGGGAAAGGTAAGTTCTAAATTTGCTTTCTGTTTGAAGTTTCTTAGTATTAATTGTCCTTGAGAAAAATGGGTGTTGACTACAACTCCCATTACAGTTTTGTGAATCAGTGTTTTAAACTGAGTAAAAATAATCTTGGGCCTTATCTGGTCATCTTTGATCATTGAATGTTCTTTTGACCTTGTTTAGAACCCAAAAGTAATTGAAAATTCGGAAGGTTCTCGCACAACACCATCAGTTGTGGCTTTTAATCAGAAAGGTGAGCTGCTTGTAGGTACCCCTGCAAAGCGTCAAGCAGTGACAAATCCAGCGAACACAGTGTTTGGAACAAAGCGTTTGATAGGAAGAAAATTTGATGATCCACAAACACAGAAAGAGATGAAAATGGTCCCATATAAGATTGTCCGAGCTCCAAATGGTGATGCTTGGGTTGAAGCAAATGGACAGCACTATTCACCTAGTCAAATTGGAGCATTTATATTGGGAAAGATGAAGGAAACTGCAGAATCTTATCTTGGGAGGAGTGTTGTAAATGCTGTCATAACTGTGCCTGTCTATTTTAATGATTCTCAAAGGCAGGCAACAAAAGATGCAGGAAGAATTGCTGGTTTGGAAGTTAAACGAATTATCAGTGAACCCATGGCTGCTGCTCTATCATGTGGCATGAATAATAAGGAAGGTTTGGTGGCTGTCTTTGATCTTGGAGGAGGTACATTTGACATTTCTATCTTGGAAAAATCAAATGGTGTGTTTTGAGGTATTAAAAAATTGGTGACATGTTAAATTTTTTACAATCAACTCGTTATGGCTGTTTTTTTTGTTAGGGTAGTTATTCTTTTGCTTTGTTTTTTGAGCTTTCCTTTGTCTTGCAGGTCAAGGCTACTAATGGTGATACTTTCTTGGGTGGCGAGGATTTTGACAATGCACTATTGCAGTATTTAATAGACGAGTTCAAGAAATCTGAAGGCATTGATTTGTCAAAAGACAGGCTTGCTGTCCAAAGGTTGCGAGAAGCTGCCGAGAAAGCTAAAATAGAGCTTTCTTCTACCACTTCAACAGACATCAATCTGCCCTTCATCACAGCAGATGCTTCTGGTGCAAAACATTTAAATGTTACTTTGACCCGTTCAAAATTTGAAATGCTTGTAAATAATTTGATAGAACGAACAAGGCAGCCTTGTAAGGATTGTATGAAGGATGCTAGTGTGACTCCCAAAGACTTAGATGAAGTCTTATTGGTAGGGGGAATGACAAGGATCCCAAAAATTCAACAAATAGTTGCTGAATTATTTGGTAAGGAGCCAAGCAAAGGTGTTAATCCAGATGAGGCAGTAGCAATGGGGGCTGCCATTCAGGGTGGCATCCTTAAGGGTGATGTAAAGGAGTTGCTGCTGCTTGATGTCACTCCACTGTCTCTTGGTATAGAAACTCTTGGCCACAAAGCTCATTACTAGAAACACAACCATTCCAACCAAGAAGAGTCAAGTGTTCTCCACAGCAGCTGATGGGCAGACACAGGTTGGAATCAAGGTACTTCAAGGAGAACGTGAAATGGCAGCTGACAACAAGGTTCTTGGCCAGTTCGATCTTGTGGGCATTCCTCCAGCTCCACGTGGTGTTCCTCAAATAGAAGTTACATTTGATATTGATGCAAATGGTATAGTTAATGTATCTGCACGTGATAAGGCTACTGGTAAGGAACAGGCTATAACCATTCACCTGTCTGGAGGACTTTCAGAAGCTGATATTCAGAATATGGTTAAAGAAGCAGAGATGTATGCCCAAAAAGATCATCAAAGAAAAAAACTGAGCGAGGCTAAAAACCAGGCAGACAACTCATTATACACAATAGAAAAAAGTCTCAGTGATTACAAGAGTAAGCTTCCAAATGATATCACAAGTGAAATTGAGTCTGCTGTATCTGACCTAAAGAAGGTAATGGAGGGTGAGGATGGGGATGAAATACTGACCAAGATTGATGCAGCAACTAAAGCATCCATGAAAATAGGACAGCACCTGCAGCAACAATCTGACGGGTCATCTGGCTCCTCCAGGAGTTCTGGAGGAGACCAAGTACCTGATGCGGATTATGAGGAGGTCACGAAATGAACAATATCCCATATTTGAAAAGGGACTGCAGTCAGATTAGGATTGGTAATTTTGTCAGATAACTCACAATACGCTAGCATAAGATCATCTCTCTAGGATGAGAGCTGCTAACCAGTACAGTTATTTTGGAAAGTTTTGTGCTTGCTGAAGGAGATAATGTTGATTAGCATGTCAGGAAAAACTGTCATTGTAGCAGAAGATTTTCTTGAGTGGGAGAGTGTTTTCTTTTAAAATCTGAAGTTGGAGAAGAACATAAAAAAGCTAAAATTAGTTTGTAGAACTCATTAGTGAATATTACCTGTAAATAATAAATGTAATGTAAAGATGAATGATCTCTTGAAATAACTTTTCAGAGTTAAGTTTAATTATTTGTGCCTTGAGGTCGTGGAATAATGATTGAAAGCACGCCAATCCAATTAGTCTACAAATATTTTCCAAGTAGGTTTTGGAATCCAAACTGCTGAACACGGGGATTCTTGACCAAAATCATAATTTCTCAACAGGTTCAGATGGCAGAAAGATGAAGTCTGCTTGTTTAAAATATGTTCCAAAGTATTCTTATCAGCATGTTTGATGCTGGGGATTCTTTCAAATTATTCACTCACAGTATTCTGCTCGCATAGTAATTATTGTTTTCTTTTCCCCAAAGACTAGATTATTTGTCTCCTATTCACTTTAATATTTTTCTAAGTTTTTATGGGCATTCTATTCTTTCTTCTAGAATTTTATTTGTACGATTGAAAATCCAGGTTTTAGAGTTGCTGACGGTTTCATTATCAGGAATCTGTCGCATGGATTGATGTTTAACAGTGGTTACATATGAATTCCAAATAACAGTAATATAATCTCGGTTTTCCTGTATTCACTTCTGAGTTCAGTATGGTTTTCAGGAAACGAGCAATTTACCTCTCGAAATCTTCCATGCAAGCATGGTCATTCTTGTTTTTCTATTATCGATTCTCTATACCATCTATAGTAGGGAATGATTTCTACATGGAATATTTAATAGCAATAAGCAAAAAAGTTGCAACTAAAATGTTAGTTTGCAGCCTTTATGTCTTCCTTCACCTTGACTCACAATCCATTTATTGAGTGTGATTTGACATGAATTTTTTGCACTCAGTATTGTTGCTGATAATGTGAGTCAGAGTTGCCACACTGGGAGTATGAAGCAGACTGGCACTGTTGATATCGTGTAGTTTGATTGCCAATTATATTATCGGGGAAGGCAATATGTCAGTGGAGTCAAGATCCGTTCCAAGAAAATTCAATCAGTGTTTAGTTGTTAATGTTTCTGCAGAGCTCTTTGAATTCTTAGCAACTAGTGTTGAAACACTGTACAGAGTTACCCATGGGGACATCTCCCATGAAATTTGGAAGTAACAGAATTAAAAAAGATGATAAGGTCAATGGGCCCTTGGTCTACTGGTGAAGTTGAATGGTTCTGAATGAGCCCACCAGGGATCAAGTCTTACTAAGTGCAAAACTCCGACACCATAAGGGATGACGCTGTGATCGTGCCTTGGGCAAATTTGACAGAATGGATACCCTAGAGTCTTTGGCTCTCAGTTGAAGAGGTTTCAGCTTAAGGCTTGTGCTCCTGAATGGGTAGCTAAATGATTATATGGATTTGATATAAAACCAAGGTTGCATGGAGATTGGTATTGGTACTGGTACGGGAGACTGGTACTGGTACCGTACGTCTGTTTTTGAAAAATAGGAGACGGGGGTACTTGGAGACACCATTTTTTAAAATATAATTTAATAATTTTATTAATTTATTAATATGCTAACGTTAAAACTGAAAATATCATGACATTTAACTTTTAAAACAAGAGAACTGGTAAAGTTTAAGTTTATAGCTTACTTGTAACAATTTAATATAGCTTACTGTATATATATTACTTATAGGCTTATAGCTTACTTGTAACAATTTAATATAGCTTAATGTGTATATATTACTGTAGACACTAGTGTTGATGATTGTTTTTAGACAAGTCAACAATAGAGTAAAACACGAGGTATCCAACTCTCTTTTGAGCAAAGCCCCTTGAATGCTAAATAAAATGATCAAACAAGATGACTCCAAGGTTCCTTTTCTTATGTTCGTGAGGGATAGCTCAATGACTTAGTATGATTTTGTTGATAAACACAAAGGGACTTACACAATTGTTCAAACAACTAGTTGTTTCACTTGTAAAAGACAAACACTTGGAATTTCTAATTACTACAACTTATGACGTATGATATGACAATGAAATACTTAATCCTAAATTCTAACCAGATTAATAAAAGAAAGACAAAAGATATAAGGTTTAGTAAAACTAATCTAATCCTAGATGCAAGGGATGATTACTACTCAGGTGAAATCAAACCAACTCTTGCTTCGCCAGATCAAACAACTACACAAGGTTGATGCTATCTTCTAAGGTTATATAAGATGTTTAAATCACTTATGTTCATGAAGAACTCAACAAACATAAAGATCAAAGTTAAACTCAATTCGTTCAGACCAACCATACACTGCAATTTGCAAGCCACAAACTACAAATGGTGTGAACATAAAGATTTCACCACAAACAATAATAAAGCCCCCCACCAACTAATATACACTTAAAGAAAACTTAATCTAATCTTAATATTTGTTTGAAGAGATCCAAACCATGCAACATTTAGAAACATATATAAAATCACCAAACAATGAGTCTTATATTATTTCAGAGAGCTCTTGCAACAATTTTCAGAGTTTTCAATCATACAAATGAGAGCAAAAGGAGCTCTTATATAGATCTCAAGAATGTATGGGGGGTCAAGATCAACTGACAAAACCAATGGACCAGATCATGCCACATCACAAGTAGTTACAACAAACTCCTATTTTTAGTATATGAAAGAGGGAACAAAGACACGTTTCCCAAAAAGATAAGGATGACAAATCAATAGCCTATGAGGAGTCTCCATGTGAATAACCATCACTAGTATTTTGGGATTCAATGAATCTGGACACTATCTGCTTGACATCATCAAAAGGTACACTTGGTGTATTCTTAGTGGTTCCTTCAGCTTCAAGTACATCGTCTGCATAGATGCCAAGTGTCTTCTCCCAATCAATCATTCTAGCTTTGTTGGCGCCAAGGTGGACAACAAACGAGAATATACTATCAAGCTTCTCATCAGAAATATCATCCTCTTGGAAGTAGAAAACTTGAACTTGTTCCTTCATACTACCAAGAGTCATCTCTCCAAATGGATTACATATTTTCATCAAAGATGCATGTATTCCATTTTGAATTCTTTGAAGTACACTCCTTACTCTTGACATCTGTTTCTACCTTATCAAGTAGTTGCCCTTTATTGCGAAAGCAATAATACCAAGAAGAGAAATCATATGTCATGCCTTCATCAATCACTTCAGCATGTATTAACTTATCAACTGAAGTCTCCATCAAGCTCTTCAAATGTGGCATGTATTGTTTCTTGATAACCTTGAACTCAGCACAAGCAGTCAACAATATAAGTACCCTTCTCTTCAGATCAACAATCTTATCATACACTTGCATGATATCTTCCAGGTGTATATATGTGGTTTCTTTTGACCTTTTCATCCAATCTTTCAACCTGTGAGATGAAGACTTCAACCCCTCAAGATGTACAATTATTTCTGGAGGAAGACGAGATGGAGGTGTAGAAACTCTCTCCTGCTGATGGATAGGATGAACCAAGTGTTGAATATACTACTTTAAGGCTTGACACCTTTGCTCAGCTTTAATTCTGCCTTCTGTTTCCTACCTTATGATAGCTTGAGTATTATCAATTGAATCCTGAAGTTCTTCTTCTACCCGTGTTCCAGTCAATGGACCTAAGTTGATTGTATTGATGTCATAATCTTCAGGTGTTATATCTTCTACATTCTTTTCAAGCCTTGGAACAACTACATATACTTTCCTTACACCTGCTTCATCTTTGGTTATCTTTGAAAGAGTAGTTGCTTTTTTTTTTGATTTTTTAGTAGACATATCCAGGAGCAACTCTTCAACTGGAATAGGAGGATATTTTTCAACTTCATAGCTTTCCTTAATTCTATCCTGCAGCCACTCTGGCAATGATGAAAGATCCCTTAATTATTGTACTTGCTTTCCTTGTACAGGGAATGATTCTTCTTCAGCTTCATCTTTGCCTTCAGTGTTAGCTTCATCAATGATCTCAGTATCATGTGGACTTGAAGGTGTCTCTTCAAATGGAGTATCTGGAATTGCATCCTCAACAACATGTACAACTATATCTTGATTCATTGGAGTATCACCTGGTTGTCTAGATGAAGCAGTTTCAATACTTATTCTTTTCTTTTTCTTGCTTGATTCTCCTTGTGTAGATTCAAGTTGTTTTCTTTTCTTTGCTTGACTTGAATCTCTTTCATTGTCCTTACTTCGCGAACTCCTACTAGGTGTACTATGTTGTTCTTGTTGCTCAACTTCTCCCATTTTAGTGTAAGTAAGCTTCTTCCTTTCATCTATCAATGCTTGTACTTGCTCTTTTACATGTTCTTCAGTGATAGCAATGATAGGCTCTATCAATTCTTCATCATAAACTCTTTCTCTATCAGTCCAATTGATGTCATAAGGCAGATTCTGGATTTTATTGTACTTATCACCTGAAAGAGTTCTATCATCATCTAACTGATCAGGAATCCTTAATACCTTTGTAGCTCTCACTAGATCCCATCTTAACCTTGAGCACTTTTGCATTCTTATATCATCATCATCAATGGCATTAGCCCAATGATCCTCAAGCTGCTCAACATGCTGGTAGGAAGAATATGACTGCTTAATAGCTCCGTGCGGATCAAAGTTTTCCCTCCTTGAATCATGAAGATGTAAATGATATGCCTGAAGCTCAACCTCTGAATGTTCAGCTACTTGAAGTGATGGACAAGAGTAATATCTCCCTAGCATGAGAGGAAACTGAACCCCAGCCTTCTTTCTTGCCCTTTGCATCTTATGGAACTCTTAACTATCTTGAAACTTCTAGCAATACCATCCTATTGGTAGGATACCTCAACAATCTGTATGGAAAGGATGTGAAGTCCTGAATTCTGATATAGGTAAACTTGTCATATTGAATGTAGTACCTTCCATATTGTTCAATGAAGTTCCTAGCAACACTTGTTAGTCTTCTATGCAATTCTCCTCTCAACTTTCTTACTGTGTACATGGCGAAGGCATCATTAAACCTCTTGTAATGATTGATATTCTTCAAATGGAGCTAATGATAACACTGATGTGATAGAATCTGTCCAGACTTTGTACCTACTTCTTTAGATGTTAATCCCTTATATACCACATTTCTTGCTAAGATGTAAACAAGATAGGAAGTCATGAAGAAAGACTTTGTCTCATCAAATCTTTCAAACTGCTCATCAAGGCAATAGCTTATAAGACCAGCCCAATCAACCATCTTATTCTTTGTAAACACATGATCAAAGTATGTATACATCCATCCTTCAAAAGTAGATGATTGAGGCCTACCTGTTACTCGATTCAAGAACATGATGAAGTAACTTATCTCTTGTTTGAAGTCTGCTTTGTGAAACTTTGGATCTTCAGAGTTGTATATCTTGATTGATGAATCTATCATCCACTTCTTCCCACTTCTTACATATAGTGCTTGGGATTGCCTTCAAAAGTATATTGGGCAGTTGTAGGACAGATGAACACTGCCTTCTAGTTCGGGATGTTGAAGATCTCCTGAATGGCTTCTATTTGCAGGTAAGCGAGGATAGTTCCGTCTTTAGCTACAATTTGTCTCTTCTCCTTGTCATAGTGTTGAATGCATTCCAACACTAACTCAGTGCTAGGTAAGGTAGGTGGGAAGCATGCCGCTTGAACAATTCCACTCTTTGTAATAGCCTTGATGTCTTCATTCCTTGTGATGGCGAGCAAGAAGTCCTTCATTTCTTCCAAATTGACATGTCCCATGTTGGTGTCTCCCACGTTCTTCCAATGAGTTTCAAGCTTGGAGTCGGGTATGGTGGACTTGGCATCCATCTTGATCATCACTTGCCTCTCCTTTGCCGTCATACCCATCTATCTACAAGACAACACTTGAATAAATGACTTGAAATGATGAATTTTAATTTCACAAACCTGATTTTTAGATGATAAAACTATGCAAATTTGCAAAATCAAGTAAGAAAGAAGAATTTCATGGCTGAAACATACCTTGTACCAATTTTCTGACCTAGAAAATGCAGATTTCTGTATAAAATGATGAAAATCAGTATTGAACTGACAAAAATCAGATATGAAATGTCAAAAATTAGTCTTCAAAATGCAGGTCTGCCTTTAAAATCTGTTGCTTCTTCTTGAAAAATCGCTCCTTAGATAAGATTGCAATGTGGATTATGACAAAATGAAGAAGGGCGCCCTTGTTATATAGTGACTTTACTTGCATTTAATGCTGGTCGGCTAGCTAAGGGGTCAGCCTAATTAGGCATTTAATACAATTTTCAAAATTCAAAACCCTTTTGGGCCCCAAAATTGATGAAAAAAGGCAATGAAATGTGCCTTGACTAGGATCTCCTTAGTAGTCTCTTATGAATGAAAGATGACCTCGTTGAATCCTTCAAGTTGATTCTTCTCTCACTCCAAACTAGGCGCATAGTAATGATGATTTAAATGTGGATTGGCGCCTAGCTTTGTTTAGCTATTTTCTTGACATTTTGAGGCTCTTAACCCATGAAACATGCCTTAGAAGGCTTCTCTTTCTCAAGCGTCCACTCCTAGATGTAATTTCTCCCTTAGGCACTTATTAAAGTCTACATGGAGGTGAAAGAGTGCCTAAGATACCCAATACTAATCAATGTTTTTAAACCCTCCTTAATACTTGATGATGTTCATTGATGAAACAAGGACTTCATGATGAACTCTTACTCTTTACACTTGAGGCATTCACTTTTAAACATAGATTTGAGTGGTCTTGCCTAGGGCGCCCATTTAGGATGGTTTAGAAGTGAAAGGGCACCTTAGCTCACAAGGCTTTACACTTGGCATTTTTCATGCTTTAGACACTTGTGAAAGTCTTAGGATGACTTTCCCCCTTTAGGCACCCACTCAAAGATGTAATTCATGGATCTTTTCCCAAGGCACTCGTGGAGAAATGGAATAACAAGCAAAGTCACCTTAACTTAATTGGCTTATTCCTTTGGATTTTGATGATTTTGACTCCTAAATGCCATCCAATTTCATATTCTTAAGCCCTCTTCTTACAAGGCGCCATAATGGGTTCACAGGGAGACAAATTTGCGCCTAACTCTAGATATAGTCTTCTTCATTATTAGGCACATTTTGATGATGATTCACATTTGTATAGGCGCCTAACACCAATTGGACTTAACTTTTGATCTTTCAACAAGTTCAAGCGATGGAAGATGACAGGGTGTCAATATAGATGAGTTTCCAATGAAGGTCACCAATATGAGTTGAGAGGAGGCATAAGGTATGTCTATACTCTTGGGCACCCATTTGGGACAGTTTGAGTAGCAAAGAGCGCCTTACTCAACTTTGTTTACCCTTTGATATTGCAAGGTTCTTGACATTTGAATGAGTCCTTTATCAAACCTCAGAACACTCTAAGGCGCTCATGGAGATAAGACTTGGAGTTTCCTTCTCAAGGCGCTATCATGGTGTTATTTTGAGTGAAATTGGCATCCTAATGAGGTTTCAAATTTTGAAGATTGCTAGGCGCACTTTCAAGGCAAAACAAACAAGAAAATGTGCTCAAACTTCTAATGTGCTTCTCAAGACTTCCATACTCCACCTCGGTGCCTATGATGATGATAAGATAAGATGTGAAGTCACTCAATCTCACCAAGGCACTAAAAGAGGCTAACTTAACATCATTCTCCCCATCCTAGACCTAAGGCGCAAAATTCACTTTTAAAAGCCATCCACTTTCTAGGTGCTCATCAAGGTATACAAAGGAGTAAAAGGGCGCCTATAGTCTTAGTGGCTTCATGCTTATCCTCTAAGTGATTTCAACTTATTGTAAAGATTTCTTCACTTAGGCGCCTATTCAAGGTGGTCTAAGTGAGGAGATGCGCCCATATGAAGTAACTCATAAATACCTTCCAAGTGCTTACTAGGCGCTCAACTGGGGTCAAATTCTACCTAGGCGCTCATTTAGGTATAAAGTGACAAGTAAGGCGCTTATGATGATGATCTGGACAAACCCTCCAATTTTGACCTTTAAGGAGTCTCTATGTTGCATTTACAAAGCTTGATCGGATAACTGACTCTAAGGTGGGCTGACTCTGAGGTGATACAAACAACCTACCTAGAAACAACTAATCCTATGGAGAAACTGGGGGTCCCCATCTGGAATGGGGCGATGGTGTGATTTGGTCACAACAACTAGTATTGAGGTTTGAAGTCCGTAGGAGTAAGAATCCACTGAGCTTGTGAGAAAACAATAGAAAAAAATGAAAGGTAGAAAAAGAAAAAAAAATGGAGATGCCTTTTTATTGATGTAGGGTACTTGGAGACGAGTGGGAGACTCAACCAGAAGTCTCCTGCAAAGGGAGACGTATCCAGTCAAGTCTCTGACACGGGAGATGTGTACCAGTCTTCAAGACGAGTACTAGGGGATCGGAGACTGGACTCCGTGCACCGTAGTATAAAACCCTAAAAAATGAAAATGATAATATGCCATTAATTAAATGGTCATGGATGACTGTCATTTGGGTCATGCTATCCTTTATCTATATAACTTTTGGTCAAGTTGACCTTATAGATCCTCACTATATCAGTCTAACTCCGTATTGCATTGTCTTGAGATTCTAAATTTGTAATTGTTAGACTTATGCCATACCTTTTATGTCATGATTAGCCATTGGCGCTTTGGATAAATATCCCTTCAAAAAATCCTTTTGCCTATGCATTTATGGCTGCCAAAGAAATGGCACTTGTATGAATTTATGGCAGTCCAAGGAAGAATAATTTCTGGAAAAGCAAAAAAATATAACCCAACCTTTCATTTGAGAGTCCTGCAAGAAATCTTGGTTTAAGAACTTCCTTTTCGTAGGTCATCTCCGTGCCATTCCATTGTGTGGGATATACTTCATAAGTCTCATATTTAATTTGTTAGCCAATGACGACATCTTTTGCACATGCCCTTGCTTCCTAAAAGAAGGGTATATATATAGTGTAGATATTATCTCATTTTCATTTACGTGGATAATTCCACATGGTAATAAGCTTACTTAGGTGTTCTAGTTATTGGAGACACTTGCTAGTTATTTGGCGAGTCTCATTGAGTTAACTCGCCACCTCTTGTTAGTCTTGAGGAAGTTAACTCGCCACCTCTTGTTAGTCTTGAGGAAGTTAACTCGCCACCAGTCTCAGTTAGTGAGAGTCGACTACTTATTCTTCTCCACTATTCTAGGTGGCGGTTTCTTCCCTCTCCTATATGTACATTTCATTTCGTGGGTTAATATATTGCAGTTATTCCATTTTCGTGTATTTTCCTTGTGTTGCATATTTTCTGCGTTCTGTAACTTGTAGGACCGACATTTTTCCAGAAGATCTCGACACTATGACATGGTATGAGAGAAAATCTGGTTCAATATTGTCGGTTCAGTAAATTGCAATAGTTTAATTTGAAAACAATATTGCATTATAGTGATTTTTTTTCTATGTATTTTTGTGGAAGAGTGTTTGTAGGGGAGAGCTTGATTTGTGGAAGAGAGGTCGATCCCAGGCTGACCCACGACCTGTGTGCCACCAAATTGCCCAGCTTGCTGGTCATATGAGGGCTTAAAACCAGAGTTGCCTACTAGTGAGAGCTTAAGTCTAGTCCCCTGTCCAATTTTTTTAAGAAGGCAAAATATAAAATTGTGAGTGCAAATAAAAGAAATATAGGCAAAATAGAAAAACCATTGTAACTTTTGACAGACAACTTGAATCTGAGTGCCATTTTTAAAAAAAAGTGGTTAGTTTTTTTATGCCTAATCCATTGGGAACGTCAATGCACTGAAATTATAAAGTGCCATTTTTCTGTCTCATTGGACATGTCTATGCACTAAACATATAAAGTGCCAAAATTTAGGGGGGATCTCAAATATTGAATCAAGGGGGGGGGGGCTGGGGTTGTGTTGTGTCTTGTGCACTTCCACATTTCTAAATTCTGCAACAAACTTTCATTAAAACATGGATTCAAATCTCAAGCCTTTGGATTTTTGTGTCTTACTCTGTCTCTTGAACTCCTCTTTCATGTAGAAACCTTGAAAACGCCTAATGAAGTTTGGCTTGCATTAGAAAAACTCTTTGGGAAGGTAAATGAAATGAGAAGTCATGAGTTAGAGAATGAGCTCATAAGTTTAAACCTCAGTTCCTTTGACATCGTATAAGATTACTTCACTAAGTTCAAACCACTAAGGTTGTAGTTAAAAGAATGTGGAAAAAAGAAAAATGATGACCAACTTGTTCTTTCTATACTCTCCAAATTGGGTCCTGACTATTTTGTGGTTGTCTCGACCTTCTACTCCACCAAAAGGGCTCTTGGAGCCATGTGGAAAATGCCCTCTGTAGATGACTTTATTGCCGACTTGACTAGGGAGCAGGATAAGTTAATACAGATGGGCACATTGAAGTCTTCAAAACCTCAAGCCCTCATTGCTGGGAACGGGAAACAATAGGCTTCAAGCAATAAAGGGAAGAAGCAAAGCACTCAGAAGGACAAAGAGACCAAGAAAGATAAAAGATTTGAGTCCTTCAAAACCAACATCGAAAACTTTTCAAATCAAGGGAAACCTAAGAAAGAAAAAGTTAAGTGTGCCTATTGCAAGAAACTTGGGCACGATGAGCACAAATGTATGAAGAAGCAGATTGACCACCTCTCACATCTTCTTAAGAAAAGCAAAATAGGGGTTCCTAAATCTATCAAAGAGTCCTCATTAACCCAAGAATCTTTTAAGGAAAAAGAAAAAAGAGAAATATAAGGGCAAGGCTCTAGTTACAGTTGCATTTTCATCAACTCGATCTTGGATCATTGACTCAGGTGCCTCACACCACATGGGTTCTTCACAAGTTGAATTTTCTTCCTTAGAGCCTTATAACATGTCTACTATCACTTTGGGTGATAACTCTCCAACATTAGTTACAGGGAGAGGGTTTGTTGAAGTTGAAGGCGGAATATTCACAAATGTTCTAAGTGTACCTTCTCTTTCAACTAATCTCCTATCAGTGTATCATATTACCCACATAGGGAAGGGCATGAGAGTTCACTTTTTTCCAGACTTGGTTGAGATTAGAGAGTTGCACAACAACAATTTGATAGCTTTGGGAAGGGCAGATCACCAAGCTAGGTTGTACACCTTCTCTCACTTTGCACCTGATGTTTCTCCTATAACATTGCTTACTCATTTAGATGGAGTTAGAAAATTATGGCATGACCGGTTCGACCACCTTAACTACCGCTATCTTGAGCAACTAAGTTTATACGATATGGTCACATGGTTGCATTCAGTTAGATATCCTAAGGATATTTGTGAGGGTTGCACTCTTGGGAAGCATCCCGAAGAGAAATTTGACAAAGGTAAATCTTGGAGAGCTACACAGGCTTTGGAGCTTGTTCACAGTGATGTATCAGGGGCATTTCCCCATCCATCTTTCACTAAGGCAAAGTATGTTCACACCTTCATAGATGACTTCTCTAGGTACACATGGGTCTTCTTCATTCGACATAAATCTAAACTCTTCGACAACTTTTGAGACTTCAAGGCTCTTGCTGAAAAGTAGTCAAGAATAGTCATCAAGGTTCTTCGATCTGATAATGAGGGTGAGTATGTCAACATTAGGTTTGAGTAGTTTTGTATAGCAGAGGGGAGAGACTTGTAACACACAGTTCCTTATACTCCCCAACAAAATAGTGTTGTAGAACATAAAAATAGATTATTAAAAGAGATGGCTAACTACATGATACACTCCAAGGGCCTTACACCATAGTACTAGGCATAAGCACTCAATTATGCTTGTTACATTTAGAACTGAGTTCCTCACAAAGCCTTGAAGGGTATCACTCCCTTTAAAGCTTGGATAGGTAGGAAACCATCAGTTGAGCACTTCAGGGTCTTCAGATATCCAACCATGACATGTATATTGAAGTAGAATCACAAGGCAATAGAACTACAATCCAAACCTTGCATCTTTGTAGGTTATCCAAATGGTGTAAAAGGTTATTGCCTACTCCACCTGACCACACATGAGTTGTTCATTGAGAGGAGTGTTAAGTTTCAAGAGAGTCCTACCAACTCTTTACTTAACATTTCGCCTTCTATTGTAGACTCACTTGACTTTGATGTTTCTTCTGACAATTTAGACCATCCACAACATATTCTTGAGGTAGAGTTTTCTTCTTCTTCTTTCAGTTCTAACAATGAGGATAGTGATGGGGAGTCATCTTCATCTACTTCTAGACATGTTTTGGAGGTTGAGGGTTCAACACCTAACTCACCCACATCAGACCCTCTTTGGGCTAGATAGACACTTAAGAGTGCAAGCACTTGGATAGAGAATCTAGCAGATGATAGATGTACTCGGCTAGACTATCAGAGTGGGCCACATGCTTTCTATGCCTCAGCCTCAAATCCACAGACATTCTGAGAGGCATCAGACATAACTGAGTGGTATAATGCTATGCGTGAGGAATATGATTCCTTAATAAGAAATCACACTTGGGACTTGACTACACTTCCTAAGGGAAGGAAGATGGTCGATGTAGGTGGATATATCGGACAAAGTTTGCTCGAGATGGGTTGGTCGACAAGTATAAGGCACGTTTGGTTGTCAAGGTTTTTTCACAAGTTGCTGGTATTGACTACTCAAAGACCTTTGCACCCGTGGCCAAAATGACTTCAATCTGACGTAGTCTTTCCATTGCCACCGTACATGGTTGGGATGTGCACTAGATGGATGTGAATAGTGCTTTTCTTCATGGAGACCTTGAGGAGGAGATCTACATGGAGCAACCACAAGGGTTTTTTTAGGATTCATCTTTAGTTTGAAGACTTAGGAAATCCATCTATGGCTTAAAACAAACCCCTCGGGCTTGGTACGCCAAGATGGATTCCTTCCTCCTAGCTTCAGGTTTCACTTGGTGCCATTGGATCCTAATATATATCTCTTGCGGTAGGATGATTCATTGTTGACACTGGTACTTTATGTTGATCTTTTGATCATCGGGAGTTGTTCATCCGCTATTGTAGCCGTGAAGTCAGCTTTGCAGGATGAATTTGACATGATAGACTTGGGTTTATTGCATTACTTCCTTGGTATTGAGATTTCACAGTCTGACTCAAGGATCACTCTTGCACAACCCACGTACACTCTTGATTTACTTGCTTGGTTTCACATGACTAACTGTAAGCCATGTTTGACTCCCTTTCCATATGGAGTCAAGCTTGAGGCTGATTGTACTACAACACTAGTTGATGCAACCTTGCATCGATAACTTGTTGGCAATCTCATCTATTTGACCCATACCAGGCTTGACATTTCATATATTGTAAGCATGGTAGGAGCCTCATGAGCTACACTGGAAAACAGCTAAGAGGATCTTTCACTACCTTCAGGGCACTCTTAGATTCGAGATTCATTACAAAGTTGGCACAAAGGTTGACTTGGTTGGATACATAGATTCATATTGGGCTGGTGATACTCATAATCACAAGTCCACTTCAAATTACAATTTCTCATGAGGTTCTGGTCCTATAAATTGGTCTAGCAAAAAGAAAAAATGTTATTGCTTTATCATCCATAGAGGTAGAGTATAGGAGAGCTGTCAACACAACTACTAAGGCTATTTGGCTTCAGGGGATTCTCACTGAGCTTGGCATTCAATTCAGGCAACCCACGATCATCTATTTTGATAACCCGAGCACCATTCAGACATGCAAGAATCTAGTCCAGCATTAGCGGACCAAACACATAGATTCACATGCATTTTAGAGCAGGTTGTTGATATCTTCACCAAGCCTTTTATAGAGAGCAAGTTCATTCATCTACGAGCTCTTCTTGGGGTGCGGTCTACTTCAACAACACCATTATCTTCAGAGGGGGGTCTTCTAGTCCTCTTCACTTTATTTTTCTCTCTTTTCCAAGGGGGGGAGTTTTTCCCACTAGGTTTTCTTCCTTTCTCCACTTTATGAGAGATTGCATTGTACTTGGGTACCTCATCAAGCCTAGTTGCCAAGACCCGGTTTCTTTGTACCCACCTAAGCTATGCTTAAGGGGGTGTTCGTGTAGATATTATCTCATTTTCATTCACATGGATAAATTCCACATGGCGTTAAGCCTACTTAGGCGTTCTAGTTATTGGAGACACTTGCTAGTTATTTGGCGAGTCTCATTGAGTTAGCTCGCCACCTCTTGCTAGTCTTGAGAAAGTTAACGCATCACCAGTCTCAGTTAGTGGGAGTCGACTACCTATTCTTCTCCACTATTGGTAGTTTCTTCCCTCTCTCGTATATGCACATCTCATTTTGTGGGTTAATATATTGCAGTTATTCCATTTTCGTGTATTTTCCTTGTGTTACATATTTTCTATTTTTTTTACTTGCAGGAGCATGTGTGGCTCGACTCGGTACCAACATTCTGCTAGAAGATCTCAGCACTACAACACACACACACATAATGGTGAAAAACATGTATAATTTTTGGAAAAGCAAAAAATATGACCCAACCTTTCATTTTGAGATTCCTGCAAGAAATCTTGGTTTGACAACTTCCTTTTCATAGGCCATCTTTGTGCCATTCTAGTGTTTTGACTATACTTCATAAGTATATCCTATTTAATTTGTTAACCAATGACAAAAATCATTTGTACATGCCCTTGCTTCCTAAAAAACAAGTTTACACTCATATGTATATATAATGGTGAAAAACATATCCTCGATGCATTTCTCTATTTAGTTTTGTACCTATTTTGGGGCAATGTCTTAAAGCATTTATATAGCTACAAATGGTGCATTTTTGTGTATAGTTGGAACTGCTTACCTAGTCTTGCTTGCACCTAGCCTTTTTCTCATTGTTTATCCCTATGCTTATGTACACGCAATCCTAGTTCAATTGGCTTATATGTTTGATTTTGATCATTAATTCAGTTTCGATTCATAATCCAATCCTATTGGACATAGATCCAACTTGGTCGTGTGATAGTCCAAATGGCTTATCTATCTAATTCTAGTCATTAATCGAGTCTAGATCCATAATTCAATCCTATTGGACATAAATCCAATCTAGTTGTCTGACCTAGGTTGTGTTTGCAGGTGCAATTTGTCGCTGAATCTTCATCTATTTAAACACAAAATCAAAATCAAACATTTTAGTTGACTGGCCCCATTTTACACTTTAGTCCTTGGCCTACACAAATCTTTGCAATTTTTGGTGTTATGTTCATGTATTTAAAGACATCAATTTGCAAGCATTACCTAGAAAAATAAATTTCACTACATACAAAATTGAAGAATTTCTCAATATAAGGACACTTAAAAACAATCATTCACATTTGCATCTGCCATATTTGATCACACAATCATCCTAGTGCATGTGAATCACCTAGTTATCATTTTAGAATTCATGTGTATGTCTGAAGCATGTTGTTTGTCAAGGTATTTTTAAATACCTCTAGCTTGACAAACAACTTTGAGAGTATGAAAATGAATATCATTGTTTGGTAGTCTATTTTTCGAGAGTTTATAAGGCAAACTCTAGAGATATTAGTGATTGAGTTTGTGGCCACACAATGAGTTCACAACCATGAACTGAATCAAGAACAATGAAATCGACCTAATATAGAACATAGAAGAATATTCTAATGCTCATCCATACACATAATTGTCCAAGACATTTCTAACTTCCAAGGTGTACATATCACACTATCTTCATTAATTAGTACATATTCTTTAGTCATAATTTATTAGTATTTATGGTGTTATTGTACATTATATGTGATATGGCCTAATATGATCCACTCTACTTCACTTCAACAACTCATTGAATTTGATTGGAAACATAATATTTTCCTCTTCAATATCTATATAGAAGTCTTCTCAAGGAATGATTATGATCAAGCCCTGAACATGGGAAAGTCCTTGGATTTCATATTCTTTAATCTCCAATGACGAATTGCCATTGTATTGATATTCTTCCTTCCTGTTTAGACTTGACATGACAAGACTGTTGGAGGCCTTTTTCGCAAACAACTGTTACCAATTGAATGGTTTCTACCAAATACAAGTAACTTGTCTGGATGTAGTAAATTCATCTTGCATAGTTTTAACTTTCCAAACCTTTAGGGCTCATTGGTAAGCATTATGACAATTTGGATAGTCAAGTAACATATTTTGAACATTCACAAGCCTGGGCTAACGTGCATAGGATTTGATATTGGATCTTGAATAGCTCATTAACTATTTATGTAACAGATTTTGAACATATAGAACCTTCGGCTAACATGCACAAGATTTGATATTGGATCTTGAATAGCTCAATAACTAGTCATGTAACAGATTTTGAACATATAGGACTCTCGACTGACATGCACATGATCTTGAATAGCTCAATAACTAAGTAGGATGCATAGATTGCACTAGCTTTGTGAGTCCTAGGCCTAAGAGCAACTAACAGGGTTTCTCGTTTGGTCACGTTGAATATATTGTTTGCCATTTCTTGCTAAGAAATAATACAAATAAACATCACATAAAGTAGCACACATAGACAAGAATTTAATGTGGTTCGCCAATGTGGCTACATCCACAAGAAAGCAAGACATTATTTTTATTATTGATCACAACAACATACATAAAGTTTTTCCATTATATATATACAATAGTCTTCAAGAAAGATGAAGAGACAAAGTAGGGAAGATGAAATGAATAGTCAGACTTCACATCCAAACAATCTCCCACTTGAAGTCTGATCCATGCTGCGACTTCACATCTAAACAATCTCCTTGTTACATCCCCTTCTTTTGATCAACGAAACGTTGGTTATGTTGTTAGTTGTGTATAATTGCTTTCATGTGAATATGAAATTTATTCGTTGGATAATGTGTATAATTATGTGAGAATGATTTTCTTTTATATACGAATATTTTTCACTTATATGTGAGAATCAATGTATGCATGGATATAATATATATATTAATGTTCGTATCAAGGAAATGATTTAACCTCCATTAATTGTTGAAGTGTTTGCAGGATAAATCAATTGACAAGGAAAAAAGGATATCAACAGGGAGAGGTGTGGTTACGAGAATCGAAAAACAACAATATTGCCTAAGTCTAAGTCTAGACAACTGTATCATCGTAGCCTTGGCCAAGGCACTCATATACGTATATATTTCAAGTTGGTAAGAATTATTTTCTTTATGTATATTAAATAAAATATATTTTGCTCACCTCATGAGGAGTGCTTGGTGGTGTGCGAGCTGGAGTCTTGATGTGTAACTCCTCCACTCCGCCTACACGTAAGAAGGAAACGTTCCTTCTTGCATGCGGACGGGGGAAGGAGGGGGCATGCCTATATTTTTTGGCATTCATCCTTTTCATTGTCATTCTTTACTCAATCTTTGGAAGCAACATTCACACCCTCTTTCCAAAAGCATTCGCAGGATTAGTAAGCTATTCTATGAACATTGATTTGCATTCTTTTGAGTGTCCTCATCACCGCAACTCAGAAATCCGAATCATCTAATTCTTGTGCGTGAGCTACATTTCTTTTCTTACTTTGTCGCAAGTAAGAATCAATATCATAGGAGTGGCCATAAGAACCAGTCCGTCAATCAAGATTTGTCTTTGTAGTCGCTTATTCCTCTACCTCGACTTGTAAAATATTTTTTAGGCAAGACAATAGCTCCTTTCATTATACTATAGTTCATTATGCAATGGATAGAAATACATTATTTTGGATAGCCGTAGCTGACCAAGATTACCAATTAATTCTGTCATTATGTATTTTCTATTCTGTGATTCATGAACGACCTCCTAAATCTGTATGTCTTTCAAATACCAAATCTTTTGAATCTGCAGAAGTATTTTTCTTTATATATATATATATACTTACATCTACTCATATATTTATAGTCTCACTGAGAAATTTGACTTCGGTCACTGAGTTAAAGGATACCTTTCTGTCTAAATGTTCTTATGTTGTATCTCTTATGAATATGTAAGTATGTCAAGTGGAATATACATGATTTTCATCCAAACCTGTAACCAAAAAGAAACATATGAAATAATGTCAATGCCAAGCAAGGGTGAATGCTGATGACACAATAGTGTCAGATAATTATTAGAAATCCTTGGCCAGGGTTATGATGTAGTATAGGCATCTGTCAGCTATCAAGTACCAGATATACTACTGGTCAGAGTGATCTTTCTAGTTAGGAGGTACCTTTAGGGAAAAGATCGATCAGGAGGTATAGGTTCTTGACACCAGGCTTAGAGCCATATTGTTGTTATTAGATTCCTCACTAATCACCCTTGTGAAGGGTTGGGATTCTTCAATTGAAGAAGCACGGGAGACCAATTGGTCTTGGTTGGGTGGATAAAGCCCTTGTTGATATTCCTTTTTTTTCCAGAATCCAAAGGAGGATCTTACAAACAAATCAGCAGGAAACTATTCAAGTTGTACTTTTCTTAATCTCTCTTCCTATCTTAATATTTGAATTTTATTGGAGAAAGATAGTTAATCAAAAGTTAGTTTATTCTTGGTTATATGTATTCTGTTAGAAAAGATTATTTCAGTTGAAAATGAAAGTTAGTTGAAATTTGAATTCTATTGCATTCGATACTATTTTCATAATAGTTAGTTAATCTTTCCACTGAAATTCTGCTGTTAGATGTAAGTTTATAATTTTGTTAGATTAGAGTGGGTGTTACATATGGTATCAGAGCTACCAGGTTCCACACTGAACCTTGGGGCTCATCATGCTTATAACATTGAAAACAATTATTGATGTTTTCTTCAAGATGTTATTGATAAGAAAAACACCCCGAAAAAAGATTCGTGACCCTGTATCTATTCGACTATGGAAGATCAGACTTCATTATGATTATTCAAGTTGTTCTTCTCCAACAGAATCATAAATGATAGCTGAAGCTCTGAAAAGACTTCGGAAGGAGAGAAGAAAATGGACAGTCTCTGGAAAAGAGAAGGTGAAGTCTGCCATAATTACAGACATAAACAAGACCAAATCTAAAGACCACACTAAACCAAAAACATCTAAAGGAGATCGAGTTTCGAATCCTGTATATAGACTTATCCCATTTTCAGAATTTAGTGATCAAGAGGAACCTATCACTGATAATGAACAAGATTCAAAAACTAATCACATAAAGTGATGACCATTTTGTATTGAATTGCAATAAATCTATCACAGGAAGTGATAGAAATTTTGTAATTATTAATGAATCTATCATAGGGAGTGATAGTCTTTTTCTTCAAATATATTAAAATTTTTGTGAGCTATTTGTATTTGACTTAAGTTTAAAAATAATTTTATGCAAAAATGAAGACTCCTTAATTCATTGTGAAAACTACTAAATGACAACAAACAATAACCAAAAACTAATTAAAACTCTTAATTTCTTTAGGAACTTCATTGGAATGGAAAATTCTGGAAATGAGTTCAGAGAAGATCATGATAATAGCTCCATGGATAAACTAGATCAGATATTGAGTATGATGAAAGCAACTCAGGCTAGATTAGCCCACCTAGAGAAAAAGGTAGAAGGGCAATCTGAAGCTAGAGATGAGAGGTCTGAAAATCAAAGTGACCAGCATGAAGATAACTCAAAAAACATTAAGTATAGGGTACAAGAGAAGTAGATTGGCTGATGAGTTAGCCAAAGCTATGAAAAAGATAAAACCTCCTAAGTTTAAAGGCTCTACTTCGGGAGATGCCGTGGTGGCGTGGCTGACGGAAATAGAAAAGTATTTTGAGCTTCAAGATTATTCGGATAACTCTAAAGCAACATGGACAGTCTACTAGTTGGCAGGAGAAGCTGCCACATGGTGGGAAAACAAAAGGGTTGAAATGGGATTGGCAGTGGCTGATGTGTCATGGGATCAATTTGTGAGGATATTTCACCAAAGATGGCTTCCACAATTATTTTATGATAAAAAACTGTTAGATTTTGAAAACCTCAGGTAGGGACCCCTAACTGTCAATGAATACTGGGAGAAATATACCTGTTTACTCAAATATGTTCCACAGTACCAACTGGATGAAAACTTTTGAGTACGAAAGTTCATAATGGGGTTAAACAATCGTATTGGAGCACCAGTAGATGTTTTGGTGCCTCAGACTATGGATGAGGCTTACGAGAAAGCTGTTCGACAAGAACAGAGATTGAAGAAAGATGATTCCTTCAGGGATAGGAAGCATAACAAAGGTAAGTGGGAGCAGTCACAACAAAATTTCAAAAAGAAGGGGTACAAGAATAATCAGTTTAAAAAGAATAATTACAACCCCCGGAAGGATGAAAACCACACTAGTAAAAGTACCGAAAAGAAGGGATCACCTGGAGGATGTTTCAATTATGGAGGTGAGCACTATACAAATTAGTGTGCCTCTAAGAACCAACACGGACAATAGCAACAAAAGCCTCTACCACCTCAATAGACCGTTTTCTAGCAAAGAATTCATGCAGTAGTTGACAATAGACAAGCAGAGTACCAGGTTGCTCCCATAGAAACTCCAGGTATGCTTTATGGAAACCCAATAACTATTTTAATAGACACTGGAGCCACTGAATATTTTATATCACCTAAGTTACTAGGAAGGTTCCCTAAAAGAACTGGGTATATGGCCAAATCGTGGATGGTTGAATATGCTAATCAGACGAGATCTCAGGTAGAGCAATGTCTGTTTGAAGCCAAGATTGAATTTCCAGACTTCACTATAGAGGTCAACCTTTACGTAGCACCTCTAGGTTCCTATGATGTGATCATTGGAATGAATTGGTTAAAAGAACATAGGGCTAAGGTCGACTATTATGCTAAGATAGTAGAATGTATGGATGATTCAGGGAACCCGGTGAGGATTCAAGGGAAACAACAAGAAGTTAAGGTGCGACAAATTTAGCTATGCAACTAAAAAGAAATAGAAGAAAAGGATGTAAATTGTTTGTGGTCAAGATGGAAGCAGTCAAAGAAGGGACATAGCATTCCCAGAATAGGAAGAGGAAAATGGGAATTGAAGATAAGGAAGAGACCTTCACTGAAAAATACTCTTATTTTTGGGAATATCAAGATGTATTTCCCGAGGAACTACCTGGGTTACCACCTAGAAGAATATTTGATTTTGCCATTGATCTAGTACTAGGGGCCAAACCTGTTTCAAAAGTACCTTACCGTATGACCACCTTAGAGTTGGTGGAGCTAAAGGCACAATTACAGGAATTACTAGATAAGGGTTTGATACAACTGAGTGTTTCACTATGGGGTACCCCAGTGATTTTTGTTAAAAAGAAGGATGGGACTCTTCGTTTATGTATAGATTACCGAATGCTCAATAAGCTCACCGTCAAGAAAAAATATTCCTTACCTCGAATAGATGATCTTTTTGATCAAAAGAAAGGGGCTGTAGTATTCTCAAAAATAGATTTGACGTCAAGATATCATTAGATTAGGTTAAAAGAGGAAGACATTCATAAGATGACATTTAGAACTAGATATGGACACTATGAGTTCACAGTTCTACCATTTGGACTCACCAATGTCCCAGCCGCGTTCATGAATTTAATGAACACTATTTTTAGAGATTGCCTGGATAAGTTTGTATTGGTATTCTTAGATGACATTCTTATCTACTCCAAAAACGAGGAAGAGCACCTTCAACACCTTCAAATAGTTCTTCAACGGTCAAGGGAACATAAACTATATGAGAAATTGTCAAAATGTACCTTCTTCTAGAAAGAGATACAATATTTGGGGCATATAATATCAGCTAAAGGAATTGCAGTGGATCCTGCTAAGATAAAAGCTATAGTGGATTGGCCAGTACCGAAAAATGTTCTTGAGGTTAGAAGTTTCATGGGATTAGCTGGGTATTACAGAAGGTTTGTCAGAGATTTTTCTCGAATTGCTCATCCCATTACCTCTCTTCAAAGAAAAGGAAAAAGATTTAAATGGATTGAAAAATGTCAAGAGGCGTTTAACCTATTAAAGGAAAAATTAACAACTGCCCCAATATTGATAGTACCAGATCCTAATGGTCATTTTGTAGTTATAACAGATAAGTCAGGAGATGGATTAGGCAGAGTGTTAATGCAAGAAGGAAAGGTAGTGGCTTATGAATCTCAGAAATTGAAACAATATGAGTAAAATTATGCACCCCATGATTTAGAGTTAGCAGCTATTGTTCATGCCCTGCAAATGTGGCGACATTATTTATTAGGAAATTTTTTTGAACTTAAGTCAGATCATCAAGGTTTGAAGTATATATTTATAGATCCCAATCTAAATGCTCGCCAGAGGAGATGGATGGAGTTAATCTTAGATTATGATTTCGAGATCAGTTACATTAAGGGCAAGGAAAACAGAGTAGCTGATGCATTGAGTCGACGGAAGTATATAACGGCAATGGTGTCAATCAACACTGATTTTAGAACATAGGTGATTTAGAAATTAAATGAAGATGAATATTATTTGCAAGTTTGAGAAGCTCTTTAGTCAAATCCACAGGAGCCTAAATATGAAGGTTTTCACATTGAAGCAGATGGGCTTTTGAGATTTAAGGTAGGATGTATATTCCAAAATCTTCTGAGTTAAGGAAAACAATATGGAAAGAAGTACACACCGCACCATATTCAAGACACCCAGGAGTAACCAAGATGATGGCCAACGTCAAACCGTTATATTTTTGGAAAGGAATGAAAAAGGACACAACAAGATTTGTGGCAAGATGTTTCGAATGTCAGAGGGTCAAGGTAGAGCATCATCATCCAACAAGATTACTTCAGCCTCATAGCGTATTTGATTGGAAATGACAAATTATTAGTATGGATTTTGTACAAGGTTTACCTATGACTAGGAACAAGCATAATGCCATATTGGTGGTAGTGGACAAACTCACCAAAGTGGCACATTTCATACCAGGGATTTTGATAGATGGGGCACCAGTGATCACACAAAAATTTGTATAGAAAATTTTTCATCTCCATGGAATACCAAAAAAGATCATATCAGATAGAGATGCCAGGATGACATCCAGATTTTGGCAGACCTTATTTTTAGCCTTGGGGACTTAGTTAAATATTAGTACAACTTATCATCCCGAGACAAATGGTTAGACGGAAAGGGTAAATCAAATTTTAGAAGATCTACTTAGAATGTACTATATAGATCAATAATACAGGTGGGAGGAATATTTACCCTTGGTAGCATTTGCTTATAATAACTCATATCAGTCAACAATAAAAATGGCACCTTTTGAAGCATTGTATGGCAGGAAATGTAGAACCCCTATAAGTTGGAATAGGTGGGAAGATAGGATCATTCTAGGACCTGAAATGCTTCAAGAAATGGAAGAGTAGGTAAGAATAATCAGGCAGAGACTGAAAGAGGCCAATGACCGGCAAAAGAGTTATGCTGATGCAAAATGTATTCCCAGACAATTTGTAGTGGGATAAAAAGTTCTTTTGTGGGTAAAACCACATAAAAGCTCTATAAAATTTGGGAAAGCCTCTAAGTTAGCCCCAAGATATGTGGGACCTTTTGAAGTTCTAGAAATTATCAATCCTGTGGCATACATAATTGCTCTACCCCTGACTCTCACCAGAATTCACAATGTATTTCATGTTTCCTATCCCAAGAAATATTATGCAGAATCTAAACATATGATTGATTGGAAATCATTGCAGGTACGGGACCTTGGGGTGATCACAATAGAGCCATTCCAAGTACTCGAGATATGTAAGCTGCACTTACGTAATCGTGAGGTGGTACAATGTAAGGTCCAGTGGGACCAGTATTCAGAAGACAATGCCACCTGGGAAGATTATGATGAGATTCATCAAAAGTTTCCTTATTTATTCCCAAACAATTAAGACTTATATGAGACTATGTTGTTAAATTTTGATAAATATTGATAAATAATCATCGAGGATGGTGATTCTTAAGGGGAAGAATATGTTACATCCCCTTCTTCTGATCAATGAAACATTGGTTATGTTGTTAGTTGTGTATAACTACTTTCATGTGAATATGAAATTTATTCGTTGGATAATGTGTATAATTATGTGAGAATGATTTTATTTTATATACGAATATTTTTCACTTATATGTGAGAATGAATGTATGCATGGATATAATATATATATATTAATGTTCGTATCAAGGAAATGATTTAACCTCCATTAATTGTCGAAGTGTTTGCAGGATAAATCAATTGACAAGGAAAAAGGGATATCAACAGGGAGAGGTGTGGTCATGAGAATCAAAAAACAACAATATTGCCTAAGTCTAAGTCTAGACAACTATATCATCGTAGCCTTGGCCAAGGCACATACATATACGTATATATTTCAAGTTGGTAAGAATTATTTTTCTTATGTATATTAAATAAAATATATTTCGCTCACCTCATGAGGAGCACTTAGTGGTGTGCAAGCTGGAGTCTTGATGTGTAACTCCTCCACTCCGTCCGCACGCAAGAAGGAAACGTTCCTTCTTGCATGTGGATGGGGGAAGGAGGGGGCATGCCTATATTTGTTAGTGTTCATCCTTTTCATCGTCATTCTTTACTCAATCTTTGGAAGCAGCATTCGCACCCTCTTTCTAAAAGCATTCGTAGGATTAGTAAGCTATTCTATGAACATTGATTTGCATTCTTTTGAGTGTCCTCGTCACCGCAACTCAGAAATCTGAATCATCTAATTCTTGTGCGTGAGCTACATTTCTTTTCTTACTCTGTTGCAAGTAAGAATCAATATCATAGGAGCGGCTGTAAGAACTAGTCCATCAATCAAGATTTGTCTTTGCAGTCGCTTATTCCTCTGCCTCAACTTGTAAAAGCTTTTTCAAGCAAGACAATAGTTCCTTTCATTATACTATAGTTCATCATGCAATGGATAAAAATACATTATTTTGGATAGCCATAGCTGACCAAGATTACCAATTAATTCTGTCATTCTGTATTTTCTATTATGCGATTCATGAACGACCTCTTGAATCCGTACGTGTCTTTCAAATACCAAATCTTTTGAATCTGCAGAAGTATTTTTCTTTATACCTATATATATATATAAATATATACTTACATCTACTTATATATTTATAGTCTCATTGAGAAATTTGACTTCGGTCACTAAGTTAAAGGATACCTTTCTATCTAAATGTTCTTATGCCGTATCTCTTATGAATCTGTAAGTATGTCAAGTGGATTATACATGATTTTCATCCAAATTTGTAACCAAAAAGAAACATATGAAATAATGTCAATGCCAAGCAAGGGTGAATACTGACGACAATAGTGTTAGATAATTATTAGAAATCCTTGGCCAGGGTTACGATGCAGTATAGGCATCTGTCAGCTATCAAGTACTAGATATACCACTAGTCAAAGTGATCTTTCCAGTTAGGAGGTACCTTTAGGGAAAAGATCGATCAAGAGGTATAGGTTCTTGACACTAGGCTTAGAGGCATATTGTTGTTATTAGATTCCTTGGTAATCACCCTTATGAAGGGTCAAGTTTCTTCAGTTGAAGAAGCACAGGAGACCAGTTGGTTGTGGTTGGGTGGATAAAGCCCTTGTTGATATTCCTTTTTTTTCCATAATCTCGAGGAGGATCTTACAAACAAATCAGTAGGAAACTATTCAAGTTGTACTTTTCTTAATATCTCTTCCTATCTTAATATTTGAATTTATTTGAGAAAGATAGTTAATCAAAAGTTAGTTAGTTTATTCTTGGTTATATGTATTCTGTTAGAAAAGATGATTTCAGTTGAAAATGAAAGTTAGTTGAAATTTGAATTCTATTGCATTCAATACTATTTTCATAATAGTTAGTTAATCTTTCCGTTGAAATTCTACTATTAGATGTAAGTTTATAATTTTGTTAGATTAGAGTGGGTGTTACACTCCCACTTGAACTTTACTTTCCATTGCCTATTTGTTGGGAATTAAGGTGTCTCAACCTTGGTAATTCCTTGCATTATTTATGGTTGTATTTATTTATTCATTGCCTATGTTTTAAATTAATTGTAAATTTCATATTGTCATTTTGTGGGATGTCGCACGGTGATGTGTCATCCTACATGGAGAATGACAACTTGTAATTTTGTCCTCACATGAGGAGATAGGTGTCCCATTTGTGGTAGGAGAATTTTGCCATGTGTCGGCATCTTGGATGTTGTGTAAGGGAATGTTGACCAAAACGGTTATGACAAAGTTATGACATGTAAGAGTCAGAAATAGAAGCTTGTAAAACAGGTGAAGACATGTGTCATGAAGCATCTTTGAAAAAGGCATCTTTGGGTGCCCCAAGGTGGACTATGACATGTAAGAGAATATGCTATTTATAGCATGTGTATGACAGATTCTCTTATAACTGTAAGTTGTAATTGCTATGATAGATTTTATGAGTCGTAAGAGTCGTAAGAGCATTTGTCATAGCCCATTTTGGAAATAGGCAACCTCTTTGGGATGGGAGATGTGGAAAAGTGTCAGATACATTTTACAATGTTGACCAAGTGTTCTTAGGTGTGGGTTTTGGATCATGAGGCCAAGTTGGACACCTATCTCAAGATAGAGCCAATTTTGCCTTGTAGATTCTATATAAACAGGTGCTTGGAGGAGGAGATGTAGTAAGTGATTGACAGGTACTGTTATGCTGCCAGATTGACTCTAGACACAAGTGTCGAAGACTATTGAAGCTTGCATTGCAAGTGTGTTGTAAACTATATTCTGTTTTGATAATACATTGTGCAGGTTTCTGAGTGTGGGGTTTTTCACCCAATAAGGGTTTTCCCCACGTTATATCTTTGTCTCTCTTCTTCTCGGTTCATGTGTATTGCTGCAATATCTCATTTATATATTTCATGTTACTGTAATTGTAAGGATTAAATTAAATTTCTATAGCTCTCCCCTCATTAGATTAGTGTAGGAAGTGATTTCCGCACACCTTGCTTCCTTTCACTATTGTCTCATAAAAGCAAGAACCCTGCATCAACCAATATCCAAACACAATCACCAAACCTAATGGTAAGTAAATAGGCCTCTGTAGCAGACAATAATCAATCAACATAGTTGGAATAACAACCACAACTAGTTACTAATCACATCCAACTAACCATACAACATTAGTAAACTAATGCCAACAACATATCCAACCCATACTGCAACTCTTATCCTTGTATAATCCACTATCCTACTAAAAAATTATCATCTTCCAGGGTAACAAACACACTAAAGCCATTGATGTGCAAAAAATTGAAGACCCTGATACTGTAATCTAATGAAAAACACACATACATCCAAGGGCTCATGCAACATGATCAATTTCAACCAAAACAACTCAAGTCTACCAATCAACACTTACACAAAAAGTTGGCAAATAATCAAATCATGTAATACCAAGAACAACCATAATGATCTGCAAACTGCAACCAACCTATTGCAAAATAGAGCTTACTTGCACAAATAGTTTTCTATTCAATTCTCTCACCTTTGATCTCACTTCTCCTAAGTCATCCACATCTCAAATTATATACATTAAATTACCATATACTACTACTAAAAAATAATAAAGTACAATAGCAGTAGATGAACATAAACCAATGATCATACTAGATGAATAAGAAACTCTAGGAAGAAACATAATACCATAAAGAGAAGTTGCAAACCATATCACATCCTTCTACCAACACCACCAAGTGCTAAGCTATGCCAAGTGTGATCTCCTTTACCTCCCCAAAATGAAAATCCTTAACAACACCCAACCATTCACTCTCAAAGATTAAACCAACACGAATGTAAGCTTCTCTAACCAAGGAAGATCAAACTCAAAAAAACCATTCCAAAACTAGGAATAAGCTCAATTACATCTCCTAAACTCTAAAATCATATGCACAAGGGGATAACCATGCCAACATCCCTCAAATGAACCCTCCAGAACCAAAAACCATAGCTCAAGGTCCATAACCATGAGAAGATAAAGCATAAAGAGAAAAATCATCTAAAAATAGGATGGGCAATACTTATTTGAAGATAACCCACTGAGTGAACCAAGAGTGGGGAATGAGAATGCTCCTCCAGGATACACCAAGTCACAATGAATCTCTCCAAGAACAATCTCCTCTTGGTCCATAAAGAACTCACGTCCATAACCAGGTGTAAGCTCTTCAATCTTCTTGCTGAAACCTCCAAAGAGCAACCATCTCAACAAATGTTCTCTAATCCCAAGAGAACTCCAGCCTTACCCAAGTCTCCAAGTATCCAAGAGTACCTCCATGATCAATCCATGCTAAGCTCCAAAAAATAACACTGCATCATCATGAAGCTCTCCAAGAAAATGACCAAAGTACTCAATACCAAGAGCACCAACAAGACCACCGTCAAAACTCCCACTGCACATTTGCATAACCTAGAAACATATCATGACACCGTGATCTAACATCTCCACAAAGGAAGACCACATGCTCCAAAGAGCATGCCCTGTATGAAGAGAACCTTTATCATATCGACACTCTAATCTAGAATCAAGAGTCCACCATGGCATAATAACAAACATCCTGTAAACAAGGATCATCATCTCCAATCACATGAAGATAACCATCTCTTGACAACAAAACTCTTACTACCAAGAGCTCCGACTGAAATGTGATACCGAGCTATCCATGGTATCATGATAAACATGCGACAAGTCCCAATACCCAACTAACTAGACACTCTAATCATCCATCCTCTCATCTCAAATCTATATCAATACTGAATTGATCTCGCGGATATAGACAGTCCACATCCAAGTCATCCCACTGTAGCCAATGGGCAACTAATCCACATAACTGCATAACTCGAAGATCTCAAAAGAAACATGCAAACTGAGATATCAAAGAGGATAACCTATAGACTTAAAGACTCAAACACTAGATCCTCATCAAATCTAATTTGCCAGTCTACAATGAGTAACCATAGTCAAAGGAACCCATAAGAAAATGCTATAGAAATGATACCAACAACTCCACAACAGAAGGCTCCAAAAATACCTCCTTAAAACATGCACAAAGCATACATACAAACCATAGATTTTCAACGAAAAATCTATAAAACCAATGACCAACTCCACAGTCATAACTTCCTGCTCCACTATAACTTACAAATGGATTTGCTCCATACCCTACAAAATTAGAGCTAAATCCAGCACCTCCCCATGGGCTTTGAGGAGCTCCCACTAGTCTATTGAAATAACCACCAATAGATTTAACGATGAAAAAAAAATTGACTTCCTCCTCCTTGATTTGTTTCCAATCCATTGCTACAAAAGCTAGTGTCTGAAATACTTCCTATGCCAGCATATCCAGAATTTCAATATCCTGCATAACAACCGTCAAATGAGACATGTGGATCTAAATCTCCACATCATATTTGAGGATAGTGTCTATCTGACGGCCCAGTCCCAAACTCAAATTCTATCTGTTCCATGCCCTTTTCACAATGTCTACACTATTAATGTAAGGTGGAACAATCACTACTATAATAGTGTCACTGTACCATTTCTCTCTTTGAGCACAATTCTTCAATCCCATGCTTCTATAGCAAGCCTGGTGACCCTTCCAAACTGGAAAATACCAAGAGACTTGTTGTCTCTCACAAACTCTCGTTCACCTTGCAAAACATTGATTTCAACACTTGTCTGACCATCAGCTGATGTAGAAAACACCTCGGATTTTGAGGTAGGTAGAGTGGTATTTTGAGGAATGATTTTTGTCATTACACCACCAAGAGTTTCCAACCCAATTGATAGTGGGGTAACATCCAAAATCACATTATCATTGACATCACCAACCAACACTCTGGCCTAAACAACTACCCCTAGAGCAACAACTTCATCTAGATTCACAGTGATATTGGGTTCCTTGTCAGTCATTCTCTTGTCAAGTTCCTGAACAACAAGAATCCTGGTGGATCCCCCAACCAGAATAATTTCATCTAGGTCTTAGTAGGACAAATTTGCATCTCTTAATGAATTCTCCAAAGGAGTCTTCAGTCGATCAAGCAAATTTGAGCTTAACTCTTCAAATTTAGCCCTTGTAAGCGTTGTCTCGATGTGCTTAGGACCATCTGCAATAACCGTTATGAATGGTAAACTAATTGAAAGCAAAGGAAAGATGCAAAGCCAAAAAACATAAAGGAAAGACAAAATAAATGCTTATACCTTCAAGTCTTCACATTTTCCTTTCTCCTTGATAAGGTGGAGGAGATTGATGCACCCAAGTCAACTCCTAGCTTTACCCAAGTATAATAGTATGTGGATTGCTCTTAGTAAGTCAACTCAACAAGGATTTAGCAAGGATTTTGGCTAGCAAGTGGACATAGATTTTAGCATAATGTGGATGCAAATGAGATGAAATATGAAAATGCTTGGCATAAGCTTGTATTTATAGGCATTTTGGAGAGGATTTGAGATAAATGGAGGAGATTGAAAGTTGAAATCTAATGGTGGAGATGAAGAGATGAGATGGAGGGCTAGGATTTGATCAAAAAAAATGGAGGTGTTATCCTAGTTTGTCTTCTGGCCAAATAGCCTAAAGATCCACGAGATCCTAGTATTTTCACCTTTTAAATGCAAGAGAAAACCTCCCAAAATGGCTAAGTACCATAAATCCTAAGTTTTCCTTGTGTTTTTTGCCTTTTCAGAGTTTAGAGTTCTTCCCTTTGCTCTGCCATCCTAATGGGCTCTGAACTCTGCTTTGTCCCTTTGTAAATTCGGCTAAGTGTTTTGGGCACCAGACTTCAAGGTTTCTCTCTTCTGCGTTCTCTTTTGGAAGGCCGAAGGCTAGGGGTCCACTTGTCAAGGTCCGATAAGTAAAATCTCTATGTATGTTGGAGGTCAGAGTTCAGGCTTCTCGCCTTCCATCTTCTTCATAAAAGGCGTAAGGTGGAAGGCCTAATGACCGACTCCCGACAGGCCATGTGGCATATTCTGGTTCATTTTTGCCATTCCGTGGAGATTATTTTATTAAGGCAAAAGGTGACTGCATAACCGCAGGAAGTGGTTGGGTGGCAGTGATGTCATCCAAGGAGGTAGGCTCGGGATCTGAGTTCCACTTCTTTTCATTCAAAATATTTCTAAGTGTTTCAGGATGTTGGGCTTCGGTCTTTTTGTCTTCCCTCTTCTTTCGGAAGGAGGAAGGCCGAAGGCCCAAACCTCAAACTCCGTCAAAACTCTGCTGTTGCATAAAAATCACATAAGGGTAGAAATAAAAAGAAGAGCAAATGTTTGCTTTGTTGGCAAACTTATGGTTTGACAAACCTTAAGTTCACCGATCGGCAGGTTTGCCAATTGGCGACTTTGCTGACAAAGGTAGAAGAAAGGCCAAGGGGCAGGGTTGCGAAGGAGCAAATGGGCCGATAAAGGGAATTTGGCAAGGCTTGGTGAGTTCAAAGTTTCAAGGTTTCATCGACAGGGATTTTTACGATAAGGCAAAATAAAAGTGAAAACATCGACAAAGCAAAGTGGTTTGGCAAAATGTAGTTTTGCCGACAAGGAGGACTTTGTTCGAAAGTTGAAGATTTTACCGATAAGGCATGAAAATTGGCCAAGGAAAAGAAAAAGATAGCCTTATCGGTGAATCGGTAAAAAAACAAACTTTCCAAAAAGTTCAAAGTTCCTCAAGTTCACTGATAAGATGATTCGTCAATAGAAAAGAAGGTGTAAGTGGTCAAGTTTGGCAAAATGGAATTTTGCTGATAAAGAGGAGAAAGTTGGCCAAAAGCCTGGTTCGAGAATTGGAGAATTTGCCGATAAAGCGAAAAGTGACAAAGGAAAGACTCCGTCATGAGGTCGACGAAATATCAAACCCATCAACTAGTTCAAAATTTCTAAAGTTTGGCGACAGGACAATTTGCTGACAAGGCAAATAGGGAAAAGAAGGATATCGACGAATCGGCAAAAGAAAGAACTCATCGGCTAGTTCATTTTTCTTATGGTTCACTGATGGGGTGAAAAGCTGATAAAGGAGGATAGAAACCAAAAAGAAAGGTTTGACATAT
Source organism: Cunninghamia lanceolata (assembly GCA_027924645.1). NCBI lineage: Eukaryota > Viridiplantae > Streptophyta > Pinopsida > Cupressales > Cupressaceae > Cunninghamia > Cunninghamia lanceolata. The sequence continues at coordinate 20,496,859 of BSBN01000391.1, forward strand.
GGATAATTTGCCAATAAGGCAAATATAGTACTAAGAAGGAAAATAATGAAAACAGAGCCATAATAGTTTTGAAGGTAGAACTTTGCCGATGAGGATGGAGCCTGATGGTTCTACATGAGGTGAATTCGCCGACCATAACAAATCCAAAGGCACCATGAGAGATTTTAAGAGGTACAACACTTTAAAGTGTTGTAAAAGCTTGCTCTCCCTAAAAACACACCATTTTTCTCAGGAGAAAGTACCCAACATTAAAATTCTGTAGGCCAAGTCAAATGCAAGCAGCTAAAATAGTGGAATTCTTTAATGTCGAGGTACAAATGAAGCTGCAGGATGGATTTGCAGGGACAAAACAAGACTTTAGCCTTCCCTCTTCAATGCGCCTGACACCCATGTGTGCATGAAATCTACTCTACAAATTTTGTAGAATTTAATGAGTATGGCCGCTGTTCTTCTCCTGATAGGGCTTCTGACCCAGAAAATTAATGAAGCGTGGGCATGTCCTGGGTTGATTGACCAAAATTCAGTGCCCACTATAGCAGAATGAGGATAAAATGTTATAAATACATCTGAAAATAATGTATTTCTGTTAGCTATTCTTTTGGGCCACTATATAGGTTAGAGAGTTCTTGTAACCAGACCTTGTAACACAATTGCATGAACCAACTGGATTTGATACATTGTGCTTGAAGCTGAGCCTTCGATGTCTCTAGTTGCTAGTTCACCATTGAATGTAATTAGTTATTCTGTGTCTAATTTCTCTGCAATAATTCTCTCTTTTATAATGGCTATTTGGCCTCTATAATCAATATAAACTGATGTTTTGCCTCTCTCATTATTAGATTGCACTGTGTCTATTTGCTTGATGTGAGTTGTGTATTGTGAAAAAAATAGTCCTTTTCATGCCTTCACCTCTCTATCCCGACCTCTATTTGAATTGTTATGAGTCTGTGAGTTCCCTTCAGTTTTGAGATTATTACTGTGTTCAGTCGGTTGCAGTTAAACATCTTTAATTTGGTGAATCATATCTTTTAATTTCAATAATTCTTCTCACCTTTTTCCACTGCAAGTATTAGCACTAGATTTAGTTCAATTCTCTGAGCCTTTCTCTGGAGATTTGATCTCATCAGCAAGGTCCCACACCTTGAGACCAGTCCCATTGTGTCATTGAAGTGCTTGAACGAGCTTAAAGCAGGGTGCAATTTCACATGACAACAAGAGGGTTCTCATTATTTTTGAATTTAAATTTCACATTGGGTTGGCTTTGCATTAATGAGGATTAAGATTTGTGAGTGAATAAAAAATTGATTTTTGTGAGAGAAGATGGAATAAAAACTTGTGGTTTATTGGTGAATTGGATGACATGTGACCCATGTACTTATTTGGCAAAGACACGTGTGAGCTATTTTTATTAAAAAGAGCTCTTACATGGAAGAGGAAAGATGAGTTGGAAGAGTCATGTGACTCCTTTGAATAAAAAATGCTTTTTGTTCAAAGGGTGTGGGGAGATGGGTTAATCAAGGTTTAGGCCTTATTAATTAAGTGTAACTTAATTAATATGGCTATTAGAAATTAGTGAGGGGATTATTTGGAGGTTAGAATTAATTAAGGGTTTACTTAATTAATTTGGGTCTAGGGGTTAGATAGGGTATAATTTAGCTAATTAAATAATTGTTATTTATTTAATTAGGCTAGGTTTAGGTCATAGGCTAGGGAAGATTAATAAAAAAAGTATGTTTTATTTAATTAATCTAGGTTAGGGAATGAGGGAAATTAATCAAATAAATATTAGAATATTTATTTAATTAATTGTGGATGATGTCTAAGGTATAGTAATAAATCAATTAAATTAATTTATTACAAGTGAATCATTTAGGATGAATGGCTAGGGATTGATGGCTTAGGATAAATTAATTAAATAATTTTATTTTATTTAATTAATTGGTGGAAGGGATAATTATTAGTGCAAGGATGCGGGAAAGTGGCTTGCGGGGTTAAGACATTTTCAGGTGTCTACACTAATGTTTGTTTCTGTGAGTGAAGATAATTCCATCTTTGCATTTTATGTTGTTTCAGTTAACTGTTGAAGTGGTTGTTTGTATTTCAACAAGTCAATTCCCTCTTCTCTTTTAAAGCTTGCAGCCAACCAGTTAACAACTCTCTTGTCAAAGTCATCTCCCCCTAGATGAGTGTCGCCAGAAGCAGAGAGCACCTCAAACACACCATTTCCAACCTCAAGCACTGAAACATCCAATGTTCCACCACTAAGGTCAAAAACAAGTATAGTTTCATTATTCTTTCTCTCAAATCCATATACCAATGAAGCATCATTTGGTTCATTAATAATCCTCAGAACTTCCAACCCAACAATTTTCCCAACATCCTTGGTGGATGTTCTCAAGGAGTCATTGAAATATGTAGGAATTGTGACTACAACCTTGTTAACCTTATCATTCAAAAAACTTGGAGGCATCATCTACAAGTTTTCTCAAAACCTGTGCAAAAATCTCTTTAGCTGTAAGTTGCTTCCCAATAGTTGGGAAATCCAACTTAACATTCCCGTTCTTGTCACAAACAACTTTGTAAGACACTTGCTTTGACTCCTTGTCCACCTCAGTCATCTTGTGCCCAATAAACCTCTTCACTGAAAAGAATGTATTCTCGAGATTCACAATAGCCTAGCATTTGGTAATTTTCCCAACAAGCCTGTCCTTGTTTCTTGTATAAGTAACCATGGAGGACGTCATCCTCTGCACCTCCACATTCATAACAGTCATAGGCTTACCTTTTTCCATGGGCACCACAACCGTATTTATGGTCCCGAGGTCAATTCCCGCAACCTTTCCTCCGCCTTTTGCCATTGTTACCACTCCAATCAAAACTCTCATAGACTAGAAAAAATGTAAACATAAAATTTCAACTAGATCAACTAATTCTAATTGGCTTTCTCTGAATGCAATTAGGCTTACTCAAACATTTTTTTCTTTAGTTTTTTTTATAAAAAAATTGCAAGCTTATGAGATGGTGGCATTTAAACTATCCTTGGCATATTGCCAAACAATTCACATGCCTTTGCTGGGCATAACAATCAACTTCTGCTTCCACAACTCCCATTTACATTCTGTCAAATAGTTGACATGCCCTCTCCATGGCTTCTCAAATAGTCGCGGCCTTCCTGTATCTCCCTCTCTGATACCCTGCTTTCTTGATGAAGGGGGTAAATCATAAAACAAACAACAACATAAATTGCACACAAAAAATAGAACTTTCTTTATTGATTTGGACAACTTATTACATTACAGAAGCTCAAATACAATAAGAGGAATCAACCCTCCATAGGCTGCAACACATTATAGCTTCCTATCCCAAGACTCTGGAATCATCTGCCTTCTGTAACTCCAAATCAGCTAGGGTTTCTGTTTTCCCGCCTATTATTGACTCTACACTTCCCCTTAACTCTACTACTGCCCAGGGTTCCCAAAATGGTTAATAATATCCTTTTTGGCGGCCAACAACCTAATTTTGAAATTTGCATCTCCCTCCAAAAATAGGTCAAGTTCTGGGAGCCATAACTTTTGATCCGGGTGTCCGATTGACGAACCGTTTTATGCATCAGAAAGCACACGGAGTGCTCTACGTGCTAGGAACAAGCTCTATTGGTTCTAGCCATTTTTGGGCCCGTACAGGGCTGTTTAGTGCCTGAAACCTTAGTTTGAATAATTTTCAGGCATTTTTCAGGAAACAAAAAACTTTAATATCTTTCAGTTCGCAAATGATCTTTGTGTGATTCCTTCACCAAAGGTCTTATTTTTTAGTTAAGAATCTTCCTGTAAATTTTCACTTCATTCCATGCCCAAATGCAAACTTTCTAAAAAAAACAGGTTGCTATTTTTAGCAGTTTGGAAAAACTGAAGGTTCTACATCATTATTCAAGCGATTATAAAACCAGAACCACAAATTTTGAAAAGAAATGGAAAGAACATCAATAATTTTGAAACACATCTTTTTTTGGGTGATGCAAGATTGCCCTTACACCACTGGATGCTCCTGCATCATTTCCCTTCCAACGCTGATACCGACTGCTAAGAAATAAGACAAATAAACGTTGCACATAAAGTAGCACACATAGACAAGAATTTAACGTGGTTGACCAATGTGGCTACATCCACGGGAAAGCATGGCATTATTTTTTATTATTGATCACAGCAACATACATAAAGTTTTTCCCTCATAGATTGATGCAGGAGCACCTGGGCGCACAAGCAATCCTACATCAACCAAAAGAAGTTGTCATTCTAGTTTTGGATTGAGTTGTCACATTTTGGTGTTTCAGTTTGGTTTTATTGTGCATTCTAACTTTTGTTGTGGTCATTTTGAACATATCTTATTCATTACTTATATGCAAACAATATGCAATGATTGGATAGAGTCAGTCTTGTATTGGTTGTACAAATATCCATTCTTCAGTGAAAAGCTCATACATTATGGGAAAGTTGAAAATGCTAGCCACAGAATATGAGACCACCTCGAAAGATTCTAAAATGTATCCAAGTGTGCTAAAAATGGATGCTTTGTCTTGTGCCATTTTACATCAGACCTATGGTTGATGGAGCTTGTGGTAGGGTTAAATAGGATTCATGCTAGACGTAATGGCAACATTGTTTGGCGACAGACTTCGGGGTTATGATCTCTTGCTACAAAAGGTCTTGCACGCCCTCTACGCCGTGCTATACATTGTTTAAATCCTAGATCACCAACAAGCATGTTCTTCAATGCATGTTGTATAGGGGAGAAAAGAGTTGGAGAAGAAGAGTGCTTTACCTTGAAGCTTGCAACCAGTCCTTCAGGTTTAGCAGAACTTATCGATGGACCTACAGAGATCATCAGGCATGTTCTTTTTGGTTATTTTAGTCAAAGAAGTGGTCTTCTTGTATACATGCAGGATTCTCACCTTACTTGAATTGAATCTACTGGAGGAGATTGGATATATTCCAATTCAAGAGTCCATGCCTACAGCCAGTTGGATGTTACAACTTACAATAGTTTGTTTTGCCAAGATAGGTTGCAGCTTGAAAAGACCCGATCAAAAGAATTTAAGTTTAAAACTGGTATGGCGTTAGCATTTAAACTCCTTTCCTTAATGTTTCTGAAGTCTATGCAAATAGCACATGAGAATGTATAAGAAATGACAAGGCACGTAGCTAGAATACCAATCGCCAAAAAGGAAGAAATTCCTTTAAACACAACATTTTTCTTTTATGAGGGAGGCCAGCCATACACAAAGGAGGAAGTGCCTCATAGAGGCAACATTTGATATTTCTCCACATTTAAAATCATTAATATTCATACATCTGTGAGTCATTTTACTTGTGGCTCAAACTGGAAGGTAATTTCCCACAGTTTGGGAAGACTTGAAGTATGTAAAGGACATCCTTCGTTGGGTCTCGCGCTCAGCTACCCTTGGAGTCTCTTGACATTCAAATCTTTCATTTTCTGATGCATGGAACATATAAAAACATAGTTGCTGGTTTGAAGGAGTTCTTCTTTTCACTGCCAAAAGACTGGAACAAAAGAAAGAATTTGAGATTCAATCTATCCAAGAGGAGTAAGGGAAAATAAACAAAAGATAAAAACCAGTCGCTGCCAAGAAAGAGAAAGGATGATTGTGCATAGTGTAGATAGGAGTATGCAGAGGCGAGACTTCATGGAGAGGACGACTATTGAGAACCACGAGTTGTAGATTTTGTTATGTAGAATTTATTCATGTTGTTTTGAATAAATTTTGTAATGGTTAAAATTAATCAGATGTATCAAGAAATTTCAAATTGAATAAAGAACATTGGCATGTGTAAATTGTGTGTGTGTGTGTTAAGTAGAGGTGTCCCTTGTTTGCATCATATATATATACAATAGTCTTCCAGGAAGACGAAGAGACAAAGCATGGAAGATGAAATGAATAGTCAAACTTCACATCCAAACATTTCTAACATAGGCCGTGACCCAAATTCAACAATTCAAAACAAGAATGATAACAAAGTTGAGCTTGTACCAGCTCAATGACCTAGTATGATGCCTAAGGATGATCCAACTCATTGAACAACAAGGAGGATCATGATGATGCCTAAAAATTATCCACTACAAAGTTAGTTATTGGTATGGTGTCCACCTATTCGGAATTCTATAAGTCAATTGGGCATGTTAGAAAGATCTATAGAAGATAACAGAAAGAATTGTAGAAGACCCAATTGAGAAGCAATCTAGAAGGCCCAATTAACACATAAAACATGTATTCAAAGATGATCAAAGTATTGTCTTATGCTCCTAGTTCTAGATCTATGTCTTTTTTTTAGTTATGGGTAGTTGGGAGGGGATGCTTTCTTAGGTAGTCAGGGTGCGATTCCTCTCAAGCTTCAGCCTCTTTGTACCTCAACTTTATGATGTTTTTATGCGTATTATTTCTTCATCATGGGTTCCTCTCTGTTTAGAGTGAGTTCACTACATGGAATCTAGTAAAATGACATTGATCGACCCATCCCAGTGGCATTGCAATACAAATTATTGGAATTATATTATTATCTTATTGGTGCTTTTTTATATTTGAATTTTTTATTATATTATTGTAAGCATATTGATTGTATTTGCATGAGGTGTTCACTAAATAATCTCAAATAAATGAACAATGTAAGGTGTAGATTCTTTCTAGAGAGATTGAAGTGGGCAACGTCTATCAAGTATAGATGAATGCCCCATAGGCTATGCCATCACCAGACCCTTCCTCATCATGTTTGGACATTGCTATCCTACTTTGATGTCATTTATACTTTTTGACAAATATTCCAAATCACTTGTATAAGAACAAAAAGAGGTGCAAATAACTATTGTACGAGATGAAAATTCTATCAATGTGCAAAACCTGGGTTTTGTGATGATAATTCATTGTTTGGTGTACAGAATACAACAAAACAAACAAATATTCCTTTCCTTTTCACTTCGATTTTCGTGGCAGTAGTCGGGATACTATAGTTTTGTTTACATGCAGAAGATTAATGTTGGTGTACTCGAAGGCTTAAGGATTTTAAAAAAAGATTAGTATTCATTTTCAAAAAGTTCAAAAAGTGGAAGGGGTTGATGACTAATTTGATAGAAAACAATAGAAAGAAGGTGATCAAAATCTAATGATACACATTTTGCATATCAAATGTTTAAAGGGAGGTCAATCACACTAGTTACAAGATAAATGTGTTTAAATTTTTGAAATTAAGTGGAGAAATAAGGTTTTAAAACTATGTTGTAACATTGGTGCATTTTTAGTGGAAAAGGATACTTAAATATTTTTTTGGCTTTTCATTTTAATCATAATAGAGATAGTTTAATTTCTAACATAGGTAAACTATTTTTTAACAAATGTAAAGAATGGAGTATAAATATGGAGAATATTTTAATATTTAATGATTTGTGGGAGATGTTTGAGACAACCCATACTACCTAAGTTTAAGAATTGATAACAAAATTCATTGGAAGTCACAAAAATAATTGATATTAGTGGGGGGAAATAAGATCCACCTCACAAGTAAAATAGAGCAATTTTCATCTCAAAACCATGTAATTGAACACAAGCAATTTTCTTACATTATCAATAAATTGCTGAAAATGATTTATTAGAAAGCATCTACTTTCAACTTTTGAGAGTCAGTTGCCTCCCATAAACTTTGAAAGATCATACAATTTGTACCCACTAATTGTATGGCTCCTATACCATTAGTAAGTTATGGGTCCTAAGCTATAACAAAAGTATGATCTTATTCAATTTAGTTAAGCCACTTCATAGACAATCAGATCTGCAATCAAAATATGCTTACATGGTGATAGAAATCACATTAACAAAATTTTAAGACACTTCATAGATATTTATCAACTCAAGTGAAGATATATCCCCATAAAAACTAGAGAGCACATCTTGCTTAAGTGTTAGCTCCCATTTCTGTATTTTTCCATGGCCTCAGATGTGTTGCAAACCATTCAAATAATAAATAGGATAATTGTTAAAAATAGTAAGAGGTAAGAAAAAACATTCACACTAAAAAAATATTTTGGTTAGTCAAAAGATAGTTTTTAGTCAATTAAACATTCAAATAAAGTTGCCACTATACTTCATTATTTACCATACACAATTTGCATTGCAACAATTATTGATGTTTAGTTCATATCAATAAAAGAGTAGTCAAGGTTGTCAGGTGTTTTGTTGAACATCAAAACTTGTAATGACATAGTATAACATATCAATTTAGAGCAAATGTTAAAGTACAGGAGTAAATTATGTCGTTTAGTTCTAAAATATTAACAATCTCAAATATAAAAAATTGTTTGTTGAAATGTATATGTGGGGATAAGATTGAGCATTGATTTTTGAGTTCGACAAATCACATCCACTATTTGTTTGATTAGGTGAGGGAAAAATGATTATAAATAAGAATGAAAGTTTTTTATTATATTCAAGTATGAAGACATTAAATAGTTAATTTTTTTTATCATCCTCAAATTGCATTGTATTTGTTGTTAATGTTTGATTTAGATTAATAGAGAAGAGAAAACAATGTCACTAAGTGTTTTGTTGATAATCTAAAACTGCAATAAAATATGCATAATATATCAATTTATAGAAATTTAAAATATTTGTAATTTGGTCAAATACTTTTGAATAAGTACTCTTTTCTATTTCCCAATAAGAACACATTCAACCTATGTCATTATGCTTGAACGGTTCAATATTATTTTTGCTTTTGCTTACTACTGATGAGTGTCAAATTGCACTCATAAAATACACCCTTTTTGCCTCTCTTTTCCCCTATTTAGTTCATCTTCCTTGTGTCTGCACTCAAATTAGTTAAGCAAGATTGTTTTAATTAGTGATTAATTAAGATAGATTGCTTGAGATTAGAATTTCTGATTAAGTGGCTAATGTGCGTGGGATTAATGGAAAAATGTAGAATTTCTCTTTCTTTTTGAATCAGCAGGTGTACATATCAGAAACAACGGTTTTGTGCATCTCTGGAGATCGCCTTCAATGATCTCTGGAGACCATAACAAAGAACAGTGACACCTGGGTTTTAAAGATTTGGGGGAAATGACTCTCCAGAGCTCTGCGAGTGTCTAGAATATCTTCGGAGCTGTAGACAGGAACAACTATCTTCGGAACCTCCTGAGAACAGGGCATGTTCCAGTCAGAGCCGCCAATCAGACACTTCAGCAGCAATCCTAACACCTCCCTTACTTCACTCAAATCATCACCTGAGTGGTGAAGGGTCAACTATCAGTTAAACTACTGAAGTTTTATCTTTCCAAAGATTTTGCATGAGTTACAAATTGAACTAATCCAATATTCTTATTTTCAGGGCTTTGATGCCCAAGTGTATTAAGACCTAAACTTAGACCTCTGAGTGGACTTCTGTTCCACTCAAGTCTACCTTTCTTGCATGATGATCTTTCATAAGTTTGACAATTAAGTACAAATAAGAGATGCTGTCATCTCCTAGAAAGACTGATAGATAAGTTCAATGATATATCATCACTCTTTTTATATATACTTTCAGAAATAGTAATAGAACAACGATGATAAAATTATTCTGATTTTCAGAGATTCCAGTTCTGTTATAGCCATAAATTTTCATGAATTTAGAAATGAAAGAATTGGACTGAATTTAGTGTAGAACATCTTTTGTGCTGATTTCCTGCAATAACCTTTAGCCTCAAAGGTGCGGAGCAAGGGCCCACTCTCACCAATCAGGCAGGAGGCTAGTATCTCTGTTTTATTGTTTCAAGTTTTCTTTTATAAAAGTATTTCCTGTTTTAGTAGATAGATGCATGTTATCGTTCTTTGCTTTGAGTACATTTCCTGTTTTCTTCTGTTTTACAAGCATTCATTACATTTATCCAACAAGCAGATAGATTAGTCATTCCTTTAAGCATTAGGATTAGCTATAAACTGGTCACTTAGAATCCCTAGTTGCAGATAGCCATGGACACAACCCTGGTTCTTTGACATCTGAAAACAGATTAAATGATGAGGTACAGCGACAACCTGTCATTTTTGGTGCCATTGCCGGGGATGTAGTTTGTGTTAATTAGGGACACTGAGTTAAAAATAGTTTTTTAGAATAGACCTGTATGGTTAGAGCTAGAGATCTCAAAGGAAGATATATTAAGCAGACACCCCAACAACACACCATAGGGGAAAGCAGTGAGGTGGTACAAAATCTTGTTGAAGAAGGAAACCTAGATCTTAATTTGGAACCTGCACTTCAAAACAACAATCCCTTAGATCCCACAGACATTCCACTTGCCAATTATATCCACGAATTACAACAAAAAGTTGAGGCAGATCCTTTGGTAGAACCTAATTTCCTAGAACCTCAGGGAGAAGAACTAGTACTAAACATGGAAAATGATAATAATGGGGAAGAGGAAAACCAGGCCCCAAGAACCTTCTCTTATCCTATTATTTTGGCTGCTGGAGACAATGCTCCCATGAAGAATATCTCACCAGCACATTTGCCAAATTTCAGAGGACTTTCCTCTGAGGATCCAGATCAGTTCTTGTTTGAATTCAAAGTAGTCTGCCAAACTTATGATTATGGATCAGATAACCAGAAACTCAAACTATTCCCTTCAACCCTGAAAGATTCTGCGATGAGATGGTTTATGGGTTTACCCCAGGGTTCTATCCGTTCTTAGGATTAAATGGAAATAGAGTTTTTGGAAAAATACCAAGATTATTGCAGATCCAGTAATAAAAATGAAGAATTGTTTAAAATTCGACAGGGGGAGGAAGAATCCTTAGAAGACTATGTGGATAGGTTTAATTTTGCCTTGAGAAGGTATGGCAATCCGGTGGATCATTCCTTGGCCAGAACCCTGTTTATAAAAGGATTGGATAAAGAATCAAAATAGGCACTGGACCTAATGGGAAAAGGGAACATTAATAAAATGGAAATACCTGACATAGAGGAACTCTGTAGGAATTATTCCAGAACTCAAGATGGAGTAAAGTCATCCAAAACTTTTAAAGGGAAGAATGAGATAGGACAGTTGATGGAGGAAATTGCAAATCTAAAAATAGATATTCTGGTCCAACTAAATACCACATTGGATGGGATCCAAGCAAAAACCAGAACAACTGGTCAAAGTAGAGCAACTGAACCGCTTTCCATTTATTGTCCTAGGTGTAGAAATAAACACCTGTTGAGAGAATGTCCCTTGGACAAATCAGAGATCTGTCAAATCTGTGATAGGGAGCATCCTACCAGTCAGTGTAGTCAGCTTCCAGCCTTGAAAAGATTGAGTAAAAAGAATGTTGTGATAGAGGAGGAGTTGAACTATGTGGGACAAAAACAAGCCAGAAATTTCCCTTATAATCAGTACCCAAGCTAGTTTTCTTACAGGGGTCCTACTAATTGGGGAAATAATCAGTGGAATCCAGCTTGGTATGGCCCTCAAAATAATCCTCCTTGGGGACAGCAGGATTGGCAAAACCAAAATTGGCAAAACCAAAACTGGAAAAATCAGCCTTGGGGAAATCAACAATGGCCACCACAGTTTGGGTCACAAGGCATGCAACCACAATGGGGTCCTCAACAGGGATATCATCAACAATACCAAGGACAACCTAGATGTTTCCAACCTCAACAGCAGACTTTACTAACTGGAGCCTCCAACACACAGGGTCAAACGCAAAATGAGCCAGCTAGTCAACCACCTTTACCAGCTCAGCCTATACCAAACCCACGGAATAAACAGGGAGCAACTGTCTATATGACAGATCAAGAAAATCTGGCTGGAATTTATGCCATATATTCAAATAATCTCCAGTTGCATTCTGGGAAAGCATTCCCAAGACCTTCTCCTCCAACTATAGTTGAAATAACCAATGATGAGGAACCTGAAAATCCATCCAATCAACCCTCAGAGAAGATTACTAACGAAAAAATGCTAGGAAAATCAACCACAGACAACTCCAGAGTTACTCCTAAAAAGCCAGCTCTGGAGAACAGTCATGAACACAATCCTGATAAGAGCTCCGGAGATGGAAAAATTAGCACCCTACCCAGAACGACTTAAACAAAATGCTCCCCAGAAAAAGGTTTTACAAAAACAAATCCAACCCAATCAGGAATCAGAGCTTTTACAAGAACTCAAGCAACTAAACATTGAAATTCCTCTCCTCTAGGCCATCAGAGATGTACCCAAACTAAATCAATTCATCAAACAGTATTACATCAAAACACAAGGTAGAAAGAGAAGTTTTCCCTCCACAATACAGGTGGAAGGAAAAGTGATGGATCTATTGATGGGAGAAATTCTCCTCCCAAAATATGGAGACCCTAGGAACCCTATCATAACTATTTTCATCTCGGGGGTAGAAATTTCAAATGTTCTGGTTGACTTAGGAGTAGCAATTAATGTGATGATAGTTCATACAATGGACAAGTTAGCTCTGTCAGGTATCCAATCCACGACTACAATTCTTCAACTTGCTGATCAGTCAGTGGCTGTTCCAAAGGGAGTCATCACTGATATACCTATTGTGATAGATTCATGAGAATTCCCAGTGGATTTCTTAATACTGGAACCTAGAAACCAGAGAAATGCTTATCCGCTGATTTTAGGAAGGCCATGGCTGGCTACCGTAGTAGCATCTATTGATTGTTGAACTGGAGATATGGTCATTTCTAATGGGATAGATTTAAAGAAAATATCTCTGTATCCTCTAGCTAAACCATCGGTGCATTACACAGGAAGAGTATGGGTGGATGAACTGGATAACATGAACAACAGTGCCTCATTAGCTATGGTAACCATTAGGGAACATCTAGGAGAATTAGGAGAGGAAGTATACTATGATACAATGGAAGACTTCACTCACATCCTAATCAACAAAGATGTGATGGAACTCGCCCAAGACCCTCAGAGAGAACTTCTCGTTTCTTCTCATTGTACCCTTGCCAACATTATTCCTTGTGGGGAAACCTTTTACAGGGACTTAGCCACCTTCCACATGTTACTCCCACATTCTTGTCCTCTCAATGCCGTGACACCAATGTATGGACCCACCACATCTATGGATCAAATTACAAAACAGGTCATGATTCTGCCAGGGAAAACACTTAATATAAATACTCAGTTAACAACAAGTCAGAAAGAAAAACTTATCTAGCTTTTGGTTTCCCACTCAGCATCTTTTGCCTTGGAATACCAAGATATGAAAGGCATACCTCCTGAAATCTGTACCCATCATATCTACACTGAGGATAATAAACCTGTTAGACAACCACAAAGAAGATTGAATCCTGCCTTAAAGGACATTGTCAAAACTGAAATAGAAAAATTACTCCAGGCAGGGTTCATATATCCAATCTCAGACAGTCAATGGGTCTCACCCCTTGTCATTGTGCCTAAAAAGAATGGGAAATGGAGGGTGTGTATTAATTATAGAGAACTCAACAAGGCCACAAAAAAAGATTACTTTCCCTTACCATTTATTGACCAAGTTCTGGACAACCTTGCTGGGAGAAAGTACTTTTCTTTTTTAGATGGATTCAGTGGGTATAATCAAATTTAAGTAGCACCTGAGGAACAAGACAAAACCACCTTCACATGCTCTTGGGGAACCTTTGCTTACAAAGTTCTTCCTTTTGGGCTGTGTAATGCCCCAGCTACATTTCAGAGACTGGTCCTAGCTATTTTTGCTGAACTGGCTAATGAATGCATGGAAGTCTACATGGATGACTTTACTGTGTATGGGAATAACTTCGAGGAAGCTCTCACAAACCTTGGAAAAGTACTAAAATGTTGTGATAAAAATTGACTGTCCCTTAGCCATGAGAAATGTTTTATGATGGTGGAGGAAGGAATTGTTTTGGGACACCATATTTCAGAAAAAGGGATCAGAGTGGATTAGAACAAGATAGAAGTAATCACACAGTTGCCTTCACCCAAAAATCAGACTGATGTCAGAAGTTTTCTAGGTCATGCAGGCTATTATAGGAGGTTCATAGAAAATTTTAGCAGAATAGCTGCCCCCCTGTTTACCCTGCTTAACAAGGAAACAAAATTTCTTTGGACAGCAGACTGTCAATTAGCATTTGAAACTTTGAAGGAGAAGCTTACTGTGACACCAGTTTTAAGGGGACCTAATTGGACTTTACCATTCCACATACAAACTGATGCTTCAAATGAATCCATTGGGGCTGTTTTAGGACAAAAGGAGGAAGGAGAGAGTATGCATGCCATTTATTACATCAGCAAAAACCTTACCTCTGCAGAAAGAAATTATACAACAACTGAGAAAGAATTCTTGGCAGTTATCTATGCTATAAACAAATTCAGACATTATATTACCGGATATAAAATATTTGTGCACACTGATCATGCAGCCATCAAGTACCTAATGAATAAACCAGTAGTAGGTGCAAGGATCATTAGGTGGTTGTTGCTATTGCAAGAATTTGATATTACCATAGTTGATAATCTAGGAAAGTTTAATTTGGTTGCTGATTTTCTGTCAAGATTGCATACAGGAGGAGAAGATCAACCAGTGGAGGACAAATTTCTAGATGAACATCTTTTTGCCATATCCACTACTGCACCTTGGTTTGCTGACATAGCTAATTTATTAGCTACAGGCTTGTATCCATCCCATTTTACTTCAAAATAAAGAAAATGTTTGCTTAAATAAAGCTTATCCTACAAATGGTTGAATGGTTTACTATTTAAATGTGGTCCTGATTTCATTCTACGCAGGTGCTTGAAGGCTAATGAGACTTTTGATGTGTTGAGAGCATGTCATGATGAGCCATTTGGTGGCCACTACTCTTTTCACAAGACAGTCCACAAGATCCTTGGAGCTGGTTACTACTGGCCTTCTCTTCATAAAGACACAAAGAAGTATGTGCAGCACTGTGACCAGTGCCAAAGGATGGGGCAGCCCACCTTTACCCAGGAAATGCTGCTACATCCTCAAGTCATGATGGAACCCTTTGAGCAATGGGGTCTAGACTTTGTAGGACCAATTTCACCACTATCATCAGGCAAGGAGTATATTCTAGTATGCACAAACTATGTTACTAAGTGGGCTGAGGTTCAAGCATTACAGTTTGCAAGAGAAGAAAAAGTTGCCGATTTCCTTTACAATAGAATTTTCTTGAGGTTTGGAGCCCTAAAATCAATAGTTTCAGACAAAGGACCTCAATTTACTTCATAGGTAATCAAGGCATTCACAGATTTATACCAAGTCAAGCACAGAAAAGCTTCACCTTACCATCCTCAAGCAAATGTGCAGGTAGAAGTAACTAACAGAGAACTTGAGAATATCCTAACAAGAACAATGGCAATGAACAGAAAGGATTGGGCTAATAGACTACCTGAAGCAGTTTGGGCTTACAACACCACTTGGAAGTCCACAACAAAGTTTTCACCATATGAATTGGTTTATGGGAAAAAGCCTATACTAACTATAGAATTTGAACTCCAGACACTTAAAACTATATTGGATATTGGGCTACCGCTGTCTACAATTCAGCAGAACAGAATTCTTCAGCTCAACGAGTTGGATGAGATTCAGACAGAAGCCATTCAGCAAACAGAACTGGTTCAGTACCAAAGAAAACAATGGCATGACCAACATATCAAGAGGAGGACATTTCAACAAGGAGATTGGGTTCTTCTCTATGATTCTAAATTCAAAGAATTCAGAGGGAAATTACAGACTCACTGGCTGGGTCCTTATCAAATAAAGGAAGTGTTTGAAAATAGAACTGTATTATTGCAACCAATTGATGGGAGCACAAACACATTTCTAGTAAATGGTCACCGGATAAAGCTCTACAAAAGATCGTCTACTAAAGAAGAGTTTCTTGATAATCTGAGTTTTGATACAGGGGATACCACCTCTATCATGATGTTGGAATTAAAAAAAAAAAAGAGAGAAGGTTGAAAACCAGCAATGGCTGCCTTCTGAAAAAAAACAAAAGAAGGTTGAAAACCAGCAATGGCTGCCTTCTAAAAAAAATAAATAAAAAAAATTTAGAGAAAGATGGAAAACCAGCAAATGGCTGTCTTTCTCGACCAAGGGAGTTGAAAACCAGTAAATGGCGGTTCCCTTCTCTAGGATAGTTGTAATAATTGAGCTTCAGATATGATCAGTTGCCAAAAATTGGCCCAATGCATCTCTGGAGCTTTTCAATAAGGAGCACCTCTGGCGCTTTCCAATTAGGAGCACCTCCGGCGCTCTGTTAATAATGCCGACAGTGTCCATAATAAAGGCGGGACCTACCTCGCCAGGTGGTAAAGTAGACAACTCATATGATGAGGTCATCATGACTCATATTCTACTTTATCGCACAACATAAATAAAATTAAGATACTAATAATTGCAGGAGTGACCACAAGCCGGCGCTGACATCACCCGTGGGCATGGATCTTAGTGCCACTCAATGCAATGATTGCAGGTCGCGTGCAAGTAGGAAGTGGATGTCATTTCAGGCCGCCGCTTAAATGCCACGACGCGTGTAGTTTCCAAAGCGACGCAGCATTTCTCCCGCGTACGTTGCCTCATCATTAAAACTAATCCAGGTAAATATGTTTTTCATTAATCATTAATTAGTAACTGTCCTGTCTTTCTATTTTGGGTGCTGCTGTGATGACACGTCCCTCCGTTGTCATTTCCTTTTTCACATCCAAGCATGCCGCCATCTATGCCTTAATGCCACTTTACCTCTGGAGCGCCCTGTCAGTCCGTTATAATTATGGCTGCTTTGATCCCTTAACCCATCTGCATCAGCCCAGCCTAAAAACAATAGCGTCCCTCATTCAAACCTCTGGAATAGACTGAAGCATAAGATAAATTAAACAACTCTCTGGAGTCTACAGAGTAATTTGAACAATACTTCGGAGCCCACAGAGATCAGAGGGACAGATAGACTGCAGATTGCGGAAGTAAAAGAATAAAACACAGAAACTGCCATCAATTCAGCAATGGGGGTCAAGAAAAAGTCTGAGCTAGAAAATACTGTGGGTCTTCTAAAGGATGCAGTTGTAGTGAACATTTTAAGGGCTGCTGGATGGTTGGATTTCCTAGATAAGTTCGAAGGGTTTCAGGAGGATATTGTGGACGAATTCCTTAAGAATTTAAGACATGACCAGACCACTGTGAGAGGAAACCAAATCAGTCTCTCCTCCACAATTATCAGCCACATCTCCGGACTCCCCAAACAAGGTGAGAGGTTCTACCACCTAAAAACCCTGTATACTAATTTAATTAGAAATTTTTCTGTTCGTGGTGAACCTGCTATTCAATTGCATATGAATAAGAATGAGGTTAAAGGAATTTTGAGGTCCACTCTCCCAAACCCTCTGGCAACTGTTGCTGCCTGGTTAATGAAATACTTTACCTGTGATGGCCAATTCTCCATAGTTTTGGGGCCCATAATGAAAATGCTCATTTTTCTCAGACATGGAAATAGGCACCCCGAATATAACATAAATATCCCTAATTTCCTCTATTCTGCCATCAGGGCAACTGCAGAGAAATACCAGCAGGGTAAGGGACCCATGAAACATCATGGCCTCATCTTCCTGATAGTCAAGCACCATTTCTTATCTCAGGCCAATGGGACGAACTATTACAGAACTTTCTTGAACATAACCCTCAGGACAGAGCACCAGAGATAACACAAACAGAGGATGAGGGTTCTCCCTCTCACCATGATGAAGAAACCAAGCCTATAGCTTCCTCCACAACCTCTCACAAAAGGACATCACCCTCACAGGAGGCTACATCATCTGCAGCCCCTATTCCTAACAAGAAAAGAAAAGGCAAACAAATTGCAGAGCCTGCTCCTACACGGCCTCTATATATGACTCAGTCAGTCAGGTGACAAATGACTTTACCTGAGGGATCTAGGCCTAGGGAATTAACAGAGGAAAAAGTAGAGCAGGGAATTGAAGGGAGATGGTGGGTTGAAGAACCATCCCATGACTCCGATGAGGTACCTCTGGTCAAAAAGATGAAACAAAGTGGAAATTCTCCTGCACATTCTGTTCATATGGAGTCAAGTCCAATTTCAACTCCACCATGTGCTCCCGAGACAGGAAGCTTACCAACTGTTACTATCTCCTCAGATTCTGAGGAAGGAAGACCTACTCCGGAGGCACCAGTTCCACTTGTGCTCCGGAGAAGCAAAAGGAAGAGGTAGCTCTCATAGGCTAAGAAGGATACTGCCCTGCTCGCTGAAGCACTCTTGGAATTGAGCACATATGAGGACAAAGCAGGACCTTCAGTTGTGCCAGCAGCAGCAGAGGATCCTCAGGACAGGGGCATTGCAAAAGGAGAAGCAGGGCAGGTGGCCATGGATAATATTGATAGTCAGCCACTAGCCACAGAAACAGAGGCAGAAACTCTATCACATCCCTCTGACCAAGAGGATATAGAAATCTCAGCAGAGCAACAATTAATGGAAGAAATTGAGAATTTAAAAAGGATGCTCTGGGGGAAGAATTTGATTATTACTGACCTCAAGAAGGTCAGGGTAGAAATGGAGATGGAACTGAAGCAAACTATTGCAGAAATCCAAACAGACCTCCAAAACAAGGACAGAATCATCCAAGAGAGGGAGGCAGCGTTAGAAACACAAAAATGTGAGGCAGCAAGAGTGATGGAAGAAAAAGAAAAAAGAAGCAGCACAAAAGGTTTCTGAGCTCACCATGGCTAGAGACAACGGCCTCACAGTAATGGCAGCACTGATTGAAAAGGTCCAAAGCCAGGATAAACAATTAACTTGGGCCAATAATAGACTGGATAACCAAGAAGAATATATTCAAGAACTGTCTGGCCCAAGGGCAACCAATGAGTAGGAAATTCAAACAGATGCCTATGTGGGTCCAATCCCCATTGACATTCCTAAAGCTCTGTTTCATTGGGAGGAAAGGTGTAGAGAATTTGAAGCCTCCAAGCCAATGTTGCAATTACAAAGAGCAGTCACTGCCATAGCAGAAAGGATAGCAACTTTGGAAAGAAAAATCATTCAAATGGCCTCCCTTTCCTCAGAACTTCTATCTTGCAGACCTCCAAGTGCCAGCTATTCCATGTTCCTATAGGAAAGGATACTGCAAAGGAAACTCTCCTTGGTCCTATCTGACATGAATGAGGATACTGAGACAGCAGAAGGTTTCATGGCAGCTTACACCAGAAGCAATGATGAAGACAAAAACTTCTTATGTGAATTATACTTACATGGGTTCTGCATTAATGATATAGCCTTCATGATTAATCACTTTGTGGGAGAATGCCAACTTAAGGCATTCATGTCCCTCATGAGAAACCACCAGATCTGGGACGAAAGGATGGAAGATCATCTTCAAAAGGATTCAAAAATAGATCTC
Organism: Cunninghamia lanceolata; assembly: GCA_027924645.1. NCBI lineage: Eukaryota > Viridiplantae > Streptophyta > Pinopsida > Cupressales > Cupressaceae > Cunninghamia > Cunninghamia lanceolata. Next base: position 20,516,290 of record BSBN01000391.1, read on the forward strand.
CTCCTTAGAAAAGAATGTCCCAATCCTTTTGCTTTTCAGACCCAATTCAGGTCCATAATCTATCATCCTGCAAGTGCAACCAGCATATTGCCATTATACTTGAAAAATTTACAGGAATGCTCCATTGACTTTGGTCTTTTTATGATTAATTCAGCAAATCCTGCCCTTGCTGTAGCAAAGAGGAGATGGAGTATTTTAACACCAGAGCAAAAACTTAGAGAGGTGATCACCCCTGCAAACCTGAGACTATTCATGAGGAAGGCAAAAATGATATCCAAATTGATGGATAAACATAAACAGGAATGGATAGAAGGGCAGTTCAGACCTCCTCTGATAATTGAACCACTCCCTATATGGACAGAGCAGCTGGAAGATGAAAAATTGCAAGATTGGATGAAGCAAGTTGACAAGTACAGAGGGAATGGTAACACCAATAAAACTACTTGGACAACCTATCTCCAGGAGTATAGTCTGACTGACAGATTGCTTCATCAAAACAAATCCAGAATGTGAAAAGCAGGAGGAACTGCCAAGCCTTAGGTATGGGGGGGATGATGAGTGTCAAATTGCATTCATAAAATACACCCTTTTTGCCTCTCTTTTCCCCTATTCAATTCATCTTCCTTGTGTCTGCACTCAAATTAGTTAAGCAAGATTGTTCTAATTAGTGATTAATTAAGATAGATTGCTTGAGATTAGAATTTCTGATTAAGTGGCTAATGTGCGTGGGATTAATGGAAAAATGCAGAATTTCTCTTTCTTTTTGAATCAGCAGGTGTACATATCAGAAACAGTGGTTTTGTGCATCTCCGAAGATCGCCTTCAATGATCTCCGGAGACCATAACAAAGAACAGTGACACCTGGGTTTTGAAGATTTGGGGAAATGACTCTCCGGAGCTCTGCGAGTGTCTAGAATATCTCTGGAGCTGTAGACAAGAACATCTATCTTCGGAACCTCCTGAGAATAGGGCATGTTCTAGTCAGAGCCACCAATTAGACACTTCAGCAACAATCCTAAGACCCCCCTTACTTCACTCAAATCATCACCTGAGTGGTGAAGGGTCAACTATCAGTTAAACTGCTGAAGTTTTATCTTTCCAAAGATTTTGCAGGAGTTAAAATTGAACTAATCCAATATTCTTATTTTCAGGGCTTTGATGCCCAAGTGTATTAAGACCTAAACTTAGACCTCTGAGTGGACTTCTGTTCCACTCAAGTCTACCTTTCTTGCATGATGATCTTTCATAAGTTTGACAGTTAAGTACAAATAAGAGATGGTGTCATCTCCTAGAAAGACTGATAGATAAGTTCAGTGATATATCATCACTCTTTTTATATATACTTTCAGAAATAGTAATAGAACAACGATGATAAAATTATTCTGATTTTCAGAGATTCCAGTTCTGTTATAGCCATACATTTTCATGAATTTAGAAATGAATGAATTGGATTGAATTTAGTGTAGAACATCTTTTGTGCTGATTTCCTGCAATAGCCTTCAGCCTCAAAGGTGCGGAGCAAGGGCCCACTCTCACCAATCAGGCAGGAGGCTAGTATCTCTGTTTTATTGTTTCAAGTTTTCTTTTATAAAAGCATTTCTTGTTTTAGTAGATAGATGCATGTTATCGTTCTTTTCTTTGAGTACATTTCCTGTTTTCTTCTGTTTTACAAGCATTCATTACATTTATCCAACAAGCAGATAGATTAGTCATTCCTTTAAGCATTAGGATTAGCTATAAACTGGTCACTTAGAATCCCTAGTTGCAGATAGCCATGGACACAGCCCTGGTTCTTTGACATCTGAAAACAGATTAAATGATGAGGTACAACGACAACCTGTCAACTACAACCTGTAGTGGGGATCCTAAATTCTTTATATTTTTCTACTCTTTCATTCAAGCCTTGACTAATGATGTTTACTCTTAGGAAACTAGAACAACATTTGCACATTTTTGTTGGATTGAACCAGTGCAATGATTTTGATTTCAAAGATGTTTCCTTTGAGCCAGAGACAAATTTGAATTCAAAAGAGAAAACATCAAATAAATGGAGATTTTTCTATATATTTCAACACACACACTAAAAGAAATTATTAGATGTGACGTAGTCAATAAGTTTTGGAGTAACAAATTCATAAAATCATTGGAATTTTTTAGGACTTAACTTCAAGCATCAACTTCTTTTGTTTCATCTATAATTGAAATGAGAATGATTTAGTCATAAAATGAAAATAAAAGACCCTCAATATATATTATGAAATGGTAATAAAGAATTTTACCAATAGTCTAGTCTTCAAAAGTTTAAAACCCCTACTTCTTGATCTTCCAATAGAATAGAACCATCTATAATTAGACAAGAATGATTTAGTCTAAAATTAAACAATTTTTATTATGAAAATAAAATATTGAAATTAGCACTAATGTGGTTTGCAAGAATGAAATTCCCTTGTAGAGCAACATCAACCAATGTAGTTGTAGTGTATGAAATTCAACCTGACAAAGAAAGTGTGTTTTCCTCTACTAGGTGATCTCAATGACTATACACTAGGAATAATTAACTCACCTAAATGACTTTAATCTGCTACTACTTCAGTAGGAGAGTAGATTTTTACTAGCTGAATCTATGTGTTTTACCCTTGATAAAACTATGTTTTTAAAATCAAGTTAAAACACTATGTTAATTAACAAAAAATGAATTTTAATAGAAATAAAACACTAAATTCAACTAAAAATAAATATAAATGAAAAGGGGAAGTTGTTAGGAAAAGTGTCTCAACCTTGCAACTACGAAAGGTTACTATTCTTCCTAGTTTTTGTCTTTTCGAATACCCTTTATCTTGAAGAATGGTCTAGAACTTTCAAAGTTTCCAAAAGGGCTAAAAGTGGTAGAACTTACTATTTTTTGTAACTCTACATTTGACTTTGGATTGACCTGAAAATTTTCTCAAAAGGTGTGGAACTTCTAAGTAAACATCTCAGGTGAGTTTTAACTCAAGATCATATCTAGATTGCGAGATATTAAAGTTTTTGTTTTTTGAAATTGTCGAGAAAAGTTTCAAACTTAGTTTTGAGGAACTTAGAGGTCCCTAAATGCCCTAAATTTATCATAATAGACAAAGTGGGTTATAGCTTGATAGATCTCTTCACAGTCTTTTCAATGCATTAAATGGTTTGTCAATCAGACACCCAGATCAAAAGTTATGACCTTCGGAAGTTGGACCTATTTTTGGGAATGTGAAAACGTGTTGGACACTCAAAAGAGATGTAAAGGGGAGAGTCACATGTGTTGGTGTGTTATTTGGCATATCTCAAGGTATCTTTGATTGGAGATAATTTGGGCACCACTTTTAGGTGGATTTGGCTCATGGTTTTGTAATTACCGTTGACAGTTTACTGTATTGTATCTCCTATATATCAAGAGCTTGAGATGGAACTTGTTTGTAAGAGTCTTATAGATGTTGAGTTACCTCTTATATCTCTGGTTTTGTTATACTCCTATGAAAGCTTTCTCTACAAGTATATTGTAACCTTCTTGATTCCTGAATAATATATTGGGTGGCTTTGGAGTATGGAGTTTTTTACCTAAAAGGGTTTTCCCCACGTATATCTTGTGTTGTGAGTTTTACATTTGGAATTTTTTATTATCTTTTTGTTAATGTGCATATTAATCTGTACCTGTAAAATTTAAAAATTTGCATAGATCTTTCCTTAATAGATCAGTGTAGGAAGCATTTTTCCATACCTTGCTTCCTTTCAGTTGGTATCAGAGCTTGATCACGTTTGGTTCTAGTTGTTGGGTAGAGGGTTTCTTGAGATGATGTTTGCTTGAGTGGGAGCTTGTGTAGAAGATTTTGAAATCTTTGTTGTAGGAAAGAGATGGCGAGCACATCTAGGAGGTTTAAGATAGAGAAGTTTAATGGCAGTAATTTCGAGTTGTGGAAACTCAAAATGGAGGAAATGCTTGTAGATTGAGATTTATGGGATGCCATATTTGGTGCAAAACTAATGGCAATGTCTCAAGCAGATTGGGATCTCAAAGATCAAAAAGCTAAGGGTTTGATAAGACTCTATTTGACTGATTTAGTGCTCCTGAATATCCATGAAGAGAAGACTACAAAGGATCTTTGGAAGAAGCTTGGAGATGTTTATCAGGCTAAATCCCTGGTGAACAAGTTATTCCCGTGAAAGAAATTTTATTCTCTAAGGATGGAAGATGGAGGATCTATTGCTAATCACCTAAATACATTCCATATGCTTGTTGCCTAGTTGACCTCTGTTGGTATGAATATGGAGGAGGATCAATGTATGACATTACTGTGTTCCTTACTAGATTCATGGGATCAACTTGTTATGGCCATTGGGAGTACCACTACCACCTTCAAGATGAATGAAGTGGTTTCTTCATTGTTGTCTAAAGAGATGCGGAGAAAGTCTTCTGAATTAGCTAAGGAGGCTCTTACAATTCGTGGTAGATCTAAAGAGAAGGGAAAGAAAAAGGAAGGTCCAAATCTTGTGGGAGATCTAAGTCTCTCAAAAAGTCCAAGGCTCTATGTTGGAATTGTGGAAAATGTCACTTCCGCAAGGAATGCAAGGAGAAAAAGAAAAAGAAGAACTATGATTCAAATTTTGACAAGTCCTCTCAGGATGAAGGAGAAGCATTTGTCTCTACCTTGGAAATGCATGCATCTGAGGATGTGTGGCTTATTGACTCTAGTGCATCTTTTCAAATGACCTCGCATCGGGATTGGTTTTCAAAGTATGAAGAATACGATGACAGGAAGGTGTACTTGGGTGATGATTCTCACCTAAAGATTGTTGGCCATGGAAGAGTCTTGATTTGATTCCCTGATGGACGAGTGAAGGAGATCAATGGTGTTCTGCATATCCTTGGTTTGACGCGAAACCTCCTTTCTGTAAGTAAGTTGAATGATGTGGGTGTGCAAGTTGTTTTCTCGAATGGAGGATGCAAGATGACTAGAGGATCTATGATGTTGGCCAAGGGTGTTCAGATTGGCACTCTATTTTAGCTTGATGAATGTGTAGTTCAGTGCAATAGTGCTTTTGTTTCAAAGAAGAGAGCTTTAGAGTCTTCATCCTCACCATTGGAACCAGTAGCAAAGAGGACCGTTGCATCTACTTCTGATGGTCGCACTTTTTGGGTACCTAAGGGTGCTCATTCTATGGAGATGAAACTTCCAGCTAAGAAGACAATGTTAAGGCACCAAAGGCTTGGTCACATTGGCTTAAAGGGTTTGAGGACCATGAAAAATAAATTCTTGTTGAGGGTATGAATGATTGTAACCTCGAGTTTATTTTGTATGAACATTGCATTTATGGAAAACAAAACCATGTTCAATTTTATTCCATTTCTCACAAATCTTCTAAGGTGTTGGACTTGATTCATTATGGCATGTTTGGTCTTGTTAATATTCCTTCGATTTCAAAATCTGTTTACTTTGTTTCATTCATTGATGATTACAGTAGAAGAACATGGGTGTATTTCCTTAGAAACAAATCTGAAGTCTTTAGTAGATTCAAAGAGTTCAAAGCTCTTGTAGAGAATCAGAAGGATAAAAGGATTAAGTAGGCATGAATTTTCCACAGTCCATGAACAATGAATAGAGTGCTTTTGGATTAAACTATGTATGTTTTTGCTTCAACGTTTGGGATCATGCTCCTTTTCAACTCAAGTAAAATCAAAAGGAAGAGCTAAGGAGACCTGACACTCGAACTCTAATGTTTAACTCAGGTAAAACATTAGAGTTCAAGTGTCAGGTCTCCTTAGTTCTTCCTTTTGATTTTACTTGAGTTGAAAAGGAGCATGATCTGAAACGTTGAAGCAAAAACATACATAGTTTAATCCAGAAGCACTCTATTCAAAAGGATTAAGTGTTTGAGGACTGACAATGGTGGTAAATTTTATTCAATAGATTTTGACAAGTTCTGTAAAGAACAGGGGATTGAGAGGCACAAGACAACCTCGTATACCCCTCACAAAAATGGAGTTGCAGAGAGAATGAATAGAACATTGATGGAGAGGGCAAGGAGTATGCTAAGTGGATTTGGCCTTGAACAAAAGTTTTGGGCTGAAGTTGTTGCTATCACTTGTTACCTGGTTAATAGGTCTACTACATCAACGTTCATTAATAAGATTCCTATGGAGGTATGGTCAGGTAAAAAGCCTTCATTGAGACACATTCGAGTATTTGGTCATGAGGCATATGCACATGTGCCTAAGGAGAAGAGGTCTAAGTTGGAGAACAAGGCCGTGAAGTGTATCTTCATCGGTTATGGCATTGGTGTGAAAGGGTACAAGATTTGGGATCCAACGGTTGAGAGAGTTTTGTATAGCAGAAGTGTGATCTTTAGAGAGATCAATCCTTCTTCTGTTGTCTTGCAACTAGAGAAAGAAGAGAAGAAAGTGGATGTGGTTCAACTTCCTTCCACCCCTGAGAAAGTTGAACCAAAAACATCTATGGGACCTGATAATGAGGAGAGATCTAGTAGCTCTGGAAGTTTAGAAGAAGATGAAGAATCTCAACCTCAACCTTTGAGGAAGTCCACACGGATAGGGTAGAAACCTGATAGGTTTGGTTATTCATTGCATGATTCCATTTGTATTTTTTCTTTGATTTCTAACACTGATGAGCCTAGAACTATGAAAGAGGCTATGGGTATGAAATATGTAGGTTCCTAGAAGGAGGCCATGGAAGAGGAGATGGCTTCTTTGGAAAAGAATAATACTTGGGACTTGATGACTTTGCCTGAAGGATGAAAACCTATTAGATGCAAATGGGTGTTCAAAAAGAAATTCAGTATAGATTGTAGTGTTGAAAAATATAAGGCTAGATTGGTTGTGAAGGGGTATTCTCAGGTGGAGGGAATTGACTATGGTGAGATTTTCTCTCTTGTTGCAAAGCTGACATTTATTTGGTTCCTGTTATCTCTTACATAGTGTATGATCTAGAAGTGGAATAGATGGATGTGAAGACAACATTCCTTCATGGTGACTTGGAGGAGGAAATCTATATGTCACAACTAGAGAACTATGTGGTGAAAGGTATAGAAAATCTAGTTTTCAAGTTGAAAAAGTCTTTGTATGGTTTGAGACAGTCTCCTAGGATGTGGTACCAGAAGTTTGATGTCTTTGTGTTGAGTATTAGATCTCTAAGATTGAAATCAGATCATTGTGTTTATTACAAGTTTGACAATGATCGCATTCTCATTATTGCATTGTATGTTGATGATATGTTACTCATTGGGAATGGTAAAAGTTTGATTTCTAATTTGAAGTCTTAGTTGTAAGCATAGTTTGAGATGAAAAATCTAGGGGCATCTCAGTACATTCTGGGGATGGAGATCAGAAGAGACAGAGAAAATAGAAAACTTTGGTTAGGCCAGAGTAAGTATGTTAACACTGTGTTGGAAAGATTCAGCATGGTAGATTATAGACCTTTGCCTATTCCTGTTATGATGGGGAGAAAGTTATCTATTGCAGATTGTCCAAAGTCTCCTTTTGAGATGGAGGATATAAGAAGAATTCCCTATGCTAGTGCAATTGACATTTTGAAGTATGTGATGGTCTATACAAGACTAGACATTGCCCAAGCAGTGGGAGTCCTTAGTCGATTTATGGCTAATCTTGGATGGGTACATTGGGATGCAATGAAGAGAGTATTTAGATATTTGTGGGGTACTTCTAAGTATTCCTTATGCTATCATGGTCATCCTACTAGATCTCAACATTCTATAAGTATTCATGGATATGTGGATTTTGATTGGACATGTGACAGTGACAACATGAGATCCACTATTGCTTATGTGCTCACTATGTTTGGTAGTGCTATTAAATGGATGAATAAGTGACAACCCATGGTCATTTTGTCCACTACTAAAGCTGAATACATGGAAGCAAATCATGCTTGTAAAAAAGCCATTTGTCTTAAGAGATTGTGTTCTGATATTGGGTTTGATGCATGGAAGATTAATATTTGTTGTGATAGTCAGAGTGCCATATGTTTGGCGAAGAATCCTACTTTCCACGTGAGGACTAAGCATATTGATGTCCAGTACCATTTTGTTCATGACATGGTAGAGGATGTGAAGGTAAACTTGGGGAAAGTTGACACTTTGATGAATGTTGCAGATTCCTTAACAAAACTTGTGAGCTTAGAGAAGTTCAAATGGTGTTCAGAGTCTATGGGCCTCTCAGCCCCTAGTAATTAAATCATGGTGTTAATACTCCATTTGCTCTTGCAAGGTGTTCAACAAGTGGGAGAATGTTAGGAAAAGTGTCTCATCCTTGCAACTATGAAAGGTTACTATTCTTCCCAATTTTGGTCTTTTCAAATATCCTTTATCTTGAAGAATGGTCTAGATCTTTAAAAGATTCTAAAAGGGCTAAAAATGGTGGGACTTACTATTTTTTAGTAACTCTACATTTGACTTCAAATTGACCCAAAAAATTTCCCAAAAGGTGCGGAACTTCTAAGTAAACATATTGGGTGAGTTTCATCTCAAGATCATATTTGGATTGCGAGATATTAAAGTTTCTATTTTTTGAAACTATCAAAAAAAGTGTTGAACTCAGTTTTGAGGAACTTAGAGGTCCCTAAATTCCTCAAAAGTTGTCATAAGTGATGAAGTGGGTTATATCTTGATAGATCTCTTCATGAGCTTTCCTACGCATTAAATGGTTCGTCAATCGGACACCTAGATCAAACGTTATGACCTCCGAAAGTTGGACTTCCTATTTTTGGGAATGTGAAAATGTGTTGGACACTCAAAAGAGCTGTAAAGGGGAGAGTTACACATGTTGGTGTGTGATTTGGCACATATCAAGGCATCTTTGATTGGAGATAATTTGGGCATCACTTTTGGGTGATTTTAGCTCATGGTTTTGTAATTACCGTTGACGGTTTACTGTATTGTATCTCCTATGTATTAGGAGCTTGAGATGGAGGTTGTGTGTAAGAGCCTTATAGATGCTGAGTTACCTCATGGATCTCTAGTTTTGTTATAATCTTGTGAAAGCTTTCTCTACAAGTATATTGTAATCTTCTTAACTCCTGAATAATATATTGGGCGGCTTTGGAGTGTGGAGTTTTTTACTTGAAAGGGTTTTCCCCACATACATCTTGTGTTGTGAGGTTTACATTTGGAATTTTTTATTATCTTTCTGTTAATGTGCATCTTAATCTATAACTATAAAAGTTAAAAATTTGCATAAATCTTTCCTCAGTAGATCAGTGTAGGAAGTGTTTCTGCATACCTTGCTTCCATTCAAAAGTCAGAAAGAACTTGTGACAACAAGTTGGAGCCCACTAGCCAAGATGTCAATGTGTTGTGCTATAGTCCGGATAGTATAGAAAATCAAGAACTCAAAACATGTTCATGACTATTTCAGTTTAACATGCACAGGAGAAAACAACAACAAGCCCAAGAGATTTCTAGGTGACAAATAGAGGCTAAAATCAAGAAAATACTACCTATATGCTCAAAGGGAATGAATGAAAAGACCAATGACAAAGAGGAAAATTTACGAAACTGACGTGCGATTGAGATCTTTGCTTCCAAATCTATAACCTGCAGGAAGACAAGGCCTGTTTGAGGGCTTGCCTTCAATTCAAGCCCCTATGTTGGTCTTTCAACCTCCACAACTAGCCTCTAATAGAAAATATTGGAAATAGAGTGTGTGTTATTATCCCCTAAGTGTATCTAGAAAAATAAAAATAGTGACAATGATAAAACTAAGAATGCTAAAGCTAAATCTATTCAAGCTAGAGAAAACTAGTGTGCAATGGAAAAATAAGGGCAATGAAGAAATCCATAAGATTCACTACACTCATAAGTGGATTACACAAAGAAATAACTAAAATCTTGAGCTAATGGAGCACAATCACCTTGAAAATGGAGATGAGAGCTACCTTGCTGAAAATAAGGCCTACAGAAGAACCTAATAGTGAATAGTGGTTCCATAAACCCTATGGAAATGTCAAAACTTGAATATTTGATCACATGAGTATGCTAACACAATGAATCTTTGCTGTATTCTATTGTAAATCAAGAGATTTCCAAGAATGTTGCAGAGAATGTTCAAGAATGAGATAGATCACTAGAAAAACTATGGAGTTGCTAGAAGAGAGTCGCTGTTAGCAAGAATGGCATTCATAAAGATACGCTGGAATAAAAAAATGATAGGGTAGGTCAAAACGAACCATTCAAGGGTTGTAGAGGTGTTAACATGGATCTTACATGTTGTGGAAGGTGGTAAGAAATGCCCATAAATGGTCATTGGGTGGTAGATGGATGTGGGATGCTAGCATGTCACACATCCATTTTCTCTTAGCGCTAGTGTCCAAGTGACATTAGCTTCTAAACCTCACATCACCTTAGTACAACTTCAAGATCAAAACATTTAAATGAAAGTTTGTAAAAATCAACACAAAGATAAGAACATGACACAAACACGTGACATCTTGTGAGTTGGAAAAGGTTAAGGTAGGGCTAAAAATGGGCCCACAACATGCTAAGGGAATGGATACTAAAATGGGAAAAAATGTAGCGTGAAATTGCAAAGCTATGCAATTTTCTACGTTACAATAACAATACCACATATAATTAGAATAATAATAATTTATTTAGTTCTAGACAAAATCATAATAGTCAATGAACATATCAATATGAAATTAACATCTTGTCACTTGCTAGCAACATGGTCCTGCTCATCTATTTTATTGAATCTCTTTATGAAATCTAAAACTTTCAATATATTCTTGCATGTGTTTATTTTCTTTTCCCATTGATAATCACTACATGGAATTCAGGGCCAAACTTTCTAACAAGATACCATTTTGTTGCAATGGTCTAACTTCTTATTGTTGCAAGTATGGGCCTAACCGGTGTTGTCATTGATGTCAACATACTCATGTTGCATTAAATGAGGAGTGGATGAGCTGTGTGCTGAGGATATTGAGAAAATTAGTCTCAATCAAGAACAGTGAAGAACAGTGATGACAAGAAGGTAAAAGTCCCAAATAGGTTGAGGACCAGAGTATGCGGTTTAAAGGGTTTGTAGATATAAGTCTTGAGATGCTCCAGTCAAGTTTTCAGAGGTCCGCATGAAGATCTGAAGAAGTTATGGTCACTCCAGTAGAACTGGTTCCGGTAGGTGTTTAGAGGTGACAGAGTGACACAGATAGGTCCGGTGAGATCCAGAAATGCATTTTCCCATTCTGCGGATTTGAGGAAGTGTTGAGGACATCCTTATAAAGTGTCACATAGATTGGTTCATGGTTTGAAGGTCCAGAAGAACCTATTCCTTTGTGACAGTGATGATAGACTGTGTTCTTGAGGTTCCAGATGAAGAAGAGAAGGATTCCAGTAAGCAGATGAAGTGCGGATGTTCTTGGTGACTCAGGAAAGCTTGTGGTGATCTTTGGATCATTTCTAGTTCATGTTGGTGGTCCGCATTGAAGTTAGAGTTTGGATTTGATGAATAACCACCGGATGTTGGTATTCTTCCTGAGACTGGCCGATCAGATGTATTACACGTCTTCTGGATGATCTATAAGTGTTTGTCGACTTAGACGAGTGTTCCTAAGTTGATGCCTTGTATAAATAAAGGATTGTGAAGTCATTCCAAAGTGTGTGAGGAGATGAGAGTGTGGTAGCGAAGAAGGGAGAAAAAGGTAGAGCAGAAGTTTTTGGGCTTTAATGGAACTGATTCAAGCATGGTGAAGATGCTATTCTCCAGTTCATGTATGTGATACTTATTTCTTTGTAGACAGTGTGTCTCTTGTAGGCAGTGAGCCTCTTGTGAGCAGTGTGCTCGGGCAGTGAGCCCTAATTGGCATGTGCCATTTTTTTCTTTCTATTCTTCTAACAGAGAATACATTCTTGGGTTAATCACCCCATGGTTTTTCCCTTAACCAGGTTTTCCACATCAAAATCTTGGTGTCTTATGTGTTGATGAGTTTTCACTTTTGATTTCAATGCATTATGTTTCATGTTTAATATACTGCTAATCACGAAGAGGTTTTAAGTGTATAAATTGGAGAAAGTTTTGCACAACTAATTCACTCCCCCCTCTCAGTTGTGTGCCTTAAGTCTAACAATTGGTATCAGAGCCAAGTTCCTCTAAAAGGAGCTTAACCGCTTGAGGAGATCCAGGATGTCGTCTTACAAGAAGGACAGTCTGAAGTTTGATGGAAACAACTTTGCTCTCTGGAAAGGTCACATGAAATGTCACTTGTAGTGTATGTGAGCGGCGTACTGGTCCATGGTTACAAAACTGTATGTACCTCCATAGGGTGGTCCGACAACCCTAAATGAACTCACAGATGCTAAAAATAATCTACGGACCAAAGAGGCTCTTCTAAGCACATTATCTGACTCAGAGCTGTCAAATGTTATTAACCTACCAACTGCCTTTGAGATTTGGAGTAAACTGGAACTATTGCATGAAGGAGACCAGTATGTTAAATGTGCAAGGTTACAGAGTCTAAAAGGGAAATTTGAAAAACTGAAAATGAGAGATGATGAAAATATTACTACCTTTATGCCAAGAGTGAATGAGCTGGTTTGTGGAATTAGAAATGCTGGTGGAGTCTTGGATGAGAATGAAATTGTTGGCAAAATTCTCAGATCCCTACCTGCCTCTTACAAAATCAAGGCTGCTGCCATTGAAGAATTCAGAGCCCATACAACTGTCACAAGAGACCAATTGGCTGGCAAACTGGCTGCATTTGAAATGACCAAGTTTGGAGATGATCCCCCCAAGGCTGAATCTGCTTTCAAAGCCAGTGCCTCTGTGAAAGGTAAGCAGAGGTTTGATCTGGGAGAGAATTCATCAAGGAAACTACCATGGTATGACAAAGCAAGAAAAGACCTAGAAGAAGAGGAAGCAGAAACTGCTCAACTTGAAGCCCTTATTACAAAAAGACTGCCAAGAGGATCCAGTAAGTATGAAGGAAAATTGCCCTTTAAATGTTTTAACTACAATAAGATTGGTCATTTTGCCTCAAAATGTCCGGATAGATTTTCAAGGCCAAATCCCAATAGATCAAGGTTCCAAAAGAATTGCTACTATGTTCATGAAGAAGATGATAATGAAGGAATAACAGATGATGGGTCAGAGACAGGAAACAAATCTAGAAATGAATGGGTGTTTATTGCCATCAAGGAAGAAGAACCTATATTTTCTGGATCTGTCAATCTTAAAATTGTAGAAAGAGCTCTGGCTGCCCAAGTTGAAGAAAAGGATGATTGGGTCATTGACAGTGGATGCTCTCATCATATGATAGGTGATAAAAATAAGTTTGTAGATTTGGAAAGGTATGAAGGAGGAATGGTAAAGTTTGGTGATAATTCTACTGGTAGAATCAGAGGTAGAGGTACTATTTCTTTTGATGGTAGAAACAAAACAAGTAATGTACTGTATGTTGAAAGATTAAAGCACAATCTTCTTAGTGTTGGACAGTTGGTGGACAAAGGTTATGATCTTTGGTTCAAGGATGGAAAATGCAAGATCTTTGAAAGCTCCGGAACAGAGATTGCATCCGGTACTCAAACTAAAGGTAATATCTTCCACTTGGTTGGTACTGGTAAAAGTTGCTTATTTGTTCAAGTTGATCAGAGTTGGTTATGGCATAGGAGGATGTGTCATGTGAATTTTGATAATATCATCAAGATAAGAAATACTCAGGCTGTAAGAGATCTTCCTAAATTGGTAAAACCTACTAATAGCTTGTGCAAGGAATGTCAGTTGGGAAAGCTGAGCAGAGTCACATTCAAAAGCAAGGAACTGTCTTCTACACTGATCTTGGTGGTCTGGCAAGAATCAGGAGTCTGCAAGGTGATAGATACTTCATGCTACTAATTGATGACTATTCCCGGATGATGTGGGTAACTTTTCTAAAAGAAAAATCAGAAGCTTTTGAGAAATTTAAAATATTCAAGGCTATGGTAGAAAATGAAACGGGATTAAAGTTGAAGTGTCCGAGCTCTGATAGAGGTGGAGAACTCACATCCAGTGAATTCTTAGAATTCTGTGAGAAACATGGAATAAAGAGATAGTTGTTTGCTCCTAGGACTCCACAGTAGAATGGAGTGGTGGAAAGAAAGAACCAGACCATCCAGGAAGCATCTAGGACCATGATGATGGAAGCAAATGTTCCTCAGGTCTATTGGAGAGAAGCTGTCAGCACTGCAATCTACACCCTCAATTGAGTTCAAATCAGAAGCAATATCAGTAAGACTCCTTATGAACTTTGGTTTGGCATCTCTCCTACTGTGAGGTATTTCAGAGTTTTTGGTAGTAAATGTTACATTAAAAGAGATGAAGATCTAGGCAAGTTTGATGCTAGAAGTGATGAAGGAATATTCTTGGGTTACTCTACTCAAAGCAAAGCATACTAGTGTTATAACAAGAGACTAAGGAAGATAATAGAAAGTACAAATGTGAAGGTTGATGAGGGAATAGAGAAACCCTCAAGGTTTTATGAATATGATGAAGATGATCAGAATGGTGTTCTAGTTCAAGGAGTTCAATCCTCTTCTGAAAGTCAAATTCAAACTGATCCGGTAAATTAGGAAGAAGAGATAGGTTTGAATGAGCCTGAACAAGAAGAAGAAGTGCAAAAAACTCCCAAAGTTCCAAGGTATGTAAGACTGAACCACTCTAAAGATCAGATCATAGGTGACAAAAGCAAAGGTGTGCAAACTAGAAGGAGAATTGTTTAAAATTCAGATGAATATTTTTTGATTTCAAAGATTGAACCTAAGACAATAAATGAAGCCTGCAATGATGAAAACTGGACCAAAGCCATGGAGGAAGAGTTGATGCAAATTGAGAAAATCACACTTGAGATCTTGTTCCTAGACCTAGAAACAAGAATGTGATTGGAACCAAATGGGTATTCCAGAATAAACTAAATGAAGTTGGTGAAGTAATCAGAAATAAAGCCAGATTGGTTTGCAAGGGCTACTCTCAAATAGAAGGAATTGATTTTGAAGAAACTTTTGCTCCGGTGGCAAGAATTGAAGCAGTCAGATTATTTCTTGCATTTGCTACATTCAAGGATTTCAAAGTATATCAGATGGATGTCAAGTCTGCCTTTCTAAATGGCGACTTGGAAGAAGAAGTGTATATATAGCAACTGGATGGATTTTAGTTGCCTGATCATGGTGATATGGTCTGCAAATTAAAGAAGGCACTTTATGGATTAAAGCAAGCCCCAAGAGCTTGGTATGAAAGATTGGATAAGCATCTTTTGAAGATTGGTTTCAACAAAGGTACTGCTGACAATAACTTATATTTCAAAATTGATCATGAAAACATCTTGATTGTTGAAGTATTTGTTGATGACATCATCTTTGGAGGAAGAGATAGTATGTGTAAAATTTTTGCAAATCAAATCAAATGAATTTCTTCTTGGGTCTGCAAATTAGTCAAACAAAGAAAGGAATCTTCATTTCTCAGAACAAATATGTGAAAGAATTGTTGAGGAAATTTGGAATGGAAGATTCAAAGCCAATGAATACTCCCATGGCAACCGGATGTAAGTTGAGCAAAGATGATAACTCTCCTAAGGTAGACCAGACAAAGTATAGATCAATGATTGGAGGATTGTTGTATCTCACTCAAACTAGACCAGATATAATGCAGGTTGTTGGTCTTGTTGCTAGATTCCAGGCTAATCCCAGAGAATCTCATGCCATGGCAATCAAGAGGATTTTTAGATATCTAAAAGGGATAGTTGAGTACGGTTTGTGGTATCCTAGATATTATGATTTCTCTCTTCATGCTTATACAGATGTTGATTGGGTAGGAGATGTGGATGACCGGAAGAGTACCAGTGGTGGAGCATTCTTTTTGGGGAAGAGATTGGTTTCTTGGTTAAGCAAGAAACAAGAGGCAATATCTCTGTCTACAACTGAAGTAGAATACATTGCAGCAGCAGGTAGTTGCACTCAAGTTTTGTGGATGAAGCAGATGCTAAGAGATATCAAAGTAGAGTATGAGGAGCCTATCACAATCTTCTGTGATAATTCAAGTGCAATAAATATTTCTAAGAATTTGGTGTTGCATTCTAAGACTAAGCAGATATCTATCAAATTTCACTTTCTGAGAGAGCAAGTGAACAAGGATGAAGTCAGATTGGAGTTTGTGCCCTCAAAGGATCAGATTGCAGATATCTTTACTAAACCTCTTCCTAGGGACTCTTTTGAATATCTCAGGGAGAAGTTAGGGGTTATTGCCCCTCTGATGATGAACTAAGGTGCACTAAGGTGCATTAGTCTGGTGGATATCACAGTCATATCTTGTGATCCGGATTGATGGGAGCTGCTACTCAGGGGGAGCAATAGGTATGATTCTGAAGTATTGGAGTTGCAAGTATGAGCCCTTTGCCATTGATGTCAAAGGGGGAGAGAAGACATGTGAAAAACAAGTGGTTGCTGATCAAAGGGGGAGCAGTAAAGAAAGAGAAGACGTGAATAAGTTGTTGCTGATAGGGGGAGCTGTGACAGTAAGGAGTAGTTCTTGTCTTGATGGTTTTTCACATCATATGTTGCCATCAATGATGAAGGGGGAGATTGTTGCCAGTATGGGCCTAACTGGTGTTGTCATTGATGTCAACATACTTATGTTGCATTAAATGAGAAGGATTGGATGAGCTATGTGCTGAGGATATTGAGAAAATTAGTCTTAATTAGGAACAGTGAAGAACAATGATGACAAGAAGGTAAAAGTCCCAAATAGGTTGAGGACCAGAGTATGTGGTTTAAAGGGTTTGTAGATATAAGTCTTGAGATGCTCCAGTCAAGTTTTCAGAGGTCCGCATGAAGATCTGAAGAAGTTATGGTTGCTCTAGTAGAACCGGTTCCAACAGGTGTTCAGAGGTGACAGAGTGACACAGATAGGCCCAGTGAGATCTAGAAATGCATTTTCCCATTCTGCAGATTTGAGGAAGTGTTGAGGATGTCCTTGTGAAGTGTCAAGTAGATTGGTTCGTGGTTTGAAGGTCTGAAAGAACCTATTCCTTTGTGACAGTGATGACAGACTGTGTTCTTGAGGTTCCGGATGAAGAAGAGAAGGATTCCAGTAAGCAGATGAAGTGCGGATGTTCTTGGTGACTCAGGAAAGCTTGTGGTGATCTTTGGATCGTGTCTAGTTCATGTTGGTGATCTGCATTGAAGTTAGAGTTTGGATTTGATGAATAACCACTAGATGTTGGTGTTCTTCCTGAGACTGGCCAACTGGATGTATTACACGTCTTCCAGATGATCTATAAGTGTTTGTTGACTTAGATGAGTGTTCCTAAGTCGATGCCTTGTATAAATAAAGGATTGTGAAGTCATTCCAAAGTGTGTGAAGAGATGAGAGTGTGGTAGCAAAGAAGGGAGAAAAAGGCAGAGCAGAAGTTTTTGGGCTTTAATGGAACTGATTCAAGCATGGTGAAGATGCTATTCTCCAGTTCATGTATGTGATC
Source organism: Cunninghamia lanceolata (assembly GCA_027924645.1). NCBI lineage: Eukaryota > Viridiplantae > Streptophyta > Pinopsida > Cupressales > Cupressaceae > Cunninghamia > Cunninghamia lanceolata. The sequence goes on from BSBN01000391.1 coordinate 20,533,782, forward strand.
CTTATTTCTTTGTAGACAGTGTGTCTCTTGTAGGCAGTGAGCCTCTTGTGAGCAGTGTGCTCAGGCAGTGAGCCCTAATTGGCATGTGCCATTTTTGTTCTTTCTATTCTTCTAACAGAGAATACATTCTTGGGTTAATCACCCCGTGGTTTTTCCCTTAACCAGGTTTTCCACATCAAAATCTTGGTGTCTTATGTGTTGATGAGTTTTCACTTTTGATTTGAATGCATTATGTTTCATGATTAATATACTGCTAATCACCAAGAGGTTTTAAGTGTATAAATTGGAGAAAGGTTTGCACAACTGATTCACCCCCCCTCTCAGTTGTGTGCCTTAAGTCTAACACTTACACTATATGTGTTAGGGAGGAGATCACATGGATAACAATCTATATCTAGTATTGGGTAAATGCATAGAAATGGGAGGCCAAAAGGGGGTCAAAAGTGGCCACTTTTTTCTTGAAGTCAACAAAAGTTGAACTTCAACAAGTAATTTGACATACCTATGCTGAAAATTTGTTGACATGATAAGAAGAAGAATACTAGTGCTCATAATTTAATTTCTAAACTATTTTTTTAAAAATTTAATGGCGGAGATTAAGAGAGAAAAATTTGAGAGCACACAAACATTTTTTGATAAAAAACAAAACCACTTTAAATGAATATATTAGTACATATCCGTTCAGTGGAAAGTTAGATAAGATCATATATTAGTACATGTATTTTTTTCCTAATTTAAATGAATATATTAGTTTTTACTAATTTCAAAGTGAACACATCTTAAAAAATGAAAAATTAAGTATGCTCCACCTCTAATTTTGAGCAAAATGACAAAAAAAAACTTTTTTCAATGTGTGTAGAATGAAATGTAGAATGTGAAAATGTAAAAAATTATGTAGAAAAATAATACGTGTTTTTGGAATAAAGAAGACACTAATGTATGGATCCGTAGTAGTGATGGTTAATTGCATTGTTGCTTTGGCTATTGTTTTGTACTAATGGTGTGACAACAAGTGTGCATGATGAACCAGTGGAAAAAGGGGAAAATACTTGGGAACCCGTTGTAGTTTCCCAGTAAGCCGACCTAGCCTGTATGGAAAGGCTTAGGTCCATTGTTAGTCATGCTGGTGTCTTGTGAAAAGTGTGTCATGTGAAAGTGTCATGTTTAAGTATCTTGTGATGGGGAATGTGACATTGTTGTACAAATTGTGGTATTGTCTTGGGATATGTGAATTCATGTGAATCATTATATCTTGATGTTTATGTTGTAAAAGTGTTGTAAGGTGTCTTGTTGTGGGACGGAGTCAAAATAGTCTACCAAACTTGCTATTAAGTCCAAAATCTACCTTATTATTAGAAAAAATAAAACCTTATGCTAGACCTAGGTGGACCCCTCAAAGAAATACAAAGAGATTAAGAAAAAAGTAAAATTTAGGCACCTTTTTAATTGCTTTTTTAATTTTGGACATGAATTCATTTTTAATTTGTTAAACCTGGGCTGTTGAGAAGACACATGTTGCCCACCCAAGGTGACAACATGCTGTCCACCTTAGGACACATGCTGTCCACTTGGAGGGACACATGCTGTCTACAGGGACAGATGTGAATGGAGGGTAAAAGGAGAGGTAAAAAGAGTAGAAAGGTGGTCTTTCTAGTTTTTACTGTCTACTTGCAAAAAAAAAAGAGAGGAGAAGAAGCAGAATTGGGTAGAAAAACAAACAACACAACAAATGGTACATGCTTGTTACATAATACATACGTCATGTGAGCAATTGGAGTATAGTCTTAGGCCTCAATATTGTTGTCCCCTGCATGTGATATTAGTTAGTCATTCTATGTAGTTTACCAATAAGTCCTACCTTCTAGTTGTAGAATGCACATTTATATCTTGTGTTTAAGTGTAATATAGAGATGCTTTGTATTGTGAATTTATGCTATTCAGGACTAGGAAGGATAATACTATTAATGTGATAAACTTATTAGATAATCTTACAACATTTGAATTTCATAGTGATAAATTAGGAAATTGATGAAGAAATGGAAATCATATTTTGATTGGTCATTAAATGGGAAAACAGATATAACCAGATTTTCATGAGTATTATTAGTACATTTAGCATCATTATAAATGAATTTTTTTCTTGGACATTAGAAGGTTTTAACTAGACTACTAGATGCCTTAGATAATTTATAGAAATTCAATTGATAATTGATGTATAGTGAAATGAGTATCCTTGTAAGTGGATTAATGGAAAATTTTAATATAAGTTGATTGCATTGTATAGTAATTGGACATTAATCGTCTTGAAAGAGTTTTGTTATGCCTCTTAGATTATTTGACATTGTAATATGCTCTATTGAATAATTCTTAAAAACCAGTACCGACTGCATAATAGATTGTTTGTGAAAATTTGGTTTAAACATCAAGTAACAACTAGAAAAGAAATATGTTCCTTGTACTATGCTATGAATGACAGTGGTCACTTGAGTAATTGTCTTAGACGATGTTGTGATGTTGTAATGGTATACATATGTAATGAGGATATGTGTAGTGATGTGTAAATACCAATGAATGTTGTCGTCATACCTCAAGTATGTGACTTAAGGTATGCCCCTTTGTGATATTTGTACATGTGTGTTGGTAACCTTTTTGACCTAGCAAAGAAATATTAAAGAAATATGTATTGAAATCTATTTTATGGAGATGTGTGACAACTAATTAGAGATCAAGACCTTAATATATTGATATTTTAAAAATACATGGTTAGAAAGCTAAGACAAAGCTTTATGTCGTACTGGTGTTTTTCTAGAATTTTGTCCTAAAATACATGAACATGATGGAGACCATAATCAACATTTGTTTGTTTTTTGTATGCCTTTTGTAAACAACATTTTTGATACCCAAATTGAATGCCCAACCCTTAGGATTGGTAAATTCAAACTTGTTCCAAGCCTAAGGATGACAGTTGATTGGTCAAAATTGGAACCCAGTGCACATTATAATGCATAATGTTATAAAAATTATGTACAAGACATAATGTGTGCATGTTATAACTCACAGACATTATGTTTTTCAAAACATGAGTGCATTTTGAAGAATTATGAAAGTTTGGCCACTTCTTGGTCCCTAACTTTCTACAATTTTAGTTCATATCTCATAGGGCAAGGTAGGGATAATAGCCAACCCCCACTGTCTAACTAGATTTTCCTTTACCTCTCACTTCTATCTCTACAACTTGAACTCCAATTGGAGACCCTGCTACAATTTATATTGCATCTAATGTCTTTTACTATGCCCTTGGTGCTTTCTTTGCCTTTCCTACTACTCCAATTGTTGATTCAACAACTCAATCAACGGCTAAACCAACATAATTGATACGATCAAAAGTTAAACAAACTACTAAATCAATTACTTAATTAACAAATTCAAAACATGAAATAACCACTAAGTCCAATGCTTGGTAAACGACTGGGCCACCTTAATCAAGGATGACATAAATTGCTCCATCAATAGAATCTACTAAATCCACTACTACTATTGGCCCTACTACTTAAACTATTGCTAGGTATTTTTGGCTCCTTTCAGCCCCTTTTATAGATTGGGCTCCTCAGCTTTATATTTAGCTTGCATTTTGACCCAATGAATTAGGCTCCATTGGTGTTAGTAGGCTTTGTTTTTGGTCACATGGGCTATGTTTGAACTTACAGACTCCAAAGGCCATCCTTATATCCTTTGGCAATGAGTTGAATTCGCTTCCCTCGACCCTCTTTTATGTGTCAAGTTTCTTGGCCCTTTCGGGCATCCTGACCTCCTGGGTCTATTTTTGGTCTCTACGACCAACTCTAGTGACTACCATAGCCACGAAGGCCCCCATTTGTGTTTGGAACTAACACCTTTGGCATTTGGTATTCTGTAAAGCCATCTTCTTCTGGTCCTGATTAGCCCCAGTACTAGCCACTGTAGGCCTGTTCTAACCCTCTTAACAGTTCCTAGGCCCATTTGTTTGCTCCTTCTCAGACTCAGCTAGCCCCATTGTGCCCTAGTCTGTATTGGCCACTCAACTATTGTTTAGCCCATATTAAAACTCCAATTTGTGGCCTTGGCTCCACTCCACACATCTAGTTTGGCATTCACAGTTCTGTCTGCCTTGATCGGTCTTTGGTTCCTATATTTAGAACTTATTTGGCTCCACAAGGCTTCAACCAACACCCTTTTGTGTTCAGGCTCCATTTGTGTTCACCAACTCTTGTGTTTGGCCTTATTGACCCTATTTTTGGCCTCCTTTTTGGGTCTCCTTGACCTTCATTGCCCTCAGCATCCATTTTGGATCAAGTCTCCCAAGCTCGGTCCTATTTTGGGCTCAAACTAAGCCCTGATCACATCCTTTTTTGTACCTTGGCCCTTTTTCTAGCCAATCTGACCTTGTTGTCAATCGAACCCTATGCCAAGGACTCAGATTTGACTTGCTTGGTCCTCTATACTTCACATTCGGCTCCGCTAGGCCATGAACTCGGCCCATCTGGCCTTGTGGTTTGCTCTGAACCATTTTTTGGTCATCTAGGTCACATTTCAAGACACCTCTGTCCTTTATATCCATGGGCTTTATTCCACATTCAGATTTCCATCTGGCACTTGGCTACATCCTAGGTGATCCAAATCTGACCCACCTAGCCGGTCACCTTGTTCGTAGATGCCTTGTCTGCCAGGCAACCTCCCTATCTACCCAGACTGCCTTGTCTATGAACATGATAGCTTGTCTTGAAATTGGACACCCTGTCCCAAAATGGGCCAACTTGTCCACCAAGGCCACCAGGCCCTTTTTATTGTTCTAAAGGAGGGGGTCATTTTCTTTTTTTCCACAACTTGCACTTAGGGTGTCAAATTTTTGACTTCTTCTATAGTTGTGTAAAGTCTCCACATTTGAAGGGCATGTACTATGGCAACCAACTCCAAATCATGTGGTGCATAGTTCAACTCATGTTGTTTCAATGTCCTGGACTCATATGCCACCACTTGTCCATCCTGCATAAGTACTCCTACACCCTCCCCTGAAGTGTCAGTTATCACCATGAAGTGCCCATTTGGATCTGGCACAATCAAGATAGGTGCTGTCGTGAGCTTCTCCTTCAAAAGTTGGAATGCTTATTCACACTTGTAATTCCACTCAAACTCCTTCCCTTCTTCTAAGGTGAAGTGATGAGTGCTACTATTGTAGAGAATCCCTTTACAAACTTCCTGTAATATCTGACAAGTCACATAAAACTCTGGACTTTCATTGCATTCTGCGGGTATAAAGTCTTGCTGAATTGACCCATTCCTTACCAGTTTGCATTATTCTTGTCTCTAGCCACCTGTGTATAGGCTATTCAGCCCATCTAATGATAAATATTTGACCTTATAACTGCCACACCTTACACTTCCATTGCTAGTCCTTAACGCCTTTTCTCACCCGATTGAGCTGTCGACCTTACTCATGTTGGACTCAGCCATCATGATGAGCCGCCCTCTATTAAACTCGTTCACCCTTTCAAAAGTCATGGGTCTGTAGACACCTACGCTTTGTGTCTTCATCTTATATCATCTTTGGAGTATGCTCAGTCACCCAAAGGCATCAGGCTCCATTTTAATGAGATTGCTGTTTAATTTTGCGAAGGATTGACTCTTGTTACTATCAGCCTTCGACTGTATGAGTGGATGGCGACTGTATTACTTTTTATCTTTATCTTTTGAATCAGCCATCATGATTTGGAATTGTAGATTATCTTCCTGGTCCCTTAGGTAATGATAGATGTAAGAATATAGGTGCAAACTGAGGCTAAGATAATCAGTGATTGAAATCAATATAATAACCTTAGGTAATATTATACCCTGTATTAATGATATTAATAGTAAGAATAAATGTAACCCTTTTTAAAAGTAGAAGTAATTAGTGCCACTATACCTATGTAATGTTGTTTCCATGTAAATAATAATGCCTTGGAGGTTTTCATAAATTACTTGCTATCAATTGGTATATATATAAGTCACGTTGTTTTTTTACACTATACATGACTTTTCTTTTTCATCTTGGTGCTGGTAGAAATTGGTAATTATATTACTCGAGTTCAACAAGAATGTACCTAGTTAATGAACTAATATGTATATATCTTGATCATCTGTGTAATGAAGTGTTTTTCCATGTTAGTTATACGTAGTGTATACTAGGAGTTTGCCTTAGGAGATAATTGAGTTATGCAACCTAAACTTTTTCTTTGATAACTAGAAATAAAGGAAACGTGTTAGAAGAAATTGTTATATATGTGTATGATTATCTTGGATTTAATTTTCTTCTACAAATATGGCTAGAATTAATTTGGTGCAAATGCATGTGTTATTATGATTGTTCTTGCATTGAAAATAGTTAGTTTAGTAGATTCTGAGCTTACCTTCCAGGACAGGATGCCGAATTTGGGCTTACAGAGAAGGTAATTTTCTTTTTCAAAATTACCAAATTTTTTATGCTTTGACCAAAGCTGTTTGTACCATTGAAATAGATGGATGTAAAATGCCTAGTTATTACTATTCTCTGCCACATCCTGCATGCAAGAAATATGTTCATTCTACTTAGAGTGCATATAAGCATTAGGCATGCATCGAGAGTTTCCCTCCTGCCCATCTGTACCATCTTGTTGGGCGCCTCATGCAGGGTCGGGTATTCTTCGAGTAGGAAGAATTATTAGGAAGTGTAGTGTTTCGTGGTTGGGTGGAAGAGCACCTTAACCATGCTCTTGACCTTTGGCTTGTGGAAGACTAGTGCATTATGGAAGCTAAATACAGATTATATATATTTGATTCTTCTTGTAATTCATAAAATGGATGCATTATTGTATTGAACATTTGTATGGCTTGTTAGCCAGAGTATGTAATTGTACTTCTCTTGATGTACTTGGAAAACTGTAAAAGATGTAATGTTACTTTTCCATATTGTGCTTGTGGATGCACCTTTCTAATTATAGAAACTTGCAAAATATTGTACTTTTATGGATGTCCTTGTTAATAGAAAGATTCATTTTCCATTCTTAGACTTAATTTTATTTTATCATGGTTATTCTTAGTAAGTGGTAATTCCAGACTTTACAAGTTGTTGGGAAGGTGGTTCCACGTACTTCGCCGTGGTGTAGGTGATTTTTCCCCAATTTGTATTTTTCTAAAATTTGCCTCCTAAAGTTGTTTTTTCTTAATTTTTTTGACATGGCATAACTTTTTCCCACGATGTCGAAATTGAGCAAACTTTTTTTTGAAATTTATTATAAAAATGCAAGGAATCCATTGGTACATGTAATTTTTTCTTTGGAATGCCTATTTTTTCAAAGACTTATAAAATCCCCATATGTTATAAATGATCGATTTAGGCTTCCAATTTGTCAAAATTTTTCTGGGGGGCATATTTCACAACATTCTTTGTTATGGGGGTTACACTTTTATAGTTTTTGTCATTTATTTAAGGTTTGTAAGGTATTCTTATTCTATGTCTTCATTGTCCACCTCATTACATTAATTCATTTCATCCTTCTTCTAGACATTGCATGCATCTATTAATGCACTTGTTGATTTGTAAATGTACTGAAATAAAGTGCCACATACTATACTTATAGTTTCAGGTTCTTGCACATTATTTTGTGCCATTCTTGTACTCGCACTACTTTATAATTTGCCATGGGGTTTTTTTTGTGTGCATCTTGTTATTCACAATCACAACCTTGTCTAGCTTCATGCATGTGTGCCTTATTTTTGCACACCCTTTTCTATTTGTAGGTACTACTTTGTGCATCTTCTAATGTTTCTTCTTTACCTTCATGCACTACATTGTGACACACAATTTCAGTAGAGCTTCCACATCTCTCCCTTGTCAGCATTATGGGGGTATCATATTGTTTGTGCTAATTCTTCCTTGGTTTTGTTTGGAGTGAGCTATGTGTCTAGTTTTTGTTCCTATATAGTAGGCAGATGCAACACCTAGTTACCCATGCATTTTGGTGAGATGGAACACATACCATATAGACAATTCTTGTTTATAGAGGTAACCTTCTACCTTATTCAGATGATCAAATTTCTTGAGACTATTGGCACATGTATTTTCAATTGCCAGATTATTGCCTTGTTGCAGTATATTGGTGTGATTTCACCATTTGTGCATTAGTTGAGTAGTATTTTTGGGGTCACTCATATAGATTGATGTGCCATTTGCATCTTCAACTATTAGATTGGTTGAGTAGTGTTGTTGAGGTTACTCATGCAGATTTGTGTCTCTTTGATCATGATTTCCATCCTAATTTCAATGGAGGTTCTTCAACAGTATAGAAGTTGTTGTTCAACAGTTGTTTGTAGCTTGTTGTGCTTCAGTGGAGTTCTTCATATTCCTAATCATTTTGGGACATATTTTGTGAAGGATTCTTCATCATTCTCTTGTTTTATCTCCTATTGGGGGGATATATATTGCATCTTTGCGATGGAAGTAGTCCTTGGGGGGTCATGTTGTTTCCTCCTTCCATCTTTCACTTTTTCATGTTTCTTTGCATGTTTTCTCTCTTTTGGAGAGGATTTTTTCCCATGAGGTTTTCTCCTTTTCTCCACTGGTGAGAGATTTTTTATACATGGGTACCTAACATGGCTTAATTTCTAGGACCCATCTTTTCATCTTTGCATTTGTTTACTTCTATCTAAGCTACACTTAGGGGGGGTGTTGGTGTGAACATGGTGCATTATCTAGCTAGTTCTTAGTTAGGACTTATTCACACATATTTACATGTTAAGTTGACTTAGGGCACTAGGGATATGTATAAATATTTCTAGTACACATGTGATCTTATCCTTTAGTTGTCACATGTCATAGGATTATGACACTTGTTCTAATCCTATGTTGTCTTATGTCTCACCTTAGTCTGTATAACCAAGGATTCTTATTATACTTGTATCATATCATGACATTATCTTTTGTATAGATTATTATTCTATCATGTTGATCTTCTTTAATTCTTGTGATTAGTTCTTAGGTATCTTGATCTTGGGATAGCTACCTCCATAGCTAATCCTAACACAAATAACTAGAATAGATAACCACAACAAATTATTTTATCTTCCACATTCAATGTATTATTATACAAAATAAAAAACCATACTAATTTCAATGTGAACACATTTTAAAAAATAAAAAATTGAGTATGCTCCACTGCTCATTTTGAGAAAAATGATAATTTTTTTTTTCAACATGTGTACAATGAAATGTAGAATGTGAAAAAGTAAGTTTTTTCAAATTTGGATGTCAAAAATTACATAGAAAAATAATACATGTTTTATTTTAAAAAGAAGACATTATCAAAAGATGAAGCAAATATGTCACTCTTACGAGCGTATATGTTGAAACACAAGGCACATATGTAAAACTGGAATTGATGGCCAGAATGTGTAGAAAACTTACAAAAATACTTTAAAATGGCCTACAAAACCAAAAAATTAGATAGGGTCAAGGTCCCACTAGGCATGCCAAAATGTGAATGCTAAAATCTAGAATAAAACATGAAGAATGCATGTAAAAAACCCCTATTCTAAACTTGGCATACACCTCAATTTCAGCAAAGAAAGAGTACAAAAATAATGAAAGAAAATAATAATATATCACTAACACAACTCTTTGATAGTTTGGATATGCTTAAGATGTGGTTGATGGAAAAATTTTGATATGTGGTTGCTCTTGCCAATATTCAGGTCGCATGTACTTGCTTGACTTCCATACACCTATGTTGAAATTGTTGGCAAGAGACACTTCTTAGAGTTGACAGGTGTTGTCATTGATGGCAACTAAGATCATCCCAAACATCTACATAACACAAGTTGTTCATACTAGAAGTCAGAATTAGAATTTGTCTAAGTCCGAGCAATAAAGAATAGAGCAGTAACATAGTCCAGTATCTTGATCCGGATCTCTCTGGTGGAAAGGCATGGTTTGCTGTAGACCTAAGGTAGTTGACATCAGTGCAAAGACACTCTAAATTCAAAGTTTTGTCCTCCGGTGATGAAGGATTCAAAAGATATTAGCATATGAGTACTGGGTTCCAGTATGACAGAGCAAACAAAAGAAGAACCTACAGAAGATCTTGATTCCAGATGTATGGAAGCTGTTTGTTGGACAAATGGTGATGATTAGTGATAGTAGCTGACATAAGTGATGATTTCCAAGAGCAAAGTTTGGTCCACACCTCAAGTTTTGCATAGATCTAGCCAACAAAGCAGAGCATTCATAAAAGATCTAAGTGTTGATGAAGCCAATCGATAGAATGATTGTAGATTATGTTGCAGATATATATAGCCGATGAAAGTGGATGATTAAGTGTGTGAGCATGTGAAGAAGGTGTATGTGAGAAGAGCAGAAATCCAAAGTGTGAATGAAGGCAGAGTAGAAGCAAAGATGAAATGTGTAAGATCAGTTTTTGTACTTAATTAGAACTGAAACTCTTGCATAGTCAGATGCTATTAATCAGTTCAGATCTCTGTTATTTTATTGTAATATTTTCATAAGACACTGAGCCTCCATTTGAGTAGTGAGCCTGAATGCATATGCATTCCTATTTGTAAAATACTTTTAACAAGGTATTAATTCTTGTGGGTTAACCTCCACTGTGGTTTTTCCCTTAACTAGGTTTCCATGTCAAAAATTTTGGTGTCAAGTGTGTTATTTATGTTTCTGCTTATGTGATACTGAAATGTTTATTTCATTAATTTGATTATAAGTTGAAAAGACAGATTAAAGGAAGAAAAGTTGCAAATGTGTGACAACTGATTCACTCCCCCTCTCAGTTGTCCAGACCTAATCCAACAATTGGTATTAGAGCAAGGTTCCTTTTAAAAGTCTAACAGCTTGAGGAAAAGATCTTGGAAGAAGTTTCAAATGGGTTCACTCAAGGATCAACTTCAGGTGGCCTTGGAAGAGCTTGTTCAGTCAAAAGTAGAAATTAGTAATCTCAAAGTTGAACTCAAAGATGCTGATGACACCATTGAAATGCTGAAAGACAAATTAAAGAAATCTTTGCAAAAGAAAAAGGAGCTACTTACACAGCTATCCAGTTTACTTGAGGAAAATGACATGAATGAAGCTTTGGAAGAAAAGACAAAGGAATGCGAGAAGCTATCAAAATAAGTTAATATTCTGAGAATTGAAATGGAATTTGGGGTGATGAGGCAAACCAAAGAAAGTGAAGATAGGAAGAAAATTGAAGAAGATCTGAATCAAAAACTAAAAGAAAGAACTGAAGACTATTACAAATTGGACATAATAACTGGACATCTAGAGTCTGATCTAGAAGAAAGTAGAGACAATGAGAAAGAACTTGAAAGGCAAATTGTCATACTCAGACATGACCTAGAAATTACAAATGAATATAAAGAAAAGTTCAAGATAAGATCAACAAAACTAGAAGCACTACTCAAAGGACAAAAAGGGGTTGATGACAAGCATGGTCTTGGATATGAGAAAGGTGAAAGCTCTGGATCCGGACATAAAAATTTTCATCCAAGGAATATGAGAGACAAAACTAGAAAACCTCCGGTGAGACAACCTAATGCTCAAAGATATCCATCAGTCAATGGAAATTGTTTCAATTGCAATAAATATGGTCATAAAGCTACTCAGTGCAGAAGCAAAGTAAATCAACATGGTCCATCCTTCTTCGGTCAATGCTTCAAATGCAAAAGGTATGGTCATAAATCCAATGGATGTAGAAATATGATAATGAATAACTCCAATGGCAACTCTTTCAATGGATACTGCTTTTCTTGCAATGGATTTGGACATATGGCTAATCAATGTAGTTCAAGAGGAAATCAAGGAAATCTTGTGTGCTTTAATTGCAATAAAACTGGTCATATTGCAAAATTCTGTAGAAATAAGAACAATGGAAGAAGAGGTCCGGTAAACAGAAAACTGGATGAGCAAAAAAAAGACAAAGGCAAAAAAAAAATTGATGCAAATAAGACTCAGAATGAAATAAACAAGATATGGGTCAAGAAAACAAGTATGAATGACAGTAACGGATCCGCACTAGAATACAGTGCTAAAAATTCCTCTGAGAATTGATTTGAGAACCTTGGCTTAGGGGAGCAACTTTGCAAATCAATTTCCCCCAGCCAGTAATTGAGTGCCTGGATTTGGCACAATAAGAAAAGGTACCTTGAATTGAATCAAAACAGTTGGAAGGATTTCTGGTAGAAAAAGGTGGAGATGACAAATTATGGAGTAATTCATGTAAAACTGTACAACAAATAGAGTAACTAGATGTATTAGGGCAACACATTTATTACAATAGCAAATTAGGTTTTGCGAAGGCACAAAAGGCTTTTTCATTCATCATTTGAAACATCTTGCATTTTGGAACATAGAAGAAGAGCGAACTAAGAGAAAGAACTTTTAGAAGACCAAAAGGTGAAGATCAAATTCAAACAATCCCATCCAACTACTCAAAGTGAAACCTTAAACCAAAAAAGAAGTATTTTTCACAAAGCCTTCTGAATTTCATTATTGAAGATGGCTACTCCACTAGTTGTAGATGTTACTGAGAGGCCACGACCAAAGTTCAAAAAACATCCATACAAATCTGTAGAAGTTGATCAGCTAGGAGCCTTTTCTGATGTTCTGTACAGAGTTCTACATGTGGAAGATATTAGGGTTTACATACACGCAAACATTGAGGAATTTGGGAACTCAAAACTATTGGATATTTTTGATGATTATCTAAGGGATGAGAATTATGACATCAAGCCTAAGTTTAAAACACTAGAAAGTAAACATCTTGCACACGTTATCCATTTTCCAATCTTTGAAGAGGATGAATGGGTCCAGTATGTATTGAGTAGAATACATGATAACTTCATATGGCTGATGAAACCCTTCAAGATCACCAAGGATGCCATTAGGGCTGTGATTGGATTGCACTCAACTGGTGGATTGTCTCTATTAAAAAGTAGTGAAGAATCAAACTATGTCTGAAGTCACCAGATTGAAGTTTGACAAGAGAGCTATGACTATCAATGACATCATTGATCCGGATGTCAAGTTTGCCTCAATGGTAATCGGTTATAAGATCTACCACTCCAGCAGGGAGAATTCAGTCTCTGGAACAACCATTTATGCTACATATCAGATGATAAAGGAAAATGTGCATTATGATTTGTGTAAGTTGTTGCTGAACCAACTGATGGAGAATCTGCAAAAGGTTAAAAAGGATAAGAAGAACTCCTTCAAATATGGTACACTAGTCATATGCTTATTCTTCTATTTTATGAATAAATTACTAGATTCAAGAGGCTTAGTCTGGACAAATGATAAACCTATAGCAATACAAATTAGAGATTATCTGTATAACCTTGGTGATGGAAAAGCCTAAAGAACTGCACTCTGGGGCTACTTTAAGAACTTTCAGAACATGATGCACTCTAGGGAACGGATCCCCAAAAGAATAGTTGAGAAATATAAGGATACAATCTGTTTCATGGTAGACACGGATCAGTGTTTGATGGAGGCAGTGGAACCAAGGACTGTGTGGGTCATGCACATGGGATATGAGGTTGAGGAAGATGTAATGGAGCTGTATGCTCAACATTTGTTGAAACAACCTAAGGATACTAAGGTAAAAAGGTTTGGTACTTTTGAAGAACTGAATATTAAGATTCATATTAAACTTAGGGAACCAGAAATGAAAAGAAAAGTGAACAAGCAAGTTGAAGCATATGCGGAGAGCATAGGTATAACAAAAGAAACAGTAAAGGCAAATAGGGAAAGATTGGAGAAAATTGAGAAAGAAAATGAAGAAAAGAATCAAGGAGGTGCTCAGGTAGAGACCACTACCAAAACAAGAACAACTAGGAGCTCTGTTGCAGCCCCCATTCTTCCTAAGACTAAAGCAGAATTAGGCAATGAAGGAGGGAAAAGAAAGAAAACCAAGGCAACAAGAACCCAAAAGAGCACACAAGATGTTGAGGAAATAGAGATAGATGAAGAAGTGAAAGAAATAAGATCTAAGAAGGTCAAAAATTCAAAGTCCTTCAAAGATCAGCCTTCCGAAAGTAGTAAGGCCAATAAAAAGCAAGTAACTGGTAAAATCGCCGTGACTATTGATGAAATTGTCAAAACAATCACTGTTCATGGAAATTTAAAACCTATTAAAGTCTACTATGATAACCTTGATCAAGAAAATAAGAAAATTTTAGAAGATGTTATCATATATTTGAATAAATTCAATAGAGCCCTGTTGGAAATCTTACAAGAACTTCCTAAGAGTTTGAGGAATATAATGGAAATGAGGAAAGAAGCAGCCAAGGGTAAAGACAGAACTGAGAGAGTATATTCTCTCCTCTTTGTGTCGTGTAATGACTAGAAAAGATGTAGATAAAATCCTCAGAGAAGTTAAAGATAAATTCAGAAGCAAGGTCCAGAGGAACAAGATAATGCTTGGTGAGACTGAGGAAATTGTAAAGGAAACAGAGGAAATTCTGAGAAAGACTTTGGACAAAAATAAATACTATATTGTTTCAGAAGAACAAGTGGAAGAAGACAATCCTCCTACTCCGGAACAAGAAGCTCCTGAAGAAGAAGCTAACAAGAGAATTGATGACCAAAGCACTACTCTAGATCCTCCAGAACTAATCCATGAGGAGACCAATGATGGACTTGATTCATCCAATCTAAATATTGAAGAAGTTTAGGAAGAGCAACAAGTCAATCAGGAGGATATAGATATGGTTGAAAGAATAATTGATGTAGGGGTTACTCCACCACCTGACCACTCTGGAAAAGAAGAGGATATTGCCACCTCACAAAGCCCTCCAGATCAGGTAGCAAGTGATTAACAAACATGAAAGAGTCCCTTTGGTGAGAACATAGAGAAGAGTAAAACAAAGAAAGAGGAAGAAAAAGGAAAGGATGATAAGGTAGAAGAAGATGGTGCAAATGTTAAAACACCTAAAGCAGATGTTGAAAGATCAGATGAACAAAAGAATGGTTCTGAAATGGCTGCAAGAGACACTGCATATACAGTAAAAGGTCTTCTTGAAAAAGAAATGATTGAACTTGATGAGCCTGAGCTACTCCAAAGTCTAGCAAATCTTGATGCTCTCTCTCCAATTCAACTGATGAAAATAACATCATTCACCCAAGTAAGAAAAGATGTTAAAATACCACATGGAGGACAATGAGCTACTTGGGCTTGCAACTGGAATTTTGGAGAAATTAATGCCAACTTATTAGAAGAATCAAAATGATTCCCCCTATGGCCATCTAAAAAATCTTCTAAGTTCAGTAAACTCACATTTTGAGTCTTTTGTAAAGTCTGCGGAGGCAAAAGTTTAGAAAGATTTTTTGAATAAGAAACTCAGTCAAGTTAAGAATCTGATAAGGAGTGATAGGTTGATATTAGGCATTAGCATAAAGAGCATTCAGAATGCTCTAAGTGATGGAGCAGATATATGTAAGTTTTTCCTATCATGGACTAAAATCAATGAGGATGTTGAGAAGAAGATAAAGGAACAAGAACATAAAATATCAGTTTTATCTCAAAATTTTGATCCTCTAACTGCCTCTCCTATAACCTAGGAATGTTAGGTCATTAGCTTGACAGATGAAATAAAGGGATTTGAAAAGAGAAAATCAATACTATGAAGAAGATGTGTGAACTCCGGGGATCGATTGCCCTCAAGTTGGAAGCCATGCATAATGCCTTATCCGAAGCCCAGAATGCACTTCAGACAAGTGATCCTCCAGATCTGGAAAATGCAGAAGCATATGCATTTTTGCTGAGTGGGCACATCTCACTTTTGGATGGAATGAAGAGCACTTGGGCATCTGAACTTGTGCAAATAAAAACCAACTTTGTAGACATTCTCAAGTTTATGTAAATAGGATTTGATGATTTGTTGTACATATGCGGCAGTATAAACGCAATTTGTTTTTGGAAAATTTTGGCTTGTGGATCCCACCCTTTGCCATTGATGTCAAAGAGGGAGTGAAGGACAGTGAAAAATGAGGTATTCAGCATAGGGGGAGCACCAGATTAAGTAAAGGGCACAGGTGTATAGACAAAAGGGGGAGTTGCACTAAGACACTTAGTCATTTTTCACTAAGTGTTGCCATCAATGCCAAAGGGGGAGATTATTGGAAAGAGACACTACTTAGAGTTGATAGGTGTTGTCATTGATGGAAACTAAGATCATCCCAAACATCCTTATAACACAAGTTGTTCATACTGGAAGTTAAAATCAAAATTTGTCAAGTCCGGGCAGTAAAGAACAGAGCAGTAACAAAGTCCGGTATCTTGATCTGGATCTCTCTGGTGGAAAGGCATGGTTTGTTGTGGACCTAAGGTAGTTGACATTAGTGCAAAGATAGTCTAAATCTAGAGTTTTGTCCTCTGGTGATGAAGGATTCAAAAGATATTAGCATCTGAGTATTGGCTTCCAGTATGACAGAGCAGACAAAAGAAGAACCTACAGAAGATCTTGATTCCAGATGTATGGAAGCTATTTGTTGGACAAATGGTGATGATCAGTGATAGTGGCTGACATGAGTGATGATTTCTAAGAGCAAGTTTTGGTCCGCACCTCAAGTTTTGCATAGATCTAGCCAACAGAGCAGAGCATTCATAAAAGATCTAAGTGTTGATGAAGTCGACTGATAGAATGATTGTAGATCATGTTACAGATATATAGCAGATGAAAGTGGATGATTAAGTGTGTAAGCATATGAAGAAGGTGTATGTGAGAAGAGAAGAAATCCAAAGTGTGAATGAAGGCATAATAGTAAGAAGAGCAGAAGCAAAGATTAAATGTGTAAGATCAATTTTTGTACTTAATTGGAACTGAAACTCTTGCATAGTCAGATGCTATTAATCAGTTCAGATCTCTGTTATTTTATTGTAATATTTTCATAAGGCAGTGAGCCTCCATTTGAGCAGTGAGCTCTGGGTAGTGAGCCCAAATGCATGTGCATTCCTATTTGTAAAATACTTTTAACATGTATTAATTCTTGTGGGTTAACCCCATCGTGGTTTTTCCCTTAACCGGGTTTCCACATCAAAAATTTTGGTGTCAAATATGTTATTTATGTTTCTGCTTATGTGATGCTAAAATGTTTATTTCATTAATTTGATTATAAGTTGAAAAGATAGGTTAAAGGAAGAAAAGTTGCAAATGTGTGAGAACTGATTCACCCCCCCTCTTAGTTGTCTTGATGAAGGGGGGTAATTCATAAAACATACAATAACAAAAATTGCACAGAGAAATTAGAATGACATTTTATTAATATGGGCAAAACATTACATTACAGAAGCTCAAATACAATCAGAGGATGAATTCCCTACAGGTTGCAACACATTACAACTCCCTCTCTCAAGACTGTGGAATCTTCAGCCTTTCGTAACCCCAAATCAACTAGGGTTTCTATTTTCCCACCTTTTCTTGACTCTACACTTTCCCCCTTAACTCTACTACCCCAAGGGTTCCCAAAAACGGTCATATATAGCCCTTTTTAGCGGCCACCAGCTTAATTTTGAAATTTGCATCTCCCTCCAAAAATAGGTCAACTTTGCGGAGCCATAACTTTCGATCCGACTGTTGGATTTTCAATTATAATACCTTTTCAGAAAGCTCTCGAAAAGATGATCAGTACTAAAAGGTAGATTGCTTGGGTTTCCCGCCAAATTTCGGGCCCATCTGGAGCCTCTAAGTGCCTCAAATTTGACTTTGAATATTTCAATAGGATTTTTGGAATTTGAAATTTTAATATCTCACAAATGACAAATGATATTGAAGTGATTTCTTTACCATTAGCTTCAATTCACCATTCTAGAGGTCTGTGTAAGATTCTATATCCAACCGTGCACAAATGCAAACTTACTAAAAATAGTAACCTTGCTAAATTTAGCCCTTATTGAAAAGAAACAACATTTTTTTTTGGTTGATGCAAGATTGCTCTTACACCCTGGATGCTTCTGCATTAGACACCTAGGGTAATTTGAAAAGTGACCCTGTCACTTCTCATGAGTTAGAGGGAAACCAAAACGGTTAACCTTAGTCTCAGATAACCATGATGAATCTTCAACAAGCCTTCCTTTCCATTTCACCAAGTATTCTATATACTGCCTATTTCTTGTACTCTTACCCACACAGCTATCTAGAATGCTCTCTATCTCCTCCTTCTCTGAAGTAGATCCTGGAATGTCCCACTGTGTTCCTTAATCAAGTCCATCATCATGATACTCTATCAAATTTGAAATGTTGAACACTGGTGAAATATTGATGTCATCAGACAACTCTACCTCAAATGCATTTCCTGAATCATGCTTCTTCAGGATTCTACACGGTCCAAATTTCTTCATTTTCAACTTATTGTATGTTCCAATTGGGAACCTTTCTTTTCTCAATTGAACCATGACTTCATCTCCTACCTGGAACTCCTTATATCTCCTCTTCTGATCTGCCTTAGCCTTGTACTGAATAATCATCTTATTAATGTTCTTTCTCACTTCTTCATGCAAATCCTTCAGGTGTTCTACAAAGTCTTCGGCATTGGCACTTGTCTTTTCTCCTTTGTCTAGCTTCCTTAACTCTTAAACATTTCTTGGACTATTGCTAATACAATCTAGAATGGTGATTTACCAGTATTCCTATTGAGAGAATTGTTGTAAGTGAATTCCGTCTGTGGCAAAATTAAATCCCATCCCTTGGGCTTATCTCCTACTAAGCATTGTAGTAGGTTACCCAAACTCCTATTCACCACTTTTGTCTGTCCATCAGTTTGTGGATGGTGTGTAGAACTGAACTTCAAATTTGTTTTCAACTTCTTCCACAATGTCCTCCAGAAATAACCAACAAACTTGGTATCTCGATCTGGAACTATGCTCTTAGGTAGACCATGTAGTCTCACCACTTCCTTGAAAAATAACTCTACAATATGAACAACATCATTAGTCTTCTTACAAGGAATAAAATGGGCCATCTTTGAGAATCTGTCCACCACCACAAAAATGGAATCATGTCCTCTCTGTGTCCTTGGTAAACCAAGAACAAAATCCATACTAATATCATCCCATGGCTTCTCTGGTACAGGTAATGGCTGATATAGCCCTGTATTCTGAATTGTTCCTTTTGCCATCTGACACACTCTGCAACTCTGCACAAATTTCCTCACATCTTGCTGCAATTATGGCTAGTAATAGTGTTCACCAACAATAGCAATGGTCTTATCTCGACCAAAGTGTGGACAACTAATCCTCCACTATGCTTCTCCTTAATCAGGTTCTCTCTCATGGAAATCCTCAGAATGCACAACTGGATTCCTCTAAACAACATGCCATCTTGGATTATGAATTCCAACCATGTTGTCCTATCCAAAGTAATAGGTTCCAGACAAGCTTTCCAGGCCTTCGCAAAATTTGGATCTTTAGGATACAAACTTTTGAGCTCATCAAACCCAACAACCTCTATCGTCATTTCTGTCAACAAATTTTCCCTTCTGCTCAAGGCATATGCAACTCTGTTGGACTTCCCACTCCTATGCTTTAAAACAAAAGTATAACTCTGCAAAAACTCAACCCATTTTAAGTGCCTTTGATTTAACTTTCCTTGACTATTAAGATACTGCAAAGCCTGATGATCAGTATATAAAACAAACTCTTTTGGCAACAAATAATGTCTCCATTTCTTCAAAGCTTGAACTATTGCATAAAACTCCTGATCATAAACATAATATTTTTTCTTGGCATCATTAAGTTTCTCACTAAAATAGGTAGTGGGCTTACCTTCTTGACTCAAAACAGCTCCTATACCACTACCACTAGCATCACAGTCTACCTGAAATACCTTATTGAAATCTAGAAGTGCCAAAACAGGTTGTTCTACGACTTTCTGTTTCAATGTATGAAAGCTCTTGTCTGCTTCTTTAGTCCATCTAAACTCTTTTCTATCCCCTCTCATTGTCTCAGTTAGGGGTGCACAAATGCTACTGAAATTCCTGATAAACTTTCTGTAAAAACTTTCCAAACCATGAAAAGATCTTACCTCAAAAGAACTCCTTGGCATAGGCCATTCAATGATAGCCCTCACCTTCTCTGGGTCCATCTTAAAACCTTCCTCTGAGACAATAAATCCCAGGTATACCAACTCCTTCTTTGCAAAACTACATTTCTTCATATTGATCAACAACTTCTCCTCCCTCAGCTTCTCTAAAACTCTTCTGATATGCATCAAATGCTCATCCCAAGTCTTATTGAAAATCAAAATGTCATCTAAATAAACAATAACAAAACTTCCCAAAAGTTCTTTCAGTACCTCGTTCATGAGCCGCATGAATGTGCTTTGTGCATTGGTTAGCCCAAATGGCATGACTAACCACTCATACAAACCTTCCTTTGTTTTGAAGGCTGTCTTCCACTCGTCTCCTTCTCTGATTCGAATTTGGTGATACCCACTCTTCAGATCAATCTTCGTGAAGTACTTGGCTCCACTCAAACAATCCATTATGTCATCCATCCTGGGCAATGGAAATTTGTACTTGATTGTGATCTTGTTGATGGCTCAGGAATCTGTACACATCCTCCACTCTCCATCTTTCTTTGGTGCTAGTACTGTAGGTACCGTACATGGACTTAGGCTTTCTCTTATCAATCCCTTCCTCAACAACTCCTAAACTTGTCTGTTCAACTCTTCACTCTCTGCTGGAGTCATTATATGGGCTGCCTTGTTTGGAAAACTAGCTCTTGGTATCAAATCCATTGATGACTTATCTTCCTTACTGGTGGTAAACCTTCTGGTACATTATCATAGACAATGTCTTGAAATTCTTCTAACATATCTGAGACTTCTTCTGGTACATCTTCACATTTCTCTTGACTAATCTTAGGAATCAATGCAAAGCAATGATGCTCATGCTTCATACCCTCCAAAAATTTCCTACCATCTACCAAACAAATTCTGGCAGTAGTACATACCTTTTCTTCCACCTCCTTCAAGGGCTTCAACTTATGACTAACTCCATCCTTTGTTAGGGAATATGTGTTTGCACGGCCATCATGGACAGTGCTCTTATCATACTGCCACAGTCTCCCCAATAACATATGACATGCATCCATCGGTATGATGTCACACAGCACCTCATCATGGTAGTCACCAATCTCAAACTTCACTAAACATTGCTCATTGACCAAAGCTCTATGGTCCTCCTGCAACCATGCAATCTGGTATGGATGCAAATACTTTTTTCTTGTCAACTTCAACTTGTCAACCATCTCCTCTGAAACAAGATTATCAGTGCTTCCACTATCAATAATAATATTACAACACTTACCTTCACATTTGCACCTTGTGTGGAATAAACTCTTCCTCTGATTGGGTTCTTTCTCCTCATTCAACAAAGTTCTTCTGACAACTAGGGTTTCTCCCCTTTCAGCATCTTCAAAGCGCTCAGATTGCGCATCTTCATCGACATGTGCAACTCATGCATTACCTTCAGGTCTTCTATTTGTCCTTCCTTGATGTTGCGGACACTTGTATGCTCGATGTCCTTCTTCTCCACGTTGGAAACAAGTTCCTCTGAAACCTCCTCTTCCAGGTGCTTGTCCAGGTCTGCCTCTTCCTCTTCCTCTTTGCTCACCATTGTTCTAGTCACGAGGGTGGTAGGTATTATCTCCTCTCTGATTTCGACTGGTGCCGGCTTCTTCACTTTTCTTTGAATCTTCATTTTGGTCCCCATAGGGTCTTTCACCAGCCCTTCCGCCTTGACCTCTTCCCCTTTGCTTGCTTTCAAATCTTTTATTCAGCTTCTCTTCCACCTTTAGGGAAAATTGGTATGCATCTTCTATGGTGGTCATTCTGACCAGGCTCAACTCCTCTTGAATACTTGGCCTCAACCCATTAATGTAACAGGCTACCTTCTCCTTGTTGGCCTCTGCATGATCGATTCTAATAGTAATCTTATAAAACTCTTCTGTATACTCCTTAACAGACTTGTTGCCTTGCTTCAATCCTCGCAGCTTCTTCAACAACTCTATCTCATAATCCACAGAAATGAACTGCTTCTTCAGTTTCTCCACCATCCGATCTCATCTGGTGATCTTTCCTTTTCCTCTTATATTCCTCTCTAACTAGACCTCCTTCCACCAAATACCGGCATGGCCCTTCAAATTTGTTTTTGCAAACTTGACCTGATCTGGGTCTTCCACATCTTCATACTCAAAATATTCCTCCATGTCATTGATCCAATCAATAAGCTGTTCTAGATTCAAATCTCTAGAATATGTAAAAACTTCGATCCTAGGCCTCTTTCCAATCTTAGAAATGGCCCTCAACAACCTAACTTCTGCAGGATCTCCTGCAGCTTCTTTTTCTTCCTCAGATAGCTCCTCTTCTGCTTCATCCTCACTTTCTTCTCTTATTCTTGGCTCAAACCCTCTTCGCAGCTCCTCTTGCAATGCATCGATTTGTCTTTGCAGGGCTATAAAACCCTCTTCCGTCAAATCATTCCTCCCAATAAGATTTCTTCGTGGAGGCATCTTGATCTCTGTAGCAAACCCACAACCTCAGGTCTTGGTGCAAACTGCCTCACGGTCAGTGATCTGTCTACACACTTAGGAAACCTTGCTCTGATACCACTTGATGAAGGGGGATAACTCATAAAACACATAATAACAGAAATTGCACACAGAAAATAGAATGATATTTTATTAATATGGGCAAAACATTACATTATAGAAGCTCAAATACAATCAGAGGATGAATCCCCTACAAGCTACAACACATTACAGCTCCCTCTCTCAAGACTTTGGAATCTTCAGCCTTCCGTAACCCCAAATCAACTAGGGTTTCTATTTTCCTACCTTTTCCTGACTCTACACCTTCCTCCTTAACTCTACTACCCCAAGGGTTCCCAAAAATGGTCATATATAGCACTTTTTGGCAGCCACCAGCTTAATTTCAAAATTTGCATCTCCCTCCAAAAATAGGTTAACTTCGCGGGGCCATAACTTTCGATCCAAATGTTGGATTTTCAATTATAATACCTTTTCAGAAAGCTCTCGAAAAGATGAGCAATAGCGAAAGGTAGATTGCTTGGGTTTCCCCCCAAATTTTGGGCCCATCCGGAGCCTCTAAGTGCCTCAAATTTGACTTTGAATATTTCAATAGGATTTTTGGAATTTGAAATTTTAATATCTCATAAATGACAAATGATATTAAAGTGATTTCTTCACCATTAGCTTCAATTCACCATTCTAGAGGTCTGTGTAAGATTTTATATCCAACCATGCACAAATGCAAACTTACTAAAAATAGTAACCCTGCCAAATTTAGCCCTTATTGAAAAGAAACAACATTTTTTTTGGTTGATGCAAGATTGCTCTTACACCCTGGATGCTCCTGCATCATGTCTAGACCTAATCCAACAGAAATGTGCTTGAGAGTGAGGGTTTTATATAGATTTCTTGATAATAATGTGAACAGTTTATGTTAGATCTTAGATTAGAGGGTCATGAGTTAAGGTAAGATAATGATGGAGGGTTGAGATTGATGCAAATACATTTGGAAATGAGATGCACACAAGTGATGACTTGGGATAAGTGCAAGTATATGGGAAAAGATTGAAGGAGATGGGTGGCCAAGATTACCTTAATTTGAATGGAGGGTGGAGATACAAAAAGTTGTTTTTGGATTTTGGTGGTGAGGTGGAGATGGATTGTTATTTTATTTTTAAATGAGACGAGGGAGGAATGTGCAAGATATAATTAATTGAATAAACTTTATTTATGTAATTACCTAGTAGAAGAAGGTTAGCCTAATTAATTAAATAATCTAATTTATTTAATTAATTAGTGATCATTGGAAATTGGTCAAATTAATTATGTATAATTTATTTATTAACTAGTCAAGAAACATTAGAAGGAAGATTATCCTAACTAATTAAATAAATATAAATTATTTAATTAACTAGTGAAGAAACAATGCAAGATTATGTTAAAATGTGGGAGTGAATTTTAGGTGTCTACAATTTTATATAAAATATAAGTAATGTATTTATATAAAATTGCCTAAAATGGCTCAAATAACTCTTATACAGTATAATGGGCATGCACTCTGTTGGTTTTTCTTCTGAATCAGCATTAGGGTTTGCCAGTTCTAATGCACAGGCAGATTCAGCCAACTGAATACAGGAGGTTGCGTGAGCTCCTCCCCTTCACTTCTGGTTCTGCCGCACCAAGGGGGGTTTCCCTACTTGATAAAAGTATAACCTTGACTAGCTCAATGACAGAAGGATTTAACTTGACATCAACAGGCAGAATACTCTCATGTATGGACCAAGATTTGTGTAACAAATCACAAGGTTGGCAACATTCTTGGACATGATGTCTGGTTGGGTATGAGAGCATGCAGGGATCCTAATCCTACTCCTACAACTAATAGATGGAAGGAAGAGATGGTTTGAAATGGTGTTTGGAGTTATGGGACTTTCCTAGACCCATTGAACAGACAGATTCCCAAACCAGTGCCTTATCTGGGCAGCAGAGTCATATCTAAAACTGTAAATGTCTCCCCATGACAACATAAATTCATATCCAGAGGACCTAAGAATAATGCTACTGCCTAACATCAACATGTCCAAGAAAGAGTATCATTAATGATCATACTTAACAGATCCTATGATGCAATCTATTTCCCTTTGTATCTGATCAAAAGCCTATTTAACCACTCCTTGAGCAGACGCAATAAATCAGACACACAGTATGCACATACTAAAAAACTTGGAAGCCCTTGACAACCTTGTTTGAAAGGAAAACAAATGACATACAGGAGACAATCAGAAACAATACACACACAGGTGTTTTTCATTTAAAATCAATCTGCATAGAAGGCCATCACAGAGAAAATCATCATTTACAAGCCAAGATAGATTAGTACACCAGACTAAGGACCGAGTCTGTAGCAAAAAATGCCTTTCAAAATGTGAACACCTTATGTTCAGAGTCAGAGCAGAAAGCCCAAAAACATCCAACCTCTAAAATGAGTAACACTTCCTGCTTAAAAACAGCCAGAGGGAAGCGTACTCAGCATTAATTACATAGTCAGAATTCAAAAATCTGCCAGATACATCCATCAGAAAGAATGGCGCTCAGAAGTCATCAATGCAGCAGACAAGGGAGGCCTCGAGCCTTGCGCCGCCATCTGGAAGTCTTCATTCTCAATCGGGCAGTTTGATCATTTGTACCATCGCCCATACCCTTGCTACAGTCGCCATTGATGGCCCAACAACCCGCAACCACCGAGAAAACTGTCGCTGCGTCCAAAAAGAACTTCCCGCCAAAACGCGTTTTACTGAAGGTTCAAAATATGCAGGGAGATTAATCCCACATGCACGGTGTGGAGACCACTTCAGCACTTTAAAAACATGGCCATATGCATAATAGGTGTCAAGCGCTTTTTGCCGTGCTCGACGCATGCTCCTTCTCCAAAAGCCCATCGCTATGACCGACACCATCGGCCAACATAAAATTCCTCCTGCCGATCTCAATGGTCTCGCCGACCGCAAACTCCACATTCCCCTTAGCGGCTACCAGTCCACCTTCCTCCTTCATCGGTATGACCAAAACTATCGGGAAGACCACAAATTCCTTCACCAATAGATCAAGGTCTTGGCGACCACACATATGCCCAATCCACACACTCCCTCGTCACCCCGATATGCCAAACATCAACTCCACCATCGGCCAGACTCCCAACTGTCGGCCCAACTCAAAAATCCTTCGCCAATGATGCCGACGCCTTCGATAAGACCAAAAACATAAAGCTTTGAACCATTGAACCTTGAACCGGTTCAACCCGATGGTTCAAATGAGAGGTTCAACCGAGAAGTTCAACGCCGATACCAACTCTGTCGGCAACATAAAAGCAACCTCGTGAACCCATTGAACCGATGAACCGGTTCAATGGCGAGGTTCAATATTGAGGTACGCCGACGAGGTTCAAACCTCCAAAACAATACTCCATTGGCAACAAAGCTTTGAACCATTGAACCTTGAACCGGTGAACTATTGAACTTTGAGAAAAGGAGTTCAAGTTCAAACCGAAATATCGAAGACACAAAAATGAACTCATGCCGATGGAGAAAACACGAAGACCACCTCCTCAAAAAACTATGATGCAGATGCTGAAAAACACTGAAGGGGTGCCAAAACTTAGAACTTTTTGGATATTTTGGGATGGTGCCTGCATGAAAATTGCTCAAAAATTGACAGTCAATTCAGGCACCAACAGTGGCTCTGTCTGAGGATGCTTGCCTCTTGCAGGCATGGCAAGAACCACAGAACTCTGGGATGCAGACCAGTCCCCTATCCAATGGGCACAGAGTCATGAAGTTATAATGATCTGCATCACCAATCAAACTTGATGGCCTAAGGCCACCAAGAAAAGGAGAACCAATATTTCCCTTTATCAAACACCTTGTTCTCATCTGCATACACTGGGTCAAGCCTGAGAGTATTGCCATGATCTGACCACAAACAAACCTGGTCATCTGCACATTCAACCTTCTGATTTATTTTGTCACTGTCAACCTTATGCAAACAACCCTCAGCATCAGGCAACAAATGGATGCAGAATGTATCAAGCAATGCATACTCAAATGGAATATAACACATGTTATCATTTGTATCAGTATTATGCATTGCAAAATGATCTCCTAGCTGGACTGAAAACTGAAAACACTCAAAGTCCACCATGCAGCTAGGAAGATCAGAGCTCATTTCATATGCTGGCCTCTCAAAATAAAAGCTTTCAAATTCACAATTGTGCACATCATGTACACAACCAATAGCAGCACCAAACTGGAAAAGATCAGGCTCTGGCATCTCTTTCAATTCAGGCACATTTTCACAGTCACTTACTTGATGTATGTTGTTTCCTCTTTCATCAGGATGAGAAATAGAATCCAAGTCAAAAATAGTGCTCAAGCCTTCACCATACTCAAATAGATCCTCATCATCATATGTGTCAAAAATGGGTGATCCAGGTACATCAGCTTGATCATAGTATGCCATTTGTTCATGAGCAGCAGAACATGCATCTTCATCACCAATGGATTCCCTTTGTGGAGGAGTATCAGCTTGTGTGTCATAAGCAAAACAACCATCAAATGAAAAACAATCATGCTCTGCATTAGCACTTATTTCAATTTCTGAATGCTCTTCATGATCTCCATGTGTTTGAAAGGTAGGCAATGGGTCACACATAGGACTGCTTCTCTGTTTGCTTATATCTTCTCTGTCTTGAGTACAATACTCACAATTGTCTCCACAGGTCCATTCCAAAAATTGCTCATTGCTGTCCACAACCTCGTTATTGTTTTCATGGTCATATGCCTCATCATTGCAATGGGAATCCTCACTAGTCCTTTCACTGGCATCCTCAACTGGTGAACAATCCAGTTGAGCAGTATTGTTAGCATTATGTTCAAATACAGCAGTCTCAACCTCTATGCTTTCATTTTCATTATTATCTGCACATGATGCCATAATCATTTGGTCATTTGCAGCTTCACAACCATTTCTCACACCAAGGCCCGGGGACAGGGATTTCAGCAGGTGCACATTTCTGATTTTTTCTATTTTTTCTACGAACTTGTATGCCATCTGCATACTTGTCACCTTGAAATCCCTCAGTAATGCACTAGAGCCCTCCTCAAAAGCCTCAAAGAATATGCCAACACAGGCTGAAATATCAGGTCTGAAGACTTCTGGGATCTGTGAAAGGGCTACTGCAAACCTATGACTGAAATCAACACATGGCTCTTCATCTTGTTTTCTGATGTTCATCAATTCTGCAACAAGATCAGCAGGTTCTCTTGCAAATTCTTCTTTGAAACAGTCAGCAAGCTCATCCCAACAGGCAAAAAATCTCTTTGGAAGGCTCAAATACCAGTCTTTTGCTTTTGCATCAAAGGACCTAACAAAAAACCTCATCCACATATCCTCATCTCTAAATGAATGTTTTCCCATGAAACCGTGAAAATTTTGGATATGTGCATTCCCATCACACACACTGTGACCACTAAATCTAGGCATCTGACGATATATCCTAGCAGACATAGTTTCTACTTTATAATCAACCCATGAAAAATCTAATTGGTCATACAAAGGATCAAAAGGGCTGATAGGAGGTTTAGCTTTCTGACTGGCAGACACAACAAGGTTATTACTGTTTAACTGGGCCTGCCTAGCCTCTAAAAATATCAACCTATTTTTTATCTCTTCTATTCTTTTATCATTCCCTTCCTGACTGAGTATGGGATAATACATACTTGGATTCATGAAATTTCTATTTTCAGACATCCCTTGCATTCCTAAGACCTATAGCCTCCCCTGGCATCTAACTTATGCAGTAGAACAATAAATATAAGTGGGAGGAAACAGGGTACCTTTTCTCATACAAATGCTGAAGTCTGAAAAGCACATTTTCTGTCACAACACACATCAACTTTCATGTGCATTCAGGTCTTTTGCAGAGTCGCCACCTCTCCAGAGAGGACAAAATTTTACAGCAGCTGAAAGCTCAACACATATTTTTCTGAGTTCATACCACTAGCAGAGCATCATCATTCACATGAAAGACTCCCCAGCAGAGTCACCATTTTGTTGGTGACTCGGATGGGTCACAAGATATATTACTGGAGATGATTAGATAGTACTCTTACTTCTCAATCCCTAGCAGAGTCGCCATTTTGTTGGTGACTCGGATGGGTCACAAGATATATTACTGGAGATGATTAGATAGTACTTTTACTTCTCAATTCCCAGCAGAGTCGCCATTTTGTTGGTTTTTCTTCTGAATCAGCATTAGGGTTTGCTAGTTCTAATGCACAGGCAGATTCAGCCAACTGAATACAGGAGGTTGCGTGAGCTCCTCCCCTTCACTTCTGGTTCTGCCGCACCAAGGGGGGTTTCCCTACTTGATAAAAGTATAACCTTGACTAGCTCAATGACAGAAGGATTTAACTTGACATCAACAGGCAGAATACTCTCATGTATGGACCAAGATTTGTGTAACAAATCACAAGGTTGGCAACATTCTTGGACATGATGTCTGGTTAGGTATGAGAGCATGCAGGGATCCTAATCCTACTCCTACAACTAATAGATGGAAGGAAGAGATGGTTTGAAATGGTGTTTGGAGTTATGGGACTTTCCTAGACCCATTGAATAGACAGATTCCCAAACCAGTGCCTTATCTAGGCAGCAGAGTCATATCTAAAACTGTAAATGTCTCCCCATGACAACATAAATTCATATCCAGAGGACCTAAGAATAATGCTACTGCCTAACATCAACATGTCCAAGAAAGAGTATCATTAATGATCATACTTAACAGATCCTATGATGCAATCTATTTCCCTTTGTATCTGATCAAAAGCCTATTTAACCACTCCTTGAGCAGATGCAATAAATCAAACACACAGTATGCACATACTGAAAAACTTGGAAGCCCTTGACAACCTTGTTTGAAAGGAAAACAAATGACATACAGGAGACAATCAGAAACAATACACACACAGGTGTTTTTCATTTAAAATCAATCTACATAGAAGGCCATCACAGAGAAAATCATCATTTACAAGCCAAGATAGATTAGTACACCAGACTAAGGACCGAGTCTGTAGCAAAAAATGCCTTTCAAAATGTGAACACCTTATGTTCAGAGTCAGAGCAGAAAGCCCAAAAACATCCAACCTCTAAAATGAGTAACACTTCCTGCTTAAAAACAGCCAGAGGAAAGCATACTCAGCATTAATTACATAGTCAGAATTCAAAAATCCGCCAGATACATCCATCAGAAAGAATGGCGCTCAGAAGTCATCAATGCAGCAGACAAGGGAGGCCTCGAGCCTTGCGCCGCCATCTGGAAGTCTTCATTCTCAATCGGGCAGTTTGATCATTTGTACCATCGCCCATACCCTTGCTACAGTCGCCATTGATGGCCCAACAACCCGCAACCACCGAGAAAACTATCGCTGCGTCCAAAAAGAACTTCCCGCCAAAACGCGTTTTACTGAAGGTTCAAAATATGCAGGGAGATTAATCCCACATGCACGGTGTGGAGACCACTTCAGCACTTTAAAAACATGGCCATATGCATAATAGGTGTCAAGCACTTTTTGCCGTGCTCGACGCATGCTCCTTCTCCAAAAGCCCATCGCTATGACCGACACCATCGGCCAACATAAAATTCCTCCTGCCGATCTCAATGGTCTCGCCGACCGCAAACTCCACATTCCCCTTAGCGGCTACCAGTCCACCTTCCTCCTTCATCGGTATGACCAAAACTATCGGGAAGACCACAAATTCCTTCGCCAATAGATCAAGGTCTTGGCGACCACACATATGCCCAAATCCACACACTCCCTCGTCACCCCGATATGCCAAACATCAACTCCACCATCGGCCAGACTCCCAACTGTCGGCCCAACTCAAAAATCCTTCACCGATGATGCCGACGCCTCCGATAAGACCAAAAACATAAAGCTTTGAACCATTGAACCTTGAACCGGTTCAACCCGATGGTTCAAATGAGAGGTTCAACCGAGAAGTTCAACGCCGATACCAACTCTGTCGGCAACATAAAAGTAACCCCGTGAACCCATTGAACCGATGAACCGGTTCAATGGCGAGGTTCAATACTGAGGTACGCCGACGAGGTTCAAACCTCCAAAACAATACTCCATTGGCAACAAAGCTTTGAACCATTGAACCTTGAACCGGTGAACTATTGAACTTTGAGAAAAGGGGTTCAGTTCAAACCGAAATATCGAAGACACAAAAACGAACTCATGTCGATGGAGAAAACACGAAGACCACCTCCTCAAAAAACTATGATGCAGATGCTGAAAAACACTGAAGGGGTGCTAAAACTTAGAACTTTTTGGATATTTTGGGATGGTGCCTGCATGAAAATTGCTCGAAAACTGACAGTCAATTCAGGCACCAACACACTCCAAGTTTTTGGGAAGAAACATCAAGCTTTTGAAAATAAATATATATTTAGTATAGAGTTTGATTATATTATTTAATTTATCCCTAATAAATTAAATTTATACTCATTCTATATGAGATACCAAAGAAAAAATATAATGTGGTAGAATGTTTGATATGTCAAAGAAATAAAGGGGAGACAATTAACACATCTAGACTTTTTCGTCCCTTATTTTTCCCTAGCCAGTGGTGGGAAGAGGTCTCCATGGATTTCATCATAGGCCTTCTAAGATCTAAAGATAAGAGTGTCATCATGGAAATAGTGGATTGCCTCACCAAATATGCTCATTTTATTGCATTAACCCATCCTTTTACAATAAGTACAGTGGAAAAATAATTTATGGAGAATATATAAAAGATACATGGTACCCCAAGATTATTGTCTGTGATCTTGATCCTATCTTACCTAGTAAGTTTTGGACAAATGTATTCTCTTGTTTGGGCACTCAATTGGCTCACAACTCTTCATACCATCCTCAATAAAATGGGAAAATAGAGATCATCGATAAGTGTTTGGAAGGTTATCTATGTTGTTTAACTTTAGATAAGCAATCTTAATGGGTGGATTGGCTATCACTAGTAAAATGGTACCATAAAACACTTACTTCCATACTTATTCAAAAATGTTGCCATTTATGGAATTATATGGATACCATCCTCCATCCATCACATCATTGTTGAAGTTGACACCAAGAGTTCATGCTATGGAGGATCACATGAATCATCAACAAGAAGCACTTTCAAGACTCAAGGAAAATTTGGCCATGGCACAAAATAGAATGAAACAACAGGTTGATTGGAACATCATAATGAAAGGAGTTTTGAAGTTGGTGATTGGATTGTCTTAATATTACAACCTTACAAGAAAATGTCCCTAAAGCATCAAATAAAAAAAAGTTGTCACCAAAACATTATGGTCCATACTAGATTCTATAGAAGATTAGTAGTGTATCCTGCAAGCTTGAGTTACTGCTTACAACAAAGATACATACAGTTTTTCAAATTTCTTGTTTAAAGAAGGTGATTGGTTGATAGATTCCTACACAAACAGTGTTTTGAATGATAGATGATGAAGAAAGAATCATTATGGATCTAGAGCTAATTCTCCAAACATGTACAAAGAAGTTGAGGAATAGGCTAATCATCGAGTATGTCTCATTTAGTGGAAGAATTTACCAGTTGAAAATGCCATGTGGGAAGATGAATATTTTGTGTAGAAACATCCACAATTGATGTTGCTATAAGAAGTCTCATCCAACATGTTGAAACCTTCAAATTCTACGAATTTGAAGTGTCTATACTCTTTCTAGGTGTCGGCAAAGGCTAGGTCCACATGCTGCTCAATCTACCCTGGAGGCCACTTTCGCTAATTAAAATTTTGCATCATAGACATCATCTTGCAAATCTGGTTGGTGGAATGTTTTTTGGTGTATATGGTGGCGTTCCTGTTCAGTTTTGTGCTCCCGGGATGTGTTTTGATGGGGTATTTAATTATTGTCTGACTGTGATCAAGCTAGATTTGGTGTTCTACAAAGTTGTAAATCTCACAAATCTAAGGGTGACCCATTTCATGATTTGGTCTCAAACATCTCCAGTTCCAATTTCGTCAAAATTGGAGACCATATGATGCATCATTTTAATGCATCTCAGTTGTGGCAAACTCATCTAGTAGGCCAGTTTACAAAGGAAGTCCTTGATTTCAGTTGGCGATGCAGATTCTGAGGAAATGTGTTTTCTTAAAATAATTGATAACAACCTTGTGCAAATTTTCACGATCATCAGATGCCCAGTTTGCTCGCAGTGAAAAAATGCCATGTGCCTGGCAGGAGAAATTAAAGATTTGCCTAAGTCTAAAGTTTTCAAATATAGATAGTAAAATGAAATATTAAATGGCATTTTAATTACATTTGAGTGAAAAGTTTTTAGGGTAAATATTATTAATTACAATGGTTTTTAGCTGCCAGAAGGATGAAGAACACCCACATTTCATCAAAAACGACCTAGCTGTGAGTGAAATGGGCAAAATTAGGGTGATGAAAGTTTTAATATAAACATTTTATAATGTTTGTACATTACAAAAGGAAAAGCAAAAGAAATAAGGTCCAAACTCAAACATTTTGCACCATCGCATGAGTTTTCTGGCTGCTCCCTAGCTAGTGTGCGATGGTGCGAAATCACCATCCTTGTGTAGTTTTCAACCTGCTTTCTCTTCTGTGATGAGGTTTAAGGATTTCCTTCGCCATTCAAGCTATTTTTGGAGGTCTTCTGGGCTGGATTCAAACATAGTTTTACTGATGGAGCTGCTAATCACATTTTTTAATTTCAGGGTAGGATTTGAAGGCATTTTTGGGCTCAAATTTGCTGTTCTATACCCAGAATTTGTCCCTGGACCATTCCTCATGCTTGGGTAAGGGTTTTAGGCATGTTTATGAAGATTTCAAAGTAGAATGGCCAAAAACGCCTAGTATTGGCAAAAAATGACCTAGAAATAATTAATTGGGCAAGAAATTGAATTTGAAGACTGCTGTGATGATGTCTCTGAGGTAGAATGCAATTGTGGAGCTGGAGGAGAGGTCTCAGGGCTCTTATTGCAGCCATGCAAAGGAAGGAAGAGCCTCTAGTAGAGCTTGTGCAATAGTGCAAAATTGGGAATATCCAGAAAAGTGAAAAATGTAAAAGTCAGAAAGGGGAGTAAATTAAATTAAAACATTAGGATTCAAAGTTTTATTATTTATTATTATTTGATTTCCCCTTTTGTGTTGTATTTTTTATTATTCCCAATGTATTTTTGGAGGTAAAGTTGTAATGTGAAATATCTCACCTAGCTCCATATTGTAATTAATTTTAGGGCAACATGTTCTTGTGCCTTTAAGAACATGTTGTTCCTCATTGTAAAAGGAGGCTAGACTTTGAACACAAGGTGTTCACATGTTGGGAAATTACATTCTGTAGGAGCAGATGTCTGGTTTTGGGTTGCAGATTGTATTCTTGCCTTGTAAGTGAATCATCTTCTATATGATAGTGTTTCTATTCAGGTTAAAATCTATGAAAAACACTTTGCAGTGTGTATTTTTTGTAATTATCTCCATGAATGCATGTATTTTCTTCTTAAGCAAGAAGATTAAGGATCTTTGAGTTTATCTGTTCACATTTTCTAAATTTGTGTGTTCCATTTGTTTCTTTCATTCAAGGAATGAATTAAAAATGCTTTAGATAGGATATGGAGGACTGTGTTTTATTTTAGGGATTTATAAGTAGAGTTACAAAAAATACTCTTTCTTAGGCCATTGCTGCAAGATAGTAGTGATTTGTATCAAGCCCCCTAGATATGAAGTTGTGTTGTTATTAGGAAACATTTGCATGGGTTGAATGTTTGACTCTATTACCCAAAATAAGGCACCAATCTGGAATTTTATTTTCCCAAAGGTCCAGGAAATCCAACAATTTAAAAGCAAATCATTTGAAGCAAGCCATTTTATGTTTTATTTTGTTTTAGGTTAGGTTATGCATGTTCTCAGATTTAAATAGTGAGATAGTCCAAGAATATTGCCAGTCTAGGGTTTAACCAACAAATCTTGGTGCATGCCTGAGAATAGTTTGCCTGGTATTGAAAAGCTAAATTTTTTTGTTGTGAATGAGGGATACCCCCTAGGTGTGGCAGAACCTAAAGTGCAGGGAAGACAAGTGCAAATAATCTCCCGTCTTTGTTGGCCAAGTCCTACAATAAACCTGATCATAAGAATTGCCAAACCTTTAGGGTTTACTATTTGCTGATTTGGGGACCAACACAACAGTTGAAAAATAATCCTAGCAATTCAGATAAGTTTTGTTTCAATGGAGACTATTTATGGTATAAAGAGAGATTGGACCTATGCCACAATTCCACCCACAAACACAAGATTCTCAAAGAGATTCATGGTTATCCAATTGGGGGCCACTCAAGATTTTTGAAAACATATCATTGAATCAAGTAACATTTATTTTGGGAGGGGCTTAAAGGTGATTCTCAAAAATCCATGGTAGAATGTTTTATATGTCAAAGAAATAAAGGGGAGATAGTTAAGACACATGGCCTTTTTCATCCTTTAGTTATCCCTAGCCAGTGGTGGAAAGATGTCTTGATGGATTTCATCATAGGCCTTCCAAGATATAAAGGTACAAGTTTCATCATGCTAGTAATGGATCACTTCACCAAATATGCCCATTTATTGAATTCACCCATCCTTTTATAATAAGTATAGTGGAAAAAACATTTATGGATAATGTACAAAAGTTACATGGTACCCCAAGGGTTATTGTCAGTGATCATGATCCTATCATTACTAGTAACTTTTGGACAAATTTATTCTCTTGTTTGGGTACTCAATTGGCTCACATCTCTTCATACCATCCTCAATCAAATGGGGAAACATAGGTCGTTAATAAGTTCTTGGAAGGGTATCTATGTTGTTTTGCTTCAGATAAGTAGTCTTAATCGGTGGATTGGCTACTACTAACAGAATGGTGGTATAGTACTTTCTTCCGTACTTCTTCAAAAATGTCCCCATTTATGACATTATATGGATACCATACTCCATCCATCATGTCATTTTTGAAGCTGACACCAAGAGTTTAGGTTGTGGAGAATCACATAAATCGTCAAAAATAAGCACTTTCAAGACTTAAGGATAGTTTGGCCATGACACAAAATAGAATGAAACAATAAGCTACCAAAATCATAGTGAATGGAGTTTTGAAGTTGGTGATTAGGTTTTCTTAAGATTAAAACCTTATAATCAAACGTCCCTAAAGCAACAAACAAAGAATAATAAGTTCTCACCAAAATATTATGGGCCATAGTAGATTCTACAAAAGATTGGGAGTGTAGCCTACAAGCTTGATTTACTACCTACAACAATGATACATATTGGTGCAGTCATGGATGGAGGGTCCCAAGAAGGGACTGTCCAACCATGCAACTAGAGTAAACACAATGGAAACAACACAATAACAGAATGCAATGGAAGATTTATATGCTCAATATATCAGTCAATTATAATGCTTATATGTCAGAAACATGCAAGCTACAATCAAAGGGCTCATAGGCCTACTTTCTAGGTTATAACATATGTGAAATATATGGTATTGAAGTGCCTCCAGAAAGAAATTATCTATCTGATAACTAACTACTTCTAGATATGAATGAATCCTTTCTAAGGCATCTCATGAATGTTTATATATCATCTTCTAGATCATAAAATCCTCTACATCGGCATCAAGAGGTCTAAAACCCCAATGCAAGATGAAACGTGTAG
This sequence comes from Cunninghamia lanceolata, assembly GCA_027924645.1. Taxonomy (NCBI): domain Eukaryota; kingdom Viridiplantae; phylum Streptophyta; class Pinopsida; order Cupressales; family Cupressaceae; genus Cunninghamia; species Cunninghamia lanceolata. Next base: position 20,570,161 of record BSBN01000391.1, read on the forward strand.
GTAACATGTAGGTCAACCTACAACTCATGGCAATGCTCTGTACATGAATGAAATGTGATGTGATTCTCAATGAAGGTCTATTTGATCCTTTTTTGCCTTGTGATATGTTCCATTTGGCTCCGCAAGTCTCATAAATGCTCTGCAAACCTTGTGTACTCAAACTGACTGATGAATGTTCTATTTTGTGAAAGTTGATGTTCTTCTGATGGTGATATCTTTCAACAAACAATTCCAAATCTCATGAAATCTGAATATGATGTAGCTATCATAGTGTAGATCCTAAATCTTGCTCCATGAGCTCTGAAATGAAGATGTGGTAGAATGCTGAATTGCAAATGAAATACAAGAAAAGAAAAGAAAACAAATATTTTTGGTTGATGCAAGATTTCTCTGTAACCTGGGATGCTCCTACATCAGACACCCAGGGTTGTTGAAAAAGTGAGTCCCTCACTTTGTTGGGGCTAGAGGAAAACCAAGGCGGTCTACATTAGCTTGAGAAATCTAGGATGAATCCTCTTTTGTTCTTCCTTTCCACTTAATCAAATACTCTTTGTATTGCTTGCCTCTGGTACTGCGTTCAACTCTGGAATCTAAGATTTGCTCTATCTACTTTAGTTGTTGTTGTGGTAACTAGTTCTTCAATCCATCCTTAATGCTATCACTTGAACCTCCCTCATGATACTGGTATAGATCTGCAATGTTGAATATAGGTGATATACCAAATTTCCAGTAGCTCCACTTCATATGCATTTCCTGAATCAAACTTCTTAAGTATCTTACATTGTCCAAACTTCCTCATCTTTAGTTTGTTGTATGTCCCCATTAGATATCTCTTCTTCCTAAGATATACCATTACTTTATCTCCAACTAAAAATTCCCTGTCTCATCTTCTCATCTTCTTGTTCCTTATACTTACTATTCATCTCCTCCAAATGTTTCTTGACTTGATTGTGTATTGTCTCCATGTATCCTACAAATTCTTCTATTTATACACTCCTTTTGTTATCCTTGTTAATGTATCTTAGCTCTACTACTCCTCTAGGTTGTACTCTGGTCACAACTTCAAATGGTGTCTTCCCTGTACTTCTACTCACTGAGTTGTTGTATGCAAACTCTACTCATGGTAAAATTAGATCCCATTTCCCTGCTTTATCTCCTACTAAACATCTCAACAAGTTACCCAAACTCTTGTTTACCACTTCAGTTTGTCCATATGTCTGTGGGTGAAATGCTGAACTGAACTTTAGGTCTGTCTTCATCTTCTTCCACAATATCCTCCAAAAATATCCAATGAATCTTGTATCTCTGTTTGAAGCTATACTCTTAGGTAATCCATGCAATCTCACAATCTCCTTGAAAAATAGACCAACATGTACAACATCATTTGTCTTCTTACAAGGAATGAAATGTGCCATCTTTGAAAATCTGTCCACTATTACAAATATAGAATCATATCCCATCTGTGTTCTTGGCAAACCTAATATGAAATCCATGCTTATATCTTCCCAAGGTCTCTCCGGTTTTGTCAAAGGTTTATACAATCTAGTATTGTGACTACCCCCTTTTACAACTTGACAAATTCTGCAACTCTGAACAAACTTCCTTACATCCTTATATATCTAAGGCCAAAAATAATGTTCACTTACCAAAGCTACTATCTTGTCAATACCAAAATGTCATGCTAATCCACCACTATGCTTCTCTTTGATCAAATTATCTTTGATTGAACTCCGAGGTATACACAATTGATTTCCTTTGAACATGTCCTCCTGACTGAAATAATCCAACCACTTACTTCTATCTATCACAAAAGGTTCCTTACATGCTTTCCATGCTTCTGCAAAATCAAGTTCCTCTTCATACATATGCTTAAGTTCTTCAAATCCTAGTACTTCCACTCTCATCTCTGTCAACAGGTTGCTTCTTATGATCAATGCATTTGCAACTTTGTTTGACTTCCCACTCCTGTGATTTAATACAAATGTGTAGCTTTGCATGAACTCTAACCATCTCATGTGTCTCCGATTCAACTTACCTTGATGATGATTAGTGTAGAACACAAATTCTTTTGGCAATAAGTAATGTCTCCACTTCTTCAAGGCTTGAATTATGACATATACTTCTTAATCGTAAACTGAATATCTCCTCCTTGCATCATTCAACTTCTCACTAAAATATGCTACCAGTCTCCCTTCTTGACTTAACACTACTCCTATTGCATTTCCACTGGCATCATAATCAACTTGAAATACTTTGTTAAAATCTGGTAATGCTAATACTGGCTATTCTCTCATCTTCTTCTTCAACATTTCAAAACTCTTATTTTCTCCTAATGTCCATTTAGAATCCTTTCTGTCACCCCTCATTGTCTCTGTCATTAGTGTGCATATAGTACTAAAATTTCTAATGAACTTCTGGTAGAAACTTGTTATTCCATGAAATGATCTTACCTCTCCAATGTTCACAAGTGTTGGCCACTCAACAATTGCTGTAACTTTCTCAGGGTCCATCTTCAATCCTTCTGTAGGAATCACAAATCCCAAATATACCAGTTCTTCCTTCATAAAACTACATTTATTGATATTTATCAACAACTTCTCTTCTGTCAACCTCTGTAACACTTGTCTAATATGCCACAAATGTCCTCCTTTGTCTTAGTGAAAATCAGAATATTATCCAAGTATACAATAACAAACTTACCCAAGAATTTCTTCAAAACCTCATTCATCAACCTCATGAAAGTACTTGGTGTATTAGTTAATAAAAAAAGCATCTCTAGCCACTCATACAATCCCTCATTTGTCTTGAATGCAGTCTCCCACTCATCTCCTTCTCTGATCCTTGATGAGAGCTATTTATGTCCCATTTTATGCCACATTCTAGCCTTTTTCATATGCCTTCAATCGCATTCTAATATTCCATTTTCATATCATTCCATACCATTTTACCATTTTATGCTGCATATGATTAAACATATATAAGTGGTATTTACTATAGTTTTGGGAAAAAATATGAAAATTAATTATTGATTGTCTTTACTAATAAGCATTGTTATTTTAAGCCTTGGAAAATATATCTTGTAGCATACAAACTTCCTATCACCTTTTTCACAGAAACCTTCCTGTCACCTTCTTCACAAAAATATAGCTTGTACTTATTGCTGCAGTTTCCTCTTCTATGTGGCTAACCCCAGTTTCCACGGTGACCAGGATCACTTTTTGATGTTGATTGTGCACCATTTTATTCAATAGTAGATTTTGTTTGGTTCTTTCTTCGTGGCATTTCTCACATTTATTCTTCAGTCACGTGAATTTATTTCATGTTTCAACCACTCCATGCTAAGATATTTGCATATTCCATCATCATCACTTCTATTTATGCAACAAGATATTTTCATGTCGCCACCTCATAGTAGCCACTTTGGCACCACTGTATCCTATGGTGTTTGGTATATGGAATCCCGTGGTGGAAGACGTGCTTGCTAGCTGGAGAAAACTGAAGATATTCTCATCTCCTATTTTTTTCTCACTATTATAATAGAACCATTTTTAATTCATGGTCAGCAACCAAGATTTTACATGAACCATTATATTATAGTTTGTTGGCCGTAAGCTAAAACAAACAATCTATTCTTGTACGTGGTTGTTATAGACTTTGTATATATATAAGCAGTGTAAGAAGACTTTTATATAAAGATTTTTCTATATTATCTCTAAGAAATAAAATAGCATTCTGCTAATCAGTCCAGCATAACTAGCACTTTCATCTCATCACCCAACAGACTAAGGAGGCAAGGCCCACTTCTTAGGACGTCTGGTGATTTCTAGCTTTTATAGTTATAGGAATGTGTGTTTGATTTTTTATAGCATAATGTTTCATTTTAAATTAGTGATTAAGTGTGATTGTTGTTGCATTATTACTATTGCAATTTGATTAAGCATTGTTTATTATTGAGTGAGATTGCTAAATTAATTTATTAATATTCTACCAAGTTTTCATTCATTTACTGAAATAACTTAAACTGTGAATCTGCGATCTAGAATTTATATAGGGAATTGCTACTGCTACTGTTGCAGGATGTTACAGTTCATGTCATAGTTTATGTCACAGTTCTTGTTGCATTTCCTGTCATAAAGACATAATAGGAAAGTCAAATTAGATTTGCATTTAAGCAACTCTTGTTTATTTTTAGCTGTATTTCATCCCCACTCACCTCACTACCTATAGCCCTTGTGCATATAGCCATGATACCTTTCACAAGCTTACGTCCCTTGGATTGACACTTAGACCAAGCTGAATCTAGTTATTAATCCCTCTTATTCTTTACTCTAGTTTTGGCCTATCAATCATGGTATGATAGTATCCACTCTTCAAGTCTATCTTTGTGAAATACTTTGCTCCACTCAAACAGTCCATGATGTCATCCATCCTTGGTAATACACATCCTCCATTCTCCATCTTTCTTTGGTGCTAGTACTATAGGTACCACACATGGGCTTAAACTTTCTCTGATCAATCCTTTCCTCAACAGCTCCTGTATTTGTTTATTCAGCTCTGCAGTTTTTGCTAGTGTCATTCAATGTGTTGTTTTGTTAGGCAAACTAGTTCCAGGTATAAGGTCCATATGATGACTGATACTCCAAATTGGTGGCAATCCTTCAGGTACATTCTCTGAGATGATATCCTTGTACTCTGTCAACAATTTAGTTATTTCCTTTGGCGGTGGTTATTCCCCTTTTGCGGTAGTGGTTTTTGCACTTAGGGTTCAACACTTCTTTGGAATCAAAGTAAAACACATATTATCATGTCTCAATCCATCCAAAAATTTCCTTCCATCCACTACATAGATTCATTCCCACATACTTCACTTTTAGGTTCATCTTCCAAAGGTATCAAGATATGTTTCTTCCCATTTGATGTTATAGTATAAGTATTCTTCCTCCCATCATGTGTTGCCTTTCTACCATACTGCCATAGTCTTCCCAACAATATATGACATACATCCATCGACATAATATCATGCAATACCTCATCAACATAAGATTCTATATGAAATTTCACCAAACATTATTTACTCACTAGTACCTTGTGCTCATCTTGAATCGATGCTATCTTTTAGGGATTCAGATGTTTCAATCTCTCCAGATTCATCTTAGTCACCATCTTTTTTGAAACCAAATTATCAGTACTACCACTATCAATGATAACCTTACAACATTTACCTCCCAATTTGCATCTTGTCTGAAACAAACTTTTCCTTTGTGGTGGTTCCTCAGTTGTCTCTGCTTGAAATAAATCTCTCCTCATGACTAATGATTCTCCTTTCTTTGGCTCTCCCACTAAACTAGGTGATCCGATCGGTTCTTCCTCCGCATAAGCTACTCTTGCACTGTTCTCTGTCCTTTCGCTAGTACCCCCTTGATGACATTCAAATGCTTTGTGTCCTCCTCCACACTTAAAATAGGTTCCCTTGAATGATCTCTTATCAAATCCTCTTTCATCTCTCCAGTATCCTTCATTGTAGTAAGAATTATGATTCCCTCTGTTGTTGCGAAAGAAACTCCTATCATCTCTCTGATATGAATTAATACATTTGTCTTCCTTCCGATATGGGCTACTCTCATTGTTTTGCTCTGCATATGGTCTCTCTCCTTTGAAATATGTTCTACCTCTTTGAATTTACTTCCTCTACCCCTCTGTCTTTGCTCATGCCTCTTATTCAACTTGTCTTCAACTTTTAGGGCAAATTGATATGCTTCTTCTACTATTGTCATCCTTACCAAATTTAGTTCTTCTTGAATGTTCATTCTCAATCCATTTATGTACCTCGCCACTTTCTTCTTGCTTGCTTCACTATGTCCAATTTTGATAATCATCTTATGAAATTTTTCAATGTACTCCTTCACAAATTTCTCCTTTTGTCTTAGGTTTTGCAATCTCTTCAACAATTCTAACTCATAGTCAGCAGGTATGAATTGATTCTTTAACTTTGTCACCATCTACCCCATTTTATGATTTTCTCTTTTCCTCTCCCATTTCTATCCAATTGAACTTCTTTCCACCAAATAGAAGCATGTCCTTTCAACTTAGTTTTTGCAAATCTTACTCTCTCCAGATCTTTAATTTCCTTGTACTCAATGTTTTCCTCCAAGTCATTTATCCAATCAATCAATTCCTCAGGGTTTAAATTTTAGGTATAGTTTGTTACTTCCATTCTATGTCTCTTACCCATCTTAGAAATATACTTCAACATCTTTACCTGATCTGATTCTTCTTCTTCTAGGACTTCTTCATTTTGGTTAGCAGCTTGAAATTCATCACCACTTTCATCTTCATGTCTAGGGTTTAGTCCTCTTCTTCTATCTTCTTCTACAACATCCAATCTAACTTTTATTGTCTTCACCTTCTCTATCATTTCATCCATTCTTCCAGCAACATTGGCCATTGTTAGGGTAAAATGTGGATCAATCAAATGAATAATATCAAACCCAAACATCAACAGAATAATGAAATAAGAAAGATTGAATGAAATGAAGCAATGAATAACACAATGCAAACCTTCCCTGTTTCAAAGCTTCTGTTGTTCACCTATTACAACCATCCTTTGTTGATGAAGTAGGCCCTCAGAGAGTGCACTCTTTTAGCTGTGTTGATAAACGTGCAATGAAGAGGAACTCCAAAGCAAATGTGTGATCTCAAGCAAATGGTATTGGGGTGCCAAAGGCACGTGGGTAGAATTCTGCAGAGTAACAATACGAATAGCCTGGATGAATAGAATGGAGGGATGAAGCTTCTTTTATAGACTCAGAGGAATGAGAATCAACGGTTGAGAGGAGATATGAAGATCAATGGCTAAGAATAGTTGAGGAATGTGCAACCAGTATAAATATGACAAGTGTCCCAACTCCAACATGAAAGAGGGGATTTGACAAAATTGATTGGAGAGTTAACTCCATTGACTGATCAGTTAGAAGAATGGATTGAGGGATTGACTGAATTGATTGAGGGATTAACTCAATTGATAGGTTAGTTAACACTTTTGATTGATTAGTTAACTAACTTTGATTAGAGAAGAAATAGGACATGTGGGTGAGAGAAAATTAGATAATTAAATATTTAATATATTTAATTACATGTGCAACAGGGTGAGGTGGACAAGGTGAGGTGGAAAAGTGAGGTGGATTTTTGAAATTAGAACTTAGGATAGAGGAATTTAGATTAATTAAATAATTTATGATTATTTAATTGTGTAGGACATTTAGAAGAATTTTAATTAAATAAATAGAATTTATTTAATTATGGAATAGTGAATCGATTAAATAAATTTAGAATATTTATTTAATTGATAGAAGAAGGGAATAAATATTTAGAATATTTATTTAGGATGATTCGTGTCATTTTTAGGCGTATACATTTTGCCCCTCTTTGATGCAATGCAGTTTACAGCATTGCTTCAAAGAAGTTGATAGTCTGATAGTGATACATGCCCTAGTTTGCCCCTGGTACAAGTTTAATGACGATAGGATGCCCCCTCGGGAGATTAGACGGGAAAAGGGTGAAAGATTCAGAGATGGACAATCTCACGAAGACGAAGGGAAGCTAGGTTAGAATGAATAAAAAGGACACGTTTTTGGGAAATGGGAAGAAAAGTGGAGGAAAAATAGACGCGGGAAGCAGTCACAGTCATCACCTAGCCAGAATTAGGGTTTGTAGGCTATAAATAGGAGCTGGGTCCACAAGATTACTCATTTGTACACTTGTTTGATCTGGATTGGATAGAGAGAGCTTAGAGCAAACTTGGAGCAGCATGGCAGCCATAGCAGCAGACATTCCACGCGAGGAGCACCGATTCGAGCGAGTCCGTCGATTCGGGCGGCCAGCAGAGGTAGGACCCCTGGTATGTGCTTCAAAAAATTTCCCCTAGGGTCGAATTAGGGTGTCATAAATGCATGTAGAAAATAGGTCAAACATATGTGCTGAAGTGCAGAACGGTGCATATGCAGTGCGAAGCGGCGCATCTGTATTTTCACCACACATATGCCGAATTTGGCGGTGCATATGTTAAAATGCGCATATGTGCATGTTAGCGGCACTTTTGTAGTTAGGCGGCGCATATGTTTAATGTAGCGGTGCATATGTGAAAGCCGCGCATATGCCAATTTTAGCAGTGCTTCCATGATACGGCGGTGCATATGCCGAATGTTGCAGTGCATGCACTGAAGCTGCGCATATGCGATATGTAACGACGCATCTATGGTTAGGCGGTGCATATATTAAGAAACAACACTTTTACCACCTGTAGTGGCGCATTTGCCTTGGATATCCAATTTACTTAGCCAAATTGATTCGATTAGTGTCCTATTTGATGCGGGAATTAATGAGCTATCTCTGAGATTGCAGGAATCTAGTCAAGAGATGTAGTGTGCTGTTGTGATCAATTTGAAATGCTAAGTTAAGTTGATATAGTTCAGTAGATATGTTGAGTATGGTATATGCTGCCTTAGACTGACGCCTTGCTTTGCTTGCTTGTAGGAGGATATTCAAGACACACTGCAGTCGAGGGAGACGTTTCCCATGCCCCTATTGCAGAGGTACATGCTTACAGAGATTGACAGGGAGGCACTTGGTGCCATGGGTTTGGACTACGTTTGCTTCATACCCGAGGTGTGGGTGAACCGTGGACTGTTGACAGCTGCTGTGGAGAGATTCCACAGCGAGGATGGTACTTTCCATTTTTCGACTGGAGAGATGACTGTGACACTAGAGGATGTATACAGGATACTGCACTTACTCGTGGTGGGTGAGTTGGTAGAGTATGACGCATAGCGGGATGCGGGACTCACCGAGTGCAGGCGAGTGTTTGATGACCCTGAGCTAGTTGGACAGGTCATCTCTTGGCACAATATACATGACTGCTACGACTACTTCCCTGGGATCATGGTTGGATTGATCAGAGGCGTTGTATGCCCCGACAGGAGATCGCATGGGTTCCCCATTGGATGGGGTAGGATCATGGAGTTTGATGCTGACTAAGGGCACTCGATACGCATGGGGAGTGTGTGTACTAGCCCACCTGTACCATGACATGCACCAGGTGGTGTATGATCGTAGCACAAGTTTGTCGGCTGGGGTGCTACTGCTACAGTTTTGGCTGTGGGAGCACATAGCGGTGACTAGGCCGATATGTGTTTTCGTGAGGCAGTGAGGAGAGCCATATAGTTATGGCTATGCAGGAGTGATTTCCCAGCACAGGCTGGGGAAGTTGGAGTACTGGAGGCACACATTGGATGCAGTAGATGTGGTTGTCTGGCGACCATATCTGGATTGCGAGCCCTGGGACGACAAGGGAGATGAGCTGCCATATTGCTTTCAGACGAGGTGGCTGATAGGCCGGACACGGCATATACTGGAGAGATAGATGGTGGGCCGGGTGCTGAGACAGTTTGGCCGGAGGCAGGGCATGCCACAGGGATAGGCACTATTTACGCGGACACATGCAAAGAGGGTCTGATGGGGGCCGATGGCTTCGTATGAGGAGGCCCTGGCAGAGTTTCGGCAGACTCCTTATGTGGCGTGGGACATGAGGACAGAGATAGCTGACACTAGGGTGACACAGGATTATGAGGATTGGATGACTGCACATCCCTTCCCGAGGTATTCAGGACCTGGTATGCTGGTGCCTCGTATTGACGAGGCAGACTCAGAGGAGGAGGGACAGGTTGGCCCGGGTCGGAGGGGAGTTAGAGGAGGATGGGGTGGTAGAGATGGAGAGAGGCTGAGACAACGGACGAGGGTAGCTCAGGCTGAGCAAGCAGTGCCAGGACATGTTGCACAGTAGCAGATACCTCAGCAGGCGTAGATGCCACCACCCCAGCAGGTACCACAGTAGCAAGTGCCCCAGCCACAGGGGCCAGGACAGGCAGAGGCAGCACAGGGGATGGTAGAGGTGCATGAGAGGGCTATAGCCAACCTGAGGGGACAGGTGCAAGAGCTGCAGGCACAACTTAGGATGGCTGACGACCGGCGTGAGATGGATGCAGCAGTGATCGTTGGGCTGACCCACGAGAGACACATGGTAGATGCATGGGTACGCATTATCTGTGTAGAGCAGGACATTGCCGTGGCTGCCATGGGGACAGATGCAGCTAGCTCATTTTTGGTTGGGCAGGTGCAGTAGGCACAGGTATAGGTAGGCCAGTTGCAGACACAGTTGGCACAGGTGCAGGCAGAGCTTGCCAGAGCACAGTCACAGGCACAGTACTACCGGGGTTTATACCATGGTGCAGTGTTAACAAGTCAGAGGGTTGGGAGCTTCAGGAGTCAGTCTGGGGCTACTCATAGAGCAGGTCCATCACATTCAAGGGCGTCTGTGATGGGTCCCCAGCAGTCAGGAGTGGGCAGTAGTGGCCCACAGCAGCAGGGATAAACTTGCACCAGATTTTGTACTTTTTGGGACATGTATCACCATCCTTTTAGATGTATATTGTATATGACACTTTGATTCAGAGAGAGAGACGGTGATATTGTATATTTGGACCTCTTTTTATGATAGTATATATGATGATGCAGCTTTGGTGATCTATTGCATATGTTATGAGATGATGATTTACTTCTATTGTATGATGCGATGTACGTGTATACTTAGATGTTCGATCTGATGCTATATGAGATGCTTTTGATATGATGCTATGTGATGTCTATATGATCTAATGTTTCAAATGTATGCAAATGCAACATGATTTCAATGTGAGTATGCGGCTTTGTATATGATGCACTTAGCTATGTTTTTGATTTTCTTTGCTTTATGATGTGATAAGATGATGATGTAGGGATGACCTAATGCATTGTGTTATGTATGGCACTGACTTAATCATGTTCATGACTAGCTCTAAATGTGATATGATATGCACCTATATGCTTCATTTTTGTGATGTCCAAAAACTCCATCGACACAAGAATGACAGGATGATAGATAAAAGGACTGGATGTAGAAAGACTTAGAAACTTCATTTGGTATTGTTACTCTGCATAGTTCGGGTAATGAGAATTGTATGGGATATGGATGCATGGATGTGTATATGGATATAGGATGGATGTTTTGCTTTTAGTGTGCTTTATTTCATCATTGGGCATTTTATTTTTGGTACATTTTCTGAAATGTTGTAAATGAATACAAGCATCTAGGTATAATTGAACCGAAATGACCTGAGTACCACTGACATGGATTGTGATTTAGCAAGTTAACACAAGCATCTAGTCAAAATTGAATCTAGATGACCTAAGTACTTCTTGCATGTCAACAAACAAGGATTGCCCCCGTTCATGTTAGACCTTTGATGTCCTCGATGATCTTTTGCCGATCCTGTCCTTAGACAAGGCTTCACATTACTAAAGTTTAATCCACAAACAACAAACAAAGAAAGTAATCATGCCCCCATCGTAGCATCTCTAGCTTTTGGCATCCTTGAGTAGCATAGAAAGACATGATAACAAAAATCAAGACTCTATAACTTAACCCTGGTTCCAATCCACAAAACATTCTTGCCATTAGATGTGTTTATTTCGTGCTGTAAGTTGAATAAAATCATTTAGAAGACCTTGGGTATTTTGCTTTGCATTGGATAGGTTAAGATGCTCATAGTCAAGATTTCTGCTTGAGGCATAGGTTTTGCTTGCATTTGCTTGTTTGGTGGGAAGATTGCATAATCCTTATTGGCGAGACGGACCCTAAGGGACTGACCTAGTGCCTCGGGGGCTCATTGCTAAATGGCCTTGCCTACGTAATGACGTAGAGGCAACGTAGTTCGGGGTAAACCCTAATGGACCATGGATGGACTAGAAGAAAGATGACAAGAATGAAGACAAGAAAGGGGATGAATGGGACCATGGCAGAAATGGAAGCCTCGGGGGCGCATTAGAATAATGGCCTTGCCTACGTGACGGTGCAAAGGCAACGTAGTTCATGGACTTGGACCATGGACATTGACGAGGGACATTATGCCAGGCTCACACTGAGGAGACGGTATGGGACAAAACCTTGGTTGACAAGGCCACAAGGAGAGTATCAAGCCATGATAGGTAATTGTCAAGTATTTACTGCAGGGCAGATATGGGTCAAATGGGAAATGAGCGAAGGAAGAATGGACTCAAGGTGATTGGATTCCCAAAGATGGAGAAGGCGGTTTATCACAAGTAACACCTGTTTACCAGGTTTTCATCACTTACTTTTATTTGCACAAGAAGCTAGAAAGTAAACATGACGCCTGTTTGCCAGGTTTTCATCATGATACCTATCCAAGGCGCCTGTTTACCAGGTTTTCACCAACTGATGATTTTTTTGTATGCTTTCTATTTTTTCTAAATTTTTTGTATTTTCTCTTTTCAACTTTTTTTGATTTTTGATTTGATTGTGCCCCCTTGCATTGGGGTTCTCCTAGGTATAGAACTAGCGAAGGTGCATACTGTTGATTGGATCATCGAACAACTCACCCTCTGATGTGGCCAACTGGTATGCCCCCGATCCGTAAGCAGCTACAATCACATAGGGCCCAAGCCAGTTAGGTTCAAACTTACCTTTCTTTTCTCTGTCTTGTTGATTGTGAGGATTCTCTTTGAGAATGAGGTCCCCGACCTTAAAGCATCTTGGGCAAACCTTGTGGTTATAGCTTCTTGACATCATCTGTTGATATGCTTTGAGATGATCAAAGGCTTTCTGGCGCCTTTCTTCTAGTAGCTCTAGTTCTTGTAACCTGGAGACTCTGTATTCTTCGTTTGATATGAGACCTTTCAACGACACCCTGAGAGATGGTAGTTTGACCTCAATGGGGAGGATGGCTTCTGAACCATAGACAAGGGTGTAGGGTGTAGCACCTGTGGGAGTGCGTATATTGGTTCTGTAGGCCCACAGAGCAGGATTGAGTTGGACATGCCAATCGCGGACAGCATCATTGACAGTCTTCTTTAGGATTTTCAGAATGGTTTTATTTGATGCCTCAGCTTGGCCGTTACCTTGGGGGTAGTACGGAGTGGACAAATGATGTTGGATTTTGAAACATTCATAGAGTTCTTGGACATCCTAATTTTTGAATGGTCTTCCATTATCTGTGATAATAGATGAAGGAATGCCATATCTGTAGATAATGTAATTCAGAATGAAAGAGGAAATTTGCTTACCTGTGACGGTGGTTAGGGGAACGGCCTCAATCCACTTTGTGAAATACTCAGTGGCGGTTATGATGAATTTGTGGCCATTGGAAAAGGGTGGATGAATCTTTCCCACAAGGTCAAGTCCCCACTGGCAAAAGGGCCAGGGTGTCGTTAAAGGTCTCAACTCTTGAGCAGGTGCATGGATCAGGTTCCTGTGTATTTGGCACTGTTTGCACTTTTTGATGAACTGATATGAATCCATTTCCATGTTTGGCCAGTAATAATCCAAACACATGAGTTTCTTGGCTAAGGAAGGACCACTGGAGTGTGTTCTGCAGATCCCTTCGTGTACATCTCGCAAGGCAGTTATGGATTCTTCTTGTTCTAAACAACAGAGTAAAGTACCATCCAGACCACGTCGGTAAAGGGTATCAGCTATGATGGTGTAGCGAGATGTTTGTTGGATGAAAGTTTGCTTTTGGTTGGAAGAGAGGTCAGGTGGGAGAATGTTGTCCTTGAGGTAAGTGTAAGTCTTACCGTACCAAGGTGAATCAGATCCAACTAGAAGCAGATGGAATGGGTCTCAAGAAGATCATAATTTGGTTGCCAGATAGTTTCCACTAAGAACTCATACCGTGACTCATTTTCAGGTATTTCTAGAAGAGAGGCTATGGTAGCCATTGCATCTACTGCTTTGTTCTCAATCCTGGGTATTTTCTCGAAGGAGATGGTCCCAAAGTGTTCTTTGAAGTCGTCGACCATTCTTTTGTAGGGGATGAGCTTTTCATCTTTGGTTTGATACTCATCATTGACCTGATTGATGATAAGCTGAGAATCACCGTAGACATGTAGTTCTTGGATTTCCACTTGGTTGCCATCTTAAGACCAATTACCAAGGCTTCATACTCCGCTATGTTATTGGTGCATGGAAATAACAAATGATAAGACTTTGGAATTGTGTCACCTTGGGGAGTTATAAATAGGATGCCTGCCCCTGATCCATGGTTTGTGTAAGACTCGTCAAAGTAGAGTTTCCAAGAAGATGTTGATATAGTGAATAAGGACTCATCGGGAAACTCAAACTTCATGGGCTTGTTGTCTTGTAACAGTGCATCTGCTAGTTGGTCAGCTATGATTTGTCCTTTGATGGCTTTTCTGTCCACATATTCGATGTCATACTCACTGAGAAGCATTACCCACTTTGCTAGGCGACCTGTGAGAGCAGCTTTGCTGAGAAGATACTTTAATGGGTCTATTTTTGCAATGAGCTTAACTAGATGTGCAAGCATGTAATGTCAGAGCTTTTGTGAAGCAAAAACTATCACGAGACATGATCTTTCTACTTGTGAGTATTGCAACTCGTAGCCCACTAAGGTTCGACTGATGTAGTATACAGCTCTTTCTTTGTTCTCGTAATCTTGCTGCGCTAGAAGAGCTCCAAGAGAAGTAGGTGTAGCTGATATGTAGAGAATTAGAGGCTTTCCTTGGATCGGAGGCATGAGAATGGGTGGATTCATAAGGTACTCCTTTAGCTTGTTGAATGCTTCTTCACACCTTTCATCCCACTTAAATGGAATGTTCTTATGTAGGAGATGGCTGAAAGGTTGGCACTTGTCTGCCAGCTGTGATATGAATCTGCGGATGGCCTGCAGCTTGCCCTGTAAGGATCTCAACTGAGTTAGAGTCTTGGGTGGTGGCATGTCCATTATAGCTTTGACCTTGGCTGGGTCTACCTCTATTCCGTTTGTCGACACGATGAAGCCTAGCAGCTTGCCTGAAGTTACCCCAAACACACATTTCTTTGGGTTCAGTTTGACGTGGAATTGGTCCAATCTTTGAAAGACTTTTTCTAATACATCCAGGTGTGAGTCCCTTGTGAGAGATTTTTCTAAGATATCGTCAACATAGTCTTCCATAGGTACATGCATCATGTCATGAAATATAGTTGTCATAGCTCGCTGATATGTAGCACCTGCATTTTTCAGCCCAAATGGCATGATATTCCAGCAAAAGGTACCCCATGGGAAAGTGAAAGCCATCTTGTGTTGGTCCTCTGGTGCTATTTTGATTTGATTATACCCTGAGAATCCATCCATGAGTGATAGCATTGTATGTCCTGCAGTTAGGTCGACTATGATATCGATGTTTGGCAATGAAAGTCATCCTTGCGGCATGCTTTGTTTAAGTCTCAAAAATCATTGCATAGTCGAACTCGGCCATCTAGTTTAGACACTGGCACAATATTGGATATCCATTCTGGGTAATCTATGGCTCTAATGAACCCCACATCTAGCAATTTCTTGAGTTCTTCTTTGACCAAAAGTGCTATGTGAGGATGCATCTTTCTCAGCTTCTGCTTTACTGGTTTCACTCCTGGATCCAATGGTAGATGATGTAGAATTAAGTTTGGGTCTAGACCTGGCATGTCTACATATGGCCAAGCAAAGTTGCCTCTCTTCTGCTTAAAGAATGGTACAAATCTAGTTTTCTCTGGTGGTGTAAGAGATTTGGCAAAGTGGATAATCTTGGGTTGTTCTTCTGTTCCAATATTTACGGGCTCTGTCAGTTCCACAACAATCTATGACCTTTCCTAGTACATATCACTAGGGAGAGTGTCAAGCATTCCATCGTCGGGTGCCACAGTTGGGTTTTCACCTTCGGATGCATCCTTTCTTTTTACTGTTTTGTGATTTGACACTGCCGCAAGGCGGTTTTCACTGTCAGATCCATTTTTGATATTGATATTTTTGCGACTGGAAGGCTTGGCACCCTCCCCGAAGTAAGCCATGGTATTCAGTTCGATAGCAAAACTAGCTTTATGATCTCCCTTGGGTAAGTGGTCCCTAAGTTCCATATAATCAATGTAAGCATCGTCGTTTTGGAACATATCTAGTTGGGGAGTTCCTTGCAGATCCCAGTCAATAAGCTTAGGGTGTAAGAGGGGAAGGGAGTCGGATGATAGACCTGATTCATTGATGGTGTGAATGGAAATGTTAGGAGCATTGGTGGGGGTAGTGTTCTGGGTGGTACTTTCCTCCAAGTTGTTTATTACAATGGAATTTCAACTTTCCTTGAAAGCCATAATCTCAGGGATGGGCAAATCAGACTCCAGTGGTCTGTCCCGTTGTGTTTGTCCCTCACGGTAGGGGCTAAGAGTTTGGATGGTGTCGACCTCTTTGTCATCGTAGGAGTGCTCTATTAGCTCATCCCACTCATACTCATTTGAATCATCTGAATCTATGTCACTGTCCACTTGGAGTGTTTGGATTGTTTCCACAAGGCAAGCATTTTCCTTGGCTTTACCCTTGCCTTTGTATCCTAGGCCACTTGTGTTTCTAGCCGAAGAGGATGAAGAAGGTTGTATAGGTTCAATGATTCCTTCTTTTCTGAGGCTGATGGGGCCTTGTCCTTCATACCCCATCTTGTGCAAAGTAGTCTCACCTCGCCCATAGAGTTCTATTGGGAGTCTAGGCGGATCTTGGGGTGTGTTTTCTTCTTCAGCATAAAGCCATTGCAAGAGATCTCGCTCCTCTATTTCATCAGATAAGGTCCCCCATTTTACAAAGGGATTTGTGGGGGTGATGGGAGGAGCAGATGGCTTTGGAAAATGTTTGGGTTGGCCAAAAGAGCGAGGAGACAAAGGCATCTTGGCAAGATTGAGGCTGTGCTCAATGGAGTATTCCCCCACTCCACTTTCTTTTATAGTAATTTTTTGTGCTTTGGGTCTTGAGGAGGAAGCTTCAGCGGTATGGTCCTATTGTGGGGTAGGGGAAATGTATGCTCTGTTATTGGGTATGACACACTCGGGTTTTGCACGGAAAGAATTGTAGTGTTGGTAGGGGTCAGGGTCGCCTTGAATGGTGACTTGCTTGCCATTGTGTGGGAATTTAATGCATTGATGAAAGGTTGAAGGGATAGCCTTCATGGCGTGAATCCATGGTCTCTCAAGTAGGGTATTATAAGCAAGCTCCCGATCAAGGACTTGACACACCACATCTTTGATTACTGGTCCCACTTGAATGGGTAGGACAACTGTTCCCTTTGTGGTTCTTTCTTCCTTGTCATATGCTTTGATAGTAATTTTCCTCCTTGGATCAACTACCTGTTCAGAGAAGCCCAGTGCAAGGACTAGATTTAATGTGCAAATATTTAAACCAGCACCTCCATCAATGAGAACCCTCTTGATGCGGTGCTTGTGTATGAACATGACAATGTGCAGAGGGGTGTTATGAGGTTGGGATATAGAGAGGTCATCTTGCTCAGTAAATGATATGGAGTTGGAGGATGTCAGATTGCCTACCATGGTCTGAAACTTTTCTTGGGCCAAATTAGTGGGGACAGTGGTTTCCACTAAGGCTTTCTCAAGAATCTCCTTATGAAAAGGAGATAGAAGCAATAGCTCCAATATAGAAATGTGAGTCAGAGTTTTCTGTAACTGGTCAATGACATTGTACTGACGGAAGGTGGATGGAGATGGTGATGACCTTGGAGGGGAGGTATTGAGCGTGACTTTACCACTGCAGGTAATTATACTACAACCATTTCTGTTAGGCCCTGGTTGTTGGTTGGGTGAGATGACATTGACCTGTGGGATTTGCTTGGAAATGCAGTTTATGGTGTAGTCAAATGGCACACTTGCATAGTTGGCATTATTGGTCCCGCTGTTCTGATTTGGCCGGTTGCGATTATTGTTGTTGTCGTTACTGTTGTTGCCATTGTTGTTGTGGCCATTGGTGGTGTTGTTGTTGTTATATGGTCTGTTGTGATTCAGAAGTGGATCCTTGTAGGCCACATGAGTTTCATTGGAGGTATGCTGTTGTGTCCCTCCCTGATTCTGATCTAGTACATCTTGTATGACATTTTTGAGGTGGATGCAGTTGTTAGTTGTATGCCCCCTTCCTCGATGATATTCACAATAGTCTATGTCCTTCTAGTAGGGAGGTTTGACGATAGGCTCGTAATCACTTGTTGGCGGTAGAGAAATTTTGTTGTTTGCCAACAACTTCCTTAGTGTAGACTCTTGAGACTCACCCAATGGTGTGAATTTTCTCCTTGGATTTGAACTAAACCAAGGTCTAGGCTCTCGAGAAGGTGGTTTGTTGAGTGTACCATTGTTTGTTTCTCCCTTAAGAGTGAATATGGGTTGTTGCTTGGGAGCTGCCGCCTTGGTGTCCACTACTCCATCGTTAACCACATTCTTATTCTTGGTCCAAAACTTTGATTTATCCGTTGTGTAATTGGAAGTAGCTGTGTCCTTGTAGATCTTGATAGCTCCTTTAGTGATCATAGCCTTTCCGATGAATAAACCCATTTCAATGACTTTTGAGAAAGATGTAGGGCATTGTATCTTTAGTTGATAGCTAAGATCAGTGTTTAGGTTGTGGACAAACATCTCCAATAGCTGCTTCTCAGGCATATCATAAGAACACTTACTAGCTAGTTGTCTCCATCATTGCAAGAAGGTGGCGAATGACTCACCACTCTTTTGTTTGGTGTTGCATAGATCTAGCATAGATACCTCATGTTCAAGGTTTTAGGAGAAGTGCGTTATAAATTTATTGACAAGTTCATCAAAAGTTCTGATTCCTGGTGGGAGACGCGAGAACCACTCCATAGCTTGACCACCTAAAGATCTTGGGAATAGTCTCATCAAGTAGGTCTTGTTGTGAGCTACTTCTAAACATGCTGTAGTGAATTCCCTGATATGATCTCTAGGGTCCCCCTTCCCTTTGTATTTGTCAAACTTTGGCACTCCGAACTGAAAGGGGAATGGTTTCATGACTAAATTTTTGTCAAAGGGGTATGGTGCTATATCTTCCAAGGAGTAGTTCTTGGTACTTGTACCTATCTTAAGGTCTGATATTTCTTGTGTGAGGCTCTTGAGTCATTTTCTCATTTCTTCCATAGGAGCATTTTGATCTATGGGATTCTTTCCTCTATCATTTGCATGCGGGACTGTGTCATTTGTACCCCTCTCATTTGCATGCGGAACTGTGTCATTTGTACCCCTTTCATGATCATCACACCTCCTTTCATGATCATTGTCTACATTTTCCATGATGGAGCTTATGTCAAAGTTTGCGGGGAGTTTGATTCCGAGACTAGCAAGATGATGGAAGTATTTATGGGGGTCTTCAAGGAGCACCTTCTCTACTAGGCGTTGGAATTTTCTATCTTGGATGTGCGCTACTAATTCTTCATGAGAAATTTCTTTGTCACCATCACGTGGTGTGACGAGGTGATTGGATGAGCTGGCTATTTCGATTTGCTTGTTGTACTGGGATTGAGTAAGAACCATGCAAGGTGACGCGGGATGGAGGGGACTGGGACTAGAAATTTTGGCAAGGTGCCGATGGAGACTGCAGTGGATAGGATATCTAGGATGAGACTCGGATAAAGGATTTTCTCACTCAATGACTTCAAGTAAGGCGGTTGACACAAGATGGTAGCCACTAGTAAGGGTAGTTGATACCTGTCATATGGACTAGTCATTCAACAAGACTACTAGCAAAGGTACTGTGACCTACTAGGCTTATGTAAATTCACTGATGACATGAAAAGGGACTTATGTCGAACTGGTATGGGATAAACTGACTTTGGGACAAGAGGAGTGTAGACAGAAAGTGAATGGAACGGTTGACGAAAGAGAGGGACTCGGGTGAAACGGATGAAGACTGACTGCAAGGTTGAATCTGATCTTAGAAAGTGAAGCTAGGCTGAAATGGGTGCTCTAAATAGGTAAAAATATTTTCTCAAAAATAGTGCATGTGCTCACTGTGTATATGCGTAGAAATAAATGCACTGCAGGAATGAACATATGCATCGTAAGTCGCAGTATATGCGCAACACTGGTGCAAGATAAATGCACAACAACAGTCTGTATATGCGCAGCAAGTCGATACAAATGCATAGCAGGTCGATACAAATGCGTAGCAGAAATAAGTATATGCGCAGCTCTAGTTTTTTGGCAAAATTTTGGATTTTTCTGTTGTTTTTGATATTTTTTGGCTAGAAAAAGGTCTCCTTGGTCTGATTTTATGAATTAATAGCAAGAAAACACAGCAAGCACAAAGAATATTTTATAGTTTTTCATTGGTTTGGTAGTTTTTCTGATTCTATTTTGGACTAAACTGAACAAAAGCAAGCACAAAGATCCTAGGCAAGAAATGGATTATAAGGGTTTTGGGCCACTAGAACAAGAGGTATTTAATGCGGGCAACCGTTCAAGTGGTTACACATGCGGCGGCACTACTCTCTGTTGTGGAGTCTCCCAGCCTCAAAGGGTTGCGCCTGAGAGGGTTTTGGGGGAGGTTGGCCGTCAGTGTAACATAGCAACACTTGTTGCAGGAAGTTTTCACCTCAAGCACAATTTATTTTAAGTGGCTTGGTAGGGCTTGGCGTTAGCCTGTTACCACTCAGGGTCATTCCCACTTGGACAAGAGTGCATCCAAGGGCAGGCCCCTCCTAAAGGTTACACAAATAGAATGACAAGTCTGGCACTCTGATCACCTAGAAGAGGGGAGAGCATAAGCTTATTGTCATTCGTCAAGCACATAAAACATTGATTAATCCAACCTATTTAAAATTAGAAAAACTGAATGGGCTAATCTACCCAAGCTCAGAACTTTGAAGTGATTTTAGCAAGATAACATTGGTTAAGTTTTAATCCTAGAAATCAATGGTGAATTCAGTTTTAATCCTTGTAGCACAAAATAGTTAACTTTGAAGTTTTGGTCCAACGAGATAGCTGTAGTTCAATTTTAACCCCAAAATCAATGGTGAGTTTAGTTTTAATCCTCGTAGCACGAAATAGTTAACTTTGAAGTTTTGGTCCAACGAGATAGCAGTAGTTCAATTTTAACCCCAAAATCAGTGGTGAGTTCAGTTTTAATCCCAGATAGCAATAACTTGGAAAGTGTTGCAATGCAAGAAACAAATGATCCAGTTACTTCTTTCCTAATTAGAGCTATGTGAGGATTTGAATGAACATCAGTTTTACTATCCCTTAGAAAGTGAAGTGTGAACTATTTAAATGCAACTATATGGAACTAAACTCGAGCCTAACCTACAAAATAGCTCCAGCAAACACCTGGGAAAAGGTTAGCGTTAGCAAATTTTCTTAGAAAAGTACTGAAACCCTAGCCTATTATAGAAGTGCAGCTTCAATGATTAAATGCGTAGAAATAATCAACAGAAGCGCAGTAAGAACAGATGCGTCGTAACAGTAAACAGATGTGCAGCAGAAAAGAAAATATGCGTAGTTATGATGAGTGTGCCGTAATAGTGAGCAAAAGTGCCACAGAAATGAACAAAAGCACAAAATTTACGGATGCGCTGTCACAGTGCACATATGTGCCGCAAGAATAAACAGATGCGTAAGATCAACAAAAGCACCGTAACACTGCGCAAAAGTGCAGTAAGAATGCACAGAAGCACAAAAGTAATAGAAGTACCGTAATAGTGGGTATATGTGCCATAGAAATGTTCAAATGCGCCAAAGTAGCCTGTGCATGACCAGTACGGAACCTGCCTTCAAAAAAAGCTTAGATTTTGATGAGATAAAGGGGCAAAGGCCCCACGGTAGGCGCCAAAAATGTAAGGGTAAAATGTGGATCAATCAAATGAATAATATCAAACCCAAACATCAATAGAATAATGAAATAAGAAAGATTGAATGAAATGAAGCAATGAATAACACAATGCAAACCTTCCCTGTTTTAAAGCTTTTGTTGTTCGCCTATTACAACCGTCTTTTGTTGATGAAGTAGGCCCTCAGAGAGTGCACTCTTTTAGCTGTGTTGTAGGATGTCGATAGTAAATGGCTGTGTTGATAAATGTGCAATGAAGAGGAGCTCCAAAGCAAATGTGTGATCTCAAGCAAATGGTATTGGGGTACCAAAGGCGCGCGGGTAGAATTCTACAGAGTAACAATACAAATAGCCTGGATGAATAGAATGGAGGGATGAAGCTTCTTTTATAGACTCAGAGGAATGAGAATCAACGGTTGAGAGGAGATATGAAGATCAATGGCTGAGAATGGTTGAGGAATGTGCAACCAGTAGAAATATGACAAGTGTCCTAGCTCCAACATGAAAGAGGGGATTTGACAAAATTGATTGGAGAGTTAACTCCATTGACTGATCAGTTAACAAACTTGATTGATCAGTTAGAAGAATGGATTGAGGGATTGACTGAATTGATTGAGGGATTAACTCAATTGACAGGTTAGTTAACACTTTTGATTGATAAGTTAACTAACTTTGATTAGAGAAGAAATAGGACATGTGGGTGAGAGAAAATTAGATAATTAAATATTTAATATATTTAATTACATGCGCAACAAGGTGAGGTGGACAAGGTGAGGTGGAAAAGTGAGGTGTAAGTGTGAGGTGGATTTTTGAAATTAGAACTTAGGATAGAGGAATTTGGATTAATTAAATAATTTATGATTATTTAATTGTGTAGGACATTTAGAAGAATTTTAATTAAATAAATAGATTTTATTTAATTATGGAATAGTGAATCGATTAAATAAATTTAGAATATTTATTTAATTGATAGAAGAAGGGAATAAATATTTAGAATATTTATTTAGGATGATTTGTGTCATTTTTAGGCGTATACAGCCATAATAGGCATCCTCCTTGGTGGCATCTCTTCCTAGGATTTAGTGCAACTGCCTTAATTTGGTGATCTGACTACAAGGCTGCAACTGCCTCACAATAACAAAATGCAATGGAAGATTTATATGCTCAATATATCATTCAATTACAATGCTTATATGCTAACAACATGTGAGCTACAATCAAAGGGCTCATAAGCCTACTCTCGGGGTTACAACATATGTGAAAGATATGGCATTGAAGTGCCTTAAGAAAGAAACTATCTATTTGATAATTAACTACTTCTAGATATGAATGATTCCTTCCTAAGGCATCTCATGAATGCTTATATATCATCCTCTAGCT
Source organism: Cunninghamia lanceolata (assembly GCA_027924645.1). Taxonomy (NCBI): domain Eukaryota; kingdom Viridiplantae; phylum Streptophyta; class Pinopsida; order Cupressales; family Cupressaceae; genus Cunninghamia; species Cunninghamia lanceolata. The sequence goes on from BSBN01000391.1 coordinate 20,593,275, forward strand.
CATAGAATCCTTTACGTTGGCATCAAGAGGTCTCAAACCCTAATGCAAGATGAAACGTGTAGGTAACATGTAGGTCGGCCTACAACTCATGGTAATGCTCCACAAATGAATGAAATGTGATGTGGTTCTCAATGAAGGTCTATCTGATCCTTTACTCCCTTGTGATATGTTCCATTTGGCTCCACAAGTCCTAGAAATGCTCCACAAACCTTGTGTACTCAAATTGACTGACGAATGCCCTGTTTTGTGAAAATTGATGTTCTTTTGATGGCGATATCTTTCCACAAACAAGTCCAAATCTCATAAAAACTGAATATGATGTAGTTGGCATAGTGTAGATCCTAAATCCTACTCTACAAGCTCTAAAATGAAGATGCAGTAGAATACGGTAGAAAATGCTGGATTGCAAATGACTGAACTGCAACTGAAATGCAAGAAAAGAAAAGAAAGAAAATATTTTTGGTTTATGCAAGATTGATCTATAACCTAGGATGCTTGTGCATCACATATAGTTTTTCATGTTTCTTCTTTAAATAAGGTAATTGGCCAATGGATTCCTAGACATATAGTGTTGATAAAGATAGATGAAGAAGGAAGAATCATTCTGGATCTAGAGTTAATTCTCCAAACATGCACAAAGAAGTTGAGGACTAGGATAATCACTAAATACATCTCATTCAATAGAAGAATTTACTAGTTGAAGATGCCACATGGGAAGTGTATACACCTAAAAATATCTCAAGATAAATTAAATAAATATTTTATATTTATTTTATTCTTATTTCCTCTATCAATAAATAAATATAGTAATTTATTTATTTGATTCACATTTATCCTATTCTTCCAATAATTAAATAAAATTTAATTTATTTAATTAAATATCTTAATTCTTCTAAAAGTTATCTCTAAATTAAATTATCCTAATTATTTAATTATTCTTCTCAGACAAAGTCATATTCCTAAAATCCACATCATTTGTCCACATCGCCCTACACATCATTTGACACATCACCTCCATGTTGCACCATAAATTAAATATTAATAATATTTAATTAAACATTTATCCTCAACATGTCTTATTTCCTCTCAACCATCCCTACTTTGTACAAGTTGGTCTCTCCACATCATCATGGTCAAAGTTGACTATGAGACACTTGTCTCATGAGCCTTATATTCCCTTCAACATCCCAACAAACATAGACTCCTTCTTCCATATTTCTCTCATGGTCTTTGTGAGCATCTTACCATGTGGATCCTTGTCCCACATATCTCTCCATCTTGTCAATGTAGTAGGAACATCCTCTTTCTATATCTCCCCTCATCCAACCAATTTAATCTTGACCCTCCATGTCATAAGACCAATTCCTCAACCATTGATCTTTTGCCACTTGGATCTAAGCCATCCTTTGTCTATAAAAGGAATCCTCTCATCCTCATTTTGGAGTAACACAAGAGAGATCATACTTTCATGCTACTGAAATTGTATCAAATATCAAAAGTGTGCCTTTGGCTTTTATTTGCATAACATTATCAATTAGCAATCTCCATTGCTGCATTGTAGTTACTTCATAGTATTTTAGATTCATAACATTATCTTCATTTCACTAGTATCATTAGCTTCATTAGCTTCATCCAATCATTATCATAATTTAGCATTGTAGAATCATTTAATTTGCATAAAATCCACCACAAGTCCATTCATCTTAGAGTCATCTTGAAACAAAGAAGTGCATTTTGAGAGCATAATTATAATCAGAAAAATCAAGATCTCAAGAAGATAGAACACAATGGGACATGAAGGAGAAATCTGCGTTTGAAGGTATAAATAATGTGTGCTTCAAATTTTGTGTTTTTCTATTAGTTTCATTGGTGATTTTGGTTTGAGTAGAAATTTAGTGTTTTGTGGTAACTTAATAGGTTTTTACTATTGTTCTCCAAATTATCATCACATTTTGGTGCTCACTGTGGGGTGCTTACCCCAGATTTAACATAAAAATTTGAGTTTTTGTGTGTTTACAATTGTAATAGAGCATTCTGGTGCATTTGTATTCTAGTCTTGCGCATCCATACCAGAGACTAAAATCCTATAGGAAAAAATTATTGTGTTTATGTGCATTTAACTACTAATTCTATGCATTTGAACAATCTTTCTGCACATTTGGCCACTATTTCTGTGCATCTGAACAATCTTTCTATGCATTTGACCCATCTTCTTGTGCATTTTCTCTCTGTTTCTATGCATTCACACCAGCCACTTTTGAGTTTATGTTTTTGGACTAACCTGGTTACTAGTATGTGGTGCAGCTATTTTTGAATGTCCAAGACTATATGCTAAGACTACTAACAGTTGTTTTACAGGTTTATTGCCTTTGTTAGGACATCATTTTTTCATTCATTCTTGCATTGGTAGTTTAGTAGCATCTAGATTAAGTAGGGGAAAGTAATCTTACACATCTATTTTGCATATGTTCAATACAATCAAACATAGTTTAATCTAGGGGGTTAATTTGATATTAATTCTTTTATTTTCTTTGATCATACTAGTATTGCATCTTGTGTGATTAGGTTAATTGCACTGAGTATAATCTAGGAGGTAAAATTAACAAGTGTTTTACGTGTTTGTGAGGTGATAGGTGTATGCTTTCCCCTTGTGCAAAAGCTTGGGTGATAAAAAACCAGACCCATCTCTTTTTACTTTTTGTTTATCCCCAACAAAATCCATAGAAAGTATCCTTTCTTTACTTTGTGGATTTTGGATATGATCTTTTGGTTTTGTTCTTAGAAGGGCCTGCCTTTTGGAGTGCATTTCCTCCAAGAGGGGATGACCCTAAGTGGATTTTTCCTTTGGACCACTATACAAATTGGTCAAGGAGAAAGCCAAGTCCTAACCAATGTTAGCCTTTGCCATATGGTGCCAATTTGAAAGGAGGCATACTAACACTTTTGTGGAGAAATTTCACATTTGTGTAAGGTATATTACACTCCTAGTAAAGTTGGTTAAAGCTTTTAATGGCTTGCTGGAAGCAAATAGAAACCTCATAGTTAGTGACTACCTGATCTACCTCCAAACATTGCAATAATTTTTAGTGCAAGGGCATAGAAGGTTTTTCCCCCAAGATACTCACTATAAGGCTCCCTTGAGATGAGACATAAATCCCTAGCTTAGCATAAGATACTTGTAGCTTTCTGGGGAAAGGGTGATTGGGTTATCCTTCTAGTCCTAGAGGTCCCTATCTGTCCTCTCTCCCAAAGACAAAAAAAGTGTACACACCCACACTAGGTGTGATGACACTTGAGTCGATAGAGATTCCAAGTGTGGGCTGATATATTGTAGTGAAGCTATGTCCTTAGGTATCAAAAGTGCTTGATTTATCTTCAAATTGTGTTATACCCATGGAAATTTGGGCTTTTTGTGAGCCTTGAACATACACTCATTGTTACAAACAACCATTGTGTTTTACTATCTATTGTCTCTTCTTGTCAAAAATAGAGAAAAATCATCCCAAAATAGTAGTTTACTTAGGAAAATGAACCAAAAACAAACCAAAATTGATAAAAAATAGTCAATGACATAGAGATGCACATACAATCACTATTTCTGTGCATACAATAATTATTCCTGCACATTTGATCTATGTTACTGCGCATATACATCTGCACATATACCCTCTGTTTCTACGCATGTAAACACTATTTTGGCACATTTGATCCTATGCATACACTATAGAGGATACTTCGCTAGGTCTTGAGAAAATAAACAAAGCAGATTTAGATACCCTTTTTCTCATAGATTTCATTTTAGGAGTCATACAAACCATACATAGATATCTTGTATCTATTTTGGACATTCACACTTACCGCTCATACTTAGCTTCCTAAAACAAACAAACAAGATTTTAACAAAGTGCTTTTGAGATCTTATCATTTCAACAACAATTTAGTTAGTTTTACTCTATCAGGATTCATCATCCTAAAATTCTTGACAAAGTTAGTCTCCATCATAGTGATATACATCATCTCTATTGACTTACTTTGGATCACCCTTTGATAGCTATTTATCATAGCTCAAGGTTACTATTTAAACAAGATTAAAACAACACTTTAGAAATCTTACCATCAATACTTCAATCTAGTCATATCATCTTTCATCCCGAACTACACTTCATCAAATCCATCACTTATATCTACACATCTTACATTCAACATCATTCATATAAAATTCTATATGGTTGAGACTTGGGCTCAAAATAAAAGACGAAAAGAAATGGATCCATTCAGTGGTAGCCAAGATCCTTCTAGTGACGAAGAAGAAGATATCTCCCAAGAAGAAGTTGTTAGTGCTCAACAAGACCCAAAGTTTCAAAAACTAATGGACAAAGTCATAGCAATAGATCCACACAAATATTTTCGTATGTTTGCACAACAAGGAGCAAAGTTACCTTCTGATTTTGACATTGCCAAATTGAGAGAAACAATTCAAACAAATGAAACTAAAACTCCTAAGAACAAGGAAACTAAGGATATGACAAATCCATTAGATGCACTTACTCAACAAATCCAATATTTGCAACAACAATTTGTAGACTTCCAAACTGGATCCTCAACAAAACAATATTTACTAGAGGACATATCTCCCTATCATTTTGATAAAGGCTTGGTTATGATACCTTTTCCTTCCAATTTCAAAGTACCCAAATTTGACAAATATAGGGGAAAAGGTGACCCTCATGATCATATTAGGGAATGTAGTGCTGCATGTTTAGAAGTTGCTCACAATGATACGTATCTAATGCAACTCTTTCCACGTAGCTTAGGAGGTCAAGCCATGGAATGGCTCTCACGTCTACCTCCTGGAATCTGTACATTTAATGAACTAGTGGACAAATTTGTAGTCAACTTCTCCTATAACATTCAACAAAAGATATCAATTTTAAATCTTTGCAACAAGAAACAAAAGAGTGGAGAATCCTTCGCTACTTTCTTATAAAGATGGAGATAGCTTGCAAGCAAATGTTCATATCACATTCCTGAAAAATAATGATAGAAATATTTGTCCACAATTTAAACATGGAATTAAGCTATCAACTTCAAATCCAATGTTCCACTTCTTTTAGTAAGACTATTGAGATGGGATTACTCATAGAAAAGGCATTGATAGCCAAAGGACAAATTAAGATCTATAAGGATGTTACTAGTTCAAACAACAACACTGATAAATCCAGGTTTTGGACCAAGAATAAGAACATTGTGAATGATGGGGTTGTAGATGCCAAACATGTTACACCAACACAACCCATTTTAAATTTATGAAGCCCACAAAACAATGCTTCTTCAAACAAACCAACCAATAATGAACCTAGACCAATAGGCTTCAATCCTCCCCGCAGAAGATTTAAACCATTGGGAGAATTCATTGAATTTGCCTTAAGGAAACTCATTGCAAATAATCTCATAACACTTCCTATAGCAAGAGACTATGAACCCAAATTTAAACCCTCATGGTGGAAATATTCTGATTATTATCAATTTCTTAGGAGCAAAGGACATAAAACAAATGATTGTCAAAGATTGAAAAACACAATTCAAGAATTAATAGATAGAGGAGATATATTGATTGATGGTCATACATCTAATGAAGAACATGTGGAATTTAAGAATCTACTTCCTAACTATGAGAAGGGAAGTACCTCAAAAACAAGCAATAATGGTGGTAATAATGCTAATTACATGAAAGTATCTTATGAGTACACCGTTAATCACATATATGGATTTGACTCACATGTAAATGTGATTACCATTAACAACAAGCCTAATTGTAATGTTACTACCTGTCGAGGAAAGATTACTCTTCAAGGGGCTCCACCCAAGCCATCTTCCATAACAAATGAATACAATGTATTAGACCAACTCAAAAAGACACCCGCACACATATCCATATTAGAGCTTTTGGATCTTTCACCATCTCACAAAGCTATCTTAGAAAAGGCTCTACTAGAAACTACCATACCCACAAATCTAGACCAAGAGCAGCTTCAAGCCATGGTGGGATAGCTCACCACACCTCATTTCCTATATTTCACTGAAAATGATGATATGGCCATTAATCAACCTCATAATGTATCTCTCCACATTGAAGTACTTATTAACAAGCATAGAATCAAATGAGTCCTTATAGATGGAGGAGCTGGTTTAAATATATGTACCTTAAAATTAATCCTTGCATTGGGGTTTTCTGAAAATGCTGTATATTCAAAGAAGAAAATCACTATCAAAGCATATGATGAAGAGGAAAGAGCCTCTAAAGGATTTGTTGTCTTACTCATAAGAATTGGACCAGTTGAAAAAGATGTGGTTTGTCAAGTCCTTGACATGGATTTAGACTATAATATTCTCCTTGGATGCCCTTGGATTCATGCAATGAAAGTTGTACCTTCTACTTATCATCAATGCATAAAATTTCCATACAATGGCCAAGAGATTACAATCCAAGGAGATCCCAATCTCTTTCAATATTGCAATACCATAAAACCTAAACCTGAAGTCATCATACCCACTAACCGTGTAACCTCATCATCTACATCTCATATTGATATAATCTCATTAGCCTCTACATCCAAATCTACTAAAATGAAAGTCAAACTCAAGGACAAAGGTGTTGGAGAGTATTCCATTGAACAATCCTTTTGTATTGCACAATTACCTCTTTCACCCAAATCCTATGGAAAATCATCCATTTCTAAACAACAATCATTGAAGCATCTTGAAGGTCCTTTTATCAAATGGGGCTGTTGAGAATGTGTGTCTCAAAATCACTGTAAAATCCTAGCCCCATTGGTTGGTGTTAACTCCTTCATCAACCTAAAAGCTCCGTTTCAGTGGGACGTTGTTCACAGTCCCATCAATAGTCTGAAGCTCATCAATAGGAGGTGGTTGATCACTGGGACAATATTCCATGTCTCTTCGATATCGGTGGAACATGTTGACTTTGGCGAGACTTGGAATGGAGTCTCCTCGATGAGCTGATGGAGCAGAGAATGGTATTTGAAGTGGTGACATGGATGCCACGTGTGCCTCTGGTAGGGACCACTTGGTAACTTCAGTGAAACCTATTCATTTTGGTTGGAGTTGATATGCTATCCCCCCGATATGGCTAAACATTTGACTCTGCTAGCTCATATCCTTCGTGGTGGGTCCCGGGTAGACCTTGAGGGAGAGTAGTGATTGGCTGAGTGTTGACTAATGGTGGATGATAAGATGACTTGGTAGGTCATACAGATGCTGAAGGAACAAAGAGAGTTTGGTGGGACAGGTTTAAGTGTCTCCCTGACACTTCGACATGGATTTGGCGGTTAAACTGTTTGTGGTTGTTCGACTGTGGGAAGTTGGAATGACAATGCTTGTGAAGTCTATAATAAAAATGCAGTAGTGCATTGTAACCATGATATGAGAGGTGTGACTGGATGTAAAGAAATGCTACTAGTTTTTCTCTAGAAATGGAACAGGATGTAAATCTCCAGTAAAGGCTATGAGCCTAATATTGTATTGTAACTTGTATGCTTGTTGCTGAATAATACAATGGCTCTATGTTTTGGATTGTGGGATTTTTTACCCAAAAGGTTTTTCCCAACGTAAGTCTTTGTGTTCTTGTCTCCCACTCTATCTTTCATGTTTAGTGATTCTATTTATTGAATTTTTTTGATATATGTTGTTGAAACTGGTTTAAATTGCAATCACTTTCCTCTAAGGGTTAATGTGGGAAATGATCTATGTCTGATTCTGCTTTATGGCATAGTAGTATGTGTTTTGAGGCAATTAGAGAGAATGATTGTTACTACAAACACTTATTGATCTCAGATGCTCATTCTGGGATGAACCATATTTTCCCTTCAATTGGTATCAGAGCAGGGTTGTTCCATGGTTGCATGAGATTGCATGTGTTGGTTCCATGGTGTTTAGGGTTCTAGGTATTTCTTCTATTGTGATTTCTTAGCCTGTAAAGCTTGAGGGAATATGTAGGAAGGAATTGGCTAATTATTAATCCTTGTTTGAGTGGAAGTCTTGTAGTTAATCTTGTTTTCAGGTTACAACAAGCATTTGAAGGTTGGTGAAGATAGAGAAAATGGAGTTTGTCACATTGAAATGGTTTAGATCTGGAGCTCTTGATAGGTAGTGGAATAATCCTGATGCATGGGGTGGGATGTTTCTACTCTATGGTTATGTTGCAGCAAAGCTTTCATATTAGGTATCTATGTGAGAGGCTCCCTAGTGATATGGAGAAGCTTGTGTTGTTTTTTAGCTATGGAGTAATGTGCTTATGCTGGGTGTTTATTCTTGGTATTGGAAGGCACTGTTTTTGTTACCCCCGTTTGCATATAGGCTATGGAGTTGATCATTGGATGATCTGGAAGCTTCTGTAATAGCCCGTCTCCCTCAAATGCATGTGCATGTTGGTGGTTGTGGAGTTGGCCTACAAGTGGGCCTAGAGTTCCTGGACCTCTACTTCCTTTTGGTTGTTTGTACTTGCATGTCTCAGATTCACATTTCTTGCATTTGAGGGTTTTATAGATTTTCCATTCAAAATCTATGGTTATGCTTATCTATGTTATTCCATTGTTCTGGTAGAGCTATTATGGTAATTTTTCAGACTTGTGTGTCTTCTAGATGACAAGTGGATACAGATTTACATGTATGTCAGTGACATAGTGGTTTTGTAGCTTTTACATAGTTAATCGAAACTTGTGGAGTTGTAGATCTACGTATGAACTATTTTTCAGATTATGATTCCTTGGGGGTGTTCTGGATGTAAGATAGTTGTAGGTTTACATGTATGCTTCATTCATGATGTGAGGAGGTTTGTAGCTTTCTCAGTGTGGAGATGTTGGTATGTGATTAGTCACTTATAATTTCTATAGTATTTGCTTGATGGGTTCCTTGACTATGGTTACTCATATGTGGACTAGTTTGGCAAATTAGATTTGTGGTTGATTTGATGTTTGAGTCTTGTGGTCTACATGTTATCTTCTTTGATATCTCAGTTTGTAGGTTACCAGTGTGATAATGAGTTTGCATGTTACATTTGTTTTGGATCTATGAGTTATGTAGTTTTGTAGGCTGATCACCTATTTGACTATAGTGAGATGACTCAGATGTGGACTATCTTTATCCACTAGATTGATTCAGTGTTTATGCCAACTTTGTTAGTTCACCTTGTCCATGGTCATTTGTGCATTGGTGTGTTGCATTCGGATGAGAGGATGGATGATTAGAGTGCATGGATAGTTGGTTATTTTGACTCGTAGCATGTTTATCATGATGCCATGAATATCTTGGTTACATATTTTAGTGTGAAGCTTTTGAGTGATGGTTTTATCTTCTTGACTTGGAGATCTTTGTTCCACTCTATTCTTTTATACTATTGATATTGCAGGTGAAGTATTTGATTGTGTTAGAGCCATGGATTATCTTTATTGAGAGGATGTTTATCATGATGCCTTGATAAGCTCAGTATCATAATTTCAGTGGGAGCTTTGCCAGTGATGTGAATTTATCACTTGGTGATGGATGATCTTCTTTAGTGCTGCAGATGTCATGAACACTATTTGGAGATGGGTCATCTTCATGATATTGAAGATGTGTAACATCTTAGAGCCATGGAGGACTCATGTAGTCTTTGGTTGAGGTGTCAGTGTTGCTTGACATGTAATGTTGGTTTAGAGTTTGTTTGTTTTATGTAATGGTATATTCTTGTTTATGCATTAGAGTTTCAGCATGATACATTTCTCTTGAGACCATGCTGTGTTCACTTGGAGCATGGAATCTCCTAAGGGGATGGTAAAATCATGATGTCATGACAAATTCCTGATTCAGATGATTGGAGCTTTGGCAGTGGTATAGTGATCCTCTATGTTTTGGGTGCATAGGTCATGTGCTTTAAAATTTCATGATGGTGTAGTCATGCATTTGGAGTTTAGCATGAGATGATTGTTTGTAGGTGCTCATGGATACATGGAGAATGGGGTGAGACTGTATTTCTCTTAAGATGAGAGAAATATTGCTGAGATGGTTACTCTTGATGAGATTTCAATAGAAAGTCTGAAGTAGCCTACACCTTGGTTGGATGTGAGTTCAACAGAGACCTATGAGGAGATTGCTTTTGGAAGAGTCATGATGGCTTGCATATCTTGGAGGAGCATTCTCTTTCCCCACTCATGGTATGTTCGACAGTTTATAATTTGAGAGGCATTTGCCCATTATATCTTTCAGATGTGTTATGTTTCATGATTTGGTTCTCATGGGATTGAGTTGATTCATGGTGATTGATTATGAAGACTCATTTGAGGATGGTTTAGCATGAGTCTATATGCTATATCTTTCATAGATATGGATCTTGAGCTATGTAGTTAGTTTTGGAAGATCCATTTGAGGGATGTTTGCAATGGCTATCTCCTTGTGCATTTGAGTTTAGGACATCATACATTAAAGAGGATTGTTAGGAGATGGTTTATGGGCTGATGTTCTGAGATGGGAAATGGAGTAGTTTGATCTTCTTTGAGAAGATAACATCCATGTAGTTACATGATACATATGTTGTGTTTGATCTCTTGAGATTGAACAATTTTGGGTGTTGTTATGCTGTTCTCTTTGGGGTTTTATTGAGGAGAGCATACTTGACATAGTTGGCACTTAGAAGTGTTTGTAGGAGGATTTTCTATAGGGATATGATGTGCAGAGTTTCTCTCTTTGTCTTAGTTATCTTCCTGGATGGTTGGTTTCACATTACATTGGTTTGAGGTTTGGTTGGAGCTATTGAGATCACTTGCTTGTGGTCATGTGTTTTCACTTATGTTCTTGGGTGATGGTATGGAGGTTCCTTTATCTCTTTCCTTTGTGAGGTGTAGAGAATTTGGGAGAGATATGGAGACTTGTGCTGAGAGTTGTTCTTACAGGTTATTTATTTATAGATTTTGCATATCATTGTAGATGGTTCCTTGGTACTATATGTTGTTTACACTTTTTATATGACACTATTAGTAGAATCGGTATGCCTTTGATTCAGCATTACCCATGTAATGGGAGTTCCTAGATGTGTTTAGTCTTCAACCGATTGACACATTGAGCTTGTATTTGCAATTGATGGGTTGGCTATGTACGTGGCATGAGTTTGCTGATGTGGATACCTTGGAGGTATGGGTGATTGGATGGATTAGCACTTGCTGTGTCTGCTATTTTAGTCATGTGGGTTGGTTAGTTGGATGGGAGTAGTTAGTTTCTTGGTTGTTGTTCTAATTGATGTTCTATCTTGTTTTCTAGAGGATGTCTTCACGGTTGTGTTCAGGTTGAAGCTTTGAAGTTGATGTTGTTGATGCTTCTATATAACTTGTAAGAAAAGTGGAGTGGTGGCAGTATTCTAAAGCCTTTTCTATTAGTTGGATTTGATGCTTGTGTTCTTTAGACTGGTGCATATACACCTTGGTTCATTCCTTTTCCTTTGGTGGATGGCTAGAATTATTGCTTGAGATGGTGGACATCTTGGATGTTGTTTCAAGTTTCTTGGTTGGAACATGGAATCATTGTTTAAGATTCTTGAGATTGCATGTATGGCTATGATGCAATGAATTCAAGCATTGGAAGGGGTTTAGCGAGTTCTTCATCAAATGGGATAATGTTGACAATGTGTGTCTCAAACTCACTTTAAAATCCTAGCCCTGTTGGTTAGTGTTAACTCCTTCATTGTCCTAAAAGCTCTATTTTAGTGGGACGCTATTCATAGTCCCAGTGATAGTCCTAAGCTCGTTGGCAAGAGGTGGTTGTATCGCTGGGACAATATTCCATGTCTCTTTGATATCGGTGGAACCTGTTGACTTCAGTTGGACTTGGAATGGAATCTCCTCGATGAACCGATGGAGTGGTGAATGGTATTCGAAGTGGTGACATGGATGCCGTGTGTGCCTCTGGTAGGGACCACTTGGTAACTGTGACGAGACTTGTTCATTTCAGTGGGAGTCGATATGCTTTCTCCCTGATATGGTGAAACATTTGACTCTAGTGGCTCATATTCTTTGTGGTGGGTCCTGAGTAGACCCTGAGAGAGAGCAGTGATTGGCTAAGTGTTGACTGATGGTGGATGACATGATGACTTGGTAGGTAATATAGATGTCAAAGGAATAAAGTGAGTTTGGTGGGATAGGTTTAAGTGTCTCCCCAACACTTTGACATGGATTTGTCAGTTAAACTGTTTGTGGCTGTTCAGCTGTGGGAATTTGGAATGACAATGCTTGTGAAGTCTGTAATAAAAATGTAGTAGTGCATTGTAACCGTGATATGAGAGGTGTGACTGGATGTAAGGAAATGCTGTCAATTTTTCTCCAGAAATGGAACAAGATGTAAATCTCCAGTAAAGGCTATGAGCCTGATATTGTATTGTAACTTGTATGCTTGTTGCTGAATAATACAATGGCTCTATGTTTTGGAGTGTGGGGTTTTTTACTTGAAAGGGTTTTCCCCACATAAGTCTTTGTGTTCTTGTCTCTTGCTCTATCTTTCATGTTTAGTGATTCTTTTTATTGAATTTGTTTAATGTATGTTGTTGAAACTAGTTTAAATTGCAATCACTTTCCTCTAAGGGTTAAGGTGGGAAATGAACTATGTCTGATCCCGCTTTATGGCATAGTAGTATGTGTTTTGAGGCAATTAGAGAGAATGGTTGTTACTACAGACACTTACTAATCTCAGATGCTCATTCTGGGATGAATTATATTTTCCCTTTAGGGGAAATCTATCAGAAGAAGGTGAAGAGAGAGACATCTTCTAATGGTTATACAAGAAAGAAGAAAGTGAATTCAAGTCACAAGAACAAAAACCACAATTACCAATTGAGCAATATGGCACGGGTTTCACTATTATGCAAAGAATGGGATATGATGGTCACAGTCCCATAGGGTTGAGAAAAGAAGGAATTATTGAACCCATACAACCTTCTTTATTGTCTGCCTGAGATACTAAAGGACTAGGTTATAAAGGAGATGTCATAGAAAAGGCTACTACAAATCTAGTGGAGCAAATCCATAAATTCCAAGAGGGAAGTGAAACATATTCTAATGAATGGGAATGAGAAAGTTTTTCTGAGCTATCTTATGAAGATAGGCATATTGATGTAGTTCAATCATACAACTCCACCAATACATACCATGAGGGACAACGTTCGAGGTCTAGACTAATGGAGTTAGATTCACAGAATATCGAGAGTGATTCCCATGAGGAAGGTCGGATATCCCACATGATAGATAATCCTGAGGAGAGTACTGATTTAGACCTTGGAGATACCACCATAAACCTAGAGAACTTTTCCATCCTAACCATGATTTCCCTTGATCCAGACAACCCAAATGATCTTCTTCCACTAATATATCCTGAACTTATAGATTGGGAACAACAAGAGGCCCCTGAACTTGATACCTTTCACAATGATGATGCTATTATTGACTATCTGGGTCTTAGGGATCATCTACATCTAGGAGATCATAAGGTAGGATTCACTATAGAACTTAATAATGCAACTTATTTTGGAGAGAGTGCCAAGCCTTTTAGTCACAAAAATATAACAATGAAAAATGGATCTAATGGTGAAAACCCCTCTGTGATAGTATTAGATCATGAAAAAAAATAAAGGACATATCCGATGGTGAAAGCCTCTCTGAGGCACCAAAAGATGAAAGGATTGACACTCTCCCCAACCCTATACATCAGGAGAGGTCTTCAGTATTAGTAGAACTTTGCACAAATTTTAGAGATTTGAATAAAGCATGCCCCAAGGATGATTTTCCTTTAGCCAATATAGACATCATTGTAGATTTGACAGTAGGACATACTATGTTATCTCTAATGGATGGATTTTATGGTTATAATTAGATCAAAGTAGCACCAAAAGACCAACACAAAATTGCCTTTACATGTCCATGGGGTACATATTGTTGGAATGTAATGCTGTTTGGGTTGAAAAATGCAAGAGCTACCTATCAGAGAGCAATGACCACCATTTTCCATGATATGATGCACACTATTATGGAAGATTATGTGGATGACATTCTAGGAAAATCACTCACATGGGAAGAACATCTGAATGTATTAAACAAGATCTTTCAATGACTGGAGAAATTTAATGTTCGTTTAAATCCAAACAAGTGTGTGTTCGAAGTCACATCCGGCAATCTTTTAGGATACATAGTTTTGGCAAATGGAATTGAGGTGGATCCTACAAAAGTGAAAGATATAATGGAAATGCCACCTCCTAAAATATCAGTCAATTGAGATCATTACAAGGAAAGTTACAGTCTATCTACTGGTTTATCTCACTTAGATGACAAATGTCATCCCTTCACTCATCTACTTCACAAGAATGTTCATGTCAGATGGGATGAGATGTGTGAACATGATTTTCAACTCTTGAAAGAAGATTTGATGAATCCACCAATATTGATGCCACCAATCCAAGGCAAACCATTGTTGCTTTATATTTCAGCTACAACAACCTCTCTAGGAGCTCTACTGGCACAACAAGATTATGAAGTAAAAGAATGAGCTATCTATAACATTAGTCAGACCTTAGTAGGCTATGAGATACAATATAGACCTATTGAGTGAGCATGTCTTGCTATAGTCTTTGCATCTCAAAAGCTAAGACATTATATGCTAACTCATTCAATCAAGTTAGTAGCCAAAATAGATTTGTTGAAATATTTACTAAGGCAGCTTTGACAGATAGATTGGCAAAGTGGGTCATGATCCTAAGCAAATTTGACATTGACTATGTGGATAGAAAGGCAATAAAATGATAAGTAATTATAGATCAGCTAGCAGATGCACCACTTAATGATGAAAATCCATTAAGTTTTGAGTTTCCAGATGAACCCATCTTCAATACATCAACTCAAACATGGAAGCTTTTTTTTGATGGATCTTACACACAACATGGTGGGGGAGTAGGAATTTTGTTGGTTACACCACAAGGAGATACCATACCAAAATCATATAGACTATTATTCCCTTGCACCAACAACATGGCATAATATGAAGCATTGGTCATTGGTCTCAAGATGGCTATAGAGTGGAAAGTTTAAGAGCTGCATGTTTATGGAGATTCACAACTAGTCATCAATCAGGTAGATGATGATTATCAGACTAAGGATGAGAAGTTAATACCTTACAAGCACATGGTAGATGACTTTAATGAGTACTTTGTCATGATTTCTTTTGAAAAAAATACCTATATTGGATACTAAAGCTACATATGCCATGGAAACTATTGCCTCACTCCTGGACATACCAAAAAATTAGTCACATTATGAGTTCTTAGTGGAGCAATTGTCTAATCCTACATATGATAACCTTGGAACACGAATTATATGTCAAATAGTAGGATTTGATTCCCCTTTGTATGGAAACATTTATACCTACATAAAAGAAAACACATTGCCACTTGGCCTATCAAATAATTAGCGTAGAAATTTTATCTATCAAGCTGCTTGTTATACCGTAGTTGCCAATACCCTTTATCGACGAGGTCTTGATGGTACTCTCCTTAGGTGTCTAGAGAATGAGTAATATCAATCTACCTTAAGGGAAGTTCATGAAGGTATTTGTGGAACACACTCTAGTGGTCCCACCTTGGCAAAGAAACTTATGTGTATGGGATATTACTAGCCAAGTATGGAAATAGATTCTTATCATTTTGTCAAAAAGTGCAAGAAATGTCAGATCCATGGAAATATCATACATGCATAGACACAAGAACTACAACCCTTAACTACTCCTTGGCCCTTTTGCCAATGGGGACTCAACCTTATGGGCAATATTCATCCCACTTCATCCAATGGCCACAAATTCATAATAATTGTCACTGAGTATTTCACTAAGTGGATTGAAGCTGTACCTTTAATCAATGTCACAGACAAGCAAATTGCCACATTTATCCTGAACTATATCATTTGTTGTTATGAAATTCATCTATCCATTATTATTGATAATGGAAGACCTTTCAAAAATTAGGATGTCCAAGAGCTCTATGACAAGTTTCATATCCAAAACCATTTCTCCACACCGTACTATCCCCAAGGAAATGGTCAGACAGAGGCTTCTAATAAAACAATTTTGAAAATCTTTAAGAGAGTCAATGATGCCAGTCATGATTGGCATGTACAGTTGAATCCCACTTTATGGGCCTACCACACCAGTATCCACACACCCACAGGTGCAACACCGTATGCCCTTGTCTATGGCTCAAAAGTAATCTTGCCTATCGAGGCTGAGTTACCCTCTCTATGAGTATCATTAAAGGGCTTAATCACTGATGAAGAGTATCAAGTTTCCAAGCTTCAAGAGTTGGAGTTGTTGGAGGAAAGATGACAAAATGCTTTTAATCACCTCAAGGCCTATCAACAATGTATGTCAAGAAGCTATAATCATAGAGTGAAGCCCAGAGTTTTTCAAGTTGGTGATCTAGTTTTGAAAGAAAACCCCAAAAATCAACATGATAGAGAAAATAAGGGTAAGTTTGAACCAAATTGGCTAAGTCCTTATGTAATCATTGCTGCTTATGGATCAGGAGCATATTAGTTGGCAACATTAGAAGGTGAGCTGCTGCATGATCCCATCAACAATATGCATCTTCAAAAGTTTTACACTTAGCTTTTAGAAAAACCCCAATGCAAGGGAACCAAAAAACATTGGTGCAATAAAAGAAAATGGTAAAAACCTAGAAATAGGAACTATTTGTGATAAACTAGTCTCCTCCATCTTTTAGGATTTTAGTTTTCATCTATAATGATCTTTTCTCCCGCATCCATAATACACATAAAAACACTTATCATGGCTTGTTGCTTGCTCGCTTTTACCACCTAGGATTTTAGTTTTCATCCATAATGATCTTTTTTCCCGCATCCATAATACGCATAAAAATACTTATCATGGATTGTTGCTTGCTCACTTTTACCGCCTTACTAAATAAAGTATATTTGCCTATCCACTAATAAAATTATCCATCCGTTCATCTATTAGTCTACATGGTTGAACTACATTGCTTCTGCGACTTCACATAAGCAAGGCCATCATCGATGAGCCCCCAAGGCTTCCGTCCATACCTCTTGTCTTACTATAATCCGTTACACTCCATAATAAACATTTCATCATCAGTATCATTCTACATGGTCGAACTATGTTGCCTCTATGACTTCACGTAGGCAAGGCCATCATCAATGAGCCCCCAAGGCACTAGGTCAGTCCCTTTGGGCCTGTCGCATCGAGTCTCTCATCCATTCATCCATAATAAGTGGGTCCTTTACTTGACTGGGGGCAAAATCCTTGACCTAGTTATAGAATTGGATTCTTAAATGCCACAATCTAGAGGATAACAATTTGGGTCATGATACTATCTTTAGACAACAAACAACATAACAATAAGCTTTTAAATAGAATCTTGACATAAGAAATTAATCTATACTAGACAACAATAACTTGCCTAAACTATCAGGATGATTATATCTATTATGACAAGAAACCATATCTATGGCAAGTAGATTTAATGGCTGTTATAAGTGTAGGTCCTATATCTTGATTTTCATTATCATGTTTCCTATGCTACTCAAGGATGTCTAGGATTAGAGGATCTATGATGGGGCATGATTATTTCATTTCTTTCCTATTTGCGGGTTAATCTTCAGTAAGGTGAAGATTTGTCTAACGACATGATTAGAAAATATCATCGAGGACGTTATGGGTCTAAGCATGAAAGAGTACAATCCTTGTATATTGATACATGCAAGCAATACTCAGGTCATCTCAGTTCTATTGTACCTCGATGCTTGTATTAACTTGCTAAATCAAAATCCATGTAAGTGATACTCAGGTCATCTTGGTTTAATTATACCTATATGCTTGTATTCCCTTACAACATTTAAAAAGCTCAATGATGAAAAAACACTTCAAACATATATACAAGATGACTAGGTCTCATTTGTGCATATTAATTTTGAATTTCATTTCATTTATAAGTATTTCATAGTTATCATTTTCCAAGTTATCCTTTTCTTCATGGCTTAAGATCCAAGTCCTTTCTTTCATTCCTCCAAGTTGTCATTTTCATGAAGCTCGATCAATCAGATATCAATTATTATATTCTTTTTCCATTTATCTTCCATCTTTTATCTAACATTTTCTTCTTCATCTACATATCTCTATCTACTCACCTTTTTCTCTCCTTTCATTTATTTGAACCAAACTATCCTCTCGAGGGGGCATCATCATCATTCATCTTATCGATATACCTCATCCTTTCCATACCATTCTAGCTAATCAATATAGCCAAATTATCCAATCAGATCCTTTGGTCTTGATCCTAATCTTGTTGTAAATTAATCAATCAATCAATCATCAATCCATCATCAATGGGATATATCATTCCCACATTCTTGTGTTGATCTAGGTATATATCGTTCCCCACAATGACGACACTATCCTTATCAATCATCATCAATTAATCATTGGTAACTACAACTTGACAGGGGCAATACCTTGTTTATTTTTGAATCATCATCATCATTCATCTTATTCATTAACTTACCATTATCTTTTCTTGTCACCCTCACTCTTGAGTGACTTGGGCATCACCATCTCCAATCCAATCATTTTCTTCTAAATCAATTTTCTTCTATCAAATCAAACACTATGTTTTAAATTTCTATGAAATGATGTTACTTCGCAACACCATCTCAAAGAGGGGCAAAATGTATACACCTAAAAATGGCTCGAGATAAATTAAAAATAATTTTATATTTGTTTTATTCTTATTTCCTCTATTAAGAAATAAATATAATAATTTATTAATTTGATTCACATTTATCCTATGCTTCTAATAATTAAATAAAATTTAATTTATTTAATTAAATATCTTAATTCTTCTAAAAGTTATCTCTAAATTAAATCATCCTAATTATTTAATTATTCTTCTAAGACAAAGTCATATTCCTAAAATCCACATCATTCATCCACATCACCCTACACATCATTTGACACCTCACCTCCATGTTGCACCATAAATTAAATATTAGTAATATTTAATTAAACATTTATCCTCAACACATCCTATTTCCTCTCAACCATCCCTACTTTGTAGAAGTTGGTCTCTCCACATCATCATGGTCAAAGTTGACTATGAGACACTTGTCTCACGAGCCCTATATTCCCTCCAAAATCCCAACAAACATAGACTCCTTCTTCCATCTTTCTCTCATGGTCTTTGTGAGCATCTCTCCATGTGGCTCCTTCTCCCACGTATCTCTCCATCTTGTCAATGTAGTAGGAACATCTTCCTTCGATATCTCCCCTCATCCAACCAATTTAATCTTGACCCTCCATGTCATAAGACCAATTCCTCAACCATTGATCTTTTGCCACTTGGATCTAAGCCATCCTTTGCCTATACAAAGAAGCCTCTCATCCTCATTTTGGAGTAACACAAGAGAGATCATACTTTCATGCTTATGAAATCATATCAAATATCAAAAGTGTGCCTTTGGCTTTTATTTTCATAGCATTATCAATTAGCAATCTCCATTAGCATATCATTTAGCATTAGCAATCTCCATTGTTGCATTGTAGTTACTTCATAGTATTTTACATTCATAACATTATCTTCATTTCACTAGTATCATTAGCTTCATTAGCTTCATCCAATCATTATCATAATTTAGTATTGTAGAATCATTTACTTTGCATAAAATCCACCACAAGTCCATTCATCTTAGAGTTATCTTTAAACAAAGAAGTGAATTCTGAGAGCATAATTATAATCAGCAAAATCAAGATCTCAAGAAGATAGGACACAATGGGACATGAGGGAGAAATCTATGTTTGAAGGTATAAATAATGTGTGCTTCAAATTCTATGTTTTTCTATTAGTTTCATTGGTGATTTTGGTTTGAGTAGAAATTTAGAGTATTGTGGTAACTTAATAGATTTTTATTGTTGTTCTCCAAATTATCATCATAGGAAGATGAAGATTTTATGTAGGAACATCCACAATTGATCATCATTGAGGACAATGCTTCTATAAAGAGAAGGAATTCTACACCCTCAATCTTATAGTCTATAGGGTTATGAGTAGTTGGCTTGTGGCTACCTTAACTCTTAATTGATTTATATGATCAATATTATATTCTTATTTAGATAATTAGGCTGGACTAGGTGAAATATTTTGGTATCCAAGTTATCCTGGGTGATATCCAAGGCATAAGCAAGGTATATATAGGAGGTAGTGAGTGTTATTTGATTATCATATTGTGAATTATGTTATTGGATACTTTTGGAGGTTTTCCCTCTCGAAGTGGCTTACTATTATCAAGTATTTGTAGTGTATTTTTTATTATATTCTTCTATTGTGCAAGTATTTCATTATACATGTACATTTAATTCAAATTCATACATAGTGCAATAATTTAAATACTATCATGTATTACCCATTAAACTCTAAACCTTAGAAAAGTTCCCACTCTACCTAATTACAAATCTTAGATGCCTAATGCCTAAAGTTCAAATGTTAAACCTAAATTCTTATGTTCCTTAGCATATACCCTCCTTGTGAGACTTCTTATTTCAATTTCTTATGCTAAATTTGTTTGTTAAAATGGATTATTTTCTCTTTACATGTCCCCTACTATATTTTCTTCAAAAAATTTACTATTATGAAATTCTTTCCTGCTCACCCTTACTATGATGAAAATCTTATATTTTCCTAGCGTCTGACTATCCATAGTAATACTTACCTACTTCTTTATGCTCTATCGCAATCGCACCTTAACTTTCATACTACATTAGATATTTGATTCATACAATTCACATTATCCTTTTCATAGTATTACATGGCTTCTAAAATTTATGCACTTATATCCTAATTAATTATATTTTTTTTAATATATTACAAGAAAATTAGGGTTTGACATAGATGAATGTGGAAGTGGGCATTGATGAAGTTCATTTATGTCCCATTTATCCCATATTATATCCTTTTTCCTATAGCATAATGACCAACTTTGTGCTCCATTTTCATATCATATCATGACCTTTTTAATATTTCTATTGCATATGATTAGATAAAAATAAGGGATATTTAATTTAGTTTTAAGGTAAAATAAGAAAAATAATTATTAGATTGTATTTACTAATAAATGTTGCCATTTTAGTTTGAGAAAATAGATCCTGCAACATGTCAAAGAAGGTGGAGACAAAAGGTCTCCTATAGCTACTTGGAATGCAAATTTGGTGATGTTTAATGAACTTCAAGTTGTTAATCTTGGTCGATAGTTGGATTATACACAGTTGTTGTCATTTGATACAAATTTTTACTTTGATAAAATAACAATCCATTTTGTTCTAACTGATTGATACATTAGTCATTCTATTGTGAAAAAGGTTTGGTTGTAGGCCAAACAAACCCATTTATTTTGAGTCAATTTATTTATAGACCATAGGCCAAATGACTCCATATATTTTTGATTGATTTATTGTAATTTGTGGGCTATAAATACTATCTAAACCACAACAGAAATGAAGAGTAAACAATGTAATATTTTCCAAAACACATCATAATAAATGTAACAACTTGTGTTTTGAGAAGTACTTAGCAACTTTATAGGCACTACATGGATTGAGAGGAAGGGCACCCTATCAAGAAATGCTAGTGATGTTTTCTTATATCATTTCATGTGTTTTTATTTTGTAGATAATAAATTATTAAATTTTATGGTTTATGTTTTATAAATAGAATACTTCATATTAATTCTTCATCTTATGTGATTGGCATAATATCTCAAGTAATTAATTATCGAACTCTTTTATTTATAAGTTTTAATTTCAAATTTCTAAGAATTATAAAAAGTTTGCAAGTCTTTGTCTTTATTACTATGATCACAATGCTCTTCACCTTGTATAATTTCTATTGTAGATTACAATATTGTATTATGCTCATAGTCCCTGTAGCAGCCTAAACAATTTCTATAGCAACTTATAATTATTGTAATCTATTAATATTCCTATAGCAATTTTTAAATAATTACTAGAGAGTGATTTTAAATTGTTCAAATTCTTTATTGAGATAGTTGCATTTCATTTTACTCACCTCACTACCTGCAACCTTTGTGTAAATAGCCACTACATCTTTCATAATTTTAATCCCCAGATTGACATAAGGATGGAATTGAATTTTATTTCTTAAAAATTAAGTATATCCCATAATCTACCTCAATTTTAGCCTATTAGGCATGACTAATGGTGAATGAGAGAATTCATGACTTTAATTGAATTTTTATTTCTATAACTCAAAATTATCCTTTTTCTTTCTACTTAATTTTTGTGAATGATGAATGATGAATAATGATTAGTGAATTAATCAAGATGAATGTGGAGGTAGGCATGATGAATAATTAAAAATACAATGGTTAATGAGATAAGTCATGACCTCAATTGAATTTTTGTTTCCACATCTCATGCTTATAATGATAAAAGGCTAGGATGAGTGTGATTTTTCTTTAAAAAAAACCCTCCCTTTTTTTAATTGAAAATTATCATTTTTATTTCATCTTAATTTTTATGATTGATTTATGATGAATAATGATTTATGAATTGGTCAAGATAAATGTTGAGGTGGGCATGATGATTAATGAAGGGTAGGGTGATGAATGATAGAATTCATGACCTCAATTAATGTTTATTTCCACATTTCACACTTGTAATGATAAAAGGTTGGGATGAAAATGTTTTTCTTAAAAATTCTTCTTGCCTTCTTTTATTGAAAATTATAATTTTCTTTTCTCTTATTTTTTGTGAATGATGAATGACTAATAATGAATTATGAATAGGTCAACATGAATGTGGAGGTGCAAATGATGAATAATGAAGGATAAGATAATGAATGAGAGCATTTATGACCTCAACTAAATTTTTCTTTCTACATCTCACGATTGTAATGATAATAGGTTGGGATCTGTGTTTTTTCTAAAATTTGATTCCTTCCTTTCTTAATTGAAAGTTATCATTTTTCTTTCCTTTCAATTTTTATGAATGATGATGTTAAATCCAATGCACATGATCCTAAACCTGAGTTACCTATGGAAACCTCAAACATTAGAAACCCCTATATTATAGAAATCTTAAGAACTATAAAATATTTTGATTTCTATACTTATGTCTCCTAGAAATGTCCCTTATTACATTGACTTATCACTCCCAAATTTCAATATATGTCTATCTCCAATCCGAAAGACAAACCAGCCAAAAAAGTAGAGTGGTATTGAGAGACATGGTACTAAAATGTTTTAAGTATGTCTAAGGTCTAGGTATTAGAGTTTAAGCCCTCCTCACTTCACTAGACCCTTTATGCAAAATCTAGCTTAGACAAAAATGATAGATCATTAGAAGAAGAAAAAGTCTAGAGAGATCACCATGGTAAAAGTCTTGAAGAACAGAGAGACAAATGTCATGTAAAAATATCTATAGGAAAAAGTTTATGTAGTCTCCTTATTACTCCAACCTCTATAGCCCTCAAATGTACCTCTAAGGCATCGATTACCAAGATATGAGAGGTACCTAATCTTGTCAGCTATTGTGTTTAGTGCACTATAAAGGGGGTTTAAGAAGAGGGGGATAAAATAAGAAGCAAAATCAATGACCACATAGTTAGAATATTTTTTTCAAAGTTGTATAAATACATTAAATTTTATACAAATTAAAAAGAATTAAAAAAACATACCTAAAAAAACATCTCCATAGTGAAATCAAGATGCATAATTAAAAAAATTGTTATTGTATATTAGGATATTATTATTTGTTGAAATTGTTTCTACACTATTGAATTGTTTAATTTAAGTTAAATAAACTATTTAATATACAATATGAAGATGAAAGAAATATTCAAGGAACAAAACATGAAAAGGAAATTAAATAAATAAGTGTTATGCCTTTGTAAAGTCCTTGAAATCTCCCTCACTCCTTGATAAGGTTGAGGAAGTGCACCCAAGCTTCCTAGCTTTACCCAAACAAGATGGTTGAATGTCAAATGCTCTCAAATTGGACACAATATGGGAATAATCTAGCTAAGAGGATATATGATGAGGAAGAATTTTAGAATAATAGATTTACTTCAAACTTGGATGTGAAAATGACTTGTGGAGGCTTGTATTTATAGGCAAATTGGAGGGGATTTGAATCCAACGGTGGAGATTCAAAGTTGAGATCAATGCTGGAGATGAGAGGATCAGATGGAGGGATAGATATTCATCAACAAATTTGGAGGGTTGAGATTAAAAATGAATTTTTAATTCTCCTTGGGAAGGGCTTAACATTAATTAGGATTAAGACAAGTGATGGAATAAAAAAATATTTTATATGGGAGGAGGTGGAATAAAAAATTCCATTTTATTGGTGAATGTGTGATTCATGTGACACGTGTCTATTTGGAAAACACATGTGTGAGCTCTTTGCATGAAAAAGAGCTCTAACATGAAAGCGAAAAGATGAGTTAGAAGGGTCATATTTCTTTTTATTCAAATTGTGTGGGAATGGGTGTTAAACATGCTTTGACCAAGTTAATCAAGGGATTAACTTAATTAATGTGGCTGGAAAAAAATAGTGGATGGGCTAATGAGGGGTTAAAATTAATTAAATAAGGGTTTATTTAATTAATTTAGGTCTAGGGGTCATGTAGGCTAGGGTAGCTAATTAAATATTTAGTATTTATTTAATTAGGCTAGGTTTAGGCTGTAGGGTAGGGTAGATTAATTAAATAAGCATGATTTATTTAATTAATTAAGATTAGGAAGGTGAAGAAATTAACTAAATAAATATTATAAATATTTATTTAATTAATTGTGGGTATAGTTGTAAGGTCCAGTGCTGTATTAATTAATTCATTACTAATGATGAGTTAGGGGTAAATGGCTAAGAGTAGATGGTTAGGGATGGCTTAGGGTTAATTAGTTAAATAATTATGATTTTATTTAATTAATTGGTGAAAGGGTTAAGTTGGTAATGCAATTGATGCAGGAAAATAGTTAACGAGTTTGAGAAATTTTTTGGTGTCTACATTTTTCCCCTCTTTGACGTGGCATCGTGACCAAGTAGGGAAATGGCATTAGGTTAAAGAATTTTACCCCAGTTGATGAGAAGGAGTGAAAATGGATGAGGGATGCCCCCCTCAAGATGTTTGGTGAAAAAATTAATTTTTCGGGCGAACTTTCGAAAAGGAGGGAATGGTGGTGAAAAAGGGATTCAAGACAGAAAACGGGGTTGATAGAAGAAGAAATAGAGGGAAAAGGTTAAGATTTGTGGTCTGGGGAATTAGGGCTAACATGGCACCTATAAATAGGTAAAAGTGGGCCCAACATGCCACATTTGGACACCTTTGTTGCCTAGACTTAAGAGACTTTGAGATAAGAGCGATAGCGATGGCGCAACTAAGCTTCCCATGTTACGAGCACCGATCTGAGCGTGTACGAGTGTACCATCGGATATATGAGGTTAGACCATGGGTATGTTACCTAACACTAGTTTGTGTTTTTTTGGGTTTCAGGTCAGTTAGGGGGTTGGGAAAGGGTAGGTTAGTAGTTTAGCGCCATCGCATAGTCACGTAGCGCAATTGGGGGGAGGTTTAGCGCTATTGGGTAGTTTAGCACCAAAATGGCAAGGGAACAAAGAGGTGTTTTAGCACCATCTGCTAGCGGATTAGCGCTATTAGGTGGTTTAGCTCCATGGTTTAAAGGGGTTTAGTACTTTAGCACCAACCCTTGTGGATTAGCACAATCAGGTGGATTAGAGCATAAGGTAGAGGAAATAGCGCTATTAGCTAGTTTAGTGCCAATTTTTAGGGTTTAAGATGAATTAGCACCATTAGTTAGGGGTTTAGTGCTATCCGGTGGATTAGCACCATTGGGATGGGGAATAGCGCTATCTGGTGAATTAGTGCTATTGGTTAGTGGATTAGCGCCATTGACTGGGATAACGCCTTTAGAATAGGAATTACCATCATTGGTTGGTTTAGCACTATTGGGTAATGGTTTAGCACCTAGGTGTTGTTTGGAAGAAAAATAATTAACTTAGGTGGTTTTCTAAATGTAGGTTGAGTGGATTGAGATTTAGTCATGGGAGTGACGAGTTCCATCAATTGTGGTTTTAAGAGAGTAGCTTACACTAGTGGAGCAACTTCATTTGTATGGGCTTGGATTGTGTCAAGTATCAGATATGCCTCAGTTGAGGGCGCACAGGGCTATGATGACAACCCTAGTGGAGAGATGGCAGAGCGAGATATGCTCATTCCTATTGCAGATGGGTGAACTAACGATCACCCTAGAGGAGGTATGGAGGATCATTAGGATCCCTATCGTGGGTGAGCAGGTTATATATGATACTCCTCCTAGAGCAACAACATTGGATCAGGCTTTCATATTAGGGCAACTGGTGTATACATAGGACTGACGAGAGATGCGATATGCTCCCACTCATGTGAGGGGTGTGAGCCCTTATGTGATATATATGTGTGGGCTGATCGGGGGGATTCTAATGCTAGATCGATACTCACGACGGTTTCTAGTTGGGTGGGGGTAGGTGATTGAGTGGATGGTGACACATGAGACTATATATGCTTGGGGGCCTTGCCTAGTGGCCTAATTTACCACGAGATGTACCTGGTGGTATATAAAAATGGAGAAAGCCTTAGTGCTAGAGTCACATTGCTTCATGTATGGGCATGGGAGCATATAGCCATTACTAGGTCCATATGCCCACATGTTAGGCCATAGTTTGAGCCATGGGTGATGGCATATAGGGGTGGTTTCCACATCAATAGCTGGGGAACATGAGGTTTTGTAGGTGATGGCTAGATGATATGGATACGATGGTGTGGTGGCCGTATATAGGCTGTGAGAATTGGATAGATGACGATGTGTACATGTCATTCACGCAACAACCTCAGAACCTTATAGGGAGGTCTGAGCACTTTATTGATTGCTACCTTCCTTCTCATGTTCTAGAGTAGTTTGATATATAGCAAGATCTGTTGTAGGTTACTATGATTTTTGCACGGGTGCGGGTAGACACACCAATGTGGCTACTGATGATGGATGCTCACTGCTAGATTAGGCAACATTAAAATCAGTGATGTGGGATTGGGGGAGCATGGTGGTAGATGTAGGGATTATCCTTGCTTATGATGCTGCCAGATGCTGATCCTGGTGAGGAGGAGGAGATCATAGAGGAGGTAGAGGAGGAGGAGGGTGATGGAGATAGAAGAGATGGAGGAGATGGTGGAGGAGGTGGAGGGGATGATGGGGGAGGTGGTGGAGATGATGGGGGAGGTGGAGGGATGGGTGCCATTGGTGTACTAATAGATTGGCAGTGGTGCAGGTGGGGACATTAGGTGCAGGGCCTTCTAGCACAGCTGCTGATCCAACCACTGCTAGTCATCGTAGGGTGTGTCAAAGGAGGGGAGATGAGGATGAGGATATGGCTACACTGAGGGCTTGGGTAGAGAAGCCCTTGATCTTTTGTCTCATTCCAAGGATAATTTTGAAGCTACATTGATCTCATTATATCATGGTATGTGGCAAAAAATACATAGAATGGGGCATGGTCATTACTTTTGTATGTTGTGCTTGTGGGTTGGTCTCATTAATCTAAGTTCATATTCATATCTTGTGAAACATAGGGTCAGTTCTAGCATATTGATTTCCTTTTGCATCTAAGCTTCATCACTAAGGACTTATGCTATGAATCCCCTTCCCTCGTCTAGACAAGATTGTACTATCTTGGGCATGCATGGGATCATCCATTGTTTGCAGGTCTAGTCCATTCAGCATCCCACCCTTTATCACCCACCGAGGAAGATTCCTAAATAAGTGGAGCCTTGTATACCCTCCTTGTATAGTAGAAAATCAGAAAAATCCAAAAACATCACAAAATCACCAAAATCCAAAAAAATGAAAATCTAGAAAATCCAAAAAAATCAACATATCCTCAAAAATCCCAAAACATTAGAAAATACAAAAATCCTAGAATCAACATCATCATTAACTCATCAAACCCATCCTGAACCATCCCACATCATCACCACAAATTAGAACTACATCAGGTGCACTGGTAGACACACTGATGTGGCCGTTGATGATGGATGCTTAGTTAGCACTGCTAGATTGGGTAGCATTACAACTAGTGATGTGGGATTAGAGGAGCATAGTGGTAGATTCGAGGACTACCCCAGTGTATGATGCATGGTGTGCATAGGATAGACTTATATAGTTGACATTGCTAGATGCTGATCCTAGTGAGGAGGAGGAGGAGGAGGAGGGGGATGGAGGTAGGAGAGATGGAGGAGATGGTGGGGGAGGTGGAGGGGATGATGGGGGATGCGAAGGAGATGATGGGAGCAATGGAGGGATGGGTGCCATTGGTTTACTAGCAGATGTGTAGGTGGGGTAGGTGGGGACATCAGGTGTAGGGCCTTTCAACACAACTCCTGATCTAGCCACTGCTAGTTGTTGCAGGGTGCGACAGAGGAGGAGGATATGGCTACACTGAGGGCTCAGGTAGCAATCCTAGAGGACCAGGTGGCGTAGCATCAGTAGGAGATAACTACAGTGATTGTAGAGTGAGATAGTGTGTAGAGTGAGTTACAGAGATTGTACGGTTTGCTGGATGGAGTGGCTGGGGATGACGATGGAGATCAGTAGGTTCAGATCTTATAGGCGCAGATTGAGCAAATGTAGAGCTAGCTGCAGGATTAGATTGTGTAGATTACTGTACAACAAGATTATAAGAGAGTGTTGAGGTAGGGTACAGAGTTTAGATTGCAGAGGGAAAATGCATAGGTTACCCAATTACAACAGTAAGTTACCCAGATGTAGGGGGTGATTGATGGGGCTGGTATGGCATAGATGCGGCAAGATTATACTATAGTGTAGAGGGAGCTAGCAGATACGATAGCCCGGGCTAAGTATTACTATGCAACCTATCAGATAGCTACATTGGAGGGGCAAAGGGTACCTAGCTACAGTCAATAGAGCCGGTCAGGTGCCTCAATTCTCATTGGTCAGGGCGATCCTAGAGATCAGTCCAACAACCATCACAACAATAGGTACCTCAGTAGTAGCCACCTTAGTAGCAACCACTTATGGGGCCACCTTCTCCATAGCCTATAGGTTCTACAGTACCATGGAGGTCCCCTCTTAGTTCTCCTACTCCATCCCATAAGGGGAGCTCAATGCAGTTGTATTTATATGCCTTCAAGCTTGTGATATGTATTTTGGCCCTATGGGCATTTTGTTTCATGACCATTATGTACTAGATTTTGATATATATGTGAGATGATTTTTTGGTGGTGATATATGGATGTGTTATGATTTTGATGATGTTATGGTTGTGATGATGCATTATGGATGTTTTATGATTTTATGGATGCAATTATGTTTATACATTATGATGTATTGATGTATGATGTTTATGGATGTACTTGATAGATGTTATATGTATTCTTATGGATATGTGATGATGTATGCATATGGATGTTTTATGGTTTTATGGTTTATGATGTGAATGATGTGGACTATGATGTGGATTGTGATGTGGATTATGATGTGAATTATGCATTAATGTGATGTTGTATGGATGATTATGGTAAATAGATATATGCTTAGACATATATTATGGATGGATCCAAATGGAAATAAATGCTTAGATTAATAAACATATATTATGGATGGATTAATGAAATGGAAATATATGCATATATTAATAAACATATATTATGTATGGATAAATGAAATACAAATGAAAATATATGCTTAGATTAATAAACATATATTATGTTATGCAAAGTGTAATGATATGGTAAATGGATGATGATTAATGCAATGATAGATGGATAAGGATTATGATGTGGTTTATGTTCTAATGATGATGTTGTGTATGCAGGGTGGAAGATGTTGGTCATGATACATGTGATTCTTAGAGCCATGATGAGGAGTTTGAGGGAGGGAGGTTAGATGCAGGCATAGTGGATGGTTAGGAGGGGGTTGGAATAGATTGGGGATGGTGTATCCTTGGTCACTTAAGACACATTGTTAGAGAGGCATTTTTAGGTTGGGTAGAATTGGATAGGATTGGTTATGGGATGGGATTGGATAGGTTAGGATTTGATAGTACAAGATGGTTAGGATTTGGGGGGATTTTTTAGGATGGGGGGGGATGGGTTGTGCTTTTTTCCTTTATTAATGCTAAGCCAAGGTGAGATAATCATATGGTTTGATGGATGGGGAATGAGGGTAGATTAGGGATGATGGGTTGGGGTGAGAATTGTGTTGATATTTTGATAGAAAACCTAGATTTATTATAGTAGAGAGTATATTTTCACCAAGGAATGAAGGACCCATATGATAATGTTTATTTGTCCTTTGTGTGGACTAGACCCAAAAATAATAGGATGATCCCATGCATGCCCAAGATAGTACAATCTTGTATATACTAGGGAAGGGGACTCATAGCATAAGTCCGTAGTACACAAAAAGTATTATGAACCTTAGATGCAAAAGGAAATCAGTATGCTAGAACCGACCCTACATTTCACAAGATATAAATACGAACTTGGAGTAATGAGACCAACCCACAAGCACAACATACAAAAGAAATGACCATGCCCCATTCTAGGTATTTTTTTCCACATACCATGATATAATAAGATCAAGGTAGATTTGAAATGATCCTTGGAATGGGACAAAAGATAAAAATCAATAATCAAAAAGACCAATTGACCAAACAAACAACCATTGTATCTCTTGCCAAGATAAGTGTGGATTGATTGATTTTACCTATTGTAGGAATGATATATCCATTAAGGTAGGGATTTATTTGATGATAAGGATAAAAGTTGAAATGTGGACAAAAAGATATAGGCCATGTGTCGTCATTAAAGTTGATTTGATGATTGATGATTTTGTGTGAAGGATGATGCTTTTGGTAGTATGCTTAACGAGTGTATTGCATTTGGATTAAGTGTAATCTCAGGGGATAGGGACCATCCAAGTGGGTTAGATGGGTGCATCTTATGTACCTATGTACTAGATACTTCCTTTGTATTCCAGACTGCCTACATACCTTGTATCCACAGGATCAAGGCACATTAAGATGCAGGTGTTGATGATATGTAGTTTTGATTTGTGGTGATGATTTGGGATGGTTCCAGATGGGTTTGATGAGTTAATGATGATGTTGATTCTAGAATTTTTTTATTTTCTAATGTTTTTGATATTTTTGAGGATATGTTGATTTTTTCAAATTTTCTAGATTTTTTATTTTTTTGGATTTTGGTGATTTTGTGATGTTTTTGGATTTTTTTGATTTTCTTTTGTACAAGGAGGGCATACAAGGATCCACTTATTCAAGAATATTCCTTGGGTGGGTGATGAAGGGTGGGATGGTGAATGGACTAGACCCACAAACAATAGGATGATCCCATGCATGCCCAAGATAGTATGATCTTGTCTAGATGAGGGAAGGGGACTCATAGCATAAGCCCCTAGTATATAAAAGGTATGATGATCCTTAGATGCAAAAGAAAATCAATATGTTATAACTGACCCTACGTTTCACAAGATATGAATATGAACTTGGAGTAATGAGACCAACCCACAAGAACAACATACAAAAGCAATGACCATGCCCCATTCTAGGTATTTTTGGCCACATACCATGATATAATGAGAACAAGGTAGCTTCAAAATGATCCTTAGAATGAGACAAAAGATCAAGGGCTTCACTACCTGAGCCCTCAATGTAGCTATATCCTCCTCCTCATCTCCCCTCCTCTGTCACCCCCTGCGATGACTAGCAGTGGCTAGATCAGGAGCTGTGTTGAAAGGCCTTGTACCTAATGTCCCCACCTACCCCACTTCCACATTTGTCGGTACACCAATGGCACCCCTACCTCCATCACCCCCATCATCTCCTCCACCTCCCCCATCATCCCCTCCACCTCCCCCACCATCTCCTCCATCTCTCCTATCTCCATCCCCCTCCTCCTCCCACTCCTCTACCTCCTCCTCTATGATCTCCTCCTCCTCCTCACTAGGATTAATGTTTGGTAGTGTCAACTACACAGGTCTAGCCTATGCCCACCACACATCATAAGCCAGGGTAGTCCCCACATCTACCACCATGCTCCCCCAATCCCACATCACTGGCTGTAATGCTGGCCAATCTAGCAATGCTAACTAAGCATCCATCATTGGCAACCACATTAGTGTGTCTGCCAGTGTACCTGATGTAGTTCTGATTTGTAGTGATGATGTGGGATGGTTCAAGATGGGTTTGATGAATTAATGATGATGTTGATTCTAGGATTTTTGTATTTTCTAATGTTTTTGGAATTTTTGAGGATATGTTGATTTTTTTGGATTTTCTAGATTTTCTATTTTTTTTTATTTTGGTGATTTTGTGATGTTTTTTGATTTTTCAAATTTTCTGCTTTACAAGGAGAGCATACAAGGATCTACTTATTCATGAATCTTCCTCAGGTGGGTGATGAAGGGTGGGATGCTAAATGTTTGTAATTCCAAGCCATGGGATGGAAGTGGTATGGAGTGATAGTGAAGGTGAAGACTTATTAGATGGTAGAACTAGCCACTACACATGGCACATGAGATAGGTTTTCACCATGGTACTTATCCAAAGTGTCACCAAAGTGATTTTCACCATTGAATGACTTTATTGAACTCAATTTTTCTTGATTTTTGAATTTTTTTGGATTTTTTGCTTTTTTTGTATTTTTGATTGGAATATCTTGATGGGTTAGGCATAGAATTTCTTCAAGTGCATGATGTTCATAGGATCATCCAGAGGCTTCCCCTCAGGTGTTGCAAGTTGATATGCACTTGATCCATAGCTAGCTATTATGACATAGGGTCCCAGCCAATAAGGTTCAAACTTTCCCTTCTTGTGGTACTCTTGTAGATTTCTTTAATTTTCCATAAGGACAAGGTTTCCTATCTCAAACCAGTGGATCTTGACCTTGTTATATATTTTGTGGAAGTGATTCTAATAGGACTATAGGTAATTAAGAGTGTTGAGGTGCTTCTCATCCATAAGTTCTAGCTCATTTAGGTGTGCAACCTGATACTCCTTCTCATCAATAAGATTCTGCATTGAGATTCTAAAAGAGGGGAGCTCAACCTCGATGGGGAACTAAATACCAATGAATATGGTGTGGCTCCTATGGGGGTACAAATGCTTGTGCAATAGGCCCAAAAGGCAGGATTAAGCTGTAGGTGCTAGTCACAACCAGCTTCATTAATTGTCTTCTTCAAGATTTGAAGGTTCATCTTGACCATTACCTTGAGAGTAATATGGAGTTGAGAAGTGATGTTGGATGTGGAATTTCTAACAAAGGGTGCAAACTTTTTTGTTTTTAAATGGTTTCCCATTGTTAGTTATGATAGAGAGGGGGATACCATAATGACATATGATGTAATGGGGGATGAATTTGGTGATTTGGATACTGGTAGTGAAAGTGATTGGAATGGCTTTTACCCACTTAGTGAAGTATTCGGTAGTTGTGATAAGGAACTTGTGTCCATTAGATGATGGTGGGTGGATTTTTCCAATGAGGTTGAGCCCCCACTATGAAAAGGACCACAGAGTCGTTGTAGGTTACAATTATTATGACGAAGCATGGATGAGATCTCTGTGTTATTGACAAGGAAGGCACTTCTTCACAAATTGGTTAGCATCATTTTCCATGGTCGGCTAGTAGTACCCTATTTTGAGAATCTTCTTCATGAGGGTAGGTCCACTAGAGTATGTCCCACAGATACCTTCATGTACCTCTTGTAAGACTATTTCAGCTTCTCGAGAATCGAGATACCTTAGAAGGGTACCATCAAGACTCTTTCTATATAGTGTGTCATCGATGAGGGAGAAATGAGAGGCTCAATGGATGAATGATCGATGTTGGTTAGATGATAGGTTAGGTGGGATGATGTTTTCATGGAGATATTGGTAGATATCTTGATACCATGGGGATAAGGGACCAACAATGTCACACACCAACTTGGATTGGGGAACATCATAAGTGGGCACCTATAGCTCTTCAATAAGGAATTCACATTTCTGGTTGTTCTTCTACACATCAACCAAAGATCCTGTGGTAGCCATGGCATCTATTGCTTTATTGTTTATCCTCAATACCTACTCAAAGTGGATTTCATGAAAATATTCTTTGAAATCATCTCCCATCTGCTTATACAGTAGGATCTTATCATCTTTTGTCTTGTACTCATTGTTGACCTGTTTTACGACCAATTGGGAATCACCATAGACCATTATCTTCTCAATTTTCCATTGGATGGCCATTCAGAGTTCTATGATAAGAGCCTCATACTCTATCACATTGTTGGTGCATGAAAATATTATTTTGTAGGATTTTGGTATGCAATCTCCTTGAGGGGTCATGAATAAGATTCCTTCCCCTGAGCCTTGATGCATGTAGGATCCATCAAAATACATTTTCCACTCTGTTATAGGTGCAACTATGAGAATTAACTCATCTAAAAACTCTAAAAGGAGTGGATATTCTATAGGGATTAGTGCATCAACTAGCTAGTTTGCAATGACTTGTCCTTTAATGACCTTCCTTTATGTATACTCTATATCAAACTCACTTAAGATCATGACCCACTTAGCCATTTGTCCTGTAAGAGATGCACGGGACAATAGGTACTTTAGTGGATCAATTTTGCCATGAGCTTCATCTTGTGATTGAGCATGTAGTGTCTTAGTTTATGAGATTTGAACACAACTACAAGGCATGCTTGTTCAATGGGGGTGTAGTTAAGCTCATACGTCACTAAGGTATGGCTGATGTAGTACATAGCTCTTTATTTTCCATTGTCATCGTGTTGTGCTAAAAAACCTCCTATCATTGTTTCTGTTGTGGAGATATAGAGTAGTAGGGGTTGTTCTTGCTTAGGTGGAATGAGGACTGGAGGTGTAGCGAGGTACTCTTTCAACTATTCAAAGGCCTTTTGACAATTCTCATCCCATATGAATGCTACATTTTTATGGAGGAGGTGCTGAAATGGTTGGCACTTGTCAGCTAGTTGGGCTATGAAGCATCTTATTGATTGAAGCTTTCCTTGAAGGCTCCAAAACTTCTTGAGATTCTTAGATGGAGGTATTTCAACTATTGCTTTTACCTTTGCAGGGTCCACTTATATGCCTCGTCTTGATACAATGTATCCTATGAGCTTTCCTGAGGTGACTCCAAAGACACATTTCTTAGGATTGAGCCTCACTTTGTATTGTTCTAGCCTATCAAATATCTTAGCCAACACTTGGAGATGTTCATCCCTTGTTTTGGATTTTCCCAACAAGTCATTGACATAGTCTTCCATGATGTTATGGAAGAGGTCATGGAATATCACGGTTAAGGCTCTTTGATAAGTAGCTATTACATTCTTGAGACCAAAGGGCATGACAACCCAATAGTATGTGCCCCATGGACATATGACAGTCATCTTGTGTTGGTCTTCTTCGGTGATGCTGATTTGTTTATATCCAAAAAATTCATCCATTAGTGATAGCATTTCATACCTAGCTATGAGATCAGCTATAGTCAATGTTGGGGAGAGGAAAGTCATCCTTAGGGCATGCTTTGTTAAGGTCCCTAAAGTCCATGCATATGCAGATGCCCCCACTGACTTTTTCTACGGGCACAATGTTTGACACCCACTTAGTGTGGTCAATAGGACAAATGAATCCCACGCCTAGGAGCTTCTTGAGTTTTGCTTTGATGAGGAGTGCCACTTGTGGATTCATTTTCCTTAGTTTCTGCTTTATCGATTTCACATCAGGATGTATGGCAAGATGATGGACTACAAGTGTGGGGTCCAACCCTGGCATAACAACATTGGTCCATGTAAAGTTGTGGATTCTTTGTTTGAAGAAGGCCAAGAAGGCCTCTTGATCTATTGATGTAAGGGAAGCGACCAGAAAGGCTATCTTTTGTGACTCCTCGGTGCCAAGGTTCATTTCTTGTGATTCCTCTACAAGGAATGTTGACCTTACTTAATATAGCTCATGGACTTCAAGGAGATCTATTCTCTCATCTCCTAGCGCCTCATGGAGGTTTTCACTAGAAGATATGTCATTTACTTTGATTTTTTCTTCATCTAAAAGTGCCATAACGTGGTTTTCACTAGGGGTTGTTATTTTTATTTTCATATTTTTGTGATTGGGAGATATGGATATCTCCTTGAAGTATGCAAATGTGTTTAGTTCCATGATGTATCTAGCTTTATGGTCTCCAAGGGGTAAGTGGTCTCTAACCCCTATTAGTTTGGCTATTGCTTCATTGTTTTGTGTGACATTGAGGACTAGAGGTCCTTGTTGGTCCCAATCAATGAGTTGTGGATAGATGAGAGGAAGATCATTGGATGATGATGGCATGGTTGATAGGATGTAAATAGTGCAGATGGAGGATTTGAACAATTTGGTGAAATCAACAAAAGAGTCTTGATAATCCTCTTCACTAGTGTTTTCAATTACGGGAAGAGCTTTCACAACCTCACTTAAGATGTATTCAAGTTTGGTGGGGGTAGAATCTTGTTTTCCATACCCCAAACCTTGATGATAGGGGTTCCTTGTTGCTTGGATTGGTTCCATGATACCTTGCTCATGCATGGCTATACTACCTTGTCCTTTATTGCCCATGTTCTGGATAATATCTAGACCCTTTCCATACTTCTCGACAAGTAGGATAGGAGCTTCTAGTTCTTCATCTTCATCTTTGTATAGCCATGATGATATGTCTTCGAGGACATCTTATTCCATCAAATTTTTTCTCTTGAAGTTTAGAGATGGTTTACATTTGATGATAACCATGGATATTTTCTTAGGTGTACCAAATGTTTTGAGGGATGGTGGAAGTTGCCCTACATAGAATGTGCCATGTAGGTTGTACTCTCCACACCCTAGGTCACTTGCTTTGATCTTGATCTTAGGAATGGGTGATGGTGATGAGGTGGATGCAATGTTGGAGGGGTTGATGTAATCAATGTATGGTTTTGGTTGGGAAATGGATGATTTGATGGTGTTATTGTATGGCTAGAAGGTTTTATCATGTCCTTCTAAGAATGTGCAATAATGAAAAGGACATGGGTCGACATAGATGGTAACCTTTGTGCCATTGTATGGGAACTTAAGGCATTGATGGAATGTGGATGGGATGGCTTGCATGGCATGGATCCATGGGTAACTGAGGAAGATGTTGTAAGGGAGATCAGGATCAAACACTTGACATTTGGTCTCTAAAAATTTCTATCAAAATTGGATAGGAAACTTGATGGTTCCTTCAGATAGGTGTTCAGTGTCATCATATCCCTTGATGGTTATGATCTTTCTTGAGTCTACAACCAAATCGAAATATCTCAAATGTTTTATTAATTTAAGAGTGCAAAGGTTCAGGCTAGAGCCACCATCTATTAAGACTCTTTTTATGGTATGTTTGTGGATTCAGACTTCGATGTGGAGAGATTCATTATGAGGTGTGCTTGGAAAAAATGAGATGATGTGGTGATGAGATGTGTCCCACCATGGCTCAGAATTGATCAACATTTAATTCAGTAGGGACATGTGTCTCCATCAAGGATTTGTCAAGGACTTCCTTGTGGAGAGGGGATGTGTGAAGTAACTCTAGGATAGAGATTTGAGCGAGGGTCTTCTTGAGGTGTTTGAGAAGGTTATACTTGTTTGTTGGTGGGTTATTTGTGGGTGCAGATGTAGAAGGTTGATCATTGGTGATTGGGGCTCCTCAAATTGATATGGGGCTGCGAAGGGTAGTAATGACACAATTAGGGGTTTTAGCTCTAATGGTGATGGTAGCTATGCGGTTGGAGGATTCTTCTATATGACCCATGATGGAATCGAAAGAAGAGGAGGAGGGACAACGTTATAGGCTTGATAATATGAGGAGGATTTTACTTTGTTGTGATCAAGGAGAGGATCCTTGTATGCTCCTAGATTTTCATTAGGTGATCGTTTGGGTGGTTCATCAGTGGTGATATCACCATGATCGACGAGCTCTTGAATGCAATTCTGTAACCTCATACAATCAGATGTTTTGTGTCCCTTGACGCAATGATATTCACAATATGAATTCTTATTAAACCAAGATGGTTTAAATTGGTTGTCATCATATGGTCTAATGGTGGGTAATTGGATGAGGTTAGCCTTCAAAAGGTTTCTCAAGATGTTTTCAATGGGTTCACCTAAAGGTGTGAATCTTCGTTCGGGTGTGTTGGATTGTCTTGATGGACCTTTTGGAATGCTAACATTACTATTGATTGTAGATGGGTTGGATGGTGTGGGATTGTTTACATTTTGGGCATTCTTAACTGGTGACACTGTCATTAAGGGTGTTTTTTCTCTTTCCCCAAAACATGGTTTCTCATGGGTGTTGTTTTTGTTGTTTGTGTTGGTGTTGCTAGTGCTGTTGTTGTTATTGACTTTTTTGTTGGTGTTTTTGTTGTCATTTTCTCGGTAAATTTTGATATCTCCCTTAGCTATGTGAGCTCTTTCGATTGTGGTTCCCTTTTCAATAACCTCTTCAAAGGTAGATGCACATTGGATTTGGAGGTGGAGTCCCATCTCTTGGTTGAGGTTAGTCACAAACATAGTGACTGATTATTTTTCAGGGATGGGCCATGGGAGCTTGCTTGCTAAGCTTCTCCAACTTTGCAAGAAAGCGGTAAAGGATTCCCCATTTCATTGTTTAGTATTGTAAAGGTCTGGCATGGACACTTCATGTTCAAAATTATATGAGAAGTGATTGACAAACTTTTTTGCAAGTTTGTGGAATGTGTTAATACCAGGGGGAAGATGGGAAAACCATTCAG
This sequence comes from Cunninghamia lanceolata, assembly GCA_027924645.1. Taxonomy (NCBI): domain Eukaryota; kingdom Viridiplantae; phylum Streptophyta; class Pinopsida; order Cupressales; family Cupressaceae; genus Cunninghamia; species Cunninghamia lanceolata. The sequence continues at coordinate 20,632,250 of BSBN01000391.1, forward strand.
TGGCTTGGCCTCCTAAGCTTTTGGGGGAGAGTCCATAAGGTATGTGTCATCGTCAGAGACTTCCAAGAAAGCTATGTAAAACTCCCTAAGGTGTTCCCTAGGGCCCCCTTTCCCTTTGTATTTGTCAAATTTTGGTGTTTCAAAAATTTTAGGGAAAGGAGGCATGGGGATGGTATGATCAAAGGGGTATGGGCAAATATCTTCAAATGAATATTGTTTCCTCTTATGCCCATGTTGTATGTCCTCAACTTTTTTGGATTAAGGTTTGGACAATGATTTATAAATCTTGGGTGGGTGGTGGTTGTGGTATGTTGGATTGTTGTTGTTGGATTAATTGTTGGAGGAAGTTAGGTGTTTGTTGTTGATGTGTGGTTTGATTTTGTTGATGTTGTTGGTAGGCTATGAGTTGTAGGATATGTGGCAGAATTTGTTGTTGATTTTGATTTTGTTGTAAGGTTTGGGTGGAAGAGGATACAATGGGTGGTTGTGAAATAAGGGGTTGTGAAATTGGAGGTTGTGTGATGGGAGGTTGCATGTGGGTGAAGTTAGATGTTTGTGAAGGGTTATTGCATGGGTTGTTGCTAGGGATGTTGGATGTATTAAATGGTGGTTGTGAGAAAAGTTGTGTCATGAAGGCAATAGTGTTGGCGTCAAATTGAGGTACACTTGTGGAAGCACTTGTGTACATGGTGTTGTTAGGTATATTAAGAGTGATTTGTGGAGTGGATGTAGATATGGTTGATGTTAATGTGGAGGTGGGAATTGCGGTTGATGTGGTGGTGTTAGATGGTGAAGGTTATGATGTATTAGGGACATTGTTTGAGGAAGATGGTTGGGATGTGGAAGGTAGATTAGGTACCTTAGCACCATTTTAGATCAAGAATTCAAGGTATTTTATTAGGGTTTGACTTTAGGATGTTGTCTAATAAATCTATTGAATCAGTGTCTTGCATAAAATCTATTACATCTTGATCGACATTGTTGGTGTTGTATGGTTGAAGTTGTTGGGTTCCCCAAGGGTTTAGCATAGCATTGTTATCATAGGATGTTTGTTGTTGGATTATTGGGACATTGTTTTGAACGGTGTTTGGCATCCCAATCCTAAATGGTTCCATTTCTTTGTTCTTCCAAGTTTGGGACCTTGTTTGTGGCATGCAATGAAAAGGTATGAATTTGTTTGATTTGGTGATGATACGGTGGGTGAAGGTTATGACCTTAGAGATTGATTTTCAAAAGATTTTTGGACCAAAGATAGATGATTTGGTGATAGGTTATGAGAATGATTTTGGATGAGTGATTAAGGGATTGGATACTTTGGATATTTGGAAGATGATTTTGGATGGATGATAAAGGGGTATATGGGATAAACTTGGATCTGATCAAGGATACTTTTATGATGATTTTGGATACTTTGTGTTGTGCCTTGCACACATGCCCCATTTCGCTAAAAGGAGACTGCCTTTACTTTTTGCTTTGTCTTTTTAGTTTGGTCTGGTCTCAGTAAGCTGCTTGTGAGAAGTGACGATCTGATGTCCTGCTTGCAGGGATAATGTCATGTCCCCATATCAAGGAATGTTTAAATTAAAGATTTAGCCATAGTCCATTAATAAATAAATATAATACTATATGATATTATCTATAAATATTCTAAATATAAATAACAATTATAATCATTAATATAAATATAAATAAATAGCATATTATTATTATATAATAACAATATATGATAATAAATATAAATATTAATATTAATTATTATTATGATTATAATATAACAATACATGTTTATAAATATAAATATTAATAAATATTATTATAATATATATATTATTATATTATATAAGAATAAACATAAATATAATATTATAAGTTAATTATTATAAATATTATAAAGTCTATTTAAGTAAATATATATTATTATTAATACTTATTATCTAATAAATAATATTAGATAATATTACTATATTAATAATCTTTCTATAATTAAAATATAATATATCTATTCTAATTGACAAGAGTCATAAATGACAATGATAAATATAAATATTAATAATTTATATATTATTAAATTATATATATAATATAAATAACAAATATAAGTAAAAGTATGTATGGCACGATTATAATTACAACCATTATAAGATAAGTTTATTAAGTAATAAGACTTGTGCAACGATTAAGTTGGTTGACACCAACAACCACCTTAATAAATAATAAATAAAAAAGATAAATTGTATCCTTGTTAACTAAACTAAATTAAAGCCACAATCGTTGGAAAGGGTATATCCCTTTACCCATAGTAAACCCTTGGAAATATATAAAAGGGCATAAGGGAGTATGATGGGAAAAAGTGTGTGAAAGTATATATTATATAATATATAAACAACAGTAGCAATACAATAAAAATTATATTAGTCATTCCATCGAGCAAGGAAAACATTGGAAAATAGAAAGAAGACGACAGCAATAGGTAAGAAGTTTGAGGTAAAGCTACAACAAGTAAGTAAGTATTTATATTTAATTTGTTCAATCTATAATTGGTAAAAATAAATGGTAAGATTATTATATATAAAAGAATGAATAAATAAATAAATAAATAAATAAATAAATATATATATATATATATATATATATATATATATATATATATATATATATATATATATATATATATATATATATATATATCAAAATAGAACAATTAAATTGTAAGCATTGCATATAGAACTTAACTTAAGGGATCTTGTTAATATTAAATGATGATAATGGAATATGAGCATGTGGATATATGATTGGCCAATTATGATATAAGGCCAAGATGTCCTAATTATAAGGCATCATGTGTAAAATATTAATAAGGACTTAGAAATCATAGGATTGTGCCATATCTGAAAGGAGGATTAGCCTCATCATTAATCATCTCACCATCCTAGGTGTATGGGTAAGTTAGGAGAATGTTATTGGACCTAGGTAACCCTCAAGTGGATGAAGAACATTGTGTGGGTGTGAAGTCCCTTGAGCCAAGAGACGAAGAACACTGTGTGGGTGTGAAGTCCTTGGGTCTATGGTAATGATGAGCTCATCAATGTTAAATGTGCCCAACATGAGGTGACTCTTGGTGGGATGAAGAATGTTGTGTGGACATGAAGTTCCATTAAGCCAAATGTTGAAGAACTCTATGTGGGAGTGAATCCCTTGGGCCTACGTATGGGATGGTTAGTGTCTCCTTAACGGACCATGCCTATAGAGTTAAGAGATGGATTAATGATAGGGCGACACATGATCCTCTCGAGGATAGAACATAAGGCCTGTGAATATGAATATGAACATGAACATGAATATGAATATGAACATGAATATGAATATGAATATGAATTATGTGATTATGGAATTATAAGTTTTAGGATATATGTGGAAAAAATATGGATCTATATTAATTATGATATGAAAAGAGAAAATTTTGGAGTACTAATGTTTCCTTTTTGTAAGTTGAAATTGTGCAAGGTTATGAACAATTTGAGCTTACTAGAAGGGAACATTACAAGTGGTATAGAGCAGTATTCCTGCCATCCTGTGAATAATAGTTGACTTCCAATTCTCAAAAAATAAATAAATAAAAAAATAATAAAAAAATAAGAATCAATGAAAATCGTAAGTATGAATTTCATGAATTGTTGGAATAATGGTGTTTAATACATTGCTAAATGCAACATTTTATTTTTTTTTTTATTAAAATCTACTAAATATGTTATGATGCAACATTAAAAAATTAAAATTTACTTACAAATATGTAATAAGTAATAAATAGTGAGTAAATAAAGAAAAAATAAAAATGAAAATAAAACAACTCTTAATATATATATATATATTTAGTTCTTATAAGTAATATATTTCACAAAGTTATTTTCATCTATGGGTAAGCTACGGGTGAAAAAAGTAATATATTTAACCTATGGGTAACCCATGGGGTGAAAAAAATAAAATTAAAATATACGTAAACAACTAACCCAAAGTATTTATTGTGTACATAAACCTTAATAAAATATAGTTATAAAATAAATTATTTATAGAATATAGTGCTGAAAACTTAAAAGATAAAACCCTATTTATAAATTATTACTATAGTTTATTTTATATTATTGGTGAGTGTAATGTTATTTTATATAAAAGGAAACCTAATAAAATATAATGTTATAAAATATTACTTTAGGACACCTAATTATAGTTGCTTGAGGACAAGCAATCTTGAGTGGGGAGGGTTGTCATGTCCCCATATCAAGGAATGTTTAAATTAAAGATTTAGCCATAGTCCATTAATAAATATATATAATATTATATGATATTATCTATAAATATTCTAAATATAAATAACAATTATAATCATTAATATAAATATAAATAAATAGCATATTATTGTTATATAATAACAATATATGATTTAAGTAAATATATATTATTATTAATACTTATTATCTAATAAATAATATTAAATAATATTACTATATTAACATTCTTTCTATAATTAAAATATAATATATCTATTCTAATTGACAAGAGTCATAAATGACAATGATAAATACTAGTATATTTATATTTAAAAAATATATCTACAGTATGCGGAGAGATCCAAATTGGAAGATATAGATATATTTTTTAAATATAAATATACTAGTTATAATAAAATTTATTGAAACATAGTAAAATGAAATATTGTTAATAAAAGACTATGCTGCAAGACTTTTCATATTCTTCAAACTTAACAAAGATTTCATTTGCCCAAGTTTTTCTATTTTTCTATCCATTTCGCTTCAACGAATTTATTTATGAATTTATTTATTTATTTTTAACGTGATAAAGATTTCACTCCATAACTGCCCAAGTTTTTCTATTTTTCTATCCATTTGGCTTCCACGAATTTATTTATTTACACAAATTTTGTTTACATGGAATCTGAATCTTAATTGTTAACGGGAATCTAAATCTTTCAACCCTTGCTATGAGTGTAGAATGCCTCTCGGCGTAATAAATATTAATAATTTATATATTATTAAATTATATATATAATATAAATAACAAATATAAATAAAAGTATGTATGCCACAATTATAATAAGTTTATTAAGTAATAAGACTTGTGCTTCGATTAAGTTGGTTGACACCAGCGATCACCTTAATAAATAATAAATAAAAAAGACAAATTGTATCCTTGTTAACTAAACTAAATTAAATCCGTAACCGTTGGAAAGGGTATATCCCTTTACCCACGGTAAACCCTTGGAAATATATAAAAGGGCATAAGGGAGTATGGTGGGAAAAAGTGTGTGAAAGTATATATTATATAATATATAAACAACAACATCAATACAATAAAAATTATATTAGTCATTCCATCGAGCAAGGAAAACATTGGAAAATAGAAAGAAGACGACAACAATAGGTAAGAAATCTAAGGTAAAGCTACAATAGGTAAGTAAATATTTATATTTAATTTGTTTAGTCTATAATTGGTAAAAATAAATGGTAAGATTATATATATATATATATATATATATATGCGATTCTTATATCAAAATAGAACAATTAAATTGTAAGCATTGCATATATAACTTAACTTAAGGGATCTTGTTAATATTAAATGATGATAATGGAATATGAGCATGTGAATATATGATTGGCCAATTATGATATAAGGCCAAGATGTCCTAATTATAAGGCATCATGTGCAAAATATTAATAAGGACTTAGAAATCATAGGATTGTGCCATATCCGAAAGGAGGATTAGACTTATCATTAATCATCTCGCCATCCTAGGTGTATGGGTAAGTTAGGAGAATGTTATTGGACCTAGGTAACCCTCAAGTGGATGAAGAACACTGTGTGAGTGTGAAGTCCTTGGGCCTATGGTAATGATGAGCTCATCAATGTTAAATGTGCCCAACGTGAGGTGACTCTTGGTGGGATGAAGAATGTTGTGTGGACATGAAGTTCCATCAAGCCAAATGTTGAAGAACTCTGTGTGGGAGTGAAGCCCTTGGGCCTACATATGGGATGGTTAGTGTCTCCTTAACAAACCATGCCTATGGAGTTAAGAGATAGATTAATGATAGGGCAACACATGATCCTCTCGAGGATAGAACATAAGGCCTATGAATATGAATATGAACATGAATATGAATATGAATTATGTGATTATGGAATTATAAGTTTTAGGATAAATGTGGAAAAAATATGGATCTATATTAATTATGATATGAAAAGAGAAAAACATGGAGTACTAATGTTTCCTTTTTGTATGTTGAAATTGTGCAAGGTTGTGAATAGTTTGAGGTTACTAGAAGGGGACATTACAGATAATTTGTGCATATTCAAATTTGATTGCATAAATTTGGTAGGATGACCTTATTGAGTCTCCTTGTGAGTTGAATCTAAGTAGTTTAAATTCATTTTTGAGCCCCTAAGGTTGTTTTACGCTAGAAATGCACTTCACTATACTTGTGCTAGTATCCCTTACCACAAGATATTAGCGCTGAGTCCCTTTGTATTGATTGGCACTAAAATTCACTAACACATGACTTGCACTGAATTTGGTCTTCACTAGACATGTCCGATGGTTACCAAAATCATCGCCAGTCAGGTGTAGGGTAAAATTTCTGCTAGATACCTTTGTTTAGGCTTCACATTGAATTTCATCTTGACTAGATAAACACATAAATATCTCCTCACCGGATGTATCCGGTGCCTACGAAAAACCCTGCAAGTGCATGACACTCTGTCACCATACTCATCCATTTATGGTGAATTACCAGGGGGTATAGGCAGTTCGAAAGCTCTCATTTTTCCTTATTCTACACTCGAAAGACTTTGTGAGCTCTGCATTAGCTAAGTGCTCAAGCAATTTCATGATTTGAGGAGATTTTGAAGCACATTTTGGAGATGATGAGCTCAATCTTCTTCATTCCTCATCTCTGTATACTCACATGTACATGGTCAAAACCTTGTTTCTAGTCTTTTGAATTTGCAATGGTTAGGGTTTTGTATTAGTGATTTCAATTGAATGAGTTTGCTTTAGTGTATTGGTCTGTTTATGTATGAAATCTTTGAGATTGTCAGCTTGGGGATTCATGGAATAGGGTTTTGTTCAAAAAAGGGGATATATACATACATATATATTAGGATGCATAAATTGTTTTCAATTATCATTAGTTTTGATATCTTCCCCCTTTAACTTTGATTCCCCTTAGAAATTTATCACGAGATCCTGAGTTGAAAAAACCCTTTAAGAATTTGGAAGTAGTAAACATATCCTATGAAATTCAAATTCTTTGAATAATCTTTTCCCGGCTCTTTATGCTAAAAACTAATAAAAGTGGATGTCTACTCAAGATCAAAACTCCTACTAATCTTCTCCATTGAAATTCCCTGCTAAAGCAAGAAATTCATGTAAATTACCCTTGGCGCTAAAAATGGTCCTGCCTAGATATGTCCTGTGAGCATCAAAATCCGTGCATATCCAGTGAATAGTGAAATACCCGTGGAGGCATTAAAATGGAGTTGGCACTGAAATTAGTCCTCATTGCACATATTCTATGAACAAAGAAATCCCCGCTATATCTGATGATGACCTAAATCCCCGCTTCTGCTCCAAATGCACTAATGAGGTATTTCTTCAGGGAATTAAGGTGTTTAATCGATGAATTTGGATGAAGTGCATGATGTTTATTGTAATGTACATGTTTTAAATTGAATTTCATGATATCATGCATTTATTTAGGCATTTTATTAAGCATTTATTGTTCTTATCCAGTGAGGCCTTAAAGGCCCACTGATTTGCTCTTCTTCCTTTTTGCTTATGATTTCACATGGTAAATAGTAAGGAATGAACTGTAATGAAGATTTTATATTTCCTTGAATCAATTTTAGTGAATTTTAGGTTGAAATCATAGGTTCTCAAGGATCTCTAGCTAGGTACCCTATTTGGTCTAAATTCTTGACTTAGGTGCAGGTATAAAAAACAAAAGTATTCACACTTCTAGGTTTTCTGATAGTCATGAAACCTAAGTCTAGAACATTAGGACAATAAAGCTACAAAGGTTACTCCTTAGAGTCTTGTCCTACAGGATAAATGGCTTCTCGAGCTATCAACATGAAGTACAAATTCAAGGGTACCCCCTAGTGACCAAGATCACTTCAGCATGGAAGAATATTGAAGACACAGACCTTGGTCATATTAATATTGAGGATTTGAGACTAAGGATCTTGGGTCCCAATCCTACACCTAAGGCTCAGAGTATTAGAGATAATGGGATTGCTTAGGCAGCTGTATTTCCTACCTCAATACAATACCCTGAACTCATTGTGGCATGTGTAAATAATTATGACCAGTTGACTAGGACAATACAGACACAAGGTGGTCAAATACTAGTAGATCTTAGCCCCTTAGCACTAGTAGAAACTTTTGATATCCCTCCTACTTCTGTCCTGACTATGATGGATAAGGGAGGTGAAAAGATGTATAAACAAGACCCATAAACTTGCAGGAGGAAGATAAATGATGGTTGGATGAAGAACAAGACGGTATCTATGTCAAATCTTCCTCAAGTTTTGTATAGAAGTGACTTCAAAAAAGAAATAGGAGATCTAGTAACCCTCTTTAGCAGAATCATGGGATTGTCTTTTGCCTCCACATTTGAAGGATGAATGTTCCCCTATATAGAAGAAATCTTAAATAGGGATAGAAGATCCACTGGGTCCAAATTCTAAGCAACAAGATTCATGGGGCCTTTGTTTCCTTCCACACTGATGATTCAACTTTTAGATGGACTGCTTATTTTGTATATGCTTTGGCTAGAATTGTTGCATATCCTGGCCTGTCAAGATTAGGAGAAGTTGGCAATGGGGAAGACCAATACAAGGTATATGAGCATTATACTCAATTAGAAATCTCAGTCACTGGTACACTACAAGAGGGTCAATGATGCATTTACTATGCACATTACTTGGGTACTACAAAATGACATGGCTAGGAGCCTCAGTACAGTTGTATGGTAGGTGGTATATTCAATTTTAGAAGTTTACTTACCTAAGGGTCCAACATTTCATTGGAGTACATTATAATATGACAAGGTACCCAACTGATAAGGTAGTGCTCCTTGAGTTGACAAGACAACTTCTCACTTATGCATAAAAATTAAAACACTTGCATCGAGCCTCCATCAAGTTCCCTATACTTTTGGGTAGAGGAAATTACTCTTGTACTACCATTGGAGCAACTGAGCATTTAGATATAGAAATCCAATTGTTGAACTTACATTTCTATCACAAGAGGAATCATTTTGACCCCTTTGGAACAATGGAGAGACATGTCAGCAAAAGGATGTTTCATATAGAGCACCTTGAAGATTTCTGGGCTAATTATTTGGATGACTATGAGGTTCTGAGGAGGAAATACTCAAGGTTGTCCTTGGATTTTATAAAGAGATTTAACATCTTAGAGGTTCTTGACCAAGTGGCAGAGGATAACAACATAGTACAAAGAGGGCCTTGGGAGGCATTATTCAATCAACCAATCCCATTTCCCAATTGGGAAGATGCATAGGAAAGTTCTTTAGATGAAGTGATGAGGTGATGCAGGGGCATTGACCTAAGTTTCTGATTTTTAGTTTTCTCATGTTTTAAGTTCAGTAGCGGTAGGTTTTGTCTTGGAAGTTTTGGGTTTGATGGAAGAATAAGGGCAGGTTGAGACATGTTTGTCGACCCTATATGGGTTTAAATTATGAGTTTATTGTGATTATAGTTTTCCTTGGCAGTTTCTGCCATTATCTAGATAGGAAAATTAACAGTTAAGAGAATGAGGGCATACTGTGCTTACTATGACTACGTGGGTAGAATTTAGGTAATCGATATAAGTTACCTTCTACATAGAAGAATAAGTGGTTATGAATAGCTAGGAGTCAAGTAGTCATAGACAGTCTGGAATTGACAGTCATAGGTTGACAGTTGTAGAAGTGGAAAGAGAACAGTTTAGAGATAGTGGAGGACGATTGGAATTCAATGTTATTTGAGGGAACCAGAAATTTCAGCAAGCAACATAAATAAGGATCGAGTGGGTGATGGAAAGGAGGATGATGTGTAAGAATAAGGCCAAGTAGAAGGCCAAGCATGAAAAGACCTATGATTGTGAAGAGTTCAGGTTGGTCATTTATGACAGAAAGAGGCTGATAGAGATAGGCCAGGTTGGTCATTGATGGGGTGTCAAATGGATGGATGCAGATGGGTGTGAAGGCTGATGTGGCAATTTGGGAGACGAAGTTGTTGAAAGTAGAAGGAGCTCGTTGAAAGAGGATCAATCATGATAGTTTGGGAAGAGGTCGAGTTTGAATGTGAAAGATATTTAGAATGAAACGACAGGAGTAGATTGGAGGAAAACAAGTTCAGGCATGTATTAAGAGAATAAAGATCTGTAGTAAGAAATATTGATGAATGAATAAAGTATTGTGTTGATTATTGATGATATTGATTATTCTTTGGAAACTTAGTTATTAACTATTTGAATGGATGAATTGTTTAAATGACTACGATTAATCTCCATCCCATATAGCTAAATATATATGTTATGAAATTGATATTCTGATCATTGTGTTAAAGTTGCTATCGGTGTTGCCTATTAAAAAGTGATTGGGTAAGCAAAGGGTTATTGGCCATGTGTTGATGGAGAAATTTAATTCTTGAACTTCCTATCATTATGATCTATGTTGTCTAGTTCTTGTCACCGGTTTGACAACAAATATGAAAGTGTGAGTGTTGTGAGATTAATTTTGGGTATGTGTCCTTAGACTGATTGTATTGTATGGAGTAATATAGGAGAGTGGTATACCTGAGTCTATCAATTGGTTTCAGAGCCCCAAAAGATTTGGACAGTAAAAGTTTGCTATTTATTTTGGTAGTTTGATGTTCATAAGAATCTTGGAGTGTTATGTGTGTTTGTAGATTAGCGGGTTATTGAAGGAAACTAGAGCCCAAAAGATCTGGGCTATAAATGGTTGTTGATTATTTCGGTAGATTGATGGAAGCATAAATTATTGGAAAGTTTTGTGTTGCAGATTGATAGAGGAAGAGAGTAGAACATGGGTTTAAAAGATGAGGCTGAGCAAAGGGAAGAGTAGCCCAAATTAGGTATCAAAAGACGAAAGGATACAACAAGTTTGCATGGGTAGAGCACCGAAGGAGAGGCAACCTGTGCTAGAATTTGTAGTGACGTGTGTTGTGTGAACCGATTGCCGAAGGAGAGGTAGTTTGCAATTGAAGTTTGAGCAAGGATTGTGGATTGAAATAGTAAGAAGGATGGTTATTAGTGTAAGAAGACCTGTCATAATCCCATCTTGGGATTGATATTGGGATGGAGTGGAAAGCAAAAAATTCTGAGAGGAATTGGAGAAGATTGCAAGTAGAATGGAAATGTTGGAAAAGAGTTATTTTCTTGCTAATGATGTGGTTGCAGGAAGTGGGCAAGAAGAGAAGAGAAAAATTCTCATTAAAGATAATAAGGAAAGGAGAAAAGAGAAAGTGCAGCAAGGAGCACTTGAAGAAGAAGAGAAGATAGTGTCTATGGAAGAGGCACTTGAAGAGACATCTTGGTCTCTTGATTTATTTTCTACTGATTTGTTTGAAAGTGTGAATACAGGTATGAAGAAGGCTGAGAACAAGCCTTTTGAGGCAAAAGGAGAAAGGGCAAGAAGAGAGCCCATAGATGAAGATGAAGATAAGAGTGAAAGAAGACAAGTTGTAGCAATAGATAATAGAAGACAATTTGTAGCACCGGTGAAATACAAGGTACCTAAAGATGGAGAGAGGGCTAATGAAGAAATGGGGAAAGCTTGTAAAGAGGAAAAGGTGGCAAGACATGAAGCCAAGAATGTAAGAAAATTGGGACAACAGACCAATGAAGAGGTAAAAGTGAATTTTGGTGGTGATTTTCTTTATGCAAGTGAATATAGGAGTGTAAACCTACAAGTTAGAAAGGAGAAGGGTAAATTAGTGGATCATGGCTATATAATACCATATTGGCAAAGGAAATCAGTTGTAAATGATCAACAAAGTGAAGTGAGGCAAGGCATGGTTTGTACTAACAGTAAAATAGCATCAAGGATGGTAGATATGACAAAGATTCAAGAGGATAGGCCTAGTGCAAAAGCAACAAGGCATCAACCCAAGAAGATGGAAACCCAAGTGTGGGTAGTGAAGCATGGGACAATAGTAGAAGAAGTTGACAATGAGAAATAGACAAAGCAAGAGAAGAGAAGATGTGTAGATATTGACAAGCCTAATGAAGAGGAGCACATGATAAAGCCCTTAGAATATGAAAAGGAGGATAATGCCCCATAGCATGCAACAAAGTTAGGGGAAAAGCAACATGGTACGCGCAAGGTAAGAGGTAGAGAGTTTGATTTGTATGATGATGATGTTGAAGCTTTAAGTGAAATTTATGAATATGAGATGGATATGTGGAGGTTGGTAGATGAGAAAGATAGGAGAAGTAAATATCAGAGGAGAAATGAAAATAAACAAAGGTAGATTGGAGAGCTTAGAAAGAATAAATATGAATATGGAATGAACCATAGGAATGGAAAAAAAAGAATGGACTATAGAGAGAAAATTAAAATGTGAAGGACAAAGCAGATTTGCAGATAAAGGATGTATAGCAGACATTGGGGCAATAGAGAATAAATAAGAAGAAGCTGAGGCATCAGAGAATAAAGAAGAAGAAGCTGAGGCAACAAAGAGTAAAGAAGGTAAGGATAAATGCATTCATGATGGAAACAAGGTTGAGATGGAAATTGAAGAAGGGGCAATGAACAAGAATGTTGCAAATGGTTTTTGGGCACTATTCTTTGAACTTGGATTAGAATGGTAGGTGAAGATAGATAATGAAGATATGCGTATGTGTGAAGAGGTTGCCACTAGTCATAAAGAAGTTGGTGCAACAATGCAAGCAGTGGTAAACAAAAATGCCAAGAATGTAGATATGTATTTCTTTAGTGTATTGATCAATGAGAGCGTTGAGCAACAATCTAAAGTAGAGCATGGTATTGGGATATGTGATGTGAGAGTAGGTATTAAAAATGATTTGTGATTGTTTAGTTGGGATATTGGGAAGGAAGTATATGTAATGTTGGATGCAGAATGGTATAAGACTGAGCATGCCTTTGGTATAATAGAAAACCTGATGGGTGAAGTTGGATTAATTAAGAACATATATGCAGAGTTCCTTAATCTTCGTATGTTTGGAAGAGTTAATTTGTGGGTGAATGTGAAAACAAGAAGTCTGGTTAGCGTGGAGTTGTATGATGAACAAAAATGTGGGATGAATATGTTGAAGGTGCCAGAAAGACTGTGGAAGAAGTGGAAGAAGGATACATGAAAATGAGTTTTGAATAATGACTCCATGTGCAGGAGCACATGATCTTTTGTCCCCTAGGGAGTCTAATACAGGGGCATTGACTTAAGTTTCTGATTTTTAGTTTTCTCATGTTTTAAGTTCAATAGCGGTAGGTTTTGTCTTGGAAGTTTTGGGTTTGATGGAAGAATAAGGGTAGGTTGGGACAGGTTTGTCGAACCTATATGGGTTTAAATTCTGATTTTGTTGTGATTATAGTTTTCCTTGGCAGTTTCTACCATTATCTAGACACGAAGATTAACCGTTACGAGAATGAGGGCAGACTATGCTTACTATCACTACGTGGACATAATGTAGGTAATCAATATAAGTTGCCTTCGGCATAGAAGAATAAGAAGTTATGAAAAATTGGGAGTCAAGTAGTCGGGGACTGTCTGGAATCAATAGTCATAGGTCGACAGTTGTAGAAGTGGAAAGCAAACAGTTTAGAGACATTGGATGACAGTTGGAATTCAGTGGTATTTGATGGAACTAGAAAGTTTAGCAAGCGACATAAAGAAGGATTGAGTGGATGATGGAAAGGAGGATGGTGTGTAAGAATAAGGCTGAGCAGAAGGCCAAGCATGAAAAGACCTATGATTGTGAAGAGTTCAGGTTGGTCGTTTATGACAGAGAGAGGCCGATAGAGATACACCAGGTTCATCATTGATGGGGTGTCAAATGGATGGATGCAGAGGGGTGTGAAGGCCGATGTTGCAATTTGGGATGGAGTTGCTGAAAGTAGAAGGAGCTCATTGAAAGAGGATCGATCACGACAGTTTAGGAAGAGGTCAAGTTTGAATGTGAAAGATATGTAGAATGAAATGATAGGAGCAGATTAGAGGAAAACAAGTTCAGGCCTGTATTAAGAGAATAAAGATCTGTAGTAAGAAATATTGATGAATGAATAAAGTATTGTGTGTTGATTATTGATGATATTGATTATTCTTTGGAAACTTAGTTATTAACTATTCGAATGGATGAATTGTTTAAATGACTGTGATTAATCTCCGTCCCATATAGCTAAATATATATGTTATGAAATTGATATTCTGATCATTGTGTTAAAGTTGCTATCAGTGTTGCCTATTAAAAAGTGATTGGGTAAGCCAAGGGTTATTGGCCATGTGTTGATGGAGAAATTTAATTCTTGAACTTCCTATCATTATGATCTATGTTGTCTAGTTCTTGTCACTAGTTTGACAATAAATCTGAAAGTGTGAGTGTTGTAGAGCTTAAGTTTGGGTATGGGTCCTTAGACTAATTGTATTGTATGGAGTAATATAGGAGAGTGGCATTCCCGAGTCTATCATGAGGCATCCCTTCAAGTTTAGCAGGGGCTAGATAAGGGCACAAATTGCAGTATTGACATAGGCAGGGGTAGCTCTTACATACAAAGAGCAACAACATGACAAGTCCAATGATGATGGAGAGAATTATCCCATAGAGATAAGTGATGATGCAGAACAAGAAGTTGCTAAAGGAGGGGCTCTAGATGGAGACATTGAAGAGGACATTCCTCTAGTTGATAAAGTGAAAGCAAAGAAAAATCCTCCTAAGTAGCAGAAAAAGAGTAACACAAAGGGCTCAAAGAGAAAAGATATGCCCAGTGGGAAGGGTGAATCATCCAAACCAAAGAAGACCAAAACATAGACCACTATGATTACACCTCCCATCACTCTTGTAGCAATACAACAAAGTGCTGACACTACTGCCTCATCTTCTATTGTAGTGAACACCTCCCTTCCTATTTCTCCTAGTATTTTTGTAGCTATGTCTTCCTCTACATCAAGTGTAAGTGTATCCACTTCCCTTCTTCCACCCACCTCACCTTTAACTATCACTTCTATTTCATCTTTGCCATCCATCTCTGCCATTTCCATCTCATCCATTGATCCATCTACCTTCCCTGCCATTACATCCATGAGTCTTCATGTTCTCCCCTCCTCTTCACTATCCATTTCCTTCTCATCATCATCCTTACCTCCCATTTCGATCATCCTCTCACCACCTCCTTTCACCTTTCCATCCTTGAGCCTTTCCACTCCACTTGCCATTTCTTTTGTACTCTCATCTCCTCCTTCTCCTTTTACAGGTTTTGCCTCATTTGCAAACCTATCTAGGTTATACTTGCCTCCCTTGGCCATTGATTCTTTGGGTGCCATAAATAATTCTTTGGCCTGACCTTTCAATGATTCAACCTAAGTGCCTCTACTACCAACCCTTCCAGTCCCCTCACTACCTAGAATTGAAAAGATATGTGTTGAATTGGACTCTCAAGGAGACGTGCAGATTGAAGATGTCACACATAACACACTCATAGATCCCAACACCATAGAGGTGATAAATGTAGAGGACAACCCATCATGGGAGGTAGCTGGTGACGCAGTGTTTGAAATTGCAAAACAAGCAGTGATTGAAAATTTACAGCATATAGAACAATCAGAGTCACCCATTAAGAACACTGAGTCAGAGGAGCAGGGTGCACAAATTGATAAAGAGGTAGAACAAGGTCTAGAAACAGATAATATTCATATTGATGATTCTTTAAATAAGGAGGACAGTCACATTGACCCCCAAAGTATTCTTCCACAGCCCCAGAATGGCTACATCATAGATTGAGGAATTCGCCTTCCAGGGTCGAAGTCATGTCCCTAGATTTGGATAGTTTTCAGGCCAGACTTGAGATGCCAAAGAAATAGAAAAAGGCCAAGATCCAATCTAGAATTTATAAGGATGCTACTGAATCTTGTATTGCAAAGGTAGCAGTCCCACTTGAGCAGGCAAATAAGGAAGATGCTAGGCTAGAAGACTATATAGTTACAACACTTAACTTGGGGCTAGCTTCCAAGACTCAGGAAATAGATGAATGTAAAGGCTTTGTATCTAATATTCTTGACATCCTGCATAAAAATGAGTTGACTAAACAACAAATTGGGAAACAAAATGAGAAATTGAGGGCCTGCATTAAGTACTTAATAAAACCTATGTCCTCAGATGGTGAACTAGAGACAAAACCTCCTCTTCTCTCTAAGGAAGAGTTAGGAAATTTTGATAGCTTTAAAACTACTGCAGATACTACAGAGGAGTGGCTTCACAAGGTGTATGCAGAAGGTTGTGAAGTAATAGATGTGGTAGTAGCACTGCATAAGGATTTTTGTCTTTTGAAATCATAATGGGATGAGGTAGTCAGTGATTGCACAAATTATGATGAATATTACTCTCACATATATCCGTGTTTTTGCTATGAGTAATCTCCTGGATGAGACCCTACTGGCAGAGAATGTTTTGACATACGATAGATTGCATATGCTAGAATAGTGGCTGGAATTAATAGGGTTAAGAAAAGAAGTCTTCAATAGAGCCAAGAATTCCTCGAAGCCAACCAGGGCCCAAATTTTGGATGTAATATACCATTTGAACGATGTGCTTCAGGCTTGCACAAATATGGACCTAGATGATACTGCTCCCATGGATGCTTAGGAATGCAAGGATAAATTGAAATATGCCATTCATGGTGACTCACCCCTCAACATGATCATAAAACTAGAGAGAATAAGTGACCTCAGGGCAACATTCAGAGAATTCAAAAGGAATAAAAGGTCCAGAGATGGGTAAGTGCAAAAAGATGGGGGGCCAAAAAGTGGCCAAAATAATTTGAAAAAAAATAAAGTCATAACGCGAGCGCGTTATAACGCGCTCACGTTATGGCTTGGTAATGACAAGCCACAGGCTCGTCATTACCGAGCCATAACGCGAGCGCGTTATAATGTGCTCACGTTATGTGCTTCTATAAATAAAAAAAAAGCAACTCAATTTCATTTCTCCCATTTTCTCCTCTGCCCGCGGCCTCCAAACCCTAAAAAATGCGCTCGCGTTCTGCAAACAGGCTCGTCATTACCGAGCCATAACGCGAGTGCGTTATAACGCGCTCGCGTTATGTGCTTCTATAAATAAAAAAAAAAAGCAACTCAATTTCATTTCTCCCATTTTCTCCTCTGCCCGCGGCCTCCAAACCCTAAAAAATGCGCTCGCGTTTTGCAAAACGCCAATCAACGCAAAAATCTTGTCAATTCATCGCCAAAATGCCGCCGCGACGTCGAGCACGCCAAAGAGGTGAGTTATCTTTGTTTTTTTATTTGAATTTCTTTCTATATAGGTAGGTTTTTGTTGATTTTTAATGTATATTTCGTTAATTGTCAGGAAATGTTAATGCACCTCCTCCTCCTCCTCCTCCTCAAAATCTACAAAATCCTGAGGAGGAAATACTTGGAGAACAACAACCTCCTCCATTCATTCCTCGACATGCCCCTGGAACACAAGATAATATAATAGGGCAAATTGAAAACAACAAAAAACAAATTGAAGATATAATTGCAAGGTTGAAAGATCCTTCCACTTCAACCTTGCATAGGTCCACGCTTGCCGAATCTCTTGAGTCTATGTTAACAAATGTAAATTCAATTAGCAAGCAAATAACTAGTTGGACCGATAAAAAGAGAGAGTTTAGAGATTACTATGCAGATAAATTATCATACCAAGATGTCAAAAAATTACAAATTACAAAAGTAGACTTGTGTTCAATTTTCACAAACCCACAAACAAATCAACCTCCACCCATTACATGCAAGAGGTTCCCTATCCATTGGTGCAACAACCAAGTAATAAGGGACAATTTCGGGCAGAGGTGGTGGATGGTTTTTGACCATCCTCCATGCAATAACAATGAGGTCCCGCAATACTTTTTGAGGAAACTCTACTCCGAGTTTGTCCTCAATAAAGTGCCAAACTATTTTGATATGCGGGACTTCCAGGGTAGAGGTGGGGGCTCAGCACAGGATAGACCAGGGGCATATCTTGACCCACAGCGGGTAGTGAGACGAGTAATCAGCAGACCAGCCCACGAGCATGTTTCTATCCCTTCCATTGTGAAGGAGAGTGTTGAGGTCGATACACTGAGGTCGATTAGTGCCTTGACCCAGAGCATCATAGAGCATGCCGATCCTACAACACAGAGTGGGTTGGGAGATAGTACGAGGAGTAGGGTCCCACCGCATACTTGCCAGGCTTGCGGGTCAGCCTGTGGTTATGACCCCATGGACAGTCAGGACGCAGGTGCACAGGCTACATCTGCAGCTGAGCAGATGGCGATGACAGATACCCTCCTGAGTGAGACTTTCGGCCTTGATACTCAGGTAAATATTAGCAAGTTTATTGAATTTAATTTATTAAATTTTATTTTTGAAATACAAGATTAACTAATTTAAATTGATGATTTTAATGAAATTTCAGGGTCATAGCGTCGATGCAGTTTTCAGTGGTTCTCCACCTACATTTTTCACTAGATCATCTACTGTCGAGGTATGTAACTAGTAAACAATTATAAATATTACATGTGAATAGCATCGTTATATGAATGGTATTCTAATTTCTGATTTTGGATGTTGAATAGGTTAACACTGTAGATTTCATGGCAACACCTGCCAGCGGTGGTGGACTTCAAAGCTTTACGGAGGTAATAAAATAAATAGTTTAATGAATGAATTGTACTTACTAAATTTTTGTATGTGATTTGTGTGTTTTATTGTGTGTACTTCCATGTTTAGATGAGCGTGTGTGTATGTTAGGAGCCATGATTTGCATCACTATCATAGTTTTCGTAATTGAATAATGTTGTTTTATTTCCAGATGATGCAGGCTGCGGATACACCTCCCCATGTTCATAGGGCAATGGAGCAGGGTGTGGCCTCTGCGATTCATAGCTCTATGGCATTGACAGGGGTATGAGGCAGATTAGTAAATTTCAATTTACATTCATTGTTATAGTTGTCTATTTTTGAAAAATCAAAAGATTATTGATTTGAAGTTTAATTTCTATCTGGATGGTTTCTATAGGACATGACATCACCAGGGCCTTTTCCTGCTACTGAGGCAAGCGAGCAGACAGATTATATGTTAGCGGTAAGTGATTATTTTGTTAAATGTTTCATTTTTTTATAACATGTAATTTCTATATATTAATATCTATACTTTTTTTTGTAACAGGTAAAGGTGCAGGAAGAACTAAATAGGAGGAGTAGCCCTCGGGTTCGTAGTAGACCACCCACATGCATGTCTCCATCCCCTAGAAGATCAAAGGCTGCTCGTGATTTATTCTCTTCACCAGCTAGAGGGGAATGACTTTTTATTGTGTTCCTCTGTTGTATGCCTATATGGCATTTGTGGACATATATTTTGTATTGTACATAGTTGACATTGTATGCCTATATGGCATTCTTGTAAGCCTATATGGCTATTTTGTATATATGTTATACTTATATCAACAGATATTGATGTATGCGTATATGGATATTTGGTTAATACAAATCTTTTTTATTGATGGCGTCCATACTTGCATTATAAATCCACTTTTGAATGGATATTTGTAGATGGCTACTTCAAATATTTAAAGTCTGATTGTATTACATAGGATGTTTGCATTTTCTTTGATAGGCTTGATAGGCCATGGATTACATGATGGTGTTTGATGGAAAAGTATGGTACTAGAAGACTCTAGTTCATTCTTAATAGGCTTGTGATTGATAATATCTTTGCATGATTGCACTTGATCTTGGATCATGGGCATGTTGTTAGGATTTTGATTGCATTGTGATGTTTGATGGATAGGCATGGTGTAAGTGTAAGATACCCAACTAGTTCTACGAAAAATTTTCCTTACTTAAACACTTTTACTTGCTAACAATTCATCAACTACTTCAATAACATAAAGATATACATCAAGATAACTATTTGAATGAAACAACATTAGAGTTGGGTACTTGTCTTGTTACTTGATTCAATCAACTTGCAATGTCTTATTACATGGAAAATGCTTTCAATAGCATGAAGTACAACTCATTCAATGGAAATACAAGGACAGGCCTTGAAGCCTTGATGTTACAATGTCTTCCTTACTTGAGCAACATTTGAAGATTTGGAATGTTCAACTCATCACCTCACAAGGTAGGCGCATATTTGAAGGATTTACAGGTTTTTCTGACTTGGGCGCCAAGTTGAGGTGACCTCCTCCTGAAGTTGCGCCTTGTCAACATTAGGTGCCAATTAGAGTTTATGGATGCTCTGGATTGTTTCCAAGAGTAGGCGCCAAAACATCATCATTATGAAAGTGTTTTAAATGCTAGGCGCCCAAATAAGCCCTCTGGAGTCTAGGCGCTCCTTTCATGCATTCTGTGTTCTAGGCGCCAATTGAAAGGAGTGGAGAATAAGGCAAGCGCCTTCCAAACTAGGTGTTTCCTTGAGGTGACAAGGACTTAGAAAGTGCGCCTAAGGTGAGCGCCTTGAGTGAAAAGGTCTAACAAACATCTTTGAACCCCCTTTCAAGGTTAGGCGCATTCTAGAGGTGGAAACAAGTAGAAGGTGCGCCTTAGCTTCCTTTGTCAATTCTTGCAAGTCTTTGTTGATTAGGAAGGTGGAATGCTTCATTGTAGAATGAGCGCCTATCTTCTAATGTCCAAACTACTTCTTCTGGCTCACTCTGTGGCTAGGCGCCAGAGCTAAACTGTTCACACAAGGGAGTGCGCCTAGACTCACTTGATGTTTTCTTACTACTTCAACCCCTGGAAGATGTTCCAAGGTGTTCCCTTTTACAAGCACCTGACCTCCCAAGTTCCTTCATGTGCTATTCCTTGAAGGCGCCAAAACTGAGCTCCAGTGCCATGGGATTGTGCCTAACATCTTTGAAGAGTTTCTAAGCCTTTTGCAAGTTGATATCCCAAACTCATCTTCTAGGCGCAACAGGAGCTTTCCAAAGGAGTTTCCAAGTTTTAGACACCAAGCGAGGTCATGGGTGAATGGAACTGCACCTTAGGAGATGACTGGATCCTAAGCGTCAGTCTGGAGTTACAGTGGAATTGATATGCGCCTCAACTAGCTTAGGCGCCCATTTGAAGTGATTCCTTTAACACTTCTCTGTCAATCTCAACTGCAAGGATGATCTCCTAATCCAATTTTGATCCTCTGGAGATGCAAATAGCTTTACATTTCACTAGGCTCCATCAATGATGATCATCAACCAAAGCGCATTTCAAAGGTGAGATAGGCAAGTGAGGCGCCAAACTAGTCCTTAAGACTTATCTCCTTCTATCAAGTCAATTTCAACTATGTGAGAGAGTTCTATTCTAGGTGCAAAATGGAAATGTTTCATCAATTGGTGCATCTTACAAAGCTCCCAATTCTAGGCGCCAGAGCCAAAGAGTTTTTCCCAACACATGCACCTGGGCTAGGAATTCACCTAAGAGACATCACTTAGCTTTAAAACTTTCAATCTATAGCCATCTAGGCTAGGCGCTCCAATGGAGGATCCTTGAACTCATGCATTGGCGCCTTCTAGTTCTAGGCACCCATTTTGGATGATTCATCCTGATACTAGCACCCAAAATGACTAGACTCTTTTCATTATCCAATTCACTTAGAAGACTCAAGTTGGAGACTTAGTTGTCTATCCATGTTCTCCGGAAGATTCATTGTACCTCTATGCACTATCTCCTTCAAGGCGCTCCTTAAAATCATTGGAAGTGCTCAGGACTTACCTTAGTCCAAAGCGCCACAATCCATTCCTTAAAGCACAAAGAATTCTCAAAGGCACCCCTATTTACCTCTAAGCACTCAAATATCATTTAGATTCAAGGTGCACATTTAGCTCCAAAACGCAAATTTCCATCATCAACCCATCAAGGTGCATCATCTTCCCTTTGTATCCCCTTCAAGGCGCAGACATTCACTTCTTCACACTCAAACTCACTCTCTTGCGCCAGAATAGGTGTATAACTTCAAATAAGGCGCTAATCTTAGGTTTCTAAGTACTTAGTTTGATCTTAAGGCTATCCTTCCTCTAAGCACTCTCTTCAACTCCCTCACTGAAGGCCCTCTGTAAGTTTGGGCGCATTTCATCCCAAGGCGCTTCAACATCATCCAAGGCGCAAATTCACTCTCCAAGACAAGGTGCAAAAAACCCTATCCTAAGGCGCTCAAATCTTGCTTCTAGACCTAGGCGCTCAAATCTTGCTTCTAGACCTAGGCGCACAAACATGAGATTAAGGATCATTCTGGCCACCATCACTTCCCTAAAGGCACAAAATTGGTGTAGATACATTCCATTTATTAAGGATCATTCTGGTGCCCAAATCTTGTCAAAGCAAAGGATCAATAGGTTCTCTCTAAGGCGCACTCCAGGGTTTGATCTTGCAAGACTTCTCACGTCAAAATTTTGACCAAGACACTCAAGGCACTAGTCTTTATCATCTAACCCTACAGTGCACTTACTCATTATGATATACTCCTCAACTTTGTATTCAACCTTGCCCAAGGCGCATATTCACTATAAGGCATTCTCACGTTGTCAAGGCTCAGAGGGCTTCAACTTGCTAAAGGGTAGAGGTCTAGGTGCATATCTGACTTGAAGCTCAAGGCGCTCCAACCCTCTTGCTCTGGAATTCCTTCTAGGCACTAAGTGACTTCTCCAATTCCTTGAAAACATTTGAAGTGTTTTACCTTCTCAAGGTGCTCCTTCAAACTTGACTCCAAGGTGTTATAATCTCAAAGGTGCTGACATCATCTCAACCAAAGGCGCTCAATGATTCATCCCATATCTAGGCACTAAAACACTTAATCAACCAAGTCATTCAAGGTGCCATTCAGTAAACTCATCTTCCATGATATTCCTATCAAGGCGCATATCACTTCTCTCATGGGCTTTAGGTGCTCAGTTGAGTGTTTCAATACTACTTAGGTGCCAAATTTATTTTAATGCACCAAACACAAAGAGCTTTCAAACACTGGGCGCTCACAAAGAGTCTTCCAACCTTGGGCGCTAAATTAGGTCTTTGCAACTATCCAAGGCGCATATCTTCGTTTGAACAACTTATGGTGCCAAGACAACTTCTCATTAGGGCGCTCAAAACACTTGTGTTTACATTTGAAGTGCTTTACCTTCTTAAGGTGCTCCAGACTAACCTGACTCCAAGGCGCTCCATCATCATCCTTAAGGCGCTAAAAACATCATCTCCACTCTAGGCAAAAACATCATCCAACTCCTTAAGGCACTTCACTGTCAAAGTCTGAAGGTGCTCTACCTAGACCTTTCCCCTAGGCGCCAGAACTCCTAAGCACTCACCAGATAACTCTCTTCTTCAAGGCGCAAATCTTCCTATACTATGATTGCCTCTGAAACGCCGATTAACGTGATGTGAGGGTGCAAAGGCTACTCCAATCCTCAGTGAGCGCCTAGTTTAAACAAGGAGAAATAAAGCATTCAAAACTATCCAAACGATCATCCCCTTCCTAATGTCTTCACTGCTCCGGAAAACCTTGGCCAAAATGACACATAACAACTCCTATGAGCGCCCTTATGCCCTAGGATCATCTAGTTTGTGCGTCTTGTAATGAGGAGTTCATGTAAGTTTGGAATGAGCGCCTTGAATAAGTGTAAACTAGCCTAGAGAAGGGTATGTGCGCCTTGAGCATTCCAGAGATAACTGTACGCCTAGAACAATATGAGTGCTCATGATGATGATTAACGCCCTGATGAGACTATGAGCGCCTTGTTCAGGAGATACCTTGTTTGATCATAAAATGCACCTTGAGTCTTGAAGGTTTTGAGTGCCTAGGTGATTTGGATGTTGGGATGTTGGTATGCGCCCAAGATTGAGGTGAGCGCTTGTAATGGAGGAGAGCAATGAGATGAGGTTTAGCACCTCCAAGTAAGGTCAGAGGTGAGGTTAGAGGTGAAATGCGCCTTTGGACCATTCTGGCGCCTTGGATGAAGAACCTATATCTTGAGCCCAAGAGGTAAAATTTGCGCCTTAGTGGATTTGGAGAGTTACAGAGATTAGAGAAAAGCGCCTTGAAGACAGAGTTGTTCAAGGCGCATGTGTGATTTGGTCAAAAACAGGCGCCTAGAGTGAATAGGCTTTCATCCTGACTTAATACACTGCCTCCTTCTGACGATTTTTGGGGCAGCAGAAAACCTTTCACCACGGGCAAATGCCTCAGAGCTATAAAAAATGGAGAGAGGTTATTGTAGAGGCACTCTATGTGATAGCGTTGCCTCAGACAGAATGTTTCTAAGTGACATGATTTTCGAGTAACATCTCCTCAAAGATTGTTGCCTTTTTGCACTTTGGACTCTTCAGGGATATCGTCGGTACAATGTAGCTCTGACTATTTCGACATGTTTGGGTGAGAAATAGGACCATGCCTAGCATAAATGTACCCATTCGAACGCGTTGGAATAGTCAGTTTGATCGCATCAGGAGCAGGACGAAAGTTACACCCGTTTGCAACTTTACACTGCCTCCTTCTGACGATTTTTGGGGCAACAGAAAACCTTTCACCACAGGCAAATGCCTAAGAGCTATAAAAAACTGAGAGAGGTTATTGTAGAGGCACTCTACATGATCCCGTTGCCTCAGACAGAATGTTTCTAAGTGACATGATTTTTGAGTAACATCTCGTCAAAGATTGCTGTCTTTTTGCACTTTGGACTCTTCAGGGATATCGTCGGTACAATGTAGCTCCGACTGTTTCGACATGTTTGGGTGAGAAATAGGACCATGCCTAGCATAAATGTACCCATTCAGATGTGTTGGAATAGTCAGTTTGGTTGCATCAGGAGCAGGATGAAAGTTACACCCCTTTGCAACTTTACACTACCTCCTTCTGACAATTTTTGGGGCAACAGAAAACCTTTCACCACGGGCAAATGCCTCAGAGCTATAAAAAAATGAGAGAGGTTATTGTAGAGGCACTCTACGTGATCCCGTTGCCTCAGACGGAATGTTTCTAAGTGACACAATTTTCAAGTAACATCTCGTCAAAGATTGCTGTCTTTTTGCACTTTGGACTCTTCAGGGATATCGTCGGTACAATGTAGCTCTGACTATTTTGACATGTTTGGGTGAGAAATAGGACCATACCTAGCATAAATGTACCCATTCGGACGCGTTGGAACAGTCAGTTTGGTCGCATCAGGAGCAGGACGAAAGTTACACCCCTTTGCAACTTTACACTGCCTCCTTCTGACGATTTTTGGGGCAACAGAAAACCTTTCACCACGGGCAAATGCCTAAGAGCTATAAAAAACTGAGAGAGGTTATTGTAGAGGCACTCTACGTGATCCCATTGCCTCAGACAGAATGTTTCTAAGTGACACAATTTTTGAGTAACATCTCGTCAAAGATTGCTGTCTTTTTGCACTTTGGACTCTTCAGGGATATCGTCGGTACAATGTAGCTCCGACTGTTTCGACATGTTTGGGTGAGAAATAGGACCATGCATAGAATAAATGTACCCATTCAGATGCATTGGAACAGTCAGTTTGGTCATATCAAGAGCAGGACGAAAGTTACACCCCTTTGCAACTTTACACTGCCTCCTTCTGACGATTTTTGGGGCAACAGAAAACCTTTCACCACGGGCAAATGCCTCAGAGCTATAAAAAACCGAGAGAGGTTATTGTAGAGGCACTCTACATGATCCCGTTGCCTCAGATGGAATGTTTCTAAGTGACACAATTTTTGAGTAACATCTCATCAAAGATTGCTGCCTTTTTGCACTTTTGACTCTTCAGGGATTTCGTCGGTACAATTTAGCTCCGACTGTTTCGACATGTTTGGGTGAGAAATAGGACCATGCCTAGCATAAATGTACCCATGCGGATGCGTTGGAATAGTCAGTTTGGTCGCATCAGGAGTAGGACGAAAGTTACACCCCTTTGCAACTTTACACTGCCTCCTTCTGACGATTTTTGGGGCAGCAGAAAACCTTTCACCACGGGCAAATGCCTTAGAGCTATAAAAAACCGAGAGAGGTTATTGTAGAGGCACTCTACGTGATCCCGTTGCCTCAGACGGAATGTTTCTAAGTGACACGATTTTTGAGTAACATCTCGTCAAAGATTGCTGTCTTTTTGCACTTTGAACTCTTCAGGGATATTGTCGGTACAATGTAGCTCCGACTGTTTCGACATGTTTGGGTGAGAAATAGGACCATGCCTAGCATAAATGTACCCATTCGGATGTGTTAGAACAGTCAGTTTGGTCACATCAGGAGCAGGATGAAAGTTACACCCCTTTGCAACTTTACACTGCCTCCTTCTGACGATTTTTGGGGCAACAGAAAACCTTTCACCACGGGCAAATGCCTAAGAGCTATAAAAAACTGAGAGAGGTTATTGTAGAGGCACTCTACGTGATCCCGTTGCCTCAAACGGAATGTTTCTAAGTGACACGATTTTCAAGTAACATCTCGTCAAAGATTGCTGCCTTTTTGCACTTTGGACTCTTCAGGGATATCGTCGGTACAATGTAGCTCCGACTGTTTCGACATGTTTGGGTGAGAAATAGGACCATGCCTAGCATAAATGTACCCATTCGGATGCATTGGAACAGTCAGTTTGGTCGCATCAGGAGCAGGACAAAAGTTACACCCCTTTGCAACTTTACACTGCCTCCTTCTGACGATTTTTGGGGCAACAGAAAACCTTTCACCACGGGCAAATGCCTAAGAGCTATAAAAAACTGAGAGAGGTTATTGTAGAGGTACTCTACGTGATCCCGTTGCCTCAGACGGAATGTTTCTAAGTGACATGATTTTTGAGTAACATCTCGTCAAAGATTGCTGCCTTTTTGCACTTTGGACTCTTCAGGGATATCGTCGGTACAATGTAGCTCCGACTGTTTCGACATGTTTTGGCGAGAAATAGGACCATGCCTAGCATAAATGTACCCATTCGGATGCGTTGGAATAGTCAGTTTGGTCGCATCAGGAGCAGGATAAAAGTTACACCCCTTTGCAACTTTACACTGCCTCCTTCTGACGATTTTTGGGGCAGCAAAAAACCTTTCACCACGGGTAAATGCCTCAGAGCTATAAAAAACTGAGAGAGGTTATTGTAGAGGCACTCTACGTGATAGTGTTGCCTCAGACGGAATGTTTCTAAGTGACATAGTTTTTGAGTAACATCTCGTCAAAGATTGCAGCCTTTTTGCACTTTAGGCTCTTCAGGGATATCGTTGGTACAATGTAGCTCAGACTGTTTCGACATGTTTGGGTGAAAAACAGGACCATGCCTAGCGTAAATGTACCCATCCGAATGCGTTGGAATAGCCAGTTTGGTCACATCACGAGCAAGACACCAAAAATGCAAAGGTTGCTTTGTGCAACTTGACAACATTGACACTTTTTTGCAACATGACTCAGACTCAAACTGACCCCAAATGACTCAAAGTGACTTAAAATCACCTTGATTATAGAGGTCAAGGCGCTCCTTATCATTCATTCATTATGAGCACCTTGGGAGAATGGTATATAGGTCATCATCATGATTGGGCGCCCTGGATCCAGAGTGTTGGAGAGATCATCAAATGGTGTCTAGTAGGGTGAGTTATGAGTTTGGTCGCATCAGGAGCAGGACACCAAAAATGCATAACATGATGATGTAAAAATGTGTACATATGTGTAAAAATGCAGGAGGAAATAAAAAAAGACAAACCTTACAAATTAATGTGCATACTTACAACTCAATGTAACATAACTTTACAAAATCAATGTGAATACTTACAAATTAATCCAATGAACCATCTAGATCTGCTCTACTCTTTATTGTGTCAAGTATTGCTTCATGGTCAGACTCACGCACCTTCCACAATATTTTGTTCAAAGGTCTACCCCGATACTTTATCAAATGAACATTGGATGCCACGACAAGGTTCGAGTAATGAAGAATCTTTCGATGGATGTCAAAGTCCTGAAATAGCCAAATATTAACACTCTTATGTGGGTACCTTCTAAGCCATGTTCCAGTAATAACCACTGATCCTGTAGGGTATTCGATGTTTTCTCCATCTGTAACAGGGGCCTCTAATTTCTTTTTGGCCTCAACACAACGACATAAGTAATAATCTGTTCCCTCTTCATTATCTTCATCTGCAATAACTGCATATACGTGTCCTACATTGATATGTGTAGCAAATTAGATGAAATTAGTCAACATTACAAAAACACTACAAAGTAAGATGACATTACCTGGTTGAACTAGATGAAATTAGATGCATATATGTGCCCTATATTACCTGGTTGAACTAAATCTGATATGTGGTCAAAGTCAACTGACGATTCCATCTGTGTTAGTTCCAGTGCCGTCGGGGGTCGATACGTGTCAAGTGGGCTAAGATAACTTAACTGCCATTCGTCAACCCACTCCTTTGACTCGCACTCATCCCAGACTTGAATTGTACAGGAAGAACAAAAGCATGACATCTTTCGTGTATGGATACTCCATGAACCTGCAATTGAGCTTCTGAAAGAGTGCATCTCATTTGATCCTGTCAGTGTACAACAATCCTCATATGGTGCAATGTTAGTATCATCTATCAACCAAAAAAATCTACGAACTAAAGACTTACCTTCATTACCTGGACCCATGGAAGCATTACACCACTCGACAATCGATTTTGCATCTGTCAACTTTGCATTGTCTTTATACTTTAACTCTTCTCGTGCTATGGCTCTTTTGATACATGCTCCTGCACCATCATGCTCCCCCTTTCCATGCCCAGCCTCACAAAAGTTCCACATATGTTGAATACCTGTAAAATTATGCCTCCTACTCAGCCAATAGAAATTCTGCGATTTCTTGAATTGTGATGCACAATTATCCGACCATATGATATGCTGACTGAACGATATGCCCCTTCTAGCCAAATCATTATAGAACACCTGAAAGCAACCTTGCACGATCTCCATAGAATGCGTGCGATCATCACTAATATAGAAATGATACTCCCTTATGATCTTTCTGTCATCCTCTGTACTATCATTCGCATGAATGAATGTGATGTGCACAAATATAGAAACCTGTGTGGAGTTGTAATATTGTGATTGCACCTCACGCTGTGGCTGTAGACTGTAGTTCTCTGCAAAGTCGACGACTGAAACAATGCTACCAACTGGAAATGTGTCCTTCCATAACTTGAATTGCAAGTCCAACCATCGAGCTCTATGGGCATGTCTTGCATACTCATACACTATGCTGTCATGAAATATAGGCATAAACTGATACACTGGAATCTTTTCAATAACTAATTCACACCTCTTTGCTTCTTTACCATCTTTTGTATTGTATGCCACTGTTTTATACTTGCCAAACTCTACTAGTTGGTGGGGCACATATGGCACAACCCTGCAAATCATTGTTAGTATGCATATCTAAACATATAGACCTATAAGCATCAAAATGGTTAGAAAATTCAATATGTAATCTACAACAACAAGTAGTGCGTGTGTGATTTACCTTAACATAGAAAGGTTTTAGCATTTCAAAATATCTTTGACAAATTTTAATTTGAGGATACTTCTCTAGAAATTTACCATAAAACTGTGTTTGAGTCTCATCCAAAAAATGCTTTGGATGTGGCTCGTGGTTCTGACTACCAATTCTCCTTCTTACCACATCCCTTTGATTCGGAGATACCCTTGTGTAATTCCTCCAAAAGTCTTCAATTAGTGACCTCAATGCTTCAACAACTGGTTTATCTTTTCGTGGTAGTCTCCCCGAGAATGCCCATAATTCATTGGCATTAGTGTCCTCAATTCTTTGGCGTCTTCCAATGGCTCTTGATAAAGTTTTCCTATTAATTCTCAATTTTTGACTTGTCTTTCTAATAAGACGAGCTTTCCTCGTTTGACTACTTACTATAGTCGATGTAATCACACGCCGTGTTGCATTACTATCTTTTGTGCGTGAGGTGTTACCCACACTCTCATACGCACTCATTAGATTCTTGACAATAGATTTTTCACTTGAAGCCTCTGATGTTCTCAACCCAAGAATCTTCATGATAGACCTATACTTTATACTTCGCATCATTTCAACGAATAGTTGACATCTTGCAGTCTCATTTAACTTTTCAAAGAACAATCTCCAAATCTTATTAGCATATCTTCTACAAGTGCGTTTTGGAATCTTACCTTCCATTGGCTGCAAAATATTCTCATCAATATCAATCAAATACTTTAGCTTTCTATGCAAAATTCTACGTGGTGTCAAGTTAAGTAAATTCATCTCAACATTAGGAATTTCATCAATATTTAAATGAGATGGGTTAGATGGCATACCTTCGATCGAAGATGGAATAGATGACATACCTTGAGGTTGAGGTGGGAATGATGGCGTACCTCCTTCATCACATGTGAGTGATGATGTACTCTCAACTTGAGATGTGGTAGATGGTGTCCCTACATGTTGTCTTGCGATAAAGGATGTGTCTCCAACTATGGTATTCAAATCTCTCGTACCACGAAGTTTTTGCATTCGTTCTCTTTGTGCCGCCAATACCATATCTCTTTGTGATGGTTGTGGTTCCTCTTCAATTGGTATGTCTTCATTTATCGTGTCCAATTTCCTCTTCTCACGAAGTTCCCTCATAGCCATTACTTTCTTTGCATTCTTAGCTTCTATCTCTTCCTGTGTTGGTTTAATTCTTGATCGTTTCCTCGGCATGATGGAGAATTTGTTTGTAGCATGATAAAGAGACCAATATTAGTTCCTAAGAAATGAATACATGATAATAGTGGGATTGTATTTTTTTTTATGTTGTAAGGATTTATTCTTGTATAGTTTGACATCATGGTATGAACTAAGGTTTGTTTATTACACATAATTATTAAAGAGCCCAAGTGTAGAAAATATACATGGCATCATGTGAGATTGTAGGTTGCTTTCTTGATTGGAAATGTGTCTATTTTAAACATGTATGATAAAGCATGATAAAGTAATTCAATCCGAAATAAGGAAAATGTAAAGAACATGCATGTAAAGACTTGACATACCTAAAAAATGAAGATTTGAATGGAGAGAGTACCCAATTATGTAGTGTTTTTATCTTCTTGCATCAAACTCCTCAACAATTTGAGTTTTTCACCACTTGCTTCCTTTTCAATGTTAAATTCTTAAAATTGAATCAAAATTAACATTGCAATACTACAAAAATTGAAACTTGTATAGATATATATCAAATTTGGTTTGAAAACTAGGTTATTTCCTCCTTCTCAAGTTGGCAAAGCAGAAAAGGTGGTGGAAAGATCATGCAAAGGTGGTATAATGTGTCAAATGTGCATGTGAACTTCCCAATAGCATGAAAGCACTTCTTTTTTGTTGGAGCACGCACAGAATCAGTAAGAAAATAGAGCATGTGGGCCTGGATCACGGGGGTAACCACTTTTTTACCGTTTCAGTAGAAATACAAAACGCGAGCGTGTTATAACACGAGCGCGTTATAACGCGCTTGCGCTATAACGCGCTCGCGTTTTGTCCTGCTATAGATCCCTAAACCCTAAACCCTCAACTCTGATCCCTTGACCCTCAACCCTCAATGTCAAATCCTAATCCCTCAACCCTATCCCTAAACCCTCAACCCTCAATGTCAAATCCTAATCCCTCAACCTCAACCTTATCCCTAAACCCTAATCCCTTCAACCTCAACCCTATCCCTAAACCCTTGACCCTCGAACCTCAGCCCTCGACGTCAAACCCTAATCCCTTGATGCAGAGCGAAACCAGTTGAACATTAACACAGGTGAAAAAATCCTTCATCTTCGGTAAGACATTACCATTTGTCACCTCGACATAAACACGATCGGCAAGTATAATGTTATCGGTTCAATGCACCTTTGTCTACCTGATAGACATAGTCAATCCGATGACTTCTCCATACATTGCTCAACTTATTCTTCCGGTCCTCCTTACTATTTCCACCGGTCATTTCTTGCATCGTTCAGAATGCTTATTCTAAAAACCTCACATACAACAATGATATTCAAATGGAAGATACGAACTGTCCTCACAAACATTCATTGTATACACATAAAGTGCTAATTCCTTCTCTGCACATTGTAACCAAACAGGACACACAGAAACACTAAAACTACATAACAGAAATAAATCTAACTACATGGAGGTCATTCCACTGATTTCAAAGAAATCCACCAGTGGAATGACTCCAATCGGTATCACTGTAGTTTGACCAGAAAACACAGAATTTCTTTATTCCTTCTGCTTTAGAATAAAATACAATTTCTCTCTCTGTTCGTTCACTCCCCTCTACATGAACAGAGACCAACAATATAAAGACTCTCAATTGACAGTTACACACGGTGGAAGGTGAATCACCTATAACCACCCTGCCAATCAGTTACAAACCTTTCAGACATTTAGTTCGGTTACAAATGGTAATGACACGTACACAAACTACTCAACATTATGCCGTTACTTGGCCAAATTCTAATCCCTCAACCCTTCACTCTAATCCCTCAACCCTAAACCCTATCCCTAAACCCTCAACACTATACCTTAAACCCTAATCCCTCAACCCTAACCCTAAACCTTGTCCCTAAACCCTAATCCCTTCAACCTCAACCCTATCCCTAAACCCTTGACCCTCGAACCTCAGCCCTCGACGTCAAACCCTAATCCCTCAACCCTTAACTCTGATCCCTCATCTCTCAACCCTAACCCTAAACCCTCAACCCTCAACATCAAACCCTAATCCCTCAACCCTCAACCCTAATCTATCATCTGTCATCCCTCCACACTCTACTTTAACCCTAATTCCTCGACCCTCGACCCTCGAACCTCAACCCTCAACCCTCAACATCAAACCCTAATCCCTCAACCCTTAACTCTAATCCCTCGACCTTCAACCCTGATCCTAAACCCTAAACCCTCAACGCCAAATTCTAATCCCTCAACCCTTCACTCTAATCCCTCAACCCTAAACCCTATCCCTAAACCCTCAACACTATACCTTAAACCCTAATCCCTCAACCCTAACCCTAAACCTTGTCCCTAAACCCTAATCCCTTCAACCTCAACCCTATCCCTAAACCCTTGACCCTCGAACCTCAGCCCTCGACGTCAAACCCTAATCCCTCAACCCTTAACTCTGATCCCTCATCTCTCAACCCTAACCCTAAACCCTCAACCCTCAACATCAAACCCTAATCCCTCAACCCTCAACCCTAATCTATCATCCGTCATCCCTCCACACTCTACTTTAACCCTAATTCCTCGACCCTCAACCCTATCCCTAAACCCTTGACCCTCGAACCTCAACCCTCAACCCTCAACATCAAACCCTAATCCCTCAACCCTTAACTCTAATCCCTCGACCTTCAACCCTGATCCTAAACCCTAAACCCTCAACGCCAAATTCTAATCCCTCAACCCTTCACTCTAATCCCTCAACCCTAAACCCTATCCCTAAACCCTCAACACTATACCTTAAACCCTAATCCCTCAACCCTAACCCTAAACCTTGTCCCTAAACCCTAATCCCTTCAACCTCAACCCTATCCCTAAACCCTTGACCCTTGAACCTCAGCCCTCGACGTCAAACCCTGATCCCTCAACCCTTAACTTTGATCCCTCATATCTCAACCCTAACCCTAAACCCTCAACCCTCAACATCAAACCCTAATCCCTCAACCCTCAACCCTAATCTATCATCCGTCATCCCTCCACACTCTACTTTAACCCTAATTCCTCGACCCTCAACCCTATCCCTAAACCCTTGACCCTCGAACCTCAACCCTCACCCTGAACATCAAACCCTAATCCCTCAACCCTTAACTCTAATCCCTCGACCTTCAACCCTGATCCTAAACCCTAAACCCTCAACACCAAATTCTAATCCCTCAACCCTTCACTCTAATCCCTCAACCCTAAACCCTATCCCTAAACCCTCAACACTATACCTTAAACCCTAACCCTAAACCTTGTCCCTAAACCCTAATCCCTCAACCCTCAACCCTAATCTGTCATCCGTCATCCCTCAACTCTAATCCCTCATTCCTAAACCCTAAACGCTATCCCTATTCCTAGACCCTCAACAGGCTCGATACTATACCTTAAACCCTAATCCCTCTACCATCGACACTCTTATTTAACCCTAATCCCTTGACCATTAACCCTATCCCTCAACCTCAACCCTCAACCCTCAACCCTCAACTCTCAACATTAAACCCTAATTCATCAACCCTAAACCCTAATCCCTCAAACCTAAACCCTATCCCTAAACCATCAACCCTCAACACTATACCTTAAACCCTAATCCCTCAACCCTCAACCCTAAACCTTATCCCTCAACCCTCAACCCTAATCCCTCATCCCTCAACTCTAATCCCTCATCCCTAAACCCTAAATGCTATCCCTATTCCTAAACCCTCAACAGACTCGATACTATACCTTAAACTCTAATCCCTTATCCCTAAACCCTCCAACCCTATCCCTAATCCTTATACCCTCCACACTCTACTGTAACCCTAATTCCTCAACCCTCAACGCTATCCCTAAACCCTTGACCCTCGAACCTCAACCCTCAACCCTCAACATCAAACCCTAATCCCTCAACCCTTAACTTTGATCCCTCGACCTTCAACCCTGATCCTAAACCCTAAACCCTCAACGCCAAATTCTAATCCCTCAACCCTTCACTCTAATCCCTCAACCCTAAACCCTATCCCTAAACCCTAACCCTAAACCTTGTCCCTAAACCCTAATCCCTCAACCCTCAACCCTAATCTGTCATCCGTCATCCCTCAACTCTAATCCCTCATTCCTAAACCCTAAACGCTATCCCTATTCCTAGACCCTCAACAGGCTCGATACTATACCTTAAACCCTAATCCCTCTACCATCGACACTCTTATTTAACCCTAATCCCTTGACCATTAACCCTATCCCTCAACCTCAACCCTCAACCCTCAACCCTCAACTCTCAACATTAAACCCTAATTCATCAACCCTAAACCCTAATCCCTCAAACCTAAACCCTATCCCTAAACCATCAACCCTCAACACTATACCTTAAACCCCAATCCCTCAACCCTCAACCCTAAACCTTATCCCTAAACCCTAATCCCTCAACCCTCAACCCTAATCCCTCATCCCTCAACTCTAATCCCTCATCCCTAAACCCTAAATGCTATCCCTATTCCTAAACCCTCAACAGACTCGATACTATACCTTAAACTCTAATCCCTTATCCCTAAACCCTCCAACCCTATCCCTAATCCTTACACCCTCCACACTCTACTTTAACCCTAATCCCTTCAACCTCAACCCTATCCCTAAACCCTTGACCCTCGAACCTCAACCCTCAACCCTCGACGTTAAACCCTATTCCCTCAACCCTTAACTCTGATCCCTCATCTCTCAACCCTAACCCTAAACCCTAAACCCTCAACCCTCAACGTCAAATCCTAATCCCTCAACCCTAAACCCTCAACACTATACCTTAAACCCTAATCCCTCATCCCTCAACCCTAAACCTTATCCCTAAACCCTAATCCCTCAACCCTCAACCCTAATCTGTCATCCCCCAACTCTAATCCTTCATCCCTAAACCCTAAATGCTATCCCTATTTCTACACCCTCAACAGAATCGATACTATACCTTAAACCCTAATCCCTTATCCCTAAACCCTCCAACCCTATCCCTAATCCTTATACCCTCCACACTCTACTTTAACCCTAATTCCTCGACCCTCAACCCTATCCCTAAACCCTTGACCCTCGAACCTCAAGCCTCAACCCTCAACGTCAAACCCTAATCCCTCAACCCTTAACTCTGATCCCTCGACCCTCAACACTATACCTTAAACCCTAATCCATATCCCTCAACCCTTAACCCTTAAAACTTAAACCCTATCCCTACACCCTCAACACTTGACACTATATCTTAAGCCTTAAACCCTCATCCCTAAAGCCTCAACCCTCAATCCTTAAACCTTAAACCCTAAACCCTATCCCTAATCCCTCTACCCTCAACACTCTAACCCTAACCTCGACATTAAATGCTAATCCGTCAACCCTAAACCCTAATCCTAAACCCTCAACCCTCAACCCTCAACACTATACCTTAAACCCTAATCCCTCAACCCTCAACCCTAAACCTTATCCCTAAACCCTAATCCCTCAACCCTCAACCCTAATCCATCATCCCTCAACTATAATCCCTCATCCCTAATCCCTAAATGCTATCCCTATTCCTAAACTCTCAACAGACTTGATACTATACCTTAAACCCTAATCCCTTATCCCTAAACCCTCCAACCCTATCCCTAATCCTTAGACCCTCCACACTCTACTTTAACCCTAATCCCTCGACCCTAAACCCTATCCCTAAACCCTTGACCCTTAAACCTCAACCCTCAACCCTTAATGTCAAACCCTAATCCCTCAACCCTTAACTTTGATCCCTCGACCCTCAACCGTAATCTGTCATCCCTCATCCCTAAACCTTAAATGCTATCCCTATTCCTAGACCCTCAACGGGCTCGATACTATACCTTAAACGCTAATCCCTTATCCGTAAACCTTCCAACTCTATCCTTTATGCCTTAACCCTCATGATGAATAGCCTTGAATGTAAAAAAATTTGAGTGGGAAATAACGCGAGCGCGTTATAACGCGCTCGCGTTATGTCAAACATGGCAAAAGACAGACTTGCAGGAAAAAATGTAAGGCAAGAAATAACGCGAGCGCGTTATAACGCGCTCGCGTTATTTCTTGCTTTGGGAATCCCAAGCCTTGGGCTTGGGATTTGCTTTGGATTTCCAACCCAAAGGCTTGGAGTGCCTTATGAACAGTCACAGACGTGTTTTTCTGTATTCTTCAAAATTTCACATAATTTCGTTCGTGCTAACCCTCAGATTTGCACGTGTTTCAAGGTTGAACAAATCGAACACATGGGTAATGTTAGGCTTTCTCTTTGCTATTTGACGATGTGATTTTTTTCACATTTTAACAATGTTAAGCCTTTCATCTTTAATTTCTTTTGTTTGTGTGTCCGTTTTTATGCAAAAACCACTGTTTGGTCTTTTTTTCATTGTAAAATAACTATTCATTCAAATTTAAAAAAAATTACATATTTAGAAACTAGACTCCATTCTACAAATATTAAAAAAATAAAAAAATGATTTTCAATTAGTTTTCAAAATTTATAGGGGTAACACGGCCAAAATTCTATTTTTTAGGATGTGTCCACTTTAAAAATTAGTAAAAAATTAAATATTCATCAAAAAATTATCAGAAAAATCGGGCATAAACTACATGCTATTAGCTAATTTCTCACTGAAGCGATTTTAAAAATACCAAAAAAAAGTTGACCTTTTGAGGGAGCCACAAAACATGCTATGTTATGTTTTTTTGACAGAAACAACACCAATTTCTGTGGCTCCCTCTTTTGAACCCCTTAATCTATGCCATTTTCAAAACAAAATAGTAGTTTAGAAAGTAGACTCGGAGCACTACGAACATTGTTTTGGTTGCATCTCTAAATTTTGAGTGTAACTATGCTCAATTTCTCATCCAAGGCCAGTATTTCCTGATTTCAGAAAAAAAAGTGGCCACTTAAGACCCCTTTTTGGCCCCCCATCTTCTTGCACTTACCCAGATGCAGTATATTACAAATTTTCACAAGAGGTTGACCAGGTTAAATTTAAAATTAATTATGTCAAAGATCTAGATCCATCTAATATTTAATCCAACATTAGCATCCTTCACCGCATACAACAATAGAGAGGCAAAAAAGAACAAAGTGGACTTGGATGATGATGGGTAGTAAAAGATCCAGTCAACATGTACATTCCTGTCAGTCCACATCAGCACAAGTTTTCAGGCATCATGTGACCTCTAGTTGACTTTAATTTGTCTTGAAAATTTGATTTTTATCATGTACATCCAAATGGGTACTCATTTTGTCCACATTCAATGTATTTGCAAGCTGTATTTTGTCTTTTTCTATTAAGACAAAATTAAATCCAAAAATGTAACAAACTATTGTACCTCATTCAATGTAATGTAAATCTGGACTCTTGGTGTTGAGTTAATCTCCATCATCCATGAAACACTAGGTATGGTGCCTTGTCTATAAAAGGGCCATCATTTTCTCTCATTGTAACCAAGACTTGATATTGAATTGTTGAGACTCTGCCAAATTGTGGTCAATACAAAGTAGATTTTGCAAGTTGCTGGGAGTTTGTGTTCTTGTGTTATCTCTTTTAGATTTCATGGTTTATATCAATATGAAGTTAATTAAATATGCTTTTGCAATAATGGGTAAATGCTAAGATATCTGATGAATGCATTAGTTCATACTATTAGTGCTTGATGATTGTAAGTTACTGTGCATAGCTAGCTTGGGCCTTGTTATTGAATCTAGTTCAATTGCATTTCATTAGTTAAGATGCTCCATTTTTTGTGTGTTTAATGAGTAAATGTGATTTGAAAATCTTAATTTTCCATTGAATATTGCATCATTTCTTGCAACATTATGGGTTTCTTAACCTAATGAAACAGGGAAAGGTTTTTTGAAAGTGTTTGTCTATCTGCAACATTTTATCCGATTGTAATTGTCACTTAGGTTCCAACACTTCTCTTTAACCCTTTACCTTTTGCATTTTGTTTATAAACATCTATTAGATTTAGGTTTTAAGCAACACTCATATTGACAATTTGCTGAAAATATCATAGGGTTGCTTGCACACTTTGATATAATAGTTTCAAAAACCTTACCATTGCATGTAAGTCCCCTTTGTTGGTACAACTGAAACATTCCACTGAAGTTATTCCTGCAAGCTAAGACCTAGCTATATAAACCTTGGGGTAGTCCTATCTAGGATAGGATTCCTTTCAAGAGAGGTGTGATAACCAATATTTCACCTGCATTGCTTTGTGCTAAAAAACACCATCAACACTTTAAATAATGATTTTGGATACTTTGGATAATGATTTTGGATGAGTAATGTGAGGGATACTTTGGATAAGTTTGTATGCTGTTTGATAAGGATAACCAAGTCAACAGAGGGCTAAAAATAAATCTAGATCTTATGGATTTCAAGGATATTCCTCTCTTTACTTAAGGTAGACTAAGACACTTAAGCAAAAAGGGAATGGGGATTATTCTACTTGGGGTAGAAAAGACCTCGAAGAAAAATGAACCTTAGAATTCACTAACTTTGGAGTAGTAAAGGCTCCTAAGCCAATTTATCCTAAGGTTGATAAGGCTAATTTATAAAATAACTTAAGGTAGAAAAATGCTTAAGCTCTCTTATAAATTAGAGGATGGGGGATGAGATCTAGATTTAGACTTGCACAAATTTTATTTGGGGGATGATTTTTTTGGATATGTTGATGTTGGTTTGGTTTGATTTGGATATTTGATTCGGATAAGGTTGATGTTTTTGATAAAATAAGGCGGCTAAAACTAGGGGCCGAACCCTTTTACAAAACCAAGCCCAAGGGGCAAGAAAACAGCGTACTAGCAGTACTCAGCTAGCACAGAGAAAGACCAGTAGCAAAGGCACAACAGCCTTGCTAAAAAAGAAACAACAACAAAGCCCAACAGACTAAACAACAAGGTTGCAAGGAGCAACAACCTAAACAATAGCAGAACCAGAACTATCAGGTCAAACACCCTTGACATGAGTGCCGTTCAAAGAAACATGCTTGGGAAGACCTCACTTCCTCCTTTGGACAATAGTCCAAAGAACATCATCTCCATCCACAGAAATAAGAGAAGAAGGAGAAACTCTCTCCAAATCCATGGAAGGGGGCGGAGCTTGGGGCACAACAACATTAGCCCTAGTAACATGTGTACCTATATTAACAGTGCGAGATATATCAGCAGCTGAGATCACTGCAGCAGAACCACCAGCAACACCAACAATCCCAGCAGCAGAACCACCAGCAACACCAGCGATAGAACCACCAGCAATCCTAGCAGCAGAACCACCAGCAACACTAGCAATCCCAGTAGCAAAAACATCAGCAACACCAGCAATCCTAGTAGTAGAACCACCAGCAACACCAGCAATCCCAGCAGCAGAACCACCAGCAACACCAGCAATCCCAGCAGTAGAACCACAAGAAGCAATATCAATAGCTGTAAAATATGGAACCCTCACAATATCAGGAGTAGACCCATCATCATCAGAGGAAGATTCAACCACCTCTGACCCAGAAATATCCTCAGTAGCACCAACTGTAAGATGTTCATACAAAGAATTCTTCCACTAGGAGGAAGAATGAGGGATCTTTAAGCGAGGACACCCAGAAGCTAGATGACCCATAGCAAAGCATCTACGACATCGAAAGGGAATACCTTCATAGTCCAAAATCTGCCTCCAAGAATTATCAGCAACCTACAGCATAATCTCAGTTAGGAGAGGCTTAGAGAGATCAAGATCCACAAGAACACGAGCGTATGTGGTATGAGAAAATAAGGTAGTCACTTGATCTACCATAATAAAAGAGCCCAAAGAATTACCAATACCCTCATAACAAGATTTACACCAAAGATGCAGTGGAAGATTCGGGAGACGAATCCAAACAGACATTTTATTGAAAGACTCAGTTAATGAGTTAAAGGAGGGAACCCAAGGCTTGAGAAGGAGGGTATGATTGCCCCAAAACTAGGCTTGAGTATGAAGAATAGCATTTCGATCAGAAACTGAAGCAAAAACAACTACAAAGAAACCTTTTGCACAAGGGTAAATTTCTATTTTCCTCTCCGTGATAGGGCACCAATGCTCTGAAATCTAGAGGTTCAAATCGCCTAGCCGAGGCCACCAACGGTCAAATCTACAAATCAAACCCTTCTCAGAGAAATAGTCAATATTTTTAAAACCCTCATCCCCTAGGACCACTATAGGGAGAGGCAAGTCTGACTGAGAAATAGATATCCTAGATACTAGAACAACAGCAACATTAGTAGACTCCTCACATTGCTGAGGAGAACCACTACTAACAATCTTTGCATAAGATGTAGCAGCAATAGTAGCAGCCCCAGAAATGGATGACGTACGAACAGTCGCAGAAACCCCAACAGCAGATGGAACCCCTGCAAATAAAGTAGTAGATGAACCCTAAAAAGTAGCAGTCATAGTCACGGATGGCACTCCTACAACAATTCCAACAGTTAAATGCATGAACGACACATCAACAACCATAGCCACACTAGCAGCAGAAGAAAACACACC
The DNA here is from genome assembly GCA_027924645.1 of Cunninghamia lanceolata. Taxonomy (NCBI): domain Eukaryota; kingdom Viridiplantae; phylum Streptophyta; class Pinopsida; order Cupressales; family Cupressaceae; genus Cunninghamia; species Cunninghamia lanceolata. The sequence continues at coordinate 20,673,777 of BSBN01000391.1, forward strand.
AGCTATAGGCACCCCAGTAGCAGACGAAACCCTAGCCATAGATACACACAGCGCATCGACAGCCACACCAGCTGCTGAGCCCACAGACGGCACACGGACAGCCGCAATCGCACGAGCTGCTGATCCCACAGACGGCACATGAACAGCCGTAGCCACACCATCAACAGAAGAAAACCCAACAGCAGCAGACTGACCCCCTGCATGTAAAGTAGCAGATGAACCCTGTAAGGTAGCAGTTGTAGGTACAGACGGCACTCCAACAACAAAAGCAGCTGAGCCCACGGATGGCGCACCAACAACTGCAGCCACACCAACAGCAGAAGAAGACCCTGTAATTAGCCTAGCAACAGATGAATCCTGTGAACCAGGAACATGGGCGGGAAGAGGAGCGGGAGAGCCCATTTCGTTCGAATAAGGTTGATGTTGATTTGGTAAGGTTTGGATTATTTGTATCAAGGTTGGACTAAGGTTATGATTTGAAGGATATTTTGGATTTGATTTGGATAAATTAGGATGAAAGGTTTGGGATGGTGTTGATTGGAATGGAGATGGATGCAATGAGATCAAAGGTCCAAAGTGAAAATTAAAATGTTTTCCTAAGGTCAAATGGATAGATGTAGGATAATGAACTTGGACTAGGGTTTGGATGAGGTGATTTTTTTGGATTTGGATGGAATTGGGGTGAAATGTTAGGATAATGGTTGATGTGGAATTGGAATGGATGGAATAAGGTCAAAGGTGCAAAGTGAAAATTAAAATGTTTTCCTAAGGTCAAATGGATAGATGGAAATTTGACAAAGAATGGACTTAGGTGGATGATAAATGATTTTGGGATGATTTTGAAGGATTGCCACATCACAAGGATGATACAATTTTTGCTAGGAAGATAAACTAAAGGTCACTAATTTTTGGACTTAGAGAAAAATGGCACTAAAAGATGGTCCAATAGTGTTAACAAAGTGACTGAAAGCATTGAAGGGTAGACTGAAGCCAGTGAAAGAGGGTGTAATGGCGCTAACAGTCAGCAAGAAGGCATTGACAGGAGTTCCAATAGCACTAAATAGAGGACTGATAGCATTGTTTGTCTGTTCAAAGGTTGAAGTTGATTGATTTTAATGAAAATTTTGGATTCAAAGGTTCTTGGCAAGCATTAAATAAAATAAGAAAACACAATGGCTTGACTCCAAAGGTGGACTTAGATAATTGGCTTGTACAAGTTTCAACAAATAAGACACACCACTCAAATGAACATCCTAGAAATTAGTCAAGTGGTAGTGTCATATCTTGTGGATCTCACAAAATGGCCGTGGGTCAACCTTAACTCAAAAGTGAACCAAGGTTCCCACTCCATTAATACCATAGTGCCATAGCTTGGATAGATAGGTAAAATAAGGTCATGGACCAACTTACCCCCTACCTTGGAGACTTTTGTCTTGCCCAAAGTAGACCCTATCTCAAGTCTAGCGGTATGGTGAATAATCTTCCCTTGCTATTACAACGGTGCACCACAAGATATGATAGTTGAAAGGTCTTAATCTAGGATAGTACAAGCTTCTAGGGAGTCCTCTTTATACACAAGGCATGTGAGGCCCAAAAACATGAACACTAGTCCATTGAAGGGATGTGGCACCAACCGGTTAAGCAAGAACCACTTCACGTTATGTCTGAAATCACCTGGGGCCCCAAGGCTATCCCAATGACAATGCAACTAGATTGGTGTACAAGTTTCCTTCTCCCCCCTTTGATATACCCTACTAGTACACATGGTTGAGGTTGTCCCTTGAGGTGATGAAATCCCCAAGAAGGCCTCCTAAGAAGAAATTATCCCTTGCTTTTGATCACCCAAGTTCGCACTAGGTGCGAGGGGAGAGCATACACAATAAAGATAACCCCTTTGGGATACACTTAAAAGAAATAAAGGTATTTACAAGTAGACTTTTTATCCCCAAGATCAGCCTAAGGTACAAGCGGAGAGCATACATCTACAAGAAAACAAGACATGGCAAATAAAAGTTAATTCCCAACTAAGCTAACTTTAGTGCAACTAAGATCTAGTGATAAAAAAGAAAAATTGGACAAGCGAATCTGCACCAAAATAGTTTGTAGTCTGATAAAAAGATCTTGGAAAAATGTTCTTAACACCTACACAAACAAGTTAGACACTTGCATAGACCTACAAACCTTGTCAGAAAAATGGTGCTAATACAGAGATAAATAGCACTGGCAGACAGGAGAATAGTGCTAAATTACAACATATAGTAAACAAAGACAAATAGAACTAAAACAGAGACTAATAGTGCTAACAACCACACCAATTGTGCTAAAATAATAAAAAAATATTTATACCTCTCTGTCATCTGTCACAGAAACTGATGTCATGACTCTGGGTCATGATGGCACTAATCCAACATAAAATGAGTAACCTGCACAAAAATAGAGACTTCTTTTGTACAAAATGATGAAATAAAGTGTTAAGAGGACCCGCAAGGTTACTCCAATGGGTTAAACAATAGATTACCACTCAAAAAAATGTTAGTAGCATTAGATGTGCAAGACAAAAACTAAACCTAGGTACTCTTTTCAAAATGTGTTAAAAAAAGTGATAATGGAGCACACTAAGGCCTAGAAATTCTATCAAAACAACAAGCCTCAACCCTGCAGACAATGATTAGCATAGAAAACCAGAGACCAAAGTGTTAGTGAGGTAAATTTATTTAAAACTGTCGTGTAAAATAGCACTGAAACATGTGCCAATGGCATTGAAATAGGCATTGATAGTGCTGACAGAGTGATGTATGGTGCTAATACAAACTCCAATGGTGTTGAAACAATGACTGATGGTGCACCCTAAGAAAATGGCATGACTGTGAGAATAAGCTACACTAAACCTGACTTGCACATCAAAATCTTTAAAAACACTCACAAAAATGATTAGTTTAGGACCAGGGGGTCCCATTGGGCGTGCCAAATAAAGATGAAAGAAATATTAAAGGAACAAAACATGAAAAGGAAATCAAATAAATAAGTGTTATACCTTTGTAAAGTCCTTGAAATCTCCCTCACTCCTTAATAAGGTTGAGGAAGTGCACCCAAGCTTCCTAGCTTTACCCAAACAAGATGGTTGAATATCGAATGCTCTCAAATTGGACACAATATGTACATAATCTAGCTAAGAGGATAAATGATGATGAAAGATTTTGGCATAATAGATTTACTTCAAACTTAGATGTGAAAATGGCTTGTGGAGGCTTGTACTTATAGGCAAATTGGTGGGGATTTGAATCCAACGATGGAGATTGAAAGTTGAGATCAATGGTGGAGATGAGAGGATGAGATGGAGGGCTAGCTCTTCACCATAAACTTTGGAGGGTTGAGATTAAAAGTGAATTTTTAATTTTCCGTGGCAATGGCATAGAATTAATTAGGATTAAGACAATTGATGGAATAGAAAATTATTTTGTGTGGGAGGAGGTGGAATTAAAAATTCCATTTTATTGGTGAATGTGTTCAAGTCATGTGACACATGTGTTTATTTGGAAAACACATGTGTGAGATCTTTGCATGAAAAAGAGCTCTAGCATGAAAGAGGAAAGATGAGTTGGAAGGGTCATGTGACCCATTTGAATAAATTTTTTTCTTTTTATTCAAATGGTGTGGGAATGGGTATTAAGCATGCTTTGACTAAGTTAATCAAGGGATTAGCTTAATTAATGTGGCTGGAAAAAATTAGTGGATGGGCTAATGAGGGGTTAAAAATAATTAAATAAGGGCTTATTTATTTAATTTAGGTCTAGGGATCATGTAGGCTAGGGTAGCTAATTAAATATTTAGTATTTATTTAATTAGGCTAGGTTTAGGCTGTAGAGTAAGGTAGATTAATTAAATAAGCATGCATTATTTAATTAATTTTAGAATTAGGAAGGTAGATAAATTAACTAAATAAATATTAGAAATATTTATTTAATTAATTGTGGGTATAGTTGTAAGGTCTAGTGCTGAATTAATTAATTCATTACTAAGGATGAATTAGGGGTAAATGGCTAAGGGTAGATGGTTAGGGATGGCTTAGGGTTAATTAATTAAATAATTATAATTTTATTTAATTAATTGGTGAAAGTGTTAAGCTGGTAATGCAATTGATGCGAGAAAATGGTTAACGGGGTTGAGACATTTTCAGGTGTCTACATAATATTCTACGAAAAGATTTAGAGTAGCATTGTGAAACCTATATATTTTTTGTTACATCATTGTGAAACCTATATTAAGGCGAATGTGTTTTAGCTGAAACTATGTTTTAGTTGAAATATATATTTCGATCAAAAAATATTTGACCAAAAATGTTTCAATCAAATAGCAAAGCTACCTAGTTGGTAGAAAATGTGGTAGTTTAGCCCCTTGCTTTGACATTTTTTTCAAAACCTATCTTTCAGTCAAGTTCTTAGATCACAAACATTTACAACAAAATTTGAATATACCCTTTGGTAGGTCTTAAAGCCTAGAATTTGAAAATATTTTTCAATACTTTAATTAGTTTTACTATTTTCTTAATTCACTACAAGTAGGTCATTATAATAAAACATAAGGCTAATTGGAAATTCAAAAAAGTATATTAAAGTTTATCTAAAATTTTAAGTAAAATATTATGCACTAGAGGAGAGAATATTCTCTAACAAGATATAATTTGCTTTTTTAAAATGATAAATATTTAAGACATAAAGTGGAGGCCTATGGAAACTTTTACATTTTTTATAAAGATGAATTTAAAAAAAAATTGTCAATTTTTTCTATATGAACCAGATAAATTCAAGTTAGCTAAATGGAAAGAAATAATTAAAAAAAAAAATTACTATATTAAAAATGAAGGCCCATCAATGTCATTTTCTAAACTTTTTTCAACAATTCAATTATATTGTCAAATTGTATAAAAAACTATATCCAAATTTTTTTAATAAAAAATATAAATATAAACTACACTAGAAATTTTACATTTCATTAGTTTGTATTATTTTAAAGTTTAAAACATATATGTCACTTTCAGGTGCTTCAAGTTAAAAATTAAATTTGTGTTGGCCATTTCCTTTATAAAATGGTGACACAATGCTAAACTTTCACCCTCCCAAACTACCATGGTAAGAATTCTCATAACCAACAGCCCATTTTTGGACTCATTATCTCCATTCAAAGATGCTTTATGACATGTCATAACATATGTCATAAGAGGGCCAAGATTCATAGTTCACTTTGTAACCTCCATCTTACATGCTCTTATGTGTATCATAAAATCTCTTATGCATCTTATAATGTCATAGATACTCTTACACATCTTATATGACATTATTCTTTTACATATTCTTATACATGTGTCATACTTCACATCACATCACATGCTTCAAATGATAAACCTAAGACTTCTTTGGTGCCAAATAAGGATAATACTCTGAGTTATACTACTGACTATGAGACTTATGAAGCTCCACCTTCATCTAAAGAAATGGTCTCTCTCTATGGCAGAGGATTCTGAATCCTTTACAAAAATTGTGACTATGTACGTAATGGTTGTGGCATAAATCAACAAGGAATCAAAGTCCCTATAGAATCCACTTCGCAACATTACTCAAGTGGCATTGGATATAATCCTTTTAAGGAATCCAAAGCCCGCAAATGCCCTACTCTAAATGTGAATACAATATCAACACTTAGTTTGATATTCCCTGAGATGATTGACACCAATTGTTTTCCAGGATCACTTCCATTAGATATGTTTACGGTGGATGAAGTGATAATGGACTTCTTAGGTGCTTATGATGGTATTCCTCATTATCACCATAGATGTGGCCTACCTTATTGTTTAAACAATGATGTATATTTTGGAAAGACTACTAGCACAATAACTGCTACAATAGAGAAAAATGAAGAACTTGAAGAACAATTACAATCCTACAATCCCCTTGACCATAGTACTCTCCTTAACGGAAAAAATATCAATGTTGTTATGGATAAAGATAACCCTGAAAAAGTTATCCCTATTGGTGATTGTTTAGATGTGGAAGAGAAAGAAGAAATGACTAAACTATTGATTGAATTCTCAAAATTGTTTGCTTGGAATTATTTAGACATGCCTGGTATAGATCCTCAGATTGTAACACATAATATTGTGTTGAAACCAAATGTTAAGCCATTCAAACAAAAGATTCGCAAGATGAATCCTAAGATTGCTTTGCTTGTTAAAACTGAAATAGAAAAACTCTTACAAGATGGTTTTATTCAACCTATTGATTACTCTTCATGGATCTCAAATATTGTTGTCATCGCTAAACCTAATGGTCATATAAGAATGTGCACAGATTTCTAGGATTTAAATTTAGCATCTTTGAAAGATGATTTTTTGCTCCTTAATATCGATATGATCGTAGATTCTATAGCCAGACACGAATTGCTATCTTTCATGGATGGATTTTCAGGATATAATCAAATCCTTATAAATCCTTTGGATCAGTATAAAACAACCTTTATAACACCTTGGGATACATTTTGTTGGGTAGTCATGCCATTTGGACTTAAGAATGCAGGAGCTACTGACCAATGTGTAATGACTCTTATATTCCATGATTACATGCACAATATTCTAGAAGATTATGTTGATGACATCATAGCAAAATCTATCCACCATAAGGATCATGTCACAAATCTTTGACAAATATTTGAGTGAATACAAAAATATAATATGTGATTGAATCCCCGAAAGTGTGTTTTTGGCGTGGATAGTGGAAAGTTACTTGGATTTATTTTTTCAAATTGAGGTATAGAAGTTGATATGAAAAAGATAGATGCAATTGTTAATATGCCAATAACTAAGAACATATCTCAACTTCATAGTTTGCAGGGAAAGATACAGGCCATTCACTGATTTGTTTCCCAACTCATAGATAGGATTCGTCCCTTCACGCAACTACTAAAGAAAAATTCTCATTTCCAATAGAATTCTAAATGTCAAAAAGCTTTTGATGATTTAAAGGATTACTTAGCTAATCCGCCCGTTTTGCATCCCACTATTTCTGATAAAACATTCCTGTTATACATCTCAACATCTAACAATGCCCTAGCAGCTTTGTTAGTGCAACATAATGATGTAGGCAAAGAATGTGTTGTCTATTACATCAGTCATACTTTGCTTGATTATAAAGTGCAATACACAGTTATAGAGAAGCATTGCTTAGATTTAGTGTTTGCCACTCAAAAGCTGACATTATCTCTTAAATTCTGAAGTGCATGTAATGGTAAAATTTGACCCTTTGAAACATCTCTTCGCAAGAACAAATTTATCAGGTCGTCTTGCTAAATGGGTTATGTTATTAACAGAATTCAATCTCAAATTCATTTCACAAAAAAAAATTAAAGGGCAAGTGATAGTCGATCAATTAGTTGAAGCTCCATCGCCCTTTGCTATACAGAATGTCGATGCTTTTCCTGATGAACAGATCTTAACAATCTCTATGGATGAAAAATGGGAGATATACTTTGATGGATCAAAATATCAAACTGGCTCTGGGGCTAGTGTTATACTAATACCTGTCATTGGTAAGCTGATTCCCTTATCTTAATGCTTAGATTTCTTATGTGCAAACAATATAGCTAAATACGAAGCTCTTATCGCTGGACTTCGTGCAGCCTTGGCTTTGAATATCTAGAATATTACAATATACGGTGATTCTCAGTTAATTGTTAAACAGATAACATGATCCTATCAAACTAAACATGATAAGTTATCTCAGTACTGTGAGTTTCTATTATCTCTTTTAAAATGATTCAAATCATATTCGATTGATACCATTCCTAGGAAAGATAACCGACATGCGGATGCAATGGCAAGCACAACTTCCCTTATATCCCCTGATGGTTCTCTGGAGGAATTTACCTTCATTGTTCATAATCTTAAGACACCGGTAATTGAAAGCCCTATAGTTGCGAATTCGAAACTCTATGGTAATACATACATTGATGAATAGTTCTCCTACATATTCAATTATTTACGTGATGGAACCATTCTAGACTTGACATCTAAGAATGCCCGACTCTGTTTACGTAAACTAGCAGTGCGATACATTATATTATCAAATGTCTTGTATCAACAAAGTTATAATGGTGTTTTACTCTGATGTTTAAGTAATGCAGAGATTCTGATAGCTTTAGAAGAAGCTCACTCTGGTGCCTGTGGAGGGCATTTCGGTGGAAAATCGTTGGTACAAAAATTGTTTCGTATGGGGTACTATTGGCAGCATATGGATCAAGATTACTTTGCTTACATCAAGAGATGCTTGAAATGTCAACAACATAAACACCTCATCCATGCTCTTGCTCAAGAGCTTTGTGCCCAGGTGTCACCATGGCCATTGTATATCTGGGGCTTGGATCTCATAGGTAAAATTTCCCCGCCCTCCTCTCAAGGACATATGTTTATCATTATTGCAATTGATTATTTTACAAAATGGGTTGAAGAAGTCCCTTTACGATCCACAACCGCTGATGTAATCTGTTGATTCATACAAGATAACATAATTTATCAATTTGGAATACCTTCCTCCTTGGTTTTAGACAAAGGTACACCATTTAAGAACAAGGATGTGAAAAAGTTCCTCAAAAAATATCATATACAACATCGCTTCTCTACACCTTATTACCCTCAATAAAGTGGCCAAGTAGAAGCTTCAAATAGGGTTATTGGACAGATTTTATGAAAAACTATTAATAAACATCAAAAAGATTGGCATACACAATTATCCTGTGCCTTATGGGCTTATAGAACAAGCATTCGGATGGCTATGGGTAACACACCATATAATCTCATCTATGGTGCATACATGATAATGCCCTTGGAGTTAGAAATTCCTTCCTTGCGAATTTCCCTAAGAGACATCATGGATGATGACATAGAATGAGAGAAAAGATTACAGGAACTTGAGATGCTTGATGAAAGACGTATTAACGCTCTTGAACATCTCAAGGCTTAAAAAAAAGGAATACAACGAGCCTATAATGTGCAAGTCATACAACGTTCATTTAATGTTGGGGACTTGGTTCTTTATGAAAATCAATGCAACATAAACACACCACCGAGTGAAAAAGGTAAGTTCAGCCCTAATTGGCTTGGACCATATATAATTACTGAGGCCTTTGGATCTGGAGCGTATAAATTAGCCGATGAGCAAGGTTTTTCGCTTAAGGAACCTATTAATGCGGCGCACCTCAAAAGATTTTATGTTTGAGATCTAATGTTAAATGTTCCTAAGCTAATTTAGCACATAGATTAGCTTCAATTTTGACAAGCTATTACTGTTTTGTCTTAATTCATTTTGTATTATATCTTTGTTCAGTTGATCATTGTTGCATTGTGTTTAAGTAGTAATTACTTAGATCACTTTTGTATTAACTAAATATAGCATGGAAATTAAAGTTATGTGTAAACATAATTAATCATTGTGCTTGTTACTACATGTTCTTTTTAGAATTGTTAGTATATCACAATAGCATTAATTATAGCATTTAGACATCATCACTAGCTGCATTTTTACAAAAATCACATGTGATAGATCAAAAGCCATTACACATAAATCAAAAGAAACAATTATATATATCTTAGTTTCATGTATACATCCGAGTTGACTATCCATCAAAACAAAATGGGATGTCGTAGTGCCTAAAGTCTATGAATCACATGTAGCTAAACCTCGATCGCCAGTACCCTCAAGCCCTCGTGGTGTGCGAGTAATAGAAGCCTAACCATGAGTGGCTATGGATCGTGAATGACTCCTAGAGATGCTTCATGATCGTAACCCCCTAATCTCGCCTCTCATCTCTATCATCTGCTCATGTGCCTCCTGGTACATCCTCTAGTACCAGTCTCTCTTAGCCTGAACCCTGTCTCTGTCAGCTCTATCCTACTAGACCTCTCGTAGTAAGAAGTCACTGACAACTAGCTCTCCCTTGGATGTAGGAATTGCTACTGTCTGCTCTTGCTATGCCTTGAGCTCAACCTCAGCACCCTCAGCTCTTTGTCGAAACTCCTCTCTCTCATACAAATTTCTCTAGCATGGCCTATGTAGCAGTCCTGTATCTGACGATAGGCATAAATATCTTAGCATGCCACCCAGCGGATGATCGTGGTGAATAACCTGCCCGCACTCGCTGCTCTGAGGCATCTGTTAGTACTATGTATCCTATGACACGACTCACAAAGTCTCACCATGCATCTATCCCAATTGCAAAATAGAGGATGAGATAGATGTTAGAATCCCATATAAAAATCACAAATAATAAACTATACCAAAACATTAAAACAATAAATCAAACCTTACCTAGATCTCCATCTTACCAAGATGGATCTCAAATCACTGATGGTGTGATGAGCTCTACTGTTTGATCTACAACTGGGGGCATAGACCTACTACTCTCCCCCCACTTTGTCCGACCAGGCCTCGCCTTGTCTGTAGGAGTAGGACCACGAGCCTTGGACCGCAGTCTCGACTTGGTCTCCTCATCAGTGTTTACCTCCTACTGGCTCTGTCATGATCTTGCTCTAAAGACGTAGTGTGATGGGACCTCCTCGGACTCATCCTTGTCCTCCTCCATACCCTCCTCAAGATCATAGTATACCGCAAAATCATTAACATCGTCCTCCACCCCTATGTCACTCACATGATCGGCCCAAGGTCAGGCATCTCCTATAGAATGCCCAGGTGGAAAGATTGGTGCAGACCGTGCTGTGTGCCACCAGGTCTGATATGCTTAGGTACACTTGACATCATCTGTGTCTGATAATGGCTCTACATCCTCAGGACCCTCATCATCACTAAGTGGTACGTTTGCTATAATCAGTCGTCAGACAGTATTGGCTTTGACTACACTCTAAGCTGCACATGCATAACTCAAATGAACTGTAGGAACATCCTATACCTGTCTGAACTATCGTGCCACCCTATCAAAGTAGAAACAAGATACAACATGATCGAGGTGACTGTCCATCAGCTGATCCCTTTGCATTCGAGCTAACTGCCTCTGCTCGCCAGGCCATCTGATGTAGCTGTGATATGGTCTCTCGATGATGTCACCAGGCTGTAATCTATCAACTACTACCCTCCAGTATAATAGATTGCCATGCCTTCAACACCTGACTAGTGGGTAGGCATAGACACGTGGATGGGAGAATGCTACCTCTATGGGATAACCCATCGGTTGTGTGCACCTGATGTGCTCAAAGGCCCAGACCTGTAACAATGTGCAGACCATCAGACTTTGCATCTCATAATGGATATATCACCCTAAGTCATGATATAGGTGCGCAAGCATACTGCGCCCCCATGCGTAGATAGTCTGATGCTCCTCCATCGCTCTGATAGTGTGAATGAGACCCCCATGAAGGTGAGTGCCTCATCCATCTGGTGCGATGGCTAGTGCGACTGTGACAATCATAATCCTCTGTTATAAGGGAATGTCTCTACATCCCTGCTCTAGCAAACGGAGCTGAATGTGTCCTCGCTTTGCCTGTGAAACAGTGCGACCTAAGTATTACAACTAACTCTCATGAGTATACTCTGCTGAGCGATGTCTAATAATCCTCACTCTCTCTCCTCAGATTGGTAGTTGAAGGATCCTAAATATGTCCTCCAGTGTGATGGTAATCTCGCCAGTTGGTAAATGGAATGTGGATGTATCTGCATCCCATCTCTCCATCAGTGCCATAACCATCGCGCAGTGGAATCTGATTGTGGGCATCACAAACTCCCACCATAGGCCCACCGTCTATAAATGCTCTCTCTCTGCGGCAATCAAAGCACTAGTGTGCTCTCGCAGAAGTGCCATTAGATGACCACCTATGTGCTCACGCATCTCAGGAACATCCTACAGATTGAAAAGAAAGCAATAGTATCAGAATCCATGCTAGAAACCAAAATAAGCTAACACAAACTAAGAAGAATGCGTACGCCTAGGGATTGCGTCCTCTGTGGACCAGGGCACCCTAGGAAGAATAAGGTGCCCCAGAGGGACACTAGCACCCTTGTGGGACTAGGGCACCCCAGAGAGACTCTGGCGCCCTAGGTGGACCCAAGCGCCCCTATCTAGGAACCCTGTCCACCTTCCCCTCTTGGCATAGACATCGATACACATGAAAGAAAAGGTACAATGAAAGACAACAGAAGAGTTGGATTGGGACCCTACCTCAGCCTTGAAATGTCTCTCTGCCACTCGAGCTCAGAGCATCTCCAGTCGTGGTGGATGATATGGACGTTGACTCGGCATGGTCATTCTCCTATTCTCTCTCTGAAATGATAAGAAACAAGAATGAGTTAAGTGATAAGTGACAACTCCCTTTTACATAAAGTAAGTGAGTGAGAAATCTTATCCCTAACTAGGTGCAAAAGTGTGCTCTTTCACTCCTGAGCCCTTTTCTTGAGCTGTCGAACTCTAATTTCAGTGCTGTTTCTTGCATTGGAATCTTGGTTCCGCTATCGTTCTTACCCAATGTGTTATGATCGAGCATTGTTTCTTCAAATGACCCTCATAACACATCTCCCTTGAAATCAACGCACGTGGATATCTCCTTGTTTCTACTCTCAGACTAAGCAAGCAGAAACAAGAGGGGGCATATATCTCCCTTGATTTCGTCCCTCACCATGTCTCATCACTCAACCCCCCTTAGCATTTTAGTACTAACTCATTGGTGGTGGTTGCAGGTTGATATGGTTTTGATTTTTCTGACAAGTGTTCCTTTGTAGGATGAGGTTCCTAACTTTGTGGTCTTGTAGGATTGCAGACTTGGGGGCTTCTTCCTTCTCGGTGACAATGCTTTGGCTTCCCCTATAGTATCCTTTTCATTATTGATGTATTTACTTTCATTTAGTTGCATATGCATGTAGTGTCATATGGCCACTAAAGTGGGGGCTAAATGTAATGTCAGAAATTGTCCTCCTGTATGGAATGATACAATTTCCCTCAGTTTAGCTCCTCACTCTTGGTGACCTCTCAACCTTTTCTTTTTTGGCCCTCCCAAAACTCTGATTGACTAAGTCTAGGAGCAGTTTATTCACTTTTTGAGGTAACTTATTTATAGAACCCGGAAAGAGATTTGAGATTTGGGTCCCTAGGGCCCCCAAAAATGCAGATTTGAGCTGAAATTGGGGGCTTGGACTTGGGCGCCCGTGCCCTAGTCCTCCCCTATTTCACGGGATTTTGAATTATGGCGGGGTGTCGGTTCCCGTTGAGTGCCTCAGGATTTTGTTTTCAAATTCTTATTTTTCGCATGATATTGAGACTTTATTTTGAAATTTGAATTTCCCTAAAGCTAGATATAAAAAGACATCTGCAAATCATTTTATCACACATAATTCTTATGTAAGCTTGATGCCAAAACTCTGCTACAATTGTTATTGAAGATCAGTGACTTGTTGAAGATCTTTGAAGTATTCTTTATTTGCTATCTTGGAGACAATGAATGAAGATTAGGAATCAAGATCTTGAGTCTATCTTGCTCTTCCTAGCGTTTGTACACCCTTTGCATGATCGAGAGAAGGGTTGAAGCCTCCAACAGTAAGCTTGGAGATCCTCTGTGGACATTGCTAATTCACCTTCTTGTTCATGCAAGTCTTTATTTATCTCATCTCCTTGAGGTGAAGTTGTATGTGTTTATTGTTGCAAAGAAAGTTGTTGATGTTCCCTTGATTGAGACATCTAGGGTTTGATTTTATGCATACACACATTGTTAGGTTTGCACACACTTCTACAAATCTTTATCTTTGGCTATTGTTGAGGTATAAATACCAAAGACAGGGCTTGACTGAGGCAAGCTCCTATATATCCGCAACATCTTCCTTCTTTTGTAGGTGTAGATCATGTTTTGCAGGTTCTAGCAGAAAGAAGCTAAGGAAGAAGGATATTGCGGGTACAGTCATGACAGATTTTTAAATTCTAAGACTTGCAGGACATTGGAGTGGGCGCCCTAGTCCAACCAGGGGTTATTCCAGGATCTGGAAGCCTTTTAGTAGTCTTAGACACCCTGTACGGAAGATTTTCCTATTCAAAAAGTTTCAAGACACTGGAGTGGGTGCCCTAGTCCATGTAGCCTTGAAAATCTAGGTACTCTGTCTCTAAAACTCTATTTTTGCACTCCTGTGGTTAGTTTTGCCAGTTGCTTCATCAATTTTTGTATATTTTTAATATAAGGCATAATTAGGGTTTTACTTGGTTGAAAGGAAGACACTTGATAAAATCTTGATTAGGGCCTTAGGTTTCATAACCATGCAAGCATAAGGGACATACAAAGTGATTAGAAGCTTGTTCATAAGCTCAATCCTTGTCCTCCCAATGTTTAACTATGAGATTGTGGTATCTAACCTAGAGTAAACAAGGTATCCAATTTCACCCTAAACACATACAAAGGAATACACATAGCACAACATAATGGACAAGTCATAAGGGGATGCCATTTACCATGATGGCAAATGAAATATTATGAATTAGTAAATAATTGAATAATATGAACATTAGGAATTACAAAGTTTATGACACCTAATCCCAACACATCTATATTTTACACAATGAAAACATACAATAGGCAACGAAAGATGGTAAATCTTCATTCCTATTTATCTTTCCTAACTGATAAAGAGTTTAAATAACATATTAAAATAGTCACCATTCTTTGGAGTTTTAAAAATACCCAAGATAATTTACTTCAACACCATCAATCTTATGGATTTGTACCACTACTGGTCTCCTTGTTTCAATACTAGACACATCAAGTAGAAGAATATCACTTCCACCTAAAGATGATCCCATCAGGCTTGTTGTAACTACTTGGAATACTAGTCAAAACCACATCTCATTCTCACAATCTTCTTAGCTTCTTCTTATTCAAGCTTATTGTAAGCTTCTACATAGGCTTCAAGTCTTTTTCTTATTGTTCTTAGATTAGATATCTTCTAGCTCACAGATATCTTTAGAATCTTTAGCCCAACCGAGCTTCTCATACAAGCCTCAAGGATTTTCTTGCTTTTTAGCCTCACAAGCCCAAAGCTTCCTTCATTTTGATTTTCCCACATGCCATAGAGATTCTTGATACTTTGATTTCATCACACCTTTTTCTTCTTCCTATCAGTAAGCAGAGAGCCCAACTATTATAGAAGAGGATATTTAGATATTAGTTGAACCTATGAGGATGATTTGTCTTGCATTGGCATGATTTGTATACAGGTTCCCTTTTTGCATTTTAGCATTATTTAGAAAATATCTTGCATGTGTAGAAGTAATTTGCATTTCAATATAAATATTCAAAAAAGAAAGCTCTTAGCATAGATTATTTCTTCTTTTTACATTCATAGATCAATTTGCATGTAAGAAATTAGATTTGCATGTCATTGTAAAATAAAAGTTGTAAACAAAATTCTTTCTTCGTTCTTAGATTAATTACATTTCTTCTTCTTCTTCTTCATTGTGCATTTAGAAAAAGTAAATTGCAGTTCTTCAAAATATTACTTCTTCTTTTTTGCATTCATAGGTTAATCTACATCTAAAAGAGGTAGATTTGTAAAAGAAATTGTTTGTAGAAGTTTATTTCTTCATTCTTCTTCCTTAGAAAAGATTACTTTTTTTTTGCATCCATAGATTAGTTTGCATTGAAAAATTGCATTTAAAACTTGCATTCAAGAAAGTAGATCTGCATTTCTTATTCCAAAAGAAAGTTGCTTAAGTATGGGGAAAGATTGTCTTTTCATTGCATTGTTATTTATTTTCAACTATTAAGATATTCAAAGAGAAAACACCAAAACATAGTAAAACTGCATTTAGGAAAAATCATATAGTTTGCACACATATTTTCCTTTCATAGTAATTAGATCATCATAAAAAATTGGGAAAGAAAAACTTGCATTCATTTAGGATTAATTACATTAAAGATTCATTTTAATTTTTTAAACATTTCAGACATTAAAGCCCTTAGTGTCATCACGAGGCATAGAAATCAAACAATATTTTTGAATAAACATAGGAAAACATCAAGGAAACCCTTAGTCTCATCATAAGGTACATAAACATAAATTTCATATATTCATAGAACACAACAACTCCACTCGCACCCGCGACATTCTTCTTCTATGTGAAGAGAATAATCATCCCAATCACCCCTAGCTAGCTAGCTTTCTTTGAAAAGGTGGGAGTGATTTGGTTGATGCCTTTAGCAAGGGTGCAGTGCATGTGTTACCTGGAGTCTAACTCACATGCGTTGTGCCTGAGTCATACTCTTGTTATCCAACATTCCTTTTAGTCAATGCTTTTTTGTAATAGCCTTATTGATAAAATTCATTGTTGTGCCCTTTGTTTGCCTATGCCTATAGAGCATGATGATCCTTCTCAAGGAAAGGTTGTGGCTTCCAAGCTCCACCAACATTGATAGAAATGTTCAGCACTAGCTTGCATAGGAAATAAAAAAATATTTTTCCTACCTTTTATGATTTCAAAACTTAACATGGCAAGAAATATTTTTTACATTCTAATATCCCATGCATTTATTGGAAGTGCAAAGTTATTTTTAAACTCTAATGTACTTTTGTGGCACCTTATAGGGCACAACACAAAGCAAATGGATAGGAGAGGCTTATGATGATGAAGTATCGAAACATACTATGGTAGAATAGTATAAATATTATGAAGTTCATTTTGTAGGGAGAAAAGCGAGTGGCTGCCAGACTTCACCATAAACTCCCAAACTTAACCAACAAATTTCCAAACTATATAAAAATAGTAAAGTCATCTGCTTCACATGTGGACACAAAAGAGAATATTTTCATTGTTGCTACTAGTTCCATTGGTTCACTCTAGAAACATAGTCCACATAAGAGAATATTTTCATTGTTGCTACTAGTTCCATTGGTTCACTCTAGAAACCTAGACAATAAATCATTTGGGAACTAATTTATGTTAATGTAGTATTGGTGGTTATGATTCCCTTGGTTCACTCTAGAAACCTAGACAATAAATCGTTTGGGAACTAATTTATGTTAATGTAGTATTGGTGGTTATGATTCCCTACCAAGTTTGATAAAATTGTTCTGATATTAAGCATGGACCATAAATAAAGCAACCAAACTTTTGGAATTAATATAACTATCAATAATTTTTTTCACATTGAATGTGACTTCAGTTCCAAAAGTGTATATATCTTCAATAGAAAGATTAACTTATTCCACATTCATCCATACACAATGCTTGCACTTCCACATATATCATCGTATGATTGTTAATGAATTACATGTTTGAAAGTAACATCTAATATACCCACCCACAAGCTTCTAACTCAATGAATAGTTTCTTGCTTATTAAGAGGGTGATTAAAACTTATATTTTTCAATGCCACATACCCTGGTAAATTTGAAATACGCACACCCAAGCTTAGGGATAAGCTCTTATTTGAAACATAGTGGACGAATGAAGCTTAAAACCCAGGCATCAATTACGTTATCTTCATAATCCCTTTGTAGCCTCCTTCATCTCCTCAAAGCACTCAGTAAAACACTTGGCCAGAGTATCGGTATTTACATAACCTTTGGTGCCGATCACTTCCAACCTCACTCTTCCCATGTAGCTCACTACCGTGAAGAAAAGCGTCTGCAAAACCAACATTTTTTCACATCAAATAACATCCTTCCAGGAAGACACAGTTTAGCATTATCATATTCACAATGTGAAAGATGAAACTTTAAGTGGCAAAGTCTTTAAGCTACCACATTACCTCAAAAGTCTGATAGATATTTTACATTCATAATCACGATAAAGGAGATACAGTTTCAGCTAGGTATCGTTTTCTTTTTTCCGACTGCTAATTTACTTGCCTGAGGAAGCCCGGATACCGAGAAACGGATGCTCTTAACCGGAACTTGATTGATTGCTATCTTCTCCGTCGGCCCAATCATATTCGATATTGCCATTGTTGAGTTTGCCAGAATGTTATATAACATTCTGGCAGAGGCCTACAAGATTTAATAATACAAGCTTTAATTCCAAACTACTTCTTACAATATAAAAGTAATGAAATTGGGTTGATATGTTGCAGTAAATGTTCTAATTATTTCAATTTTTATATAATATGGGTCTATCTTCAATATTTAGTCTTGACATATTGACTGCCATATATTGACAATTTATATTTTATCCTGAATTTACATACTTGTCTTTTTAAATAATTGGCTAGTCTTGCAGTAAAGAAGACTTCAAGTGACATTTTCTTTCTATCTATAATTTGTTTTGCTCTTTGTACAAAATCTAATGGACTCTCTCCATTAGCTACGGGTATTGGGATGTGTAACATCCCAGTGTGATTGCCCCAAGGTGCTCCACTATTATGTTTCAACATTTCTTGGATATCCTGCAAAAATTCACAATAATATTATAATATTTAATAGTGATAAGAAATATAGGGAGTTCTATATTTGTTGCAAGTAAAATAGAATGTAAATGCTAGATGCTAAAGTAATGTCGTGCCTTGAAAAATCTTTGTACACATTTCTACGCTAAAAAATAGAGATAGATTGTGTGGTACCTTCAATCCCGACATAGTTCTTATATTCATTAATACAATCCCTGTTACTCTTGACTTTTCCATTTCCTTCCTTGCATCCACCTTTTCTCCTGTAAAAATATCGATAATTACTCACTATCCATCATTGAAGATATTATACCATGAGCTATAATGAATCAAAATTACAATTGAAATTATGAATATTCATTTTTGTGGCTCGCACCATGAGAAAGAGTAATTTGTAGGTATCGTTGAAAACCATAGAATATTACACCCATTACCACATCATTTATCGTCTGCAAAAATATTTTACCAAAATAAGCCAACATAATGAACAAGTTAGAAATAATAAATATACATCATAAAGATATAAATATAAATAGGACTAAGATAAAGAAGTTACTCCTTTGGTAAAATTCTTTATTCTTTTGAAATCTTCCATAAGAAAGGTGACAGAGGACATGACTTTAGGTAGCAGCTCAACACCAAGGGGTCCTCGAATGGGCAACTTGCTATCCTCCATCCAAACTCTTAGCAAGGTGCTAATGAAATCAGAAATAGTGTACCACATTACAAGCACAAGCATAAATAGCCTCTGGAAAATGTAATACATAAACTGAGTGGAAACCCATGAATAATATGGAATAGTGTTGCAAGGTGAAGATTTAAAAGAAGGGAAGGTAATAGGAAGATTGGAATCATCTGCTCTAGTGACACAACAAAGCAGCAAGGACATGAGGGAAGTACCATCACCTAAGGAATGGTGCATGTTTATAACCAATGTGGCTCTTGCCTTGCTTGTATTGTAGTTCAGAAAGTGGAATGCCCACAAAGGCCTACACTTGGGAAGAGGGGTTAGGTGCATATTACCAATATAATCATTCACAAACTCATCATATTCACTTTGACCCGAAGGAAACTCTGGAACAAATACATGATCCTCCACGTTCACTTCAGTTTTCACCCAATGCAACCCTCCATATCTATCTTCAATCTTGATTAAACAAAAACATCTTACAACCAGTCAAAATATGGGTTGATATAAATCATCACAGAATTTCAATAAATTGCATAGAAATGGAAAGTTAACAGCATAAGGAGAAGCTACATACCATCGTATAACAAAAACGGGGGTTGCGTAGCAAGAGAGTATTCTTTATGGTCTTCTTCATACTACAGACATCGATGGGTTCTTCCAGCTCAAATATCGCTTGAACGCATAATGGAAGTAACGAAGTACTGTATATCTGACCGAAGGGACTAACTACCTCGCAGCCATTACTGTGGTCCATGAAACAAAACCTTCTAACACCAAGATAGCGAGTAAATTTTATGCTTATGAAGGCCAAAACAAAGAAAGATATATAGCCTCCACTCATAATCTCTTGCACCTAACCAGATCCAAAATTACTTTAGATTCTTTAAATAAGGCATTATTAGACACCTTATTTCCTGCGGCATTTGTAGGAGAAGAAAAGAAATTGAATGGCTTAAATTAAGTTCTTACTCAAAGTGGAAAGTCTATTGGTGATTGCATTTACGAAGCGTCCAATTGTGATCACTATAAAGATATCCGTCCCCTGAAATTCGCCAGGCAAGTTGATATCTGCATGTGCGCAGTAATTATGTGACAGTGCAATGTCCCACTCTTAAGGTACTTTAATAATACTCTTAGGTACTTTAATAGTTCAATGCACCGTTTTTCCCTATTTCACAGTTTTAAAATTAAACTTGATTTGCTAAATTATTTATTTATTTATTTTTAATGAAACTTTATTTGATATGCTGTTGATATTGATATGTTGATTGCTCACTTCAACAGCACAATTTTACTTGAAAGCTTATATAATAATGGCTTGGTAGATTTTGATTTATAGCTATTTGGATGATAAGATGAATGGCTAGGATTAAAAGGTGCAATGAATGGTTAGGATTTGATGAGACAACATTAGGGTAAGGATGGAGGATTCTAGGGCATATCCTTATGTGAATGGTTGAGATTTGGAGATGTAGTATGAAATGGATGGTTGAGATGTAAAGTTAGTTTGACTTTTGTGTAAGTGTCCAGGTTCAATGAATCTTGCTAACTAACTTTAATTAGACATGCACTCTCAATAATTAATCAAATAATAAAATTATTTAATTAATTATTGGAGAAGGGTGATGATGTGGGAGGATAAATTAATTAAATAAATAGATTTATTTAATTAATTTGTCTAGAGGAAAAATAGATTAAATTAATTAAATAAATATAATTTAATTAATTAACTTGGGAAATAGATAAAATGGATTAAAATTAATTAAATAAATAGATATAATTTATTTAATTAATTTGGTGGGAGGGATAATCTTGATTAATTAATTTAATTAATTGTCTAATGGAAGGGGGAATGATACAGGGGTCCTAGGATAAATGTGCCGCAATGTGACACAAGGTGATGTCGAAAGTGATATTAGAAGGACATGGTCAATTTTCAATGTCTACATTTTGCCCCTCTTTGAGATTGTTAGGTGGAAAAGAGAGACTTAGTCTAAGAGATTAAACTAGGTCAAACTCTCTTCCATTTAACATTGAGACACAAACTGAGCTTGGCTTCTACCCATGAAGGAGAGACAAACTACAAGCGTTTTGTCTCTTTGTTGTACAAAGGAGTGTCAACCAAATACAACAAAAACTAACTAACCAAACTAGGGCAAAAGATGAATCCCTAATTGACTAAGATTTGCAAATAGATGACTATCAGAAACTGACACAGAGAACCAGAAAGCACAATAAAGAGTAGGAAATAGAGAAGAAACTAGATTTGAGTTTGGGAGCATAGAAAGACCAGGGCGTTGGGCAAGCTAAACCCTATTTAGGGTTTTACAGAATGTCAAAGTCTGAGGCTCTTCATCTATTAGTCTTCTTTAGTCTTGCAACTCCTTGTAGTCTGATTCATCTGTATACGACCTGCACACAAGAAAAGAGGAAAATGTTGTGTTGTGTTTAGGGGCTTGGCTTAGTCAAACCCTGTGTTGGTGTTTCCACCTCCACTACAACAATGATTAGTGATCCAAGAGTGTGTGCCCTAGGAGGGCAGAGGAAAGATCAACAAGATATGATGAAAGTAGGAATGAAGATGATAAAGATTACCACAAGATGTGAAACTCAAGTTGGAGTAGATAACTCAAAATCATGCACCAACAAGGAGATAGATAAAGATAGATTGAACTTCCTTCAAGACCTGTAAAAGAGCATCATAACATCCACGGCATACAACAATTCCAAGCATGAAGATCACTTGAGCATAGGAGATCGATTTGTAGAGACCCGACTCCTTCTTAACAAAATCATACTAACTCTTAACTCAAAAATACCGAGAAAAGAAATTTTTTGATCTAATAGATGCAGGAAATGCAGATTCATGAAATATTGCTATTAATTCTAAAAAGTGTCCAATAAATGTTATAGTCATTAGACAACTGGAGTTTAGTTTTCTAAAATCGTAAAGTCCTGAAAAGTTCACCACTATTAATCCAGTGAAGAGAGAAAGTATATTTCTCAAGATAACATATAAGAACAATTGATCAACACATATATTAAGTCCTTCATTACACCCTGCATTCATTTCTGATAGCTTGCTTTTTCTCCAGTGACTTGTATCATTATCATTTGCACCAAAAATAACTAGAAAATCTCATGTTAGCATGACTTAGAAATCACTGCACAGAAAGTTAAGCCAAAAAATTTGAGAAGAAACCATGAGCGTGTTTAAGGAAAGCTTCTCCAAGCACATGCAAGAGGGAAAATGTCATTTTCGCAATGCCACCTCACTAGAAAAGACGCCGTACAAAAAATTTGGAGGGTCTAGCAGCTGAAGAAGGTAGGGTTTGATCAATTTTTGTTAGTTTGAGAAGAATTTTTGAATTTTACAATGTTTGATTAGTTTTTATATTACATTTACAGTTATTGAGGCAAGAGAAAACCCAAATCCAGCTAATGAGGGTGAAAATAACCCCCAATACCCTCCAAACCCTCAAAACCCACCTTCACGTCCTCACAATGTAAGGGATACTCAAGAAAACTACCTGCGAATAATAGAAGAAAACAAGAAACATTTTCAAACTCTTATTGAAACACTAAACAATCCAAGTGCAAGCACCGATCGTAGGAGGGCACTTGCGAAGTCACTAGAGGAGATTATTTCCCACACCGATTTGGTGACAAAATGAATCACCGAATTCCAAGACTATAGGGAGAGGTGTCGGCAATACTGTTCCAACAAGTTGTCATATGAACAAGTGAAGAATGAAAAAATTACAAAATCTCAATTATGTGCACACTTTATTAATCCCAAAACTGGCTAAAGATTAGAAGAAACTTGGAAACGGTTTCCTATTCATTGGTGTAGGAATTAAGAAATATCCCAAAACTTTTGGGATAGATGGTACATGATCTTTGATGAGCGCCCATGCAACCATGATGGGGTACCACAATATTTCTTGAGGAAACTCCATTGCGAGTTCATCCTCAAGAAGATTCCTAATTATTTTGACATTCGTTATTTCCAGGGTAGAGGTGGTGGCTCTACCCAAGATAGAGCTGAGATTTAGCGAGATGCAAATCGTGTGCCTGTACCCCTATTGAGGCCAGAATGTAGGTCACTTCCTTCAACTTTGAAGGAGAGTGTTGAGGTGGAGACATTACATTCATTGACTACTCTCACCCAATCTCTATCACAACATGTCGATGATCTTACCCAGGCCAATGAGGGTGAGAGCAGTAGGTGTCAAGTGTCCCCACATTTGTGTAGTTCATGTGGGAACCTATGTGATTATGGGACATAGGACACACGGCAGGATGCTGTGATGCAGGGGCAGCATCCATTGATGGAGTCATCCATATTGGATGATCTTGTTAGCAGTGATGATCTCTTACAGCATACATTTGGTATTGACTCTCAGGTAATTTGTTACAAGTTTCATCTTGATTTAATATATTGTTATTTGAAATTTCTAATTAATTTTATATGATTATCTATATTATAAGTCAAATGTATGTAATTGTCTGTGCAATGAAATTCCAGGGTCAAAGTCTTCATCCTAACTCTGTTAGCTGTCCACTGGTGGGTTATGAGAGGAGATCAACTCAGTAGGTATGTAATTTATCACATGATCATAATTATTGTAGATATGTCAATGGTAATATTATTGTGACAATTTGATGATTTCAATAGTCACCAGTGCCTGCATAGTTTCCTTGGTCCCATGGACGCCAATCCACCACTTATACGGAGATAAATTTAACCATTTCTAATCATTATGCATCTTTAAAATAATGTTTTGTATTTATTTTGGTCGAATAATCTTGAACTTGATTTTCATAGACTGAATATGGAGACTCGTCATCTTTGTGAGTCAGCACAGGTAGGCATTGATGCAGCCATAATGTATTCAAATCCTTTGATCGAGGTATGAGCCAATAACATGAAAATGTCATAATTTTGTATTTCTTGTTTTATCTCATGTCATTTGATGTACATAAATGATGTTTATGTTTAGTCAATTTTGCTTCTTGATGCTTCTCACAGGAGGTCACAACTCCATCCTGTCCAACTACAGATGAAGAGAGAGAAAAGATGATGGAGAGTGATCATCGGGTGACGGTAAGTAATCAATTATATATGTGATATTATTTATTTCATATATTTTCTATATTAATGTGCATATTGTTTGATTGTATTAATAGGTGGAGTTGGATGAACTTCTGTCGAAGAGGTCTACTTGACGGCAGAGAGAGGATGAGTCACTGATTGGCTTTCCATCTTCATAGTCAAGGAAGGGTCACTGATTATTTCATAAAAGTCCATAGGAAACTAGTTTTTGGGACATTTTTTTAATGTCTAGATGGCTTTGTATACATACTTTTGTATGTTACTAATGTATATTTTTGTATATATGCCTGTATGGCTTTGTTTAGACATGCCTATATGGCTTTATATATAAACTAGATGTTATGTTCATGACATTATTTATATGACAGTTTATATTAAATATTTAATATGATAATCAATTATTGTTACAAGAATTTGGTTTTACACGTGCCAATTGCATTTTCTTGAAAGTTTATAAATCATTTTCAAATAATCCATTTTGTGCATATCATGCAATCATTGCATTCTGTGGGACTATGCATTTCTTTGAGGCATCATTTCAAATAGTTCACGTGCCTTATCTATGCTTCCATACTTTCCATTCATATCTACAAGGGTAGCTACAAGGGTGAAAGTTTAGAACTGTGTCCCACTTTTATAAGAAAACAACCAATACAAACATATTTTTCCAACTTAAACGTCAAAAAAGTCATATGTATGTTATGAATTTTAAAACAACCTAAACTAATGAAATGTACAATTTTTAGTGTAGTTTATACTTATATTTTTTTAATTTTTTTAAAAAATAGTTGGATATATATATATTTTTAAATTAAATTGATGAATTTTAAATGCTCGTATTTTTCAAAAAAAGTGACATCGATGGGACGTCAAGAAAAATATATCAAAATTAATTTTTTTCTTTAATTTTTTTTCCTAATTAGTCAACTCAAATATCTAGTGCATGGAATTTTTTTTTAATTTTTAATTTAATTTTTTTAAAGTCAATTTTAATTAGAACATAGTAGTTTGCATGGGACATCAATTTTTTTACATTAATTAAAAAAAAAAAAACAAAAATACCCTCTTGGGGAGGATTCCATTCTCTAGTGAACCATATAATTTTCAAATTTTTTGAATATGTTTTGCCTATTGATATCTATTTTCTAATCAGCTTCATGTTAGATGGGAAAAACCTACTTACAATAATTTTTTTTTAAAATATAATAAAAAATCAAAATATGAAAAAAACATATATCTATAATCTACATTCTGAGTGCTACAAAAGGATATTCGTCAATTTTTTAAAAAGTGTATTTTAATGGCAAAAATTAATAGCAGAAGATGAATTTTTTTGAAAACTATGAGAAAGGGGGGGTGGACTACCACATAGGCAGTTTTGGGCGTAACTTTACTGGGTAAAGTTTCGCCCGGTAAGGGTACGCTCGTAACCAAGCGGGGTAAGTTGAATGAGGGCAGAACCTTAACGCCTGGTAAGGATTCACCCAGAACTACTTTTTTTAATTAAAGATTTATAAATAATTATTTTTTAATTTGGATTTCGTATAATACAGAATAATAGGGTCAGGACAGTGTCAGCATAGGACAACAGACAGACAAAAATTACAGGGTAAATACAAGACAAAAAATTAACAAGAAAGGGTAAAGTTTTTTTAATAAACAATAATAAAGTTTATTATTTTATAATTGATTTAATTTTATTAGGGTTTAATCTTTTATTTAAGTTAGGTTTAAATTTTTATTTGAGTAGGGTTTAATTTTTTAAAAATTATATTTTAGGGTTTAATTTAATTTTTATTTGGGTTTAAATTTTTTAAAATACTATCTTAGGGTTTTAATTAAATTTTTTTATTAGGGTTTAATTGATTTAAATTAGGGTTTCATTGATTATTTGTTAATTAGGATTTCTAAAAATTGACAAATACTATACAAATAAACACCTAGATTAATAACAAAAAAATCAATACAAATTAACAAAAAATAAACTTAAATTTATGTGAACTTCCCCATCCATATCTGCATATGCTCTTTCCTCATGTCATAAGACGATCTTGGAAATTAGAAACAGTGTGGTTTCATTGATTATTTGTTAATTAGAATTTCTAAAAATTGACAAATACAATACAAACAATCACCTAGATTAATAACAAAAAAATCAACACAAATTAACAAAAATAAACTTATATTTATGTGAACTTCTCCATCCATATCCACATATGCTCTTTCCTCGCATCATAAGACGATCTTGGAAATTAGAAACGGTGTGGTTTCATTGATTATTTGTTAATTAGGGTTTCTAAAACTTGACAAATACTATACAAAAAAACTCCTAGATTAATAACAAAAAAATTAATTTACAAATTAAAAAAAAAATTAAATTTATGTGAACTTCCCTATCCATATCTGCATATGCTCTTTCCTCGCATCGTAAGATGATCTTGGAAATTAGAAAAAATCTAGTTTCATTCTTTATTTGGTAATTAGGGTTTATACATATTTGTGCAAGCTCAAATTAAAAGGTAATTTGTGATGGGGAACAAAAAGAATAGGTGAAGGATTTTTGATCAAAAAAGGTCTAATGAAGATAAAAATGTAAGAAGAAGAATTGAGAGAAATTCAACCTTAGAAGGATTGGTTGAACATAGTCAAGAAGCACAAGATCAAATTACTAATGAACAAGAGGAAGAAAATCTTGGGTTTGATCAAATCGAAGAAGAAATTGAACAAGGTGCAGAAAATGTTGTGATTGAGGAGGAAATTGAGAACAAAACATATATTAAGGATATGGAAAATCTTGTAGATTTAGATGAAGATGTGATTTTTAGTAAGATTTCACCCTAGGAAATGTTACTTGATAGTACAATAAAACTTCATTCCAATAGAATTTGGGATGAATTTTTTGAAGACAAATCTCTGATTGGAAGAGTACAATTATGTGCTAAGTTATTTAGGCAAAAAGAAATGACCCCTATTTTGGAGTTGCTAGGGGTTGATAATAGTGAGAAAAAAAAATCTAGCAAAAAACACAATAGTTAAAAACTTGCAAGAAGCTTTGAACTCTATTCAAAGTACAAGTAGAACAAGTGATTTAAGTGTAGCATGTAGGGCATTGATGACCATGATTTCAAGTAAAAAAATTATAATTATATATAAATTTTGAATTTTGTATGGATTGTCAATATATATATATATATATATATATATAATTTTTTAATTTTGTCATAGTATTTTAAGGGCGCCTTTGAAGCCATCATTAAACAATTGATTGACAGGCAAGGTTGACTATCAGGCTAGGGTTTGAAATTACATAAAAACCAAAAATATGTATCATCATAATCCTATATGAATTTTGATAGTGTTTCCAAAATCTCTCCTTTCATATGATATTATAATACATGTATAATGACATCATCTCCATTAGGGCCTAAATGTGATGGCTGTATGGCTGCATTTAGACATTTTTGGCGTAAAATACAATCAAAATTTTTAGTGTTTCAATCACATGAAAGGAGAAATCCTATATGAACTATCAAAATTTATATAGAATTTTTTATGGTGTCAAAATTTTATTTATTTTAAGTGTTTCAAATACCCACTTCACATTGTTTGACTTCTGATCAGGGTTTGAAACTAAGTTTTGCCTAGGGTTTCAAATTTAAGTGATAATAAGCTTTCAAGGCCATACACCAGAGAATGTAAATACATCAAAATGTTTCAACATATCATAATCCTGGAGCCCACAAGAAATATATAATGTGTACTAGGAGGTGGCGGTCAGTAGGCCTGTGTGCTCTCTGCTTGCTGTGGGCTCCAGGCAAATTTTTTTACTCCGACACCAATCCAGGGAAAAATGACATTTTCACCTTTTTTTATGAATTTTTATTTTATTTGGGTCCCGGAACCTTACCGGGCGTAAACGTACTACTTGATTTGTTTATGCCTAGAAACATGTAATCACGTAGGTGCCATGTAGGCACAACGTGGTTTCACCCGGTGGAAACTTACCGCCTAGAAACTATCCACTCAGAACTATTTGATTGGCTGAAAGTGGGACATAACTTTAAACTTTCACCCACAAATACAATACATGTGAAAAAATTCCTATATCATTTATGCTTTGATGGTTGTCCACACCATGTTCCCTAGATCCCTTTCTGGCATAGGCAAGGAGGAAGTTGGATAAGGTTGTGCAATTTCATTTTAGATGTGCCAAAATTTGCATAAATGGTTGAAATTTACATTTGTGCATTTTCCTGAGAGTTTTTAAAGCCTTATGAAAAATCCATTTTGTGCATATCTTGCAATCATTGCATTCCATGATACAACATTTCTTTAAGGCATCATGTTAAATAGTTCACGTTTGTTGTATATGCTTCCACACTTTGCATACATGTCTTGCAGGGTACTTACAACTACAACATTTGACAAAATTCCTATATCCTTTATGCTTTGATGGATGTCTATACCATGCTCCAAATATACCATTTCTAAAGTTTTGGAATTTGGCTTTACACTCACGAATTACATTGTCTTGAAACTTTCTAAAGGCTTATTAGAAAATCCATTTTGTTCATATCTTGCAATCATTGCATTCCATGAGGTGACATTTCTTTGAGGCATCATACCAAACAGTTCACGTGCCTTGTCTATGCTTCCACACTTTGCATACATGTCTCTGAGGGCAATTGCAACTACAACATCTAACAAAATTCCCATATGTTTTATCCTTTGATGGATGCCCATTTTGGCATAGGTAAGGAGGATATTGGCTAAGGTTGTGGAATTTTGCTTTACACCCGCCAATCGCATTTGCTTGAAAGTTTCTAATGCCTTATCAAAAAATCCATTTTGTTCATATATTGTAGTCATTGCATTCAATGAGGTGACATTTCTTTGGGGAATCATGCTAAACAGTTCACGTGCCTTGTCTATGCTTCCACACTTTGCATACATGTCTACAAGGGTAGCTACAATTACAACATGTGACAAATTTCCTATATCTTTTATGTTTTGATGGATGTCCATATGTTGTTCTAAACATTCTATTTTGGTGGATGTCCATACCCTATTCCAAAGATCCCATTTTAGCATTTACACCTATCAATTGCTTTTTCTTGTATGTTTCTAAAGCCTTATCAAAAAATCCATTTTATGCATATCCTACAATCATGGCATTCTATGAGATCACATCTATTTGAGGCATCATGTCAAACAATTCACTTGTCTTATCTATGCTTCGACATTTTACATATATGTCTTCTAGGGTAGTTGCAACTATAACATCTATCAAAATTCCCATATCCTTTATGCTTTGATGGATGTCCATGTACCATGTTCCAAAGATCTCAGTTTGGCATAGGGAAAGAGGATTCAGTCAAAGGTTGTGGAATTTGGATTTGCACCCGCCTATTGCTTTTGCTTGAAAGTTTCTAAATCCATATCAACAAATCCATTTTGTGCATATCCTACAATAATGGCATTTTCCATGAGACTGCATTTCTTTGAGTCATCATTACATGCAAGTACAATATTTGATAAAATTTCCATATGCTTCCACATTTTGCATACATAGTTGTTGTACTAGACTCTTTTTGTATCCTGTCAAATAGTTCACTTTCCTTGTCTGTGCTTCCACATTTTGTATACATGTCTTCTAGGGAAGTTGTAACTATAATAACTATTGAAATTTTCATATCCTTTATGATTTGATGGATGTCCATGTACCATGTTACAAAGATCCCACTTTGGTACAGGTAGAAAGGATGCAATGTGGAATCTGGCTTTACACCCACTAATTTCTTTTTCTTGAAAGTTTCTAAAACCTTATCAACAAAACCATTTTGTGCATATCCTACAATCATGGCATTCCATGAGATTCCTTTTCTTTAAGGCATCATGTCAAACAATCCACTTGCCTTCTCTATGCTTCCACATTTTGCATACATGTCTCCTACGACAGTTGCAACTACAACATCTTACAAAATTCCCATATCCTTTATGATTTGATGGATATCCATGTACTGTGCTCCAAAGATCCTAGTTTGGCAATAGCAAAGATGATGTAGTCAAAGGTTGTGGATTTTAGCTTTACACCCACCAGTTGGTTTTGCTTGAAAGTTTCTAAAGCCTTATCGACAAATCCATTATTTACATATCCTGCAACCATACTGTTCCATGAGACCACATTTCTTTGAGGCATCATGTCAAATAGTTGACTCATTTTCTCTATGCTTCCACATTTTGCATACATGTCTTCTATAGCAGTTGCAACTACAACATTTTTCAAAATTCCAATAGACTACATTTTTTGAGGCATCATTCAATGCAACTACAACATTTGATAAAATTCCCATATGCATTTTTTAAGAATACATGAGATACTATATATTTCTATATGATTACCCTAATAAGTAAGAATTAATAAGAAAGAAGCATAATGGCAATAATTAGTATTCAAGGATTTCTAATGAAGACCTAGGGTTTGGGTGCCAATGGCAACTCACCAACCCCTTGAACCAATCTTTATTTGAAGAGATTTTATGATTTATACTAATACATATGCTTGGGTATCTCATGATCATATTGAGATCTAATCATTGCTTTGTTTCTTGTAGGGTTTGTTTCCATGCTTCTAATCATAATAATCAAGGTTATGGGACAACAAGTTTATGGAATAGCTCTTCTCATGTCATATGAGGAGATCATGGTCACAATACCATCAAAATGTTGTGAATTTCAACAACAAATTTCCATCTTTCCAAACCCTACCATCGTACACAGTCAAGAAGGCACAAAATAATCAAAAGCATGGACGGTCAAGGGATTATCATGAAATCATAAGGTTGTTATCCATAGAGGGATTGCCTTGAAAGATGTATGACCATGCTAAATTGCTCCTTATCAAGGCCATGATGTGTCAAAAAGGTAAAGTTATTGGGTGAATGTGAGAAGTTAGTTTCAAAGAAGGTTTCAAAAGAGTATTTGCTACTGTCATAGTCATGAAAGACTATCATTATGCTATCTTAGAGACCCTATGACTTGAAAGAAATTGCCATGAAAATGAGGTTGAAGAGTTTTCTTAGGGTGTGAGGGGTAATCAAAGGGATTTCAAGGAAGATCAAACACTAAAAGAAGAGATTTTTCCATGATCTTTTTTAGGACTATTACAATCATGAACAACCATCAAGGTCCTAAGAGTATTTACTAATCATCATACCATTATTCACATTTTAGCGCTATCAACACATATTAGGATAATGTTGTCCCTGTTAGGAATTACATGCAGAAGATATCAATTAAATGCAAGTAAAGATTAAATAGAGGAATGAAAATACATATAAATAATAACACTGAGAGATAATTTTTAATGTGGTTCACCCAAACTTGGGCTACATCCACCAACAGAGAGTTCAATATTATTATTTAGCAAATTGAATTGATTACAACCAACAATCCCTTGCAACTCAATACTGCTGCAAATGCTACAATGCAAGCTCAATGAAAACCCTAACCCTTAGCCATTTTTATCAAGACTTATGTCGGTTACAAAATAGGGTTTCTTTTATGTTGGCTAATAAAAGTCATTTGAGGTTTCGGGGGCACTGCCCCTAGACCCCTCCCTATATTGTGATAGGGAGCACACCAGGGGCGCTGCCCTTGGAACCCGCAAGGGGCACTGCCCCTTGACCCCATCTTGGGGGCGTAGCCCCCAAACCCTCGTTAAATAATTTAGGGAGAAAACACATTGATAAAAGTGGGGAAAATTTAACCTCTGAGTCTGATTAGGATCTATATAACAATAGTCCCAGCAAAATAGAGAAGGCTGTTATAAAGTTCTTAGAACACTTATTTTATAAATGTACAATTATATGCAAATGGTAGGAATCATATGTCAAGCTTAGAATGGTCATATCAACCTAAGGACTACTTGATTGAATCCTAAGGGCTAGGAGTGACATTTTGCATTCCATAGCTCGTGGGGCCAAATGGACTTTGCCAATACATTGGGGTGGGTGAGTAAATTCCAGGGGAGGTCTCATTCCATGTGCCAAGTGCCCTAATTGTTTAGGGCAGCAGGCTACAAGCAAAGTCCCTTAAGATCACTAAGATGAAAAACTACCAAACTTTGACAGAGCAGTTCTCAAAATTCATTGTAGCTAGGAATGTTCCATTTAGACTTATACATGCATGTGGGTTCCTTTCACAATAACCTCTCTTAGTTTCATTCAACTCCAATCTGTTTGACCATGCCAGAATCAAACACATTCTTGTAAAATGCTTCAGTTTCATGCAGTGGAAAGGTGTTAGGAGTGACATTTTACATTCCATAGCTCATGGGACCAAATTGAATGTGCCAACACATCGGGGTGGGTAGGTAAATGCCAGGGGAGCTCTCGTTTTGTGTGCCAAGTGCCCCGGTCATTTGGGGCAGCAGGCTACTGACAAAGTCCCTTAAGATCCCTAAGACAAAAAAAATACCAAACTTTGATGGAGCAATTCTCAGAATTTGTGGCAGCTGGAAATGTTTTGTTTGACCTATAGGTGCACATGGGGTTCGTTCACAATAACCTCTCTCAGTTTCATTCAACTCTAGTCTCTTTGACCGTGCCAAAATCAAACGTATTCTTTTTAAATGGTTCAGTTTCATGCTATGGAAAGGTTGCCAGGTGTCATATTTTTTGTTCTGCTCATCGTGAGGCTAAACTGACTATGCCAAAACATTAGGGTTGGTGAGTAAATGCCAGGGGAGGTCTCATTTTGTGTGCCAAGTGCCCCAATCATTTGGGGTAGTAGACTACCAGCAAAGTCCCTTAAGATCCCTAAGACACAAAAATTGCCAAACTTTGACGAAGTAGTTCTCAAAATTTGTGGTAGCTGGGAACATTCTATTTCTACCTATAGGTGCATGTGGGGTCCGTCCACAATAACCTCTCTCAATTTTGATCAACTCCAGTCCATTGGACCGTGCCATAATAAAATGCATTCTTGCAAAATGCTTTAGTTTCATGCAATGGAAAGGTGCTAGGAGTGACATTTTGCATACCATAGGTCATGGGACCAAACAGACTTTTCCAATGCATCAGGGTGGATGGGTAAATGCAAGGGGAGGTCTCATTTCATGTGCCAAGTGCCCCAATCATTCGGGGTAGCAGGCTACTAGCAAAATTCCTTAAGATCTCTAAGACACAAAAACTGCCAAACTTTGATGAAGCAGTTCTCAGAATTCATGGTAGGTGAGAACATTCTATTTGGACCTACAAGTGCACGTGCGGTCCATTCACAATAACCTCTCTCAGTTTTGGTCAACTCCATTTCATTTGATCGTGCCGAAATCAAACGCATTCTTGTAAAATGCTTCAATTTCATGCAGTGGAAAGGTGCTAGGAGTGACATTTTGCATTCCATAGGTCATGGGGCTGAATGAACTTCACCAACACATCAGTGTGGGTAGGTAAATGCTAGGGGAGGTCTCGTTTCATGTGCCAAGCATTCCAATTGTTCCAGGCTATAAGCTACCGATAAACTAGAAAGTTACTAAGACTAAAATTTTGTATTCCACATGTTGTGGGGTCAAACTGACTATGCCAACATGTCTAGGTGGGTGGGCAAATGCTAGGGGAGGTCTTGTTTCATGCACCAAGTGTCTCATTCATTCCGAGCTGCAAGCTACTGACAAACTTGAAAGGTGCTAGGAGTGACATTTTTCATTCCATATCTCATAGGGCCGAACATACTTTACCAACATGTTGGAGTGAGTGGGTAAATGCCAAGGGAGGTCTTGTTTTGTGTGCCAAGGGTCCCAATCATTTTACGTTGTAAACTACCGATGAAGTCACTTTATCGGTAGCTTGCAGACCAGAATGACTGGGATGCTTGGCACACGAAATGAGACCTTCCCTAACATTTACCCATGCACCCTGACATTTTGGTACAATCCATTTGGCCTCATGACAAGCATATCAAAAAATAAGGCACCTGGCAAGGTTATGCTGCATGAAACTAAAGCATTTTACAAGAATGCATTTGATTTCAGCACGGTCAAATGGATTGGAGTTGACCAAAATTGAGAGAGGTTATTGTGGATGGATCCCACATGCACATGTAGGTCCAAACATAATATTCCCAGGTGCCACAAATTTTTAGAACCACTCTATCAAAGTTTGGAAGTTTTTTGCGTCATAGGGATCTTAAGGGACTTTGCCGGTAGCCTGCCACCCTAAATGATTGGGGCACTTGGCACATAAAATGAGACCTCCCTTGGCATTTACCCACCCACCCTGATGCATTGACAAAGTTTGTCAGTCACACGACCTATGGAATGCAAAATGTCACTCCTAGCACCTTTCCACTGCGTGAAACTAAAACATTTTGTAAGAATGCATTTGATTTCAGCACGGTCAAACAGACTGGAGTTGATCAAAACAAAGAGAGGTTATTGTGGATGGACCCAACATTCACCTATAGGTCCAAATGAAATGTTCTCAGCTGCCATGAATTCTAAGAACTGTTTCATCAAAATTTGCTAGTTTTTGCATCTTAAGTATTTTAAGGGACTTTGTCGCTAGCCTGCTACCCCGAATGACTAGGGCACTTGGCACATGAAACGAGACCTCCCTTGGAATTTTCCCATCCACCTCGATGTGTTGGCATAGTTGGTTCATGCCCACAATGAGTAGAACAAAAAATATGGCCCCTGGTAACCTTTCCACAGCATGAAACTGAAGCATTTAGCAAGAATACTTTTGATTTCAGCATGGTCAAACGTACTAGATTTGACCAAAACTAAGAGAGGTTATTGTGGAAAGACCCCATGTGTACCTATACGTCCAAATGAAACATTCTTAGCTACCATGAATTCTGAGAACTGCTCTGTCAAAGTTTGGTAGTTTTTATGTCTTAGGGATATTAAGGGACTTTGTCGGTAGCCTGCTGCCTCAAATGATTGGGGTGCTTGGCACATGAAACGAGACCTCCCCTAGTATTTACCCACCCACCCTAACATCTTGGCGATGCCCATTGGGTCCCATGACCTATGGAATACAAAATGTCACTTCTAGCACCTTTCAACTACATGAAACTGAAGCATTTTGCAAGAATGTGTTCCTTGCCACCATAGGCAAATGAAATTGATTTAGCAAAAAAGGTGTTTGTAGGTGGACTCGACATCCACCTATACATGCAAAGAAGATGTTCCTAGGTGTCACAGTTTGATGGAATACTCAATGCAAAGTTTGTCACCTTTTTTTCTTGGGGCTCTTGAGAGATTGTCTGCATTTGATATAGCCAAGAATGACCATGAGGCTTTGCCACCGAAGAGACATCCCCCCTAGCTTTTACCCACCCACCTAGATGCATTGGCACTATTTGTTTGGCCCCAAGAGATGCCTATCCTAAAAATTTAATCATAATACCTTTATGGTAGTTGGAAATTCAATACTATAAAGGTGTTCTCACTTGATCCAATGTCTCGTAGGGAATCAATTGAGGCTGCCCTTTCCACTGCTATCAATTGTTTGTTAGTAAAACTCATTAACACTCATTATGAAATAGTAACATCATTAAAATGAATTAGAACTCATAGGAACATCATTAAAACTCATTATGAAATAGAAAGTAAAGGACATATCATTATGAAATAATCATGAAAACCTACCTTACTTTGCTTCCAAAGGTAACTTCATTAGGATTATGCCTACCTCCATCATACTAAAATCCTTCATGCAAATGCAATTGCACTATTTAGCTAAAATGAGTAGTTAAAATATACAAGGTGAAATCAGGATAGCAAAGAAAAATAACATCAAATGTATACCATAGCAAACAAATCAAACCAATCATGAGACCTTCACTGCTCAAGTTCATACCATTGCTTGTCAAGTTCATACCACTGCTTGAGTGAGATCTTTACTATTCAAGTTCATGCCTTGTCTTGAAGCACTACAACTCTATGTGCATCACATCACATACTCTATGAAGAAGCAAGTGTCTTTATATCACAAAACCCAACA